>CM034146.1:483617940-484901316 GCA_019776745.2 Taxus chinensis
CATGATGACTTATTTTGATGAATCGATGAATTCCTTAACACCCTTTGAATCATTTCTAGTTTCTTAGTGATCCAAACTTCTCTATGTTATGCTTCATTGTGCTCTCGAGCACAACTGAGGTCAAGAAGATGTTTTCAAAACCTATGATGCAGGTTCTATTTCTCTAATTGAGTTATGAGGTCATCCTATTATCCTATGGAGATTCCAAAAAGTGAAAATATGAGTGAAAATGGAACCATCTGCAACTTTTTGTAGTAAAAATGAAAACTTTCTAGTTTTAGTAGGTAGGACCGAGACATATTATTTTGGAACATATTACCCATTTTGCTCCAATATTCCCTTCTGAACCTTATGGCACACTCCATCCTCTTTTGTTGATAATTCATTTCTATTTTTAGCAACTTTCACTTTTTATTTGGTTGTTTTTTCCCAACTTGCTATTTTGGGAAAATTGTCATTTTTGCTCGATCTTCTACTTTGCATCATTTTTTATTGTCCTAGGTGATTCAAACTTGTAATTCAATGGACTTACTATTTTTAGCATGTGGAGGTGCATAGAATATTTTATTTTTTAGTAAGTGAAAAAATGACCTCGGTTTGTGATAGGAATATTATTTTTATATTTGGCTCTTCGTCGTAATCGTGTGCCCCAAATTTCACTGTGTTTCGACTGTCGAAATGCTTGGAAATTAAAAGGTATTTTTTCCCTGGTGTGAGTTTCAAATTTGAAGCTTCCATGGGAGCCATTAATGGAGTCTCTGAGATTTATATATTGTGCTTCCCCACCTCATATTGCAAATAAACCAAATTCACTGGGATAGGTTTTTCTTATGGACGTTGTGTTAACATTTTTAGTTTCATTTGTCTGTCGGTGTGATGAGAAATCGAAGGAATGAAATCCAAGGCATGCAACGATGGTTTTTTTGCCATTAAAAATATAGGGAATCATTTTGTATGTTTCAAATTTATTCTTAAAGGCCTATGAAAATGAATAATTTTGTAAAAAATCTCACCTCAATCTGTGCATCAGATTTGAGACATGAGTTTTTTTACGTTTTTAGCCGTGGAGTTAATCTGGGAAAAACGGGTATGGTGTTTGAAGAATTTTTAGGTTTTTGGTCTTTATTGCATAAACGGACCTGAATGAATGAAGTCATAATGGAGGAATGAAGAGGGGAAATGGTTTTTTCAATTTTATTTCAACAGTAGTTTTCTCGAACACACATGGAGAAGTAGCACGACAGTTGTATTTTTTACAATTTTTAGCTTTTAAAATCCTCATGGGCTTGGGATAATTTTTGCATCCAAACTATCCTAAGGGGATGGTATAGTTGGTGCAATAAATATTTCCTTACTCTCATCTTGAAAAGTGGTGGATGCTAATTTGTAGAGGCAGAGAGGAGAGGGGGGTGAAAAATGGCATTCGGAGCACTTCCTGGGATCACATGAGGAATGAGGGGTCAAGTTGGGTACGGGGTGAATTTTTTTGTCCAAACTATCTAAAAGGGATGGTACGTAAGGTGCAATAAAATTTTCTTCATTCTAGTGATGACAATTGGCACATTGGAATTCAATGACAGGAAGTGTTGAGGATTGGTGAAAAGGGGCTTATCTAGCTAGTTTGAGCTCCACCAAGGTCACATGATGGTACATGGGTCTATTTTAGGCTTGGGTTAATTTTTATATCCCAACTATCCTAAGGGTATGAGAAACTTGGTGCAATAAATTATGTCATCAACTGGTGTTGACATGTATCCACCCAGAAAAATGGCTAACTCCTAAAGCATACCTTGGAGAGAAGTTTGACGACGACGATATATCTGGAGCATCTAGAGGTATTTTTAAGAAAAAATTATTTTATTTTGACTAGAAACAAAATTTGGATAAGAATGGTATGGGTCCAATGCTTTTATTATACCTACAATCCCATCAAAAATATCTTTTTTCTTGGGACAGCGGGTTGTGCATGCTGAAAAATAGCCAGTGGGGAGAATTTATTATGTCTTGTGAAAAATATGAAACCATAATAATTTATATCTCTTAAATACCTTTCCAATGATGTATTTTTTGACCTATAACACCCTACAGAGCTCCCAGAATCACTTCCTAAATCTCAAGTGTTTTTTTGTACTGTAAGCTCCTTCACCTTCAAAGACTCACTTTCGTTGAACTTGTCCCAAACATCTGAAACTTTCCAAAACATTCCAAAATCAATTACAAAATTTTCTTATCTCCTTAACACCACTCCTTGATGGATTTGGACCTTTAACTCCAATCCGAGGGATGTGCACATGCCTTAGAAAGGCTAAAAATAGTCATTCTTAAGCCTCTTGAAAAGTATTCCTTTAAAGGTACCATCCTAGAAGAACTTAAATGAAATTTTTAGCATAAATAGTCTATGGAAAATGTTGACCCAACACATAGGACCACTTTAAATGGTAGGACAGGCCTGACATAAGGATGGGTTGATCTGGAGAAGGATCTGGGAGGACTCACAATAAAAAAAATTGGTACTAGGGTATAGTTGTCCTATTTTCAAGTTGAATTTTTCCCTTGCAAAAACACGGGAAAAAACTAGATCTCACTTGGGGACTCATTCTGGATCAAAAAAAATGAGGAAAAGATATTAATGAACTCTAGAATCTTAGTACATTACTTGGACTAGTTCCTTATACATTGGGCTTTATAGAGCCACTTTAAACAACAAGAGATAGACTAAAAGGAGAACACACACACACACACACACACACACACACACACATGCGTGACAAAAGGGAAACCCACCATACTGAAAAGGAAAGACACACACAACATGGAAAGGGAAACACGCACCTAAATCACCTATGGTACAATTTGGGGTAAAACCCGCTTTCACTGAAGTATTTTTCTCTTTTTCAGAGATTACCCCTAATGAGTAACATTGAGTGATGATATTCCGCGAAACCATTGAACGGTTCAATAAAGTAGCCTCCTTTCCTCAACTTCTTATGAGAGCTAGGTGCTTTCATGACTACCTGTATACTTGGGATGAGTGAGCATACATGATCTCTTTGATGCCCAAAGCTTTGCTCGAAAATTCCATTGTTATCACTATCTTGGGAACCAATTTCAAATTGCAAATTTCCTTCCATATTCTCCCATATTTCTGATTACAAATTTTTTATCACATCACTACCCCAAGGTTGAATTATTGGGTTGTTTGAATTTTTAGAGTTTTTTTTCTTTTTTATATTCATGCTTATTGATAACATTTCCTATAAGAGGCCTTGAATTCATTATTTTGTTCCCTTTCATTATGAGGTGTTTGGATATCGAATGAAGAATAAAAAATAACCTCATACTTATCTTGTATGGTCATAGAATGAGCTGAGAGGTCAAGGCTTATCTTTGGATCTTCTATACCTTCTGCCACTCTCAAGATTTCTTGCATGGAGTCCTTATTTGAAACTACCAAAATCTTATCTTAATATTCATTTAAAGTAACTTCATTTTGGAATTCAAGGAAACCATTCAGAATAATTGCTTCACCATCCTGAAGCTCATTGCATTCCACTACTTCTTTTTCTAGGGGAGTCTCAACTTCAAGGACCTCAAAGCTCTTTATTTCAACTTTTTATTATATTAATAATCCTCCTCTTCGAATGGAAAAGAGAAAACTTCAAATTCATCATCGCATCCATCATTCATTAACTCGAGAGGGACGTCATATTTATCATCTTGATAGAAATATTCATGACCAATTATCAAATTTACCGATGATTCAGAATCAGATTCATATGAGTCATGCAAATCCATGGTTTGCATCAAGAGTTCAAGCATAAGATCAGGATCTTTTGTTTCTTCTATAAATCTTAGTATTTCTTCTAAAGACTCTTCCTTCAAACCCTTCAAAGGCTCACCATAAGTTGGATTTTCTTCTTCATGGGTGACATGATCAAGAGAATCTTCATCTTCAAATGGAAATGAGAAAACCTCTTCATCTTGGGGGGACATGTTAGTTGATTTCTACATTTAAAACTCATTAAGAGTCATTTCCACTTCTTCATGGCTTGCATCATTTGGTAACTCGAGGCTACCCTTTTGCAACTCAAAATTTCTCAACATTTATTCAAGATAAATACGCCCTTGGAAAGGGATGTTTGGTCCTATCAAGGTAGGAATCTCATCCTCCTCCTTGGTTGTTATAAAATTATTCATCCTCCTACTATCTTGGTACAATATGTTAACTCCTGGATTTCTTGAATTTTGCACTATATATTTCATCTTTTTCACAGGAATAAACTTCTCCATATTTCATTTAACCTAGTGGTTGTGGAAGACCAATTCATCTAGATTTTTCCTCCCAAGTCATGGTAGAATATTCTACTTAACAATGTTCTAAATGAAGTCAGAATGTCTGCTACCTAGATAGTCATTGATACCTTCTTATCTCAAAATTTAGTGACATCCACCTCTGCATCATGGATCTTTCCCACAAGTGGGACCTCCTTTGATTCCATGGAGTAGCACGAGCCACTGGCTCGTGTCTAGATGAGTCCAAGGGAATTTTCCACCTTTAAAGGCATTACATACTCATAAGCATCCAAATCTATCATGTAATTATTCAGCCTGTATTTTCCAACAAGAAGGGAAATATAGAAAGGATTGATCTTATCAGTTTTTGATGCACTCATGGTAAGCATTCTCTACAATTTAAGTGTAGGTGGGGTCAATAGTAGTCCTTTAGAGCTAAGAGTGAAAGTATTGGGATTTGAAATACTACCCTTAATATGTCAGAGAATCTTCTCAAATTATTTCGAGTGAGTCCACAAATACCCAAATTTGTAAATATGCACTTTGGTTTTGTTCACGTGTTCAATGATATCAAATGGAGAAGGTACGGAGAAGGGTATAAAGGTATTGATCTTGAAGTTATTATGGTTTTGGAGGAGGGAGTAGATGTTTGGGAAAAATAGGTTGATTTTGAAGGTATCTTAGATATTCCTAAAGGACTATTTTTTGTAGATGCAGACTTATAATTATAAGGGGCATTATAAGACTTACTTGGAATAGCAGGTGACCTCATGCTTTCCACATTATATGATTTGTCAAATGCAGACTCCATGGAGGGTGGAAGTGGAGATCCTCAACTGATAATTTAATTTGTAGAGTCACCAGAGGAGGATTTTCATTCTTCTTCTTCTTCACAGCAACAAAGGGAGAGTATCCCTTTTGAAACTAAGAATGGGAGAATACCACACGTGAGAAATTGGGTGCATCTTTTTCATCATTTTCATAAACTCCAAAATACTCACAGAATCTAATTTTTGCATCATTCTTTAGCTCTTCAATCTCTAGAGAATCATTATCTTCAATCTCTTGTTCTAGTCCTTCTTCATCTTCTTGCGTTATGGAGCTTATATTAACAGGTGGAGCCTCTAAGGCCATCCTTTAAGGTGCTCCTACAATCTGATTTCTGTTAGGACTTTAACAGGATTCTCATTGGGAAACTTCCCTCTTCAGCATTGTCACTTCGTTTACCAATTTCTGTAGAAATGGATCTGTTCTCTCGTCATTAGGATGTTAATATCTATCCTTAAGTGATTCTTGATTTTTCCTGATAGGATTGAGGTCATCTTTAATTTCAATGGACATTCCTTGTTCTAGTGTGATATTCCTTGGTTGTACCCTTTGGATAAATAATCCTACCTTCAGTAATTGAGCATTAATGAATGATGTTTTCATGTTGTCAAAGGAGGGCATAGCTTCAAGAGGTATCCTTCTGAAAAACTTGTCATAATGAGCTAGGAAGTCCCTCATAATCTCATTATATTCTTTCTTCATTTGAGCCAGCTAGACTAGGAGGTCTTGACAGTCTTTGGTGGATTTAAATCTTTCTTCAAAACTAGTCTTGATGTCCTCCCAGTTAGTGATGGATCTATCTGGTAGAATATAGAATCATTGTGATGTTTTGTCTTGAAGTGATTCCATGAACAATCTCATAGCAACATCCTCATTTTTTATTCCAATAATTTTGCATGATGTGATGAAGGGACATATGTGTTCTTTAGGAATTTGTGTGTCGTCATCTTTGAACTTAGGAAATTTCTTGTGGGAGATCATCTATAGATCATTAAGAGGATGTGCAAGAGAAAGTGGGCATGTATTCCTTCCCCATGGAACAATTGGTTGAGGTCTTTCTCTTTCTTCGTCCACCATTATTTTTTCTTTCACTTCTTCTTCTACTTAGAACTAAAAATTTTCTTTTGATTCTTTTTCTCCTTCACTAGGGAATTCAATATTGAATGGTGGGTGGAAGGAAGGAGAAACAAGAGGATTTGTAGGCAGAGTGACACCTGATTTTGGATAGGATTTCCAAGGGTACCACTTGAAGAATCGAATGGATATGAGGCTTGAGAGAAGTAATAGGGATTATCTCTGATTTTTTCTTGTGGATTTTATAAAGCCTCAAAAGTGGGATCAACAACCCCTCTTATTCTATTCATCCTGGTGTATTTTCTTTCAGCCAGCTTTGGGAAAATCCTACAATGGGAATATGAAAAGACACTGTGGAATATGAAGGTTCATTCATAGGAATCAACAGTGGGTTGAAGCAATGGGTTTCAATCAATTATTTTTTGTTTTTTTGTTAGGAATATATATATATATAGTGCTCACATTATTATTGTGAGAGTTATATTGTAATGTATTGGTTGATTATATTTAAATACTGGTAAATGTAGCATTATGATGTAAATGAATTGTAATAACAACTCATATAGATATTTTAGCGTAATTTGGTTGTTAAACTAAACTCACGTGAATAGTTTTTTGTGAGGAGTTTTGTTGCACCCATAAAACTATAAACAGATTAGTTGGTTGTGTAACTTCCTGATTTGTAGGAGGTTTCTTTGTTATTCCTATGGCTATATAATAGCCATCTCAATTGTAGAAGAGTAATACAATTCATGGTTTTTTAATTCTGTTGTACTCTGACCAAATTTTAGATTTGGTATCAGAGCGATCTTAATCCTCTAATTGCCTCTAATGGGATTTTGAGTGTAGGTAATGGCAATTAAGCTATTCGCTATTACCATATGTATGCAATAAAATTATCTTTGGTCTCTATTTGTGATTTAATGTTATAAACATCATTTTGTAGTGCAGATCTAAAAAAAATTGTCTATACGCATCTACATAGAAATAGATCTTTCCATAGCATCTGTTTTTTGTCAATTATTTTGTGCAACGTGAGGACTAGTGCCAATTCAAAGAACAATCTGTTTTCATTTCTTGGGCCAAATGTTTATGGGTCTCCTTCTATTTTCTACATTCAATCTTGGCAAACTGCATCATGTTGCGCTTCCAGTTATGAGCATTGGATCCATTTTAAGTTAATATCTACTAATATCAAGGAAAATCATAGTGTATGTGTGTAAGGAAATTGAAAGGATTTATTCATTTCAATTAGAGTTTTTGTTTGATCTTGAGCGTGTTTTCCTCACAGAATCTCCTGCAATCAACTCCTCGGTTGTTGGACCGCTGGCATTCTCCCACAACAGATCTACACGGATTTCTTAGGAAGAGTACTTCGTTGAACACGTGGATAACAGTTCGCAGTGAGTTTGGTAGACATGTTGCATCAATTTTGAATCGATTTGTCTGAAGTAAAGGCGACACCCTCTACACGACCACATCTCTTTTATTATCCATGACTGGGTGTTCCATTATTCACATCTACACATCCATCTTCAAAATATTTTCTGTTTAGTACAGACGCAACTCTTAATCTATATGGGTCTGAGTTTTTCTATGGTTGCATTACCTTCTACATGATGAGAGTTGGAGAATATTTTCATTCCAGTGAGTTTTTTCAAATCTCCACGTTGTCATTTCACATCTCCTTATTTGGTGCACTCAAGCTACGGTTCTACTTTTCTTTGAGACTCCAGCAAACTTTAGCCGATTCAATCGATATGCCTATCGTTTTGTCATTGTAAGAGTATTTTACTTCTAAGGATGTTGTTACAAGATTTTTTATCGCTCCAATGCTCTTATTTCTTTTACTGTTTCGTTATTAATAAGCATAAGTTTAAATTTTGTAGGTCACTTAGAATCTAAAGTATTTAATTCTTTTTATCAAACTCAAAGTGTAGTCGTTAGTCAATGTTTTGTCATGTAGCGAAAAGTAATACTCAGATTAATTTTTGAATTCAAAAGTTTGGTACATGGTTAAAGTACATAAATCCCTTAATTGTTGTAATTGTCATTTGTAGAATTAATGAAAATTATTCGAGTCCTATTTTAATGCAAATAGTAGATTAAAATGTCATCTCATATTCTTATCAAAAAGGTGATTTTAGGATTCGTATTGTTGTTGTGGTGTAAATAATCGTTAAATTTGTCCATCAATTTCAAAAAAGTTAAAATAGTCTCATTGTTAACATTACAGTTGTCGTTAAAATTTATGAGTCGTTGTCAAAATTGTGTGTTTGTCTATGTTTTTCAAAAGTGTCATTTAGGTGATTATTAGGTTTATATAACTTTTTTTTAAAATACCTCGTGGATGCATTTTCGGTGTTACCAGACGTCCGGAAATAATTTATTTCACGTTGTGAGAGGGAAGAAAAGAATAAGTTCAATGTGGAAATTGTTGAGTTTCATATCAAAATCAAGCTGAGCTAGCAGCATGTACAATGGAGGATGGAGGAAAAACAACGTCTTCTCGCCAGCCACAAGTGACGGGGCCACAAAATGAGGTTGTAGAATTTTGTTTAAGTGTGTTTTATTTCAGTTACAGTGTACCTGTCATTGTTCGTATCAAGTTTACAGTATGTTCTTGTTATAATAAAGTGAGTAGATTCCTATGTACTTTCCTGATGTGAAAATATAGAGGGAAAATGACAACACAAGGTAAAAGCAACATCATGATACTTGAAGAGGATGAGCAGGAGCTCATACCTAGAACAAGGATTCTTTTTTGGTGGGCAGGGGTCCGTATTTGATAAACAGGGGCTCATACCAAGGTTGTTGGTCAGCATTTTTCAAAACCATCGGTGAGCCAAGATCATGAGCACGCACAGGAGGCAAGCTGTAGAAGAAGTGTGATTATTTTTCTCCCATGTTTGCACTAAGGGGGGGAATGTTCGGAATATATATATAGTGCTCACATTATTATTGTGAGAGTTATATTGTAATGTATTGGTTGATTATATTTACATATTGGTAAATATAATATTGTGATGCAAATGAGTTGTAATAACAATTCATATAGTTATTTTAGCGTAATTTGGTTGTTAAACCAAACTCATGCGAATAATTTTTATGAGGAGTTTTGTTGCACCCGTAAAACTGTAAATAGGTTATTTGGTTGTGCAACTTCCTGATTTGTAGGAGTTTTATTTGTTATTCCTATGGCTATATAATAGCCATCTCAATTATAGCAAAATAATACAATTTGTGGTTTTTTAATTATGTTGTACTCTATCCAAATTTTAGATTTTGGACACTTGAATTTTTTATATTTTATGGTTCATATTTTGGGTCCAGAATATGCTAAGTCTAACCTATGGTGGGTGCTAAAAATTGTTGGCAATAAAAAATTTCAAGTGGAAAAATTGGTGGGTATCTGTTAATGCTCTAAGACTCTAGGTCCCTCTGCGTGAATGAAAATGAAATCTTTGGGTGGCCTAGAGGTTGGGCATCCAACAAGAACACTCCACTGAACCTATGGCAAAAACTTGTAATTTCTTGCAATGGAGGAATTTTTTGAGTAGGTGGGAAAGGGAGTGGGAAAAAGGAAGAGGGATTAATACCTCAGGTAGAAAATTATATGCTTACATACATTAATCAGATTACTTCAACACACATACATAGAAAGAAAACAACTTTGTCACTAGCATGAAGACGAGGTAGGATTAGGAATACAAAGTTTTAGTAATTCTTTCATCAAGAAAAGCAAGAAACTCCTTTCTTATTCATTGATATTTTGGCAAATTTGTACATAGTGAGGGAATGTAAGAACATGAGAAAAAGAGAATAGAATAAATTTGCTATCTCTTTTTCTTCTTCACAAGTAGTCTCTACTCTTAAGCATACAAAATTGACAACCCTTTGGAATGGGGAAGTCATTACAATATATAGACTTTAGAAAGACTTTTCACCTACCCCCCACATGTATTTTCACTTTCCTTTTTCACTCGTGACATTTTATATTCCTAGGAAAGAACATTAAGTCCCCTTTTATTAATTAAGGGTAACTTATTACATTTTTGGACTATATTCACATTAGTGAATAAGATGAAAGTTAATAAGACGGAAAAAAACACAACCTCCCAAAGAAGAATTAGAACATGAAGGAAGAGAGGGGGTGAAGAGAGGAAGAATACTACTACTCAAACTGAAGAATATTCCCTTATTGATGATGATCACAATCTCCTCTTTCGCATGATACACAAACACTTCATGATGTCGAATGAGTGTTTAGAAACACTATTAAGAGATCCCCTGATGCAAGATCAAGATGACCACAAGAATTACTCATGATGATCCCCTTGATTCTTAGTTGATCAAATCCCTTATCTCACTTAGCTCATTCCAACCAACTCATCGAGCATGTCAAAGCTCATTTCATTTGCCAACTCATCTCACTGTAATTGAATTAGCTCACCCAACTTATTGTACCTGGCTCACTTGCATAGGATCTTTGTGAAAAAGGATGAGCTCTTAAGTAGCTCACCATCGTAACTAGCCTAACTCAAACTCATTACTTCCAACTCAACTCAATTTACCTCGATTGACCAACTCACCAAGCCAACCATCTCGATTCATTGATATCATCTCACTACAACCAAATCATCCATCTTAAAGGATTACCTAGCTCATATTGATGAGGTGATGATGTTTTCAAGCCTAGATGATAAGCATGATGACTTATTTTGATGAATCAATACATTCCTTGAAACCCTTCGAATCATTTCTAGTTTCTCAGTGATCCAAACTTCCCTATTCTATGCTTCACCATTCTCTCGGGCACAACCGAGTTCAAGAAGGTGTTTCCAAGACCTATATTTTGGTTTCATTTCTCTAATTGAGCTATAAGGTCATCCTATTATCTTTTGGAGAGTCCAAAAAACAAAAATATGAGTGAAAATGGAGCCATCTACAACTTTTTGTACCAAAAGTGAAGATTTTTTATTTTTAGCAGGTAGGACTGGGACCTTCTATTTTGGGACATATCATTAATTTTGATCCAATATTCCCTTCTAAACCTTCTAGAACACGCCATCATCTTCTATTGATGATGTGTTTCTATTTTTAGCAAGTTATTTTTTCTCAACCTACTATTTTGGGAAAATTACCATTTTTGCCTGGTCTACTATTTTATACCATTTCTGACTGTCTTGGGTGATTCAAACTTTCAATTCAAGGGAATTACTATTTTTAGCATGTGGAGGTGCATAACATATCCTATTTTTATAAAGTGAAAAAAATGAACTCAATTTGTGACGGGAATATTTTTTTTAGATTTGGCTCTTCGTCATGATCTCGTGCCCCAAATTTCACTATGTTTCGCCTGCCACAATGCTTAGAAATTAAAAAGGATTTTTTCCTGGTGTGAGTTCCAAGTTTTAAGCTTACATGGAAGCCATTAATGGAGTCTCTAATATTTATAAATTTTTCTTCCCCACCTCGGATCGCAATTAAACCAACTTCACTGGGATAGGTTTTTCTCGTGGACTCTGTGTTCACATTTTTAACTTGATCTGTCTGCCGATGTGATGAGAAATCGAAGGAAAGAAATTCAAGGAACACAATAAGGGTTTTATTACAATTAAAAAGATACGTCATCATTTTATATGTTACAAATTTCTTCTTGAAGGCCTCTGAAAATGAAGAAGTTTACAAAAAAACTCACCTCGATACGTGCATTGGATTGTGAGATATGAGATTTTTTACGTTTTTGGCCATGGAGTCAAGCTAGAAAAAATGGGCATGGTGTTTGAATAATTCTTATGTTTTTTGTGTTTATTATAGAAATTTACCTAGAGGATTTAAGTAATAAGTGAGGAATGAAGAGGGGCAATGGTTTTTGTAAGTTTCTTCTGGCAGTAGTTTTCTCGAACGCACATTAAGAAGCAGCACGACAGTTGTATTTTTCATACTTTTTAGCATTTAAAATATTCATGGGATTGGGTAAAATTTTTTTGTCCCAATTATCCCAAGGGTATAGATAGTTAGTGCAAGAAAAATGTACCTTACTCTCAGCTTAACAAGTGGCGGATGCTAATTTGCGGAGGCAGGGAGGAGAGGAGGCTAAAAAATGACCTGCGGAGCACTTCCCGAGAACACATGAGGAATCAAGGGCCAAGTTGGGGATGTGGAAATTTTTTGTGCCCCAATTTTCAAAAGGGGATGGGACACAAGTTGTAATAAAATGTGTCTCAATCTGGTGATGACAAGTGGCACACTAGGATTCGATGACAGGAAGGGCTGAGGATTGGTGAAAAGGGACTTATCTGGATAGTTTGAGCTCCGTTGGGGTCACATGATGATCTAGGTTTCTATACTGAGATTGGGAACATTTTTATGTCCTAAATATCAGTAAGGGACATAACAATTGGTGTAATAAATCATGCCATCACCTGGTGATGACATGTGTCCACCCAAAAAAATGGTTAAGGCTCAAAGCATGCTTTAGAGAGAAGTTTGACATCAACGTGTCTAGAGCATATGGATGTCTTTATAGGAGCTTATTTATATTATTTGGACTAGAAACGTAATTTTTAGAGGAATGGGATGGATCTCATGATTTTTATTTTTCCTGCAACTCCCTAAAAATAGTTTTTTTCTTGGGACCGCAATTTTTGTGTGCTAAAAATAGCTAGTGAGGGGAACTGCTTATATCTTGTGAAAACTATGAAACCACCGTCATTTAGAGATATGAAATACCTTTCCAATTATGTCTTGTTTGAACTCTAACTCCTTATAGATCTCCTAGAATCACTTCCTGAAGCTCAGGTGTTGTTTTGTACTGCAAGCTCACTTCTGCTAAACTTGTCCCAAAACGTATGAAACTTTCCAAAATATTTCAAAATAAATTACACAATGTTCCTAGCTCCTTAAAACCACTCCTTGATGAATTTGGGCCTTCATCTCCGCTCGGAGGGATGTGCACCTACCTTACAAAGGCTAAAAATAGCCATTCCTAAGCCTCTTGAAAAGTCTGCCTTGAAAGGTACCATCCCGGAAGCACTTAAATGAACTTGTTTGCCTAAATCACCTATGTACAAGGTTGACACAACACATAGGACAAATTTAAAGGGTAGGATAACCCTGACATATGGATGGATTGATCTGGAGAAGGGTCTGAGAGGATTCACAATCAAAAAAATTGGTACGAGGGTATAGTTGTCTTGTTTTCAAGTTGAATTTTGCCCTAGTAAAAATATAGGACAACACGATCATAAGGCACAATTAAGGGTGATCAGAAAAATAGGATATTGAAGGCCCATAAGGAACATTACAAATGTTCCCTTGGTTCCCTAGCTAGATGAAAAATACATAGAGAATATGGGCCAAAGCACATCAGTTAAGGTGGGAATGAACAGAACCAATAGAATAGTTCAAATGTTCTGGGAGTTCTCTTATCACTCGATTAAGGGGTAGGGAATACATGGTGGTTAAGATGGTCCCATGTGACACAAATGGAATAGTTCCTTATTTTCATTATTACTTTGCATCGACTAACTAAGGCATCCAAGGAACAAATCAGCTAAAGTGTTTATTTAATGCCCACAAGGAACAATTCCTCCATTATGTTTGTGTCAATCTATTTGTGCTCTAAAAAACCAATAGGCCTGATGCAAGGCATGCATAACCCAAAAAATGATCCAGAAACACTATTTTTAGTTGATTTCTTCACCCATAATGCAAATTTGGATCATGCAGAGGCTAAATTTGGATAAATCATACAGTAAAACTCCATTTTATCCTTCAGAGGCTAATATTAGCATTTTTTCATGTAGGAAGATATTTTTCATCATGCATAGGAGTATAAAAATAGTAGGGTCATGCAAGAGGATGCCAAATCTATTTCTAAGCATGAAAACTTCATTTTTGAGCATGGGCCTTTCTATTTTGGGCACAAATTACTCATTCTTTGGAAAAAAATTCATGTATCAAGAAATAAGAGCTATTTTAGAGTAGAGGAGTTACATCTACATGCAAACATCACATTCTTTTCTATTTTTGAGCTTCATACTTGCATGCATGTGTTATTTTTTCCCTTCTTCTCAACCCCACTATCTATATAAATCTATTAATTCATTGTAAAAACAATCTCTATAATGTTGTTCATAATTCTGGAGTTTATTCTAAGTTATGAGTGGAAGAGAAGGGGTCGGGAGTGATCTACTATACATGTTTCACCTCTTAAATCAGTAAAGGATTTTTTATACCTTCATATAACCTATGTATTATGCAATATTATGTCTTTAAGCTAATTTTATCTCATGATATGGTTTTATCCTTAATTTTTAGTCTAAATCCAATGCCATTATGCAGTTATATGTCAATTTATAGGTCATAGATTGTGTTTGACAAGTGTGTGCGGGATCTTGTTGGGGAGCTCAATGAATTTCCCTCTTGGATCCATTTTTTGTACCTTATTTACTATGTCATAACTTCTAACTTTGTCTAAAACACTAGTGCATTGACATATCCATTTGTAAGTTGTGTATGGTGTTTGTTGTTCATGTGGTCCATTTGTGTGGTTCAAACAAGTCTCAGATCCTCAAAAACTTTGGTGTATCAACATCTTTTCAATTTTTCCCTTAATTAATTATCCCTTTTCCTTATTATTCAGACAATTAAAGTAGTCTTAGGGGTAGGATTAGTCTTATATGTTACACTAGGGGATCCAACTCTCTCTAATATTCACTTCAACATACATGTCACTAACAACCTAGGAGTGTTTCCATTATTTCAGTTGGAAGGAGAGACACACACCACTCCTAAAAGGGTGAATTACTTCATGATAATAGGTTCTTCTTCTGAGCTATAGCAATATGTTCCTCACATGATTGAAATGAAAAAAAATTTGGGTTTCTAAACCTCTTTCCTTGGCTGGAAAATTTTAGGTTTGCACGAAGATCCTTGTTGCCACATAAGTATATTACCCATCTTGTTGGTCCCCCTCCAAGTCTTCTTATGATAAATTGGAAAAAATGCTTAAATAATTTCTTTGGGACAATGCCAAGAAATCCAAAGGTTTGTATAGAGTTACTTGGGATGTATGTTTACTCTTGGAAAAAAAAGTGGCATGGGCATTATTAAATAGAGTTACTTGGAATGTATGTTAATGTTTACATGTAGAGTATTTCCTTTTATGTTATATGGGTTGTGAAATCCATTAAGGTAAATGGGGAATGGAAAATTATTATCTAAGGCATTGTATTTATTTTATTTTTACATATGATAACATGTGCTAAAAGAATATTGATTTGCATACTTTGTTCATTATCTCAACTCTAGTTAGTATTAAATTTTCGTTTGTTGCTAAGAGCACTTGGAAGGCTTTGGAATTGGTTAAGCCATATTTAAAATGGGTTGGTGATGGATTAAGGTCAGGGCTATGTTTTAATGACCATGTATTTGGTGGTCACCCATTTTGATTGGTAATAATATCCCACTTGTCAAAACATTAGGAATTAAAGCTTTCAACTTTTTTTAGAAGGGAGGTTCCACCATCTGAGAATTAGTTTTTTCTAGAAATTGGATCTTAAGACTAGAACTCAAGAGGAGATTTAATCTCTCAAATGTAAACCTTTATTTTATCCTCAAATTTTAGGATCTTATACCATATGTCAAACTTCACAAATTGAGCCTTCAACCACTGGTGGCTTCATGGTGGGACTGGAGATAGAATATTGACATTATTTTTAAGCATTATAACATGTGTTTACTTTATCAATTAATTATTCAATTCTCACCATCCCCTACCAAGCTAAATTCTCATCATGTTTTACATTCCTATCTAAAAATGTGGCATTTTCACCTTAATCAGGTGTGGAGTTATAAACTTGAGCCTAAAAATTACCACTTCCTACGTATTTGATATACAAAGGCCTTCCTCTAGGTGAGAGACTTAAACACATTGTTAGTATTAGTCAAAAGTACCATGTGTGTGTGTTAAACTTGATACTTTCAAACATTTTTTTTGTTGTGTCATCGTGTCTAATATACCTTGAGTTGGATTCACTCCCTATTCTAGTTGTAGACACTTAAATTTGGAAATATATCCTTTGACACTACTGATTTTGACATTGGGCACTTGCATGTACAAATGCACTCTCTTCACTATTTCTTAGCACACCCTGATAGATCTTTTATTACTTGATTATCTTTTTACACCTCTCTATTGTCAGGTTTTGAAGTTTAATTACATAAAAAAATTTATAAACATCCATCCTCTGACCCATAAAGTTAAAACATGATGTTTCCCTCTTAGTCAAAACCATCCTTTTTAGTCAAGTTATACAAATCTACAAGCCGAACTTGTTGTACAATTTTGGACTAAGATGTTTTGGGTTAATTCTTTATTTACTAGAAAATATATCTTAATCACATGACTAATATTGGATGAATATAATAGTAACAAGTAATATCTATCATGCAAAAGACAAACAAGTGTGTACAATAAGGAGATAAGAGTGACTTAACTTGTATTCAAAGATCTAGACTAGATATAGGCTAGAAACTAAATAGAACATGTTATATATGGACTGATTAAGCTTCTTCTAGAAAACTAGAAATTGAAACTTCCTCAGAAAGTACCACCTAGATGAGGACAGGGCCGATCGGGTGGTAGTGTCCTAGAAACAATTCTAGATATGATCTTCTCACGGCTTGAACTTGTCTTCTTCATTTCTCTCTTTTTGTATCCACCTTGTTGTAGGGTTTTATTTTCACACCTAAACCTACAAAACAAACCCTAGTTATCTACACAAGGTTAAATAAAACATTGGATGAAATAAATAGTACATATGCTTGAATCAGACTGACCTCATTGGTCACCCTAGTGTGATTGTCATTGAACATTGCACTATATTTCATAATTTATGTAGTTCTAATGTGTATTAAATATATTTTCTCACTCTTTTTTTAGATTAGTGAAATGGTAACAAAGAAAACAAACAACTCTAATAATGTAAGGGTTTAAGGTTGTAACTAAATGAGATGATGATGGATACGGGTGCAAAAGATCCTCCTCAAAGTGAGCTTGGTAACCTGCATAACAAAGAGAAACTCAACAAAAAAAATGATTAGTAAATAGAATGGTGGATTGCCCCACCATGTCAATCCTGAGAAGTGAAAACTTCTTAGGATGGATTTCAACCCACTTTTTTATAAAAGATAGATAGAATATGATAATGGATAACGATAAGATGCAAAATAATTTGAGCTGAAATAGAGAATCTCAAATGAACTAGATAAGACAAGATGTAATTCTGATAAAAATAAATGATATTAAACCAAACTTGATTGGGTCAACGGTGACCCAAGACTGACAGGTACACTCGATGGTGACTCCAACATAGTGGATCAGAAAATAAAGAATATAGGTCTATAGCATGATTTAGAATACTGAGAAGGTATTGGATCTATTATGGGAAAGTTGTGGAAATAGAAAGGATGTAAGAAAATTGATAGATTTGATAACTACAGACATGGTCGACGGTGACATTGGGTCTGGGTTGACGGAAACTACGTTGGGTCGATGGTGACAAGGTTTGGGTCGATGGTGACTAGGTTAGGTCAATGACGACTAGGTTTGGGTTGATGGCGACTAGGCTAGGTCGATGGTGACTGGATAGGGTTGACGGTGACTGGGTCTGGGTCAATGGCAACCAGGGTACGAGATGAGAAAGAAACACATCAAATCCATAATAATACTTAAGCTCTCAAAATTTTCCTCCTGAAGAGGGGGCGTATGGGTGTATTTACAAATCGATGGTGTGTCGCAATTGGTGGTGACCCATGGAGATCGATGGTGACCCGCATGGGTCACCACCAATTATGGCACACTATCTATTTATGTGGTGGTATGATGCCTAACCTAATGTGAGGCGGCCTAAAGAGGGAAGATTAGGGATTTAAGGTGTTTAGGTGGGTTAGGGTTACATATGGAGGATAAAAGGTGGTTAGAGGATATGAAATCATTAAATGAGGTTAGGTGGGAATCTAGTGATGGATAAAAGGTGGTAACCTAGTGATGGATAAAAGGTGGTTGGAGGGTGAAAAATCATTAAATGAGGGTCTAGGGATAATAAGTATGATTAGGGATTAATTAAATGGGATTAATGGTGAATTAAAGGAAATAAAATAAATGATGGGGTAATATAGGAAAGTGGAAAATTTGAATAAATGAGATTTAGGAGGAAAGGGGGAATTTGAATAGGAAGAGAGATATGCATGTGTAAGAGGAGTGAACGCGGGATGAGGAGTAGTGATACCAAAATTTGGTGTCTACATTTTCACCTTTTTTATTGAGTGGTTTTTCTTACACAATCCATGAGACAAAAACTAGAAGTGATGAAGGATGATGGGAGGAGACAAAAAATGATGACAAGGGGACTCCCCCTCAAACCAGGGATTAACGATAAAGAAGAATCGATCATAGTTTGAAAGAGATGGATGGAGAAAGAGAAAAAGGATGAAAATAGGAGACATTATGAAAAAATAAGAAAAAAGGATGCCCCCAATGTAGGGGAAGGACCAAAAAAATAAAAAATAAAAATATGGTGGTGATCCTAGAAACACATCGGTAAGTACATAGCACAGCCTATGATGGAGGTGACGTTACTGTCCTACGGACTTATGAGTCGATGAAAATAACTACCAAATGGAGGTATTCTAATGGAAATCCAATTAGATGTATGTGTAAGCCGTGAGACCAATGAGTCAAGGGAAGGCATCAAAAGTATCCACAAATAAATGCGAGGATGGGAAAAAGTGATATTCTTCATACATAAGGAATCGATGAAATATGTGTCCTGATGGGATGATGATAAAATATGGACACAATGGTGGAATTAGGATGAAAATATGGTGCCCCAAGAGGGACACAAAGATGAACACATGATAGGCTATTGAATGTGATTAAGGATGAGATATATAGATGAGAAAAATATGGCAAAATGAGCCATGAAAAATAAAGAAAGGTGTGTTACGGGTGACACACCAATCGGAAGGATAGGCAAGATGGTTTAGATAAAAACATCATATGATGGATAAGAAAAGATAAGACAATAGATTGGATGATATTTTGATTAGATAAAACAAATTGATAAGATGGGATGAGAGCAGAATGATAAGGTGAGAAAATAGATGACGGATTGGATGAGATAAAATATATAGGATGGATGAGAGAAATAGACAAAAGATAAAATGAGATAGATAAATATGAGGTGAAAGAAAATCGAATGAGGTAATATGGATAAGATGGGATAAAATGGTAAAATGAGATAAGATGGATAAGAGGATGAAAGATGGATAGGATGTGATAAGATGACAAGTTATAAGATTGGTAAGATGAGATAGAATTAGATTGGATGTGAAAGATAAAATGCTACTTTGATAGGGTAGGCCAAAATGTAGAAATGTACTCTTCATTGTAGTAAGGAGCTCGAGTGGAATAGATGCCCTTACACTAGATTGGATGTAAAGCATGGAAAATAATGTAGATAAAGTAATGTACTTACTACCAATGACAAGTGTTAACACATAAATAATTATAGTTAGTCACACTTATGATCATGAGGAGAAATATGGAGCTTGTACGGGGGAATTAGGTTCTCCTTAAGTGGTTGTCCTAGGTCTACACCCCATATATTAGAAATATGGTGCAAACTAATCAATTTGGGAAGTTTATTGTAGATGGGAAAGTTGGTCAATGCGAGAACCTTTCTTGGGATTCCTACTTTTGACATTTTTTTTTGCTTTTAGAGATTTGGAAAGTTGATCAATGTGGGAAGCATTTTACAATCATGATAGAGGATACTAGTCATCCTTTAAGGGAGTAGTCTACATTTATATTTTTAATTTTTGGATTTTGACTTTTAAATTTTCAAATGGCCAGATAAGATATGCACAATAGTTTTCCTTTGAGGGATCAGTCTATACTTTTGAAAAAAAAAAATTATATGAATAGTTTTCCTTCAAGGCAGTAGTTTGTTTTTGGATGAGATAGCTTTTGATGAGCATCCATGATTTTAACTTTAGGATAGAGCTGGGGATATCCAAGTAAACCACTTGGGGAGGGGATGATAAGATGTACAAGTGACACCCATGGACCCGTAGTATGGTTCCAGTAGGTGGATAAGAGGGTGATGGATGTAATGATTACAAGGTTCTCACCAAGAAGGGAGAACGTATCCATAAGGAGTATGTTATGGGAAAAGTTTTGGTGCTCGTATTCAAGTTCATAGATAAGGAAGTGATGATAGACCACATAATTCCAAATCATCACAATAAGATATGGAAGGGCGAGCGATGGGAATGAGATCTTATATCATGTCTAAGATCACGTTGGTAGGTATGTTAATAGTAAAATGGTCGCAAGTGCAAGGCATTGAGAGGTTCTGTTTTTGGTTTATCATCAAGGGAAGCTAAACAATAGGCTCCAAATCCATACTTATGTGTGAAAATGTATGGTCTAATTTATTTGGGAGCAAGTTTTCCACATTGGCTTCTTCTCAGAGTACTGATGTTCTGATTTGTGTATGTTTATCGAAGAGAAAATAAGTTCAAGGAAGGGACACAATATCATCCATGTCCATGGGATTTTTGGATGGAGGAAGATTAGATGATGGATCAATGTGGATAGGAGATGTAGAAGAAAAATATGTGAGAGGATCAAGAGTGAAGAGTTGATACTCCCGCCAATGGGGTTTAGGTGGATTTGTTAAGATGGACAGTTGTGTCTAGATCCACCTAGGTTCAAACCCTTTTAGGCACAATCCCCTTCAGGGTGGTTATTAGTGGTGACTAGTTTTGCACCACTAGTGGTTGTGACTAGGTGCTCTTCTCTAGCGGTAGTGGACTCGATTAGCGGCGGCTGGTCACTAGGATGGTGGTTGGGAGAAAATTCTTGGATTTTATTTGCATCATTGGATTTGGCTTGGCAGTAGCTCTTCACGATCATGGTGGTATTGTCAACGTAGGCAGTGGAGTTTATTTTCTCTTCTCTAGTTGTGGCAGCTTTGACTTGGTGATGGCTAGTTGCCAGAATGGTGGCTCGGTGGTTGCTCTTGATTTGGCTTGCATGGTTGGGTTCGAATTAAAATTTGTAATATCTGGTCTATGGACATTGTCAAGGGAGGGGACCCAAGAACCCTACGGTTCTAAGCTTTGGTCAAAAGTGTTAAACTATCTATAAAAAAAATTGATACTCCCCCAATGAGAGACACTACCTCATAGTGGTAAGAGACTCATCATCAGGTAATTTGGATGCATATGTATATGTCAAGGGGTAAGATCATTAGAAGGAACAAAAGTGATGATTCTAGATTTGAGGATCATAAGGGTGAGAATGAGTTGCGATATATATAGAATTGATGAAAAGAGGGGGAACTTATTTAGGATAAGTAGTGTTTTGAGGAGGGATGATAATGAAGGTCTTGGATGAAGAAGAGGATTTAGAAGTTTTGGGTGATGAGGGATTGATTGGATAATTTTGAGTAGGTAAACATGAACTAATAGATGGAAGAGGATGACCTTTTTTGGTGAGAATTTCATCTTCTTCTATAAGATTATGGATGATAGTTTGAAGGGCCTTACAATGTTTAGTATCATGTCCAGGGGTACGATGATAAGCACAAAAGATATTATAATCGAACCATGAGGTTTTTTTCCCTTGTGAATCAAAATATTTGATGGGTGAAGCATGATTACACAAGATTGAAGGAGGCATTGAAGGATTTCTCTATAGGATCTAATGGGAGTTTTTTAAGAAAAGTTTTTATGATTTGGAGATGGGTTAGACTCAATGATAGTGGATGAAGGTAAGAGAGGTGATTTACTTTTATGCAAATTTGTAGGAGCCTTTGATATTGATTTGGGTTTGGAAGAAGAAGTGGATGGTTGTGATTCATATTTAGATTTAGATGAAGGAATGGGTAGTTTTTATTCTGACTTAATGAGGATTTAGGATTTAGATGAAGGGCCAGGTCCTAGAATATATGGGGGTGTCCCTAGGATTGATGATGAGACATTAGATTGTTTGGAATGGTGATATTTAGGAGGAGGGAACTCCAAATTTTTATGTGGATGAATGAGGAATTTATGAGTAGCATTGCCAAGGTTATTTGATTTTTTTTGTTAGGATTTCCCTTGGTGGGAATGATGATGATCTCTAGAGGGAGATAGTCCTTAGAGGAAAGGTTGGATGATTCAGATGTGGAATTTGTTGTAGATGTGGGGAGTGAGGACTAAGATGGAAGTGGTGTTTGGATAAGAAGCTTGTGAAAATTGGAAGAAGTTTTGGGTTGCGTAGATATTTGAAGTGTTGATGTAGGATTGGTCATAATTATTGAGGGTGTGGATGAGGTAAGAGTTTCACTTGTGATCATATCAAGAAGAGGTGATTTCTTGGTGGGTTCAGATGGTAATGTGTGTGTGGTCATAGTTGTAGATGTGGTTGTAGGTAAGGGGATGGAAACGGATATAGATGTAGGGATGTTTGAAAAATATATTGAGATAGATGTTGGGGTGGATATGGGTAGATAATTATATGTAATGGATGTGGATGTAGTAGGTATAGACATGGATGGGGAAATGGATGTGATTGGATTATATGGGGGTATAATAGTCATGGATGTAGTAGATAAGGAATGGATGTAGAGGTTAGTATAGATGTAGATGAGACTATAAATGAAGTGGTAGAGGTTGAAATAGACATGGGTTCAATAGATGGGGGATGATGTGTGCAGGTAGTAATGTTGATTCATGGTTTAATATGTTGATGTTATGGGTATTGGGTGCATGAGAAGTAGGGGAGTGGTAAATGATTATTTAGTGCATTATTGGGAAAAGGTTGTTTGAAGATATATAGAGGTTGATTAGGAGGTGTATTAGGATTATCTAATTGGAGATTCCCACGGTCTATAAGTCATTGTACAAGGTCTTTAAATATGTGGCATTTCTCAACATCATGACCACGGACTTGGTGATGTTTGCAATAGTGACTCTCATGATAACATACAGGTTTGGGTCGTGATTCCTCAGTGGATTAGATAGGGGGAGTTGGATGATATGCAAAACCATTAATTTTTCAAAGATAGAACTATATGATTCTCCAAGAGGAGTGTAATTAAGAGTTGGTATAGGAGTTTTTATGGAAACTCAGTGTGAGGAGTGGATGTGGAATAAGATTCGATTAAAATTGCATTAGCCACATTCTTATATTTTTCATTACGAATATATGACTTGGTGAATTCAGATTTTGGTTTATCATATCAGATTTTGAGATGGCATTTCTCAAGGGCACGGCGTTCAAGTTTATGAGCCATGGTGAATGTCTCTTCAAATGTTTGGAATGATTGTATTTAAAGAGTAGAGGAAATATGCTTCACACAATACCATGCAAAGAGTTCAATAAGCTCAGCCTGAGGAAGGGAGAAGGATGATTGATTGATTATGTCATGCCATCTAGTGAAAAAATATGTGATAGATTCGTCATAAAATTGTTAAACGGCGTAGAGATTTGTAATGGTGATTTTATGTGTGATATTGATGGGAAAGTGTTCGAGGAAGAATTGTGCGAGTTGGGTGAAATATAATAGGTAATGTTAGGGAATGAAAATGTATACCATGGTCTACATGCGGGTTTGGACAATAACAATGGGGGAAGTATGCAGAGCATAAGGTCTTTGTCATGAGAAATGTGATAACAAGCATGTGCCTAAAGGCACATGAAGGTGTTGTTGATGGATATTATTTACTATTAAACTTGGAGAGATTTCTGGAAGTCTCCCAATGTGGAGGATATAGGTTTTGACATGGGTACTGAGTGGGTTGATAGGCTTCATTGTAAATACATTCATAAGAAAAGGTGGTTTTAGACCCAAAAGTAGCAGCTTTAAGATTTTCTATTCTACTTAGTAAAACATACATAGGGTCATTAGATGTGTGAGGATGGGGAATTGGTTTGATGTGGTTGTTGATTATAAGAAGTGGGTAGATGAGTGCATTTATGGATGAGGAGGATATTGGTAGAGTTGATGATCAATGGGTGTTTGTGGGGGTGGTTGATAAGGAGGGAGATAATTAAAGGGTTGTGATTGAATGGGTTGAGATATAGCTTGTTGTTGGGAGATGGGGATGTAATAAGATGGATGAGATTGTGTTAGTTGTTGAGAGATGGGGATGGTAGATTGGTTTTGCATTGGATGAGTTGTGATGTAGGTATGATATGTTTGAGTATATTGATTGGGAACATGTGACGAAAGACACTTAGAAGAGAAAGTTGATGAGCTTGGGTTGATTTAAAAGGATTGGGTGGAGAGGTGATGAAATTTGTGTGGATATAGTATGTAGAGATGGGGAGTGAAGTTTGATCATATTGTTCAAGTAGAGGAAGAAGTAAATGAGACTCTTGTGAATTTTGGATAAGAGTATTGATAACAACAATGGATGAAGAAGTAATGAGGATAGAAGAAGTGGGGATAGTGTTGATACAAGGTAAGTTGGGTGGAAAGGGATCCACCAATTGAGTGGATTGCTAGGCTTGGGGGACTATGGTGGATTTACTACGGATAAGATATTTATGAAGGATGGTACTGATTAGCATCCCTTGGAGTTCATTGAAACTCTGGTCATTGTAACGGAGTTAGCATAAGTTCTTGAAACTCCAATCACCAACGAAGGATAATAGGAGGTCCAAGGGTTTCTAAAGATGCAATAGATGGTTGAGAGGGAATGGAATGATGAGAGAAAAAAGGTTTAGTTTCAGGATGGGGGTATTTTTGGATAAAATGGGCCTTGTGAAGAGAGACCATAGAGACAAGGGGTTGGGAGACCAAAGGTATGGTGATCCTAGGGGTAGAAGAAATAGTGGCAAGTGTGGAAGTTTGTTGGAAAATATTTTCGGAAGTGGGGATGTGTTTGGATGAGATAGATTGTTGCATTTTCCTAGCCTAAGAATGGGTATTAATGGACATGAAGCATAAAAACAAGAACTTCTATAGTTTATTAATTAAAAAATCAAGAATTTTTTTTGATCATATTGATTATTTAAAATGATGAAAAATAAGAAGAAAATGGGCTCAAAGGGAACCTAGGAAATTGCCTAACTTTAGATGGTTTCAAGTAGTTTTGGATGACATTGTCGATATACCCAAAGGTATGTGAGGCTCAAATCTGTGATGACTACTAGTACGGGGCCTGATAATTGGGCCTACCCCCACACATCATGCACTGTGGTGATAAGGGTGTCGGGTGCTTAGCTAATATACCGATAGCCAAAAAAATGTAACACGTCCAGAACACCGTGATGACTTACCTATTGCGTGATGAAATCCCAATAGTTCCACCTAGAAGGAGATGTTTAAGATGTGTAGTATTGATGTGTGTGATAAAGTGTATGCAAAGGATAAAAATCCTAATTATACTAAATTGCCAAAAAAATATGAACGTTCTTTTTAAGTCCCAATATCAAAATGTGAAATTTGATGAAGTCAAGTAGACAAGAAGGAAAAAATGATGAAAAAATATTAAATAGGGAAAAATAAGGAATACTGTATAACACTTTTCCTTTTTTTCTTTTTTTTTCTTTAAAGCAAGAAAAGAAAACCACACACGCAAGCAAACAAGACAAATATATTTCATGTGATGTTTGTGGAAGATGGATAAAATAAAATGGAAATGAAAGACAAATGAAAAGGCTCAGCAAAGAATGGAGTCCCACTGGGCATGCTGGAATGTTGAAATAATTTTCTTTTACCAATTTCAAGTTAATGAAATTTTAACAAATAAAATGAGTAACATCAAGTATGAGAGGGTTTAAGGTACCTCTGAATGAGATGATGATAGATACGGGCACAAAAGAAGAATCATCCTTGCAGTGAGCTAGATGACCTACACAACAAAGGGAACTCAACACAAAAGGATTAATAGATAGATGAGTGGGTTTCCTGACAATGTCAGTCCTGAGAAGTGAAAACTTCTGAGGATGGATGTCAACCCACTTTTTGATAAAAAAAGATAGGTAAAAATTGATAAATTGGATATAAAAATAACTGAATAGAAACAAAAACCTAAAATGTGCTAGATGAGATAAGATGTAGATTTGATTATAGTAAATTCTAAACTAAACCAAACCTCAGTGTTTTGATGATGATATGAGACTGTAGGGCCTAGTCAACGATAACTAAGGTAGATTGGATCAGAAAATATAGAAGACAGGTTCGCAATAGGCTTTGAAATACTCAGAAGGTCTTAGATATGATATGGAAAAGTTGTGGAAATAGAAAGGATGTAAGAAAATAAATAGATTTGATAACTAGATTTGGATCGATGCCGACTGGTTTAGATCAACACCAACTGGATCTGGATCAATGCAAACTAGATTGGATTGATGATGACTAGACTGGATCGGTGCCAATTAGACTAGCTTGGCAGTTGGACCGACTCGACTAGATGGATGATAACTATAATGGATCGATGCCAACTAGAATTGGATCAACACCAAATGGACTAGATCAGTGCCAACTTGATCGGGTCAAGGGTGACTAGGGTAGGAGATGATAAAGAAACAAAACAAATCTACAAGTATACCTAAGCTCTCAAAAATTTCCTCTTTAAGAGAGGAGGGGTATGGGTGTATTTATAGGGTCAACAAATACCTACATGAGTCACCACCGATTGCGGAAGATCATAAATTTGGACAGTGGGATGATTCCCAAATCAATGCAAGGTAGCCTAAAGATTGCAGATTAGGGATTTAATGTGTTTAGGTGGGTTGGGGTTGCATAGGGAGGATAAAAGATGGTTGGGGGATGGGAAAGCATTAAATAAAGGTAAAAGGGATGTAAATGGTGGTTGGGGGATAGGAAAATATTAAATGAGGGTCTAAGGACGATAAATGGGATGTGGTTAGGATAATAAATATTACAAGGGATTAATTAAACATGATTAGTGAGAGATTAGAAAGATTAAATGATATTATATAATTTTAAAGATTATGGGAATAATTTGAATAATTGTGATTAAAGGGATAAATATGGGATTAAATGGGAATAAGGTGAATATGAGCATGATAATGATAAAGAAGGCAAGTGCGGGGTGAGGGACTAGCAATACCAAAAATTGGTGTTTACAGTGTGTGTGTGTGTGTGAGAGAGAGAGAGAGAGAGAGAGAGATTAAATTATGTCCCTTAAATCTTGGTTTCCCTTATGTCAGTCACACCAAGATAGCGTGCTACAACTACTTTCCCCCAAGATGAATGTATGAGATGGAATTAAGAAATAGACCCTCCTATGCACTAAATAATGCAACCCAAAATGTAGTCCTTGAATATTGCTCTTTTCCCAAGTAGTAGATAGTAAGTAATAGCCCAAGTTGTTTGGCCCCTAATAATAGTAAGTCATGTGTATATATGTATATGTATATGTATATACATATACATACATACATATATATGTATGTATGTATGTATGTATGTATGTATGTATGTATGTATGTATGTATGTATGTATATGTATATGTATATGTATATGTATATGTGTGTATGATCAAGGGATATTTTGTATTGTCAAATGTTCCCTAAACTTCCTTAAACCATGTCAGTGTAGTAGAGCCTTCAGAGATATTTCCAACGACTATAAGAACGTGAAAAACAAACACTCTGAGATCAAGTTATGTCCGGTCAAAGTTTAGTCAACAGGGAAGTCAACTTTGGTCAACATGTCAATAAATGGACCAATAGCACTGCAACATGTAGCAAAGGGAGAAAAAGGAGAAAATGAAGGTTGTTTGAGCTGTTTGTAACCTCTGGTCTTCGACACACGTAAAATTGGGCCAGAACAAGAGGCTCAACTTTTGTAATGGAGGGGAGCCCAACCGCCGTGAGAGCTACAATGGTGTTGCCAACACGGTGGGCTCTCAAACCACCATGTGGACGTTGAATTTGCATTCTGAGCTTGATATTGAGTTTTCAAGTTCAATTCTACATTACAGTGTGATAACCAACTCGACAAGCTATTTTTAGCTCGGTGGGGTGATCAACTCCCCACCGAGTTGATCATGTTTATCCCATGGCTCGTATGGAATGAGTTCATTTCCACATTGCTCGGGATTCAATTTTATTCCACATGGATTGAGTTATTTCCACATTTCTTTGGATCTATGTTATCCCCTATTATCTCGATCAACACATTCCAAACAATGTAATGCCAATCTACTACAACTTGGCAGACATGGTGGAATCAACAACCAAACACAATTAGCTCGTCCCATATTACAGGAATTTCAAACAATGCACAGGATCATATTTTATCCCACTTACCATGGCAGGTCTTCACATCAATTATAATGCATGTCTGCCTTATTAAAGGCTTGAATGGACCGGTCACCAGAGAATGTGGGATTCTTATCCCCCAATACAAAACTGACTCCGCCATAATACATGTCGTTAGGGCTTGAACCCATGACCTCTGCTACCCATGACACATCCACCAACCAACTCACCCACGGGGCTCGATGGGTTATAAAATGGGTTGTTGCAACTTATACAAGGATAGTGCCAGGTCTGTGTATAGGCAGAATAGGGGTACTTGCAGAAAAATGCAATTTTGAGGCACTTCCACTCAAAACCAAATCTCGAGTTACAAATGAAAGCTACTCAGAATTTTGAGATGATTGAAATGGTGTGATCATTTATCCAATTTTGAGCTTTTGTGATAGATTTATTTTCTGTTAAAGTCACACGAAGGCATAGAACCAAAGGGAGACACCACTGCAAGTGGATCAAGAAGGTGAAGGACATAAGCTAAGCTCCATTAACATCCTTCGAAGGTCTAAAACACAATTTTTCATGTTTTTGATTCATTATTGGTTAATGTAAATTTTATTGTATTTACATTTTTTAACATGATTAATGGATCAGTTCACCACAAACTCAGAGACGTAGAAATTTCGAATCCCGTAAATAATTTGGGTGTTGTGTTCTGATTTTATTTTCAATTTCTGATTATTTGCAATAATTGAATTTCATAAAAATAATGTGGATGCAATGGTAATCAGTAGTTGACAACTTTGCAAAATTGATTAAAATCAAGAAACAGTGGTTTTTGGGGCTTCGATCAAACAGTGAAATTTTGAGTAAATTGCAAACTTAATTTTAGTTTGAATTCAGTCTTAAATCATATTGTGATCAGTTTTGTAAGTATACAATCCTTTTAAGTTGATTAAAATTGAAGATCCTTGAAAGCGTTTAAAAGTGAAAATAAAACACCCATTTTCAGATCAGTGTATGATTCCCTTGTTTGAATTTTGTCATTAACAACCAAAAAGTCTGGCCCAAATTGATAAAAGAGGTTTTAGAAAAGATAACAAATGATGTGGCATTTCAAATTTGAGAAAAGGAAGGAAAAGGATAGAAGTGCCCAAAGGGGATAGTAATTCTTGGTTGTTATTGTCCCTAATAGTTGGTACTTTCTAGGATGCTCAGATGATAAAATAGAAAATACAAAGTTAGGTCACATGTTTTCCAATGTTCACAAGTAAAGTAATTATTTCAGAAAAACAAATAACAAGAGTATGGAAAAATATAAATCAATATAAAGGAAAAACAAGTGTTGTTAATGTCTAGTTTTCTTACTTAGGAATCATGCATATAATAACATACTTAGACACGTGATGTAAGTAGTAAGTGCATGATTTTATGTTTACATTTTCCACCATTTTATGTTGGTGAATGAATATTTGGTAGCATACAATAGATAGAAAGAGCATACTTTGTAGAGAGCCAAAGAGATTTATAACTAATTGTTTGTCAAATGAGGATTGTACTTGTTACCGTGTAGAATAGAGATTGCGAAATGTGTATCATGAAATCTAAGAGAGGATAAGGATCCTAAGGGTGACCTTGTGTGCATAGTATAAATGATGATTGATTTTTTTGTTGATTATTACCTTTTTCTGAGCATCTTGTGTTTGAGATTGCTTCTTATTCCATTTGTGTCTTACCGTTTGTTAGAGTAAGGTCAGATCTGCAAAAGAAGATAAGTGTAGTCAATTCTCATAATAAATGAAATTGAACTTTAACTTAATATGTGTGAAAATATAAATGTGTATTGAAAAAAAATTGAATCAAGGATAGAATACACTTGAATGTCATGAGAGAAGAGATAGAATTTTTCTTTTATGTTTGTTGCCTTGGAGATGGTTGGAATAGTACTAAGGATTTATGAATCTTGTTGCCAAACTGAGGATTTAGGTGTCATATCGTTAAACTAAGGATTTAAGTGTCATATTGGTAATTTGAGGATTTAAGCGACATGTCATTAAGGGAAGAATATTGGGAGAGTTGTAGTATTTTCCCTCTAACCATTAATTCTTCCCCATGGATTAGTGCCACTGCAAATGGTCACAAACCCAATAGAAACTTGTCACATATGACACATTGTTTCATGCATATCATTTTCTTGCATATGTCTTAGGTTTCATTCCTTATTTGATCTAGAGAAAACATGCTAATTAGTTCTAAAAGTATGTAACTTGTCACTGATTTTGTTCCTATTTTTCATGATATTAACATGTAACCAAGTATGTTTTGCTATATTTTGGAGAAACTTATCACTAGAAATTTTTTGATCCTATATTGTACATGTTTCTACCCCTAGAACATAACTACCCAGGTGGGGCACTAGCACCCACCATTCCTATATGTGTTAGATGTTATTTTCCCTACTATGATTTTGGCCCAATGTTGATTCTGAACCTATTTTTAGCTCTTCTTTAATCTCATTCTACTATGTATCAATCTATGTCTAATCTATGGACTACTGAGAGGCTGAAATAATCACCTGATGATTGCCCCTACCAATTTGCGATGCATGAGATGAACCAAGGCGAGTACATCCCTAATAATGAAAGTTGAAACTAATGTGGACATATGAAATATAAAACTTGTAGGGGGAATAGAGAATGTGCATGGTAATTACCATGGTGCAAGAAAAATAATGGGAAAGGCTAGTAAAAAGTGTTAGTCACAAATAAGCATGGCATGATGTAATAGAAACTAGTCAAAACACATAGTAACATAGCAAAATACATATCAAGTAGTTGGTTAAATACATGGGACACCACTTAGGATGTCACAAAATATTCAAATCATTTTAAGGCTATAGAAACAAAACAATGATCAATCATAGACCATAGCCCGTAAACAATGACAATCAAGACACGAGTATAGAAAAAATACAAGCAAATTAGATAACCATAGTTATAAGTAGGCCTGCAAGATAAATGTTACACATAAATTACCCATTATCATGTTAGAAAAATTGATAGTAAGTCACAATATATACATCTGAAAATAAGAATAAAAGTAGTATAAATTGCAATAATAGAACCTAAATAATAGACAAATAAGAAAGGTAGATGCCCTCAGGAGCCTCAATGGGACTGGTAGAGAACAGTTCCAAGCATCACACATTGTATGATAACTTGTAAGTATCATGCACTCACCTCAATACTACCATGTGAATGCGCATGTGTGTATGGAAAAGGGATAGATCATATTATGAATCAAAGTAACATGGTAAGCAATGTACAACATAGAATGGTATAAGTAAGCAAGAATACATCCAATCAACATCTAAGAAGGTATTTTTGAATTTTTATGAATATTTGAATGTTTTTAAATGATTAGAATATGAAATGCAGTGACTAGGAGAGGGGGACATGGATGCCCTAGTGTATGTGTGTAAAGTGAGGTCCATGTAGAGTAGTTATGCCCTCAATAGTCATGTTTGAACCTAGAAAAAAAGTGCGTCATTGGGTGGAAAATGAGTAGTAATATGCCCCCAAGTGTGAATGCCATAATGATCTATCCAATGATTATAGGGGGCTACAGCCCACTATCTTCTAGTGTGAAGAGGTATGCATGTGAACATGACTAAAGAATGTATGGCTACGAGGAAGTACATGTGGAGAAAGAGACTGTGAAGAAGGCCTAGATGTGTCATGTGTAGTTTGTGTCTTGGGTGGAGACCTATCCCTATGAGGTGGACTATGAGATTGATGTATCCGTCATGAAAAATAAGTAGAAGCCACTTGTGGAGGAGATCTAGGTGAATGTATAGAAGTATCATTAGTAATGGTAAGAGTTATAGATTTTATAGGAGTATGTGTCAAATTCATGGGCCGTCATGAGGAGGTGCATAAGTAGGTGCACAAATGCTAGAAGTAATTATATGTGTATCACTGATAGGATCCAATGACAAAGGATTTTGTGGTGAGATGCCTTGAATAGTAATGATGTGACACTCATGTACAAACTTAAGGCATAAATTTTCATGCCCAAAATTTACACACCCAAGAATAATAGTAAAATTACCAAAATATTTTTTTTGTATTTCATTTCTTGTTACACGACACCATTGGGCTCAAATAGAATAACTTAACATCACAGAGATCACTTACGTGAGTATGGACCCACATAGTCAACAGGATAACATCAAATCACGTTATTGACAAACTTACTCAAAAGGGATGTACACATTATAAAGGCTCAACCCCACACAAGAATCTTAAGGTTATCCATATTATACAACACATCATCCATGGTTGTATATTTATTATAATTCAATTCCAATGTTTAAACATGGAGATTGAAGAGCATTTGACATGTACAGAAATATTTATGTTCCCAAACCTACATTTGTTTTTCATTTTATAATGTTGTTTAAACAACATTATGTATATGTGCTCATACCTCAAGGTTGTATGTTTCCCATTTTAATAAAACGTTTTGGATCACAAAGATTCCCTCCTTTATTTTTCATTTGTTTTAAGATCATCTTAGGCATTTTAGCTAGTTTGACATCATTCCAGGTGCATACAGAATTACCACTCATTTTATTACCAACATTATAAGAATGCTTTTTATAATTTCCTTAAATTTGTATCTCGAATCGGTGTTCTAGATACAAGTTATGATAACATTCTTTAGGACATCCTACCAATCTCATGACTTGTTAGTACCTTTTGTATCTGAAGTTTGAAGAATTTATCATGTCAATGAGTCATGCAAATTGTTTCTTTGTATTCAAAAATAGAAGCTTCATTCAACTCCTATTTCTAAAGATATATATGTCCACTCTTTGATTATGGTTATACCCAAAGCATCTAGTCATCTACCTATTTGTTTAATAAAACAATATTTTTCTCAAACCATAAGATTACTCGGTTGATATCAAAGGTAGTACTCGGGTGTTTAGACTTAACCATTTCAAATATTTCCTTCATAAAGATATATTCATATTGATAAAGCTAAATCCATTCATTTATAATTATATCATCAGGAAAACAATGCACAACTAATACTCATGACAAATTTATTTCATTTTGTCTTATTATACTTAATTACCGTAAGGAAGTTATATCATCCGCAACTACTTATATTCCTATTTGTTTCATATTTAACTTTTGGAATATTGATTCAAAGGAGAACACCATATATTGTAAGAGAAGTGTTTTCCTTGATTGACTGTTTTACTTAATTAACTCCCTCAACTTCAAATCTATTTTCAAGTATGGAACAACCATATCTTTTGTAGAAACAAGATGCAGACTTCATTTAAAATATTATCTTTTCCTTAAACGTTCCTTCATGAATATGTTAGGGACGCTTAATCTTATATTTCATCGTACCTATTAGATTCATGGTATTTCATTATGAGTACTGAACTAATTATAATCTCTTATAGGATTATCACAACCTCTCTTAAATTTTTTAAATTAATAATTCATTTCATCTCTCTTTTTGAGTTATAGCGATAAGAATAACATTGTTCCATCTAATGAGCTCTCAACTTAACATTATACCAGAAATTACTATAATTGAAATTAACCATTTCATTTAAGATTCACAACTATGAATATTATATAGCTAAGTAATGACTTAGTATTGGTGTTCCCAATATAACATAAATGTCTTAGTACTTGTTCAAGAGTTGATCCAACTCCATTAAATTAATATCTTTCACAATATGAACAATTAATATATTCATAATTGTACCAACTCACTAGTATCTACATCAAGTGTCTTGTTTATCAAATTTAAGTTGATTAATCAAATATTTATAATTTCTCTTACTTTCTTATCCAATTAAGGATATATACTCATAGTCATAAAATCAACATTATCTATAATAACACAATACAAACTTGGGAAGATTGTTAGTGTACTATCATTATTTCTAGGGAATAATTCAATGTCCTAACATTAGGTCCATAATGAAGCATCAAGATATAGACTAAGGACCCTAAATTTATTTCACGAATTTAAAATTTTAAACCGTGATAGCTTTTACTTGTAATTAGTGGTTCCAACCATAGCATTGAATAGAAAATGGTTGATCCAATAATGGGTTTTTAACAAAAGCAAAGAAATGTTATAAGTTTCTAGAACTAACCCATAAAGGAAGAATTCCATCATAGAATAAGCTCGTGCTATATACAGTATCCCCTAATAAATATAGCTTAGATACATGCAAGCATCCCTGAACTATGTTTTACAGTTCATTTCCAAAATGGATCATCCAAAAGGCATTATGAAATTGTTTTAAATAATCTCTACAGAAAGTTATAACAACACACATTTTTCAACAAGCAATACCTATTTATTTTCCTAATCAATTCAAAAAAATTAAATTCATATCAAGTAATAAGAATTCCTTTTTAGATTCATAATTTTTCCCTTTATCCTTCTTTCACTACAGCAAGGAGATATTCTTCCTTTCAAATAGCAAGCAAGAACGCTTCAATTTCAAATAACATTCATCATTTCTTAACATGTACATGTAGTAGATTTTAAGCTAGTTCAAATAACTTGTATGAATTCCATTCCTATCCAATATGCAACAATTAGCAATAAATCATGCATAACAAGTTACAAGCAAGATAGTAGTAATGTTCCATTGTTCTTCCCATTGAACTAAGTCTTAGATAAGAGATAAGGAATGAAATACAAATCCAATTCATACAACTAATAACTTCCATCACACCATTTTAGGGAGATAGATAACACATAGTTTCCAAATTTTCTTTAACATAATGCTAGCATGGCCCCTTCTTTCTAGATTCAAAACGTAAAAAGAATAATATGATAGCCATATTCCATATTCATTTAACATAACGCCAATATGGCATCCTTTCCAAATTTGGAGTTTAAATGGAAACATATAACAGTAATAGTTTCATATTTATCTAACAAAATGCCAATATTTCCTTTTTCCCACACTTGAAGTTTTAAGAGAAAGTGATTAAAAACTACATTTCAGATTCATTTAACACAAATAAGCACGATCTCTTTTTCCATATTTGAAATTCAAAGAGAAATGAAAATAGCTATATTCCAAACTTTGTTTCACACAATGCCCATATGGCCTTTTTCCACACTTGAAGTTTTAAGATAAAATGATAAAAACTACATTTCATATTTATTTAACATAAATAAGCATGATCTATTTTTCTAGACTTGAAATTCACAGAGAAATGAAAATAGCTATATTCCAGTTTTTGTTTCACATAATGCCCACATGGCCTTTTTCCCACACTTCAAATTTTAAGAGAAAATGATATAAACTACCTTTCAGATTTATTTAACATAAATACACATGATCTCTTTTTCCGGACTTAAAATTCAAAGAGAAACGACAATAGCTATATTCCAATTTTTGTTTATGTAATTCCAACATGCCTCTTTTCCCCAAATTTGTAGTTTAAAAGAAAAATCCAACAACAATATTCCAGATTATTTATATAATACCAGTATTCCTATTTTTCCCAAATTTGTAGTTTAAAAAGAAAAATACAAAAACAATATTCCCAATTTATTTATATAATTCTAGAGGGCCTCTTTTCCCCAAATTTGTAGTTTAAAAGGAAATGATAACAGCTATATTCCAAGGTTATTTAACATAATGCCAACATGGTCCCCTTTTCAGATTCAGAGTTTATAGAAGAGAGATAGAGATTTTTTTAAACACATTAAAGCACTATCCAAACAGAGCTGGAAAGATAAGAAAAAACCACATATACCCAAATGGGTTAAATACTTAGAATAAAATCAAGAACCAATAGATAAACCAGAAAGGGCTAGTAGTACATATCATTCTATACACACATGCATACATTTTTTTTAAACTAGGACGCAAGTTCCTTCATCACTTTAATCCAAAACCAAAAGGAAATAAATAGTTACATTTGAGTGTATGTTAATCAAGAAAGAAACCATAATTTATCCTTTATTATTAATTGTTACATAGTGAAAAGAAAAGGAAAGACATGCCTGGAAATCAGCAATGGTAGCCATGAATGCAACTTTCATCACATCTAGTAAAAATGTGCCCATAGGGATATATTTGCCCTTTTTTTGCTCAGACCCCTACCCCAGCTAAATATTTTAAAATACATTTTCAAACACTCAAATAAAAAAAATTCATGCATCTAGGAATACACCATGTCTCCAAGAGTGGCTAGACCAGCTTGAATCATCCTTGAAAAACCATCAAAGTTCAAGCACAAGTTCCTTCTTTCAGGAAGCTGTGGTTTTTTAACTCACCCCTTCCACTCATAGCACCCAAAATGAAAAAAAAAAATGCCATAAACCAAAACTCTTTAAAAAAATGGATTCCAAACTTTCATAAATCCCTTTCTATATGTTGGTCCGGTATGTGACCCGTGCTTCCATTAGAGGTGTTAAAAATTAAACAAAAATAATCATTTTATAATCCAAGTCAAACCATCATGTAATCAAAACATTAATAATATTTTCCAATTAAACCACTACAAAATAAGTTCATCCAAATAAAAATATTTCATAATTTCCTTTTAATCGAGCAAAATCACTTTTATTCTTGCAGTAAAAAAGGATTCAATTATGTAATAATCAAGCAATAATAAACTTTTTACCAAATGGCTTCAGTTTTACCCAGTAATCATGTCACCAATGCTCAAGTCCCACAATCACCCAATCAAAGATAAATTTTTGAATAACCACATAATATTATTATTTAAGTATTATTGTAGAAATGACCAAGGGTTGAAATAGAAATAATATGCCAAACAAAAATGATGGTCCCAATCACCGAAACCAAGCCAAAGGAATACAATCATAATTTCTAAGACGTTCTTTCTTATGCCAAGTATCAATGATCAACCCTACTAGTAAGTCAATAACCACAACAAGTTCCATCATAACGTTACCCAGGAAATCAATCAACAATATTACTTTGATGCCCAGATACATTTCAAAATAGTATCCCAATATAATTATAATCAAACAAACATACCATTGAAATCATACTGTAGACACCTAGATTTGGTATCTATACCTTTTATTACCCATGTCCGCATATTTATTTAATCCCCCCCTTATTTAATTAAATGTCCACTTTAATATCTATCACCCTTGATTCACATTAATTAATTAAGCTTCAATCAATTAATTAATTGATCAATTAGTCCACATCCTTTTCTTCCCTTTCCCTAATAGAATTTCTATTTCCCATCCCTATGCTTTTTCTAACCTATCTATACTGCCAAATCACCTACGCCTCATCCCTAAACATCCTCTTCCCACCCAATGCTTTAAAGCATTCAATCTCATCCTTAAAAACATGAAATCATGCCAAAAGTAGAAAAATCCTCCCATTGGGGAAACTTTCCCCGAAGTCGGAGACGACCAACCTTGTCGTCATTGACCCTATAAACCTGAGTGCTTTCTTTCCATTCATCAATCAGATGCATGCAAATTCCCAAGTTTCCTTGTGACTTGTGAATAATCTCCTGTGCCTGAGCATTCCAGAAGTAATTGTAGATGACTTAGGACTCTTTAGAACATGCTTTCATCCCTCACGATCATCCCTTGTGAGCATGTCATTATCTTTGAATTGTTTTATTTCAATATTATTGGTTTATCGCTGATTTTTTGGTATCTAACCTTTTGTAGAAGTAGTTCATCCCTCAAGAAAATTTGTCTTGTGGACAAATTTGTGGGTTTCAAGCCAACACTATGGGAATCTAAGTCCCTCTACTTGAACGGTACAGCTTCTATATGTGCATGCATGAAAAAGTGGATTTCAATGGTGGCCTTTCAACCAAAGATCCAACAGGGGTACTCCACTGTCCCTGTGGCAAAGCTAGCAATTTCTCACTAGAGAAGAACTTTGTCTAAGAAGGGGAAGGGGAGTAAGAATGAAGGTAGGAGAAACTAATGTTGTGAGTAGAATATCAAATTCCCACACACATTAATTAGAAATTTCATTTACATGCATTTATAATCAGAAGAATAATAAATCCGCAGGAGAAGCTACAAGACCGAATGAAACTCATTGGTTGCAAAGTACCAATTAATTCCTCAATCAAAGAGGAAAAAATTACTTCTTTTATTATTGAAGCTCGAGTAGAGTTTGTACATAGCTTGAGAATAGAATAAATTTGAGGAAGAAGAAAAAATAGAAGAAAAATGGCGTTTTCTGTCTTTTCCAAGTACAAATCACTCTGGTCTTTTTTGAAATCAATCACCCCCCTTGGAATGACATCGAGAAGCCATTATATTCCTCACAAGAAACCATTACATCTTCATAAATCCTCAATGCCTTTTCAAATTCCTCCATTGCGAAGAAAACACTCATGGTGGGTTGAAAACCAGATCTTGTGACGTGAACGTTACATTTGATTTTCCAGTTTGAATACAGACTGTTTGATTTGCTCCTCTAACTCTAAAATCGGGTCGTTCACGTGACAAGAAGGGATTGGAGTGGTTACAGGGGAAGCCCTTTGCATTTTGTGATTTTTTAGAGATTTGGAAATTTGGAACAAATTGGCCCTCACCCCCTCTTTGACTTTTCAACTTAGACACGTGGCACCCTATGATTGGAAATGGGGTCACGGCCCTTTTCTCAACATTTTAACCTTTTTTCCAAAAAGGCTTAAAACTCAAATTCCTCCACCGGCCCGCTGCTTCGATTTGACTAGGACACGTGGCACATTCTGGTTGGATACGGGGTCACAGCTCTTTTCTAAACATTTTAACCCTTTTTGGAAAAGGCTCAAAAACTCAATTTCATCTATCGGCCTACTACTCCGATTTGACTTTTCAACAACGGGATTTTCCTGTGACTTTTTCCCTACGGGCTCAAGATTTGACTTTTTCCCTGATAGCCTGATCGGGGCTGTGGGTTACTTTTTAATTTTTCTCCTTTTTTACAAAGAGGCTCAAAATCTCAAATCCCCCCAATGACCCGCTTGTCCGCTTTCACTTTTCAACAGCAGGCTTTGCCTCTCCAATGACTCTAACCACATGGTGATCTGGCGCTGATTTGGTAATTGGCACTTTCTACCCCACCTTCAGAATTGCACCGTTGAGACACGTGGATCCATCTACTGAGCCTTCCATACTTAGTCGATTTTACCTTCATATTGTACCTGGGACACATGGAAAGCCCGCGCTTAATTGAAGACTATCCCTTAGAGTCTGCCCCTGGAGTTACGTTGTTGCAAACATGGAGGCGTCTACTGAGTTTTGAAGTATGACTGAACCACATCCAGTTAGAAAGACCCACGTATCACTAAGGAATGCTGAGGCAAAATTTAAAGGGGAGAGAAACGCCCATCATTCCCGACTGCAGGAAAACTACACAGAGGAAGAGAACTTCGTCATTTTGAGTCCAATTTTCAAATTTCCTTCATGAACCAAGGGCATGGAGTCAAAACAATGATTTGATGACCTAGACCATAAAACAAGTGAAAATTTTCAATCAGAAATTAAGGTTACAAAGAGGATATTACGTGCACATACTAGGAAGCAGAGAATTTCTCAAAACGAGCAAAATCGAGATTTAAGCAACACTAGGGCACGACTTTTGCTAATTTCTTAAATCTCTAACTTGGTTTAAACACCAACGAAGGGCATGAGCTCAAAAAAATTGAATTTGGCTATGTAAACATAGAGCAGTTTTTAGGAGACAACAGTTGGCTTTAGCTTGGGGACATGGCATGAACTAGGCATGGCTAGGGCATGACATGAGGATCCAGAATCTCAAGTTTCAAAACATATTACGTTGATTAGTGCCTTATCCATTAGGCCTTGCAGAGTCATTTACAATTCTGAGAAAGAATGGAAGGAGGAAACACACAAGCCAAACCACACATAACAAAAACTAAACAAAACTTAAACCAAAACCACGCGACAAAAAAGTAAAAACACACCTACGCAAATCACCTATGATATAGGGCGGGGGACAACCCGCTTTCACTGATGATACAGTTTCAAGTATTTCTCACTTCGAGGCAATTCCAATGGAATTCCATCCAAGTAAGAGAGGAGAAAAACATTCTCACCACAAGCTCCATGAATTTGGAATGGGGCCAACCACAATGAATCAAACTTTTCATGACTGCCCTTGGGTTCTCTTCTCTTGTCCCACAGCAGGACCGAATATCCAACTTTGAAATTCCTTGCTTTGGTCTTCTTGTCAAAAAAATTCTTCACTTTCAATTGATGCTCCTTAATTCTATCCACCACTTGGCATCTGCTTTCTTCCAGCTTCTCCAAGAAGAGGATCCTCTTGTCAATGGAGTCTTTGTATTGACCATCTTCTATTTATTGCAGCAACTTGAGAGCTGGCATCTCAATTGCGAGGGGAATCTCTGCCTCAACTCCATACAACATTTGGAAAGGTGACATACTTATTGCCTTCTTAGGAGTGATCCTATCGGCCCATAATGCATCATATAGCTTCTTGTGCCAATTCCTTTTATTCTTATCTACCAACTTGTGAAAAATGGTCACAATGTTCTCATTACTTGACTCAGCTTGCTCATTTCCCTATGGATAGTAGTCAGAAGAGTGAGATAAGGAGATTCCAAAACCATAACAAAACTCTGTGAGCTCCTTTGAAGAGAAATAGGTGGTGTTGTCTACAAAAATCTTCTGTGGTACTCCAAAATGGACAATGATATTCTCCTTGATGAAGTTGTAGACTGTTTCAGAGCTAGCTTGCTTGGTTGGAATGGCTTCCACCCATTTAGTGAAGTAATTAGTTGTAGTGAGTACATAAGTATGCCTTGCACTTGAATGAGGATTTAAAACACCAATGAAATCCAGCCCCCATTGCTGAAATGGTTCTTCAATCACCACAGGCCTAGGTGGCAATGAAGCTAGTTGCGGCTTTCCAACAAATTTTTGGCATGATTTGCATTTTGAAACCCAATCCTAAGTGTCTGCAAAGACAGAGGGCCAATAATATCTCCCTATGAATATCTTATGTGCAGTGACCATTGTTGAGAAATGTCCACCGCAATCTTGATCATGATATGCCCTGAGAAAATTTTCTTGTTGTTCCTTATCTACACACCTGAGGAAACAACCATCTAGGCCTCTCTTGTAAAGTGCATGATTCCAGATCACAAACTTGGCTGCCTTTAGTTTAAGTGTCCTTATTTTTTTGTAATCAAGATGAGGAGGGAATTCTCCATATGTGAGGTAGTAAGAAATGTCAGCATACCACTCATCAGTAGTGGTGACAAAGAGCACCTATGGACTATCTCCTGAACAGGTTGAGTAAACACCATATTTTTCTCCTTGTTGAACTTTTAGAGCTTCATCTTCAGCAATCAGCTTGCACAAACCATTTCCTCTTACCATATTGGAGGATCTAATCTCCAAGTCATACTCTTGGGTCTTTTCAATCCAACTTCCTCTCTTAGCCCCAGGATCTTGTTGAGTCAAAATAGACTTGATTGCGCTTCCAGTGACCATCACCATTGTATGGGAATTGAGAATATAGAATCTGAAACTTTTAATAGCTTTGACCACTGTGTAGGCATGTTTCTCCAATTGGCTATACTTTAGCTCATGATTTTTCAAAGGACAGCTCATGAAAACAATGGGTGCTTCCAAACCTTCATCATTTTCCGGAACAAGGACAGCATAGAGTGTATGTTCTAATGCATAGCAATACATGATGAACTCCTTATTGAAATTTGGAGATACAAGAGTTGGAGCTTTGGCAATGGCTTTCTTGATCTCCTCAAATGATGTTTTTTCTTCCTTATTCTACTTGAAACTTGCTTGAGGATTCATCATGGAAGTTATATGCTTAGTCAGTTCAGAAAACTCAAGCACAAAGAGACCAAGGAAGTTTACCTTTCCAAAGAATGAATGAACTCCCTTCTTATTGGTTGGTAAGGCTAGTGCTTGGATAGCTTTGACCCTCTCAGGATCAATGTGTGCTCCATGTTTGTTCACAATGTGTCCCAAGAACTTACCTTCTGTGACTCCAAAGATGCACTTCTTTGGATTTAGAGAAATGCCATTTTTCCTACACCTTGCAAGGACTTGCTCCAAATGATTGTAATGATCTCCTCTCCTCTTTGAGAAAACCATGAGGTCATTAATGTAAATGAAAATGCAATGTTTCAAATCTTTGAAGGCCAAGTCCATTGCTCTCTGGAAAGTGGCTCCAACATTTATCAAGCCAAAAGGCATTCTGTTGTAGGAAAAAGTTCCCTAAGGTGTTGTGAAGGTTGTTTTGTTGCGATCCTCTTCTGCCACCTTGATTTGGTTGTACCCTTAGAATCCATCAAGCAAAGAGAGCATCTCAGATCCAGTTACTACTTTCAAAATATGATCCATGATTGGAAGAGGATAGTTGTCCTTGAGAGATGCCTGATTCAGATTTTGGAAGTCTACACAAATCCTTATTTCCCGCTCTTCTTCCTTTGTGGCACAATGTTATTCACCCATGTTGAATGGTGAATGGGGAAAATGATTCTAGCATTGAGCATCGTTGTCACCTCTTCTTTGATAACATTAGTAATCTTTGGATTTAAAAGGATTTTGTTTTTTCCTGAAGGGCTTGGCTCCTTACTTCAAAGGAATGGAGTGATGCATTTCCTTTGGCTGAAAACATTTTAGTTCATCATAGGAGTAGGCCAGGACATATGAGTACTTTTTTAGTAGAGCAACAAACTTTCTCTTCTCTTCTGGTGAGTAGCATTTACCAATGTTAACCATCCTTGGATTCTCTAAAGTGCCAATGTTTTCTTGATCAAAATCAGATGGACACCAAGAAGACTGTCTTTCTTTCTCTTGGATGAACCTGTCATGCTTGTCAAAGAGGTCTTCCAAAGAAACTAGGCCTTTGGGGATTTTGTTTCCTTTTAGTTTGATTACTCCCTCTTCATCAATTCCCTTAATTCCTTCCTTCTCATCTTTGGGGACTTATTCATGGTGTGGATTTTCACTTCCTTCAAAGAACAGATTATTGAAGTTATCCCTTTGTTCTAAGAAGGGTAGGATCTGATTGTCATCATTAAAGACCTATCAGTGATTTGCAATGTCTGGTATGTTGGGTCTAAACACCATCTCAATGGTCACTTTATCCTTGCCAAAAGAAGGATGAGGTGTCACTAAGGAAGCTGACACTGCTAGAGAATCAAGATTTTCATTTTGCTCCCTAGGGATAGATTTAATGGAGAATGCATCAAAGGATTCAATGTCATCCCACACTCTATTTCTATAGTGCCTGAGCCTTGGATTTTTTACCTGATATTATTGGCATACCTTCTTCACCACGTTCTCAACATCACCTTTACATCTCAGCTTCTTGATTCCCATGTCCTCTGCTACATTCATGCCTAAGAGCAATGCTTCATACTCTATAATATTGTTTGTATTATCAAATTGTAGCTTGTAGTCAAAAGGATATACCTCATTGGAGGGAGAGTATAATACTACACCAGCTCCAGAACCTGCTTTGGAATGATTGCCATCACAATCCATTGTCCAAATCTGATCTTCTTCTTCTTCCATGAGGAGTGGCAAGTTCTCTTCCTTTTGTGATGTAAGGAAGTAGTTTCCCACCCCACAATCTTAAAAGAGGATGTTAGCTCTTAGATCATCAGATTTCCTTACTGTGAATTTCATTTTCCTAGTTGGCAGTAGCTTCTTCATTTCTCCTTTCACCGGGATAGTTGTAGATGACCAATCCATTTTTATTTCTCCATCTAGATCTCTGCAAAAACTTCTACTCAACAGCATACTAAAAGATGTTGGGATATCTGCCACAAAAATGGTCAAGAGTATCTTCTTATCAGGGTAATCAACTAGTGCAACCTAAGCATCCTTAATCCTTCCTACCAATGGAATTTGTTTGGATTCTATTGAGTAGCATGTGCCATTTACCCCAGTCAAATTGAGGCCAAGATAATTTGTAACTTTTGCTGACATCGCATTATCTGAGGCTCCAGAGTCTATGATGCAATTGTTATACTGGAAGCCCTTGATGAGAAGTGACAGGTAGAAAGGCTCAACTCTGTTGGTGTTGGAGGCACTAAGGGCTAACAAGTTTTGAGAAGGTGATATGGATGGTGTGTGTAATAGGCCTTTAGATATTGGGCTTGAAGAAAAAGGGTTACTACCACAAACTACCTTGATGAATCTGTTAAATTTGGCATGATGTGTTTGTAGGTATTCAATCTCAGAGAGCTAAACTTTGGTTTTGCTTACATGTTCCACAAAGTCAAATGAAGTTATGGTAGGTGAGGAAGAGGTTCTAGCAGTGGGAGAGGATTTAAATGATAGGGGTTTTGTTACTTTTGGTGTTGGGTTCTCCTTTTCAAATGTAGCAATTGGCTTGGAAGGAGGTGAGGGTATAGCTTTTAATTGAAATTTAGATGTTTTTGCAAAACCAGCATTTAGAAGAGAATTGCTCTTAACAACTTTTGAGTTGGGAGAAGAATCAGATAACTTACTTGGCATGGTAGCATGATCCTTGGCAACCAGTGAATCTGATTTCTCTTTGGCTGATTCCATGGAAGATGGTAATGGTGATCCTCTATTGATGATCTTGTTTTATGGAAGCTTTGGAGAGCAATCTTCTTTGTTCTTCCTATCATCTTCTGCGACTGCTGAGGCTGAAACACCATTATTGGATTGTGCACGAGTGAAAACAACACATGAAAAACTGGGGGCTTCTTCATCACCTTCCTCCTCATCATCAATGTATTGAATCAGGCCATTGTGTGAGCTAACCTCTTCAATTTCAAGATAGTTTTCATAGTGATCCATGCTTTCTTCTTTAGTTTCCTCAATGTTTGTTCCTTTTTATGATTCCCTAGTGTCACAGATGGCATTGACTGGTGGTGCTTCAAGAGTAAGCCTATGAGGAGGTGGAGCAATTCTTAGTCTATCAAGAGGATTTGGTCTCCTTGGAGCATTCCTCAATGTGATTTTTGACAACTGCTTGTTTAAAGCAACTAGGTCATTTGCCATTTTTTGGAACATTGGATCAGTGGTGACTAAATTTGAGCTCTGACCTTTTTACTTCCCATTTTGTCCTTTCATTTTTCTAGAAAGAATTAGATCATCATCAGTCTCAACTGCAAAGTATTGAACTTCCCTCAATGTTCTTGGTTGGGCTCTTATGAGGAAGAAACCAACTTCCAATGGTAAAGCATTGATGAAGAACCTTTTCAAGTTGTTTTTAAGGGGTATCACATCTTCTGGGATCCTTCTTGTCAACCTATTATACCTTGCTAAAAAATATCTCATTGATTCAGAGGTCTCCTTCTTCATCTAAACCAATTAGACCAGCAGATCCTGACAATCTTATGTGCTCTTGAACCTATGTTCAAATGCACTTCTTATGTCTTCCCAGCATGTGACAGATCTTGGGGGGCAAATGTAGAACCATTCAGCATCTTTTTCTCAGAGTGACTCCACAAAGATCCTAACTGAAACATCTTCATCTTCAACTGCCAACACTCCATAAGCAGTGCTAAATGCTGCTACAGGTTCTTCAGGGAGATGAGAACCGTCCCCTTTGAATTTTGGGAAGTTCTTTCTTGAGCCTCTTGGGAGCTCATGAAGTGGTTGTGGAAGAGTAAGTGGACCAGTATTTCCTCCCCATGGTACATTAGGCCTACGGGCCTTACGATCACGATCACGCTCACGAAACCCCATTCTATTTTTGTTTCTAGCTTCCCACCTTGCTAAAGTTATAGCTTCTGCTGCTACTCTCTCATTTCCTCAGCTTGAAGTCTTTCGATTTCTTCAAGTTGAGCCCTTATTTAATCTTCCACTCTTTCTTCTCTTTCTCTAACTTCTTCTTCAGTTTCTATGTCAATGAAATCATCAAGGTTCTCATTGATGTATGGAAATTCACCGTCCAAAGGATTAGCAACACTCAGGTTCTCAACGTGACCGGCTATTTGATGAAGGGGATGCCCCTGAATTCCAAGAAACTCTTGTCTTCTTTCAAGTTCTTCAAAAATGGGGTCGGTTTTTCCTCCTTGTCTCTGTTACTGGGTGTATCTGCTATCATCCAACTTGAAAGTTTACGCTCTTCTCTAGGGTGCTGGAATTTGTCTCTGCCTTTCCAATTCGACAACACGTTCCTCTTCCAGGTCCAGAATCCTTATGGCAATGAAGTATTAACTGACACTTTGTCTCTTATGCCAAATATCTTCTCTTAGATCGGAAGCAATGTCTTCTTGGATTTGAAAGAGTAAATTAGGTCTCTCAATAGGAGGATTTCCCAAAATAGCCATGATTCACATCCATGTAATCTGTGTGATTATTCAATCTCCATAAACTTTTCTTCTAGAATATTTATTTTATTTTATGACCTTGAGGTCGTTTCTAGGTGCAGATGCTGCAAAATCTGCCCCACGCTGGGCGCCAAAAACTGTTGGCGAGAAAATTTGTCTTGTGGACAAATTTTGGGTTTCAATCCACTGCTATGGGAATCTAAGTCCCTCTACTTAAACGGTATAGCTTCTATATGTGCATGCATGAAAAAGTGGATTTCAATGGTGGCCTTTTGACTAAAGATCCAACAGGGGTACTTCATTGTCCCTGTGGCAAAGCTACCAATTTCTCACTAGAGAAGAATTTTGTTTAAGAAGGGGAAAGGGAGTGAGAATGAAGGTAGGAGAAACTAATGTTGTGAGTAGAATATCAGATGCCCACATACATTAATTAGAAATTTCATTTACATCCATTTATAATCAGAAGAATAACAAATCTGCAAGAGAAGTTACAAGAATGAATGAAACTCATTTGTCGCAAAGTACTAATTAATTCCTCAATCAAAGAGGAAAAAATTCCTTCTTTTATTATTAAAGCTCGAGAAGAGTTTGTAAATAGCTTGAGAATGGAAGAAATTTGAGGAAGAAGAGAAAATAGAAGGAAAATGGCATTTTCTGTCTTATCCAGGTACAGAGCACTTTGGTCTTTTTTGAAATCGATCGCACCCCTTGAAATGACGTCAAGAAGCCATTATATTCCTCACAAGAAATTGTTACATATTCACAAATCCTCAATGCCTTTTCAAATTCCTCCATTACGAAGAAAACACTCATGGCAGGTTAAAAATTATATCTTACGACGCGAATGTTACATTTGATTTTCTAGTTTGAATACAGACTATTTGATTTGCTCCTCTAACTCTAAAATCAGGTTGTCCTCATGGCAGGAAGGGATTGGAGCGGTTACGAGGGAAGCCCTTTGCATTTTGTGATTTTTTAGAGATTTGGAAATTTAGAACAAATTGGCCCTCACCCCCGCTTTGACTTTTCAACTTAGACATGTGGCACCCTATGATTGGAAATGGGGTCACGGCCCTTTTCTCAACATTTTAACCTTTTTTGCAAAAAGGCTCAAAAAATCAAATTCCTCCGCTGGCCCGCTGCTTTGATTTGACTAGGACACGTGGCACATTCTAGTTGGAGACAGGGTCACGGCTCTTTTCTAAACATTTTAACCTTTTTTGGAAAAGGCTCAAAAACTCAATTTCCTCTGCCGGCCTGCTACTCCAATTTGACTTTTCAACATCGGGCTTTTTCTCTGACTTTTTCCCTGCGGGCTCAAGGTTTGACTTTTTCCCTGATAGCCTGATCAGGGCTGCAGGTTACTTTTTAATTTTTCTCTTTTTTTACAAAGAGGCTCAAAATCTCAAATCCCCCCAATGACCCACTCGTACGCTTTGACTTTTCAATAGTAGGCTTTGCCTCTCCAATGACTCCAACCACGTGGAGATCTGGTGTTGATTTGGTAATTGGTCGTTTCTGCCCCACCTTCGAAATTACGCCGTTGTGACACGTGGAGCCATCCGCTGAGCCTTCCATACTTAGCCAATTTTACCTTCATTTCGTACCTGGGACATGTGGAAAGTCCACGCTTAATTAAAGATTATCCCTTGGAGTCTGCCTCTGGAGTTGTGTCGTTGCGACACGTGGAGCCGTCCACTAAGTTTTGAAGTATGACCGAACCGCATCCAATCAGAGAGACCCACGTATCACTCGGGGATGCTGAGGTAAAATTTGACAGGGAGAGAAATGCCCATCATTCCTGACTATGGGAAAAATACACAGAGGAAGACAACTTCGTCATTTTGAGTCCAATTTTTGAATTTCCTTCACGAACCAGAGGCATGGAGGTAAAACAATGATTTGACAACCCAGGCCATATAACAAGTGAACAATTTTGATCAAAAATGAAGGTTACAAAGAGGATATTACGTGCACAAACCGGGAAATGGAAAATTTCTCAAAACAAGCAAAACAGAGATTTAAACAGCACTAGGGCACGACTTGTGCTAATTTCTTAAATCTCTAACTTGGATTAATGACCAATGAAGGGCATGAGCTCAAAAAAATTGAATTTGGCTATGGAAACATAGAGCAAATTTCAGGAGACAACAACCCAGTAATCATGTCACCAATGCTCAAGTCCCACATTCACCCAATCATAGATAAATTTTTGAATAACCACATAATATTATTATTTAAGTATTATTATAGAAATTACCAAGGGTAGAAATAGAAATAATATGCTAAACAAAAATGATGTTTCCGGTCACCAAAACCAAGCCAAAGGAATACAATCATAATTTATAAGACGTTATTTCTTATGCCAACTATCAATTATCAACCCTACTAGTAAGTCAATAACCACAACAAGTTCCATCATTATTTTACCTAGGAAATCAATCAATAATATTACTTTGATGCCCAAATACATTGCTAAATAGTATCCCAATATAATTATAATCAAACAAACATACCATTGAAATCATACTGCAGACACCTAGATTTGGTATTTATACCTTTTATCGCCCATGTCCACATATTTATTTAATCCATCACCCTTATTTAATTAAATGCCCACTTTAATATCTATCACCCTTAATTCACATTAATTAATTAAGCTTCAATCAATTAATTAATTAATCAATTAGTCCACATCCTTTTCTTCCCTTTCCCTAATGGAATTTCTATTTCCCATCTCTATGCTTTTTCTAACCTATCTATACTGCCAAATCACCTACACCTCATCCCTAAACATCCTCTTCCCACCTAATGCTTTAAAGCATTCAATCTCATCCTTAAAAACATGAAATCATGCCAAAAGTAGAAAAATCCTCCCATTGGGGAAACTTTCCCCAAAGTTGGAGATGACCAGCCTAGTCATTGTCGACCCTATAAACCTAAGCGCTTTCTTTCCATTCATCAATCAGATGCATGTAAATTCCCAAGTTTCCTTGTGACGTGTGAACAATCTCCTGTGCCTAAGCATTTCAAAAGTAATTGTAGACCACTCAGGCCTATTTAGAACATGTTTGCATCCCTCACGATCATCCCTCATGAGTGTGTCATTATCTTTGAATTGTTTTATTTCAATATTATTGGTTTATCGCTGATTTTTTGGTATCTAACCTTTTGCAGGAGTATTTCATCCATAGCAACATTCACGTATTCTTCATCAACCTCCTTTTCATATCCATACTTGTAGGTTGCTCTTCTAGTTTGCTTTTCCTCAGCTTTATCCAACTCTATAATAGTCATCGTTGCCCTTGACAAGTCGCCATCACCTTGGTCTTCTGCAACTTTTTCTTTCTATTCCAAAACCTTCTCCCATCTCTATATGAGTTATGTGTCTTCCCCATCTTGCCAAAACTTCCTTTTAATCCCTTTATGGCATTAAAAATTAGTTTTTCTACACCCAAATCACCATCGAACATGGTCCTAATTCCCAACTTACCCTTCTCAACCGTCACTTTCTGTCATTTTCCTGGTTTATGCCTCCTCATATTCCCTCTGCAGATTGATGATCTAAAAACGTGTTTTATTTTTTTCACTTTTAAAAGTTTCCAACGATCGTGATTTTATTAATCAATTTTAAGTATTCTAAGCTCCACAAATTGATTAAATTCTGATTATCATGCATCCATAGAAGTGCGGAAAACTTGGGTAACAAATAAATAATCAGAACTGAAAACACTCAAATAACAAATAAGATTGTTTATGGGGTTCGGAAATTCCTACGTTCCCGGGTTCGGATTGAACCGATCCATTAATAATATTGAAATGTAAGTATAATAACTCTTACAAACAACCAATAATTAATCACAACCTACAAATGAGCTGATCAATGTCCCAAGAACTCTTAAAAATAGTAGAAACTATCCCAAGAACGATCCGTGGCTCCTACAGTGTTTTCACAATGTGATCTCCCTGCAACTGTGTTAGAAAAACACGTACAAATGGATATTTAAAAAAAATCTATGAAAAAAAATCATATATCTGAGATCATATCTGAATTCTAAACACTTTTCATGTTTACACCAAGTCACTTTTCGGACCATAAGTGCATTGAAATTCGTGTTTTCCAATTAGTTGTCTTGTAGATCCCTGTTAAAAACTGCATTCAAAGCTTCCAAAAACTAGATAAAACTCAACAAAAAATATAAAATCTTACATCATTGAAATCGTCTCATAATTTTCTTCATTTCATGCTTTTACTCCGAGTTCCCATTCTGAGTGTAGAGCCTTCAAAAATGGCATTTTCTGAAAACTACCTCCTTATGCTGCTTTGCACAGACTTGCCACCACCTTTACAAAATGTACTGAGCTCGTTCTATATTGTTTGGAGATACTTGGCGCAATGGCTGGGCGCTTATCCTTTTACCCCATCATGCATGGTTCAAATCCCCCCTCCTTCTCCTATGCCACCTCTTTTTGATATAATCCCACATTAAAATGTATTTTTGGTGGATGAGATAATGTTTTAGGCTTTATTAAGCCTTTTTCCACGCATGTTTTAAAAGTGGTCAAAGGACCACTTGGAACATAACCACCCCCACCTCTTTCTCCTCACGTGGAAGCTTCTACTACAACCACTTCTCCTCCTCCCTTCCACGTGGACTTAGCATATGGTTGGCGGCTAAGTGGGTAAGTGGTTAGGATAATTATAGTGGATTTAATACTAATGTTTGAACATTAATATATGTGATTTGTGGCATAATGCGTGACATTTGGAAATAATGCGTGGTAAATAATTACAAAGTAATATGAAATTGCATTTTTCTCCTTTTGCCACTTTCCCGATGCTGACTGAGCCATTTTGCCATTTGTGCACGCATCCACGTCACCATGGACCTGTTGACCAATGTTGACCTTTCGGTTGACCAAACTTTGACTAGACATATCTTGAGCTTAGAGTGTCCATTTTTTACGTTCTTACAGTCGTCGGAAATCTCTCTGAAGCCTCTACTACACTAGCATGGTTTAGGGAAGTTTAGGGAACATTTGACACTAACATTGATTCCCAACTTACCCTTCTCAACTGTCGCTTTCTGTCATTTTCTTGGTTTATGCCTCGTCATATTCCCTTTGCAGGTTGATCCCAACATTCATCAATTTATTTTGTATTCATATTACATATAGATCTCATAGGGTCTACATTTTTCATTTATCTTCCATATTTTCCTTTTGGGTCATTATCGACCTGCCTCTGTACAGTATGGGTCGCCACCGATCTAGACCAAGTACATTTAGTTTTCATTTGTTTTTATCAGATCAATACTTAAATCAATCAATAGTGCTTTCATACTTTGTAATTTCTTTAGTTTCTACATATTATCAACTTGTCTTTTACTTTATATCTATTTTGTTTAACAATGGGGGTAGACATCCACCGAGGAAGTTAACACTTATCGGGTCCACTTTGTCAGGAAACCCCCCAAATAAATCTATCTAATCAATCATGTTTTAGTTCATCTTATTTATAGGTAATCAGTAACAAAACCCACCATCTACTTGGCACCTGTACATCCATCACACATCTGAGGTAACTATACGTACCCAAAATTATAGGGTGCTGCACCACCGGAACAACGTTACACGTGCCCCAATGATGATACAGGTCTCCTCACAAGGTGTTCGGGATCCAGAAAATCTCTCCAAGTATGCATTAACATCCCGCATGTCCCACTTAGCCCCTGCATGCTTTGTTTTTCTCTTCGCCCCTCTTTTTCTTTGCGTTTTGGTCTTCAGTTACGAAACCGCCGCCCAGCCAGGGCGGCGGTCCTATAACCGCCACCTTGCTCAAGGCGGCGGTCCTTCACACATTTTCCAGAATGTTCTTTTTAATGCGACTCATGTAAAATTTCAACATTTACCAACTTTTTTCACCGCATTTGCTTGTATTTATGATTCTGGTTCCCTGGAATAGTGTTTTTGCATTGTTTATGGTTAAAGAGTTCAATTTGGTTTTCACCTTTGGGTAAATGGGAATTCTATAAATAGTTGGCTTGTGCTTAAGCAAATGGCCCCCCTCAAAATTTGCCTCTCAATTTCTCATTTCAATAGCTTAGTCTTCTATTTTTTCTTAAGAATCAATAGTTTTATTTGTTACATGCATAGTTAGTGTTGTTTTGATGTTTAGAAGCCACATAATCTTCTTGTGCTAATGTTGTCACTGTTTCACACAATCAATTGGAGTAGAATAGTTTCATTCTCAGTCGAAAGCCATTAAAGTTGCAGGTTTTGCTCGTCAAATAGGATAGTTTTAGGTTCTGGACGTTTCATGTTGTATGACTCGCAATAAAGCCCACTAGGACTTGCATAAGCCAAGCTCTATTCTCTTGCACTATCCATCTCCTACTCACATTGTATTCAGTCTACATCATAAGTTGCCACTGTCCCAATACCTAATTCAATTGATGTTGGCATTACACGCTTTTGTGGATTCACATGAGTACGAAGGAACGAAGAGATCACACTGAGGGGACAAAGCCACACACAACCAGATTTTCCACTGTTCTGCAAAATCCAGGTCAAGCTATCAAAGTTCTAGTTAAAATATATCAAATAGAGTAGTCAATCATTTCATTTATGTTAATCTCACTTTCGATATTGCCGGGGAAGCTATGGGGATTGATAGTTTCTGAGAAACTATGATTCATTCCTCACTTCTGAGGTAGGATCGACAGTCTTTCAAATAGATTAGATCAGTTATTTCATTATTTAGAATAGATTTACAATTGCACAGGAAAGTAGCTAAACTCAGCTGCTTTGTTTTTTTTAATTTCGTTGTTAGTTTAGTTGTCAATTTCTGGATATTTTAAATAGTTTCTCTTTCAATTTCATTCATAATTCATCAAAAACACAAAAATAGAGAAGTTATATATGTTGTAGATATACTTTATATAGTTATTTTTATTTTGCTTCAGTTAGATTTACATTGTTTCTTTTGCATGACAATCACGGGACCTAGGGAGCCCAGAGAATACGTATTTGAGCCAATAGTGCCTCAGCCCAATCTTTTCATGGTAGTAACTGATATAGATTAGAATCTTAGAATCCAAGTCTTCCAAACAACAACAAACTTACAAGAAATTAGCTCACAGCTAAGAGGATTAAACATAGAAGATGACCAAGCACACATGTTCCGGTCAAACTAGTCAAACTATAGATTACCCTAGATAAATATCCACATAACTGTAGAAGGGCTTGAAAGAGAGCAAATGTTTGGTTGTGATCCTTTGGTCCCACAGCCAAATGCAGGACAAGTTCTCACTGACATAGACACTAGCTTAAAAATTCAGGTTGTCAGAATGCCTGTGAGATACTCTGAGAAGATTGCACAGCTGTTAATTCTAAACATAGAGGCCGAAAAGGCATATGACTACTGGATACTAGGGATTAGGGATTGATTCCACACATGAACATAGGAGATCCTCAACAACCACGAATCTACGGTTGTGATCTAAAGGTCCCACAACCTAAGAAATCCACAGGTCAATCAGACGTAGATGTTGGTTTACGCACATTGGTATTTAGATCCACTCCACTTCCACCAACCATTATCACATAGTTATCCTTGTTAGACATAGCAACTAACGAAGCTAAATATTTTTGGACTAGACTAGAGAATCGCCTATAGAAACCACTATATATCCATCATCCATCTTATGACCCTATCTAGAGATATACACGAAACAATCCCAAGTCATTTTCCTCGTATCCCACAACCTATGATCGGATCACGCCAGAACTTGATATTGATTGGAGCCTTCGATCAGTCATCCTCACAGACTAATCTATCATGCCAGTTTAGATTAGGAGGGCCTTCATTGCCTTAGATTCATAGATTCCATTAGTGCGTGTCGAAGACATAAGATTTCCCAATTAGTTTGTCCATAACCCACGTATATTCCATCCCCACCGGCTGTCTCGGCACTACCTCAGGAGGTCGAGTGTGAGGAAGAGTTACTTGTAGATTCACATGCTCTCTTGTCACTTTTCCATCATACAGTAACATAAATCCTCAATCATTTCTAAGTTGTGTAATTTCTTTAGTACCAAAATCATTAATTTGAAACAAATGAGAAAATAGTTCAACACATACCAAGGATCATACACCCATAATATACCAAGGCAAATACAAATAGCCAAGTCAAACAACCATATTAACTTTTCAAAGTTACAACAATCAACCATTCAGACATGCCAAAATTACAACCATCTTCCAAAATTCATGTTATCATATACAAATCAATTTAGGGTCATAATAGCTATTATTTATCCAAAACAAATATATCAATGTTATAAGCATACGATACACACACACACACACACACATACACATATTTATATATATAATACACGTAAATATAAAATACTAACAATAAAACCATATATCACTTCGCATAAAATTTCCCACGGTTAAATATAGTTCTCTTAGCATGAAGTTGTAGCATGATTAATGTGAATATATACAACTACAAGGCCTCTTTTATAACAAGGTTCACATAGTTAAAAATATATATAATAAACGTCATTTTTTCGCAGCACATATACATAACCATAAAAGTTTTCAACATACTCCAGTATAAACAATATAACAACATAAATCTCAAGGGGATAATTCCCTCATAAAATAAGGTTATTAAAATTTAAATAGTTGATATCGGTGCAAGTTAAGACTCTTGACGATTACACAACCTTATTAAGAAAATATTACAATAATCTTTAATTAGTGTATTTCACGATAACACATTTACAAATCTAAGTTATGTTCCTAGAAATTTAAATCAACCACACCGAGGGACAACCTCGAGCTCTCGCAGTTGAAGCCATCAATGAGGAATTGGGAGGGGCACTACATAAGTGAACTATGGATGGCACGACTTTGGCATCCTTAAGCCAAGGGAGTCCTAATACCATGTCATAATGTATAACTATAGATCCAAAAGTGACAGGCATAAATATAGTGAGGGGGATGTATGATGTATGATATTGGTCATTGTCCCATGATGTTGTATCATGAAACTTTTTGAGAGGTGTATATACTATGAGATCATTTTTGTTATGATGATGATGTTACTTGTATATTTGTATGAGTTCTTGATTAACTTATTTACATTGATTTGATTTGTTTAAAAATGTGATGACATAGTGGCATGTGATGTTGTAGAGTAGATTATATGTACTTGATAATGTAGATAACATTATGATGATAGATATTACAATGATTATAGGCATGTATAGAATATGATTTTCCAATCAAACTTCTAGTAGTAATGATAAAGAGGATGGATATATCTAGGAAAGAATAAGTAGCACAATATATAATGACATATAATTATAGAATAAATGTGAAATCATGTAGCACTAAGGAACAAATAACAACTAATGAGAAAGGAGACAACAACTATGCACAAGTGGCTCAAATGATGCAATGTCATGAGTAGAAGTGTCGAATGATAAGCCCAAACTAATCAAAACAACACTAGAATCATGTAATAATATGTGATGCTCCTTTAGAACCCATGTGCTTTTGGGTTGGATAATAAGTTAGGCACGTTCCTAATGCATAGTTGAAACTGAGAGACAAGGAGACAAAATGACCTTAGGAGGGTGAGAGGTAGTCAAAGTAATAGATGCCCGGTGTGCAACATCACGACATAGAAGAATGTGATCTATTAGTATGGCATGCATGAAAATAAATACACCCTTGTTCTCAAGAAACTGAATCCTATGATGGAGTGAATGACAATCATTATCTCTATGACCTTTAATCCTATGGAAATTACAGAATGACTGGTTACAATTACATCATAATCGATGAGGAGGATGACTCTCATTAGAAGGTAGATGAATTAACTTCTGAATAAGTAATGTGTGCAATATATCATGATGACTAAAGAAGGTGACAAGTATAATGGCTACCACATAGGATGGGGAGTAGAACATGGTGGAGGCTTACGAAAAATGAGATGAATGATCATGAGTATGTCTAGTAGGATATGTGGAACATGAAGGTGGTACAAGAGGAGGGAGATAAGATGTGATAGCTATTGGAGTGGTAGAATAACTAGGAACATGTGCAACATAATGTTCATTAAGTATATATTAGTCTAAAACTATAAACTTAAAGCAAATAAGTGTAAAAGAGTCACATGTATCATATAATCATTTTTCTTTTAAAGGAAGAATCAAACCATTTAAAATATATATTACATTTTTAGATCAATTGGATGAAAAATTAAATGATGCATACAAGATTTGAAATAGAATATGTAATCATTAGCATGTTCATTCTCTCCTTGGTGTAAAGAAGGAAAATGCTCAAATGTAACTTTAGGACCATTGTTAGAAATAAAATGTCTAATAAATGCTTCTTCCATATTAAGACAAGTACTAATAGATCCACTAGGAAAATGATGAAACTAATGAGAAGGAACATCAATAAGACTACTAGGAAATTATTTGAGAATTAATCTATCATTAGAATATGAATCCATAACTAATCTAAAATCCTTAAGATGCATGTAAGGATTACCCGTTCCATCAAAAAGTGTAAAAGTAGGAAAAGTAAAACACTTAGGAAAAGACGAATTGTAAATAATTTTTAGGAATATGATTTCCATGAAGAGAATTATTATTGGTGTTAGAATAGTAGGCCCTACTTTCAAGGGTAATGGTATGGATATTATTTTGAAAATAACCTATAACATGCATAAGAGAAATATTATTGGGGGTGAATGACATAAACATTAAATCATTTAAGGGGTTGAACCTCCATAGGGACATTATTGGGTTGGAATTCAATCTCAGGATCAGCAAATGGAAAACTAGGAATAAGAACTTGGGAATAAGAATCAATAGGAAAATAAGTTTTTTACACTTTTATCAACAACTCAACAGAATAAGGAACACAAGAAACATGCATATTATCCTCATGCTCATCATTATGTACACTATATTTGGAAATTTCAAGAGTAGAAACACATGCATCACTAAATTTTATAGATTTTAACACATTAGGAGAAGGAAAATGAGTAATGAACAACATTAGGAAGAACACAAGAGATGGAAGAAGAAAGATATGAATTTTGAGGCACAATATTCAATGAACAAGACACTTGGTTGTGAATAAGAAGAGGGGATATCTAATATTAATATAAACAACAATAGGATCAGCTCTAATGATTTGTGCATATGTAAGTGGGGGAGAAGAAGATGTAGGGCAAGGGCCATTTAGGATAGGCATCTACAACATCAAAATAAGTATGGGTATCATAAACATCATTAAAAAGACATTCCTCATTTGAAAAGTTAACCAAATCCTCAACACATGTATCATTTGTAGTAATATAAGCAACATCAATATCATATTCAAAAGAGCTATTGGCCTTAATAGGGGGTAGGAGTATAAAATTAGGACCAAGGTTATTAAGATTTGTAAAGAAAGAGGGGTTTTGGGATGAGATGTAACAATAATATGTGTTTTACGATTGAAGGCCACCTCCTTTGGGGCATTTACAAAAATAGGTTGATAACCAACCAAAGGAATATAATCATACTTAAGAGAAGGGGGTTTAGGATGACCGTTACACAACAATTTTTGATAAGCCATGAGAAAAACAAAATGAGGGATCTATAGGGCAAGTCTAGGGTTCAATCCATAAGAGGGTTCACCAAATGATTTAATGAAATCTTAAATATTAATCAGAAGAGTGAGATATAATGAATATAATAGCAATAAGTAAGATCTATCATGTAAGAAACAAGTGTGTACAATAGAGAGATAAGATTGAACTTGTCTTCTATCTAGAGATATGGGTTGATCGTTGGATATAAACTGAGTGAAATAGACTAGATCTAGATTGAAAAATCTCTTTCTAAGAAATCAAGATTCTGAAACCTCTCCTTAACAGAAACAACCCAGATAAGGATATGAATCCCTGAGCACTAGTGTCTGGATTGGGTGCTAGTGTCTAGGGAATAAATCTTGCTTCTAATCTTTTCAAATTATGAAATTTTCTTTCTCCTTTCTCTCTTTGTCATATCCACTTCATTGTAGGGTTTCATGTTTCACACCTGAACATGCAAATCAAAGCCTAGCTACCTACACAAGGCTCAAGAAAACATTAAATGAAACAAATAATGCATATACTTGAGTTAGAATGACCTCGATAATCACCCCAATGTGATTTTCATCAAGCATTGTATTATATTTGATACTCTACGTAGTTCTAGTGTGTGTGTGTGATCGAATTTTGTTAGTTGAAGCTAGGTTTACCCTTATGCCATTCGACACCAAGATAACAAGCTATAACTACTTTCCCCCCAAGATGAATGTGTGAGATGGAATTCATAAATATCCCCTCATATGAAATGAATAATGCAACCCAAAATTTAGTCCTTGAATATTTCTCTTTACATAAGTAGTAGATAGTAAGTAATATCCCAAGTTGTCCAGACCCTAATAATAGTGAGTAAGTCAATTATATATAATTCCCTATCTTGAATTTCATCATTAATAACCAAAAAAATTGACCCAAAGTGATAAAAGAGGTTTTATAAAAAAATAAATGACGTGGCATTTGAAATTTGATAAAAGTAGGGAAAAGGACATAAGCACCCAAAGGAGATAGTAGTGTCTGTGCGGTACTATCTAGGATGATTACAGGATAAAATAGAGAATACAAAGTTAGTTCACATGTTGTCCAATTTTCACAAGTAAAGTGTCTATTATAGAAAATAAAATAACAAGATTATGGGAAAAGATAAAGCAATGTAAAGGTAAAACAAGTATTGTTAATGTCTAGTTTTCTTACATAAGAATCATACATATAATAACATACTTAAAGGCATGATGTAAGTAGTAAATGTGTGATTTCGTGTCTACAATTATTTAAACTATATCACATTATTATGAGAAAATATGTACCCTTGGTCAGCCTTTCATGACATAAAAGCCTTTGGAATCATATATAAGCAACTAAATCAAACCTCATTTGAGAACCTAACACTTTAAGAAATCCTCATGTAAAAGTAAGCACAAAAATCACTCCAAGCTCCCTAAACTATGAAATAACTCATACACATCCATTAGGGAAACACCCTCTATAGGTATAAAGTATTCTTCTAGGTCTAGGATTCTCCATATTCATTATAAAAACAAGCAAAGTGACCCTTCCCAAGTATTTGAGCAAGTGTAAAACTCAAGTAAAGCATTGTCAAAACATGGTTGTCAAGTTATTGTTTCACTACAATAGATATCAAATGCTAGGAGAACGACATACATTTTATGCCCTCTTCCGAGTAGGGGTGATTTGAGTGGTGCACATGGGTTCCCACAACATACCTAACTTTATTTTATAGGAACTCCTTGCACTACAAGGGTTTGAGCAGAGTTTACAGATTCATTCTGATGGTAAGAGAAGAAGACCAACACATAATAACACTCATTTTGAGGAAGGAAAAACACTCATGAAGTTACATACCCAAATTCCAAGTAGGTACAATACCATACATACACTTTTGACCTAGTCGTACGGTTTTGACCAGGCTCAATTTCACATGCCAAATTTAGTGACGAAGCATTTTCAATCCCAGATTAGCTTATTCATACACTCATGTCACCCATACTCTTTTAGATCCATATAGAATTATCTAAGTGGAATTTGTCCCTTGTGTTTTAATAATTGTTAGATCAATAGTCACTTTGTAAAGTTTTATTCTAGTTTGTGTAATTAATGTTAGAAGTTAATCAAATCATAATATTCACTTGTAACATTATTTTAATCATGTTTATGTATATTAACTAAAAACATTCTAGTGACTTAAAAAGGAATGAAAATATTTACAAAAAAGTGAAATCATTTGGTGAACCCAACCCTCTATAATCAAACATTGTATTCCTAACCCTAGTTTCTTTAGGGTTTCACTTTCTGATTTCTTGGGTTTGATCCAATTGATAGGGTTATCATGGATCCCCCTATTTCCTTTTATGGATATTTCAAACATGAACCTAAATATCAATCCTCATTTGATAAATCTCTCTAACATATCCCGATTAACCTTAACACTGATATTTCTTATCTTCTCTTGCTTGTTCTTAAATGTCTCACTTTCAAGAATAGATTGTTTCTAATGATCTAGCAATTGTACTTACCATTATGCATACACACACACCACATTCTTCTCATGATAATAGTTGTGATGATGATCTTAGTACACATGTAGACATTAGTGATAGTCTTACAAGTTGGAGTAGTAACTATGAATAAATATAATCTCACTAACATGTAGATCATGAAACTAATGCCATAGATGAGCTATATTCTGGTGATGAGATTGGTGTCTCTAGTGTACATATAGATTATTTGCCTTTTATTTTCACATTGATTAATGATGTCCCTTATGTTTTTGATAATGAAGAATAATTAATGCATCATAGTTATAACCATGATGATGATATGTATAGTGTTTATTATTCTAATGAGTTAGATGACAATGATTATGTTTCTACTTCTTCTCTTGAATGCAATAGTAATGAGCGTGATTGTAGCATATCTATTTTGCTTGCACATAATGACCATTCCACTTCTATTGTTCTATTTTAATATAAAAATAATGGTGTTGCTTGTACTAATGTTTCCATTTCTCGTGAGTACAAAAATTTCAATATGGATCGTGTTTTGGTTGATACATATTGTGTTTCTATTTCTCCTCTTACAAGCAAGTGTGATGTTTCTATTAGTACTTCTTCTCTTCCACTGGTAAATACTAATGTGCATAGTGATATTGTTAACAAAAATGATCGTGTTGATCTTTCTATAGTTACACATAATACACATGTTGATACATCTCCTAGTGTGATTGCATTGCCTATTTTTGATGTTGATATCCCTTTAGATCCTAATCATGAGGTCAAGCCCATTCAACCCATGTAAACTTCAGATAACTCATCCCTTAATAATATTTCTAGGCCTAAAAGTGTTCCTATGACTACTATTAATGGTAGAGTGTAACCTTTGAAATAACCCTTAGATGTTTATGTTATATCTCTTTAAGAGGTTCTTTCTCTTATGCATGTGGTAGGTGAGTTACAAAGAAAGGTCCACACATTTAATTTAGAAAGCAAGGCCTATTATGTTAGTTTTGATTCTATATTATTCTTGGCAATCCTATTTCATTTATACCATTTCAAACACCATTCCATAGAATTTTTGTAATGACTTCATTTAAATTGTTTGATGGTACTTTGGATCCATACCTACATCTTAAGAATTATACAATAGTCATGGCGCCTTATTAAAATGACAAGATGTTTCATAAGGTTTTCTCTAGGATTCTTATTGGTGATGCTCTCTCTTGGTTTACTCATCTCCCTATTGGATATTTAAGTACTTTTTTATAACTTGAGGATGTATTCTTAGCTCACTTTAGTTGCAATAGAGGCCCTAGGGCTACATATGAGAATTTTCCTTCTTTACATCAAGATGAACTTGAATCTGTCTCTAGTTATATCTTATGTTTTAAGGCAAACATAGACTTTCTTGTATATCAACCTAGTGATTTAGATCTGCAATTCATATTTTTTTAGGGACGTGAATAGTCCCTCAAAGAACAATTACATTATGAAACTTGTGATTCATTCTATGATATTTTCTCACATGTTATTAATTTAGAACGAGATATTAAACTAACACATAAGCTTGAGCCTTTAGATGTGAATGTTACAACTCCTCTTATTACACATGATTATGATACACACAATGATACTGAAGTGAAGGTTTTACATCATGGTAATACTTTTGATTATCCTCATTATAATCTACAAGTATGACAATCATCTATTTTGATAAGGCTCGTGATAATCCCTAGGACATCCTACTTACATTACTTAACAAAAGGATAATCTGATTACCATATAATGATCATCTCCCTCCTCATAGGTTTAAATATGAGAAGGTCATCCATTTTTCAACTTCCATTGTATTAATGGACATCGTGACAATGATTGTTATGCGTTAGATCGTAAACTTAAGTTATTCAAGGACAAAGGTATCATCTCTTATGTGACACAAGATGTAGATAGATCTAATTCACCTCCTTTGCGGCATAGATTTACAAGAAAGGTTACATTTGATAAGCATACTTCCACATATAGTAATGTTTCTCACACCAACACTCTTCCTACATAGGATAAATTTAGACCTTTCTACATGTGGATTAGTAAGGAACAAGGGTTTGTCCCAAAAGTTACACATGTGACTTTGACAGACTCTTCGGCTTTATTGACCCTTCATCCTGTCAAGTTGAATCTTCATGTATAGTCTATCTAGTGTATATTTTGTATCGTACATAACTCACCCATACCAAACACCTATTAGCTATATTACGTGATGTATTTGTAAACGCAAAATTATGCACTTATTACTATTACATTGTGCCTCTAGTATGTTTTTATATGCATGATTCTTAAGTAAGAAGATTAGACATTGGTGACACCTCTCTTAGACCTTTTATTGGTTTCGATTTATTTTGATTTTGAAATTGTCTTATGTTTTCTAGATTTATGCCATTTGGATATGTCATAGGGATCATTATATTTTCCTATGACAGTAAAGACTATATCGCTCGTTGTTATTGTCCCTTCCTATCACTTTTGTCCATGTTGCTTGTGTTTTAAATTACCACTTAGTTCCTAAATTTGAATCTCTTTTTATTTTTATTTCATGTTTGGGGTCATCCTTTAGTGTCACTAAGTGTCGAAATTAAAATAGAGGAGTCATATATATACACAACCTATTAAATATTCTAAGGGGCATTGGGTTACTATTTTCTATCTATTACTTGGTAAAAAGGGAACAAACTTAAGGACTACATTTGGGTTGCGTCATTCACTACATAGAAAGTGAAAATTCTAAATTCTAAAATCTATAACATACATTATCTTGGGGAAAAGTAGTTGTAGCTCATTACCTTGGTGCAAATTACACAATGGAAACTTAGCTTCAAGGGACACAATTTCTATCACTAACACTCACACACACACACACACACACACACACACACACACACACACACACACACACACACTAGAACTACATTAAGTTTGAAATGTAGTGCAGTGCTCAATGATAATCACATTAAGGTGACTACCAAGGTTAGTACGACCTAAGAATTTTCATATTTTGTTTATCCTTATGTGTGATTGAGTCTTGTGTAGGTAGTTAGGGTTTGTTTTGCAGGTACATGTATGACAGAAAAACCCTAAAATGAAGTGAATATGACACAAAGTGAAGTGAAGGTGACATTATTAGAAACTAAAATAACTATATCTGCACCCATTACCAGGACACCAACACCCAACTCAAAAACTAGTGTTCAGGTGATTTTGTCCCCTTTGGGGTTGTATTATCTAGGATAGCTTCCAAATCACTATTTCCTTGATGAAGTATACACAATCCAGACTAAGCATGTTCCACCATCAGTCCATCCCAGATCTATTCTAGACAGTCAGATATCAGTTAAGTCACTTTTATCCTCTTGTTGTTTACACTTTCTCATCATTATATGTGTTATATTATGTGTTTCTAATATATCTCATTTAGTCTTGTCCTCTAATTAAGATTTAATTTTTTTAAATCATTTAGTGAACTTGACACCTAGATTTCCATAGGATACCTAATTTTTTTTACTTTGTTTCTAATGGCTTACCAAATGATGTTGTGTGATAATATTTTCAAGCCTCTTCCACCCAAGTATGATTCTTTCCCTATGATTGTTTTTAGCCCTATTTTGTAAATTTCCAAGAGGAAGATAAATTTTATCATAATGCATATGTACCTAGGGATAAGAATGACCTTCATTTTCTAATTAAAAAATGATAACACCTGATCCTGATGTTTCACTAATACCATTTATTAATACTACTAGTTCTTGTGGTGGTGATAGTGATATTGATTCTCTTGCTACAAATGATACATGTGTAGAGGACTTGGATAATTTTTCAGATGAGGAATGATTTTTTGATGATGCATGTGATAACCATACACAAAAATTTCATACTTTTAATGTTGATAGTACTAACCTTGTTTCTTCTTCTATGCATTCCCCACTTACCTATACACACATAGTTATGGATGAGCCTATTTATACTTCTCATCACATGGTTCTACCCATTATTTATAGTGATGATAATATTCCCTCTCTTTCTTCTCAATAAGGTGCTTTTGTTTTGAATATTGTGCCCCAAAAGACATATTTTTCTTTCTCTCCTACGTGTGTGCAACATGGTGATGCTAGTAATCATTCTTCTTCTCATGATGTGTTAGAATCTAAAAAGTTAAATGATGTATATGTTTGATGTATGTGTTTCTACTCTTGATGCTCGAAGGATAATGTATATAGTGATGATCATAAAGATGGTGTGCATGTTGATTGTATTCCTTTATTCTAATGGGCTTATTGATAAAAATGTACAAAATTCTATTTCTCTTACTCCTTCTCCTAGTATTCATAACCCTAATTATTCATTAGTTGATCCTGAGATTAACTTTTAACCAAATAGTGTGCCTATGGATACTCACAATGGAAAGATACAACCACTTAATGAACCTCTTAATACTTATGTCATTCCTCCACAAGAAATATTTTCTCCTATGCATGTTATAGTTGATTTATAAGATATGATTCATATAATTACTCTTGAGAGTAGGGCCTATTATGCTAGCACTGATAATAACTTTATTCATGGAAATATTATTCCTAAGAAGATCTACAACTCTTCTTTTCCTAAGGGTTTTACCATGCTTACTTTTATAATTTTTGATGGAATGGGTAATCCTTGCGTGCATCTTAAGGCTTTTAGATTATCTATGGCTACACATTCTAATGATAGAGTACTTCTAAAATAATTTACTAGTAGTCTTATTGATATTGCTTTGCATCGGTTACATCATTTTCCTAGTGGATTTATTAGTACTTATCTTGACATGGAAGAAGCATTTCTTAGATGTATTATTTCTAAAAATGGTCCTAAAGTTATGTTCAAGCATTTACCCTATTTACATCAAGGAAAGAATGAACTTCCTACTCATTATATTTTATGATTTAAATTTTGAATGTATCATTTATTTTATCAGCCTATTGATTTATAAATGCAATATATCTTTTTTTGTGGATTGATTTATCCTTTAAAAAAAGTTATTATATGACATGTGTGAATCCTTTATAATTCTTTGTCTTAAAGTTATTCATTTAAAATAAAGAGATGCTTAATGTACGTTCTAATGCACATGCTTCTAGCTCTTCTATACTACATCTTCTATTCCACCTATTGCACCACCTTCATGTTCACCATCTCCATATAGACATGCTCATAGTAATTCATCCTATTTTTGTTCATATCCATGTAGACCTCCACCACACTTTACTCCCCCTCACAAGCATGAGGCATTATAATTTTCACATTCTATTATGCCTCGTGATATCTTATATACTTTGATTGGTGATCAATTGATTTGGTTACCTTCTAATAAACATCACCCTCCTCATCGATTGCAATGAAATCACAACCAACCATTTTGTAACTTTCACAGGATTAATGGACATAGAGGAAATGATTGTTATGCACTTCATAATAGGCTTAAGTTGCTTGAGTACAAGGGTGTCATTAATTTTTGTGCACACCATTATGATCAATCAGATTCTCTTGTGTCACAATGTCAAACACCAGAATCTATTACTTTGAATGCTCATCATCCTCCTATAGTTATATTATCTATTTCTACATTGGCTTTGACTACACATGAGATGATCACTCCACTTATTATTCAACCCAAGGATAAATGGGTCCCAAATTATCATCACATATCACTACGTGATTCATATATCCCTAGTGTTTCTATAATCACTTCGGGTTTATCGTTTGGCACTTATGCTTATGATACTACATTAACATCACTTGAGCCATATGTGCGTAGTCGTCACCTTATTTTTAGATAAATATTGTATACTCTTTGGTACTATATGATTCCATGTCAATTCTATACACATATTTTATCATTTATTTTTTGTGTCTCTACACTTCTAGCACACATTCAATCCTTCTCTATCTATCATCATCATTGTTATTATTTATGCTATGAGCACAACTTGATCATCATACCACATTCATCACTATACCACTATCATCGTTATAATATTATCATCACTATCTTGTAATCCTCATCATAATACTATCATAACATGATATCATCATGTATAATATCCTCTACAACAACATCATAAAGAAAAATATGTAACCATCCACAATAATAAACTCAACAAATGTCATACAATAAAATCATCCAAAGGTCACACGTATAAAATACACATCATCACATAGTACACAAAAATGATCTCATCATATATGTATCTAAAAAAAATCATATACAAAGTTAGGGGAAATGCCCTCTACATGATACATCATGCATCATCATCCCTACTACTAGATGCAACTATGGGAGATCTCGAACTTGAGGCTTCACCACTCGACCTTCGTATTTGTACTCAAGAATGTTTCTCCATTAACTGAGTCTACAATGTCTCCTTGACCACCACCTATGTATACCAACCCTAGAGCTCTACATATCACACAAATATATCTTGTGTTAGGGATCCTCCTCCCATGATCTCCTTTTCATTATCTAGTTCAACTCTTGCCTCATCATGTTTTGATTATAATACCACACATGTGGTTGTCACTACTGCCACGAGATTAAAGAGATGACCATGCTTACCCATTGTGGTCAACCCTATCTAATAATCCCCCCTCCAACAAGGACATCTAGGGGTACATTATAGGTCAATGTGTGTACTGATGTGTCCACAATCATGCTCCAATACTCATCACCTGCAAGATGCGAATCATATTAGCACATCATCATTATACTTATATCCAAATACAAATCATATTATGAAATACTTTCATGTTACAACTACCACTACCATGTCATCCTCGAGGGTAGGTCCCTAGTCTCCTAATCCATCTCCTCCTTCTATGGGCCTACTTAGTGACCCTCCTACAACATCTAGAACTGCTAGAAACAATAGCACCCATTGATGCTCGACCCACCACTATGTATAGGTTGGTGTGTGCCCCACATCATCCACCTAGATAAGCTCTATATTGGGATCAATATCATCTGCAGATGGTGGGAGTAACTAGTATTCTGTGGGGCCTAGTCTTGCTCCCACTTTCCTCACTACATCCACTGATAATTTCCATATGTATGGATCACGGGGCACATCCCGGTCTATCCCAAACTGACACTAAACCCGCTCACACTTGCATTACTCAGAAAATCCTGGAAATCTATCCTCTAACCACATATTTTGATGTATACAATGCATCTCAACCTGGTCTTCTACCCACCCACCATAATCCCTATAAGGCCTCATATAGTCACACATGGCCCCATCTGGTCTAGGATCAATATATACATCATAGTATCAAACCATCAACTCCTCGAGCCAACCCACCTTGCTAAAAAGATCTTTGGTCATGCCCAATCCACTTGTGGCCCACTAAGGGGCCTCACCACCATAATATTTTCATATGCCCATATATGTAATAATGTGATCACGCCAATACCACCTTCATGATCCTCATGTGTAAATGTATACATATATTTGTATAAATGTGTCAATACACAATAACTCCATGCATAATGGGTCCCATAATACTCAATTCTATCACATATCTCATGCATATGATAGGATATGGTTGCCCCACCTCCATCCATAACCACCAAAGAAGCTAGAACCACTGCGATGAATTTCTACAAATCCAGAACCCCGAATCTCAATATAATTCAAAGTAATTGTCGACTATGCATGGAAACAAGAACCTGTAAAATAACTCTTGGCTACTCTCATTTGACTCCATGCATCCCCTAGAATAATCACATGGACTCTCTCCCCTACCACTGATAATTTTAGGATACAATACACATCCTATAATGTCATTTTCATCTTCCCGTAGGGATCCAAAAATTGCATTTGTCGGCATGCCATCTCTCACTAAAGCATTATGATCAAGTGCATATCATGGGGCACCTCCCCCACTCTGGTCACATTCCAAAGACCAACCTGATCCAGCAAATCCTACTCATCCTCCTCTAGGACTAACACCAATAGAATGGTCAAATATCTCCCTACACGAAACTCCCGAGAATGAACATCCTTTTGTACAACACAAACAACACACAAAATGACACATTATTTTATCATCTAAGAAAAAGTGCCTTATAAAAAGTACTAAAACAATTTACACATACAAGAAAAAATCATCCAATACCAAGGAAAATACCATCCTAAATCAGATGGTACCATCCCAAGGATGATATTATCCCCACTGAAATTTTTATAAACTGGCCAATTTCTAAAATAAATCCAAAACTCCTATACTATGACCTATTTTAGCCTCATAAGCCACCACTTACCAACCGATCCGTCATCTAAGTCATTATGGCCTCCACGACCCTCTCAAATCTTGTTGTGATAACCTCTTGTCGACACAATCCCTAAGTTCCTATAGTTCCTCCTATGACGACTTATATGATGACAAGTTTTAGTCCATTTATTAAGCCTCATTCATCCTTTTTCAATGTTTACAACAGTGTTAAGATTGTATATCCGACATCTACTGCATTGTGCATTTCATTATACACCTATCACACATTATTCTTGTGATTCTCTCATAGCTCTTTATCCTACTATTCATGTCTTTGCTCATAACTGACCCATCTTCCTACTTTATTTTCGCTCACGGTTCGATGATTCTCCTCTCACCCTTTCATAGAAAATGGGGTAAACATTCAAGGTCAGCCTATTACCCCTCTTAGTGTAAACTAAGAAATTAACAAATTTCTAATTTGACACACACAAGCACACCATATACCACAACTCTATATCTCCATCGCGAAGCACGAACCAATGAGCAAGCTCCACGTATGTCTCAATATCAGTATGTTCCTTTATCCTAACAAACAATTGTGAAATGTGAGACAATGAAAAAGCTCCACGCTCCTGACATTGCCAGAACTTTGATATCCTCCTCTAACCAGTGTGAAATATGATCTAATAGGAAAGCTCCATGTATGGAACATGTTCATTTTTCATTGGTTGCATCTTCACGTTGAAGTTTTTATCCAATCGGAAATAAAATTATTAGCTCCATAGAAATACAGCCACGTATCCTTTGACCTTTCTACCTCCCAGACTCAACACCCTCATGAAACCCGTTATATTTCATGGACTTGAGATCCATGGAATACATCTTCCTTGGAGACTATTGAAATGCCGACGCATGTCTCCGCCTTGACTATTGATCTTCTACCACATTTCATCCCCTAGCTCTGCCATGTTTCCTTTGACCTACCTTGATCCAAGCCCAAGCCTGAAATATTATGGTTTACAGCTTATTATGCGGGTCTCATGTCTGTCAAATCCAAAGTCTTTAAGGAGATCTGGAATCCTACCACGTGGCAAGTTGCTTGATGTTTAGTGTTGGATTTAACGGCTAAATGAACATCACACAACATTTTTAAATATAACTTGTTAACTCTTTAAAACTTAGTCTCTCGATTTTTTTTAAATGCCAATGACCAGTGCTTTGAAGAGGTGGAATTTAACGGTCGTTTGAACGTATTTTTCCCTTTAAAAATGGTTAAGTTCATTTTTAACCTTGTTAAAGCCAAAATAACCCTAGGGGGTATTTTGGGATAACAAGAACACTTCGAAGGTTTGACATATAGTTTATGTTTCTCTAGGGATTCCAATAGTGTACTGACATGTTGTAAATGTTTCTCTTAGGATTTGTTGTAGATGAGGATATCATCAAAAAATACCAAGACAAAATTCCATAGGAATGGTCTAAATACTTAGAACGCAGATCTAGTTTTATAAAATAATTACACCATGCAACTCATATAATATTTGATAGTGTACTTGTTAATTTATCTGTAGTCTAGACACTTGTACCATCTTCCATCCTTATGGCACACCATCACCATTGGAGTAGAATAATCACTCTAACTGTGACGAATAATACCCATTTCTAACATTTCCTCCACCATCTTCTAGATCTCACTCTTTTACACATATGGGTATCTATAAGGCCTGATGTTGGGGGTTGGCTTCCTAGAATTAACTGAATGGTATAATTATTGTCTCTTTAAGGAGGCAATCCTCTAGTATCCTCGAAGACAACTACATGTTGATCAATAACCTTTTGAAGATCAGGGTGCACTACCATCGTTGGTGGTTGAACTTCCATGGAGAACAATCGTGCTACAAATCCTTCACCCCCCCCCTTTTAATAATCTTCTACATTTGGTGAGAACTAACCATCTGAGGATTTTTTGCTTGAAGTCATCAAAGTTCAAATTATTTACCCTCCGAATGAAAGTGTGTGAACAATTCCTAGAAATTTAGCTCTATGGTGCCCAAAGTTGCGAGCCACTGAACACCTAAGACAATATCAGCTCCACCCAAGGGAATATCAAATATCATAGATTCCAATGTGTAATCACCCATCATAAGTTTGACTTTATGGCATTTACCTGAACATTATATTGTACCACCATCTATAATCATTACTTTAAATTTAGGTGTTGGGTAGATGAAACAATTTAGCATTGTTGTCAGCTTATGATTGATGAAATTATGTGTGCTCCATGTATCAATCAATAATGTCACCTTATGCTTCTTAAGATAACCCACAACCTGAAGGGTTCATCGACTGCTAATACCTAATAAAGCATGGCATGAAATAGTGGGTTGAGGATCTTCAGATTCTTCCTTTAATTTTTCCACTTCCTCGTTTGATGTTTCCTCATATTCTTCCTCATTACCAGTCTATTCAAAGTAAAACATTTTTTTCTTGGCACATTTATGACATGGTCCATATTTTTTGTCATAGTTAAAACATAACCCTTTTGATATTTTTTCTTCAATTTGTTGAGGTTTCAGTCAAACTAGACAAGGGTATAATGGAGGCAAGGTGATAGAATATTTTATCTTAGTGAAGGTATGCCTTCTACTAGAAATAAATTTTTCCTCTACCCTACACACCATGATAATAGAATCATAAACCTTGAGTGGATTAAACATATGCACCTCATGCTCAATGTGGTCCTTAAGACCCCCAAGAAATAGGTCATTCAGATACTCTTCAGTAATATCCTCTAGATGCAAGAAAAGATTTTGGAATTGATAGGTATATTCCTTTATTGAACCTGTTTGTCGTAACTTTGCTAATTGGATGAAGTTATTCTCTAACACACTATAACTATAGTGTAATTGAACCTCTTCAATGAAAACTATCCATATGACACTTAGACCATTCTTCTACCTTTGAGCACATAACCAATGATACCAGATGAATTGGTTAGGTTCTAGACATAAGGAGGTCATGGTCGCCCTTTGTCCCGATGGGATCTGATGGAGATCAAAGAAATTATCCATTTAGGTAATCCAATTGAGCAAATCCTTTCCATCGAATTTACACATTTCCACTTTTGGAATAATGCCCTGCCATTGGTGAGGAGATCCACCTAAATGTGTACAGGATCCTCCTTGATTGGAGTGATATGGACCTATGTGAGTATTTCTAGAGGAACTCGTATGACTAGAATTGGTATTTGTTTTTGAAAGAGTGGGCAACAAATCATGCTTCATTGATTGAAAATTTGTCTGAAGTTCACTCCTAAGGCTACCTTTCAAATTAAGAAGCTCATTATTGAGGTCATCCTTACCATATTATTTACCCTTTCCTGAAGTTGGATGACTACCATAGATACTCCTGACCCATAAGATTCTAAATCCATATCTTCCTTTTTTAGGGTCATTCTTGAAGTTGCTTGACATTTCCCTTAGCCTCGAGTTGATTTATTGGTCATGATGTAGGGTTTGGGACTCGGGGTAGATGGAATAGGGAAAAAAATTAAGGGTTTGGGGATTCGTAAGTTTACTAACCAAATAGAGGAAATCTTAAAGAAGAAACCCTAGCTAATTTTGGAAAGATTTCTAAAAAATAATAAACTTAGAAAAATTCCAAAAATTGCACCCTAGGTAGTTAATTTATGAAAAAACATTAAATTGGTATAACTTTGGCAAAACAACTATTAAATGTTTGAAATTTAGAGAGGATCTTACTTGACTGATTTATCCACACCACAAAAAAAAAAATAGAAAAAATCGCTACCAATTTTTAGGTATAGTCAAACCTTCGCAATTAGGGTTTAACATAGCTCTTGCCGAGATCAGGTTTTGATACCAAATGTAATGAACGGTTACACTATATGCTATCGAAATGAAACTAACACCTAGTAGCTTCAAAACAAGTAAATCTAACTATAAACATCAAGATAAGAGCTTAAAGGAAATAACTATTCTAATGCATAAACATGAATGAACATCTAATGCTAAACCATTCCTACTCTTGTAAATGTATGATTGCTATCAAATTATGAACCTATTTAGATCATAAGCAATCAATTTGTGTGTTGTCTCTAGATGATGAAAGGATCTCACTAAAATGGCTACAAAACCATGTTTAGATCTTCCTTTACTACTCAAATATGAGAGAATGGATGCAAAGATGAAGTAGTTATTCCAACAATGGAGAAGGCTCTTATCATATGCATATAGTAATCACTAGCAAATGTGTGGTATTTGTAATGGTGTAAGGTGTAAAGGAAAGGGGTAGGTCCTTTATATAGCTTTCCAATTTGGGAGAAGCTTGCAAACTAGTGCATGTGGGATAAAGGATAAATTAGATTTAGAAGAAATAAGCTTGATTAGAGGAATTAACAAGTGATTAGCAACTCATGGGAGTTGGAGATGATTTAATTAATCAACTAGGATTAATTAATAGGCTAGAATAAGCTTAGAAAGCTATTTAGAGATGATTTAGAGGGAAATAGGTATGATTTGGAGGATTTGAGAGAGGGATTTACCCAATAAGATTAAATACAAGGTTAAAAAGGATTAATTAACTAATAATAGTTAATTAATTGATTGGAAGAGGATTATAACTAATGAAGTGTCATTAATTGGCATCCGGAGTGGGGTAAAGACTAGTTAATTAACGAAGTGTCGTTAATTGACCAAAATGGAGGGAAACATTAGTTAATTAGCAGGAAATCACTAATTATAATGGAAATGATGGGAAAGAGGGTAATTAGTACAATTTTAGTATTAAAACTGCGTAGGCAGATTTTAGGTGTCTACATTTTCCCCTCTTTGGGGTGGCATAAGCGACACCACTTCAAAGATAGTAGACAATTATAGACAAGTAAATTTTGAAGGAATGGAAGAAAAATTAGTAGAATGAAGGATTCCCCCTTGAGTGTCGATGGGGTGATGAAAGAGGTCGATCGACGATCGAAAATAAGAAGGAAATGAAGGAAATGGATAGAAAGAAACAACGTGTTTCAAGGATAGAGGAGGGGGGGATAAATATAATCCCTATTGCCCCAGGTGTTATTGAAGAAAAAATTGATAGAAGGAAATGAATAATGAAGAAAATGAAGAGAAGAGAATGGAAATATATTTCATCCATCTTAGCTCAAGAGCAACTTTGTTTCATCATTTTTCTTTATGATCTATGTCATCACCTCTTTATTATATATAAGCATACAACAAAAGTGTAAAATAACATGAAAATCCATAATACTAACATTTTTTCATTGCTAAAACACTAACTCAATGCAACATACATAAAGTAATGCAATATGAGAAAGTAAACAAGCTAACCTAATAGGGAAACAAGTACAAACACACATACTCAAACAAACAATGTTCAAGATAGTTACATGAACGCTTTTGTTATCAAGCTTCAGTTCCCAAATGTTCGAGTTAACGATAAGGGTTAAAAATGGAACCCCAAGAAAGGATACATGTGAGGTGAATAAACAGAGGACACATGGGTCCTATGAAAAATAATCATGCACTATGAAATAGTACCAAACAACTCATTGTGCAAGGGAGTACAAACATAGTAAGTAAACCAACTTTGTTAATGGAGGTAGATCCAGATGATCCATGAGTCATTTGCGAGAATAATTAAGGACCAAAGAAAGATGTTTTTTAGGAAAAATTTCTAATGTTTGAGGATGATGTGTCTCATAAATGATTCAACTGCGTGAATGCTTTTTACCAATTTTTGAAATTTTACAATTGATTTTTGAATTTTTACCAATTTTTTGGATTTTTTTAGGTTTTTATTTTTAAATTTTAGGAAGAAAATGATGTAGAAGAATGATAATGTTGTGGTACATCACCAAAAATCGCTGGGAAGTAAAAACATGCCCTAGGTAGAAGACAAGGTCATCGGGAAGTAAAAACATGCCCCAATGTAACGAAAATTCTAGAAAAATGACCATTTAATAAAAATAATCATCATGATGGAACACCAGCACATGGTGGGAAGAATATAGAAGAATCATTTTAGTTATCTAGCCCCTAGAAGGTGAGAAAAATGAATAATTAGGTCAAAATGGGTATAAATAGCAGGTCGGGAGGGCTAAAATCCATCGGGACCGGTTATTGTTATTAGACCCTTTTGAGATTTGGTGAGATTTTTGCTCTGACCTTGGAGAGAGATGGCTTGAGTTCAGAACTGTAAACACCACACTGATCGAGTTCGAGAGTTGGGAGGCCTCCTGTGGATGCTAAACCAGTATGTAAAATAAAAATTTTAATTTTTGAGTGCAGTTATTACTAGTTTTTACTAGGGGAAATTTGTGGGTTCACACTAGCACAAGACTTCAGGCGCGTTAGTGTCAAGGGTCACACGCTAGTGTAAAAACTAGTGCACAAGTGTAAAACTAGATTTTATGTTAGGTCAGGCTTGCACTTGTGTAAAATGAGTGATTTAGTGTAAAATGCGTGCGCTAGTGCGTAGCTTGCTAGTGCAAAGATAAGTGAGTTAGTGTTAAAAGGCATGTGCTAGTGTAGGCTTGTGCTAGTGCCAAAATGGGTGTGCGCTAGTGTAAAAAGGCTTGTGCTAGTGCAAAACTTAGGCCTTAGAAAAATTTTAGAGGAAATTGGAAGATTTTAGAAGAACTTAGGGATGAATAGAAGAATGTAGAAGCAATTAGAACACCTTAGGAAGATGTTATGAGAAGAGATGATGTTAATCAAGTGCTTTGTGTAATCTTGCAGGTGAGATTACACAATTTAGATGTGCGCGAGTGACATGGGTGCCTTCGAGCCTATGAGCAGACTTTTTCACAATGAGAGAAAAATTTTTCTGACTACGACATTGGAGGCTACAGGAATCTCTATATTGCATAGATGCCCCATATTATGTTAAATCACACCCTCCTAACTACCTTAGCAGAGAGGTGGTGGAGCGAGAGCCAGGCTTTCAGATTTCCAACTGGTGAGATGACCGTGACTCTAGAGGATGTATATCGAATCCTCAGAGTTCTGATTCAGGGTAGCTTGGTGATGTATGATAGGGATCACAACCAGATCCTAGATTACATTTGGGACATGTTTCTATGACGGGACATACCCCCGACATGGTATGGCGGTGCTCCTATACAAATGTTTTGAGGATTGACGAATTACACGTATACCCATATATTTGATGGCTCTTGTCAGTGACTACTTGTTTCCTGACAAGACTGGTACACACTTACCACTTACTTTGATAGGAGTAGTGCACAAGCTTATGGATGGAGAGTTCTTATACTAGAGTCAGTGTATAATGGCCCATATGTATTTTGATTTGCATTTGATTTCCTACCGAGGTATGAGAAGTTTGGGGCCTACCACATTACTACAGATATGGGCGTGGGACCACATTACGATCGGGTGCCCACTTGGAGTATTATGAGCTAGGGCTCTATATGAGCCCTCGTGCATGGGATGAGAGCTAGTGGGTGAGGATGTCAGATCACACATTGGTGATACATATTATATAAATGTTCCTTCGATGACCTCCAACTTTGTATGGTTACTTGACATCCCTATCGATTATATAGGTGGCATGATGATGGCGTAGAGCTCAACATTACAGAGGTTAACCACTTCATTATTTGTAGTAAGAGACATATTACTGAGTGGCATCATATTGACCGGGTGCAATGAAAGTTGGGCCACATCCAGGGTATACTTGGAGATGACATGTGGTATGTGCATAGAGCATGTGAGACATTTGATTTTGGGCCCACATTATACAATCAATGAGCTCAAGATAGCTACATCATATCATCCCATAGCTATGGGTTGTACAACCATAGATGATAGATCCCAGGACCACACCATATTATAGGCATTGGTATATGAAATTACTACCTCTACATATTACAATCCCACAAGTTGTGATAGATGCATGTATAGCCAGTAACATATGGTTTACATGGACAGGCTCTGAGAGATAGGGTCAGATTAGGACAACCTGAGGCCAAGGTGAGGTGGATTTACAGGCCCAAGGTTAGGGTCCACAGGTATAGGCACATGTACCCTTAGAGGCTCCTCCACAGGTACAGATACCACCACAAGTTCCTCCCCCACAATAGCCTACACAACCACATCCCACAATATAGGTACAACCATACATGTGTTACAGCACATAACAAGTAGGGTTGTGATACAGGTTCCACCCTCACTACCTCGACTAGCAAGTCCACATATTGCAGTAGGTGGGGATGGTGGAGATGGATGGGATAGATGGGGATCACCCCTGAGATAGATTGCAGTAGGTGGGGGTTGGGGATCACCACCTAGGTCACCACAGATACAGGTGCCTAGATTCAACATTATTCCAGGAGCATGTGGGCCATTAGTGGCCATGTTATAGGTATAAAGGGCCATAGCCATGAGGCGGGGTGATGTAGCATGTATTATGGTATAGTCTCTATATAGATAGTTGGATCAGGTGACCACAGAGCAGGACCAAGACAGAGCAAAGAGAGATCGAGCCATAGCTACATAGGAGCAGCTCAAGACACAACTAGATGTGGATATAGCCCGCATTAGAGGAGAGCATGATGCTTTTTATCGCGTAGCTGATACAGATGGAGCTCAGACCTAGTATATGACTTTGCAATAACTTCAGGTGAGGCAACACATTATAGGGTTCTATATCATGCCACAGTACTAGAGGGACAAAGGGAAACACCATACAGTCAGATTATAGGTAGCTAATCTAGATCCAAGCCACACATGCCATCTAGGTCTGCCAGATCGATATGCCATACAGATGCCACCACCTACTCAGAGATAGGCTAGCATGAGTTCATAGGCCAAACAACCCTAGTGTTGGTGAGAGTCATCCATGAATCTTTATTCATGTACTATTTTTTATGTATGCCTCATGATGAAGGTGAAATTTTGTTATAATATATATGTATTGTTTGTTATTATGCCTCGAGATGAAGGTACATTTTTTATCCATGCCCATGATGACATATATTTTGTATCTAATGTACATTGAGACACTTTTTGTGTATATTTTTTGTATATGGACATTGACATTTTATATGGATATATGATGATGGACATTTTTATTATCACATTTTTGTTTTATGAGATAACATGTTTAGCCCATGTTTTTATTATGATCTATGATGTGGGGGGTAAATATAATCCCTATTTCCCCAATTTGATGATATTATATGATGTTAGCTTAGCATACATGTTTAATTTTCATTTGTATGATGATGTAGCTTAGCATTTATTGATATGTGATGATGTTTAGATGTGATGATAGATGATATGGATGATGAAATGATAATAAAAAATGTACAAGCAAACAAAAACAAGCACAAGCAAAAGTTAACCAAATCTAATACAACAACACAACTATGTACAAGTATGCAAAATAGAAATAATCTAATAATCAAGCTTCACAAAGATTAAAGAAAAATTTAATCTAAGAAAAAAATAACCCATGAATCCTATAAAAGCACACAAAAAAAAAGCAAGCCAACAAAACTATGCATAAATAACCAAAAAAGTAAGAAAAAAACTACTTTGTTTTGTGGGACGGTTTTGAAACATTTTATGTTATTTTTGTATTTTCTCGATACAATGTTATATTGTTTTTGAGTTTTCTATGAAACATATTTGAATGTTTTTGAGGAAACATTTTAATTTTTTTTGAAATTTTCTAAAAATTTATGCGAATGTTTAGAGTTTTTCAAATAGTTTTCCAAAGCTATGTGCAAGAAAATGAAGAAATGTGGATCCCCCAAGTGATAGATGGGAATGTACAAGGGAAAACGTCACACATATGTATGTGCAAGAAAGTGAAGATGTGAAAATTCCCCCAACATGAGATGGGAATGTACAAAGGAAAACTCTTCACATACATGAGTAGGATCAGCCAGATCAAGGCCATGAAGGATAGGCTCAAAAGTATCTCAGACACAGGAAAAAACTAGCTTAGGATAAAGCCACCGTATTCCTAGATATGAGATGCTTGTGAACAACAGATGCTCCGATGGCACCAGAAACTAGTTTTCACCAAAGGACTTGTCCAAAGTGCCACAATTACGTGGTTTTCACACTTGGACGGATTGATTTCTCTTTACTTTTTTATTTCTTTTTCTGATTTTTATAATTTTTTGATTTTCTGATATTTGAAGGACCTCGTGCTTAAGCATAGAAACGTTTGAGATGCATGGTGTTCATTGATTCCCATAACTCATCACCATCAGAATCATCAAGTTTATATGCTCATGAACCAAACTTATAAACCACAACATATGGTCCTAACCAGTTAGGCTCAAACTTACCCTTCTTCTCATGATCCTTTGTGGTGTTGAACTAATTTTCCTTTAAGACAAGGTCTCCTACCTCAAACTGGTGAGGTATGATTATTTTTTATATCCTCGGTGCACTCAATTCTGATACACTTTTAGGTGATCCAGTGCATGAAGGCATTTCTCATCCAGTAGCTCTAGTTCTGCGAGTCTAACAACTCTATAATCCTCCTCTTTGTCTAAATAGTTTCGTAAAGATATGCACAAAGAAGGGATCTCAATCTCAAGGGGTAGGAAAACTTCTGTGCCAAAAACTAAGGAATATGGAGTAGCACTAGTAGGGGTGTGGATGGATGTTTGATATCCCAGAGGGCAGGATGAATCTGTAAATGCCAATTATGGCCTTTCTTGTTAACCATATTTTCCATTATACGAAGAAGAGTTTTGTTCGAGGCTTCAGCATGTCCATTACCTTGAGGGTAATAGGGAGTTGACCATTTTAGTCAGATTTGAAAATGTTGACACAATGCCTTCATAGTTTTGTTCTTGAAATACTTTCCATTGTTAGCTACAATGGCAGAGGGAATGCCGTAACGAAAAATGAGGTGGTTCATGATGAACTTTGAAATCTGCGCACTAGTGACATAGGTAAGAGGAACAACCTCTACCCACTTTGTGAAATACTCTGTGGCAGTAATAATGAACATGTGGCCATCAGATGAAGTAGGGGTAAGATTTCCAATGAGATTGAGTCCCCACTTTGAAAAAGGCCATGGCATTGTGATTGGTTGCAAAGACTGTGCTGGGGCATGTATCAGGTTGTCATACTTTGGCACAACAAGAATTTCTTAACATACTGACAACAATCAGTTTCCATGGTAGGCCAATAATAGCCTACTCTTAAAATTTTTTTAGCCAGAACCATGCCACTTGTATGGGCCCCACAGATGCCTTCGTGCACCTCCTTGAACACTAAAATAGATTTTTCTGAATTAAGGCAATGTAACAGATTCCCGTCATAGCCTCTACGATAGAGTGTGCCCCCAAGTAGGGTGTAGCAGGCTATGCACTGGATAAGGTTTCATTTTTCAGATCGGGTAATGTTAGTAGGGAAGGTTCCATCATGAAGGTAATTATAAATGTCATTATACCAGGGGATAAGGGACCAACAACTTCACATACCAAACAAGACTCTAGCATGTCATATGTTGGTGTCGTTAAATGCTCCATGAAGAAAGGCATGTCATTGTTTCCTAGGTGGGATGCATAGTAAAGATCCCACTATATCCATAACATCCACTACATGATTTTTTCCCCTAGGTATTTGCTGGAACGTGATCTATACAAAGAATTCCTTCAAAGTATCAACCATTTTCTTATAAGGAATGAGATTCTCATCCTTAACTTTGTACTCATCATTTACTTGTTTGATGATTAACATAGAATCACCAATTACATTGACCTTCCTGATATCCTAGTGTATAGATATTTTCAACCCTATAATGAGAGCTTCATATTCAGCTATATTGTTTGTACATGGAAAACCAATCTTGAACGCTTGTGGAATTAGATCTCCTACAGGAGTGATGAGCACAACTCCTGCTCCTAAACCATGGAAAGTAAAGGATCCATCAAAATACATTTTCCATGTAATGGACTCCTCAAGATACATCATAGAAGTGTCTGGAAGTTCCAGACTCAATGGTTTAGTTCCTAGAAAAGGGGCTTCAACTAGTTGATCTGCCAGTACCTGCCCTTTGACTAATTTTTGATTGACGTACTCAATATCAAACTCACTAAGTAGGATGATCCAATTAGCCATCCTTCCTGTAAGTGTAGGTTTAGATAATAAGTACTTCAGTGGGTCAACTCTAGAAATGAGCTTGGTCTTATTATTTAGCAAATAATGACAAAGTTTTTGAAAAGAAAAAAAATGATGGCCAAGCAAGCCTTTTCAATTTGTGGATAGTTGAGCTCATAAGTGATCAACGTGCGACTAAGGTAATAAATGGATTTTTATTTCTAATTTATATCATACTGAGCCAAAAGTGTGCCAATTACAAATTGAGTGGCAGAAATGTACAACAAAAATGGTTCACCTGGAGTAGGTGACATTAGAACATGGGGTTTAGACATATATTTTTTGAGAAAAGAAAATACTTACTGTTGTTCTAGACTCCAATGAAAATAAACATCTTTCTTAAGAAGATGTGTGAATAAATGACACTTGTCTGCGAGATGGGAGATAAATCTTTTGATAGCTTGGATCTTCCCCTATAAACGATGTCGTTGTTTGATATTCTTAGGAGGAGGAATTTTTGTTATAGCTGAGACCTTTGTAGGGTCCACTTCAATTCCTCTCCTTGAAACAATAAATCCTAACAATTTTCCTGATAGCACCAAAGACACATTTCTTTGGGTTGAGTATGACCTTATAGTCTCTAAGACGCTGAAAGATGCAATACAAGATCATTGGATGGTCCTCTCTAGTCCTAGATTTTCCCAAGATGTCATCCACATAATCTTCCATTATATCATTTATCATATTGTGAAAGATTACAATCATATCCCTTTGATAGGTTGCACCTGCATTCTTGAGGTTGAAGGGCATGACTTGATAACTGAATGTCCCCCAAGGGGTAGTAAAAGATATCTTGTGTTGATCTTCCTCTACAATTTTAATCTGATTATATCCTAAAAATCCATCCATGAGGGATATCATTTCATAACCAGCAGTTGAATCAACAATCATGTCGATGTTAGGAAGAGGAAAATCATCCTTAGGACATGCTTTATTAATATCTTTGAAATATATACATATCATGATACCAATGGGTTTCTTTTGTACATGGACTATATTAGAAATCCATTATGAATAATAAATAGGCCTGATAAAGCCTACTACCAATAAATTTTCTAGCTCTTCTTTTACTAATAAGGCGACAAGAGGATGCATCTTTCTAAGCTTCTGCTTGATGGGCTTTTCTTCTTCATGTACAACTAGGTTATGCACTACTAATGAGGGATCTAACCCTGACATGTCCACATAGGACCAAGAAAATATATCTGAAAATTCATGCAAAAGCATGACAAAGGTCTTCTGTTCTTGTGCTGAGAGTGAAGCTCCCAACTTAACCATTCTAGGTTGCTCCTTTTGTTCCAATGTTCACATCTATGGTCTCCTCCACTAGCAATTTGGATTCTTCCTCCATATACGTAGGATCAGGGGGAGATTGAGATCTTCATCTAAGGGCGTCTCAACGATATTTTTACCCTTAGACTAGTCATTTTCTATGTCCAATGATTTTTCCATTTGTTTTTCCACTAGTGCCTCAAAGAGGTTTTCACTATGGGACTTGGACTTATTCTTTTTACAAGGCTTCTCTGAGGATATCTTTCCCTTGCTTTCATTTTGATTTTGGTGACCATAGAATCATCTATCCTCCTCCCCAAAGTATGTATGCATCAAGATTGATGGATAATCCCTTCTTATGGTCACCAAATGGAATGTCATCACGGAGACCCATAAACTCACCAATAGCTTCATCATTCTCAAAGAAGTTGATTGACATATGTTGTTGTTGGTCCCAGTGGACAAGGGAAGGATAGACAAGATTTAATTTAGGAATGATAGGGGATATGGCAGGGGATATAGTTAAGACAACCGTGTCAGAAAAAAGGTTCGTGGAGGCAAGGTCTTCGTAGAGACTACACCAGGAATCTATTTCATTTTCATAATCAGACAAACTATATTCTCATTCAGAAGAGGTGGCATTGACCTCTGTAGGATTGGACCCATATGGTTGGATACCAATACCATATTTACATACCTTATGATGGGGTGTCAGAAGAGCTTCCCGTACACCTTGTTCATTGGTGCCACATCCATATCCTTGATATCCCATAACATACATCATTTTATTTGGGGATAACATACTTGGGTGCTTGATAACATGACACCATTTCATCAGTAGGAGGTAGTATTATAGAGGTGTCAAGAAACTTTTCATCTGTCAATAAGCCACCAGGAGTGAAAGTATTCAATGTTACAATGCTCCCAGGATTGTTGATACTTGTAGCAAGGCCTACCACATGCTTTGGGTGATAGGGGGAGGTTTGAAATTAAGAGGGTCTGTTGGAGGTTTTACTCTCCGCAGCCAGTTAGAATGGTCTTCATCTCCCATGAAGCAAAGGGAGATACCGATGTTGAAGCACTATCATCATTAGAGCTCAAGGTATCGGGATCAACACGTGAGGTGAGAGCCTTTGATTGAACTTGAATGACCATTTATGTAGAAGGACATTCAAATGTGGTGGGAAAATAACCCGACAAGCTCTACAATGAGAAAAGGGTTGAGGATCCCCTGAATGGTAATAGTTTTTCCTTCATGGTATAACTTTAGACACTGATGGTATGTGGAAGGCATGACATGTATGACATGAATCCATGGGTGACCGAGGAGAATGTTGTAAGGAAGTTCCAAGTACAAAACATGGAACTTGGTGTCATGAGTAGTAGGCCCCACTTCCATAGGAAAAGTAACCATACCAGCTGATTTCACTCTCATTATCATAGGCCTTGATGGTGATGACTTTAGGTTCTAGATCAACATCAGTGTGGCCCAGTTGTCGAACCAATTTCAGAGTACAAATATTTAGGCCTAATCTGCCATCCACAAGCACCCTTTTTATCTTTTTATGATTGAAAATGAATTCAATATGTAAGGGTAGATTATGCGTAGGATCCTCTTCAGGAATCTCTTGATGGCTAAAGGTTATGTGATTAGTAGGAGCAATCTGCATGACCAAGGCTTGGAAGTGAGTAGGATCAATATCAACTGACACTCCTGACCCCTGTAGTGTTTTACAAAGGATGTCTTTGTGAACATTAGATATTTTGAGAAGATCTAAGATCAAAATCTTAGCAGTGGTCTTCTCAAGTTGTTCTAAAACATCATAATGACTATCCTGAGGGGTAGGAAGAGGAGGTTCTGGGATAACAAGGTGAGCACGTTGCGTTTCCATGACACACTCTCTCACTTTAATCTTAATAGTGTTGATATGTTCAATAGGTGGGTTAACACAACCAATTATAGAATCAAAAGGATTATTGGTTTTGGCAACATAGTTGGTAATCTTGTTCTAGGAAGACTGACCTTGATCTGAATTTTTCTCCTCTTTATTATGCTTAGGGAAAGGTTATTTGTAAATTCCGAAGTTTTAATTGGAAGAATTTATAGGTCCTAAGGAATCCATTTCTACCTCTCCGCTATCAATTATATCTTGTATGAAGTGCTTTAACTTTAGACATTTATCAGTATTGTGACCCCTAACACGATGAAACCCACAATATTCATTTTATTGAAACCATGTTGGTTTTGGAACATCATCTCGTAAGGTATAATGTTTGGTTATTTAACCATGTTTAATGTGTCTAACTATTTTAAGATAGGAAAACAAAGAATCTGTTAGAGGGGTGAACTCATGACGTTTAAAATTAGGTGCATCATTTCCTTTAGTAATATTCAAAGGATCACTATTTTTAACTACCTGCACATGTTTAGAATCAGTTATGCCATCACCTACAATGTTTTTAGTCTTATTTTGAAAGAACTTAGGTTTATCTGTAGGATTTGATTCATGGTTATCTCTTGAAAAGGGTTTTAAGGTCCCTTTGGCTAACAACACTTTCTCGATTTGGCTTCCTTTTTCTATAACCTCCTCAAAGGTGTTACCACAATGCATTTGCAAGTGGAAAGCAATCTCAGGGTGTAGATTAGGCACAAAAATGCTAACCAGTTGTTTTCTATTGGTATGGAGCAAGGGAAGCGACTAGCTAACCCTCACCATATTTGTAAGAAACTAGCAAATTTTTCATTATTTCATTGTTTTGTATTACACAAGTCTATCATGGTGATGTCATTTTCCATATTAAAGGAAAAGTGACATACAATGTTTTTTGCTAATTCTTGCCATGTAAAGATTGACCCCTTAGGTATGTGTAAGAACCATTTGAGTGCTTGTCCCCCTAGACTCCGTGGGAAGAGGTGAATGAGATAATTATCACTATATGCAACCTCTTGACATGCCATAAAGAAGTATTTGACATGGTCCTATGGATCACCTTTTACCTTTATATTTATCAAATTTTGGACAATCAAAGTGACGAGGGAAAGGTGTTCTCAACATAGCTCTATCAAATGGATATGGCCATATCTCTTAAAATTGATACTTCTTGTTATGTCCCACATTGCCTTCTTACAAAGAAGTGAGGGCGTTCTTCATAGGTAACCATTCCTGGTCAAATATTTTCCCACGCGTAGGCAAAGTAGGCATATATACATGGTTAAGTCTAGATGTTTCACCACCTTTATTATCTGTGTATAATTCATGATACGCCTCTTTATGTTTTTCTTGACATGGAGTTTTGGTATAAAACTCATGATACAAAGCTCTAGGTTTTTCTTGTCTTGGAGTCTTCATAGGCTCTTTGTTGACATGTGAAGCTAAACTTTCCAATTGACGAGTAAGAGCTTGTATTTGTTGTTCTATTGTAACCTCTTGGTTTTGTGTCTCTTTGTGATTCTCACGAGGAGGGGGTTGTTCATGATTGTTATGTTCTTCATGATCCTCATAATGAATTTTAACAATGAGGATGTGATAACCGCCATTATTTTGAGAAGGAACTTCTTCCTCATTCTATTGGCTAGAAGTAGAAGCATGTCTTGGGTTTAGGATGTCATCAATATTGCAAAGGGGACACTCTACTTCTTCCTCTCCATGAACCATGTTCGTGAGGAGAGTAGGATCAAATTTAGGTGGTAATTTAGCCCCTAATTCTATACGACATGCACAAGGACTTCATTCCTATTTTGAAATAGGAAGTTATCCATGTGGGCGGGATCAAATTCAAATTCATTCGAGGAGAGTTCACCTCATCACCACTATGTTCAACCATGTTTTTATCTTGAAAAAGAGGTTTTAACTTGTTATTAACAAAAGGGTTTAACCCTAACCTTCGATGCCCAAATCTTGTAATAGGAGGAATAATGAAACAATTTCACTAAGGTTGATAAAAAGGACCCTAGGAAAAACCAAGCAGCGTGACGACTGTCAAATGTCACAAAGAATGTAAAATGGTAAAGAATTCAAAAAAATAAGGCAATATGAATCAAGTATACCAAAACAATAAAGAATGCCTCCAATGATATGGAACCGTATGGTAAGAAGTATCTAGGAAAAATCAAGCAAGTTCAAGACCAAGATCCAATCACAAGAATAACTACTCCCTATGTTCTCAAAGATAGGTTTGGTGCAATAAATGACAACACAATATCAATACTTAAATCAAGTTTAGGATAAACAAGACTTAAGTACTAAGATGGTGTTGACGTGATTTCCAAACAAGGTATACTTAAACAAGTTTAAACACAAACAAAGTCCAAGTCTTGAAAATGGAAGCTACAAATGTGAGCAACACAACAACACTACTTGGATACGTTAATCAAGATTTTTAGGAAAATAAAGATATTAGTATCAAAATAGTATTGGAATGATGCGAACAGTGTAATGACAACACTTTTCAAAACTCAAGGTAATGTTGGAATAAAAACAAGGTCTAAGTATAGCAAGAAGTTGATATTTATTCAAGCAGCGTAACAATACAACTTAGAGACTTAAATCAAGTTTCACAAAGGAAACAAGATGTAAGTATCAAAAATGTATTGATATGATGTGAGTAGCATAACAACTCAAGAGGAAGTCAATGATGAGACAACCTAACTATAATGAAATAGTCTTGATGTGGGTATCAAGACAAGGGCCTACCAAAATATGAAGACGTACCAACACACTTTCAACACTTACATTCCTGCCACGACATGGTCATGTAAGTAGAATACAAAAGTGGTAGACACAATTATTTCTGATGGTACCACATATATATGCTTTATTTTGTCCCAAAAGGGTAAGAAGACAATAAAGGAGTAGACCAAGTGGTGATGACAAATACTTAGCCTAACTTTGGAAGAGTTTCACCTTGTCTTATGACAAGGTAGAAACTAAGAAAAAGTGATGCCTTGTAAGTTTCATGATGAATAATATGTGATGTTAACTTTAATGGACTCTTCCCTTGTTTGAATAACAAGGTTTTGACTTTGAAAAAGTCATTGCTTTGTGAGAGCTCTTTTCAACACGAAGAATAAAGTCAAGTTGTCCCCAATGCCAAATGGTTTCCTAGGATTTTGTTCAAAAACTCGCCAATTATTACCTAGGAGAGGTACACAGTTATAGTAAACTAGAAAATGGACATTACCCCACAATCAAATTAATGAACGAGGCCTCATATGGGTAACTTGAAGCTTTCCTCATAAGGGTTTTCAACTAATCAAGTGGGTAGCAGGGCACTTCCTGTTTCATCCACCAGTTCTCTCAAGGTATGGACTACTTTGGGGTTCCTATGGTAATCCTCGTAATGCTGGTTTTATGGCTTATGCCAAGATACTTCCCATAAAACAAAGTGGATGGTTTTACATGACAACCTTAACTGAGCCTGCAAATATCACGCTGCTATTTGAATAAATGGCCTTTCTTTTTCATCTGTCCATTAAAAGTGTGGTTTAGTACACCTTTAGGGAATAATCTGCAAGAACCACTGTATTAATATTGTACAAACATAGTATAAGTTGGGATTGTAATCACGAGATCATTGATTCATGGTTATATTTTCCCCCCCATAGTTCCTATTAATGTTCTTCTGTATGGTCATTAAAGTTGAACTTTGGAGGCCTCTATACTTTGTTCTGAAATCTGAAATAGAAATTAAAACACACATCGGTTTGGTTACTGCCACCAGGCAACTTGGGCATTCATCCCCATGCATTGAGTGACTAACGAGAGGGTCATTAATTGATCAACCATCCTCTGATAGGAGTGAAATCCATCCTCCAATGAGTGTCGCTACTTACTTAGCAGATTGTTATTGCCATGGAGCTGCATTGTTGGTGCTAACCACATTCATCTGTCTTAGATTGCATCAGTTACCCCATCAAATCATAGCACTTTGGTTCTTGAAATTCCAGGAGCGAGGGTCCTGGAGTTATTAGTATTTGCCACCAGTGTGGTCAAGGGGGTAGCGCCCCTTACAGGGTCCCGGGGTAGCACCAATGGTGCGCGCTCCCATGTTAGATCGATATAGGGTGGGGTCGACTATCAATCACTATTTTTTCAATGTGGAGAGCACCCTCTAAAACCTCCTCATAGCTCCTAAGAGGAAAATTTTGTACCTCCTCCTTGGTTTCAGGATTGAGAGTAGTGGACCGAAAATGCGTCTGCAAGGTAATTTTTTTAATTTTACAATATTTGACTCTTGTTGAGATTTTTGAATAATGAGAACCCAAAAATGAGATAGGACTTTTACCTAATGACTCAAGAAATTTACACTTAGGAAGTTTGAGAAGGTAACAATCTTTTATCGAACCATTGTTTGGTTCACAATAGATTATGACTATTAAGGTCATTTTTACCATTACTCTTTTTCCTTTTGAGACTAATCAATAGATGGGAGAGGATGATGACTTAAACGACATTAATGACACTACTAATAACAAAAACCTACATAATCACCCATATGACCATTGCCCTTTCCAACTTACAATACACATTGATTTAACTGGATTTAATAATAGTTGACATCCAATAATACACTCTCTTCCTTACCTCAAAATTATCACCACAGTCTTCCCAATAATCCTTAATTGTAGGCATGTGCAGGTAGGAGATACAAATATTATTTATAATGAATTTTTTATCATTAAAGGATCCCTTTTTATGGAAAGGATGCATGTGAAAAGGAGATATAGTTCTCTCAATGTTTTTGGTACCTAGATCAAAACTGTAATTAAAATGACTTATACAGATATGGGCCGAAGGTATTTTTATAGGAACACATTATCAAAACATATGCCAGAGATCGCCATAAACCTTTAGAACAAATGCTTAGACATACCAAAACTGCCAAGAATTGGGGATGAAATACACTCTCACGAGGGCGTTACAGGATAAATTAAAAGATAGGCTAATCACCAGGGTCAATTTGGATAGAATGAAAATCCATAGGATAACAATCACAAGTTTCTAATGTCCATGTACACTTCCACAATTGTAACCACCATTAGAGCAGTGCTTGCATAGCCAGGTGAAGGGATTGTTGATCATCCTCTATGTTTTGCAAGCAAGAAGTTGACAACAATAGAGTAGAATTATACCACAACTGAGCGTGAGGCATTGTTAATGATCTACGCACTTTTCAAGTTTAGACAATATCTACTAGCAACACCCTTTGTGTTTTACACTAACCACATGGCATTAAAATATTTGGTGAACAAGCCATGGTAAAAAATTGCAATCATCTAATCCGACAAGGGTGCAGGAAATATGTACCAGTGAGATCTGGTATGTGTGACATGAATATAACATGAACCATTGTAGATGACGCCTTCAACCAATAAATTGTGGAGCCTAATCAATCTGTCAAGAATTAACACACAGGTAAAATCCACGCTAATCCACGTAATAATTTAACAATGTCAGATGCTTTTACTGTTGTAGAAATAATATGGCGCGCTACCCCTTCAATACTTGGCAGACTGAGTGAATCCAAGCTGATCCGTATTATAGGAAGGTGTGGTGCCGGAAGGAATGAAGACTTTAGACAAGACACAGTATGGCCATCATGGTCGTTACACCCTACATGTTAGGTCAGTACATGACTTATACAAGTTGGGACGTGATGAAGTTTTGTGTAGGTGTGTATTAGAGCATGAGCACCTGGCCATCATGGAGGAAGCACATGGAGGAAGTGTGGGTGGGCATTATGTAGGTGATGCTACCGTGCGTAAGATATTAATGGCAGCTTTGTGGTGGGAAACCCTGTACAAGGATTGTAGAGACTATTGTATTTAAGCATGTGAGAGATTCCACACAAGAGGTATAAATGGATTACATCACTAGGATGACTTAAAATCAGAAGGGATCTAGATCAGTCATCATGGGCATGGTAGAAAGCACTGGATCAAATATGCTCATTGTTTTGCCATGGCTCATCCTTTCACAGCTAATACCATTTGCCATCAGTTTTACAGATGTATAATTCACAATAGCTCCATATCACAAAATAATAATCTTCTTAGTTATTAATTCATGATCCAGATATAAATTACATTGATAGAGTTTACATTATATAGGACTGATTTGTCTCTCTTAATACAAGGAGTACCCAACTAGCCCAGAGTTCCTCTTATCATCCCCAATCAGATGGGCAAACTGAGGTGGTAAATAAATGTTTATAGGGATATCTTCGATGTTTTACTTCAGATAAATAAGAACGTTGGGTGTAATGGTTGCCACTGGCAGAATGGCGGTACAATACTTCATTTCATACCTCCTCCAAAATGTCTCCATTTCTGGCACTTTATGGGTACCATTCTCCATCACTCATATCTAGCTTGAAGCTAATGTTACACAGGTGATATCAGTCGAAGATCACATGGTAACATATCAAGAGGTGAGTCTCTAGTCTTAAAGATAATTTCGCACAATAATACCGTATGAACAACATAGTTGATCGACGATATGATTTCTATAGCATCATTTGCAATAAGGATTACATTTTATTTAATAAGGTTACAGCAATATAAGTGGTAACATATCCTTGATAACACTATCAAAGATATGAATACTCTTTTCTCCTAAACACTATGGTCAACAAGATTACAAAGGAGTTGCAGACCAAGGTAGTGATGGATGTAATACTTAGTGCTACAAACTACAATGGCATTTAGTTGTCCTTGATCTTTATGATAATGTAGGTATGATCTCTGATGTTCTTGTAAATGTTCGAGAATAAGAAGGAGTCATCAAAGTGAGTACTTACCAAATTTGATGAAGAAATACTTAGTGGTAAATTTGGCAGAGTTTTGCTTAGAAAGTTGTTTCTTATGTAAGGTAGATATCTTAAGAATAAAAGTGATGCCTTGATAAATTTCGAAAAGATTCACACGTGGTGCCAAATTTAATGGAAATCCCCTTGTTTAAATAAAAAGGTTTCCTTAAAAAGTTGATTTGTGAGATTCTTTAGAACAATGGATAAAGACAAGTTAATAATGCCAAATGGTTTCCTTAGATGATTTTGTTTACAAACTTATGAATTCTTACCTTAGAGAGATACACATTTCTAGTAAAATAGAAAACAAACAATTACCCCACAATCAAATTAAATTAACGGGGCCTCATATGGGTAACATGAAGCTTTTCTCACACATGTTTTCAACTAGTCAAGTAGGTAGTGGGGCATAATTTCCTGTTTCATCCACCAGTTCCCTCAAGGTGTGAACTACTTTGGGGTTCCTGTGGTAATCCTCATAATGATTTTTTATGGATTATGGCAAGATACTTACCACAGTTCAAAGAGGATGGGTTTAAGCCCTTATCCAAACTTATAAATACAATGTTTTGAATAAATAACATGTTTTTTTCAATCTTTGATTAAAAATGTATTTTAGCACACCATTGGTAACATGTACCAAATTATATTAGTATTGTTTAGATCATTCTTCTTTGACAAATGGTATATGGTCCTTCACTCAATGATTAGTAATTTTCCAAGAAAATCATAATATTTAAGAGGATTAAAGGTTGTTTCTGATTCTTAAGATTGTACAAGGATGCAAGAGAAGAGAACATACAACAATTAACCCAACTATATAGCAAAGGAAAATTTGAAATCAAAGAACCATAGAAATTCTTGATAAATTGTTCATTCCATCAAGCAAAAAATGAAAGATTAATTTGCCAAATTAACCAAATGTTAAAAAATGAAGACTAAAGCTTCTTCTTTTTTTTCTCAAGATCACCCAAGGGTGCAAGAGAAGAGCATACAAAAACTGTATCCTAACTTGGGAAAAACATGGAAACATTACATTCGTTAAAGCTTGAAAACATGTTATAAATCTGATTAAAAATGTAAAAATCTCCAAAAAAAAGTTAGAATACTTGTAAAACAACAAAAAACACCACAAATTAGAATATGAAAACCTTGAAAATTGAGCCAAAAATGAGACATAGTGCTAGAGAAAGATTTTTAATAGTAGCACAAGCCTATGAACAACATCACAAGAATCTTGATAATATCACAAACATATTAATAGTAATGAATTTTTGTGATATAAATATAGAACAATGTAACACTAGCGCAAGAAGAGATACAATAGTGCAAGCTTATAAATAATAATGCAAGCCTAACGTAGAGGAGAAAAAATCTAGACCACGCTAACGTAGGGCTAAGAAACACTAGCATAAACATAATGAAAACAACGCAATAATCTTGACAGTAGCGCATGCCTTTTGATGCTGACACAAGGGTTCAAATTCTAATGCAAAGTACCCGTGCAAGCATAAAAACAAAATTATTTGACAAAAATATTGTAAAAAAAAGATTTTTTTTTTTTCTTCCAATTTTCATCAAATTTGGTAGCACCTCACCTCCTTTATTCCTGCAAAGAACACTAAAACTAAGCAAACTTAACTAATCTAGTTAATAAACTCAATATTTATCTATAAATACTAAAAATAGGGTTAGTAACCAAAATTGAAACTAATCTACAAAAACTTGAAATTAATGCAAATGAAAATGGAGTAAGTCCCACCAGACGTGCCAAATGTATGTATCCTGAAATAGCTAAGCTAATTAAATGAAACTAACACCTACATATTTCTAAATAACAAAGTTAATATACCATTAACATCATGATAAGAGCTTAAAGGAAATAACTATTCTAATGCATAAACATGAATGAACATATAATGTTAAACCATTCCTACTCTTTTAAATGTATGATTGCTATCAAATTATGAATCTATTTAGATCAAAAGCAATCAATTTTTGTGTTGTCTCTAGATGAGGAAATGATCTCCCTAAAATGGCCCACAAAGCCATGTTTAGATCTTCATTTACTACTCAAATATGAGAGGATGGATGCAAAGATGAAGTAGCTATTCCAACAATGGAGAAGGATCTTCTCATGTGACTATAGCTAATCAAAATGTTTGGTAAAGGTGTAAGGTGTGAAGGAAGGGGATAGGTCCTTTATATAGATTTTCAATTTGGGAAAGCTTGCAAACTAGTGCAAGTGGGATAAAGGATAAAGTAGAATTAGAAGAAACAAGATTGATTAGAGGAATTAACAAGTGATTAGCAACTCATGGGAGTTGGAGATGATTTAATTAATCAACTAGTATTAATTAATAGGGTAAAATAATCTTAGAAAGCTAGTTAGAGATGATTTAAAAGAGGGATTTAACCAATAAGAGGGTTTATTGATTAAATACAAGGTTAAAAAGGCTTAATTAACTAATAATAGTTAATTAATTGATTAGAAAATGATTTTAACAAACGAAGTGTCGTTAATTGGCATATGGAGTGGGGTGAAGACTAGTTAATTATCGAAGTGTTGTTAATGTTAGGAAAATTATAATATTAGTGCATACATATTGTTCAGTTGTTAAATATAATATCGTGATAACAATATTATTTGGGTGGTTAAAACAATCCACCTTAGATTAGTTCGAGTTGTTTGTGGAGAGAGAATATGATTCATTGATTTAAGGACAACCTATTCCTATATATTTGTAAGAGTTCCGTATGAAATTAAATAAAGAAGAATTGTTCTGTGTTCAGTTTTTTCTGCTCTCACATCTGGTATCAGAGCATGGAATTGATTCTGTCCTGATGGATAAATAGAATGGTAGTAAGGGGCAATGACATAGTCATCAATCTTGCCCCAGATTTCTAAATTTATTAATAAATACTTTTATACAAGAGAATTAGTTTGTTGACGTGGTGATTTCTCTTGTAGTGCTCAAATTACTATTATATTTTAGTGAAATATGTAGGATCCTACTAAATTTCTGCACAAATTTAATCTTGTATTTCGTTGCAGTAGTGTCGAGCCTCCAATCATCATTTTCCAATATCCAACACAGTGGATCTGCATAAAATTATATTAGGAGGAGGAGTTTTTAATCACCATTCATCATTTAATCTATTGTGTTACAATGTGTATGTTTGTCTTACCAAAGACCTCAGCCCTGATTCTTCATCAAAATCTGTATCGACTCAACAAAAGCATGGAGAGGTGGTTTGGATTGATTCTACATATTGATCAGTCTTAATGCTGCATTATCTTGACTAGTGGACGTGAACACTGAGATCTAGCACTCAAAATTGGCATACTATATCATGAAAAATATGTCGATAAAGATTCGTTGGCAATCAAAGTTGTTATGAGGACACAACGGAAGCGTGATATATTCTACCCATTTCCATCTGTATTCTTGTGAAATGTGATAAGTGAAACTCGGGTGATTAGGAAAGTTCGCAATGTGATAAGTGAAAGGTATTCAGATCGGCCAATACTTAGCATTTAGTCACTCCAAATCACGACGTCCCAGATTTCTGTCAGAATATGGGTGATTCAACATTCATCAGTCTCCTCTCCGTGATTGACGGGATTTGACAAAGTCTACATAGTATAATATTAAACGTCATATCTAATGAATGGAATAAAATCAATTTGGAAAAGAAACGTGGATTTAGGTATTTGAGTTTATAATTAATAGTCAGTTGTCAAGTCCTAATTGATAGTTTATTTTCTTGAGTCCATAAGATTTGTTTTTTGTTATTAACTGTGCCTAGTCAAGTCCAGATTGTAAGAAATAATAGTTTATTGTTTAGTCGAGTCATTACATTTTATTATATCATTTAGAGTTTTTTTAAGTTATGGTAAAATTATAATGTATTGTTAAGCTTATCATATGTCAAAATAGAGTCAATAGTGCAAGTATAGTTGAGCTCATTAGAAATCCAACTTTCAATTTAATGTAATAGTCATTTGTTTGTAAAAGATTCCAAGTCAAATAGGTGATTTTACGATTGTTTATATTGTCAAATAGTCGTTTTTTAGTCATTGTAAAAGTCAAAAATTATAAAACAATTTTTTTTACCTTACGAACACATTTTCGGTAGTGACTGACAATCAATTAAGGTTTGTATAATTGAGCCCCAAATTCCAAATTTGTTGAGTTAGCAGTCATACATTGGAGGATGGAGGCACACGAGGATGGAGGACATGCAACGTCCTCTTGTTAGTCACCAACGACGAAGACACATAGTAGATGTATTGACATATATATATATATATATATATATATATATATATATATATATATATATATATATATATATATATATATATATATATATATAGCGTGATTATATTATTTTCAATGTGGTTTTCTAATTTTTTTCAGTGTACTTCAGTTTGCTATATTCTTGTTGCTTTGTGTGGTGTTTGGTGGATACTTGTAAAAGAGTTGTGTTGGAGCACAAATGACTGTCAGCGATCCTTTAATTGACGTGATCCTCTGACTTCCGTACTTTATTGGAAGATTGTTCACTTGTGAATATGCTCACTTGCAATGGTGACCATGTGTAAGAAGACCTAACTAGCAAGATCCATTCAGTAGTATGTACTTTGATACAGTTTGTTTCTCAGTGTTCGCATGTGGAAATTTCACATTGTGGGGGGAACATGACACCAACGTTCCATTTCCATTCTAAGCCTAACATGACTAAAGTCAAGGGAAACTTCTAGTGGTAGTGGAAGTTTCCTTTGATGTTCGAGATCGAGTGATAATGATCGATGACAATGGCTACACTTAAGAACATTGTAATTCTTATAGGATGAAATGTGAAATTTTTCCCGTATGTGTTCTATTGTTCAGTTTTGTGAGTTGTGTTTCCTATGTTATTCCATACAGTGAGATATTTATGAGGGATAAAAATAGTACTTGGCACATCATGATGTGGTTTGTGGTAAACCACTTGAAAACCACCAGTATCGGTTTGTGGTCAACCGTTGTAAAACCATCTGTCGGGTTTGTGATTGTCCTGTGAAAATCACCTAATCATGAAAGCAGGTGCAAGTACAAAGATAGGTTTTCCCCATGTTCGCACTAAGGGGGGAATGTTAGGAAAATTTTAATATTAGTGCGTACATATTGTTAAGCTGTTAAATATAATATTGTGATAACGATATTGTTTGGGTGGTTAAAACAGTCCACCTTAGATTAGTTCAAGTTGTTTGTGGAGAGAGAACATGATTCTTTGATTTAAGGACAACCTATTCCTATATATTTTTAAGAGTTCCCGTATGAAATTAAAAGAAGAAGAATTGTTTTGCGTTCGTATTTTCTGTTGTCACAATTAATTGACCGAAATGGAGGGAAATATTAGTTAATTAGTGGAAAATCACCAATTATAATGGAAATGACGGGAAAGAGGGTAATTAGTGCAATCTTAGTATTAAAACCATGTAAGTGGATTTTAGGTGTCTATAGTGAGGATCATAACAATTTCATTATATCTTTCTCCATGGTACTTTGTTTCCAATTCCGGTTTTAGACACATTAGGGACGTGGATTTCCTTTCTCCACTTAGATTTTAATATTCATCAACTCTACTCATTTTTTACTTAGTTGTGTAGTACATGGGAAGAGTATGGGGGAAATTATTTCTCTTTTCTATCATGTGTTTTAATTTACAAAATTGGACTTATATCCATTGATAGGAGTATGGTCTGTGGGGTTATGAAAAGTATTGAACTGGCTAAGTTCTTCATAGGAAGAATTTTCCTATCCTCTTTACACTTAAGGGGAAGATATCATAGTTGTTAAATGACTTTGATACATGGTATTCTTCGTTAGCGGGGTGCTTTGGCTCCTCTTTTGGTTCTTCTCTTTGGCATTAATGTGTTGGATTGGTACACCTAACACAACGACCTATCCTCTACATAAATTAGGGACTGATCACCCCCAATTCTTTATCAGAGTTCAACAAATCTATAATCTCCAAAGAATAAGAACATAAGCACATTCCCTCCGCAAAACAAACATGTGTATTCCTTCTATGTTTAACATCCCTTTTGACATTTCTTGTTACACATTTATTTATAGTAATTTAATTAAATATTGATTTAATGTTCAATTTCCTATCTTGGGCATTGACTACACTCTGTGTTGTAGGTTTCATTTTGGAGCATGCCAACACCAACACAACGAGATACTACAAAACAAAGTTATTACAAGCAAAGACAAAGTGTGTATACACACTCAAGTGTCTTTTCCTTTAAGCATGTAATTTCATTTCATACTTACTGAGGGGAATATAGAGACTCAAATTTGACAATCTATCCTTTGGCACTTTTGGTCTTGACATTGCACACTTGCATGTATAAATGCACTCTCCTCACTCTTGCTTACTACACCCTGATTGTTCTTCAATTACCTGTTTATATTTACACAACTCTTTGTCGTCATTTTTTGAAGTTTAATTACATAAAACACATCTACAAACATCCATCCTTCAACCCATAAAGTCAAAACAGGTTTTTTCTCTCCTGGTCAAAACCGCCATTTTCGGTTGGGTTGTACAAATCTACAAGCCGACACTACTGTACAGTTTTGGACCGACATGTTTTATGTTACTTCTTTGTATTCTATCACATTATTATGAACAAATATATTCCCTTGGTCAGCCTTTCATGACATAATAACCTACATAAGCATATATAAGCAAGTAAATCATACCTCATTTGGGAACCTAGTACTTTAAAAACTCCTCATGTAAAAGCAAGCACAAAAGGCACTCTAAGCTCCCTAAACTGCAAAATAACTCATGCACGTCCATTAGGGAAGCACCCTTTATGAGTATGAAGTCTCCTTCTAGGTATAGGAGTTTCCATCTTCATTCTACAAGAAAGCAAAGTGACCCTTTCCAAGTATTTGAGTAAGTGTGAAACTTAAGCAAAGCATTGTCAAAACATAGTTGTCAAGTTTCGATTGCACTATGGTAGTTATCACATGCTAGAAGAATAATGTGCAGTTTAATCCCTCTTCAGATTAGTGGTGATGTCGGTAGTGCATAGGGTGCCCACAACCCACCTAACTTTATTTTGTAGGAACTTCATACACTACAAGGGTTTTATGGTTTGAGTTGAGTTTACAAAGCCATTCTAAAGGTGAGTGAAGAAGAACGACACACATATACACTCATTTCCAAGTAGACAAAGCACTCAAGAAGTTACAGACACAAATTCCAAACAGGTCCAAAACTGTACATAAGGGTCAAGACCGTACAAACACTTTTGACCTAGTTGTGCGGTTTTGACCAAACTCAATTTCAGGTGTCAGTTTCAGTGAAAAAGTATTTTCAGTCCTAGATTAGTTTGTTCCCGCACTAAGATCACCCATGCTCTTTCACATCCACACATAATTAACTAAGTGCAATTTTCCCTTGTGTTTTGATAGTTGCTAGATCAATAGTCACTTTGAAAAGTGTTATTTTGATTTGTGCAATTAATGTTGAAAGTTAATTAAATCAGAATATTCACCTGTAACATTATTTTAACCCTTTTTATGTATGTTAATTAGAAACATTCTAGAAACTTAAAAATAAATGAAAAGATTCACAAAAAGTGAAATCACCAACCTTTCCATCATGAACCGTTGACGTGGAAAATAACCTTTTTTGGTGACCACTCGCATTGGCCAACCTAAATAGCCTCTTTTTGAGATTTCTTTAGAGCTATAATTCTATTTTAGTTATGGAAAGCTAGGAATTAAACTCTTGTTAACAATTAATCTATTTTAAACAAATTTCCACGAATGATAAAATCATTGTGATCTATGTTATGTACATTCAAATTTAAGCCCGAGCTTATAAAGTGGCACTCGAGTTTTAGTTTCTATAGTAGGTACTTGACCACTAGGGAAGTGAACCATGCACTATGAGTTAGGTACCACCAGATCCTCCGAGAGTGATCCATCCCCTTGCTAAGAATTAATGTACATGGAGTTGTTATCACAACTACCGCTCCTCCCTAGGTAACTTCTCCACTCTGCCACCTCATCAAGGTGGTTAGAGTCCACATCCTCCTCCTTGATGGAAGGATGTTGTTAGTTTATCACATTGGTCATCTCTGACTTAGGGAAGTGTCGTTGTTGCTAGTTCTTTGCCTCTAGGTTTGGGAAATATGGTGTCTTTGAATTTCTAAGCTAATTCTTAGAATACCAATGGGTGGACAACTTTGGATCCTTTGATGGATGAACCCTTTGGTTTGGATGCCTTCCCTCCTAAAGATGATCCACCACCTCCCCCTACTATTGTTGTTACTTGTCCTTGATTCTCTCATGCTGGCTTGCTTTATGCAATCTTGGTCTTTCTGGTTGCCACTTGTGGCATCTTTTTGGTGTCATATGTTTTCCTAGTTTTCTTACTCTTAGTTTCTCAGCTTACCACTAGGGGCCTTTTGATCAATACTATTTATTTTTCCAACGTTTGTCTTGGGTCATGATCTCTCTGGCCACCTTTTTACTATAACCATTGTGTATTGATATTGTTAATATATTTATGTGTTCCAATAAAAAAACACAAATATTAAAAAAACATAACCAACAGAGGTAGCATACCAAATCCATACAAATAGAGTGCTTGGTGTGGGAATATTACTAAAAATCTTTTTATTCACTGATTGATGAGGTTTTAGGGATGTAATAAATTGTTGGGTATTCTTTCCAACTCAAAGAAATGCTCTTTAATATTAAATTAGTCTCAAAGTCAAAACTTCAGTCCCTTATGAGATTCTTGTAGCTCAAATAGGGGCTTACTCAATGTAGGTAAAAGTAATAACTCTAACATTAAGTTATTTAAAAAAGGCACAAAATATGAATAATTAGTGATGGTCCAAAATGGTGATGGAAGAAGAGCTAACCAGAAGGAAGAATAGATGGATGAAACAAAACAACTAGTGGATGAACAAGTGGGACATTAATATGTAAGAGTGCTTAAACAGTAAGAAAGAAATAAAAAAGTATGTGAGAAAGAAATTTAGGACAACCATGTGGACAAAACAACTTGGGCAGAATAAAACATAATCTATCAAAGAGTTTAATCCCACATGGGAACACAATGGAAAAGCTTACATAGGATCAAAAATCAAGTGGAAGGTGAAGATGTTGATGGCCCAATTGAGGACTAGCTCACATCATCTTTGGTGTGAGACTGATAGGTGGACAAAACTCAAGGAGGAGGGGTAAATGAGAATATGCTTATTTTGTAACAAAGGGATAATGGAGCTAAAATGACATTACATCATAGAGTGTGCAACCTATAGTGACATCCATATAAAGTATGAAGACATCATGAAAATTGACAAATTAACTGACTTGTTTGAGAATTCAAGGCTTGAAAAGACGACCACTTTTGTTATCAAGATCCAACATTAAAAAGGTGTTGAAAATTCTGTACGATTGATAGGATGACCCTTGTGTCCAACTACTATACTAAAGTGGGGCCCTTTATTTGAACACTTGATCCCATATATTTTTTGGTCTCTTAGACGTTATTAAAATATTTCATTTGTTTAATCAAATCTCGTACTGTTGGATGAAATCCCAATGTTCATCCCTTGCAATTAATAAGAGTCTTACTCCATCAATAGCTATTATTTCATCAAGAGACGTTCCTACAATGGCAGTCAAGATTAATGGAGTGAGGTGCTCACTTTTTATTCTCAACATTAAATCTGAAGTCCATTTAACCGTCATACGACGATTCATTCATGAATTTGAATTCTATTGGATTCTCACTTAAATGGGTTTCCCCCCCCTTTTTTCTTAGAGAAGTCAATCAAAAAACAATAATACATTGCTCATATAGCAATGCTTGGGCCCTTTTTTCTTGAATATATTTTTTCAAGAACAACACAATGACACATCGAAATTGATTCCATAAAATCTTTATTACAAATCTTAAAATTAATATGTATTGATGTATTTCATACATTTATTATAATATACTTTTTCTTTTTATAAATATTTTGATATACTTATAGTACACTAGCATGACTAAATAAGAGTCTCCAAATTAATCTCTTTCGACATATTCTAAATATATGTATTTAACATATCTATGTGAGTTACTTTTCCGCCCGAGTCCAACCCATGAACGTTTTGTTCTGCTATGCTCTTTGTTGGAGAGTTTGGCACAACCTATTTGAGTTGATTTAAAACATGATGGCGTAAACAATGTAGCTATTGACTTGTCGCTTCTGTATTCTTTAAGGGCTTCCAAATTGAGTTTATTACTACTAGTTGCTCCTCCATGGGGAGCAAGGGTACATCGTTAATAAAATAACAATAGTCACCACAACAATGACCAATCAAACACAAAAAACATGAAAGCAATCTCTAATAAAAACAATCACTGCAACAACAACCAATCAAACAGAAAACATCTTCCTCCCATCACGCCTTGCAATGAAATCCAACACCATTTGCCAGTAAATACAACTTGCAATCACGATCACAATAGCAGTCATGACAACAACGACCAATCAAACATAGGCTAGAAGCCAACATGTGCAGGGACGACCACACATCAGAATCAAAGCCACCTACGCATGAGCCATTCCCTAACCACAAGAGGCGCCAATCAAACCAAAAAAATGAAAAAATGGCGTAACTAACATAGCTCGATGAAATTAGGGAGGTTGGCCACACTATAAAACGCCTAAAGCGTAGGTACCTAATTATTTTTCTTCATCGGTAAACGAAGAGTAACGTTACCAATATGACTCGACCCTGTGACCCGGCGAGGTGTACCGCGGAGCCGGCTAAGTGTGTAAATTGACTTAATTATCACTAATATGGATTTTAGGAATTATTTGTGTTTGGGCTTCGAATAGTAATTGAAATGAAATGAAATGAAAGATTTTAATGACATCCATGAGACTAAAGAGTCTATGGGACCACATAAATAGTTATTTTAATCAGATTTCAGACTCCTTTCAATATCCGCTCTTCGGCTGTGAATCTTGAGGATGAAGCCTGCTGTCGCTTGAATCTTTGTTCCTTCGAAGAGTTCCTCTAGTCTGTCCACCCTCAGGTTTTTTTCGTACGGAATACGGATATCATCATATGCTGAACACTCCATGACAAAATGCCATTCTGTCTCGACGACCCCTTTGCTGCAGAAGAGACAAATTCTCCTTTCCCAATCTTCCTTTGGGATAGTCCATCTACCAGTTTCACATCGAAGATGATGCGATCCTGTTCTTAACTGCGCCACTAGAATCCTTGCTTTACCTTTGATAGCTGCCCCTAGATAAGCTTTTTCATCATGTTCCCCAGTGGGATTGAATTCTCTGATATAATGTGCTTTCTTTCGACCAATCTGACCCGTCCACATGGCAGTCCTGAACTTTTCTATCACATAATTTTTTATTTCCCTATTGCTGTTAGGACACTCATGCATGTTGATGCCCCATTTGTTCATCCATTTAGTATTCTGATTCATCCAAGTTTTCTTTCTGCGTTCCAAAGTGTCGTCTACAACTATTTTGGGCCAGCGAAGGTTATCCATGTTTTCAACTTTTTTCAGATAGCTTATCATCCGAGATATTGCCGAAGCTTCCAACGAGAAAGAACCCGCTTCAGCCAACAAGATCTCATAAGGAACAGTTGATTTGACTTTAAGGGAGCTTGTGATTAGATGTTTCTGGATTCTTTCAATCTGTCTCCACCCGTGATTTGACATGCTACTTCCCCAAACTTCGCAGCCATATAGAACAACCGGAGTGACCAACAATCCAAAAAGGGTTTTCTTAGTTTTCCAGTCCCAAAGCTCAGCTTTCCTGCACCTGTTTTGAAGTAGGAAAGATGCTTTCCAACCTCCCTGTATCCTTTTTGTTTTACAAGTCTCCCAGCTAAGTTTGTGGTGAAAGTCAATCCCAAGATATTTGTATTCAGTGACTATTTCTAAAGGGCTCCCCTAAAAAAGGAAGATGCTTTGTCTCTCTTTCCTTTTCAAGGTGAAAATCATGATTTTTGTTTTGCTGGTGTTCACTTGCATTCCGACTTCTTGACAGAAAAGCTCTAGCGCTTTTAACTGTTCCCTCAAACCTTGGGCTATTTTTGAAATTAGGATAAGGTCGTCAGCATATAGAAGTAACTTCACCACGTAACTTGCTAACTGAATACCTCCTCCCTCAGTTTTGTTTAACCAATCTTCAAGCTTGTCAATGTATAACCCAAATAATGTGGGAGAAAGAGGGCAACCTTGCTTGACACCGATGTTGCTGCCGAAACATTCGGACATACCTTCTCTGGTTCTAATTTTAGCTCTGACCTGCTCATACAATTTATGAACTGCTGCTCTAAACTCATCTGGAATCCCAAGCTCCTCCATCCTGTCCCAAAGTTTCTTTCTGGGCACTGTGTCAAAAGCCTTCTTAAAATCAACAAAACAACAAAAAGCTTCTTCTCCTTGGGTGTCCCAAACCTTCTCAATCAAATGCCTAAGAGTGATACAATGATCAATTGTTGAGTGTTTAGGTCGAAAACCCGCTTGCCCTTTTGCTCTTTTACCCTCTCTTTTGGCCCAACTGCTGATTCTCCGTTCTATCATGCCTCCAAAGAGTTTACCAAGAAGAGGGTTGATTATAATGGTGCGATAATTGGACGGATTACTAATGTCACCACTTTTAAATAGAGAAATAACAACGCTAGTCGTCCACTCTGACAGAAAGCCATTGTGATTGACATCATTGAATATTTTTCTGATGTGTGGCATGAGGACCTCAACCCCCCATTTTAAAAATTCAGCCTGCAGACCATCGATGTCTTGAGCTTTACCACTTGCTAGATTCTTTATGCCCTGCTTGATGTCTTCTGTCGAAAAAAGCTCAATCGAAGTCTCGATTATGGGAGGAATATCTTTTTGTTGAGGACGTTCATAAAGGGTCCTTGCATATTCTAACCAATGTGCACCTGTGATATTATTTTCTATGTATTTTTTCGTTTGCTGTAGCTCCTTCCAAAAACCTTTGGGGTTGTGTTTTCCAAGAGAAATTAATTCTATCCTTCTCTTGCACACATATCTTTCTTTTTTGTGTTGTACCAATCTCTCATAGATCTTTTTATTTTTTTTGTTCATCCCATTTTCTTTCAAAGCTCTCTTGGCAACTTTACACTCTTCGTCATACCACGGGTTTTTCGGGAAAGTATTTGCTGCTCTCTTTCTAGGCTTAGATCTCTCACAAACAATTAGAGCCTTTTGGATTAAGGATATCAACAGATTACTACGTATATAACCACTCGATCCCGTGGACGTTGTGTTCTCTATATCTATCATCATTATTTGAAATTGCTGCTTAAGGGCTGCAACAAATATTCCCTGATTTTCTTTATTGAGAATGATTTTTCCCTGTTTTTGAGATGCCTTTTGCATGTGATGACCCTGATTCCTTTGTTGCTGATTGAAGACGGTCCCAAGCTTTACCAAGAGCGGACTATGATCTGAATTTAATTCGATAGGACAATCTCCAATTTCAAACTCAAGAAGCGTGGAGATAAAACTTTGAGAACAAATTACATAGTCTACTACACTTTGCCCATTGTATGTTTTACAAGTGATGTTGCCTGACCTGGGCCAAGCTCTCATGCCATTGCAAATGACCATGTTGTATAAGCTACATAGGCCTAGAAGCTCAACTCCAAAATGTGACACCCCTCCACTACCGTCCTGAGATAATCTTTCCCAAAGCTTGTTCTCCTCTTCTTTAAGCCACAACGGATTGTCTTCACCTCCTTCTAAACTGGTCAACTGAAGGGATTGATTATTGGCAGTCCTTGCATTGAAATCACCCAATAGAATTATTTCTCCAGATGTACTGAAAACAGAAATGTCTTTTTTTATTGAAGCGTATGGATCTTCACTATCTAGCTTTCTTCTCTTATATGTCTTTGAACCTTTCGGTGCAAAGTAACATGCAACTAATCTGATTGTTGTCTTGCCATTTGTTATTTTCAGCCATATGTATTGCTTATTTGGATCTTCTTTTTCAACTTTGACATTTTCGAGCCATATTTCCTTGATTAACACTGTGATTCCGCCGTGGCCTTTCCCTGTTTCATTCCCTTCATTCCAAACTGAAATTTTTTTGTAGCCTTCAAATTCTGGAACCTTGCAACCTTCGTGCTCATGTGTTTCCGTAAGAATGATAATATCTTTCCCTTCTGCTATGGGCCCCAAACCCGGTCCTCTTCTCCATGGATATCCTCTGCAATTCCAGCTTACTATGTGCATGAATTCCCGTGGGGCCCCTAATTCCTATTTCCTTTTTGATAAATGATCACTGATTTGGGCTTTCCCATTTCTCATCTGTGCCCATTTTCCTGCGTCCCTTGCTTTTCTCACTTTCTCCCATTCTTTCCTTCGGTCTTCTTGTTGAGCGAATGTCAAATCCTCATCTAGATATATGTGTGTGCCTCTAAGAAGTCCCCTGTTTTTTAGGATAACATGTTTGTCTTCTATTTTTTTCATAACCACTCGCACATGTCGGTCCTTTCCTCCCTCTGTTCTCCTGCCAATCCTGTTTGCTTGTTGTATGTAACTTGTCCACTTCAATTCGTCTTTAAGAAAGTCTCTTGCCAATATGTCAGTTCTCTCATTTTCACCAAAATCTTTTAGACCCTTGATAATAAAATTTACTGCTCTGTTTCGTTGATCTTCTCTTCTTTTATCTGTGTTTTGATGTGTTTCTCCATGACTTGCCTTTGTTCATTTGATGATCCACTTACTAATTGAGACCAAGTTTTAGCTTCTTCTATCGGATCCTTTAGTTGATTTTCTTTTATTTCCATGTCTTTAATTGCTGATTGGATCTCATCTATCTGAATTGTTTCCTTCCCATTTCCCATCTCTCTGAATTTGATCTCTTTTAAATTTTGAACTTGCGAGGTCAGAGTTGGAAGGCTAACCAGGCCTACTAGGTAAGTAGGACGCCCAATTGACAAGAGCTTTCCCTCTGCTTGTCTAACTTTTAGTGGGAGAGCATGGCGTGGGCTTGTTTTGCAATTACCAGAAGCAGAAGAAAGACTCACAGAAAAGCATTCAAAGAATACGATGTGGTTCCTTTTACCAATTCAGCGTCATCGTCTGAGAAAGATCTACTTAAAATTGACAAAGCTGATCTACGCGATGGATTCAAACCATCCGGGTACAGAAGCAGCCAAAAAGTTAAGCCATTTTTCAAGGAGGTAGCCAATGCCAAGAATGTTTCGAGACTTACTCCTGTGAAAGAGACGCACATTCTTATTCACGACGAGGTACCTATGATCTTCTGACTTTCTCTTTTTCAATTTTGGTAATTCTTTTCATAAACATTACCCACATTTGTTATTGAGGGACAATTCAGTGTAGTGTAGTGTGACAGTGAGAGTCTTTTAGCATAGTATGAAATGTTAGGTCCCACGTTTCCAGAACCCATCATAAGGGTAAAAATTGAATGTCGGACCTAATTTTTCATGGGCAGTTGATTATAAAAGACTCTCACATTGCCCAATGTTTAAGTTGATTCGAGAAGGCTCACATTATCCAATTTGTCAAACGAAATAGATTTAAAATCATTGTATTGATCAAAATTTGCAAGTATTTATGAAATGGTCAAATGGGCGGGGTTCCATCAAACAGAACTCGTTCACAAAATGCAAAAATGGAATCTTTAACCCCCAAAACGGAGCAAATATGGTTTGCAAGGAAGACGCAGCAGCTGGTTAGCAGCCCCCACTTGAAAATATTCATTTTTAAGCGCCACGGCAGGACTGAAGAATTTTGCCGTAAGTAAAAATAACAACTAAATACTCCTGAAAGTATGCGGCAGAGCTGAAAAATGATATCTGTATGTCATCTGACCGCAAAAAGACCCTAAATTTACTCAATAACAACAGCTGAGAAAATATGCTGTCGTATGAAATGAAAAAACCACTTTTCAGAAAAAGCCAATACATGTAAGAGTATTGCACATAACCCTATGTGCGGGCAATAAATGTAATAATAATATGTTTATATTATTATTTAGATACATTTGAAGCTGACCAGTCATCTTGAAGATTAAGTGACCAGTCATCTTGAAGATTAAGTGAACAGTCATTTCATATTGATAAATATGTATTTTGTATCACAAATCCTAATGAGTGAGAGTTGGGGTTCACTCTTTCATTTCCATTTCATTTTCAGAGTCCATTTCCTGACCTTATATTGGTATCAGAGTGCCTGGATAAATATCCATTTAAAGCAAATCAATTCGCAGTAAAATTTATTTGCAGCATTTTTCCATTCCTCCATTCAGAGGTACGACTAATTTCCATTCACAGCAAATAAATCAGCAGAAACATTTATTTGTTGAATTTTTTCGATTCTCCATTTCATGCCAGACAAATTTCACTTGGAAAATAAATTAACAGTCAAAATTTATTTACTGCATTTCTACCAATCCTTCAATATTATCTATTTGAAAGTCTCATTCAATTCTCATTCCGCAAACTCAAGTTTTCACCAAATCAACAGGAAAAGTTGCCAAAATGGGCAATACAAACATTGGTTTCACACTTACCCTTGTGGATTAATAAGGGGTGGATGTAACATTACTGTAGATAATCCTAGGTGCAGACAATAAATGTAATAATAGCATTTTATATTGTTATTACCTAGATACATTACAAGTTGAACTGTCATATTGAAGATGAACTGAACAGTTGTCATTTATTATTGTTATTACCTGGATACATTACAAGCTGAACAGTCATCTTGAAGATGAACTGAACAGTCATTTCAGTTTGATAAATATATACTTTGTATCACATTTTTTAGTGAATGAGAATTGAGTTTCACTCTTCCATTTCCATTTCATTTTTACAGTCCATTTACTGACCTTACAATACATTAATTAATCTATTATTACACAAAATTTATGCAAAATTACTGTATTGATCAAGTTTTACAAATATGAGTAAAGAATATAGATTTTCTATATAATAAAATATAGTGTCTGTATATTTTATTATATGAAACGTAACTATTAGCCAAATAATCTATACTTTAAAAAAGTTTCTACTGAAACTTTCTTTCTTATTAGCAACTTACTGTACATTATTAAAAGCTGTTTCTGGATGTCAAAATAATGCAGCTCTGGCACAGTGTATTTACACAAATTTAGCAGAAATTCCGGAGCTGCAATTACAAGTGAACCAATTGCAAATGTAGTTGCTTTAATCACTGGAATATTTAGAATATTGAGTTTATGTTTTACTGCAAAGTCTCGATGGTTGAAGATGGAATTCATATCAGGGGTTAGCGTTGCATTTCAAGACTTAAAAGTAAATGAGATTAAGAACATCAGTCCTATGTTGCATAGCCTCACTTACCAAATTGAAGATTGGGTTTACAACTCCATACTCTCCTTTACTCAGCAAGTAATGTAAAGGCCGGCAAGCTTAACTTTAGCTGGGGCCATGCTTCTCACCCATAGAATTGAGAATCGTAAATAGCCGGCTCTTATTGGAAACATTGCAATCCTCACTAATGTTGAAGTTTACCAGTTTATTTTAAAGAAAGGAATCTGTTGGCACTTGAATGCACCAATTTACAAGATTATTCTGTTCAGCATTGGTCCCCAGTATTTTCTGGTGTATTGATGCAATGTTTTCACCCATTTGCCTTGAAGAGTTTATATGACATATGTTGTTAGATACTGTACCAAGTCCATATGCTCTGATATCTTTTCTTCTAATTAGGTATAGATATTAGAGGGATTCCAAGTAGTTTTCTTGTGCGATGACATTCTTCTATCTCCTGGTTCTTAGTTGTTTCTAAATAACAAATATTGAGGTCTGACTGACTGAAGAGATGTTTCTTTTATACACGCTTGTGCAACTCTTTTTTATTTTCCAGAGTAATATACTATGCATTCAATGTACTTTACAAAATTGGCTTGTAACAAAATATGCCTAGTTGTAGTTCTAGCAATCTGCTGCAGATTTCCTCACTGAAGCAGAGTATCCCCAGAACTGACCATGATTTGTAAAACCAAAATAGAACTGCCTTAATTAGTTTCAAAACGATGGGATTATTTTTCTTTTGTAATGGTTGCATGTTGTACTTTCCATAACACCTATGAGTACTATCTCAATTGTAATAATCATGGAATCAAGCTAGTGCTTGGCCAACACACACTGCCAAACTTGGAGCAACCAGATTGATTATATTTTGCTACGACACAGAAAACAGAGGCATCACATTGAGCTTCATTGTATTCATAGGCTTCATGGTGAATAAACCTGCAGTTGCATTTGTCACCAGGGGAATGCTGTTTCAGTATCGCCCCAATTTCTTCATATATTATCTTAACCTTATCCGGTCCTCGGATCATCTTAAACGCAAGTACATCTTATTGTAGTTTTTGAGTACGTGCGTATTCTTTTCCTGTGTTATACATGTAAGATACTTACCCTCTATGACTGAAAGCCATCTTAAGGTCCGATGGTTATTGGATAAGTTTGAGCATGGTCCAAGTCATTTCATGCATATTAAGCCCACATGTATTTCATCTCATTCTCCATGTTCTCAATTCTTTGTTGTTGGAGAAATCCTATAGTAGTTAGTACTACATAGGTAAATTAACATAATATCTGAATGTGTGTATCACAACTCACCCCACTAAAATAGTAGTTAGGATCTAGTTATGAGTTGTTTGAAAAACTCATATAATTTAGTGGAGTGTGTTACAGACTTCTAAAATATAGGAGCTGTCATCTGTATAAAAAGCTATTATTATGAATGAGAAAGGCATCCTGGTACTAGCCTATTGAAAATTTTATTCTAGTATCAAAACAGGTTGGTCTGCAAAGTTATTTAGAAACATTTTTCTCAGCATAGTAGTTTGCCATGAGAGGATGTTTGGTTGCAGTGTCCCACATGAATAGCATAGTAGCTGTAGCATATGAATCTGTACATTTATAGCGCTCAAAATAATTGGCTGCAAATATTTGTTGGATTTCTGAAAACAATATTATCATTGGAAGGGACGCGTTTCAGTTTCTAGATGGCTGAGAGAAGTAAAACCATGAAGCACTTGCGTACAGCATGGAAGTGCCAATGCAAAAGGTGAATAAAAAATATGCTGAGGTGTATTACAATAATTTCCAGCATCCGGGAGACATCCGTTCAAAGGAAATAAATTTGAGGAAAGGCATTTGAGAATGGTGTGATGAATTTGGTTGGGCATTGTAATTAAACTTGTGCAGCATAAATTCTTCTTGTACAAAATTATAATTATTGGGAGCCAAGCTATATTATGTTTGTTGTTCTTTTAATGGACTTTATTAATTATGCAAATTAGAAATGCAGCGCCCTTTCCAATCATCACAGTGGATCTGCCATGCACATGGAATATTGATGATAAACATGTTCTTTGATGACAAACATGTTTTTTTGGGAGTTTTATCTGAAATTCGTGGCCTTCCTTCGGACTAGGCGGATACATAGAGGGTGGATGCAGAGAGGGTTTGAAGATTGCATGGAGGCTTCATTGGCACATTGACCAAGATTTTACCATGAATGGTATGTATCATCAATTTTCAGTTTAAGGTTTACTCTTAATGGTACGTATCGTCAATTTTCAGTTTAGGGTTTATTCTTAATGGTACATATCAACAATAGGTGATTCCGTGTCAAAGGAGGAGGAGCATAGCCTTCTTTGTAGGAAGTGAGAAAATCGTGGTTTCACTCAAGGTTTTAGAGTAGTGTCAGGGCCAGGAGAATAAGGTTTCAGAGCAAGGCGTAGTGGTTACCAGGGCTGGTAGGGGCACAATTGAGGAAGCTCTCTCATTGGGAAAGCAACTGGGGATCAGAGAACAATAAGAACAACAAGTCCTACCTTCCAAAAACATGACCGGGCTAGTAACAATTACAATACCAGAGGACATCACAAAACACTAGTTGGTCCCCACATGTGCGCTGAAGCCCTATCACTGAAGGGAACAATGGAACATATGGGGTCAGCGGAGCATAAACATTCATATATCCTCAAAGAATAGGGCTCCCACAGAATGCCAACACGTCATCGCGGCCAAATGCAACAACACTAGAAGTGATTTCAAAACCGATTTACGTCAATGCCAAGTAGTATTGGGGGATTCTAAGGCGACAACAAGTTAGGGTGAGAGTAGTGGATATGAAGAACCACAAACAAAGATTAACAACAATTGGGCTACAATCACATAAACAAAAGCAAGCTGATAAGAAATTATAGCGAGCAACTTTTAAGTATTTTGGACCAGAAAGCTCAATCAAAACCTCAAGAGGATCAAGGGAAAGAAGTAAAAGGGAATCAAGACAGACCAATAAAAACAAAGAAAATAGGTACAACACTGCACAAGGAAAAAATAGTCATGAAAGGAGGTAGAAAAACATATAACATGGAAGTTAGAGGCCACCAAGTAGAGATTCAAGATGGTGAAGAAGCATACAACCCCACAACGACTCCACTCATTTGGTCATCGAAGCTCTATGTGCAAGAACTAATGAGCTTGAAAGAAAGACTAGAAAGCATGGAAGCAAGGGAGAAACTGAAATATGTTAAAATGGAAGAGATGACAAATGTCACATGAAGGCTAGAAGAACAAAACAACAGGCTTAAAGCACAAGCGACAAATCTACAAAATCTCATGAATGTTGGGCAGCATGAATGGCACGCCCTCAAGCAAACCATCCACTCTTTAACAAATGCCAAGGTAGGGGATGAAAAGGCAAGTACAACACAAATAAAAGAAGTGCAAGAAGCACTCCATAACATAGAAAAGAGAGAAAATGAGCTACAAAGTAAGCTAGAAGAGGCTAAGACATGGACACAAGTGGTAAACCACTAGGCAAGCATAAGGAGTTAATAGAGAGGCAAGTCAAGAGTCAAATGATAGAAGAGAGAGGATGAAAAGATAAATTATCAAAGGGCTGATAGATTATGGAGAAGGGGAGGATACAAACAACCTAACAAGGGACTTCCTTGCAAACCAATTACTATGGAAAAGACAAATCAAGCAAGCTAGTAAAATCAACAAGATGAAAGATAGGGGAAGAGATAGGCATATTCGGGTCACAATGGTAAACTATGAGGATAAAGTAAGAGTGCTAAGAAATCCGGGTATGTTAAGAGGCTCGTGTTTTTATCTAGATAAAGACTTGACCTTTTGGTGGCTGGAAGAGAGAGACAAGGAATGGGAACAAGTGAAGGCAACAAGGAGCGAAAAGAGATGGTCATTCCTAAATAATGGGAAGGAATATATCATAGCTAGACAAACCCGAAGCAAATAGGGAATATGGCCTGCCCAAGAGCAGCTTATGATGGTAAGTTGAGAATTATAGAGGCTACCCTTGGAGAAGAGGACTTGGGTTAGGGCCCATAGCTAGAGATAGAGATATAATTAGTTTGATTGAAACACATGAGCACGATGGGTGTAAAACACATAGCTTTTGAAGATACAAGAAGGGAAACAATTTGGAATAAAGCAATAGAGAACGGTAAGAGTCATGGGGGTATAATGGTGTTAATAAAGGAAATTTGGGGTTGAAATATCATAATAGAAAAACAAGATGAAAATAAATAGTACATCTAGATAAGAATAATAGAAAATGACACTATTATTAGCATCGTTGCATTTTATTTTCCACCCAAGAACGCCAAATTTTATAAGAAGCATGATCTAGATAGTGAAGACCCGTACTCTCTGAAGAGGGATATTATAGTCTATAGTAGGATTGGGGAGATTTTGTTAATAGGAGACTTAAATGCAAGGAAAACAAACAAGCAACAAACATTCTAGGAAATAATGAGGACCTAGATATAAATCCGCTCTAGATAATAGAGGAGGTAAATCAACAATGGTCGAGGGTTTCAGAAGATGAACATGGGGTTATCACACACTTTGGAGAAGAATTATTAGGCTTATGCAACATTGACAACTTGATTCTATGTAATGGTATGATAAAATGGGAAAGATCAAGGAAATTTTACATGCAAGACTTACAATGGGCAAGTGTAAATGACTATGTTATTTGCTCTCAAAATTGTGGCAAGAATATAAGAACTAGAAGTAGAAGATTCTTCGGTGGAACTTGAATCAGATCACAATCCAATTTTTATGAAACTCCAATGTCAAGAAGCCAAACAACATGATGATCACACTGGGGTCAACTAAATAAGCCTCATTTCAAAGAAACACGTCCTCTTGACAAAAGGAAAATTAACAAGCTTTCAAAGGGATGTTAAAGAGAAAACTCCAAGAAAGGGAAAGTAAAAGCACTTGTCATTGGTATAGATTACACTAAGAGCGAGAGGCTAATGCACACCATCCAAGAAGTCCTAAATGCATGCAAGAGAGCCAAACCCAAAAAGAAGGAAAGAAACAACTTCCCAACAAACCTGTAGTACGATGAAGAGTGCAAGGTAAGATGAAGGCCACTAAAGGAACTAGTCTGTAAAACAAAGGCAACAAGAATACTGTATGAGCAATTGATGAAGAAAAAAGAAGAGCATAATAGAACTAGGAGGGAGCTAATTTACTTGGGGAACATGAACCAAAGAGGTTGTGGAAGGAGCTTTGCAGGGAGAAAACGCAAACAGAGAACACCATAACAAATCGGTGGATGGAATTTCCAAAGTAGTTGTATCAATGTGAAAATGAACAAGATATTCTTCCCACTGTTGTTAATGAAGAACTTTTCACAACTGAGGACATCATACAAGGTGTTAAAAAGCTAGCAACAGGTAAAGTCAGTGACATAGAAAATCTTCGAGAGGAGCATCTAAAATAGGGAGCAAATTTCCTGCCTCACATCAAATCAAACAATTTTCAATGAGGTCATCCAAAATGGTTTCCCAATAGAATGGACAACTAACTTAACCATACCTCTGTTTAAAAGTGAAGATGTAAATAATCCCTCCAATTATCGAATTATCATGGTCAATCCTTTTTTTGCAAAGTTGTTTGGGAGTATGATAGAGCGCAAGATTAGCAGTTGGACAGAGGAAAGAGGAAAGAGAGCAAAGGGGCAAGTAGGTTTTAGACCCAAACACTCAACCATTGATCATTGCATCACACTTAGACACCTAGTTGAAAAGGTTTGAGATAAAAAAGAGGATGCATATTGTTGCTTCGTAGACTTCAAAAAGGCATTTGACATAATGCCAAGGAGAAAATTATGGAGCGGAATGGAAGGAACTAGGGGTTCCAAACTGCCAACGTATAGAAGGTAGTACCGTTCACAAATTATATGAGCAAGTCAAGGCGAAAATCAAAACACAGGCAAGGCTGTCTGAGTGTTTCGGGAGTGATATAGGCATCAAACAAGGCTGCCCCCTTTCCCCAACTTTATTTGGGCTATACATTGACAAGCTAGAGGAGTGGATAAACAAATTTGGAGGGAAAGGGGTCCACTTGGCCAAATATGTGGTGAAACTCCTACTATATGCAGATGACTTAATTCTAATGGCAGAGACAATCCAAGTTTTAAGAAATCACCTTCATTCTTTAGAGCTCTTTTGTAAAGAAGTAAGGATGCAGGAAACTCTGGTTATGATTTTCTTAGTGAAAAGGAAGAAGTAACATCTTGACTCTCAGCTTGAAAGAAAGTCTTGAAGTGGTGTCATAGTATAAGCATCTTGGCCTCAATATTCACAAAAAACTCAACTAGGGTATTTGTAGGATGAAAAGAATACGAGGAGGATGGAGATCTTTTTATGTGCTCCAAAATAGGTGCAACAATGCTGAGCTATGGGATTGGAAGACCACCAAGGTCCTATTTGGGTTACTTGTCATGCCGGTGGTGTTGTATGGTTGCGAGGTATGGGCTAGTGGAACAATAAGTTTGAAATGGAAACAAATAGAAAGGATCTAGAAGTGGCTAATCAAAAACTAATTTCAAATCAAGACTTAGTTCCTTATGAAATCATCCTTACTGAAACATGTACTTCCCTCCCTCTAGAAGTAATTTCATAATGACCAACCTTATATATTACTTTGAAAAATTAAAAATATGAAGACCGACAGGTGGCCCATACGGCTATGTAAGAGATGCAAGACATTGCAACAAACGAAAAAATGTGGATGAAGCACAACCGATAAATGGATGAGCATAGATGGACATCATTAGCCTAGATGAATGCCCAAAATTGTTATGGAATGCGAACAAACTAAAAAGGAATGTAAGGTTTGATACTAAGAGCTAGCTTGATTAATTAACTTCCAACATTAATCATACAATATCATAATAACATATTGGTACTTACAACTATGTTTACAATATGCTACAAACTTAAAAACACAAGAGGGAAGATGTATTTAGCTACATAGAGTGGTACAAGGGAGATTTGGATGCATAAACTGAAAAAACTAGGAGTAATGGATATGTAGATGTTTCATTTTGGGAACTGTGACTAGAAACTGCCTTGGTACACCGTACGGGTCATAAAACTTGGTACACTAACTCCTAGACCTATTGTATGGTCTTGGACTTGCTTGGAATGAGGTTCTACAACTTGTGCCCTTTGATCGTTTGAATATATGTGTTGCTGGCAAACCCTAAGTGTCGCACAATCCAAAAACCATCTGAAATCAATTGAATGGAACTCAAACACTAACCATAGGTGGAAAACCCTGCAAAAATGTTAGTGTTTGGGTTGAAGTGCAATCTGTGCACCACCTACGTTGGCACTACTCCAAAGAGGCCTCAAACCACACGTAGTTCTCCACCTAGCATGTGATATCTAGATGAATGCAACTAGTTGACAACTTGAATCACTTTGAACATGCTTGAGATGGTTGTGCTCTTGCTAAGACATTGAGTAGGACTCTTTGAGTGCTTGGAAATGAGGGAAGCTAGACTCCTTGACCTAGTTGAGTGCTTCAAAACTGTAGTAGTGGCTGCCCTAATGGATGTGCATCAACTTTGGGAAGATTTAGGGAGCCTTGGGTGCCTTTTGTGTTAGTGTTTGCAATGAGAGTGTCAAAGTGATTTGATATGAACTTGCTTATTAAGGCGTCAGAGGTAAATTGTCATGTGATAGTAAATGAGGTGATGTTAAATTAGCCAGGACTTATATAGTACAATTTTGGACAAGGAAGGTGAAATTTGCATCATGATAAAGGTTAATTACCAATTTTATGAAGAAGATGAAAATAAGGCCCATGTAAAGATAATGCATTTGAAAGCAAAGTTGGAAGATGTGTCGGTCCAAGACCGTACAAGTCAGCCAGGACTGGATTCCACATCCTGACCCTATTGTACAATTTTGGATAGGGAGATGGTGGATGAAATCTGGAAGTTGCATCATGATGGAGTAGGGGTTGAGTACTGATTTTATGCATTTATATTCAGAATGTGTCAACACATCAGTGTGTAGGAATAAGCAAGTTAGGAGAGAGATAACAAGATGTACTGAGTGGGGATAGGATGTGGGTGTTTGTCTTAGTCAAGAAGCACAGTCATAACCAACAATGTCAAAATGATAAATTGCCAAATTTGAGTGTCTACATTTGCCCCCCCTTTAAGTATGAAATGAAAATTACATGCTTAAAGGAAAATGATACTTGAGTGTGTAGACACACTTTGTCTTTTCTCAAAGTTTTTGTTGTCCAGATGTGTTGGTGTTGGCATGCTCCATGATGAAACCTACAACAGAGTGTAGTCAATGTCCATAGTAGAAATTGAACTATAACTGAAATGTAAATATAGAATCTGAACTTTGCATAAGGTGAAATAAAGAGATGTAAAACATGGAAGGAATACACCTATTTGTTTTGTAGAGGGAAGTGTTGTTCTTTTCTTGTAGTTGGAGATTTCGATTGTTTTGTTGAACTTGCTGAAGGATTGGGGGTGATCAGTCCCCAATTTTACATGAAGGAGAAACCGAAGTATTAGGTGTATGCAACCCAACACCAAATAGAAGTTAGAGAGAAGAAGAGAGAGGTACCAAGGAAGAAGACCGTGTATTAAAGTTTTTAGTAACCCTATTATCTTTCCCTTTAAATGAGGATAGGAAAGACTCCCTACGAAGAACTTAGTTGCTTCGATATTTTCCATAACCCCACAGACCACACCGCTGCAGACGGATCTAGGCCCAATTTTGTATATATAGACACAAGGTATAAAAGAGAATGGGTGCCCCATGCCCTTCCCATGTGCCGTATTGCTGAGTAGAAGTGTGTAGGATGCTGAACTGATGATGGAGAAGGAGACTCATGCCCCCAAAACTTTGTATTTTGCAACCAGAACTGAGTACTGAAGTGTGAGGAGTGAAATATTCATGCCCCTTGTAAACTTCTCTAAACTGTGTCAACTGAACATGAGATTATGCCAAAAACTTGTATCCATAAGTGGAAATATGAAACTATAGAAAAATTCAGTGTAACTGCCCCCAGGTAGAAACATTATGGTAGGGTCAAGAACATCCATACGGTCTTGACCTTTCTGTATGGTCTTGCACCTATGTAATTTTTGCCAAATTTCTGTATCTGGAGATGTTTATGAGGACTTGTTCCTCTGTGAAAACTTGTGCCTGAACTTAAAAGTCCTTGTAGGTGTAGAATATATCCCGATGAATGCCCCCTCTTTTGAGGTGTGTGTGATAAAGCATTTGAGCGCGCAGCTCAAAAGAATAGATGTATACCCATGTACTGTATATCTGATAATTTGTAGGAGAGTGGAATGTTGAAGTGGTGGCCACCTTTGAGAACCTGTACTTAGAAAAGGGGTTGTGCATGGTGGAGACCATGGTGACAAAGAGACAAACAACCATAACACAATAATAGAAACAATAATAGTAGTAATGCAATTGTAATAGAACTATTATAAAGACATAACAACAATCAAATGAACAAACAAAAGCAATAACATGCGTAGAACAGTCACATCAAGGCATAAAACCGCAAACATGGGACACCCATGGTGTCACAAGACAATCAAGATACTTAGGCCGCATACAAGAGAAACAATGTCACATAAGAAAGGCATAAAGCCACAAACATGGGACACCCACAGTGTCACAAGAAATGTAAGGCACTCAAGCCACATACAATGATGTAGACAAGTAGTATCACAAGCAAGTAACAACCATTTATAGCAAACATTGATAAAAACAACATAACAAGTAGTAAGAAAGCACATGAAGCAAGATATGTCAGTGCTGCACAAGACACATGTGTTAGTCCTGTTAGCTCAAGAGATAACATGTACACAATATATGTAATCAAGCATAATGAGGAAGTAGAAAGGAACTACAATGAAACAATAACACATATGTATAGTGTGGAGGGATACCCACAAGAGAAGAATGTAAGGACCCAAGCTAGCTCCTATCATCATGTAACGATTTGTGTGTCTTGCATCAACCTCAATATACCTTGTGAATGCATGTGTGTAAAGAGTAGAAAAGATATGCTATCAATCAAACCATAGTGACAAACAACATATGTAATGTAGAGTGCTAACAACTCAAGCTATGTATATAGGTCATGGTTTTGTATTTTTGCGAATATTTGAGTGTTTTTGTATTTTTGAACTTAATCTACGTACGAGGAGAGGGGTAGCACAAGAGCTACCCAATGAGAGCCTCATGTGGAGGAAAAGGGGATCCGGGAGAAATGAGAGGTCTGGTTCTCAATTGTGTCAAACAATGATGCTCATTTGCAAGTGGGGTAGAGGTGATAATGTGTCATAGAAGACATGAGAGGAGAACTAAGTGGACTGGATCCACAAGAAGCAGTGTGTGACTTGGATGATCGGTGAATAGGAGAATGAGGGGAGAACCCTATAGAGACAAAAAGGCTTAGCCACATATGGAATAAGTACAAGTATAGTAACAAGAGGAAGCTAAGGCTGTAAGAAATTCACAAGAGACTCAGTGCCATGAGGGTTTCCTGTATCAACCTCAGAAAGAGGGAGAGACACAAGGCCCACCACATGTAAAAGAGGTGATATAGAATCATTAGGATCAATAGAAACATTCCAAAGCGTACCAAAGTAGTATATGTAAGATTAACATGAGTGGCATCATGCATAAGATATAACCAACATAGCATAGATAAGTGCATCATTTATAGTAGATGTAAGATAAATAGAAATAATTTTAGTTGTTTGCATAGTATTAGATAGGTACTTAAGCATGTGTAAAACCCATAGTCAGTGTAACATTGAGAGGGGGGATATGAGTTGCCCCCAAAGAGGCAAGCACTGTAAATGTAATAATAGTGGGTGCAGTCATAGGGGAATGAAAACTCCATGCTGCAGTGCATGAAGGGAAATCAGTATGAGTCATTGTAGACAATGTGCCCAATCAGGGCAGAGTAGTAGCATCAAGTGAGGTAATGATACAATCATTTGAATCAACAATCATATTATCATTAGAGATGTATCAAGATTTATTCCAAGTAACAGGTTTGAAATCCATGGACATTGTAACATTTTGAAGGGGAATATGGGCTGCCCACAGAATCATAGGTACATTAGAAGTAGTAATAAAAGAAAGATATTCAATATAAGCAATGTCCTCATTATGATATAGAAGAGAAGTATCACTAGTGTAATGTCCCCAAATGGACATATTTGACCCCCACTTGGTTTATAGGCAAATCCAAATACCCAAATGCAATTTATAGAAATTATCTCAAAATATCTAATGTAGATCTGAATTAAATCCAGAAATGGCGACTAGGGCAGATTTTGAAACTTATAAAAATCCGAAATAAATCATGATATTTTCCACCATATACAGAGCTAAAACTTATAATATTTCACCCTCAATATATTCGTGCAGAGATCTGAATTTTTAGAGCCCATATACAGCTGAAATGAATTTATTTTGAAACCCCAGTCTACAGAAAATTATGGCAACTTTGAAAATCCATAACTCACTAAAAAATGCTCCGATCCACACAAATAAACTATGCACGGATTCATAAAAATAGGGAGAATGCAATGATGTTACCCATTTATGCAAATGACCACCACAAGTGCCCTAAATAGCCAAAACACCAATTTGTCCTTAGGGTTTTGGACTGGAAAAATTCTGAAAGTTGGCTGATTTAATCACTAAAAATCACACTCGTAAACAACAATAGAAATAAGCTTCTAGACAGCTCCAAAATCTCACGAACCAGCTCCCTAGATAGGCCGCTCCACTCAGAATACTGCTGGAAACGAAGGAGAGACACAACAACAATTCTCTTATTCAAACCCTTGTAGAAATCTGCAAAATTACAACCTTCACACTACTAGAAAAATGATAGAAAACACAGCTAACTCCTTGATGCTCAATGGAAACCCTTGTATGGGAATCCTCTCAACTCTTGGAGGGTTTTCGTCCTCAAGAGGTATTTCTAAAGGGTTTCGTCCTTAGAAATAATATAGACAAAGCTGAAAGCTTCATACAAAATCAGAAATGGATAAATATTCAAGTGTGTCTCTCCAAGCAAGCCCCATTGTTTAAATAGAAGAATTGGGCCTAACGGCCACCTCCTATAGCCACCTCCTATAGCCAATCATATTTTTCCTCATTAAATCATTTCACCCACTTGCATTCTCTCCCTAGGCAAGTCGCACATGCGGAGAATAATTCATTTGGCCTATATACTTTTTCTTTATGTTGCCCTTTTTCATCTCTTACTTTTGCTCCATAAGCAAGTCACACTTTTCCATCTATAATTCATTTTTTCTAAGCGCTTTTTCCCCTTTGTTTACTTTTACTAAATTTAAGTTATTAATAATTTATTATAAGGGCATATAATGTTTTTATTTTATTTTATTTTAACTTGCACTTATAATAAAATAATATAAACTTAAGTCATCCTTATTTTCTTCCCTTAGCCGTCGGGTAAACAAAATAGGCTAAGGGTCTTCGTTTGGGAAGGGGCTATTACTGTCCTCCCTTCCCAAAATTGCTTGCTCTCAAGCAATTCCAAACTTGTTTTGTCCAAGTGTCATGCACAAGAGACAAAACATATTGAAGTGATCCAAGATCCTTGCACCTGTACCTGTCAAATGAAATAGATCTTGCCACCGTATACCTCTCTCAAGATAATCATATACAGAAGATATTACGTATTTTATGTGACAGATTTCATCTTCTAATTCAATATCTTTCTCAAGAGGAAAATAAATCTGAATATGCATCAATAGATATGACCTTGTCTCACTCATTCCATACCTTTCAATGCCATCAATATCCTTCGAGTGTTCAAGATAGACATATGTTGAGCTGCCCCCAACACTGTTGTCTATGTGCCAGTGTTTTAAAAACTGGCTGAATTGGAACCGGAACCAGAACCGGCCGGTTCGACTGGTTCAACATATTTAGACATGAACCGGTTAAAAAATCGGACCATTCGACCGGTTTGGTACTGAACCGACCGGTTTTGTAAGGAACTGACTGGTTTAGTACCAAACCGGTCGAACCGGTCCGGTTTCATCTTGAACCGGCAGAGTCAGGTTTTTTTCCTTTTTTGGCATTTCTTTCCTTTTTTGAATTTTTGGTGAAGAAAACACAAGAAAAGAAAAAAAATTGCCATTTTTGGAAAGGGTCCGGGAAGATGTAGCAACAAAAACTTGCATGTTACCATAACTTTCATTCTGGTGGCTCCGTTTCAGTTGCCGTTTGTTTCTAAAAGTGTATATTTTTCTCGAGCTCTATGCATTGATGGCAATATTTTTCTTATTTTCATAAAATCCATTTTTGCACCTTTGTTGTGGACCAAGCAACTTCTTGCAATCTTCTGAAAGAATCATGAGCTTTGGTTGCCTGTAGACAGATTAGTAATTAAAAATACTGGATAGCTTTCCAAAACTCGGCGAGTATTCTCCCGTGCTCGGACTAATCGTCCCACCTGCCAGCTTGGTTGCAACTTGCTTATTCAAATGTTGACTTCACATATCAATAGATGCGTGGGTTTTTTTTTTGCTATTTTAAGAGTTTTTTTTGTGTTTACAATCCAATTTGCGCATCCTCAGACACAAGACTGAATGCTATCGTAAAGTTCCCAACAAAAAGAAGCATTAATAGCAATGAAAGAAAATGCTGCAAATACACGATTTTGGCTGCAAATTTATGTTTTTTTAAAGAAATTTGAGTATTTTTTAAGTTGCCGAGTATTGGCCGAATATTGCCGAGTTTTTGCCGAGTTTTTTTTTTGGGCTATGCCGAGTATTTACCGAATGTGAGTATTCCAACTATGGTACTATATACATGAGCAAACTATGCATATTTTGTGTGTAATTGTTGGAATTATGGTTTTTAACCTTTTCAAATATATTATTTTCATTAAAAATATAAAATTTTATGTATTTTTTAGTAAACCAGTTCATTAAGTTTGAACCGGTCCGGACCTCGGCCGGTTCCGAGTCCGGTTCCAATTTTTAAAACATTGCTATGTGCTTGTTAAATGTATCTGAAAGCTGATCAAAGGCCGCTGATTTGGAAATTACAACAGGCTGCAATTTCACACTAGTGTCCATGGGAGGCTCCTCCTCATGTGCAAGTTGCTCCATAAAGTCTTCTTTGACTTCTTCACTTTGGTGTGGATCTGATTTTTCTTTATGTTCCCCTTGAATTGTTGTCAATAATGAAGAGCTTTTTGCCTTCTACTCTTGTAGGTGTTGTTTCCCTTAAGCAACTATCAATCTAGCAGCCATAGCTTTTCTTTGCCACTCCTCACACTTTCTTTGAGTTTCCATTACACCCCCCTTACTTTATATATGAATTTCCATGGGAGGCTCCTCCTCATGTGCAAGTTGCTCCATAAAGTCTTATTTGACTTCTTCACTTTGGTGTGGATCTGATTTATCTTTATGTTCCCCTTGTCAATAATGAAGAGCTTTTTGCCTTGTACTCTTGTAGGTGTTGTTTCCCTTGAGCGGTTATCAATCTAGCAGCCCTAGCTCTTCTTTGCCACTCACACTTTCTTTGAGTTTCCATTACATCCCCCTTGTTTGTATATATGAATTTCCATGGGAGGCTCCTCCTCATATGCAAGTTGCTCCATAAAATCTTCTTTGACTTCTTCACTTTGCTGTGGATTTGATTTGTCTTTATGTTAGCCTAGAATTGTTGTGAACAATGAAGAGATTTTTGCCTTGTACTCTTGTTGGTCCATGTTCTTCCACTTGAGGACGAAAACCCTCTCATGTGGCTTCCTAGAAGGATGAAAACTCTTCTAGTGGTTTTGTTGGAGGATGAAAATCCTTCAACATTGATTGAGAGTGAAGATTATTGCAGATTTGAGGAGAATAATTAATATTTAGGTTTTTATTGGCATTGGGCAGCCTTCCCTAGGTGGAGCGACCTACCTTGGTGTAGGGTTTGGTGCCCTAGAGGGCTTAAAATTGAGATCTCACTTCATTTTCTGATTTGGCATATTTTATTAAGCCGGAATCTCCATTATGGTGATTTTTGGCAAGGGTTTACTATTTTTCCTAGCCCTCGGTTTTGGCTAGCCTGCTGCTGATTTTAAATAATTAAATTCCAGCGGTGAAATCAGATAGTCTTTCAATCTTTTGATGTGTTTATGATCAATAAATATTGCCATGGCTAGAATAATTGTTTTGTGGCATTATTCATTGATTTGCTTGGTGAAAAGTGGATTTGAATTTCATAAACAGTTCACTGCCCTTGTAGATTGCTGATTTCAGATTTATTTGAGTTGTTGATTATAAAAATCAGACTTGTTAATATTGGGGTTTGAGCTAATTTCCTTAATTTTCAGTTTTGTCCCCAAAAGGGATATTACATCCAAAAAAGACTAATGTGGGGGATGGCAATTAGTGCAAAGGTTATTATTTTGCTGTTTGTGATCAAGTGGTAGCGACCACTTGCAATTGCTGCAAACACGAGTGCACTGAGGTGGATAACACCCACTGAAGATATAGTGAAGACATTGTCCAACTATTTTGTTGTGTACTTGCTTAGTGAGGCCCAGCCAAACGGAGGAGCATATTTGAAAAGAAAAGGGGAGGCCCATGACACACTTTCAATAGTAGAATGGAAGAGAAGTGGAGATCCATGCCACACTTGAAGTGAAGATTGTGTTTTGTACCTATTCACCTGTTGCTGATTGTGATGTGAACAATTGTTTGACATTGTTCACAATTTTGAGAGATTGGATAGTGATATGTTCATATCCACATTTGGTGTAAGATCTTGTATTGGTTGATGTGTTTATAATCAGAATTGTTGTGAATCCATTCTCACCATCCTTATTGGATTGGTGATGTGTTCCTCTCCAACGATGTTTTCTTGATTGGATTGTTGATGTGTTTCCGTCCATCAATGTTGGTTTCAACCTGTGATTTGTCCCAGTTCCCATGAAGTTTGATTCCAGTTCGTGTGTAGTGTTCTCTTTCCCTATGTTTGTACCAAGGGGGAGAATGTATGAGAAATTCTATAGAGGTTAGTACTACATAAGTAAATTAATTAAACAATTGAGTGTGTGTGAGTTGTAATAATAACTCACCCGACTCAAATAAGAGTAGCTAGGATGTAGTTATGAGTTGTTTGAGCAACAAGTATAACTTCAATAGAGTGTGTTACACAAATATAGGTAAATTAATTAAACAATTGAGTGTGTGTGAGTTGTAATAACAATTCACCCCACTCAAATAAGAGTAGCTAGGATGTAGTTATGAGTTGTTTGAGCAACAAGTATACATTTAGTAGAGTGTGTTCCAAAAATATAAGAGCTGTCATTTATATAAAAAACTATTTTTATGGATGAGAAAGACATCCTGGTACTAGCCTATCGAAAACTTTTATTTTTGTTGATCTTGTACTTGGATACAATATACTTCTGAAATAGGGTTGTTCCAGTCTAAAAAGTAGATTACATAAATCCATAATTGGTTGCAGTGTATAATGCATCAAATGCATGTTTTAGTTGAAACTTGAAATCAGATTTGTTAGATCCTGTTCTTAGAGACTCTTTGGGCAAATAATAGCTCACAGGTCCTAGATTTTAGGGATTTCTTACTTTGAATTACCTCAAGAAGGGGTCAATTTTAGGATTTTGCAAAGAAAGATACACGGCGATTCCAATATTTAAGAAGGGCCATGATAGCTCATTTAAACAAGGAAAAGGATGCTAGTATGGGAAAGGATTTAAGGAAAAGGATGCTAGTATGGTTGCAGTGTATAATGCATTAAATGCATGTTTTAGTTGAAACTTGAAATCAGATTTGTTAGATCCTGTTCTTAGAGACTCTTTGGGCAAATAATAGCTCACAGGTCCTAGATTTTAGGGATTTCTTACTTTGAATAACCTCAAGAAGGGGTCAATTTTAGGATTTTGCAAAGAAAGATACACGGCGATTCCAATATTTAAGAAGGGCCATGATAGCTCATTTAAACAAGGAAAAGGATGCTAGTATGGGAAAGGATTTTATTGTTCGCAAATCGTACATGTGTAGGACATGGAGCCTAACACAGACAACAGGGTAATGAAGCTTGACCCACCCAAAGGGTTGAGTTAGTCAAATAGATTTCATGTGGCACATTGGTTCAAACAACCTTCTTTTTATTTGTGAAATTCTGCTGTATACCTTCTTTCAATTTATCATATTTGTACCTTTCCCGGTTTATCTTTGTCATTTATCATGTCAATCATGTACTTCAGATATATAATTTTGTGTCAAAGTGTTGTTTCTGGTGATGACTACCATGGTGCTCTGAATATTCAAAAGAAGCGAATATAATCCTTTTGCTAAAATTATTATTTTGATTCTTTTTCATAAGTTGTATTTTTATATTATGTTACAAAACAATAAAGCGTAGTCATTTTTAGAGTGAAGGTAGTGGTACGAGGATGCCACTCCGAATCAGGGTACGGGATTAAATGATTAAGGGTATGACTATATTGTATGTAAATACAATCACCAGAAAATGTGGGCATGGGAATTGAGATGGGGTCCTCGTCCCGATATGGGAGTTTTCTTGTGACTTATGCAATAAAGGTGCCAACTGGTGTACAAAAGTGTTAAAAGTTTGTGTTCATAGTAAGACCCTTGCTCAATGTAAGTGAGTAGACTCAATATCAACTTTGAACCTTTAATTTGGAAAAATCATTTTCTTCTTTGAAGACATGAATTTGACAACAATAATAAGAGATTGATCTTCTTCAAACGTTGACATGACTCTAGCCTCTCCCTGAAAGGTGGTCTTGCATATTTGTTTCCTACATGAATGAGATGCCTAATTATCAAATAGATGTTTTGATTGTTTTTCACAAATATGTATATGAAATGTAATATAATAAATGTGCTAATTTTGATTGCAAAAGCATAAATACAATAAATTTGAATTGTTAAGGAATAATTGATATTGTGATTACCTGATTTAGAATGGACAAGACAATAGAAGGATAAGACACTTAGCTAATGCTGATTGTTTGTGGATCTCTAAGGATGATATAGGATCTTGAAATGCTCAGGCATGCTTCGTCAAGCTTTTAGATGAAAGATAGGGGCAGAAAGCCTGCCTGGACACTGCCGGCAAGGTCGGACACCTATGGCAGATGACACTGACTGGGTTTACTGGTAGTTTCCTTGATGGATTTGGGACTTGAAATTTCTAGAAAACCTTCACGTATGTGCAATCTAGTTTCTGATATGTGCGAGTTCTTTGATCCTGTGCAATGATGCTTGCTTGATCCCTCTTTCATCCAAACCCTGATTGCACCTGTTTGATTACAAGGAACCTTAGAAAGGAGTTAGCATTTTTGGTTTTGGATCAATCTCTACAAACCCCGTTGATTGCTGGGTGTTGCTTACATACCACTACTCTGAAAAGGGATCAAAGAGCACGTAGCTCTTCCACCTATGTGATTGTGTAAATACGATGTACAATCTAATTGTGATCCTTCCTTCAGAATTTGACACTTGACACTATGCAACTTTGACCTCTTTGTATTCAAATTTAGCTCAGTGGACTAAAGGATGATGTTGAAGATTTCAGATATGCCTATGTCTTTGTTTAATGATTTGCAATGTATGTGAGGGTGCTCCAAGAGCGGGCGATGTGATCCTTAGTTGTAAGAGTTGAGGATTGACTTGAGGGGTCATTTGTATATACACGTGACTCTTCATTACTCTCTTGCCATACCTGACCCACGAAATGTGTTTAGGCCGACCTCGTGAAGCTGCCCAAATTTGAAAACTAGTTGTTGAAGGCTCCTAGACACTGTTGACAATGAAAATCTTCAGGTTTTCCGTTACTATCCAAGAGTTGGAAATTGGATATGATGATTGGAGATTATCTGTTAGAAATATGAAGGTGTTCTTGTGTAGATTGTGCTGATCCTGAATAAGTATGACTGGTAGGTGAAGGTGGCTAAGATAGTGGATGGGTAAATTCAAATTGATAGAGTGAAAGTGTTCTCAAGAGTCAGATATAAGTCAACTGTCTAAGTGTGTCAAAGTATGCCAAAACTGATGTGATTGAAGTGTCAAAGACTAAGTTTAGATGTCTACAACTGCCCCCATTTTAATATAGTATTTGAGAATGCTATATTAAAAGGATAATTTTGTTTTGGTACTTGTGATAACTATAATGGCTGTTGATAGGTGAAATTGGAATGTGCCATTTGTCCGATGTGATAATCTGCAAGAAAACATGTGAAGATTAATGTTTCATAATGGTAATGAAACTGAAATAGTTTGCACCATTGAAAAAGTTTGAAATTGAAAAGCCAAGGAACAAATACACTTGATAGTAGATGAACCAAGCTGTCACTTGTTGAACTTGATTGTAGAGTTTCATGAGGTGAACATGTCCCAAAAGATGTACTAAGTGAACCAGTGAGTTGAGAAGTGTAAATGCCCCAACTGTCACTGAAGAAGGCTGGTGCTAGAAGTCAAGCAACACAGTATCCTCAGCTACACTACACTACCTTGAGGGTCTGAATAACCCCATTAGAAAAGTGATCTAGCCTCAGTCTCTTCTTGGCCAAGGAATATAACAAGGATGTAAGGATCACATCATTTGCTTATGGGACCCCAAAATCATATCCATATGTCAAAAATGGATCACCCGCTGCAGACATATATAAACCCGAAAAATGTGCTTATGTAGTACCATTGTTCCCCATCGATCTAAACTTAGAAATTTGAAGTGTGTACATGGATAAATCTATGCCCCATGTGATCGATTTTCCCCTTACTGTAAATATAGAATGCCAAAATGTGTTGAGAGTCCCTCAAGATGGATCAAATCCATGGCTTGTGCGATCAACAGTCCCTTAGAATTGTATAGAATGTCCAAATCTGTGGTCAATTGTCTCACAAAATCATGTGAAATGTTTTAATACACTTAATTTGACTCTCATAAATTGTCTTTGCATCTGTCAAGTAATAAATTGCTCTGTCTGACATGGCGTGAATCGCAGAAACAAGCCCATTGTATGCTCCCCCTTTGATACGAGGGATGAATCTTGAGAATCACCCATCTTAGAAGAAATAGTTATGTATACCATGTATTACATGGAAAAACATAATCATGTAAAGTGCATACACAATCATGATAGGATGTCATCATATAAATTTTTGATCATTTGTGAGGACATATGAAACATGCAATCCAAAGAAGGAGCATTTGTTTGTTAGTAGCATATAAAACATAAACTAAAAATCAGCGAGATAGGTGTTAGTGTTGACAAAATGTAGCAATGAAGTACGCAGTAATGAGTATCGTAGTAGATGCTTGATATAAATCAGGACAACTCCAACAGGTATAGACAACGCCTAATAGAGTTGTGCGTGATAGAAATCACGGTACCAAGCATGTAATGGCGCATAGTAAAAGTCAAGTAGTTCTATGGTAAAAATATGTAAACATACATCATATTGAACAAGTCATAGCTAAACATCTTGATAAAAACACACACAAGCAATATGTGTCATGACAGCTGACATGATAGACTGATAACATAATTCTCTCACATGACTGACACATAAGGCGACACAAGAAAGCGTTTGAACCAAGCAATATAAACACACATAAGTATAGAGCAGGCAATATTAACACACATTAATAATCAATCAACATAGCATCAATGCAACAATCATAAATAACAAGTAAGCACGAAGTGAACAATGTTAGTACATACAAGCAATCAATTTCATCATCAAGTATAACAAAGTACAATATCCATGGAAAGTAGCAATCTAATGATATGAACAAGAGCAAGTTATGTATAAACAATCTAAGTGACTTAATATGATCAATGGACTAGCGTAGAAAAATAGAATATGAAAAAGTGTGCCAATATGCCCCTTGTATGGGCTTCCATCCAATGCGAAAAGGTCGCCTATGGGTATGAGCAACGTCAAGCATTTATATGTCCAAGTATGTAAATGACATGTATGTTCTGCATCTAACTTATGCATACTATGAAAAGCACATGTATTAAAAATGGATGTGTAAATGACCTTTGTATATGACAAATGACATCAAGTATCAATGTGTACCATCAATGTGAAGAAAGATGGTATACTTTCTTCACATTGATGGTAAGCAGTTTGTTCGAGGTGTGTTGTAGAGAGTTAGGTTGGATGTGGTTCTTCTTCAAGAGGTCAAATCAGCTGGTTTTGAGTTGAGAAATAGAATGAACTATTGCTGGATTGATTAGTTTTGGTAGTCAAATCACTCTCAAGTGGAGGTGTTTTTCTAGCGATCTCCCCTTTGCAGCAATTTGTTGTGGGTCATGGTACAGATCCTGATGGTAGATTTGTGTGGGTTACACTTTTGCTCTAGGACAAAGTTTGTGGTTTTTGCTCAGTTTATGCTCCCAATCTCACTGCAAATCGCAGTTGTTTATGATATTGGCTTGCCTCTTCCTTTCCTACTGCTAAGTGGATTTTTGGGGGTGATTTTAATATGGTTGAATGGGAGGGTGTTTTGTTGTGTCTGGTTTAGAAAACATTCATGGACTAGATGCAAGGCCTCCCTCCAACTCTTTGACCCGAATTGGGGAAAGGAAGGTTTGGCAAATGTTGGTTTGTACATCTGGTATAATTTTTGAAGAGGAAAGGACATAATACGAGCAAGATTAGATTGGTTTTATGGACCTCTAGATTTTCAATTTTTAGGTCCTCGTTCAATAAAAATGTTAATTGGAGAAACAAGTTCAGATTATTTGTGTTTAGACTTTCCTTTTGGTAGGTCATTTTGAAGAGGACAATCACTCTTCTTTGTTTAAATTGAATGCTACACATGTTCGATCTCTGGGTTTTTGTGCCCTGGTTCATCATGTCTGGAATCTGGTACCTGGACCTCATGGAGATAGAAGATGGATTTTGTGGTGGTAGTCTGCGGTATGTAGAACTATTAAATTTATTAGGGGTTGGGGACGTATGATGGCTCGGTTGCGTAAATATACTCTTCAGGAAGCTAAACACAAGTTAGTGTTAACTTGCATTTCAGTAGAAATTCTGAGTTACAAGATTGGGAAAATGGAGAATGTTTCGATTACTCCTCATCCGACATGGGAAGGTAGACATGTGGGGAACAACTCAAGGTATGATGACATTTTATCTCCTTTTATATCGCTGCCATACTTATGTCATTATGGGAAGTTGTTGTTAAGGATCACATGTCATGTTTGGGTATGAAGAATTTGTGGGATGGTAAATGACATTTAGACATTTCCTTTCAAGGGTATGTTGTTCCGGTTGACCTCTTGTATGATAGAAAGGAAGTCTTTGGTATTATTACTCCTTGCACATGGTTAAAAGAGACATTGATGGAGAATTATTTTGAAATCATTATGTATGCTAATATCGTTCAATGGAAGGGAATCAATAGTGCAAAGGGCAGCCAATGCAATTTTTATGAGGTGTCTACAGTAGCGTTTTCAGAGCAACAGTTAAATCCTTATGGCATTCGACCCCATAAGGATGAGCATGGCCTAATTCTCAGTCATCTAATCTGTTCTTACCTAAGTGGGGTCACTACACAAAGGTATGAATGTGTTCTAAAATCATTGGTTCCTTCTACTCCAATTCAGTTTTGTTGTCTTGAGCCATTTGGTAACAATATGACATCGTTGAGGCTCCCTTGTAAAACATGGCAAGTGGCGGTACATATGGATCAACAAGCTAGAAAAGGGGTGAAAAATCTGAACACATAAGGAAAGATGAAGTGGATCTTCCAAGGGACAATGGTAGGTGGTGCACACATGAGATAAGAGCATTTCCGGGTGTCCATGCCCTCTTTCGACCCGCTGTAAATTTCAGATCAGCAGCCCATGGTAAGTCCTATGATATCTTATTTGATCATGTCAAAGGTTTATTTCATCATTATGTATCATGGCCATGTTTGGGTGATCATATCTATGTTAATACGGGGCAAGGTGGGAAGAAGGCTCTTTGCCAAGGACTCACTATGTATTTTCCAAGCAATATAGTGGGTATTTATGATAGTCCAAGGTACTCACACATTTCAGATCTATTGTTTCCCTCCTTATCATTTTGTTGTGCTGATCAACACAAACTCTGTCACGAGTTTGGATTTCAAGATAGGGATTGCCATGCATATGATGATTGAGAGAAAAAGATGGATGATTCTTTAGTAGGTGAAATAAATCAAGGTTTATTCCCAAATCTTCAGCCAGAGATACTGTTGGTGGATGGTGGCCTATCATTCTTTTAAGTGTTGTGTATAAGATACTTGTTGGGCGAGGAGCATTGTTAGCCAGATTGCCTGTCAAGAACAAACATGCATTGTTCAAGGACGTTTCATTGTGGACACTGTCTTATCTGCATGTGAAGCTATGGATTGGGCAAGGGAAACTGGACAAGAGATTCTCTTCCTCAAAATAGATTTTGATAAAGCTTATGATAGAAATAATTGGACGTATATTAGTGAAATGCTAATATGTCTTGGCTTTGGATCAAAGTTTGTGAAGACAGTGAACACTTTGCTCTCTTGTGCTTCCTCCTTTGTTTCTGTCAACAATGTCCTTTCCCCATGCATTGTGCTTTGTCATTCCATGAGACAAGGTTGCCCACTTGCGTCTTATCTTGATGTGCTTACTATTGATGCTTTGGGCTATTTGTTGGAAGCTGCTCGTATTCAGGATAGAGTTAAGGTATCTATTTTCCTGATGGTTCACCGATGCTTAGCAATCACTTTATTGATGACTCTTTTCTTCCCCTTCAAGAAGACCAAGATTCAATTGCAAGAGCCAGGGATTGTTTGGATACCTTTTGCACTACCTTTGGAGCAATAGTTAGTCATCATTGGAGTTATTATTAGATACTTAGAAGACATTCTTTTTGGATTGGATCTTTCCTCGGTTAATATGTGGGACTGGGTTCTTCAATGGTTTTAGAATCAAATTCTTCTATGGCAAAACAAAGATTTGTATTTTGCAGGGAAATTGATGGTGTTGAGCAAAATACTACATGATTCTCATATTTATTATGTCTCTTGTTGGCTTCCTTCCAAAGCTCAATTTCTTCATCTTGAAAGGACATTGAGAACATATCTCTGATCCAAATATGGTGGCACTCGAGGTCTTCCTATGGTGCTATGGGTTGTGTTGTGTTGCAACACGCCCCATTCCATTTAAAGAATGTGGACCCTCTAAAAAAATTGAATTCACGTATTGAATGCTTTTTTTGTTTGGAAGATCATTGTATAGTCACATGCTATGTCCTTTCTAATGGTTTTCTTTTTGTGAAAGAGCTTTCACAAGTATGTTAATTATTTTCAGTATGTGCAGGGAAGAATTGCAGATTTGCAAATGTGTTCGAATGCACCCTCCATTTCATTCATTTAACGTTCTAACTCCCTCAAGTTTTCACTCGTCAAAACTCTACTAGTGCTTTGTGGCTCTAGGTGGTGTGTTGCAGTGCTTCGGGACTTGAGAGGAACTGCCAAGGATAGGCAGAGAGCTTCCCATAGTGTGTAGGCTGCCGAACATCATGAATTGTAGGGCGTGGGCCATTGAACATTATAACCAAAAGTAGTATGTCATGGATTGAGGTCTACCTTGGGAGGAACCACGAAAGGTTGAGCAAAAGCTTTACAGTGTCTCGCGGGCCGTTGATCATTACAAACAGTGGTACATGGGCCACATAACTTTGTAAACAAGGTGCGTGGTCCGTTCAACATATCATATACGCATTGCTTTGCAACTTAGGCCATGCTGCGAATAATGCTGTCTTCGGAACCTTAGCTGCTCCTTCCCACCTTGTAGTCAATTTGGGTTTGCGGCCTCTACAGATGGGTTCGAGTGATCAAAACCATGAAAATGTCCCCCTTCAGTTCCATTTGGAGTCTACTTGCATTTGAAGTGGCCAAGTGTTTTTAAACACTTTTTCTTTTGGGACCAATTCCACATCTACCAGAAAAGTAAGCACGTGGAGTGCTTATATGACAAAACAATTGCACATTGTAGTGGAGCAAGTGAAAGAACTTCCCGGGACTTAGATTTACTTTTGAGCCTAAGTGATAATTGTTAAAATGGTGACTAAGGCTGGGAAAATTTTTATGAGTCAATTGGCATTCGAGTTGAAGCTCCTAGATCATGACAGGTGTCGTGCTCTAGCGAGCCTGTGGTGCGGAAAGAATTCAAGACTCGCTACCATAGTTCAAAATGGTCTACGACCCACAACCACTAGATTAGGCCACATGGCACAATCTAGTAGATGTGCGGTTGGAGAGACTGCAAGGTTTGCAGTGGCGCGATCTAGTGGCCATGTAGTCGGAGAGATTGCAAGGTTTGCATAAGGATAGAAAAGACTCTGCAACTCTGGGGTCCTAGATGGCGTCACGTGGCACAATCTAGTGACCTCATAATCAGAAAGATTGGGAAGAAAAATTGGAAGGTTGGAAGACCCTGCTGCTAGAAGCTCTTAGATCATGACATGCGTCGCAATCTAGTGAGCCTGAGCACTTCTGAGTAAAGGTGTTAAGAGAAACTCCTTTGCATTCAAATCCACGTATTTTCGACAAGTGTCAGTCGCTAGCAAAATCCTTACCAAGATATATGCCTTGGAACCTTCAACCCAAAATAGCCCAAAGTCCCATATTTCGTGGGATGTAGACAAGTGGACAGTGGGCCACAATGAGCAATGGTGGGTAGGTTTGGTGGTTGAATGGAAGCCACTTGAGTAAAACAAAGATTGGGCCCTATTTCTTTAGTGGACGACGAATGTTAGTGCATTGAACTTCTAAGGTGCGTGGGGAACACAAAAACAAAGAGGATAACAAAATCTATCGGAACCACTTTGAGCTGTCAATGCCTGTCTGCCATGTGGCGTTTATTGCAACAAGTTTTGGGGAATATTCTTTTTCCTTCACTTGCAATGTCATGCTTATGACCTTCTTGAAGGTCTTGTAACAAACTTTCATCATTGAATTGAGCGGAGCATAATTGCTATAAATATCTTCTGTAAACGCTTTGTTATAAGGTTGGAAATAATTGTGAATGCAAGCTTTCTGCGGAAACAAAATTTATGATTTGTTTTTCTCATGTTTACAGCAACTCTATTGTTAATGCTTTCATGTTTGATTTCAAGTGAAGTGAGTTGTTTTAGTGAATCAAGTTAGATTGAGCTCATGCTGGTATAATTGATTGTCATAGTTCTTGTAACTAAACAATTTGCCGTGGGTAGAAGTACATTACTAATCTGCCATAGAAGTAAAACAAACGGTTGCGGATTTGTGAAAGGTCATATTCACAAAGAATCATTCCTCAAATTCTTTGCATTATCTATTCTAGTTTGAGCGTATGCTAGACTATTTTAGATAATGTTAGAACCACAACATAGTTCATGAGAGATCATTCATTATGAAGCCTTGGAATAAAAGTCTGAAAATCCTTTTTCTGCCCTACTTTTCCTTTTTTAGTTTATTTTGTTACTGGTTCATTTTACGTTTTTGAGCTTCATTGAAAATGCACAAGTCAATTGAGGTGATGTAACTATCTTAATTGGCTGGGTGAATGACAAATGTAGATGTTTCTTTCTATCGTGGTAACTTTCGCATTGCTTTGCAAAATTTTATTTCAATTGACTATGTAGGAGAGTCGACTACTGCAACTCATGCCTTGGTTCACCCTTCGGCGATTCTAAAATGAGAGGGTTAACAATCCATTCATTCCTCTAGTGCTTGGTTTGTGCTCACTAATTTCTATGAGTGTAAAACTCTCATTAACAGGCTATTTGTATTTTTCCCAAGGATAAAGGTGGTTTGGGATTAAGGGATGTTGTCACTCAAGGATGGATTCTTGCAGCCAAATGGGTGATCCGGTGTTTGGAGGGTGCTTCATCTTGACAGATTCTCACGAGGCATAGATTACTTTTAGGGTGTAATCAGGGTAAGATCAGAGGCTCCTTTGGGCTCTGTGATATTATTGTAGATACAAATAATTTTCAGGTTGAAGGATATTTTGTTCTCAAGAGTATATGGGCTGCCTGGATTTTCTATTGAAAGCTTATTGATTTGGAGAGTATCTGGTAGTCGAACTGGTTGGGATTTGCCTAATAAACGAATTTGGATGTAGAAATTACAAGATATGTCTATAGCCAATATCCCTCATTTTCAAGCACACAAATTTAGCAAGAAAGAATTTATCTTATGGAGTGATTTGTGGGATGCCAATACATGTAACTAGAAAGAATGGAGGTCATTAGATCATGCAGTTTCCATTGTCCCCTTACAAACTGATCTTCCATAAAATAAATTCATAACCTTATTCCTCGAGAGAATTTGTTTAAGTTGAACCCAATGATAAAAGGTCCCATTTGGTGAGATTGGCAATGGACCTTTGAACATTCCATAGCTTAATATGGTACACATTGATTTATCACAATATGACATGAATCGGTTTTATCATATGCTACATCAAAAATGAACTCTTACACTAGTGTTCAATACTAGATGGATTGCCATTGATGTAGAAGCCTTGCGGGTTCATAGACTTCATAGTGTGTGGATAGTAAGGGTTTCTTACAATCTTGGAGGTTTTTGCTACCTGGTTGGTGATATATTAGGGGGCTTCCCTCCAAAGGCTCATTTAACCAAGAGTAGCTCTTACTAATGGTTTATGTCTTTTATTGTTCTAAAATGAAAAATGTTAAAGGCACCTTTTATGAGACTACCCTTTTGTGAGATCTTGTTGAAAGCTTGTGCAGTCTAGTCTGAAGAACTATTTTTGAAGGACCTCTTCATTAATGAGGGAAATTTTGTTAGGTGATTCCAATTACTCTTGTACATGTGACCTTTTTGGGATTATTTGGAATTTGCGTGCAAGTTCCTGCATTATTCATTATTCATGGAAGTTTAGATGCAATTATGTGTTCAAGGATGAGGTACACATGTTAAATGGCTTTTGCCATACTTGAGAAGTGAAATTCAAATGCAATTATTTCCAAAAGGATTTATTTCATTTTGAGATGCTAAAAAGTTTGAAAGCTAGGGATTTTTTAGATTCCATTGTTGTCCTTGATAATTTAAAGGACTAAGTTATAATTTTAATTGTAAATACCATCTATGCAATTCATTCTTTTGTAAAACCCTTTATTGTTAATATATTATTTTATTAATATATGAAGCTTCTATTCAATATTAACAATATACGTAAACAATCAAAGGATTACTAACCCAGTGCATAGAAAATGACTTTGTATTATTGGAGCCCGAGAGGTTGAATTGAGATTTAACACCCATTCAGAATCATTCTTACGTGATTTTAAATGATATTTAAGCAATTTTAAAATCATACTGAAGCCCATCACCCATTGAAACAAGAGTTCAAATGCTATAGAAAGTTATCAAAGCTTATTATTAAGTAAATATGTATTTCCAAGGGTTATTTCTTCAATACAAAGTCAAGCAGGCATTTCATGATTTAGGCCATTAGATCTTATGAATGAGCCAAAGGTAATATGTTTTACAATGAGTAAGCAATTATAGCAAATGTCAACATTAAATCCAAGTCAAATGCGTAATCTAAGCAATATAGACTTAAGGCTAGAAATTTTAACTTGCCCACATACATTTTATTATGCTAAATTCAAGCTGTCAAACTAAGATACACTTAATGTTTCCTTATACAGCCGTGGGCTCACTTGGTATGACTCATCCCCATTGAAATGATATGTTTTCACAAGTTTCATGTACCCAGTAATGAGAATTCATGAATAAGCACTGAAATTTTAACACCAGATGTAAAGACGACTGATATTACCATGCCTACCTATACGGCTTGTAAAGGGGAGAGGTTAATCATATGTTCTAGCCACTTACTACTTTCATGAAATAATTAATGGCTAGCCTTTCGTTGATCCAAATATAAAACTATATTGATCTTCATCAACCATTCCAGGCTTTTTATTACTGCCAATTAAAGTTAGACACGGATACCTCTGCTAATGAATTCTAGCCATGACCATTCCGGAGCTTAGTTTTTGCAAACCAACAGTTACATATGAATTCCCTAGGATTCCTCCCTTCACTAGGAACAATGATTTCCTCTCTACTACAACTCCCGTTGCAATGTAACATACAAGCATGATCCCAACACAATACAGGTTCCACATATTGAATCTAGAGGAAACATTGATCACAACTTATTTTCATTCAAAGACCACTAGAAGATAGATGAAGGGCGTTACACCCACAAGGCCATAAAAGTCCAATATTTATCGATGTAATCGTAGAAAAAAAATACTTCTTTAGAAATTTTTTTGTTTCTTATTTTAAAAGTACATTTTAAAGATATAGGGGCCACATAACAACTTGCTTCCACATTATAGATTTCTATTTCCATTCAATTGCGTTTCTCCTTAAGGAACACCCCGCTTTATAGTTAAAAGAGTGGTATAAAGAGTTAACCACATGATGTAAGGGTGAAACTCAATTTCTGATTTACATATTCAATAATTCTTAGTAGTACAATTAAATCACTTGACATAGCTTGCACGATTCAATTATGCATTTACTTATTATTCACAAGAGTAGGAAACACACGTGACCTTCCATTCTAACTCAACAAGAGTAGGATAAATCGGAAACAAGATCCCGTTTCCCTCAATGGTGGCAACTTGCTAGGTTAATCATGATCCATGGGCCCATGATCCTTGTTCGAAAGAGCAACCACGCATTCTTGCAGAGAATGGATAAAGACATACTGCGGGGTAAGGGTCACACATGACTCAATCCCATCAAGATAATAACCCACAAGGCAAGCATTCTAGCACGATAAACAGAAGAGCTGAGCAGCCCAAAGTATCTGCCAATGCACAAAGTGATCAAGTTTCACTAACAGGTTATGGAGCTTGGTCTCCTATCAAGTCTCAACTTAAAAGTTTAAGTGACTATCAACATTGTGAATTTCTAAGGTTCTTGTTTACGGGTTTGAAGGTTTCGTTTTCTTGTTTCGGTTCTCCAAGGGAACAATTAGAACAAGGGCGAGTTTAGAGAATTGTTCATTGCAAATAATGTTTTGATTTCATTTCCTTTCCAACTAATCGATTCACCTTACAAGGCTAACAATACATGTAAATAACTTGCTTCCAACATTTATGATTTACAAATGCATGACATTTCACAAATTCATGATTGAAATTCTCAACTTTAATCCTTTACATTGACGCAATTACTATTCATAATGCAACCATACATCAATTCAATAACATTGATATCGATTTCTCTTCCCAAATACAATATACATTTTTAAGTGGTCCATTTACAAATTAACCATGAAGTACATAAAACATTGCATTCCCGCCGTCTCTTGCCACCTGCATCAACATGGTGTTAGCACAATGCTGACATGAAACCCACCCCTCCCATCTAACAATGGTATCTACAATTTGCAGCAACAATTTAGAGAGTAAGAGAAACAACATTACTACTTCCCACAACAATTCAAATCATAACTACTTTTTTGGGTTTAGAGAGAGAGGTAGAGAGAGAATTATTCATTTTCTTTACGTAAGCAATGATTTTCACATGACCAAAATCAGATGGAGAGAGAACAATCAAGTTGTACACACAACATTTGAAGTCTACATATTTTAAAGTTAAAAGGATTTTCGATTTTTTATACGGTTCTCATTTTCACTGCCACCAAGGAGATTCAATTGGGAGGTGTAGCATTACACGCAAATCTAAAGTTTCTGTTACCATTTTGTTATTGTTCAAATCGACTATTTATGGTTATAATACATATTTGTAAACATCAAGTTATACCCATTGAGGGTGTCTCGAAAGGTGGAAAATGGGTCAATAAGACCTAGTTGCTCTATTGTGCAAACTAGCCCAAGTAGCTATGGAATGACCTTGCAAAAAGATCACCAAACACCCGAACGAGAATTTTAACATTTCTAACCTATTCTCTTCTATGTGGGGAATGCAGAGAAACCGATGGGGTCAAAAATTGAAAATCGAAACTCATTTTGGAAGTGTCTTTTTGGAGCCAGTTGGTGGAATTTTGTAGTTAGCACATAAGCAACTTAAGCCAAGGTGGCCCCAAATTGGATGCGGAAAAAGTTCTATTTGATGGAAATATGCAAAACTAATTATGGTACACAATTTTCTATATGGAAATGAAGAGGTGTGAGGTGGTTTAATTTATTTTTGGGGTCCATAGGCATTTAAAACAGGCCAATTCCAAATGGGTTTCACAATATGGAGTAGTCACCTGCTATGACCAGCTCATCAAATGGGATCGTAAACCCGTGTCAATTGGATGGATAACATAGTTCAAAAGATGTTATGATCTCTCTATATACCAAGAAACCAGTTTAAAAAAACTGGAAGAAGTTTTACAAACGCTCGCCACACGTTGATTCCGGAGCAAATTTATAACTTTTAGAGGGCTGTTTTCCAGTAATAGAGTTTTACATTTCAAACATTTTTCTTTCACCGTTTGGAGACCCAGACCACCAATGCGAGGGGAAACATATTTTCAGTTTAGTTTCATACAAGTTCATGATTAAGTTTACTATAATGCTTCCCAAAAATGGTGTTTTTCATGGTTTATTAACTTGGTACAATTTTTTTTTTTAAGGGTTTGTAACATGATTTAATGACAATACACTGATTGAGCATTTTTATCTAAATTTAACATTTTACTCTCCTCAAATTAGAAGCGCAAATTATGAAAGCAAGTTAAGAGGAGGGGAGAAATCCATGTCTGTTTCAAAGGAGACAGGTAGAAAGAGGTGGTTGAAGGAGTGATGCTCTTGGCTGTTCCGAAGCTCCCACTTTGCACAAAAAGAACAACACACTCCAATGGCCACATTTGAGGAGACATCTTGTTATACATCCTACTTGCCTTCAAAGCATTTCCATCATTAGCATACACGTCCAACAATGTAGTTTACACTACATCACTAATTGTTTACGAAGAACTCCATCTTCTATAGCTTTGAGGGTTTTCCATGCCTTTTTCTCCAGCTCTTATTTAGGCACAAGCTGGGAGTATACTGGCAAAGATGAAAAGATTAGATAGGATAACTATCAGTTGCATTTGGAGAAAACGCGCCCATGACTCATGAGGGTAGTCATGTCTTCTGTAAGCTGAAATTAGCATATTCCATGAAAGACATCACCTTAAGTATTTGGTCAAACACTTTGCAAGCATCCACTAAATTTCCACACTTATCATGCATGCTTAAAAGGGAGTTTCGTGGAAAATCAGGTCTGTAATAGTTGAAGATGTGTGAAGGAGACTACAGGAGGAGAAAATTGTGAGTATGTTTGAACAAAAGAAACACCTCTTACAACCAACTGTTCTACAAAATGCTGTGAGATTAATGTCAACAGTGGATGGCATTGGCATCGAATGGTGTGATTGAAACTTTGGAAAGGAGCATTGAAAACTCCAATCTTGGCACGAGCTGGAAGTGTGCAGCAAGAATTTTGTGGAGTCTGTCATATATCTGTCAAATTTCAATTGCAAGAGAGTTTCCAATGCCTTATTCAACTAGCAAAACATTTAGAAGGCTGTTTAAACAAACCCATTTGTGCATATTCTGACATCATTGCAGACCACGAAACCTCATTTATTTGAGGCATTTTGTCAACAGTTCCCATGCCATTTGCAGCAATAGCATCAACAAACAAACAACTCCTCATTTTGGCGTAGGCAGAGAGGATTTGGCAGTGTTTTTGTGGTCTGACTTTACACATGGCAAGATGCAATTGCTAGAAAGTCTCCAAAGCTGTTTCATCAAATCTATTTGGTGCAAACCCTGCTATTAACTCATCCCTAGCTCTTATTTTGGCGCAGGAAGCGAGTATGCTGGGAACATTGTGAAACATGGCGTTAAAACTGCCAAAGGCATTTGCATGAAAGTCTCCAAGGCCTTTTCAACGTAGCCCATGAGACCACATATCTCTGAGGCATTTAGTCAAACAGTTCACACACCCTTTCAACAGACCCACTGCCATTCTCAAACTCAACTTCGTCCAAATCTAAATCTCAATCTCAAGCATTGTGAGATTTGACAGATGTCTCCAAGGCCTTTTCAGCGTAGCCCATGAGACCACATATCTCTGAGGCATTTAGTCAAACAGTTCACACACCCTTTCAACAGACCCACTGCCATTCTCAAACTCAACTTCGTTCAAATCTAAATCTCAATCTCAAGCATTGTGAGATTTGACAGATTACAAAGGTGAAATGCTGGGAGCATGCTGCAAAGGTTGTGGATTTTGGCGTAGGAGGAAATATGTGGACAGATGTGAACTGATCTTATTGGCACGAGCTGGGAGGGAGGCGTCTAAGGTGAAGGAATGGGTTTTACACCTGTCAATGTGCTTCATGATTATCAGGGCACTGACAACTACAATATCCGACAAAAGGTCCTTTTCCATAAAGTTTTGGATGGATGTTCATACCTATTCAAAGCCTTGACTACATCGTGGGCATGCCAGCAAGGTGAATTTATAGGGCAAGGGGCCAATGCTATCTGTGCAGGTCTGGCGCATCTCTCTTGAGCGCCCCAAAACTCAACAATGCCCACACAATCCAGCACCTACGCATAACTTACAATCATGCATTACACGTGGCCTCTTGGCCTTTGATCAAACAATCCACAAGCACCATATTTTCCTGAATTTTAGTTATTTATTCATTTATTTTTAAATTCCATTTTATTATCTTAATCATTAGATTTAATTATTATTATTTATTAATCTGACAATAGCCTCATGACGAGGTCCAACACCAAAACACTAACCCGGGGTGCTTCACAAGGGACCTACGAATCCTTTTATTATAGTGTTGCACGAGAAGGTGGTATACTTGCTAGGAAAAGACATGTCTCTCCACCGACGGAGCTCAAACCACAAACCGAAACTGGTCAAGGTACGATTGCACACTTACCGACCAAGTGTGATGGGGAAGGGCCCTGCACGAGAGGCACAAGTTGCGAAATAGAAGATTGTGGAGGAATTCAAACAATCAATAGCATCTTTTAAAGTGTAATGTGCACAAGATTTAACAATGAAGTGGTCTCAGGAGTGAGGGCAAGTGATATGTCCCCAATGTAGGTGCACGTATAAGTAACAAAGCCATGTCTTAAAGGAGTATGTGAAAAGAGTCATAGTAGTCGTATGCCCTAGTGGGTAAGAGTTGGTTTATACAAAAATGTAATAATGTGTGTAGTTATAGAAAAAAATATCATCATCTAAGCTCAATGTGTGCCATGACAAAAGCAAACATAAATAGTCAATGTGAAGAGGTGGGCAAGAAGAATGCCTCATCAAGGTACATGCCTCAATGTGTTTGTATTAAGATTAGATTTCTACTAGGTTGCCAGGAAATGAACACGGGTATGGGTTCGGGTACAGATTCAAAACGCAGAAATGCCAATTTTCAAAAAATCCTTGGGTGTGAAACGACATGAAAACGTTTGTACAATATATATATATATATATATATATATCTATGCATAATACACATTTTTGTCCATAAAAGATAAAACACCCCGTATTCATGAAAGTTCAAAACATTCAACATGCTTGATTTTTATATGCACGTAATTATAATCTAGATTCTAGAATATATCATCTAGATTCTCCTGAAGTACTGCTGAAACAGAAGTAACTAGTTTTTATATTTTTATTTTTGGCATTTAAATAACAGCAGCACTGCTGAAACAGTACAGAAAACGCCCTCAGTACAGCCTAAAATGGTACAGAAATGTCTGGGGTATGACAGAGCCGTACCCAAGTCTCTTTTAAAGTTTTGGAAACATTTCAGGCAAGTACCAGGACCAGTACCAGTACCCGGTACATCGATATGCGGGTACGCTGCCCTGGTTGGAGTTTCTGGGTAACATAGGATTTCTATAAAAAATGTGTTTGCACATGTTGTTGTGGGATAGCAAGTATGAATGTCTGAAAGGAATAAGCAATCAAAAGGTAAGATCCTGTGTAGGGTAGTATATAAATTAAGGCCCAGGGGCTAGGAGAATGAGCGACATGGAAGCAGTCAATATCAAAAGAGAAGAATGGAGGAAGTAAATAGTCAACTCAAGATTGGGTGGTCAAGAAAGCAAACAAGCACAAGCAATAGACAATTATGTATCCAAGTTGCCATATGAAGATATGTTAGGGGTGCTAACTTATGATCCTATCGAGGGGATGCTCAAGTGAAGGTCCAAGATCTATCAATTCAAATGTCACAAGCCTTGGGTGAGGAGAGGTACGTGTGTTACAGTTTGAATCGAAAAAATGATCTCAAGTTGTAGAATAACTTGAATCCTTAGTATGGTTGATATGGTCTTGTATGTGTTGCATAGCTCTAGTAGCTATAGTTACCTGTGGAGATCGTGGTATTATAGGAGAATGCCTCATTGTTCTTTGTGTAGCACGCTCACAAGTTTGTTGTAGGGCTACTGTAGGGTATGACTGATTGCATGAGATAGGTTGAACACTTAGAGATCATTGATATAGCGAGCTTTGGAGAATTGGTCATAAAAAAATTCAGTTATTCGTTGCCGAGATTGTATTTTAATTGGCTACAGAGGTTGCACTTATGTATGCTGGACAATAGGTTGTTGTGGAGACATAAAAGGTAAAATCTCAGGCTGAATGGGGTACTCATAGGGAATACCTTGAGTTGTAATCACTTTTTCGTTGAGGATATACTTTTAGCATTGGTGTAATGTAAAAGGGATTGCACACATCTTATTTATCCATGGTTGCCCTAATATTATGTTACACGCTCCAGTGTAAGTAAAAGCTAAGAATCAAGTAGCAATAACTTTAAGTCATACCATGAGTAGTAACACAATGCTTCCAGGAGTGTCATGGCATTGTCCATTGAAGCCTTTTAATATGGTTGTTGTATAGATCAAAGCTCTTTGTATACCCAAGGCTAGTAAGTAGTGTCATAGTGCAAATGGTTTCCCTTGATCCATTGTCCACCATAATGATCTATACTTGGTGCGAATCAACGAAGGCACATATGAATAAGAGTGCATCAATGAAATCGGTGTGAATGATCTCGCGGTCATCCAATGTAATCGTAGGTGGTTGTATTTGCGCACTTGTAAGGGTACTGTTCAGGGGACAACAATCCCTCCTCTTTGATGGGGAGGTTCCCTTATTTAGACCAAAATTTGGAACTCTAAAATATTTACAATATTTACAAACGAATAATTTTTAGTGATGATGTTGGTAGCATTGATTGATTTCATGATTTCAAATACAAAAAAAGGGTCAAGAGAAGAATAATCAGAAGAATGCAGCTATGCAGGCTTCTTGGCAAGACGGATGAATTTGGGACACGCAGTTCCTTTTCAAATTTATCGATCAAGGACTTATAGTTCCTTCTTGGTCCTACAAGATCACCACACCTACACTGATGAAAATAGGAGAGAGATAACACAACTTTCAAATAAGAAGAGTGCAGATCTTATTCTACTTATACATGCCAAAAGAACTTGAGAACATACATGTTTGCATGATGGAATTTATCACAGTAAACAAGATTTAAATTGAATCACAGTTCAATAACTCCTGGTCCATGCACAAGAACACAAAGTTTCAGAATCCAGATCATGCAAATAGTACATGAAATGTAACATAACTAGGAAAGGAAAATAGATAGAACGAGGAGAGGCGAAGGATTCTTCTTCTGTATTCATAATCAATATATCTTATATCCTAAAATGTACCATCCAACCACTTTTACAGAGAAAATGAAGTCTTATATAGGCAAAGGGGAAAGGAGTAACCACCCTAACTAACTAGTTGCTTTAATTAAGTGATAAAACACTTAATTAAATGAGCTACATTCAAATGACTTTATATCACATATTTCCTTTATACACGATAAAGTCAATGACAAAATAAAACAACTAGTAGTGTTGGCTAGATTTTATGCACTGCTAAAAACCTAGGCAGTCATGAGATAAATCTTCCTCATTTGACGTTGAGGCTCCCGTGTAAGATGTTTATCAATGTAGTGGGTATGAATCATAATAACTATTTATGAGGTTTTACTTTAATTACAAAGCTCATGAACCGTAGCTTAGCAATTTTGCAGCAAGTAGACAACTATTATGAAGTATTTGCAGAAGGGGAAGATATGGAATTTGGGAAAGAAGGAAGGAAGATGTGTGATTCAACCAATAGTTCTCAGAGTTGGTCTCATACATAGATTAAATAAACAAATAGATCTCACACTATTCAAAAGTAAAGGAAAAAAATAGTTTCTAACTTAAATCTCAGATAACACAACATTTATCTAAAAATTCAAATAAAAGCAAGAAGCAAAGCACCGTAGACACAAAGTTCTTCGTAAATATGCCTTTTATTCAATTCCCCAACTTTCACAAAAATAACATCAAGGGTTACAACACAAGTTTGAAAATTCGAGAATGCTCTAGCAAAATTTCGATCAACAAGTTCTGATCCCTAAACCCGTAGGCTCTTCCTCTATTTATAGTGCATAGAGGGCAATTAAAAATAGGAAGCTTTTAATTGAACTCACACATGCAGAAGGTATAAAGGAAACAACTGACAACCTTTCCCTTGGAGTTCCTCTTTGCATGACATGCATCTGAAGACTAAATCAATGCCCTGCATGTCTGCCACATATTCCCAAGTAATTGACTTTTTTTAGTAACTTGAAGTAATGGCTTTTAAACTAATTACCTAAGTTTTGCAATTTAATTGATCACTCAATCACTTTGTCGGAGAAAATAAGAGAAAGAAGAAGAAAGAGGAGAAGATATTATTCCAGCTGCAACACTTCATTCTTGTCCTTGATCTGTCCATTAATCCGATGACAGACACGTGCCCCATGTCTGTATCATTAACTTCAGCATGCCTGGACACTATGCATGGTTCTGCTGGATTACCCTTGTCATCACCCTTCATTCTGTCTGAATCTGCTTCTGTCTAAGACTTCCCTTTTCCACCTTTGCGTGAAGCTTTTGTAGTTGTGAAATCTGGATCTCTCTGTGCAGAAGCTGTAATTGCTTCCTCTGATTCTGAAGATATATTCATGAATTTACCTTCTTTTCACCAATATGGGCACCAATGAAGTATTCCTGCAAATAATTCAGACCAACATAGAATCCATGGCATGAATGCCCAATTTCTTCACCAAAATTTGATTATAAAGCCTGCTGCCCTATATTTTTAGACTTTGCTTGCATGTCAAGCAAGCTAAAAATATTATTTTATTCACCTGTGCACTCACATCAACATGCAAATAGCCAGAATAATAAAAATAAAGCCTTTCCAACCCTAGGCGCCAAAACTGGATGCTTCCCGGCAATTAAACTTTTTTTATATGCTAACTTCTCCCTTTGGCACCAACCTTTCCCAGAAATAATAAAAATAAATATCTTTTAAGGCATGCAACTTTGCCAAAGTGGGTCACCATTTTTGGGCCAAAAGTAGTGTGAAAAATATGTGGAAGGGGAAGTGGGAATTTTTCACCTCCTAGGCAGCCCCAAAATTCCCACCTTCTAGGCAGCTCCAAAATTCCCACTTTCCACTTAAGTGATTTGGGTGAATTTCTAACCTTCCTGACAACTTTAAAAAAATACGACGCGCATGGGTGAATAAAACCTCTTTTATGTGAAAATTAAGAGGGCAAGGAAGTGGGAATTGTTACCCTTCAAGGTAGTCAAAATTCCCAAAGTGATTTGACTTTCATAATAGGAAAAAACAACCTTCCAAGAAGCCTCCAAATTCCCACCTTCTATGCAGCTCAGAAATTCCCATTTGCACTTAAGTGATTTGACTTTCATAATGGGAAAAAACAACCTTCCAAGAAGCCTCCAAATTCCCACCTTCCAGGTAGCGCCAAAATTCCCACTTTTACTTAAGTGATTTGACTTTCATGTTTTGCGTGGAAATTCAAGAGGAAGGGCAACTTTGAAAAATGTGACTTGTATTATGAAATTGCTCTTCCCAAAAAGTGCGATATGCATGATTTTTGCTTTTAAAGTTGCGTGAATAAAATTTTCCATTTTTGGAAAAGGTCCAGGAAGATGTAGTAGCAAAAACTTGCAAGTGCCATAACTTTCACTTCGTGGCTTCGTTTTAGGTGCCGTTTTTTCTAAAAGTGCATATTTTCTTGAGCTCTACACATTGGTGGCAGTATTTTTCTTATTTTCATAAAATCCATTATTGCACCTTTTTGAACCAACCAACCTCTTGCAATCCTCTGAAGGAATTTTGAGCTCTAGTCACCTGTCGATTAGCTGGTCAGTAAAAATTCTTCCCTGGTGAACACTCCATTGAGAGGCGAAAGCAATACTGACGTGAAAATCCTCAGTAGGGTTCAACTACAACACAATTTATTTTTAAACAGAACTTTATTTATTTAATAAATAAATAAATAAAATTCTCTCATACAAAACTTGACGAAGGGATAGAGTGTGTTTTAACATGTGGGTATTTGTCGAGTTTGAATTTTATGACTCCCTGGAAATATCCTAAAGCAATGAAGACAATTGCAGGTGAAACAAACACAAAACAGACCCGTCACCTTGAACAAAACAAATTTTTAAAGTGGTATCCCACCATTTCCAAGTGAAATTTTTGGGGACACCAAGTAGTATTAAGAGCCCGAGGAAGAATGAAGAGAAGAGAGAGAAGAGGAAGGAACTTTTAGCTTGAGAACATGCATTCGGAACTTTGTGACCGCATCTGAAGTTTTTGTCTCCCTTGGCACAATAGTGTTAGCTAAATTGCTCATCTAGGTTCCCAAGGAATTCTCCATCTCTGAATTTGTGCCTCCATATTGAGAGAGTCCTTTTGCAGCTTCTACAATAACATTATTGAGTTTTGACAATTCCTCCATCTTTTCTTTGTTAACAAACTTTGTCTTAAACAAATTCTCCTTGATGAGAGTGTTAACATGTTTTTTAATATGATCAACAAAGTTCCTTTCAGATGAATTGTCTTTAAAAAGGTGACACCGAAGAGCCTGCAGGTCTGCAAAAATCTCAACTTTCAAAGATTCTCCTTTCTAAATCACGTTTTGCAAATCAGTTAAGGCTTCTTCCAGGACCTTCATTCTCCACTCAACACTGAAAGACCAAGTTCTGGAAAGATTGTTTTTAGAGTCATCAAAAATCTTCTCATAAAGAAGGATTTTCTCATTTGTAAGTGCCATAATGCGAAAATCCTAAATGACATTTACCCAAATTTTTATTTCCTTATCAATGTTATCAATTCCTAAATTGATCTGCTCCTGGGCTGAAACAATGTTGTCATAGGTCTTGCAAGCTTCATCAATGAATTCCAATCCCGTGAGTAGAATTTTCTCCACCCAGGCCTCAAACGCTTTGTTGAGAGTGGCATGTTTATGAATTTTTGCTATTGCCTTTAGATCAATGCCAACAGTTGTAGGAGTTGGTGGGAGTGCATATAGAGGAGTTGAATCCAATGGAGTATTATCAGATGATACAAAGGATTTAATGAAGTTAGCCAATACTTGTATTTGTTGCTCCAACTGCTCTTGACTTCGTTTTCCTTTCTTAACCCTGTTAATAATCTTGAGTACAGTTTCCTTAAGGTTGTGCACTTCACCTTCGGGGGTTGATTCTCCAAAGGAAATTTTGGTCAACTCGAAATCAAATACTAAAATATCTTCCTCATTCTCGTTTTCTTTTGATTTAGCAATCTCGAGGAATTGCTGTCCTGTGGGATCAAAGACAAGACGAGAAATTGTCTTGGATTTCTTTGGAGGAGAAGTACCAAGAAGAGCAACTACTGCATCAAATTTGGGAACCTCAATCTTGGATTGAGCCTTTCTCTTCTTGCTATCTACCATGGGTTGAACCCAAGTGAATGAATCTCTCGATGATGTTGCTAGAGGAGTTAAGACAAGTGCAAGTTGAGAAGTGGGAGGTTGAGTCACTGAGGCTTCCACTGCGGAAGTTATAAGAGAAGATGAAGGTCTTCTCACATCCAATTTAGGTGTATAGACACTTATCTTTCCAGAGTCAGGAGTTGCTACCTACACTACCTCTACCTCTTCATCATCACTTTCTTCACTTTCTTCTTCTTCTTCCTCTTCATCTTGTTTCCTTTGGCTGGTCTCTTCCTCACCTTTCTTTGTTTGGTCAGGGTCTGCTTCCCGTCCTATTTCCTGTGTTTCATCCTTGTCATCATCACCTTTATTAGGAGACTCATCCATTTTCTCCTTCTCTAGTTTTATCTTTTTTAGAATAGACCTTTGTTCTAGAGTCTAGGTGAGTGGGAGGAGTCGGGTGAGGAGTGGCCTTCTGTGAAGAGGTTTTTTCTTAAGAAGATGCTTCCTGTTGAGAAGCATGAAATTCCTTCAATTTCTTGTTGAACCAATGCCTTGTCCTCAGAGGAACATGAGTGTTGAGATCATCCGGAATATCCTTTTCCTTTTGTGATTAGTCCATGTTAGGAAGAGGAGTGTATTTAATTGAATTAGTGAACTCCGGAGAGAAAAGATTTGAGTCATCATCTATCATTCCTTTCAGCACTGCATATAGCTTGAAATCCTGAATTTGTTTTAGAGTTAATCTGCCAAAGAATCTCTTTTCGACCTCATAATCATCCACACAATCTTCCCAGTAGTCCTCAAATGCTGGTACATGATGATAGAAGAGTTGGAGATTATTGCCAATAAAGTTCTTACTATCAAAAGAAGCCCTTTTTTGACAAGGGTGTAGGTTGAAAGGAGAGATGGTTCTCTCGACATTTTGAGCATCCAAGGTAGATCTACATGTATAATTTCCCAAAGTTACAGGAAATTGGATGTCAGAGGTTTTCTTGTCTCTGCAAGTTCTATGAAGGAGGTCCAATTGTCTACAAAGCACAACAAGAATAATCTTGTCACTATAATAGATTGGGAGCTTGTAAGGGGCTCCCTCAAAATCTGCTGTCCTGATGTAAGAAAACTTCCTGAACTGAATAGAAAGGCTGCCATAAACTGAGATCAGCTGCCTAGCCTCCTGTGAAACTCTATTTGTCCTATTTCCTTCTAGTAGCCTTACCAAGAACATTGTGAAGGCACCATTTACTCTCCTATGGTGGCTCTTGCTATTCTCATAGGTTAGTTGTGTGTAAAATTCATAGATGGCAAGGTTTTACTTGCTGTCCTGACTTGACAGGCCAATCCATATCCTGTACCTAGCTATTGTGTACATCAAATAGGAGGTCATGTAAAATGTTTTAGCCTGGTGCACTTGGGTGAGTTGTTGAGTTAAATTTTCACAGGCGATCTCTCCCCAATTCAGCGGTTGCGTCCCTTCACAAATCAAATTGATGTAAATGCACATCCAATTCTGGAACTCTTGAGTAGAAGGTAAGCCCATTACTCTTGCCAATAAAGTTATCATATCTGACAGTTCCTCAACAAACCCAATCCTGTAGAGAATTTTAGGTAGTTTTGATGGCCCTTTCCTTTGACTTTTAGCTAAGATTTGGCAAACATGGATTGGTACTTGTTAGGAGTGAGGTCAGATTCCTTTTGGGCATCAGTTGTGGATAATACCTTGGAACCTTCAAAGGTAGGAATTCCCAGAGCCAGGTTGATATGATGGGCGTCCAATCGTGCAATAACTTGTCCATGAGGGTCCTTCAATTCCTTAGTTTGGGGATCAAAATAGGAAGCACACACTAGTATTGTGTCAACACATTGGATGGATGTAGGAAAACCCCCTGCATGGGCTAAACCAATATTCAAAACACTCCGGGCTAAAATGGTTGGGCTATTACCATTCATCCTGGCCCAAAAGTCATTTAAATCCATGTGTTTGATGTCACTTTCCCCTATTTCAGGGACCAAGGTCTTCATATCTGGCATACTGGAACTTCATTTTGACAGATTGGATACTAACTTGGGAACAAATTGGTTTTGCAGAGGGTTTTGTGAAAGAACTTGAGGGGAAGAGCACCAAAACCAACACAACTGCAAAAGTGGGTGAAACAGAGATAATGCCACTCACCTGATAGACGAAAAGATAGGCGACCTCCCAACGTTCTTAGTGCAACTCAAATTTTTGAATTTGGTTACCGGATGAGGGAGAAACGAGCAAAAGAGGGATTTTGACGTGGGAGAGGAGGAAAGGCACAAAACGACAAGGTAGGAGTAATTTTGCGAGTGTGAGGGATAAAATGGAGTGGGGGAGTTTAAAAAATGCCAATGCTAACCACTTTTCCCATTACTCTCCCGCTCAAGCTCTTAAAAATTAAAACAATGGATTGGATAAAATAATGCCGATGGAACAAATTTCACAAAACTCCTTACTCTGTGTGCTATTTTTGTATTATAGTGGATAAATTAGTGTTGCGGGGAACTGAGGGTATGCGGGAACATTTCCCTTGGTTCTCCAAGTGCCCGAAACACCTGAGGTATCTGATTGTGGAGAGGGAGTCGGGAGGAGTGGGGAGTTGGAGAACTGGAGGCCAGATAACATGGTCAAAAGTACCGGGTGTTCCCGACTTAGCCGAAGTGTCTGATGTGGTAGAGATGGCGGAGAAGCAGAGAATGGAGGGAAGCGGGGCACAAGGCAGAGGTTCCATCGGTGTCCGATATGGCCAATGGGACCGACAGAGCTTGTGAAGTGGGTAAGGCGGTGAAGCGGGAAATAGGAGGAACAAGGGAATAAATCCTCCTATTCCTCAAAGCTCCGATTCATCCGATTTGAGCCCCCACAATACATAAATTGACTAACTCCTAACTCGTTCCTCCTCGTACGAAATTAACAAAGGGCAAGTGTGACCAGGAAATGGAAGAAACTGCCCAAGACTCAATTTTTTTTAAATTTTTGACATTTTCAGGTCTCATGACAACAGGTACCATTAAGGCCATCTATAGGAAGGGCAATACTAGCTTTAAAAGCATAGGAATCCAGAGGAGGGTGTGCATGATAGGTCATATGTACCTTGGGATTGCTCTTAATTTCTTGTGCCGCACGATTAGAAAATGGATTAGTAAACATTTTTAAGTTTTGAATTAGGTTGTGTGACCGAATCATTAGTAGATTTGTTATCATTGTTAAGCTCAATGGTATTGTTTTCAATTAGGTCTTTGGATCTTATGTTGTCTGCCAAAATATCTATTGGTTGAGTGTCCTGTGCATCTATGGTAATCACAATATGCGTTGATATTGAAGTTCATACATTATGGCTTAGTCATGTCAACCTTTTAAAGGTGAAGGAAGAGATACGAGATTGCACTCAAGTAAATTTTGTAACACTTTATGAGAGGGGTTTGATAAATGTGTAAATTGTCTACATTGTAGAGCAAAAAGGACAAGCTTATCAGTAGGTTGTGAAACTGCATTAACTGACATCTTAACGTCATTCTTAATATCACTAGTCTTACCTTTAGAGGATCCTTCACTTTGAAATTTAGTGTTGGAAGATGTGGGGTGATTGCTCCCATACTTTGGCTTGGTCATCGCAATAAGCTTGACTTCATGATTTTTGAATGTGTGATAGAGATCATTGAAAGATTGAAAGTTTTCAAATACAATGGATTCGTGTTTGACTGGAAGTAGGCTTTGTGAGACAATGTCTTGTAATTCATGACAAAACAACAAAATTTGAATGCAAGACTCAAATATGATTATTCAATTAATTGAAATGAGCTACAATGTTTATAAGCATTGAACAACCTTGCTACATTTAGTTACATTACATGATCACATGAGATCAATCTCCATAACGAAAGGAGATGACTAGATAACTAACTAGTCTATTACTAAACACTTGATTAAACTAGCACAACAATGAACTAAGAGTAACACCTAGTTATAACAACACTTGAACAATGTGCTTCATTATCCACTAAATGCTAAATTAATCTACTAAAATACTAATTTAATCATTCGCCCCTTAATTTTGCATTGATTCTAGTGACCCGAAGAGGAATTCTTTGAATGCCTCAAATTTGTCACGTGCACCTTTGTGAAAACATCTGCACGTCATTCTGTTGCTGGGCCAAAGTGGAGCTTGACTTGGTGCTATTGGATGTGCTTGTGGATGAAGTGTACTTGCACCTCATTATGCTTGGTTCTCTTAGAAAGAATGGATTGCAAACAAGTATTATAACACCAACATTGTCATAATGCAGGATGATAGGTTGCTTTTGTGGAACTCCTAAACCTTTCATAATGCGACGTAACCATATCGCTTCACAGCTTGCTCCTGCAGTGCCATAAGAAAATTGGCAATCACAAGAAAAATTCATTTCTTATCCACAGTGGAGGATATAGTGTTTGCATGGGATACAAGATGGTCTTCCACCAACATCATGCCGGTTTTGCATGAGACAACACAATGCTATAACCAAGGTGAAATGCTCTTCCTAAATTTGCATTTTGGATGGATAGTACTCTCCTTGGACAGCTATAGGTTGATATTTTTGATGAAGATTTTTGGGTTTAATATGATGTGTGGAAGGGATTTCAAGTATTACAGCTGTTACGCCCTTCCTATGTCAATAACATCTAAGAATTTTGAGTTAGAAATGGTATGCTACAACCATGATGGGCTATCCACTTCAAAATTATGCATGGGACTGTGCATACTTTCCATGGACAGCGAGAAAGAGGCAGGTTTGGAGACAATCTTTCCTCTTAATATGATGGGTAAGAAGGTTTGCACATGGAGATTTGATGCAGGAGCATCACTTCAAAATGCTACTTGAAGTCAAAAGTCAATATAAACATGATTGGAGGGTCATAATAGGTCAATTGAAGTGTTTAGGTGTCATTGGAAGGTTTAGAAATTTGAATTTGAGCCATATATGAGTTTTCTTGCCAAAACTCATTTTGAATTTCTAAGTAAGCTATTTTGGTCTTTTAGTCAATTTTGGGCTTGTAAGTGGTTTTGTAGGTGTTTGCGACGAGCTGAGAATGTTTAAATAATGTATGAAACCCTTCTTGAGAGACATTATTCATTGATCAAGGTGTTTGTTATAAAGTCTATTTGTAAAGTCCTTGATTCAAGTGCCTAGTTAGAGGTAAGGGGTCTTGAAGGTTAAGTTAGGTCAATAACTATGGAAATTAGTTATTTGGTGAATGTATTTGAATTAAGGTGAGTTTTGGAATGTGGAGACATAGATAGAGGGTTATCCATGTATGTGGAGATGAAAGGGTAATCTATGTGAGAGGAGGGAAAAAATGCAGAGAGATACCTTGTTTTGAGAAAAAGAGGACTGTATACGCACAAGAATAGTCAAGAAAGAAGAAAGAAATAAAGCATGTTATTGCAAGTTCTTGTCAAATGATGGGTTTTTGTGATCTAGGGCACTCGTCTAATGAATCAGGCAGGTAATGTTGTTTGGGTATTGTTTGGAAGGTTCAAGAATAAATGTTAACCCTTATGAGAATGTACACGCCTGTGAAATTGAATTAGAACCTTGTTTTGAGAACTTGTGTTCTTCATTTTATGAAATGGTTGGCATATTACTTGATACTCAGGAATGATGTTAATGATGGCACAAACCTCTTCTTAATTGCTCGAGGCTTGATTTTGTGTTAAAATCACTTAAAACCTCATTTTACTCCTACCGGGTTGGGTATAAACCCTAGGTAGGGTTTAGATGAATACTCTGTGTTATAAGATTTACATAATGTTTCAAGGGCTAATATTTGTAAGGTGATGACTGAGGACTTACTACTCATTAATATCAAGAGTTTTAAGGTCCAAGTTGCTTCCATGTTTTAGATATTCTAGACAGTTGGGTCCTAGGCACGACTGTGTTCAAAAGACCTAATTTTGGGAAAAATACTTGTTGAGGTACTTAACAGATGAGATAGAGTTTGAAATTGATAAGATATCACCTAAGAGGAGTCTTCTAACATATTTTGAAGGTCTTAGTTCACAACTAACCCCCACACGTGCAGAAAACCTGACAGTCTTCTTCTTGCCCTGATTGTCTCTTAAGAGACCTAATTGGAGAAGGAAGATCTTGTGAAAAAGGGGTTTAAAGTCTGAGTTTGGTCTTGAAACTTGATATACAATAAAAAGTGGATAAAGGGTATTGGAAAAGGTCGTTGGTTTGCTTTGAAAGCCCCTGAAACATAAGTTATGTCATGAAAACCTCTCAGGCAGGGCTACTAGCAATTAGGCTTAGTTGGAAAAGAGAAGGTGGTGAATGAAGGGGTTAACTTGTGAGTTATGTAATAAAATTTAGTATACACTTTGGGGAGTTAAAAGGGTATCCAAAACTGGTTTTAGATTGTTCAGGGTGTTTGTAGATTCTCCCCAACTAGTTTCCACCATTGGCATCATTCTTAAGAAGCATATAGGGCAGTTTTGAGTGATTTGCCAAAAGATGAAATTTTCTATTGTTTCCTATCAACTTGAAAGTTGTGATAGCATCTCAAGAGCATGAAAACAAAGTGATTGAAGTCCACTTCTCAATAAAAGTCTCTTGAATCAAAATTTGCATGTTTTAGGCCTATTCAAGGCTGAGAAGGAAGATCCTCTGGCAGAGGTGAAAGGACAGATTTGGTGCTGTTGTGATTTTCTCCAGCCTGTTGACTTGGTTGTCCTTAATAGCCCTCTGCATCAAGATTGAGCAAGTCTAACATCCCAACATCTTGGGCATTGCTTATGTAGAAATGTAGAGCTGTACATAGACACTCTACCCACTTCTATGGACTGATCCAAACTCAATGGGGAAGAAAATTCAGTGGGGCAGCTTCAAGTCAACAATTGAAAACCCAAATCAACAAGATCACGACCTTCCAAAAGATGTGAGCATAAGTTTTGGTATGTGTTGTTTGCATCTCACGTTGAAATGCAATGATAAAGGAGAGAAGGCAATACTTCCAAACATGGCTAGCATGAAAAAGGAAGAAGCATATCTTCGGGGCATTCAATGCATAGAGGCTAGCAAGGGTTTACTCTTGTGTAAGATGCTTCACGGTGATAATTTTTGGTTGGTTCCAGGCATGCATAGTATCATCACCATGTGGGGAACACTTGAGGGATTAAGAGCAAATTGGAGCTTTCTTCTTCAAAGCAAATTTTCACGCCAAGTTGGGGCAAGGAAGAGATGCAAGAATGTTGAATTAAGGACTAATATGTTTGCTGATTTCAACCATAGACTTGCTAATCTTCATTTTCCAGCCTATGTAAGACAACCTTCAGTCCCTATGCTACTCATGAATTTGCCTTTTTCCATAAGATTTCAGTTTGGTAGTTGTTATGCCATGGTTATAGGGCTGAATGTGCAAAAATCAGATTTGGGACTGCCATTAACAGCCATGAAGAATGGTAAACTTGCATTTTCGAAGGGAATTCTGTACGGCGGGTGAAGAATGTATCTCAATGACTTGCACTCCTAAGTCTTCCATTCTACAAGGGTATGAGGCAACGAAGAGGAGACACACATGGACTGACACACAATTGATTGATTTAAAGGGGCTACAATGAGCGTCAAGGTCACATATCCAGACGACAATGATCCCTACACTAGGTCAACCTTCCAAGGCCCGTAGTCAAGAGAGAGGAGAGTACCCTTCTAAGATATCGGTTAATGGGGGAGAGATGTAGATCGATAGAAAGATAATACATGCACGCACAAATCTATACTATTGCATTATGATTGAAATGTAAATGAAGGAAAGCTTAGGAGCTGATCATATAAGAGCAATATGCTAACTAGCACCAATGTATATACAATACTAAGCTAACATAGAGCAATGGGAAAGGAGATGAACTCATCTATGCAAACTGACAAAGAGAGTTAGAGTACTTACTTGCGGAGTGGTCGCTGATGCATCTATCTCTCCAGAGAAACAATACGCCGAGAGAGAATCACTATGGGTGGAGAAGTGGAGCACCGTTCCTATCCTAGACTCACTATAGATGACCCAATCATGTAAGCAATCCAACAACCAAGAAGAGTGTCCAATCGAAATCAAATGTAAGATAGACCAAGAGCAGAGCGAGCAGATGCGAAGATGGTGCAAAAGCATAGAGTAGATGGCTTGTTCATGTCATTCCTTTCTTCCATGAAATGTCAGGGTGTGATGTGCATATATACTTGACGGGTGATGGCGTTGGCCAAGGGAAAACCTAATACCGACACCATTGCCCGCTGGTGATGGCGTTTGCCAAGGAAAATCCAAATGTCAAATGGGGTGCAATGTGTCATGGATCGAGCAAAAATAAGTGTCAATGATGAAGTCAAATGCAAACAAGTGTCAGGAGTGCTAGTGTGTCAACATAAAAGGACTGACGGAGGCAAATGTAACTAAGGCTAGGGCCACATAGCGGTACATCTCTCTGTGTATTGTCTCTAAACCCACAATGACCATGTGTATAGTCATACCCCATTTCCAGCAGGCCCCTTAAGACACCTGCTCGAGAAATAGATGCATCAATGACCCTTATCTGCACAAAAGAGTTGTAACAGGCATGAAAAATTAGGTGTATACAAATTCCATCATGGGTTGATGTGGGAAGGAGGTTACAACTGAAATGAAGAAACATATCAGATTTGAGAGTCCCAACTTGGATAAGATTCCATGTGAATTATGACTATGGAGAATTGTTTTCAGCCCCTTCACAATCTGATTTGCATCTTGTAATAAGGGGGATAGCTGGTCAAGCTGATTATTCGTCCATTTCTTGCTTTATGATGGAAACTACATCAGTGTGCAAAGAAAGTAGATGTCATTGCTTTTTTTGATGTCGAAGATGAAGAAGACTTTAATGAAGAAAAGAATAGTAGAGGTTTGAGTTTGTTTGGGTTGAAGCTCCCTCATTTAACATTCACAAGATCCAGATTATGGGAGCACTACTTTGATATGATGATGCTTGGGCATATGAGTTTGCGATTGCTTGGGGATAAACAATCTCGGGAAGGGAGGACTGTAATTTCCCCTTTTTCGAATTGAAGCCTAATGTAGACTTCTTGACATTCCCTTTTCGTAGCAAAGAAGACTAAGTGAACAAGTGAAGGAATTGCATTTCAATTCAGTTTTCTTTTATTAGATTTAATGTTTTCTTTTAGTGTTTTCCTTTAGGAGGCAGGTCGACTGGGTTTGAAGAAATTAAAAATGCAATTAAAAGATAAAGTGAAGCTTAAGTGGTTGGTCCTTTTCTAATTCGCCTTTGGCGCCAAGCAAGGAGTATAAAAGGGATGGTATGACTTCATTTGCAAATCCTATTTGGCACATTCTACATCTTCATTTGGTTTGTTAGGCTAGTTGCTCAATACCATTCCACTTGAGGATGAAATCCCTCTTGTGTGGCATCCAAGGAGGACGGAAACCTTCCTTGTGGCTTGGTGGAGAACGAAAACTCTCCATGGTGGTTCATTGAAAACATCTCTTGAAGACTTGCTTGGCGATTTGGGTCAGAGACATCAAGAAGGATTACAAAAGCTTTGCATGATTTTTGGAGCTCTTCCCTAGGGGTGCGACTAGGGTTTGGGGCTGGTTCAGTGCCTTCTAGGGCACATAACTCATATATTGTTTTATATTTTGATTCTCCATAATTTATTAGGTTGGAATCCATAATTTGGCTATTTTTGGAGGGGTTTAGCTAGTGTTTTCAGCCCTTGTTTATGGCTGCCCTGCTGCTGTCACATATTTAATTACAGCAGTGTGTCTTTGCTGATTTTTTCCATTTATTTGTTGCAAATTGGATGAATATTGGTTGCTGTAGTTGACATAATTATTTAGAAGTATTTTTCAGCTGTTGTGCATGGTTATTTTGGTGAATTTAAGCTCCTATACAGTTCACTACTAGGGTTTAAAGAATATTACAGCTGCTGCTATAAAATCAGATTTTATTTCACTTGGGTTTGTGTGGTTTCTTTCTTTTTCAGTTTCAGCCCTTGAAAGGGATATTACACATTGACATAGGGAATTCTACTCTTTGCGAGTTCAGACCCTCGGCAGATCAACAAAGCACGTCCACCTTGCAGCTCGATAAAGCAATTCTCTTACCATAACCCTGTTCAATAAGCATTGTTTATGTTTTTGAAAATCAAAAGTCACAATTTCAAAACATAAAATCAACATGCTCCATTTGCATGTTTGAAAAACTACATGGTTCGTTTGGTGTTTTAGATAAAACATTAGTTATGGAGAAGTTGAGGGTTCAACCCTCTCAAGCACCCCAAAGCTTATTATTTTGATAAAAATCTCTTTTAAAAGAATTTTTAATGCGGGTGGTTATTAAAAGAGATATTTTTTAATAGGGTAAATTTTTGTAAAGGGGCATCGTATTGAATATTTTTTGTAAAGCAAAGAGGGCGTTTTTTAAGAGTATATTTTTCTATTAAGATTTGTTTTGTATTGGAGACAATTTTTTTTGAAAAAGGGAGAATTATTTATTAGAAAAATTTATGAAAAGGGGGGGGGGGGGGGGGGGCCTCGATAGATATGGAGGGGGGGCATTCGAATAGAGTGAAACTAGATTGAGGTTGAGGTGAACTAGTATAAAAACCACATACTAGAGGCGAACCGTACTATATTTATTGATACAACAGGTCTTATATTTTTCTGAAATTTGTAATTGGATGCATTATCAGTTGTAACTGACATTCAAAATTTTAGCATTGTAATGGGGGAGATCATCCACAATGCTAAAAATTCTTGCATGACAAACGCCAAATTTTTAGGGTAAAAGGTAATACAAGACAAAGGCGACAATAAGAAGCAACACGCTCCAAAATTTCGTGATTTCTCCCATGTTCACACTAATGGGGAATGTTAGGAATAGTCCTCACATGGGTGCTTAGGTTAGGGCTCAGGTGCTCCACATTATTATTTGTTGACTAGTGGGTTTGTGTAAATAATATGTGGAGAGAATAATACATAATGTAACTGTTACATAACAATTACATTATAATGGAGTTGTTAGAGATTAAGAGAGATTTTAGGAGTAGGTTGACAGATTGTGGGAGATTCTAGATGATATTCGACTCTCCAATTTGAGGCGATCATCTCTTTATAGTTTGTACTATCTCTCATCGAATAATTTATGTTGATTGAATCTTATTAAGCCTTGGCTTGTTTTAGATATGGGGTAAAAGCCATAGAAAGTCATACCGTAATAAGGTAAAAATTTGAAACCCAAATGTGAACATCAAACCCTAAGATAGACAAAATTATTGAAACCCTAATGTAGAAGGAATCCTACATTTTTTGTGCTCAAATCAATTGTGGGGTTCACCAAAATGTTTTGATTGTTTTCACCTCTACGGACAAGAAATGTAATGAAAACAATGTGCTAATTCAAACTATAAAAATAATGGCATAAATACAATAAATCTTAATTGTTAAGGAATAATTGATATTGCGATTAACCAAATTAGAATGGACAAGACAATGGACAAGACAATAGAAGGATAGAAGGATAATTGTTTGTGGATCTTAGTTGATACAAGTTTTGGAACTACTTAAGAGTGCTTTGTCAAGTGCTCAGATGCAAGATAGGTGCTGAAAACCTACTTGGATGTTGCTGCCAAGGTTGGACACCTGCGGAAGACGACACTGTTTGGGTCTACTGGTTTTATCCCTGAGGGAGTTGGGGCTTTAAACTTCTTAGAAACCTTCGCCTGTGTTTGCAATCTAGTTTTTGATATGTGTGACCTCTTCGATCCGATGTGATGATGCATGTTTGATCTCTCTTCCAACCAAGCTCTAATTATGCATGCTTGACCACAAGGAACCTTAAAAAGGGGTTAATAGTTTGAGTTGGACTGACCTTAGCATACCCCTATGATGGTTGAGCGTTGCCTATGTACCACTACTTTGAAGAGAGCTCAAACAACACGTAGATCTCCCTCCTATGTGAGTGCACGAATATGCAAAATCATGTACAATCTAAATGTGATCCCTTCTGTAGACTTTGACACTTGGCACCATGCAACTTTGACCTCTTTGTATTCATATTTAGCTCAGTGGGACGCTCTTTGAAGATTTTTCGATATATCTATGCCTTTGTATAATGATCTCAAATATATGTGAGGGTGCTTCAAGAGTGTGAGAGGTGCTTCTTAGATGTAAGAGGTGAGGAATGAATTTAGGGTCATTTGTATGCATATGCGACTCTTTGTTAGTTACCTGCCATAGAAGACCCATGAAATGTGTCTAGGTTGACCTAATGGAGATCCCAAACTCAAAAAATAGTTGTTGGAGGCTCTTGGATGTTGCCAGTAGACGACAATGTTCGGGTTTCCCGTTATTGTTAATGAGGTGTAAACAAGGATATGATGATTGGAGAATGTTTGTTTAGGAGTCTAAAGGCGTTCCTGTATTGTTTGAGCTGATCTTGAATTATAATTTACTGGCAGATGAAGGTGGCTAAGATAGTGAATTAGTAAATTGATAGAGGGAAAATGTGTTCAAGAGTCAAATATATGTCAATTTTCCGAGTGTGTCAAAGTATGCCAAAATTGATGTTGCCAAAGTGTCAAAGACAAAATCTAGGTGTCTACAATAGCAAACCAAATCTTCGTATCATATTTCATCATGATTTATGTGTAAGGAGATTTAGAAAGAGAGATGCATGTTCTTGCATGAACCAATCCCAAAACAATCTTGCTATCATACATTTAAAAAAACTGGATATGATAGATTTTGTTTTCACCTATCTTACAAAGCTCATTTATAAACCCATATTTTATCATTCTTGCCTTGACATGCAGACTATGATGGTTGACTAACCAACCACAAACATGTAGTTTGAAGCTATGTCACAAGGTACGCAGAATTTTATTGAAAAAATTCAAATTTCGCTGAACTTAATTCTTGTCGAACATGAACTTGAACTTTATCCATTATTTTTGCACGGGAAGATTTTGACATGATTCACATTATGTTATAGATGTGTATATATATACATATACCAATTAAAAGCAGAGAACAGAAAGCTCTTTCCAATCTGTCCCTGTGACATATTTATGCACTTTTTCAGAAACTAAAAATGATAAAAAAATTATTTGTTTGAACTTATAGACATTTTTCTTTTCTTAACTTTATCTCTTGGTGAACTTGAACCGAACTTTATCCTCGTCGAACATGAACTTGAGCTCGAACCTTGTGACTTGGTGTTGAAGGATGTTTTTGGATCTCTAATGGCTTAACATGTTTTCAGTGCTCATCCATAGGGCCTCGGTATCATGTACTCCCAACCTCTTGTTCAAACCATGGCACATATAAATGTTGATCTTATCATATGAGAAATGGGTCTACTTGATCTTCCCATACAAGAGATGCGTCTCTTGACTTGAAATAGATTTATCAGTGCTCCATTTTCAATCTTTAAAGTTAAGGTCCTTGAGTCTCGAAATGCAGTATAAATATGTTGGTCTGCAGGATCATTTTGCAAAGCTCAAGAGAGATTGTCTGATTGTTGCGCCCTCCCCCCCAGCTCTTCAAACATTTAATTGGAAATTGTTAAATCTTAAGGCTTACTGTATAGCTCTCAAAGAAATTTTGTATTAATCCTAGAAGTCGAAATCATTTTTCCTTTCTAGTCATTGCTAAGCCTGCACATTGTGCATGCCCATATATGTCTGCATGGCTTTTCTGCTCTGGGCACAGGAATTAGAAAAACTTTTATGATGATAGAATACTTCCAACAGATTCAAAAGAATGAATGGAGGAAAAAAAAGAGAACAAGATTATGGCGGTGAAAGAATGAATACATGATTACAATAAAGAACAAAACTTTTAAAAAGGTAGACACAGATGGAAGATAACATGCCAGGGACAGCTTAAGATAAGAGCAGTTGATGCCATTAGAGACTCGAGTTTTTGTTTCGGACGAATAAAGAAGAAAAAGTGATTCCTTGGTTCAAACAATGTAGGGAAAATTCTTAAGTTAAACATGTACATACAGAAAATCGACATGCTTCAATTTTCCGCCATCTCTCACAAAATTTAAATGTTTTAGACTTATCGTTTGTTTTTCATATTCTATTCTTGGTGTTTTTTAGCTTGTACTTTGATACAATGAGATAATTTTTGGGTTTGTGATTTAGGTAGCTTGTTATTACTAAAACTGGAAGGCTGAACCTTTACAGCAGGTGACTTCCTATTGAAATGAAATATGAAGTTTAAGAATTGAATTTTGTTTCTGTGAACTTGGTAGCATATGTTTCGATGTTCAAGGCAGTGTCCAAAGAATAAGTTTCATTTGTGTGCAGGATTTTGAAGGAAATAAAATGATCAATGAGTATGTTCGTGAATGCAAAATTGCAAGTGGAAGTTACAGTAAAGTTGTAAGTAAAAGTCCTTTTCTTGTTTAGAATTTGAATCTTAGAAGAAAACATGTTCTACATCCTGAGTTGATTATGAGGCTTCAATTCAGGTCCTCCACCGAAGTAACAAGGACGGAAACCTGTATGCAGTCAAGGTACATAGTATCTACTAATTGATTATTGAATCTGCGACTTTTAGATTTACAGACTTAAATGCGAATAACACTAGTAAAATTTGTTCAAGGAAATGGTTCTATTCGTTAGGTTGAGAAAGCATTCTTTACTTTTTAACTTATATGTTGAGGATGTCAGATAACTAGTAAAGATCATGGCAGAAAGAGCATAATTAATAATCTTACCAACATCACTAACAATGGGAAAATACAGAGATGTAGACAAGAGGCTTCTATAAAATTTGGCTTTCACTTGTCTCATGCATGGAACATACTCTAGAAAACTGTATATGGGGATCTGTAGTAACAGCTATAATGGGAATATTGGAGTAGTTACAGCCCTTTTTTGCTGTTTACCTTCCTTCCAACCTGTCTACAATACAGACTTCTTAACAAGGACAAGATGGTTGTGAGCCAAGGAGTACATAAACTGGAATTTCTGTTTGGAATTGACAAACTTGAATTTCTTTTGAAAACAGCTGTTTGAATGTTAGCCTATTCTCACATTCTTGACTCTTATAGAGATTTTGACTGGTAACTTCATGTGTCGTATTGTTTAAAGTAATCAGTGTCAGATTCATGCACTATTTAATAGCCTGGAAGTGGACTTCACTGTCTCCTATTGTTATCAGTAGAAGTTCACAGAGAGAAGTTGATGGTCTGAACTCTGAATTTTACTTATAAGTAGCACACTCAGATTTCTGGTTTTACACGACTACTGTCTGCCAATTCGAAGCATTATCTATGCTAGGAGCCTTGCAACCTGGAACTCAAGATGATTGGAAATGTATCATGGCTGTGTACAGACATAAACCCCTTAAGAGTAATATTGTTAGTATTAGTGAACCTACCCATGTCCAAGCATATATTTGCTTCACTGTGGTCTTTAAATTTAGAAGCTTTGATAGAGTTCTCTTGACAATTTTCAACTTCGTCCACAGGTTCGAAGAGTGTTGTTCTCATAAAGGTCCAAAACCTACAAAACGTGAGTGGATAATCCCTTGTTATTCCGTGCATCACTATAATGCGACCTTACATTATGCATTCGTGGACCATATGGAATTTGGGTGTTAAGTTTATGGCATGGATAATAGGGGATGAGATTTAAGTTTCTTACACTAAGGTCAGCCTTATTCACGCAGCAGGTGTTGCTTATTTTGTAGTTTTACATCTAGTTTTCTTGTGGAAAATATTCAGGATGGTTTCAAGACATATTCTTGCAATTTTGGATTAGTTTGCTTTGGTTTGTAGGTTTACATAACCAATATTTTTGTTGTGTTCTTTGGATGATGGGTTATCAATTAGATATTATTTCTTAATGAGAATGGATATAAAGATATGCTGACTTCTTTATCAACTACCAATGCCTATGCATGTGTTATATGCAGGTATTTCGTAAGGCTCGGCTACGCAAAATTCGTGCTGCTCATTCTGGAAGCGCGATGGCAAAATTTTTAACAGAGGTTAGCTTATAAATCATTTACGTTTTGTTTTTGTTTAATTTTTTCCACTGGACATACAGATCATAGTTTGTTTTTGGTTTCTTGTAATTTACCTTTTTAGGTAGCTATTATGAAGCAATTGGATCATCCTAATATTGTGAAGTTGATTGAAGTTATTGATGATCCAAATAGCGATCGACTTTACATGGGTGAGTTTACTAAACCTAAATGCAAGGATGTGTGCTTTTAGTTTCTTTTCTTTACAGATTTGTGATAAAATCTAACAGAAACTGCTAATGTATATATTAATGTGTACTGCACTGTATGTAATATCCTGCAAGCGTTACTTCTAGCTAAAACAATATGGGCACCATTGCTCTAGTCCTGAAAAATACCAAATAACAGTGAAATATGAACTAGTTTATTCCTGGATATAGCAACATAGTTGGAACACGGATGGATCTCTCTTTGATTAGGTACTTTATATGACTTAGTTCCACATTGTTTCCAGAAGCTGTTTAAGGCCTCAGCAACTTTTTGTTTTTGAAGTAGACTAGAGGTGGTTCCATATCTATTTCAATATTCCAAGGTTATACTTTGTATATACATCCTCCTTCCTGCTCAAGTGCTTATATATTTATCATTATAAAGTCTCTATAGGGAGCATTTTTTTTTGGAATTTAGTGTGAGTAAATGTTTGTGAACAAACTCCACCCATATTGCTGCTTCAAGCCACACATTACCAATATTAATGCCATTCTTATAAATTTCAGTTCTAAAACTAATCGTGCTATGTTTTAATCGAATATTACATTAACATCAAGTGAAACTTCATCTCATGTTACACTATTAGGATCCTTTTATTTTAATTTTCTAAAGGATTGATATTAAGTCAATTCATAAAAATGTGCAGTGGTAGAGAAGATTTTTGCAGGCAGAAAAGATATGAACGAGCCTAGCTATTTGGCGTCTTAGAAATTGCGAAATTACTTTACTCATAGCATCAAACCTATAACTACTACTAGATTCTGTAATGTCCCCTTTCTCGAATTAATTAAATAGGAGGACCTGAAGCCTATTTTTTATTTTCCGTAGGCTGGGGAGGATTAAAAAGGGAAATAATATAATAATAATTCATTAACTTGTCCAAAAAGGTGCTTTCAGTTATAACTTGGAAAATGGACACGTAGTGTATTATTATGAAAAGGAGCCAAAAATAAAATATTAATTACATGGCCAAAAGTAATTAATATTTATGAGGATGGAAGAAGGTGAATATCTAATTAAAAGTAATTTTAATTACTTTTAGGGTTTTGGATGAAAAAGAGCTTATTAAAAGAATTGATTGGAAAAATTGAATCATTCAATCATTCGAACAATTTCACAAATGCTTGTTTTGCAAGTTTGGGGTAGCAACCTCCATTTTTAACACGAAGGACAAAAACCCTCATGTGTTAGGGGTTGGGGACAAAAACTCTCACACCCATTTGGTAATTCCATCCAGGGATTACACCAAAGCTTTCAGATTAAGAGGAAATCTATCATACAGGTACAAACATGCTGATTTATGGCTATGTATGGGGCTGCAATAGTTCAGAAAATTAATAAAATATTCTTGAAAAGTGACATTTCAGCTCGATGTCACTATTCACGGCATCACTATTCATGTTTGTACCTACTATTATAGTCTATTGTACCACTTGCATTAAACTTCCAATCTTGGCGTTATTCTTTTCGGAGGAAATTCTGTTGACATCACACTCATGGGGATTTATTATTGCTGCCAGGGGTCTGCCGTACTTCCAGCAAAGGTGCCATACTTCTAGAATTCCTCTTTCAGCTAGGGTTTCAGAGAAAATTCAGTTTTCATGCTTTCTATTCAGTTTCAGGGTAGGGTTTGATGTAATAAATTCATATTCAACATATTCGAATAAATATTGCAGTTGGTATTTTCCATAAGCATTGATACTTAGAAAAATTAGTAAAAGAACAAAATATTTAAAATTTTATTAAAAGGGATATTATAGATTCCTGCCTCCAGTCACTAGAAAAATTCTGAGACGAAATTTAAAACCACTATGAATAATAAAATAGATATCGAAAATGTTAAACAATTTTTATGTGGCACAGAAACCGTAATGGATATTTCTGTAGACATTAAAACCTTGGACATATGAAGGCTGAGAAAATCCTACCAAATAGGTGTTGACCTATAGGGAGTTCAAAAAGTTGTAGGGTCTAGGTGAACTGTTTGCAAGTATCTTGAGATAAATCCTTTGATTTTTCAAAGAAAGCATTTGGGGCTTACTGTATGACTGTCAAATGTTTTTGGATCTGTTTTAGCGACTGTGATGCGTTAATGTGCTTATCCTTACATACCTTGCAATGCATTTACAGATACCTTTGAAAAGTTCATTCTCTGCTTGTTTTTAATTCACTGTTATTTGTCTTCCATTCATTAATCTTATAAAGCATTTTGCATTAGTCCTATAACCTTATTTGCTTGTTCTTTTACAAAGTCAAAGGGCCATGGTGCAAAAGTTGTGGTAGCTTTGAATTTCTAAGTCAAGAGAAATATCTTGATTGCATTGTGTGCCTTATTCTCAAGGTTCAGCTGATGGATATGGATATGGGTATGAATATAGATATGGATGCGGATACAACTACTTTTAAGACTCCTTGATATGGATATGGTTAGATGCAACATACATATATGCTCTATATATACATTTTTTGCATACAATAATATTTATTATATTAAAAATATTGTAATAATCAAAATGATAAATTATTTTCATATTATAATAATCAATATTATAAATTATTTTCATATTATAATAATCAAGATTATAAATTAAAAAAAATATATTTGTAATAATTATCAAATTTAAATTATAAACAAATTCATACATTAAATTAAAATTACATGTAAATTACACACTTCTAGCCCATGGGAAAGGAACCTGTTAGAAAATGATGAGAGAGACAATGAAGAGAAATTGAAGGTATATGGCACACAACACACTTGGATATGTGCATGTTCATCATCTTATTATGCTAGAAGTTACATTGTAGATGGAGAAGTTTACAATCAAACATTAGTTAATAGATAACTAATGGTTGATTAAGTGTTAGGTAATATATATTTTAATTGCCCCCCTTAATGACTAAACCGGAGACATGTTTGTCCCAAAATTTTCCAAATACAGTAAAACCAAGAAGTCTAGTCATTAAATTTGCAGGTTGTGGCTTAGGTATTACTTTGAAATTTGCAGTTGTCCTCTGACATTTTGTTACTGTCCAATGTATGAGCTTTGGTGAAGAAAGAAACCTAAGTAGATAACTAACAACAAAACAAAAATTCGGTCTTGTGGATATAAGATATATTAGGTTGCCAACCAACTCTCGAAAGAGTGATTCATTGACCGATGATGAATCATCATTGGTTGATAATTTTAGGCCAACCTCCACAACTTTATAATCAAAATCTTGGAGATGTTGATAAAAATATAATGTACTAGGCTCGTGAGCCTACTTAAGTCTGTCCAAGGATTAAATCAATTTGCAACCCAAATAATCACGTTCAAGTACCTGAAAATATTTAGGTAGCACCATGTAGACCTCCTTGTTCAAATCTCCCGAGAGAAGCAATTGAAATGTGACCATCTTTGCTATATTGACAACACTTTTAAAACCTAACTCCATAGTAGTGGGAGAAACAACCATCTCCTTATTTTTTCCCTCATGTTACTCATCTATTCCCTCATGTTGGGAAAAGGATTTTGCAATAAGATGAACAAAATGACTATGCTCTATTAACCTCTGAGCTAGTGCCTTTGATTGAGTGGTTGTTCCTGCCGTCTCACCACATGTCTCTTGTGCATCTTGGATATTGGAATGCATCTCCTGTGCATCTTGAATAGTGGAATGCATCTCCTTTGCATCCTGGAATCATCCTCTACAATTCTTTGAGTGGCTTGTTTAGCTAGCTCACCATGCGCCTCTTGTGCATCTTGTAATTGAGGCATTTCATCTGCTTGCGCATGAAGAATTTCAACTTGCTGTAGATTCTTTAGAGTGGCTTGTTGACTTAGGTAGAATTTCAACATACCTAGTGTACTTACTGAGAGTTTTTGAACATTTTTTTTAGGACTAAATGAATATCTCCTGTCCCTTCTACTTCAAGTGACGCCCCATCAACTAATACAATTGAATAAGAAGGATTTGTATTTGTTGTAAATGTTACATACCAGTCCCTTCGACATTAAATATGTTTGCATGTGCCGGAACCAACGATCGAACAATTGGTAACACTAACATTCGAGCATGATGCCGTGAGCGCATACTCTTGAAAATCCCATTCATTTGCAGTCACTACCACATTTGCCTCATCCCGTATCCATTTGTTGTGTAGGAAAAAATCATATTATCACTTCTAACATTCCTTTTTGATGATGTCCAATCTTACGATAGTAAAGACATTTCACTTGGTATCTAGAAGATTCACCAGGATTTCGTTCCCACTTCCACTTTGAATGAGCAATGAACACTCTATTTTTGTTCAAAATTGGACTCAATTGCTTAAGCCTGCCTGTGTTCCTTCTTTAACAAGTAGGAACTAGCTTGATCAAAAGTCAAGGGTCTGACCTTCAGCTATCAAATGTAAAACTTTGTTGGCTAGATTTTCTGCATAGCTGAAACCTAGGCAGTCATGAGATAAATCTCCCTCATTTACCAATGAGGCTCCTGTGTAAGATTTGTCAATTAAATATGCTAGTATCTATTTGTGGGTTTTACTTTAACCATGCAGCTCATGAACCATAGCTGTATAGTTTTGCAACAAGTAAGCAACTGTTAAAGAAAGAAAATATCTGATGAAAAAGGAAACAATAAAAATAAAGAAAGAGGGAAGATGTACAACCCAATCAATAGATTACAGAGTTGATTGCATGCACATAGACAAAACAGATAGATATTAACATACAAAATTATAAGCAAAAGGAACTTTCAGATCTAGATCTAGAATAACGCAAAGTTTATGGATAGATCTAAGACAGAAAGTTAGAAACAAAATGCACCGTTGACACAAAATTCTCCGGAAATATGCTCCTTTCTATTCCTCTGCTTCAAATAACTATTAGGGGTTTCAACACAAAGTCTGGAACACAAGAATGTTGCTTACAAATTCTGATCCTTTAACCCGTAGGTTCTTCCTCTACTTATAACATGTAGAGGGGAAATTACAAATAGGAAGCCTTTAGTTGAATTGGCACATGTGGAAGTCGGAAAGGAAACAACTGACAATCTCTCTCCTATAATTCCTCTTTGCATGACATGCATGATTTATAACTGAAAATAGAATCTTCTATTTTGCATGTATGCCACCTATTTCCAAGTAATTGACTACTTTAAGTAATGGCTTTTAAACCGATCACGTAAGTTTTATAATTTAATTGATCGCTCAATTACTTTGTCGAAGAAAATAAGAGGGAAGAAAGAGGAAAGTTGCAGTTTTGTTCTTTTACCATATTCTGCATGCAGTTGATTCTTTTGCCTTAGATTCTCACCAAACTGGATCTGGAAGCAGCTGACAGTGACTTTGCTTACAAGTGTTTTCGCTGACATGTCTTCCCTCTTATCCTTGAAGCTTTTGTAGTTCTTCTCCAGTACATGCATCAGTGTAATGTTTGCCGTAAATAACTCATCATTTTTATTTTTAATTGCATATGAGCAATTAAAAAATTTTGAAACCACTCCCGATGAATGCAAATTCAATGAAGGCTTCAACTGGAAGATTGGGAGCACATGCACAAGATCCTGGAAGTAATTCTCCATGCACTGACTTCTACAGGGGCTGCATTAGAAACAAGAGGATGAATTTTTGCCAGAAGCCTTTGCAATTATGAGATCTGGATTTGGATCTGGGCCTATTGACTTTAGCAAATCTGGAAGCTATGCATGATTTTGTAGAGCCTACCCTTTCATCCCACTTTGCCATGGCTGGAGCAATCTTTGTCTGAGCAACTCTTTTTCTTTTAATTATGTTGGAATTCTTTGCAATTGGTGCAAATCTGACAATTTCTTCAGATTAGGAGGATATATTCAATGTACCTGACATTGATTTGCACTCTCTTTCACTTATATGAGTACCTGTAATGAATACCTGCAATTAATTCAGACAAAGACGGATTCCAGAGCATGAACACTTGATTTTTATCACAAAAATCTGCATATTAAGCCCGCTGCCCTAAAATTTGAGGCTTTGCTTGCATGCATAGCAAGCATGAATATTTTTGACTTCACCTGGGCACTCATACCAACATGCAGATAATTAACAAGCCTTAAATCAAACTCCTCCAACCCTAGGCGCCAAACTTTGAAGCTTCCCTGCAGTGGAAAATAAACTTCAATGCAAAAATCCTCCTTCCTTGGGCTCCAAAACTGTCCAAGCTGCAATCCTTTGCAAAAAGAATTAATTACACCTTCACTTATGGCAGCCCATGCTTATATAACCCTCAACATTCTATTTCTAATAATTGTCCATGCTATTCCTGGCAATTAATTAATAAACGAACATGTTGATTCCTCCAACTTGGGCGTCCAAATTTGCATGCTCATGGCTGCCATTAAATAAATAAATTTAATTTATGTTTAGCCCTCTACTTTCACTTAACATCATGCTTTGACCTCATGCGCCAAAATTAGGAATTAAATCCATTAATAAATACTTCAAAAAGTATTATTTCTCCTCCAAATGGGTCACACTTTTTAGCATGCTTTGGGGCTGCATTAAATAAATTAAATTTATTTATTTTTAGACTTCTTCTTCCAGTCTTACTTGACTTCTATTCATGCATTGACTTTTCCTCATCCTTGGGCACCAAAATTAGGAATAAAAACAATTAATAAATGCAATTAAAGTTATTCTTTAATGCTCAAAGGGGTCGCACTTTTTGACATGGCTGATTTCTATATTTAAAAGTCAAATTTTAATGGGATTATTCACCCTGCACTGCAGCTCCGAAAATCCCATCATCCACTTAAGTTGTTTGACTTCCATAATGAGATTTTTTACCTTGTAAGGTAGGTAAGAAGTTCCCATCAATTCCTTAAGTGATTTTTCTTTATTTTATAATGAGAATTTTCACCCTGCAATGCAGGTAAGAAATTCCCGCTTGCCTGCTGCCTCTAATTTTCCCATCGTAACTTAAGTGTCTTTGCCTTCATGGGAAAAAGTACCCTGCAAGGCAGATACAAAATTCCCACCTGCCTGCTGCGACCAAAAATCCCACTGCAGCTTAAATCCATCCATTCCCAAAAATGTGACTTGCCTAGAAGAGGGTTTTTTGTGCACGACTTCGTCTTTTTAAAGAGAAACTGACTTCCTGAAGCTAATTCCTTTTGGCACGGCGGCCGTAGATGATCTCCAGATATTCCAAGCAAGAAAACAGACTGTACTGGCGAAGGAATTGACCTAGGGGAATTTCACAGAAAAACCGAGGAGAAAACCAAAGAAAAACGCAAAAGAAATAAATAAAAGCGAAATACGTTGCCAGAAGTTGTAGACAATGCCTTGAATTCATTCCTGGTGAAAACCCTAATGAGATGAGTGAATACTGGCATGCAAAATCGCAACAAGACTCAACCGGAGCACAATTTACTTCAAACGGGGCACTATTTATTTAATAAATAAATAAATAAAAATTTCCCGCAGACAAAACTTGGCGAAGGGATAAAATGAGTTTGGTCATCTGGGTATTTGTCGAAATTGGCTCATATGATACATTGGGAATATCCTAACATAATACAAACATCTTTTGACAATAAAAATACAAAAGACCAGTTATTTTAAAAAGAATGAAATTTTTTCAAATGGGTAGTCACAGATTTCAGGGTGAAATTTGGGGACACCAAGCTTTCACAAATGTTTTATAAGAGGGTGGTAAATTCTTCCGAACTAGCGCAACTATGTCATAATTATCCACTTTTTTATTGATGGCACCAAGCTGGTATCAGAGATTTTTCATCCAAAGATGCTTTGATAGGGACCCATCCTCATGCATTGTTGCTGAAAACCATATATGCTTTAGGTACAAAACCTGACTTTTCTCGCTGGATACTTGTTCTTCAGACTGGTCCAAAACACACTTGTCTCAGTGGCATTTTGGACCTTGGGTATCAAATCATCTAACACATATACCTTCAACAACAACAAGGCCTCCTTATGACGCTTGTCATAATCCGCAAAATTTGCAATAGGATTACCTTCAGTGCTGATAGTGATTTTATTGCAGTTTTGATATTCTGCAATTGTCAAAATTTTATGACTCCGGACATTGTAGTTTTGACTAGTTAACTTCTGCGCTTCCAGAACTAAAGTTTGAGTGTTGGCCAATTTACACAATGTTCGACTTCTAACCTGTAAAATCAATGCAAAAGGAAGGTGAAAAATCGAATTTGAATCTGTTTGCTACAGTAAATTTAGAATTTTACACAAATAACTTACAATCTTAGGGGCTTTGCCCTAACTGCAGAACATTCAGACGTCAACTCATGATTTTCGGTCTGCTATTTCCCCTGTCGTGTTCTAGGCGACCTTCATTGCCCTCATGTTCTGGTTTCCATAAAAATGTCACTAAATAATTGTAGTCCTACTACACAAAAATGTTTGCTGCATATAAATTGTTGTTTTGGTCTTTGAATGAAAATGTGCCCTTTCCTTGTGTAACTGGTCCGCACGTCTGGAAAATGTGAAAGCAAATGTCCTGGACTGTCTGGTCAGTAAAATTATGTGATATCCTCCTGTGGATCTGTACTTTGGCAAATTCTTTACTGAAAAACAACAAAAAATGAGTTCTGTCGGCCATGAAAAAGCATGATTCTGGTCTAGTTGGCCTAGTCAATCCAGACACCAAAAATTACGATTTATGTTTGATAATATTCATCGTGGTCTGCTATCACGTGGAAGTCTTCCTTTGCTACAATTTTTGCTTTGTTTGCTTTTGGGGTCAATGAAATCATGTTTTGTCTGTCTTTTGCTTGCGCCCACCTCTGAGGTCTGCAACTCTATTTTCCAAAATACGGACGCATGTCCTAAATCTGCATGATTATTGTGAAAATTGTGCCTTTCTACTTCCTTCGACTTGAATTCGAACCTCTTCAATCTTCTTTCCCACTGTTCAGACCCTCTTCCAAGACTTAATTGAACTCCAAGCCTGCTGTTTGTACCCTTCTCCAAGGGCTTCATGATGAGAGAGAGAATGAAGCGAAATTGAAGGTATACAACACATGACACACTTGGATATGTGCGTGTTCATCATTTTATAATGCTAGACGAAGTTACATATAGATGGGGATGTTTATAACCAAATATTAGATAATAGACAACTAATAGTTCAATAAGTGTGAAGTGATATATTTTAATAGTAGGAAGTTGGGTATTCCATGGATAATTTTTTTTAACAGGTTGAGCAGGCCAAAGAAACAAAATGAAAGAAATGAAGCAAAGTAGGCCAAAAGAAACAAATGAAATGAAATCATAATAGGTCGAGCTAGCTGATGTGAAAGTTTGAAGCAAAATAGTAATTCAACACTCATTCACCTCCACGTCCTCAGTTGTTGCTAATAAAATTCAGTTGAGAGGGTTGTTTCCAATTTATAAAATTATTTTTTTAGCGTTTTGAAGGTTTTTTTTTCCAAGCTAATTTAAAAAAACTTTTGAACCAGAGATGGCTGCAATTGGAGTGCATATCATATCCGGCTATATCTGCTACGACCCAATTATGGGTTCATATCTGAGTACATTATCTGGGCCATGTCCAAGCTGCGCCGTGCTTGTATCTGTACCCAACATCCAGCTTTACGCACCTAGTGTAGTGCCCTCTTGGTTGCGACTATTCCTGTGCTCTCTTGGGTCTTCGTTGCCTTAGTGAGTTGCTGTAGGCTTGCCTCGTTGCATTTCGATGTGTAATGCCCCTTGTCGACAGTAAAGAAAGACATTGGAGTTGGAACGTGCATGAGTGGTGCTGTAATGTCCCTTTCTAGGGCTGAGTTTGAAAATAAGGGTTTGGCCTTGAACTCAAATCAAACCCCAGTAGCGAACTGAAATGACACCTTCAGGGCATCAAACTTCCTTCAAAACCAGTTGGAGATTAGTGAACAAACCCTTCCATGGCAGAAAACTGTAGCATCACTTAAGGGCATCAATCCTCATGCAACAACAAGCTGAAAATGACAAAGAATGCTTCCAAATATTTTATCCAATCATGAAGATATTTATCCAAACAATATATTTCAAAAATAAATGAGAAACAAGTGATAAACCACAACTGAAATTAATTAAATAATCAGCAGAAGTACAAATCACATTAAGGGTTGGAAATGATGATTCCAAAACCCCAAAGATACCAATGAAGTGAGAAATCAGCCTTATAAATTACGAGGAATATGAATATTAACTTCAAATGTCAAGTTGTGCCCTAGAAGGCAGTTAAACCCTCTACCCAAGTCACCACCCTAAGAGAGGGTGCGCAATTGATGTAGAAGACCTTGATAACTTTTTGTCCTTCAAGCTGTAGCTGCAATCTAGCAAGATTACCTTCTTTGAAGCCTTGGAATCACCAATTGGAGAGTTTTCGTTCTCCAACTTGAACAAAGAAGGGTTTTTTCCTCCTTGTGTGCCACACCAAAGGATTTTTGCCCTCTAGTGAAATGGAATAGAGCCATTAGCCCCACAAACAAGTAAGTGTAAAATTATAATAAAGATGCATGCCTAAAATGAGCCCAAGTGACCCCTTATATATCTTCTTGGTGGTGCCAAGCACCATGAGGGAGTTTCCCCCATGACCGACCTCATAATGATGTTGCTTTTCTTTTTTGCCTTTGACTTTTTTTCTCCTCCAACCCATCCGACCTAGCCTATGAGAGAAGCCATGAAATAAAGGTAAATACTCACAAAAAAGACTAAAAACATAAACAAATCCTTCCCTTGTTCACCTTCTTCTAGCCCATGGGAAGTGGAATGGGCTAGAAGTCTTCAAAATGAATTAGTTCGAAAAAGGGGACATTACAAGTGCGGGTAGTTTGACCAACAGACTATATAAAGGCCATTGATATTAGTTTTGATTGTAGGTTGTGGTTGCCACTCCGATATGAGTTTTGTTGATTAGGTCGTTTTATCGAGCCTCACCAAGAACTCCCAGTTGGTGTGTATTTACATTTATTAGCTTTTGACCTAAGTTTGAATTTCTGTAGCTACTGCTACAGTTAAGCATATGATTTCATATGGTTGCATATTCTTGTAAGGACTGATTTGGTTGTATTAAATTTGTATTTGTCATTAGTTTGGAAATTCTTCAATTCAATCACTGTTCTATGAGGGTCCTATGATCAGCCCTAATCGCACTTCTTCCATAAAAACAGATCTATATTAGTGTGAATTCTATAAATCAGTTTTTGGTGTCTTAATTGATCTAGATTGCATTGAAGTACAAAGGAGATCCATTTGGGGATCTTTTAGTAGACTTGCTTGAGAGGCATTCCATATTCATTTGATATATTCTGAATTGTGTTGAATCCTGAAGCTTTCACCAAAAATATTTTAAGGAAGAAAACCCTTAGTATATTGCCTCTAGAGGACGAAAACCCTCTTAGAGTTTAGGAGGAATTTTTGCGCTGGATTTTCCATAGAGCTTACACAGAATTTCAGTGTTTTTCAGCGGTAATTATGGAGTTTTTGCAATAAAAAGTTGATTACCAGAGTTGCAGCAGTGCTGTACTGATTTTCTCTAATGGAGCGACTCAAATGTGGCTGTTATGTGATGTTTTGAAGTCATTCTAAGGTCTAATCCTTGCTACTATCTGTTTTATTTATTTTTACAACTCAAGGGAAGGTATTTTCAATACTGTGGATGGATTTATATTACTGTTTCAGCCTCTTTAGATCTGCAGATTTCTGATATAAATTTCAGATTAATGACAACTCAGAAAAGTCAGATTTTATATGTATTTTACACTACCAATGTGGCTGTTATGTGATGTTTTGAAGTCATTCTAAGGTCTGATCCTTGCTACTATCTGTTGTATTTATTTTTACAACTCAAGGGAAGGTATTTACAATACTGTGGATGGATTTATATTACTGTTTCAGCCTCTTTAGATCTGCAGATTTCTGATATAAATTTCAGATTAATGACAACTCAGAAAAGTCAGATTTTATATGTATTTTACGCTACCAATACGCACAGGTCAGATTTTATTTGGTTTGATTGCTATTGTGGGAATTTTATATACCAAACTAGCCGCATTTTTTCAGATCTGCATTAGGGAAAGTGCCATAACATACGAAAAATCTGTATTTGCTGTTTTGTTTGATTTAAAACTCATTGGAGCGTAAAGAGATCCATTTGGGGATCTTTCAGTGGTATCAGAGCAATGTTCCTCTCACCTGGAGGGTTTTTTGATTTGATGTAGCCACGAGAGTTGGTGATAGAGCTGAATCATTTATTAGCTTTTGACCAAATGGGTCTCTCTTGTTCTTCAACAATTTTAGATCAATTAAAAACTCCAAAGGCTGATTTATGACTATTATGAAAAAAATCAGATTTTTCAACAGTTGGAAAATAATTTATATTTGAAACCCTAACTGCTGCAATCTTCAAGATAGCATAACTTTCTCTACACAACTCCGATCTAGGCAAATGACATATGCCCGAACTTGGAAAAATACAAGGAACAAGATGATGTAAACCAAATTATAACAGCAACTACCAAACATGCAGATCTGACCCTCCTACTATTTCAGCGCACACATTTACGGCATCAAATGAGCCCCAAAAATTATTTTCTCTATCCTGGATGATTGTTTATATTTTTAGGAACTCATTCATATAAAAATCAGAATTTGCGGATGCCAAATCAACTCAGAAATCAGATCTGAAATATGATTATAAAACTGGTAAAAAACCCTTTGAAAAATTATGAAACTAATTGGCTTATTTCTGAAAAATATGTAGATGGTTTCGCAATTAAAATCAGATCTAAATACCTCCAAAATACAAAGCCAAATCTACCCTAACTGGGTCGATCCAATAGAAGATGAACTGCTGTAATTTTATTCCTCAAATGCCTTCAAATTACACTGCTGGAAATGACTGAAAATAACACTGAAAATCTGATTACCATCAATGGGAATTTCTGAGTGAAAAACCCTCTCAATCCCTTGGGGTTTTCGTCCACAAGAGGTATAAACTAAGGTTTTTCGTCCTTAGAATATAATTTGCAAAAGCTCAAAGCTCAAATGCAAGAGAAATATCATATAAAAATCTGGAATATAGAAGAGGCAAGTCGACTTTCCTTTTCAAGGTAAAAAGCCAACAACCAACCTTCAAGACCACCAATCAGCTTGTATGATTCTTTCGATGCATTTTCCACCCTCCATTTCTCTTAGGGAGAATACAAAAGGTATTTAATAATTATTTACTTCTCTTCCAAGGCTGGTTGCTTTTCCCTAGAGGGAATACACAATAGAAATGTTTTATCCTTTCGAAGTCCCCATTTTTCCCTTAAGGCAAGTCGCCATTTTCCCTAGAAAATACAAATTAAATAAGTGCTTTTCTTTTGATGTACTTTTCTAGGTTCTATTTTAATGTTAAGTTTATTAATTTATTATATGTGCTATTATATTGTAATTTTTTGCACAATATAATAAAATTAATAAAACTTAAGTCACCCTTATATTTTTCCTTTGGCCGTCGGGTTGACAAAATAGGCCAAAGGTCTTCGATTGGAAAAGGGGACATTACAGTCCTCCCTTCCCGAGATTGCTTGCCCTCAAGCAATTCTGATCTTGTTTTGTCCAAGTGTCATGCACAAGAGACAAAACATGCTGAAATGTTCTACCAGCCTGGCCCTTGTTCCTGTCAAGTGAGCTATAACTTGCCACTATATTCCCTCAACAAGTTGCTCATATATTTGGACCAATGGTTCAACAAACTCCAAAATGAAGACTTCATCTTCTACCATATCATGCATCCTATGATGAAAATAGATTGGACTAGGCAGCAATAAATAAGAACCATTATTATGTTTATCATACCTTGGAGTATCGCCAACATCCACGTCAATCGTGGACTTCACAATGGCTTGACTTTGTTGCACCAATTCCCCTTCATTCTTGTCTGGAATGGGATGAATATTGTTGTGAACCAGCTGCTGCGATAAATGAGACGGCATATCTTCTTCCACGCATTCATCAATCCTTTTGTTCCTTGCTATGTTGATGAGATTGATCTTTTCTTTGACTCCTTGAAGATGTTGTCTTGCATTGGCAGCCACTAATCTAGCCTCTTTGGCTTTTTGTGACCACATATCACACAAAAGTTGTGTCTTTGTCACATCCTCCCAAGTCTGATATAAAAAATCAGAGTTCTTATGACTTGAATTCATCACACAAAACCCATTTTTAACACCCAATTCTTGGATGCCACCTATGAAAGACCCCATGGCATTGTCATCCTCATGTAAAATGAGCATCCTCTCATGATGGGGTAAAGAAACATGACTGCTGTCATAAAAATCAGAATACCTATCATACTCTTTTGCCATGTCTTCAAGCTTCACAAGTGCATCTTCCGTGGAATTTTCATATCCAGCACATGTACTTTGAATGCCAACACTTGTAGATTCTTCTTCATTCTTTTCTCCATGTGTAAGGGCTGCCATCTCATGAGAGTAGGGAGATAAATTAATGCTGTCCCAAATCAGACTCTTGGGATCCTCCTTCACGCTTTCATTGCAAGCATCAACCTCTTCCCAAATCATAGACCTCTCTTTGGAATTTGAAGACACCACGTGAAGAGTTGTATCATCAATATGTGAAGTCTTTCTATTCCTTATATGTATCAACCATTTAGAAGCTATGGTGTGATATTCCTTCCTTGCCTGCTCAGTCTTGTAGCCAATACTTGGGTGCATGTCCATGTAGTTCATGAAAGGAAAATTCTCCTTAACATCTTGAGGAAGAATGTTATACTCCTCAAATATGCTAATCACTTCTGCTTCCTTGTCTTGAGGTGTTAGAACTTTGTGAATAGAAAATGATGATGATGATCTAGGCCTCCGATCTTGTCTGACCCTCAAACTGTCTCTTCTACCTCTTGACCTATCCACATTCATTCTCTGCATAATCTGTTGCATGATCCGTATCATCTGCTGATGGGTAGTAATCATAGTCCTAAGAAGATCGCTATCCATATTCCATGGAAAGCTTTTCTGTCTAACTTCCATGATTCAGCTCTATCACCAACTCTCGTGGCTACATCAAATCAAAAAACCCTCCAGGTGGGAGGAACATTGCTCTGATACCACTGAAAGATCCCAAACCCGTTTTTTGTCTGAATACTTTTTTTTTTTTTTTTTATATAATGCTCAGGTATGGAGCTGAACTGGTAATATCAAATAAATCCATGAATTAACATTCTCACACTGCATAATAATTAAAATACTGCAAACTCCCGCAAACCGGGTATATATAGAAATGGCGCCTAGGGTTTAAATGATTGATTTCTTCATTAATAATGCAGCCATACATTCAACATTGATTTCTAATGATAAATAATTAGGGCAAACACAAATAGAAATCTGCAGAAGGAATAATACAGATACTACCCAAAACTCAGCCAAAAAGAATCCAAATCAAATCGATTTGGCATATATATGTGGCTGAAATGTATAACAATAAACTATCATGAAAAATACCTCTGATAATGCATACATCAATTGTAGAACAAGTCGCCCCACTCTTGGTGTTGCCTGAATGCCCACTGCTGCAATTTATTTCTGTATCTAACACTGCTGAAATGATAATAACCTGTGTAAACAATGAAGATTCCTGGGTGGAAGCTTCTCTCACTGCTCCTGGGGTTTCCGTCCGCAAGAGTAATAATCCAGAGGGTTTCCGTCCTTGGATTTTGTCTGCAAAAGCTCTGTGCTAACTGCTTTGTGAAAATGATAATAATCTGAATGCCCTTCCCCAAGTCGCATTTTCCTTCATATAGCCAAAAACCCTTCCAAATATCCAAGTCGCACTTTTTGGCCAAAACCCAATAATTAATATTTAATTAATTATTTTGCTTTACTAAGTGGGTCGCATTTTTGGGTTTAATCAACATACCCAAACAAGTCGCACTTTTGGCTAGGAATTGCATTTAAATAATTTATTAATTTTATTTAAATACATTTTCCTAAGTCAAAGTCACCCAAACAGTTTATTAATTCATTATATGTGCTTTAATGATATTTTACTTTTAATTCGAGCACCATATAATAGAATAATAAACCGAAGTCACCCTTGAAAACACCCTTTTGGCTGTCGGGTAGACAAAACAAGCCAAAAGGTCTTTGACCGAACTAACTGAGAAAGAGGGACATTACACTCCCAGTTGGTGTGTATTTACATTTATTAGCTTTTGAGCTAAGTTTGAATTTCTGTGGAGAGAGGTGGTGTGGTCTTACGTTCACAGGTTAATTGACTGAGTTCGAACCCTTTTTGCTAAGGCATGTTTATGCCAGCAAGCTTAACCTCCACTCACGAGAGACTACAATAGTTAAATTTGTATACAATAAAATAATTATGATACTAAAAAAGTTAAGTGAATAAATAAAACCCATAATAAATAAATCATAAAATATAATTTTTTTTTTGAAAAAAACCGTCACCCATTATATTGATATAAAATTTAAAATACATACTCTACCATGCCAATCATGGAAGCTATTAGCCATATCTCTAGCATTATAAAGAAAAATAACAAGATAAACAATCATTGATAAGAATCAAGGTTTGTGATTTTCCTGATTTCTTCTTGAATCTCAGTTGACCACCATAGAGGAGGTGACCCGTAGTAGAGGATATCCTTGTTGTCAAGAGCCTAATTTGCTAATCTATCTACAACTTTATTCTTGTTTCTTGGGATGTATGTAAACTGAATTTCTTGCACCTTTTGCTGTAGATTTCTTATTTCACAAATCTCCTTAGCAATTCTCCATTCTGGAGAATATCCATTACTAGAATTACTTAATAAGTTCATCATGATTTTGGAGTCCGCTTGGATTTTGATCTTTCGCCAACCTATTTTAATAGCTTCTTGTATTCCTCTACGGATGGCTTTAATTTCACCATATTATTGGTAGAAATACCCAAGTTTTCAGTGAATAAGAAATGAACTTCTCCTTCTCTATTACAACCAATCCCTCCCATAGCTGTTCTGCTAGGATTACCCCTAGAAGCACCATTTGTATTTATCACCCCATCATAAAATATAAAAATTAAAATGGAAGTGAGTTTGGCATTTTGGGGAGTGAATGTTGGTAGGGGTGGTGGAGTGTGGTAGTAGGTTTGTGTGGTAGAGTGTGGCAGGAGAGCGCAAGGTATGGAGATCTGTCAAAGCATATTGAAAAGGAATTTTTGCCAAGTGTCTCGGGAAGTCATCGTAGTAGTCTCCAAGGTGTCGGGTTCGGAAGTAGCTGATACATTTTAGAGTTGTGTTGCCTTTGCGTTCTCTTTTACTTGTGCTTTGTGTGGAACAAAACATTGGAATCTAGGGCCTTGATGTCCTTGTGGTAATGTTGGCGAGCGAGCTATGCAAGATCGACGCGAGCTCTGGGAGGAGTTTGCTTTTGTGAAAATGAATGTGATTTTCTTTTGGCCCCTTATTAGACTTGTTATAGGTATTTTTGCTTATACCATGGGTGGAGATTGTTCTTTGGATGACTCTTCCTAGCCATAACGCATGCTGTGGTCACCATGTAGCTTGTACGAGCATGAGCTTGGAATGGGGCTAATATGTTTCAAGTTGTTTCACCTTTGCATGGCCTTCCCTGATCTTGTTCTTGTGTGGAACAAAACATTAACACGTCGGCTCGAGTTTTTTCTGTTTGATAGAATGTAGGCGAGCGAGTTGGGCAAGTAGCTCGGTATGGAGCTCGGTGTGAGCTCTGGGAGGAGCTCGCTTGGTTGAAAAAGTGAACATGATCTTTGTATTTGGCCTGTATCAGACCTATCACAGGGTTTTACACATACAATTGCAGGTGGAACTTTCTCCATGGATGACTCAACCCATTGATAGTCCTCTGTCATTGACCTCCTAGCTGTACCAAATGAGGAGCTTTGACACATTTATGGATATATGCCAAGCATAGTGGGACAAGGCTTTGGTTAGATGTTATAGCTGTGTGTGTTGGTAAAAAATGTATGCGAAATGTGGAAGCATGTAGTAGGCATGCGAGTTGAATGACAAAATGCCTCAAGAGATGCGCCCTCATGAAATGCATCCTAGCCATGGTTGACTTTCCAGGCCATGCTGGTTATCTTGAGGAATCTCCGTACTTTATCATAAAAAATCGATTAAACTTGTGGTGGTTGAGTGGATGTGCTTGTTTATGTCTGAGAGAAGGGCTTATTATCAATCCAATGCTTGGATATGATTTAGAGATAGTGACAGTGAAGAAAGTGGAAGAGAGTGAGCAGGAGATTGATATTGATTGAGTTAGAAGGGAGGTTGAGGTTGAGATTGAGGTGGAGTTGGATGGTGGATGTCTTTCCGTCCCTTACAACAATGGACATGTGATACTCTTCAATCTACTTCCTCCACAATCACAATGAAACCCCATCGCCAACTTTGTCCTCAAAGTGGTGCCTGGTTGTCGTTCAGTGAAATCGTGCTAGGCATGGGTTTCTTCTCTCCTAACTAGCTTTCTATCATATTTGATTTCTCATATGTTTATAATAGGCTTCTATAAATTTAGTGTGTAAATGGAATGATTGTTAAATTTTTCATTATCCGTAAGTAGTAATAAAATGAACATTTTACCAGTGAAAACCGGCCTCTAAAACATTCCATTCCTTGTCAATTGCGAACCATTCCAAATCGTACGTACTAAATACAAAATGAAACATGACTTCCCATGCATTTTCTACTGTAGGCCTCAGAGATATGAAAGTAAAACACTCGAAAAACTAAACTTTACCTCTTAAAAACAACTCTTCTAAAGTTATAATTTTGTCTATTTTAGGCCTCAGAACCATGAGAACAAAACACTCGAAAAACTAAACTTTACCACTTAAAAACAACCCTTCTAAAGTTATAATTTTGTCTCGAAATTGATGCGCGGTAGGCGTTTGCAATCTCCTCTTGTACAATTTTATATGTTGGATGTGCTTGTTGATGGGAGTTCTCATAACGATCCCTAAACTACATGTATCCTCTTGTTTGCCACTTTATCGAATCACGTTTCTTAGCCACTTTGATAAGCCTATTGTAAGAGATGACCGCTCAACTTTACGAGATCACTTTGGAATCGATGTGGATTAAATGCTTGCAGACTGAGAATTTGTCTTATTAACTCTAACCTCTTCTTTTCTATGTAAGAATTATGAATCTACAATTAACTTCACTTTACCTCCTTAGAAAACACATTTTTTGCGCCAGTTTTGGAGCCACTTCGGCTTATTGTGTTTAAGACCAAACCTCCAAACTTCCCTTCCCCTAGAATGGTGCTCCTAAAATGAATGTCGCTTAGCAGAATTTGATTCTATCAGTGTCCTTGTGTTCTCACTATATAGCAGAGGAAGCTAGAAGTGATGGATTCCATGTATGCTCTCGTTGACCCTTTTCAAAGGCCATTTTGTGGTCGTTTCAACTACTTTGAATTATAGAGTTACTCAGCCCCTTTTAATCCAATTTCAACTCCACGAGAGGATTCTCATTGGGATCGATAATGGGATTTTGGGAAATGAGTCATAGTACGTCATTGACATTGGGAACGTGCTTGAAACCTCTTTAAGCCAAATGTTATTTTGTTAGTCTAATGGTCGCTAAGTGACACGTATGTCGTGATTTGTTGTGATAGCGTGAAGAATGAAGACACAATGACTGGTTATGAGTTTTCTACTTGGACTTGAGTGTTTTGGATGCCTTTCTAGTTTTGTGGACTAACCACGGTGATGTCGAGACTCGGTTGGATGAGGGCATTATAACATCGTCCTTTCCTTAGCTTTCGCATGTGAGCAAAAGAAAACATATGCGAATAAAACAAAGTCACTCTTTTTAAAACTGTTAGGTATGAATGGAAATTAGATACTTAGTGAAAATGAATGTCGTTTTCTCTTTGTAAAGCTCTTGAAATTGTAGATGAAAATTGTAAATTGTGTGATAAATGATGTTTTCTCTCTTGTTGAACACTTTTTTAGATTTGCAAATGAACTTGAAAAATGTGTGAAGAAATGAATACTCTCTCTCTAAAACCTTGGAAATGTATTTGATTCATGAAGTTGTGTCTGAGGATTGTGATTGCCTTATCTCTCTAAATGCTAAATGTGTTGAATGATTTACGAAACCTTAATGAATAATCTCTGATATTTTCTCTCTCCTCTCTTGGACATTTAAATGTATGGTATCATTGCTAAATGGGAAGAGTGAAATCCATGCAAGCATTGTGCAGACCCATGATGTTACAAGCTTGTAGGGGTCATGGTGAGATGGCAAATGAATGTTGAAACTCGGATAATTGTATCATTTTGTAGTTAAACTTGTGTTACCATTTAAAAAAAGAATCGAATTTTTAATATCATGTACTTACATAAGTGTGTTATATTTAGGTGAATCAGTGTTGTTCCGAACATTGTTACAATTGTATTTTTATATGCGAAAGAGTCATATCCTATCATATTGTAATGCATTAAAGCATTGAATTAAAATGTAATTGAACTCGTTTCACTAGATCTTATTGTTGTAATGTTCCCCTTTGGTTAAATTGTGACTAAAAAAATAAAACTCTTAACCTTGTGTGAAATAAATTTATCATGATTTTGTTTAAAAGATAAGTTGATGTATGTGTAAGAAGAAACTTCAAATGAGACCAATATCACGATGGACTTACTGTTCCAACATAGCTTGAGTAGCTCATATTTGGGCCATGTCACTAGCTTTGTGTAACCTTGCGTGGAGTGGGTCTAGTCCGACAAGGCCCTCTAGCTTGGGTGTTGTCTTTTTAAAAGTCACTTGTTAAGTATGTTTTAACTCAACGTGACTGGCGAATCATACCATTCGATGTAGAGGGTTATCCTTCCTTTTGTACCTTGTGTGTGGAAGGTATTTGGTAGTGTAACAGTTAGTTGGGAACTCATCTTGCAGTTAAGATGTCTCTATGAGCTCAATGCTTCCTCTTGAGATTAATGTGTTCGAATCAAAGGATGTCTCCATGGTGGTTTTGTCACTCTTAGCAAGAGTGGGATGAGCCTACCCCTAAGATTATCTTATGGGAGTGTGTGTGGGTGGATCCTTATAACATTGTGAAAACTTATACCTAGTAAGAATTTGGTGAGTATTGATCATGGGGCTTGAGACGCTCCCTCCTTGGGTCCATTTTATGACCTTTAAAATGATTGATAAAAGTAAAGTGTGGTGCCTCCTAGAGGGAAGCACATATGACTTAAGGGATGGAATCCTCTCTCTCTATTGCATTTGTAATTTGTATCCTTCTCTCCTTGTTCCACAAAACAAAAGAATATACAATTAACTAAATTTGTACTAGGTGTATAAACTAAACTGGTACTTGTGTGGCTGGTGGTTTTGTCGTAAATTGTATTTGTGTAAAATTGTGGAAGCAAATCGAGTGCTCTTGTTCATTAAATGGTAATTGTTTTTTCTTACTTTGGTTTTGGCTGTATATTTGGGTCAACAAAATATTGGGCATGACATATGCTATTAAAGCCGAGGTTCAAGCTTTGGAACCTTTAGGGTAAAATGTGTACTTGGATTGATTATGAGTGTGTAATGTTCTTTTTTGGGGGGACTTAGGAAATGACCAAAAGATGAAGATAAACAACACTTTTCAGATTTTTAGTGAGTTGTTAGTGACTGAAATAAATGTATAAAAACCCTCAACTGCTGCCAGCTAACACCCTTCTAGGGTACGACCTGTTTTTGGGTTTCACACTCACTTTTATTCCTTCAAACCCATTCAAATCAGCTTCACTTGAATTGTTAAAATTATGATATATTCTCAACAATCATATAATGCAAGAAATCTGATTTTTAATGCCCTAGATATGGAGATGAATTTCTACAAACCCTTGTCTGCAGACGTTACTTTAAAAATTCACAACTTAACTTAGGAAGCTCCAAAATTCATGAAACTCAAGATATTGGCCTTATAAATTATTGGAGAATAAGCTAGGTACTTTCTAAATTTGCCAAATGCATATCATACATACCAAATATCAATCTCCAAGGTGGGTCGTTCCACATCCAAACATACTATATTAATGCACCAAAGAGACCAAACATGCAAGAGAAAATATACTTTATTTCTCTTCAAATCAACTTGCACACATCAAAACTTCATGAAGGGTTTTCTGTCCTTCACAAGTTTCCTAACCAAGGGTTTTCGTCTTTGGATGAGGTCCTCAACCCAAGGGTTTTCGCCCTTGAGAGAGGGAGTAAAAGGGCTACACTAGCCAACTTTCACCAAGATATGAATAATCACCAAAACATGAATCATTAATGCCCAAACGACCTCCTTGAATAGCCACAAGGAGTGCTTAATCAAACATAAGACAAGATGGCCGACCTCTTAAGGTAAGTGCTTTTAAATATTCAAATGGGTATTTGGAGCCTACACTGCTCATAATACCTTTATTACCTAAACTAATTAAGATTCACTTTATTGGATCGCATAGTGCTTCTTAATAGGATATATGATAAGAAATGATAACAACTACCTAAACAACAAAAAAAACATAATTTAGATCTTCCCCTTGCTTTTCTCCTTAGATCCACGGGGAAACAATGGGTTAAGGTCTTCAAAATTGAGCTTCCAAAAAGGGACATGACAGACTGTCTCAAAGAGATGTCCTCTCCTTGCACCCCTAATGATGTTGTAGATCAAAGTTACTGTGGATCATCATATCAACGTAGTCTGCGCCAACGGATGTACCTGTGCTAAGAGGGGGTGACCCAAAGTACTTAATTCCAAATTAATCATAGGGTCTATGTACATCCTATCAAATAGTGCCATGTAAGGGATAAGGGCCCCTCAATGAAGCTAATAGGTCCTATTGAAGACAGAAAGTGAGAAACCAAGGAATTAGGGATATAAAAAATAGAAGACCTTGCATGATTCAAACTACACTTGAGTACGCCAAAGGATTGAGGCCAAGAGAACCAATTAAACATCATCAATCTATCATTATGAAAGAGCCAACAGTTTAGGATTTGATAATGTTGGGCAGTAGAATGTCTTTATGGCCAAGGGAGTCTATATGGGCTGGACAATCCTAGTTGGAGAAGTCATAGGTACATTTTTTGAGCAACTTATTCTGCTTAGGCATCTTCATCTATTTGATGTAATGTGCACCTGGTGACAGAGAAAAGATTCATTTGAAAATCTCATACTACTGTCTTCAGATAACCCAGGTTGTGGTTGTTATAGGATATTATGTTTGCCTTAGTGCTGAAATGAAGTAGATCCACTATACCGTTAGTATAAGGTTCCTAGATGATTGAGTTGCTTTACTAGTAATACATAGAACAGGAACTGTGTCTCAGGTGATCTGACGATCATTTCAATTCTCTGAAGCAGAGCTATATGCTAACATCAACACCTATGGTGCCTCCAATGCCTATGGCGAGCTAAAACAATGAAGTAATCCCGCATTAACAGCTCTAGGGGTCCCTTTACAAAGATCAAATGTTTGAGAACGACTTTCTCTTGAAGTGATTCACAAGGGAACGAAGCGCCTTTGATGGAGGGTCACCTGGAAGAAAGTAGGATAAATAACTACCTTGAGGTGTTCCAATTTTGTCAACAGATAGATGAGTACACTCACAAATCTCATAATCAGATGGAATGCATAAAATATATGGGTGACTCCATAGTTTTCTGGCATGCTCTTCGAGTAGGAAAAAATGACAAAATCTTGTTGCCCTGTGAAATAAGGTGATGCTATTCTAAACCCATAATAGGTGGAAGGATATGCTTAGACGACTAATAGTATTCAACACAACACGACTCCATTGGCAACATAGATCCCTTGTCTCAATTAGCAGACCATTGTCCTCCATCTTTCCATCTTTTCATGAGGATATGCAACTCAATGACTTGAAGATAACTCAATGGATTTCTCATAGCCCCAAGATCATTATTACTCCGCTCCACCCCCTTATACCAGGCAAAAAACTCCTACAAATGACATATAGTAAAATCCTAGCTATCATTGAAGAAATATGCCCATGATCGAAAGGTACTAATCCATGTGGTTGATTCGTTGGGAACTCATAGGAAGAGGTTTCAAACAAGGTTGTCACAATGTTATGTAAATTTGTTTGGCAGCTATAGACATGTCCTAATGAAAGTGATTTTGAACTTTGAAACACTGATTTTATTCAACTTCATCCAAGTAATTTTTCCCAAAGCTGAGTTCATTAGTACCATTATTAGTATCAACTAAGGTTGGATTCAGGGTACCTTACCCACGGTGCCAATCCTATCCACAGGAGCTCAAAGCTCTTCAACAAAACAAAGTTATGGAGCTTTATGTCTGACTTGTTACCACAAATATCAGAGTGGAATGAAGACTTACAACCTTACACAATATAATGATTGCATGAAACAATGAAAATGAAATAGTCCTTGATTGTGGTCTTGTAACCCTCCCATTGTTACTCCTGCAGGCTGTGCTACAATGTCATTCCAAATTTAAAGAAAAACTTGATGTCTTAAAACCTCTAGCGGGCTTCTATTCCTTCTCTTCCACAGGAAGTTACACCAAATTTGCAGAGACAAATCAACCAGAGAAAAATCATTTAGACAACCCAATGCTGGACCCTAATGACTCATATTCCTAAATTCATTATGGGTGTTTTATACTATTTCATGGTGTTTTTTTGGTAATTTTGAGCAGCCAACTTTAGAGCCAAGTGAAGAAGTTCTATGGCGAAATTAATTGCCGAAAATGGAGCGATATAGTTTCAGGACATAACAAAAATCCACAATTTTTTGAAAGCCTACAATCGCTTTAGGAGTGTATGAAAGTTGTTGAAGTTCATTGAACAATTTTGAGGCGATATTTTTAACAAGCAAAGGTCTCAACAATAGTTTTAAACTACCCTCAGTCACTTGTAGTTACAATCTCACTTAGAAAGTGTTTTGGAGGAACATATGAGTGTGTCGAAGGACCAAATCAGATTCCTTAAACTTTGTCCTTATCTATACCTAAAAGACAGACTTGAATCAACAGCCCCTTAGATTATCCTCTAATCCACCAAGAGCTCCAATTCTTCCTAAAAGTAGAGTAATTCAACATTCTGTTGAAGACTAGTCTCCTTCGGACTGGGACAATGGGATTTTTTGGCCCAATGTGCAAAAGAAACTGTTTATACTTTCTCCATAATGCAGAGCAGTTTTTTGAAGGAGAACTAGATAGGCCAGTGCATTCGAAGAGAAAGTGTTAATTGAGCAAATTCCCACTAGATTCCATTCAAAGTAGAAGAGTGTTGAGGAAGAACTTGAAAAATCCTACAAGATGTTTCATGTGAAGTGCAATGATCTTTATATGCTCTGCATGTATGGACCTTTTTCCAGGGAAAGTTTGGATTGATTGTTGTGATACACTAAGTAGTCTTCATCAGCATCACTCCATTAAACCAGGAAAGTGCCTCATCATCCTCAACATATTCATCTTGACAGGTCATCTAACTTCATTGTCAGAACCACAGCCAGCAATGGAGCATACAAGATTTTTATTTTTTTATTTATTTTGCAAATAGATGCTTCAATATTAATTCAAAAGCTATAGCTTACAGACAAGGGCTCTACCAAGAATGAACTGTACAGTGGTATCCGCTAGCAAAGAAAATTACAGCTCAGTACGTAAAGCAATCATGAACAAACCAATAAAATCATCCCTAATGTCCAAGGCTCTAACTATTTTTTTCCTTCCGGTAGAGCCTTAGAAGGACCTTTTGCAAGTTAGTTGAGATCGAATTTCACCTATCATAAGCAAGAGTGCCAAATAATGCCATCCAGAGTGCATACCTCAATTTCTCCAAGATCATAATTGTAGATCCTATAAAGTTGCTGCTTAATCTCTTTGTAGGAGTGATATTTTGAGCAAATCAAAGTTGCAAATGATTATTTGCCCTTTATACTAGGTAAGATCTAGTCGAAAAACAAAGTCTTCAATGGCCGCACTTTTTGAGAAAAGCAAGTTCATTTGTCCCATACCAGTATGTGGTTTTGTTTAGCTTGTGGGGATTTTACTTTAGATTGTAGATAATGAGTAGGCTTTAGGGTTGTTTCTTGCATAGTCAAGGGGGTATGCATGCTCATTGCTTGTAGGGGAATTTTCATGGTTAGTCATCTCTGTATCAATAAGTGCAGTGCACCTGTACTTGCTTCTAGTTGGGAATGAGAGTGTACCTTCTTACATGTATTGACCTATCCCAATTATTTCAAAAGCATCCAAACTTCAAAGATGAATCAATTTACTGAAATTCAGAATGGCAAATAGGGATATCCAACGTTACATGTTCAATCTTGATGCAAAAGGCTAATCAAATGCTTCCTTGCTCCCACCAGGCAAAGAATACTTGTGATGATCACCAATTTGCTAACGTATGGTCAAACCATAGAAGTTTGGCACCAAATGTTTTATGGGTTCTTGCATGACAGGTCCCTCAAAGTCAATGTAATGCATATAGAATAAATGCATGTCCTAGGTGTTTGGCGCACTAGTTTTTTTGCTTCAATTTTTGCATGAAATAATCGAGTGACTTCCTATTTTGGGTGATATGCTGCAAATAATTGACATTAAATATCTAGCAATAAAAGGCTTTTTATGATTCATAAACTACAGTTGAACCATGTGTTAGAACTTGGAAAGAGGAAAATTCCCTAAATTAACCAATCTTCCTCTTTGCATCTTCAATTTGCACCAGTTCCCTATTTGCTTCTACTGGGTCAGTCTACTGTGCCGGTGTTGGAAAGTGCAGTCTTTCACCCTGGGCTTCTTTTTGCTTGATACAGGCCTCTCTTTAGTACTCAGAGACAATGGCTCCATGAACTGATCTATTCTTAGGCATCTTGATACTTTTGTACTTGACATCTAAGAATGAAGGAAATTGAGGAAGAACCAGTGTGTACCCTGTTGTGTTGATATTTTTATTCATTGTGTTTGTTATAGAATATTGTGTTTGCCTTAGTGTGGAATTCATCCCCTCCACCGCTGTTTTTTCCTAAATCCTTGAATTAATTTTGCAAAATTGTTCAGAGTTGTGCAGGTGTGTGGATCTTTAAATTCTCTGTGTGCAGAGTTACATGCAAGTATCAAACTTTTGGTGTATCACCCCTATTTTCTATTTCCCGCATTCCTCTTCCCTTTTCCTTGTCAAAGTTTTCGTTTTTAGGTGATTCACAAGGGAACCAACCCTCTTTGGAGGTTCATCTCAACCATAGGTTACCCACAACCTTGAGGTGTTCCACTTTTGTCAACAAAAGAGAGAGTACACACACCATTCTCTATCAGGATGCAACTTCTGGGTGACAACAATAACTTAAGGTAAATGTGTACCTTTTGATTGTGAGTGTATTGTGATGATATACCACCCATGTGTATTTTACTACATGTACGCTTGTAAGGATTGTTGTGGAATCGAGTTGTCACCCTTGTGTTTTTGTTGTGTTATGTGACCTTGCATCGTTTGCCTCCTTCGGGGTATGGGCTTGAGGGAGATGTTGATATGCATGACCCCTTGAGTGGCTTTGAATATTTGGTGTGCACGGATCTTGTTAGGCCATTTGCAAAATGAAAATTTTGACCTCTTTACTCACCTTTTTATGGTTGCCTTAGGGGTTGTAATGTCCCTTTTCCCACTTAAGGAACAAATTTTGGACATCTTGCCATCCCGTTTTCCATGGCAAAGAAGTAGAAGAATTGGAGAAGGAAATTGAGCTCCCTTTTGCATTTATTTTTCTAATTTTAATGTTTTATTTTTGGTGTATTTCCTCTTGAAGCAAGTCGACTGGGCTTAAGGCATTTGAAGAGGCTTAATAAAAGAATATAACATCTTCCTATGGGTTGGCCATGTCTTTCCTAGCTTTGGTGCCAAAGGGGGGGGTATAAAAGGAAGTGAAGGCCTCATTTTGCACATCATCTATCTTGGCGCATTTTATATACTTGGACTTGTGAGCTGGTTGTTCTAAGTTCATCTACTCTTGGACGAAAACCCAAGTGTGTGGCATCTCTTAGAAGGACGAAAAACCCTTCTAGTGGTTTATAGGGGGATACAAACCCTCCTATCTTGTGTGAGATTGAAGGAGTGTTGTAGATTTGAGGAGAAGGATTCATATTCAGATTTTTATTTGCACTGAGAGGCCTCTCCTAGGTGGAGTGACCTACCTTAGAGTGAAGTTTGGTGCCTTAGAGGGCATAAATTTGGTATTTCACTTCATTTTCAGATTTGCCTATATTTATAAAGCTGAAATCTACTTTGTGGTGAATTTTTGGGTTTTATAAATCCTCATTGCATAATTATTTTGGAGCTGTACTTCTAGTCGTTTTATTTAATTTTCAGCGGAGTATATGCATGTTTTTTTGGGTTGAAAACAGTTCTAGAATATCCCTAAAAGGTTTATAAAAATTGTGGATGCATTCTTAGATGATATTTTGGGTGAAATTGTGAGTTTTCATACTGCTGTTTCCAAATTCAGTTTGCTGCCCTAATCTGAGTTTAATTTTTCAGTTTGTTGGTTTAATTAATTACATTTGACACCTTTGGGATTTGTGCTAATTTCCTAATTTTCAGTTTTAGCCCTTAAAAGGGCTATTACAGGGGCAACCTTCGTGTTGGACACCCCTTTTCGTATTGAGCCTTTTGGAGGTCATGAGATGATATAGACAAAGACTATGGTAGTGGTAGTGGCAGTGTTCAAATTGATGTGCTATTCTTATATTCCAAGCTACACTTGATGTGGGACGAGTTCTAATGCCCATATGGATATCGAGATGCATGCTCAATGATTGTGTAAGATTACTCCCCTCTAGTGGCCATCAAGGCTACTTAGTGCATGTGATGTGCATTGTTTTGCTTCATTTCTTATTGTGAATTTAGAATAGTGTCCAAAACCAACATTTTTTATGTGACTTCTGATTTGAGCTTCAAAATTTTAGAAGTTCTATCCATTTTTGTGAGCATGTTTATAACCCTCCAAACCCCAGTTTGGACCAGTTTTGGAAAATTGAGTTAAATAGGTGTCTTAACTCGACTTTTTTTCTTGGAAACCTATCTGAATATGTAGAGGACTCCTCAGGGAACGTTTCCATGATATTTTGAGTTCATGATGCATGGTGGGCCCCACTAGAAAACATGTGTTTTGTGAAGATTTCAGTGTATAGGAGAAAACTGCTAAGGAACCCCTGCGCAAATTTGATGTGAATGATGTTGGTAATGTTTTATTCAACTTCACGAAGTCTCTTTGGTTACTCATTTGGAGAAAATTGGAGTAATGGCTACATATTTGAGCTTACTAGCAAAAGGAGTTTGTTTTGAGAAGCTAGTGAAGAAGAATGAAGGTAACGGTGTTGAATTGCATTTATTCGATGTTTATTTCCTTGATCACTCTTTTCATGTGTAATATGATATGTGTAAGTGCATGGTTTAGTTTGCAAAGGTCATTTCTTGCTTAAAGGTGTTTGAGCCAAAACTGTCCTATTAGGCCTACTTGAGAAGCATATCTGAATGGGTATAAAGGTGAGTGTTTGTCCATTTGATGTATGGTTCTAAGTGCTTGAACAAGTCATAGACATCTCAATTGAATTGTAAAAGATGATATGAAGTCATGAGAAGTGATTTGGGGATGTTTGGTTATGTTGCATGAAAGACTAGTTTTTGAATTCTCAAGATCAGGTAGACCGATCTCTGAGTTTCAAGTTTTTGAAGGCATTATGACATGAATTGAAGCATAAAAATGATTTTTGAGTTAGTATACTTAAAGACATTTTCATTGAAAGGTTACTTGCCCCATGAGGTGAAGTTTTGAGGTGTGAATCAACTCAATCTTGGCAGACCAAAATTTTGAGATCTAAGAACCAGATAGGCAAATTTTGGTAAAAGGTGTTTTTGGATGATTTATGCTTTGAATTGGCTCTTACTGTTTTGATTATATGAAAGTATACTCCCTAAGCTTCAATTTTGTATATTGGTTATCTTCTGGAGGTGAGTGGAAGCACTTCAAATAGCATGATCTTCAAGACTATATTTTGTAGGTGCTGATTTGAGAACACCTACGAATATTATTGCTGATTTTTGATGATGTGTCAAGTTTCTTGAAATGTGGATGAGTTATTTGGAATTTTGGGACCCCTTGCTACGTGAACACCAAGTTAGAACTCATTTGGATAAGTTTGAGAGCTAAAAGACAAAAGATGAGCTCACTTGGAGAAGAAGACAAAAATCTGACATGGCAGTTACAACTGAAGTTTGCAGAGATCAGAATGACATATTTGCAGGTGTAACAGATTGTAAGAGAGGTTAGGAATGTGTCATTTCTTCCCATGAATGATAAAGATACCTTTTGAGGTCGAACTATGAAGATTCTAGTAAGTTACAAGATGCAGACCTCATGATTACTTTTGGCAGTTTTTTGGCAGTTTTGTCTTTTGGTATTCTCTCCTTCATATGAACACATTTTTGAGAGGTAAAAGGTTGAGGAAGCATGTAAGAGAGTTAGGATAATGCATATAGCAGGTACACACATTCAGGTTGATATTTCATCAAATGCAACATCCTTTTATCTCTACATAGTTTCATTTGTTCTCCTTCCAAAGGAATTATTGTAAATGACATGTCCATTTGAATTCTACATCCAATTAAAGTATCTCATTTTCTTGACAACAACATTCCCTACTTCAGAGGACAATCAACTACCACAATGTCCACAGAAAGGAATTTACCCAAATAAGATGCAAGTTGAACAATAATTCCTCTAACACATCCCACCACAAGTAATTTTTTTGAATCCATAGTATAACATTTCTCATACACGGTTGAGATATTGATTCCCAACTCATTCATCACAGCTAATGGCATTATGTGCTAGGTGGCCCCTTAATCCAACATTAAATTATACAACAGCCATCCATTCACAAGAAAATATGTATAAAATGGATCCACATCAAGATTACTTTCCACTAGTGATGTCCCCAAATAAATATTAGTCACCTCTTCCAATTATTCACTGATTTATTTAGCTTCTGCAATAAGAATATCTAGGGAAGTAGGGTTTTATGTACCAAGGAAAGTAAAGGTTTGCTTTTATGCTCATGGATGCATAAAATCTCATTCAAAGGGATTATTTTTTTAAATTGGCTAAGGACAATAGTCATATCACAAGTAACATACTTCGGCATTGGGGTATTTGGGGGTAATGTGATAGTATTGGCATCTAGGATATAATAATCAAGGGCTTATGTAAAATAATGGCTCAAATAATAAGGTGAGGGAATATTAATTTTAATTGTGCCAGCAGGTTCAATTTCTACTATTTGTGTCTCATTTTCATATGTGTTTTTGGAGTAAGGGAGCCCTTATTTGCACTTGTAATAATAGGAGGCTTACCTTTTTTTATTGCACAAAGTAATTTTATTCATTAGGTTAAGAGGAAATGATTTTATATTCTGGAACACCATCTTTTTTAACTTCATCCTCATCCTTACTATTTTTTTCCCGAGTGGGAGCTCCTAAATATTATCCTTTGCACATGAATCTTTATAAATTCTCATGTTATAATTGTTTTTAACTTGAGCCTTTTCACAGTTGTTGAGAGCTAAAATATCCTACTCAGAAGGTCTTCCACCATTATACTTATTTATCATCTACGACCTCAAATATTCAAAATAATGGACTGGAAGTTTGTAAGTTTGATCGGCATTGATCGAGTATTCACCATAGTCTAACATATAAACATTTTTTGAAATTTCCAAATCATTATCATCACAATCAATACAAGCATTAACAAAAGCAAGTGCACAAGAAGGGTGGGGCATGAAATAATATTCACACCATGTTGAATCATTCATCTTATTTACCTCATTAGTTGTGATTGTGAGAGGATCAAATATTTATTTTTCATTACCTCTATTTTCATGTTTCCTTTCTTTATGGAAATAGATCTTCCCTTTGTCAAATGTTCTATCATTTGTAGACCTTTTATCTTTATCATGGGATCTATCATTTAAATATTTTTTGTTCTGAGTAGGAGGCAGACCTTTTTCATTTCTATCAACTCCATAAGATATCTCCTTTAAAGCTTCCATCACATTATCTAGCTTTTCATCCATACTAAAAGAAGTGATGGGAGAACTTTTTTCTATTGGTGGAAGAAGCTTCACATCTTCCCTTTTTGATAGTTTACCAGCATGTCAATGGGATAAAGTTTTTCTATTGGTGGAAGAAGCTTCACATATCCCCTTTTTGATGGTTTACTAGTAGCTCTAATGTTGTTCTCAATACTGATTTCCATGGTATAAGATTTCTTCGATTTATCGGGCCTTTATCTCCAAGATAAAACCCATCCTTAGCATCAAAGGATTCACAATATTTGATAAGTTAAGATGCATCTAAAGGTAAGACAGTTTTAGGAAATTTCATCATGATTTTAGAAAATATAGCATTAAAATATTACAAAAACTCGTTAGGATACTTCTTAATATTCTAAATCTCACTCATGAGAAATCTGGAATCAAATATTTCACCAGATTGAAACTTAAAACTTCTCTTCATCTCATGCCATGAATCTATGCTTTCTTAAGGTAAATTTTCAAACCAATCCTTATCAATATCCTCCAAAGTGAGAATAAACAACTTGATAACAACATTTCGTAGACATTGTCATAATCATCAACCAAATTATTAAAAAAATGATATTTTGATCACCTAAAGTAGCATTGTTCCCTTGAAATTTAGGTAATATCCTTTTGATTTCAGTAGGGACTTCATTAGGATAACCTTGAATTTCTAAGAAATGGGCGAGGAGCTCCGGCATGGCCAATTCTTTTCAGTATCTATTATTTCTAGCCTAATTTTTTTTTATCTATAAGAGGTTGGTTTAGCTCATTAGGATGATTAGGATACATAGTATTAGGAACAACAATGTGAGTGAAAGTATTTTATGTTGATTCCTCTTTCAAATCACCAAAAGGATTAATAGCTAGATTTGTGAAATCAATGGTGGAAAACATTTTGAATGAGGGATGAATTTGAAATACTTATTTTCCTTCAGATAGAGGGGACAATAGAAGGTTATGGTATTTTTTAGAGGAAGAAGTTATACTAGTGCTTGCACAATTAAAGGAAGAACAAACTATAGAACCAATATTTTCACTTAATGATTCAAAGCAAATAGAAACAGAATCACAATTCCCTTCAATATTCTCAATTAAAATCTTATTTCCAAAATTTAAATGGAACAAAGAAAAAATACAATAAAAAATCTCAGTTTGAGAGGTACATTTTCCATGTACATGCATCAAAATTTTCTTCTCTTTGATTTTTTATTTTGCTAGTGGAAGTTCCTAGTATTTCTTTGATGAATCTACTTTTAAAGATGAGTGTAATCCCTATAGATTTACAAATTTATAACCACAATGAGCAATACTATACCAATGGACAACATATTAACAAGGTTCTAACAAGTGTTTGGGCTAACTTATCTAAGAACACAATGGAGTCACCAATACCATGAAGGTATACATAAAAGACACATATAATATTTAGACATGAAGTATTTGGGAAAATACTAATAAAATACCATGATACCTTTCTTCAAATCTAAAAATATATCGACTAAAACCACAAAGATCACAAATGAAAACACATTTTTCAAAAATAATATTGAATCAAACAATACTTTGCATCAATTTATTGACAGACTATGCAAATAAATTGTATGTCGTGCAAACATAGAAAAGCTAATTAGATAAGTGCAAATGGTAAACTCAGACCAAATTATTGCAATCCCTAGTAATGGCACTAATTTTTTGGCTCCCAATTTTGTAACAAAGTGGAAAGGGCTGAATGTAGCTATATTTGTCATTGTAGTGAGGTCCCTTCTTCTCATGGAAAAGTAGATTTGAGATAAAAAATGGGACGGTGCTTAACCTCCTCCTCTTTAGGCTCTATGAGACCTAGAGAAGAGACCCTATAACAACCTAAAAAATGTCAAATAATAGAAATTAGACAATTCTAGTCTAATAGAATCAAGTAAGAAACCTAACCACTATAAATTCCCACCCAATTTGTTGTCACTAGCAAGATATTCATGAAGTTACCTAATAATGGGTGAAGGTTGCACTCAAAAAACGATAATAACAAAGATATCCATAATCTATAAGCTAACTGGAGGTAAAGTAGTCTATTTAATCACACATAAAACTTTATTCATTCATATAAATACATAGATTATGCAAGCCTGCATATATAGGCTTTTACATTCCTAGAATTTAGGAAACTTCCTCAACTAAATATCTCACTAATTTCCTATATATGTGATTTGTTATAACTCACCCAACAATATACGTATGTGATTATAAATCACTCACAAACTAATATAAATCCATAAGTGAGCAGTAAATTAATTATTTCCTAACATTCCCCTAGTGCAAATATGGGAAAATCGTGTCTTATATCTTCATCTGCTCATTATTAGGTGATTTTCAAAGTACAACCACAAACCTTAAAGATTTTTTGCATATGGCTAACCAAAAACCATAAAGGTGGTTTTACAAGTGGTTTACAACAAACCAAAAGATGATGGTTTTGCATATGGTTTACCAACAACCAAAAGTGATGGTTTTACAAGTGGTTTACCACAAATTAGGAATGATGGTTTTATAAGTGGTTTATTAACAACCACATCACGATGTGCAGTAATTTCATTAGCTCTCATCAATATCTCACCTCAGAGGATGACATAGGAAATGCTTCTCATACATAAAAAAGTAAATGGAACATTTGCATTAGGTTTCCCACCTCAATGTAAAATTTTCACTTATTCACACCACATAGGAATGACAGGAACACAGAAATCTGAAACACACTGGAAAAACTGAAAAAAATGCCACTAAACCTTTATGTGGTCTCGTCGTTGGTGACTAATAAGAGTTTGTTGATCGACCTCTTACCTCCTGTGCCTCCATCCTTCGATAAAATCTCACTCAGTACATGATCTTCAAAACCACTGTCTTCCTTCATGTTTTCATCCTCATTATCCGATTCTTCTCCAGTGATTATATTGGTCACATTTGGTTTAATATTTCTATTAAACAAGGCTTTAGCTTGAATTTTACAATATGAGGAATAATGTCCCTTTTTCTCACAATAAAACATTCAATTTCTTTCTTGTTTTACAAGAAATTCTTGTACTTTTTAAAGTAAAATGCATTTCTTCTACATATTATTTATTCCTTTTTGCTTCAACTAGGAGAGCTAAATTCATGTCTTCTACAATTTTAGAAGAAATCTGACCAAGATTACAAGCAACATTACTGTATTTGGGAGGAAAACTATTCAATAATATGGATTTTGTATCCTCATCATCAACTGGAGCTTTAACTTCTTCTAATTGTCTAGTGAGAGATCTAAAAACATTAATGTGGCTGGAAATGGTGACCTCGTCATTCATTTTGAATCTAAATAACTGAAGTTTTAATGAAAACTTGGCATTGACTAATTTTGCTCCAAATAATTTTCTTAAGTTTTCCCACATATCTTTTAATTTATTTTCAAGATCCACATAATGTAATTCTATTTTCCTGTGTTTTTGCAAGGGCGAAATTCAACTTGAAAACAGGACAACGGTACCCTAATGTCAAAATTTTTCATTGTAAACCTTCCTTGACACCCCTCCACGTCAGTCCATCCTTTGTATCAGGTCTATCCTATCCTGTCAAGTAGTCCTTTTTGTTGTTTCAACCTTTTCTATAGGTGATTTAGGCAAAAAAATTCATTCAAGTTCTTCTAAGACAGTACCCTTCAAGGTAGATTTTCCAAGAGGCTTAGGAATGGCTATTTTTAGCCTTTCTAAGGAATGGTATACCCCCCTTGGAGTGGAGTTGAAGGCCTAAATTCATCGGGGAGAAGTATTAAGGAGATAATAACATTGTGCAACTGATTTTGGAAATTTTCATAGGTTTTGGGGAAAGTTCAGTAAAAGCAGGTCTTTGAAGGTGAAGGAGCTTGCAGTTGAAAACAACACCTAAGCTTTGGGAAGTGATTTTGAGAGCTCCTCAAGGAGTTGTAGGTTAAAGAAAACATCATTGGAAATGTATTTCAGAGTTCTAAATTATGGTGGTTTCATATTTTTCACAAGACATGATTAATTCTTCCCACAGACTATTTTCAACATGTGCAACCTGCGGTCCTGAGTAAAAAGGATACTTTTTAGGGGGTTACAAGAAGAATTAGACCATGAGACCCATACCATGATTCTCCAAATCATTTTTTAATTCAACATAATATAAATAAGTTCTTGAAAAGACCTATGGATGCTCAAGATATGTTGTCGTCAAGCCTCTCTCCAAGGTATGCTTTGGGACTTAGTCATTTTTCTGGGTGGACACATGTCACCACTAGGTATGAGCGCAATTTATTGCACCAACTGTCCCATCCCCCTGGGACACAAGGGACAAAAAAATGTGTCCATCCCTAAGATAGACCTCTGGACCATCATGTGACCCATGCAGAGCTCAAACAAGCCAGTTAAGCCCCTTTGCACCCTTCTTAAGCTCTGTCTATCATCAAATCCCACAGTGCCACTCGTTAGCTTATGGTAACTTGGCACTTGATCCCTCATGTGACCCCAAAAGCTATTTCGCAGGCCATTTTTCAGCTCCCTCTCCTCTCTGCCTATCAACATCCGCCACTTGTCATCACCAGAGCAAGACGCATTTTCTTGCACCTTATGTCCCATACCCTTGGGATAGTTGGTACATACAAATTCGCCTAACCTCATGAAGCTTTAAAAATTGGAAAATTACAACTGTCGTGTTGGTTCTTCGTGTGCATGCGAAAAAACTCGCTACAGGAAGAAAGTTATAAAAATACACTGCCCCTCTCCATTTCTTCATTTCTACTCCATCCAAGCAAGTCCATTTCTACAACAACACCAAAATATTACTTTTTCTATAGACATCATGCCTGTTTTTCACCAGATAAACTTTATAGTCAAAAACCATGAAAAACTCATATCTCACAAACGGGTAGTCGGATTCTGATGAAAATTTCAGCATCTCTCCCTCTCTCAGGTGCCTACAAGAAGGCAGAAATATAAAAACCAGAGGTGCCTCTTATTTTTAATCGCATAAAACCCTAAAATTCTGCCCTATCTTCTTCTTCTACAATTTTCCATGAATCTGGAAGACGGTTCGAGCCAGAAATTTGAGCACAACATTCAGAAGAAAAACCGACTTCAAAGAAGCTGATTTTTCGTCAATCTAAGGTGTGGAATACTAGCTTCTAAACATAGTAAGTTCCTCGTGCTCACACTTATTATAAATGGAAAATTTCTTAGAATATTAAAAACCTTCAAAGCAACAAACTCAGAAAACCACCAAAATGGAAAACTAGGAGAGTCTGGCCAAAAAAGCAAAAAAAGCACGAAAAAGAAAAAAGAAAAAAACAACGTTCCAAAAATAGAAACTGCTTAAAAATGGAAATGAAACATTTGTAAGAGTGTTACAAGCATAATGGGGATTCCACAAAACTGATTCTGAGGAAATAAAGCAACCTTTCCCAAAATAGTAGCTCATGGATCCCTGTGGCTAAAAATAGAAAGTTCCAGTTTTGAGTGGAAGAAGTTACTATCATCCTCATTTTGACTCATATTGATGTTTTTAATCAAGATGAAGTTCAAATTCTATGGCCTCGAGCCCTTTTTGGCTCTTTCATAAGAGTACTCCAGTGTAGGTGACAGTGATGTCACCCAGATGGACCTAAAGGATCTCAAAGCTAGAATGTTGGGTGGACCAAGAGAGCCAGTGGAAGAAAATGTCTTCATGAGCAGATTGTATGTGGCAGGCGACCACCCCGTGTTGGTGTAAAGTACAAAGTTGGTGTTGGACTGTTCACATCACTACGATCCAGACACCCGAACAATAAGAGCTGACGATAACTTGGTCCTGACAGTACTTACTCTAAAGGAAATATCTTAAGTCATGCAAATTCTAGTTGGGAGTAACATGGTAGTGATCACCAAGGAGGTTGCATCAGGAGAGTGCTCTAAGTCCGAATCATACCTTCAAGGCCTTGCTCTTAGCTCATGGTTGAAGCAAGGGACGAATCCCTCTCGTCTGCCAAAGACTCTTTCTCGGAATGAACTCCACGAGGGCTTCTCTGATGCCATTTTTCTGCTAAGCCGAGTAATGGGAAAAGAAAACACGAGAGACATTCATGATTGGATGGCATTATTAATTCTCACAATCCTCTAAGGAAAGTAAACAATTGACTAGGGACAAATCATCTGCGATAGTTTGCATCGCTAATTGCTTCAAGTTCCAACTTCCAAGAAATTCTTCATGACTTCGTACCTGTCTGCGCCTTGGCAAACACAAGACCATTCAGGGGCTTGACACTTGCCCAAAATGTTTCTCAAAAGTATCATGCATTCAATAAATATCTGCACTTGGTCCTGAAAGAAAGAAATCAGCACTTTGTAAAGGTGAACGATGCTTTCACAATGTATGACGTCGGGCTGTTGGAGGGGAGCCCACACCACATGTCACTGCTCTAATAAAAAGGCATGGATCGTATTTCATGCAGTTTTCAACCTTTTCATATATACGAGTGTCGGGTTTTGAACTTTCTCCACAAAGATTACCATGCTACTTGAGTGATAGGATCATGCTAATTGAGCTTTGTAGACAATTGGTTCATATCAATTAGAAGCGAAGGAATAGAAAGAATAAGTTGATTTCCTTCCTTATCTCACTAGGGATTTTCTCTTGCAAAAGTGCTCATGAGGCCACCAACATGGAAGATGCCATGTCTCCCATAAACATGCACTCATACACTTCAATGGAATATTTTGACATCCGAGATGATCCAGACACTTTTCACCTTCCTAATTTGTATCATGTACCACAAAGTGAAGACTTTTGGGTGAACTGTGTTGATGATTTTAAAGTACGAGAATGTGATCACAAAAGGATGATGGTCAAACAAATGAGAAAATTTAAGCTTGATTGGTATGAAGATGGTGTTTAAGAGGATGACACATAAATGTATGATCTAGAATTCCCAATAGTGAAAGACTGTAATATCCCACTTTTGGGCTCAATGGAAAATATGCAAACCAACAACCCTTCAATACACTAATCAAATGTAAATAGCTAAACTCAGTCACAATTTACTTGGACCAATCAAATAGGTGACTCAATAAACCCGAAGACAAGGGTTTAATGGCCTCTACTAATTAGCTAGCAATTAATTCTCAGCTGAACATACAAATCAGAGCTAGGCTTCTTTTGCAATCAATGCAATCCACTGTTATCAAAACTGCTACTACTCTGATTGCTGCCCCTGAAGCTTATTAAATACTCCAAACATACTCTCAAATCAGTCCTTAAAACATCACAAAGACATGCAATTACTAGCTGCCAATGTTAAAATATCTTAGTCATAAGAGATATGCAATCAAGCTACAAACCTCTGCTATAATGAAGGTGAAAACATCCTTCAAACTCAAATTACTTTTACTACCACAGTTCGCTGTTATAGAGAGACATTCTCACATTCTAAACTCATTCAAACCTGGTGTTATGAAGCATTAAAAATTATATTCAAACTCCTTCTTCATACAGATCGCTGCTAAAGAAGATTAATAAATGCACAGACTCAGATCATACTCACTGAAGCTGGTCGCTGCCATAGTATATGAACACCCAGATTTTACTTGGAATCTAGTTAATTCACAAGGCAGAAATATCATCAATATTGCAGACTTCCCTTCAATTTTAGTCGCTGAAATGATCACAAACCATCTATGCATACACTGGTTTAGGGAAAGATAGCTTGCACATTAAAATACTCCACAAAAATGCTTAGCTACAGCTAGTCATATGAACACAAGAGAATACGCCAAGCATGGGAGACTCAATACAAAAGAAATCATTGTAATTAAATCTTAATAGCAGCAACTAGATATCAGTTAGATCGTTCAATTGAGGCACTCCGAGCTAGGGCAAAACATGCATAAATCACCTTATAAAGGAATCGCTGCCAAAAAGAAGATGTAACCAGCTGATCGATTCACATCAAATAATGCTCTAAAAACAGTCCACAAACATCATAGAAGTTGCCTAGGGTTTAGAGAGATCATACACCAAACCGATTTGCAAAGCACTCACAAAACACTTTAACTTGATAACCAAAAACCAGCTGCTACAGTGACGTCGCTACAGTAGAAAATACAGATTTTCACTTGCAAGTTTGTCCAGATATTTGCCAAAGCCAGAAATATGGATCTCACAAATAAATACTTCAATCGAATCTCAAAACTAGCTCAATTCAACCTCCAGAGAGAGAGAGAGAGAGAGAGAGAGAGAGACAGAGAGAACATCAATGGGCATACATCCCAACTCCCAACTCCAAGCATGGAGCATAAAATAAATATCATCATAACACGATAATAATAATGATCCTAGCACTCCTTTTATAAGCAAGGAGGCACAAAATTCGAAATCCCTAGGAGAGGGAAATTATTAAATAAAAGCAATTTGTTTTCCCTAGGTGTGGCGTCCCCTTTTCAAAGGGTGATTTTATCAATAAATGCCACCTAAATATTTATTTAATTAATTCCCCATTTAATTTTTATATTTTGGGAATTAAATTAAATAATCTTCATAATTAAATAATTAAATAATTATTGCTCCAGGCAATAATATTTAATTATTTAATAAAAAAGTCCCCCTTGCAACATCCTGAAGCCCACGGGGAAGTATAGGCTAAGGGTCTTCAAAAACGGGGACATTACAAAGATTCTCCCCTCCCCTAAGTTGTTTGGAGTATTCACAAGTCTGGAGATATCAAAGGTCGCACTGAGGCGGTCATCAAAAGGTCAAGAGAATGTTTTAGGAGAAAGAAGTCTACTCTCATCACATTTGGAAACTTCCCTACCCTCTAAAGGAAGGCATCTCATCATTCCTCATCCAAGGACAAATACAAAGATCCCAGCTCGATCTAATCAAAAGAAATATTGAAGAGAAAAGCATTAGAACCAGAAGCCCCTCGCTATAGAAGGTTACATAAGAATTCGAGAATAGTGGAGGATCTTGTAGTTGATTTATAACAAGGGGTGATTGCCCTGGTTTATCTTTCAGCCCCACAGTAATCTCCAAGTTTCTCTTCCTCTATAGCTGCACCGGCCCTGCATGCACAGGATGTTCCTTCCCATTTGGAGCAAGAAACTGCAATTTTTCCAAATGTTGAGTTGGAAACCAATGAGATTTTCCCTTGGTTGAAGAGATGATCACGATGGAAGCTCACACAATGTAACATGTGACAGTGCTCGATTTCTCGACTATCGCCTCCATGGTGAAAGGGATGAAAGGAAATTTGGGTCAAGTGGCTTCTTGTTTTTTCAGTGGCACCTAGGGAAACAAGTATGTAGAGGTAGTCAAGCTGAAGGTAATCAATCCTATCGAAGAAATTTCCTCGACTTACAAGGCAAACACAATCCCCTTGGGCCCGGCGAAAGATAAGGGTGATGTTCACTATTTTCAAGAGTCTTCCACTCACCTCATCACGAGAATTCAAGAGTACAAGGAGAAGCTAGACCAAGTAGAAGACCATATCAGGACCCTCACTTCATATGTACAAGTTCTCTTAGACCTGAATCTTACCACTTGTATCTTAGCTGAAGAATTTACTCCCATTAGCAACTTCAACCTTGAGTCTATCATAAAAATACAAGGGTTCACCATGCAGGGTAGATCGAATGACAAGTGGGTGAGCATGATCCTAGAAAAAGGGGAAGGTGTTGCTTCCAAAATGTTGACATTGTTTAAATACATGGATGCCACAACCACAAAAATAATCACAATGCAAGAAAGGATTGAAGCAGAGAAGGATCAATGGGATCAGGTTTATTCATTGTTCATTGAGATGGGCAAGGTCAAATCACCCCTCCTGATAATCAAAGGCATGTTCTCTTCAACATCAGATGACTTATCTCAAGTTTTGGCTCAAATTTTGGGTTCTCACTATGAGATGATGAACAACGCTATTGGAGAGCTTGATTGATATGAAGAATATGTTGAAAAGATGCAGAAATATGCCAATGTCTAGGTACAAAAGCTAGGAGTTCCAGCCATGAATGAAGACACTTCAATAGATGATCTGTTGAAGCCTTTTAGAGATCTAGTCAAGAAGAAGGCCAAAGATCGATTCTCATTCAATGAAGACACATTGGAGTCTCTAGCGGAGGTAAGGGCGTTCATTTACAACACCACAAAAGATCATCAATTTTGGTACTCAGAATGCAAGAACATCAACTCTCTCGCGGAAAGTTGGATCAAATCACTGGGTTTTGTTTAGATTGCACAAGTTGAGAAAGTGGCACCTGTGGAGGCAAGGTTCAGTAAACAATTCAAAGGTATCAAGATTTCTCCTAAAGAGCTTTCCACGATTCCATCGGAAGCAAGATCTTCATCAGAATCTCTCTCTTCTTCTTCTTCCTATTTCTCTTCCCCCCCCCCCTTTCCTCCTTTCATGTTCTATTTCTTCGTTGGGAGGTTATGCTTTTTCATTTTGTCTTATTCTTATTTTTTCTTATTCATTTAAATGTGACTATAGTTTGTAATGTAATAAGTCACCCTTCGTTTATAAAAGGGGACATAATTCTACTCCTAGGAATACGAAAATTCACATGTTGTAGAGGACAAATGAAAATTCATGGGGGGGCGGTAAGGTGAAGAGTCTTCTAAAAGTCTATAGATTGTAATCAAACCCTCATTATTAGAGGTTGTCAATTTTGTATGCTCAAGGAGAGATTACTACTTCAAATGAGCAAAAGAGATAGCAAAATTTCCTGTATGTTCTTCTATTTCCCACTATGTACAACTTTGCCAAAAAATGAATGAAGAAGAAAGGGGTTTCTTGCTTTTCTTGATGAGAGAATTACTAAAACTGTGTTCTTAATTCTAACTTGTCTTGTTGCTAGTAAAAAAGTTTCTTTCCTTCTATATATGTGTGTTGAAGTACTCTTATTAATGTCTGTAGGAATATGATTTTCTACCTAAGATATTAATCCCCCATCTTTTTTTTCCCACTCCCTTTCCTATCTCAACAAATTCCTCCTTTGCAAGCAATTGTAAGCTTTTTAAGCAGGGTCAATGGAGTGTTGTTGTTGGATTCCCAGCCTCTAGGCCACCACATATTTTAATTTCATTCATGCATAATAAATGGAGCTTCACCATTCAAGCAGAGGGACCTAGAGTCTCAGAGCGTTGACGGATACCCACCAATTTTTCCACCTGAAAATTTTTCTCGCCAATAGTTTTTGGCACCCACCGTGGGGTAGACTTGTTAAAATCGGCACCCAAAATACAAATCACAAAAACATCCGAAAAATTCAAATATCCCAAAAAACCAAAAAAATATCCTGAACACAAATATTTATCTGCCAGATTGTTCATGGAGTCCCTACAAGACAAGGCTGTGTAATGGTTCTACCTTCTACTAGCAAGATCAATCACTTGTTGGGATGATATTAGAAAAATCTTTGAAGATAGATTTAAATGTGCTGAAGACTATCAATACCTCTTGATGTAATTTGTGCACATGAAGAAAGAATTCAACGAAGGCATGAGGGATTTTATAGCAAGTTATAATAGGTTGATCAAGGGGATACCTCTTAAAGTTATGCCTTTAGATGATAACATCAAAAGGTTCTTCAAAAATTCTCAGTTGCCTGAGGTTGGGTTCATTCTCTGAAGGTCCTAGCCTAGAACTCTGAGGGAAGCATAAGACTATGCCATCGAAATAGAGGATGATCTTGTTTTATCTGGCAAGGTGACAAATACCAATGGAAAACGAAAATGCCATAGTTCTAGCCCCATTCCCACGGACCCTAAGATTCATAAGATGGCCAATGATATAATTTCTCTCAAAAAGTAACTCTCCCAGACCACCATAAGAAATATTCCAAAGAAGACCAATCTCCCGAACATGACAAGGATATCCCCACCTCCCCACAGGCTTGCTCTTGAGGCACCACTAATCAATGCAACTTGTGATGTGGAAGAACCAGAAGAAGAAGAAGAAGTGGAAGAGTTAGAAGAAAATGAAAATGAAGATGGAAATGTCTTTTAGATCGAAGAGGTCGACGACGATACTTAGAATGGTCTCATCAAGTACCACTTAGCAGATGAGGATGATGAAGAAGCACCGATATTCTCATGTGCTGTGTTCACCCGCTCCTAGTCTCAAAAGGGATATTCCTCCTCGACAACCACTGCAAAAAATAAAAGGAGGATCCTCCGATAGTATTTTTACAAAACAAAATTATCAGTAGAGGATCCCCACTCTTGTCGTCAATGGACTCAGCAAAGGAGAAACTGAACCCGATAGCGAGCAAGAAGCCAACTTCTGTGACAAGTAATTTCTGTGGTGTTTCCCTTAGCTCAAAATATACACCTAAATCCAATCCTTTACCCAAAGCTAGTCATACAAAGTCTTCTAATACTCAACCGAAGTCTACCACTCCTTCCAAACCCGCTACCTCACCCACTAAAAATGCTCAATCCCGTAAGGTAACATCGTCTCCGCAATGTAAAACTTCTTTTATCCCCGGAACATTGATTTCACCTACCTTGGCTCAATTTGATATCATCGGTCATACAAACAAAACTAAAGTTCAGATTTCTAAATCTGAATATTTGTAAACACATCTGGAGCAGTTTGAGAGGCTAGTTAGCTTCATCAAGGGTGGTAGCTTAAATCCTAACATTGCAATCCCCAATCCTAAGGGTCTATTGCCAACACCACCTACGCCTCCTTCACAAAACATGCTATCACTTAGCGCACATAAAACCATCAAGGTGGAACCGTTCTACCTATCCCTCCTAATCAAAGGATACCAGTTAAATAATTGCATCAGAGACTCAGGATCCTCTGATAATTTCTTGCCCATCGAATTTTCCAATGCCTTAGGACTTACTCAGACACGAGAAAATGGTTCTTGTTACTTTATGCAATCTAAGGAAGTGCCATTGGTGGGAAGGATCAAAGATGCACAAGTGGCCTTGGTGGACTTTCCAGACAAGGTGTTGCTCACCATCTTGGTGGTAGACATCCTAGCATCCTTTGGTATGCTACTGAGTAGAAGCTTCTGCAGAGACCTAGGTGCATAAATTTGAATGGATCGGTCCTTTGTGACCATTTTAGTGAAGGGGGAATGAAGAAGTTGTTTCCTGTGCAAAAAATGAAATATATAGTTTAAAATTTAGAGGACCCAGGAGCAAATATCTTGTTCCAAGACAGTGGGATGAGGAACTAATTGCTCACATCTGAAGGAGATGAAAACTTGCCTCTCCTAGCTAAAGATGAAGAAGATCAACGATGGACCATGGAGTTTTATGGGATTGATTCAAGTGAAGGGTATGGAGCTGGCATTGTCTTGAACTCTCCCTTAGGTGAATTTTTCCCATTTGCATATAAGATGCAATTTGTGTCATACCCTGTTAAGAACTATCTTTGATTATTACAGATTTCTCGGCTGTAGGTGAATTTGTGTTCGTGATTATTATGCTTTGCTTGATTAGATGACGGTATAAACAATATGTTTGTTGTTTGATCATGTTGGTTTCATTATCTACGAGATTGTAGTGATGGCTTGATTTGTTGTGTAAGTTTGCTTCTTGGTTGATCTTATACCTATGTACTAATCTACATCTCTGCAATTGTGTGCAGTTAATAAATTTTTACGACCCTTTTATGGTAGATTAAATTAATGACACCCTTGTTGGCAAGCAAAGGTATAGTCGCCGGGCTTATATTTAAAATGTTATTTTGAAAGCCTTTGTTAGGCATTTATACAAATGTCGATTGGTTTGTAACGATAAATAAATCTGTCCTAGCGACAAAGAAAAATATACATATGTATATAGGTATGCACGGAAGTACATACGCATATACATACATACATATACATATATACATACATACATATACATACATATATATATATATATATATATATACATATATATATATACATATACATATATATAGATACATATATACATATATACATACATACATATATATATATATATATATATATATATATATATGTTGACGGATGTATTGGCAAAAGTCATCTACATGATGGTACAAAAAGTAACTTAGCCTTGCCCAACTTTAGTGCCTTCCTGGGGTTCATCTATATGATGTATATAGAGGTTGGTGAGCTATGTCCATGAGTTCTTTTGCTTTAGTGTTTGTGATAGTTGCTTCTAGTGTGTGACAATATTTGGCACCTGAGAGATTGATTCTTTCCTTGGGACACTTGATACAATTGATCCTTCCCCACCTTTCATCATACTTCATTTAAGTATAGATACATTGATGACCTTATCTCATGAGATTATTATATCTACAAACCTTAGAATTATGAATCTTGTTCCTTATGCATTAGACAACTGGGCATACTTCTTCACAACTATATTGACGAGTCTTATCTCTTCTCCCAACATTTGATGTCCAAATACTTATATTGAGATGATTGTTCTTTTAAACCCCAAAATCTGTGTTACCCCAAATCTCGCATCGATGCATTGATCAACTGTAGATTCCCCTTCTAAACTCTCAATCAATGTATTTCTAAACTAAAGAGAATAACTGACCTTGGACTATTCTGTCAATTGATCATTTGACCCCCTTTTGGGGACAATATTAGAAATCTATGTACCTATTTGTGTTGGCATCTTCTATGTACATTACATACCAGTGGAAAGAATGTTCTTGGTTCAATTAACCTGGATACTCCTTGGGGGAGTGATCTTAACACTTGGATGTTCTATGTACTTTGTGACAATGGTGATGGTTGCTTTGGAGGAAGATATGATGTTTCGGTTCGAGGAGTTTGGCTATTTTCTTAGACTTGATGGTCGATTCGTTAGTAGATTGTTGTAGAAGATGGTTGTACTTTTGGGCTTTGTGAGCCACAACTATAGACATACTAGTGCGATACACGATTGTTGTGATGTTATGTGTGTGCCATTTGTGGACCTCTATCCTTGTTGTAGGATGTTCTTGCCTTGGGGTTACGAGATTGACTGTGTGTCCTTTTTGAATTTGGTGTGCGGGGTGCCAAATGGTGTGATATGGTTGTGTAAATCTGAAAAAAATAACATCTTTTATGTATTGGCCTTATGTTACGTGTACTTGTGAAGCCTTTAGAATCTCTTGGACCCATTCATTTCTTCGAAAAAGTGTTGTTTTGGGTTGTAGTGTTTGAAACATTTGTTATTATGAGACAATATGTTTGGTAATTGGGAAATTAACTATTAACTTATGGAAAATTTGGGAGAAAAACAATGAAAACGGTTCATACATTTTTGAAAACCTTAAACACTTGCAAACATTCTTGAGATTTACCTTGTTGAAACCTGTTTGGGAGTAGCCAACTATTTGAGAGAAGGTTTGTTAATAAAGAAAGAACTGCCAATCTTCACAGAACATGAATATTTTGAATATTCAACTTTTCTCCTTCTGTCTATCTTCACATGTCTAGTTCTTTTCAGCTGCTTGGTGTAGTCATTACATCGAGGATGATACTTTAATTAGGGGAGGGGGATGTGTCCTCTCGGTTGTGGACTGTTCCCATGCCCATCTCCGGTCCTCGTTGCCTTAGTGATCTGCTGCGAGCTTGTATAGTTGCGTTTCAATGTGTGATGCCCCTTGTTGGCAGTTGAAGGGTGACAATGGAGTTGGAACTTACATGAGTGGTGCGGGTAGTTTGACCAACATGCTATGTAAAGTCGGCTAATATTAGTTTTGAGTGCATTGTGGTTGCCACTTCGATATGAGTTCCGTTGTTAGGTTGTTTCTTTGAACCTTGCCAAGAACTCCCGATTGGTATGTTGGTGTGGATTTACGTTTTGACCCGAGTTTGAATCTCCGCGGAGAGAGGTAGTCTGGTCTTATGTTCATATTAATTCACCGAGTTTGAATCCTTTATGTGAAGGCATGTTTATGCCAATAAGCTTAACCTCCGCTTGTGAGACCCAAGAGGCAATGTATACAAAATAAAATAATAGGATAACATAAAAACATTTAAGTGAAAAGAAATAAAACCCAAAAAAATATTAAAAAAATAAAAAATAAAAGCGAAGTGATTTCGGTGGTTTGGGGAGTGAATGCTGGTTGGGGCGGTGGAGTGTGGCAATGTGGTTGCATGGCGTGAGAAGGGGCTGTAGTGTGTGGTAGGAGAGTGCAGGGCATGGAGATCCATCAAAGCATATTGAAATGGGATTTTTGTCAAATATCCTTAGGTATTCGCTGTAATAGTCTCCAAGTAGTTGTGTTTGGAAGTAGGTAATACATTTAGCAATAGTGTTACCTCTGCATTCTCCTTACCTTGTGCTCTGTGCAGAGCAAAAGATTGGCATCTCGTGCCTTGCTGTCCTTGTGGGAATGTTGGTGAGTGCATTGTGCAAGCTTGATGTGATCTCTGAGACAAGCTCACTGTTTTGAAGATGAATGTGATTTTCTTCTGGCTACCTATCAGATCCGTTATAGGTCTTTTATCTTATACTAAGTGCAAAGACTCATTTTTGGATGACTCTTCCCATACATAGCCCATGTTGTGGTTTCCAAGTAGGCCTCAGGAGCTCAAGCTTGGAATGCGGCTAATACGTTTCAAATTGTTTCACCTCTACATGGCCCTCCCTGACCTTGCACTCATGTGGAACAAAAGGTTAGCATCATGGCTTGAGTTTTTGTTCTTCGGTGGAATGTAGACGAGCGAGATGGGAAACAACTCAACAACGATGAGCTTTGGGAGGAGCTTGCTTGTTTGAAAAATTAAACGTTATCTTCATCTGGCCTGTGTCAGATCTGTCACAGGTTTGCACTTACAAATGAGGTGGAAGCTGCTCCATGGATGACTCAGCATATTGAGAGTCCTTCGCCAGTGACCTTTTAGCCATACCAAATGAGGAGCTTTGACACGAGTACGAACATACACCAAGCATAGTGGGACAGGGCTTTGGGAAGATGTTGTAGCTGTGTGTGCCAGGAAAATCTGTATGCAAAACGTGGAAGCATGCAGTAGGCATGCAAATTGAATGAAAAAATGCCTCAAGAGATGTAGCCTTATGGAACGTATCCTAGAGATGTTAACTTTCCAGGCCATGATGGCTATCTTGAGGAGACTCCAAACTTTATCATCAAAAATCAATTAAACCTGTTTTGGTTGAGTGGATGTGCTTACTTTATGTCTGAGAGAAGGGCTTGCAATCAATCCAATGCTTGGATTTGATTTAGAGAGAGTGCAAGTTAAGAATGTGGAGGGGATTGAGTAGGATATTGAGATTGATTGAGTTGGAAGTGACGTTGAGGTTGAAATCGAGGTGGAGTTGGGTGGTGGATGTCTTTCTGCCCCTTACAACAATGGAGGTGTGTTTCTCTTCAATCTGCTCCCTCCACAATCACAACAAAATCCTGTCACCAACTTTGTCCTCAAAATGGCCGCTTCTTACCGTCAGGCGAAAGTGTGCCGGGCATGGGTTTCTTCTCTCCTTACTAGCTTGCTATTGTATTTGATTTATCGTTTGTTTAAAATAGACTTTTGTAAATTTAGTAAATATGCATCTAAATGAAATGAATGCTAACTTTTCCCTCATCTGTAAGCGATAATAAAATGAACATTTTGCCAGTGAAAGTCGACCTCTAAAACACTCCATGCTTTGTTTGAAAATGCAACGTCTCCTTTTCCAAGCTAGTTCGATTTGAAGACCTTGGGCCCATTTCTACTTTACATGGGCTTTAAGGGAGAAAATAAGGGAAGTACATTCGTGTTATAATTGTAATTTACTATTTTCAGCTTTGTAATATTTTTGTAAAAAGGCAGATTGCCAATTATAGCACTAGAAATAGTGGGTTGGTGGCTAAAGTGCAAAGCGCCAACTTTGAAACGGAAAAAGAATGTAATAAAGGGGGGTCGTCCCACCTTAAGTGGGAAAAGTGAATTTACAAATAGAAATAAAGTATTTCTGTTATCCCAAATGGAGCACTCTACAAGGGAAAGAAAGACAAAAGGCTATAAAGGTAAATGTGGGGGCTCATTGTAAGGGTCTTTGGATGAATCTTGATTTTTCTCTTTTGAAAATTGGAGTATTGAGCTCACATTTTCAGCGTTTGAGGACGAAACCTCTCATTGGATTCTATTGCGGACGAAACCCCTCAATAGTCGCAACATTTTAGAACGAAAACCATCATTCGTTGCTTTGGTAGCTTCGTTCGGGAGTTACAAGTGAGCTTCATATTCAGAATTTAGAAACAAGTGGTTCCATCTGTTCTAGGGCACACTTTTTGGGGCTGTCATACCCATTTCCAAATTGGGCAACCCTTTTGGGGGGACAACTTTTTGACGGTTTTTTGTGGTTGGAAAAATCTGAATTTAATTTTGTTTGACAACTGCCATTTTTGTGGTCATTTTGAGCTATCGTTTGCATTGTAACCCCTAGTTTCACACTATATGAATTTTTGAAGTTTCAGCTGTTTGTGGCCAATAATTAATTCCAGAATTTTGTACTTCAATATCGAAGCACATAGTTCGAGAAATTATGCATTGTTTCATCAAGGGTTTCAATCTATGTTCCACCAAGTTTCTCAGACGGGACGATAGGGTACAGGGTGTAATATCCCCTTTTAGGATATTATTTAAATTTGCAAACTTAATTATCCAAATCAATCCTAGGAAGGTTAGATCTTCTTGGCCTGGCCTCAAATAACCCAATGTTGGCAATAATACAACCTAAAGTGGGGTTGGAATATGCCAAAGTGGTGGGTTAGATGGGAAAACTAATTAGAATGCTAAGATTTTCCAGATCTGGTTTTTAACAGCAGATAATTAATTAAATAAATACCTAGAACAATTGAAAACTTCAAAAATTGATAACTTGCTCCAAACTCAATATTTTCCCAACAAATAAAATGCAAATTCTTTTATAAATCAAGACCTTTCCAAAGAACTAAAGATCTGAATTTTATGATGCTGAAACCACCTCAAACAGACCCCCAAAATCTGAATACAAGTCGCTAGGGTTAGAAATATTTGCATAAATTATTTCCAGTCTTTCCCCAAGCTTCCAAACACTCCAAAATCACTCCACTTGCTCAGAAATAATTTTTAGACAAATCAAATTTTTAAATCTGATTATACACAGCTGAAAACAATTGCTAATCAAACTTCGGACTGCTGCAATCTTTAAAAATTCATATCTTCCTCAAAACTACTCCGATTTGGGCAAATGAGATATGCCCGGACTCGGAAAAATACAAGGAACAAGATGAACCAAACCAAATTAGAACAACAATAGCTAAACTCCCAAAATAGCCAAAATAGCAAGTCGCCTAGGGAAAAATAAATTGCTGTTTGCACATAAATTAATTCTAGTACTTGTATTACTCTCAAAACCCTCAAATCTGGTAGCACACACTCACAAAATTATGTTAAATCAGATCTGCAACATAAATATATTTTAAGATATCAAAAATATGCTTAAACAATCCCCAATCCAAGTCGCCAACACTTAGAATGGATAAACCATGCAAGAACACACTCAACACAATGAAGAGAACAATAGAGACTTCAATATCTTTAACCACAAGAGAGAGATCCTTCAACAATGAGAGAGCAAAAGTATCATATTTGGGCATACATCCCTTTCTCCACGCAGGGAGTAAATTTCAATAATTCACCAACATGCCAATAAAGGAAATGTGACTCCTCTTGTATAGAATTAGGAGGTGTGGTGTCACCCAGATTTCACCCTAAAATTTGCAACTACCCTATCCGAAATTTTTTCATACTTTTAAAATAATGGGTCGTTTTGTGTTTTTATTGCCTGAAAGTTCCTGTATTGCGTCAAGATAATCCCAAAGAGCCATATTTTATCGTTTTTCGCCAAATACCGAGATGCCCAAAGTTGTTATATTCTGTCGTCGGGATTTGTCTGTGGGAAATTTGTATTTAATTATTTTGAGCCTCGTATGAGGCTATTTGCGCCTCGTTTTATCTCTATTATGATCGAATATGTTATTACTCTTATGTATCAGAAGGGTTTTAACTTGGAATAAGTTTTGAGCTTTATTTGTGACTTTTGGCAATTTTTTCATGTTTTTGTATTGTCCCGTTTCGTTTTCTGTGAAATTTCTCTAGAGCAATTCCTTTGTCGGGTAAGCCCAATTTTTGGCCTGGAGCAGCTAGAAAACATACACGCACATTATGCCTCGGAGGAAGTCGCCATCGAAGGTCTGGATCACTGGAAAAAAGTGAAGTCATGCACTGAAAAGCCCCTGCGGGGATGGGCGCATTTTTGGAAAACAAAGGATTTAAGCTGTAATGGGAAAAATAGAAGCCGCAGGCAAGGTGGGAATTTTATACCTGCCTAGCAGGGTACTTTTTCTCGTGTTATAAAATTCACTTAAGCTGTAGTGGGAAAGTTAAAGGCTGCAGGCAAGTGGGAATTTATTGTCTGCCTTGCATAGGGTAAAAATTCTCATGATAAAATAAAAGGAAAATAACTTTTTTAGTGCCTGCCTTACAGGGTAAATAATCTCATTGTCAAAGTCAAATCACTTAAGTGGATCATGGGATTTTGGTGCCTACCTTGCAGGGTAAATAATCCCATTGTGGAAAAATTCTTAAAAATAGAATTATATGTCAAAAAAGTGTGCCCCCTTTGGTGAGATGATGGAAGACTTAAAGTGATTATTTTAATTAATCTATCCTCTCAAAAAAGTGCACCCAAGCTTGGAGGAAGTCAACAAGCCAAAGATTGGAAAAAAAGAAATGAATTAAATGCATTAAATTTAATTTATTTAGTGGTTCGCCCGCTTCCTCTCAAAAAGTGCGCCCCATTTGGGAGTTATTTAATGTTTTTAAAGGCATTAAAACATTAAATTAATTTCTATTTTCAGTGGCTATGGTCAAAGCACACTGTGAAGCTTCAGTGAAGTGATGTGTAAAGGATTAAATTGGATTAATTTAATTTATTGGATGGTTGTCCTTAATCATGCTATTTTGAAAAGAGAAAAACATGATTTTTAATTAATTAATCGTCTTTAATTGTTAGTGCAATTATTAATTATAGAATTGTGAAGGTTATATAAGCATGGGCAGCCATATGGGTGAATTATTTAATTCACAAGTAGACAATTGCAGCCAAGTGGAAAAGTGCACCCCCATTAAAAGAAAGATTTTGCTCAGGCAAGGTGGCAACAAGGCTAAAAGCTTCCAGATTTGGCGCATGCTTTGAAGGAGGTTGATCTTTGTCTGCATAATTGTTTGCACAGGTGTTACAGGAGCTCAGGTGTTGTTGAAAGGATTCATGCTCTCTTTATGTGAAAATTAAACACCAATTTTTGGGGCAGCACGCTTGAAAAGTGCAGATTTTTATAATTTAAATTCACTATTCGTGTTCCGGTGGCCATTTTTGTCTAAATAAATTGCAGGAATTCATTACAGGTCCTTTACAGAAGGAAAAGGAGCTTTTATCAATGTCCAATACATTGCAAATATCCTCCGAATCTGAAGAATTGTCCAGATCTGCACCAGTATTGAAGAAATCCGGCCAAGTAAGAAGAAAAAGAATTATTCAGACGAAGATAGACAAAGACTATGGCGAAAAGAGATGAAAAAGAAAGCACGATGGAGTCGTGCATTGCTTCCAAACTTGCAGACATAGGAGACACAGATCTAGGCCCGGAAACCTCTTTCTGATTTGATTGATAGATCCAGAGCGGGAAAGACTTCACTCATGCTGTGCGGTTAAAACCAGTGGAATTATCTGAGCTGCAGCTTTTCCATGTACAACTCAGTTGCCAAAATTTGTTATGGAGTGCGCTAGATCTTACCATCCTTCATCCACATCAGTGCGTGATGCTTCGGGAAAAATAATAATTCGTTTGGATGCAAAGTTCATCAATTATTGTTTGAAGATTCCAGTGCGAATGGTGGTGACTTCCATTAGCATTCAGGATGCTAACAGTAGATGGGAGAAGCATAGAGATGATTGTGTGAGCATAATGAATAGCCGATACATGAAAAAGCCTAGATCTCCTTCAAAGTTCCCAAGAACTCTTCCACGGTCCAATTTGGTGCAGGAGGTAGATGATGTCGTCAAATTGCTATACAGGATGAATGGCAAAGCGAATTCCTACACTTTCCGTACATGGATGTATGCTTTCATCAGGACCATTGAAATCAACAAGGTTGATTCTATAATCAATTGGTCAGAAATTATTAGCAACAACATCGGTGAGCAACTCCGGAACGTGAAGCATACTTTCAGCTTCAAGATGACTTCATACTTGGTGTATGCTGCAACTTCACAAGGTGTCTTTTCCAAGTTGGATAGATGTGGTGTTCTTTCTAAGGACCCCATTTTTGAGTGCTACCCCGCAGCTTACTGCACCTGCATGTGAGAAAGACTTCAAAGTGATCAACGATGACTTCTTCTACGATTTCATCTGCAGGCTAGACAAATACTTGAAGGCCAATAAGGTAAGCAAGGAAACGTGGGAAGCTGTGTCCAATATTGGCAGTCTAGTCATTCAATTTGCAGATTTCACATGACCTCAAGGTTATGGGCTTTTCTTGAAGAACCAATAAAAGATGCCTAGGTATCTGAATGATAGATTGATCGCCATGGAGCTGAGCAGGTAACTTGTGGAGTTACAACGACCTTCAGTCAAAGTGGCACAAGTCTACGGGCTTCTTCCCAATCACTGTGGAATATTGCAGCTGCATTAGCATTCATAGAGCTCGGGGAATGGAGGCGCAAATGTTATCCAAGTATGAGTAAGAGTTCTTCCCTGCACAACTGAATTTCGATCCATTTGGAGTAGTCAGGAAGACAATCTCCCAGGAGTACGCACATGTGCTTTCATTAGAAGATTTATGGATGAAGTGCAAAAGTGAGTACGAGGTTAGAAAGAGAGATTTCAGCAGGATATCAGCAAAGCAAGTGTTCGACTTTGGACTAGCGCGGATGCCTGCGGATCTTAAAGATGATGGGAATGTGGTACTTAACACTTACCATCAAATGGGAGGAGATAAAGCCATACTGCAGAATAACATAGGAGGCTGCAACACAATTGAAGAAAGATCGGGAGATGTGTTGGTGAATACTTCAAACTGGTTGTTGACGAAGGGATATTGCCTTGATTAAGCATTGATGAATCAAGTCACGGGAAACTTCGGCGCAAGAGATTCCCTCAAGAGAAATCATGGAGGAGAAAGCAGCAGGAAAGTCGATAAGTTGAAAGTGCATAGAAGATCTCAATCCAAGGAGAGGATTACTTCTACGACCATGATTTTAACTCCGGTTTCTCCAGTACCCAATACTTCACCAACTATCGCACCGCAGCAGCAGGACGCTTCCATGCCTCCACTGAATCCAGTGACATTCATCTTCTCCCCTCAGCCACTTCATTCAGCGCCTGTTCCAAAGGATATGTTGAAGTTGTAGATGGCGGAATTCGTAAAGGGCTTTGTCCTTGGTTGATTCAGAAGATGGCAGCCATAACACTGTGGCACTTTCTGACAGAGAGGATGCAAAGCAAAAAATGGTAGTACACTCAGCAACTTCAGCGACTTCTTATTCTCCAAGAAGTAACTTCTTGGAATGGTTGGCTTCGCAATTGGTTCTCAGAAGCGAGAATGGAGATGAACTTAGAGGAGAACGACTTGCAGCTACTCCAGAATTTGAGCGGAAGAGACAGAAGGCCTAAAGTTGCCAAAGCAACTTCTAGGTTGATCATTGAAGATTCAGGTAGAGAAGTTTGCTGAGATATCAATTCCGATAAAAGAAAAGATAGAGGAGGAGCTCACAGCAGAGGATGTGACAGTAACCAAGGTACCCCTCGATCAAGCCACCACTAAAGGATTGAAGCAGGACACGCAGAAATTGATGGATGCTTTATTCCTTAGGCTTGACAATGAAAAGGCAGAGAAAGAAGAGTTACAGAAGCAAGTATCTCAATTAGGTGAGATCATAGCCAAGGTCGTTAAACCTTCCATTCAGCCATTTCAGAGCAGGTGAGTGATCATCTTATGCAGGAGATGGAGGACCGCAAGCAATCACGTAAAGGCTATTGACGAATGGAAGGATTTGATTATTCGTCAAGCTTCTATACAACTTAGGGAAGTGCCAGCCTGCCTAAAGGTTACGAATGATGCAATAAATCAACTAAAGCAACTGATAGCAAACATAGAAGGCATGAATACAGTTGCAGAGAGTAACCTGAGTATTTTGGCCGAGATCAACAAGCTGCCGAGAGATGTATTGATTGCGGAACAAATTGTACCGGATGGATCAGTCGAGAAGGGGAAGCAGCTAGAGTTTGCAGTATCTTTCCGTTTGGAAATCTGCAGAATTTTGCTGAAGAGGATGCAGGCACTTGAGAGTAGGACATCAGATTTACTAGACAGTGTCATTTCTTTCACTGAGGAGATAGTGGACGGGAATGTCACTTCATACGTGCGGATCGTCTCAACTAAGGTGCGTAATTCCCTGGAAGGATCTCTTTTGATGATACAAAAGAGAATTGATACAGCTACGAAGCCTTTCACGATGAATTCTAGCAGTAGACTGGTGGTGCTGCAGGAAAACATTGCGAGGTTCGGACCAAGCTTGGAAGATGTTGAAGCGTGCATCAAAGTGTTGAATGAAGGGTTGTTGCAATTCAAAACAGAGAAGGAAGCAGTGGCTAAAACAGATGGAAGGATGCTGAATTACATGTTCGACAAGTATATCCGATATCGGAACAAGAAGAAGATAGAAATGTTACAGCTAGCATGAATTCTTCTATTTCTTTCTTCTTCTATTTTCTATGTTCCTGGATGAAATTGTAAAACTTCTAAGTTATTGGTTTTGCAACCATTACTTAAAGTCTTGTGGAAGCATTCTATTAGTTAAGTCATACATGTGTCACTTAAGGAGAAGATAGTTGAGGATGATTGCCAAATGTCATATTTACTTGTTTATGTTTCAGTTCAGTTTGAGTTTTCCATTTGTACTTTCCCTCCTACATTCTATAAGTAGGAGAAGAACCTTCGGGTTAATGATCGATCATAATTTGTAAGCAGCAATCTTGTATTCTAGACTTTGTGCTGAACCCCTGAGAGAAACTTGGAGCAAAGGAATACAAAGGAGCAGGTTTCCGGAGAACTTTGTGTCACGGTGTACTTGGTTTCTTGTTTTTAATCTTAGATCTCTTGATAAATTGTGTTATTTTAAGATCTGGATCTAGAACTGCCTTTGTTTTATAATTCTGTGTGTTCATATCTAGTAAGTTTCTTCTATGTGCATTCAATTAGCTCTGCTATCTACTAATTGGGATGCACATCGTCCCCATTTCTTCTCTGTATTTCCTTTACTTCCTTCTTCTATAAAATACTTCCTTTCTTAAACAGTTGTTTACTTGCTGCAGAACTTCTTAGTTATGGTTCATGAACTAAGTGGTTAAAGTAAAACCCCTAATAGATAATAACACATTTTCATTGACAATCTGACACGGGAGCCTCGCTGGTTAAATGAGGGAGATTTATCTCATGACTGCCTAGGTTTGATGCTATGCAGAAAATCTAGCCAACAAGGTGCAAAATCCAATGACCCATCATTTAATGTTTTCTCCCCAGGACAATATTAAATTAAAAATATTTAATGACTACTACCATGTGCACTTTATTATTTTAATTAAAGAATAAAGATAACTAGCCTAAGTGCACATTTACTAACTAAATAGTACTCCAAGGGGTTACAAATAGATAATAGACATCTTAGGATAACTTTCGAGCTCAATTCCTCGAACCTATCGGGTTGAGGGTCTTCAAATTTTCGATGTGGAAAATGTCCCGAGAAGGGGACATTACACGTGGGGACATGTTTCTGGGATGGATTTTTTAGGAGGCCTTTTTTCAGGGGACGAGATGGAACAACTATTAAAAATAAGGGAAAATATAAAAAATAGAGGAAATTTTAAATATACATATGATAACATTTATAAAGCATTCATCACACACATTATAGAACTTTAATGGATAAAATTGGAGTTGAATTGAGATTTCACATAAGGTTCAAGTTTCAACTACAATAATAATTACAATGAAATGCCCAAGGGCTACAAGTTTCAACTAGACAACAACAAAATGTGTGAAACATAGGAAAAATATACATTACACAAAACCTGCACAAAAGTCTAACAATTCAAATGCAATCATATCCATCATCAAGCATACAATTAGCGAATGCATTGTTAGACTTTTGAGCGGGCATATTGGAGTCGTCATGATAATAGGGTTTTTCAGAAGTGAGTAAAAAACTATTTTTTTAGGAAAACATATTACTTTATGCTTTGTTCATACACCTATTCTGCACAACACAACATTGAACTGAATAACACACTCTTTTTCACCAAAACATTTTACTTTCTGTTTTGTAGTCACACACACCTTTCACAACATTGAGTCGAAAACAGTCTTTTTTGGAAAACATATTACTCTATGCTTTGTTGGTACACCCTATGTTGCATAGCACAACATTGAACTGATACCACAATGTTTTTCATCAAAACATATTACTCTCCATTATGTATTCATACACATAGTTCAAAGAAATGGGTAAATACCCCTGTGTTTTTCACAAAAACATATTACTCAATGATCTGTTTATACACCCTCTGCTTCACAACAAACCATTCAACATAATACCACAATTTGTTTATCACCTAGACATATTTCTCTATGTTCTCTATTCATAGACACGTTGCTGCTTGAGCAATACAAAACTATTAAATGAATTTGTTGTAGAATATTGCTCTTTTGCCTTCTTCTCACCGTTGTTCTCTTTTCTTCTCCCTGCTGTTTTCTTTCTTTGTCTTCTCCTTCACAAGATGGGAAATGACAAAAATGAGCTTTTGTTTTTGTTTTGGTTGTAAGAGAGGTTGTTTTAGGTTTAGGTTAGTTAGGAATGAGTGTTGGGGTCCTTGTGGGCCCCCATATTCCTTTTTTTTAATTAACTATGTTTTTTTAAATAACTTTACCTTTGCTGAGACGTAGGGGACGCCCATATGTCCCTGGTACAGTCAGGGGACTTGTAGAAGTCCCTTGGACGTACCTGGGATGTCTAGGCGTCCCCTATTGTCCCTTGCTCCAATTTTGATGTCCCTGGGATGTCCCCGATTTTTTTAACAGATTGGGGATGGGCAGGGGACATTTCCTACCCGTCCCCGAGTTTTTGAAACGTCCTCGGTACGGGGGCGAGTCTAAAAAGGCAAAGGACGCATCCCTATGGAACATAGGCTTCAATTTGTTGATATATTTATGAAGATTCGTGTTTGAGAAATATGAAAATTTGAATTTCACCTAAATTGCGTAGGGTTTTAGGGACTAAAAGCAGGTTGCTAACTCTCATTGGCTCTAATTTCTATGTGGTTGTCATTAAGTTCAGGTTTTTGCATGTTGCTGTCGTAAATTCGAGTAATGTTCCATTAAGATTTTTGGGAAAATCCAAATTCCTCAAATTTGAGCCCAAAAGGGACATTACAAAAAAATTGAATGTGATCTTCATCCGGTCTTTATCAGACCTATCATAGGTTTGAACTTACAACTGAGGTGGAAGTTTTTCCATGGATGAATCAACATATTGATAGTCCTTTGCCAACGACCTCCTAGCCGTGCCAAATGAGGACTTTTGACATGGGTATGATCATATACCAAACATAGCGGGACAGGACTTTGGGCAGATGTTGTAGTCACATGCGCTTGGAAAAATATGTATGTATTAGGCATGTGGATAGAATGAAAAAATACCTCAAGAGTTTAGCCTCATGAAATGTATCCTAGCCATGTTGACTTTTCGGGCCCTCTTGGTTATCTTGAGGAAACACCAAACTTTATAATAAAAAATCTATTAAACCTATGATGATTGAGTGGATGTGCTTGCTTTATGTTTGAGAGAATGGCTTACAATCAATCCAATGTTCGGATATGAATTAGAGAGAGTGAAAGTCAAGAATGTGGACAAGATTCAGCAAGAGATTGAGATTGATTGAGTTGGAAGTGAGGTTGAGGTTGAGATCGAGGTCGAGTTTGGCGGTGGATATATTTCTGTCCCTTACAACAATGGAGGCATGTTGCTCTTCAATCTAGTTCCTCCGTAATCACAATGAAACCCCATCACTGACTTTGTGCTCGAAGTGGCATCTTGTTGCCATTAGGCGAAAGCGTGCCAGGCATGGTTTTTTTCTCTCATTACTAGCTTGTTATCGTATTTGATTTCTCGTTTATTTAAAATAGGGTTCTATAAATTAATTAAGTAGGCATGTAAATGAAATGAATGCTAAATTTTCCGTTATTCGTAAGTAATAATAAACTGAACATGTTGCCAATGAAAATTGGCCTCTAAAACACTCCATGCCTTGTCAATACCACAACCATCCTAAAACGTACTTATAAAATACAAAATGAAACATGACTTCTCATGTGTTTTTTTCCTTAGGCCTTGGAAAAAACTAAACTTTACTACTTAAAAATAACCCCTTCTAAAGTTATAATTTTGTCTTGAAATCGACACGTGGTAGGCGTTTGCAATCTCCCCTTGTCCAATTTTATATCTTGGACATATTCCCTGATGCTAGGAATTGTCAGAACGATCCCTAAACTACATGTATACGCTTGTTTGGTACTTTAATGAGTCTAGGATCTGAGCTACTTTGATGAGCTGATTGCAAGAGGCAACCATTTAACTTTGTGAAATCACTTTGCAATCAACCTTGATTAAATGGTTGCGGACCAAGAATTTGTGTCCTCTCAACTCTAATCTCTTTCTTTTTTGCGTCAAAATTATGAAGGCATAATTAGTTTCACCCTACCTTGTGGGGAAGCACTTTTTTCGTGCCAGTTTTGGGGCCACTTCGGCTTACTCCGTTCAAGACCAAATCTCCAAATCTTACTCCCTGCCTCTAGAACGGTGATCCTAAAATTAGTGTCACTTAACAGAATTTGATTCTGTTTGTGTCCTTGTGTTCTCACTATATAGGAAAGGAAGTTGTAAGTGACGGATTCCATGTATGCTCATTCGACGACTCTTTTCGGAGGCCATCCCATGGTCATTTCAGCTACTTTGAATTGTTTCATTACTAAGCCCCTTTTGTTCTAGTTTAATGCCACGAGACGATTCTCACTGGGATTGATAATCTGCCTTCGGGAAATGATTCATAGTATGTCATTGACCTTGGGAACGCATATGAAACCTATTCAAACCGAATGTTATTTTGTTAGTCTAGTGGATGCCAAGTGACCCGAGTGTCGTGATGGGTTGCGATAGCGTGAAGAGTGGAGATGTGGTGACTTGCTATAAATTCGCTACATGGACTCAAGTGTGTTGGCCCTCTCGCTAGTTTTGTGGACTAACCACAGTGGCATTGGGATTCAGTTGGATGAGGGTGTTATAGCGTCGTGCTCTCCCTATCTCCAACATCTTAGTGAAAGAAAACATATGCGAATAAAACATATTTACTCTCTTTAAATTTGATTTAGTATGAATGATATTAGATATTTTGTTTAAATGAATTTCATTCTCTTTGTAACTTTTCTCGAAATTGTGATGTAAATTGTAAATTATGTGATAAATGATGTTCTCTCGCTGAACTTTCTTTTAGATTTGCAAATGAACTTGAAAAAAATGTGTAGAAATGAATATTTTCTCTCTCTAAAACCTTGGAAATGTAATTGATTCATGTAGTTGTGTGTGAACATTGTGATTGCCTTATCTGTGTAAATGCTAAATGTGTTGAATGAGTTACGAAACCCTAATAAGTAATTTCTAATATTTTATCTCCTTTTTTGGGATGTTTAAATGTAAGGTATCATTGCTAAATGGGAAAATTGAAATCCATGACAACATTGTGTTGGCCCATGATGCTACAAGCTTACAGGGGTCGTGATGAGATGGCAAATGAATGTTGAAACTTAGATAATTGTTCCATTGTGTAGTTATACCCTTAGTCACCGCATTCGGTGGATTTTGTTGACTAAAATTAAAAATTGCTGAATTTCAGCTGAACAAATGAAATACGTTTAAATTGCAAATTAAATCGTATGGATTCAATGATTGGCTACCGTTTATTATTGGTTTGAATCTGTCAAGGGTTTTGGGTAAAACTCGTCACTCTTTCCTTCACTGCAAAAGATTGCCTCCCATACCCTATTCTTGTGACTCTTCACTATGTGCCCTAATTGTGTTCCGTATGACTATTTCCTTCATTGCTACATAGGTGTGGCTCTGGAGGAGACAAGTTGTCTGATTAGCTAGAGGCTCGAGGTTGAATGATGGGCCTTGCGAAGCTGTGTTAAACATTGAGTGTAATTTTCATGGAGAATTTTAACCTTTTGCTTCTTTTTAATATTTTATTCTATATATTCTCGACTATTTCTATTTTAAATCCTATCATTTTACAAAGAAATATACCTATATTAATACGGTAGTATCAAATGACACACTTAAAATTATGTCTATATTAAAACTAAAAGTTTAACATTGCCATTTATTTGAACTATAACTTTGATAAAACATTTTTAATTTCTTTAAACTTTATAGTATAATATAATATAATATAATGTAATCTATAAATATGTTATAATTAAATAATCAATTAATTTTATTTTATCATACTAATAATTTTTATTTTACATAAGTTTTTTTCAACTACAATTTTATGATTGGCTAGATTTTCTGCACAGCTGAAAACCTAGGCAGTCATGAGATAAATCTCCCTCATTTACTAGTGAGGCTCCTGTGTAAGATTTTGTTAGTTTATATGTCCTAATATCTATCTATTGGTATTACTTTAACTGTGTAGTTCATGAACCATAGCTATACGGTTCTGCAGCAAGTAACTGTAAAAAAAAAGAAAAATTTGCAGAAGAAGAAAATAATAGGAAACGGAAGAAAGTAGAGAGGATGTGCAACCCAAACAATAGTTTACAGAGTTGATTGCATGCACATAGATTAAAACAAATAGATCATTAAACATAGAATTCAAAGCAAAGAAAACTTTGAGATCTAAATCTATAATAACACAAAGCTTATGAATAGATCTAGAAAGAAATAAGAAGCAAAATGCACCGTTGACACAAAGTTCTCCGGGAATCTCTTCTCTATTCCTCTGCTTGCAGAAATCAGGGGTTTCAGCTCAAAGTCTGGAACATAAGAATGTTGATCACAAATTCTGATTCTTTAACCCGTAGGTTCTTCCTCTATTTATAGTGTATAAATGGCAATTACAAATAGGAAGTTTTAAATAAATTCCCGCATGCGGAAGCTATGAAAAGGGAAACAACTAGCAATCTTCCTCCTAGAATTCCTCTTTGCATGACATGCATGATTTATAACTAAAAAATAGAACCTTCTATTTTACATGTTTGCCACCTATTTCCAAGTAATTGACTTCTTTAAGTAACGGCTTTTAAACCAATCACTTAAGTTTTATAATTTAATTGATTGCTCAATTACTTTGTCAGAGAAAATAAAAGGAGAAAAAGTAATAAGAAGAAAATTGCAACCCTCCCAATCTTGTTCTTCTTCCATATTTTGCATGCGGTTGACTCTTTTGCCTTTGATTTTCACCAAACTGGATCTGGAAGAAGGTGACTGTGATTTGCTTGTGGGTATTGTCTTCGCCTTGTCTTCCCTCTTATCCTTGAAGCTTTTGCAATTCTTCTTTAGTACATGCAAAGTAAATTCAATGAAGGCTTCAACTGGAAGATTGGGAGCACATGCACAAGATCCTGGAAAGAATTTTCCATGCACTGACTTTTACATAGGCTGTGTCAGAAACAAGAGGATGAATTTTTGTTGGAAGCCTCTGCAATTATGACATCTGGATCTGTCAATTAAATCGGTGATAGGTTTGGGGCCAATGTCTGTATCATTGATGTCAGCAAATCTGGAAGCTATGCATGATTCTACTGATCCTTTTCTTTCATCATGCTTCATCATCGCTGGAACAATCTTTGTCTGAGCTCTTTTTCTTTTAATTTTTCCGGAATCCCTTGCAATTGGATCAATTTGTGCAGATCTAGCAACTTCTTTAGATTCGGAAGAAATATTCAATGTACCTGACATTGATTTGAGCACCTGTGATGAATACCTGCAATTTATTCAGACAAAGATGGAGTCCATGGCATGAATATTTGATTTTTATCACCAAAATCTACATATAAAGTCTGCTGCCCTAAAATTAGAGGTTTGCATGCATGCAAAGCAAGCAAAAATATTATTTAATTCACTAGAGCACTTATACCAACATGCAAATGTTCAAAATGACCAAAATTTGGCTATTCCAACCCTAGGCGCCAAAACTGGAAGCTTCCCAGCAATGGAAAATAAACTTTAATGCAAAATCCTCCTTCCTTTGGCGCCAAAACCTATTCGGGCTGCAATCCTTTGCAAAAAGAATTAATTGCTTCTTTTTTATGGCAGCCCATGCTTATATAACCCTCAGCATTCTATTTTTATTAATTGTCCTTCATATTTCTGACAATTTAATTAATAAACAATCATGTTTATTCACCCAAATTGGGTGCCCAATTATGCATGTTGTTGGTTGCTTTTAAATAAATTTATTTTATTTATTTTTAGCATGCATCCTTGACTTCTCCTTAGCTCTTCCACTTGCATTGACTTTCCTTCTATTTATGGTGCCAAAATTGGGCGAATAAACCATTAATAAATATTATTAAATGCATTGTATTCACCCAAAGTGGGTCACACTTTTTAGCAAGAGCAATTGCTAAAAATAAGAAGTCAGCTTGATGGGAATTTTCACCCTGCACTGCAGCTGCAAAAATCCAATCTTCCACTTAAGTGATTTGACTTTTAGCATGGGAATTTTTACCTTACAAGGCAGGTAAGAAATTCCCGCCAGTGCTTTAAGTGATTTTTCTTTTATAACGGGAATTTTTACCTTGCAAGGCAAGCAAGAAATTCCTGCCTGCCTGCAACCTCTAATATTCCCATTGTAGCTTAAGTGACTTTGACTTCATGGGAAAATTTATCCTGCAAGGCAAGTAAGAAATTCTCGTCTTCCTGCCACTGCCAAAATTCCCACTGGCAGCTTAAAGTCCTCCTTCGATAAAGTGCGACTTGCATGGGTGAATAAATCTCTTTGGTGGTAAAACTTAGCCTGCCAGGCAGGCATAAAATTCCCATTGGTGCTTTAAGTGATATTTCTTTTATAATGAGAATTTTCACCCTGCAAGGCAGGTAAGAAATTCCTGCCTGTCTGCCGCCTCTAATTTTCCCATCGCAACTTAAGTGACTTTGACTTCATGGAAAAAAGTACCCTGTAAGGCAGGTAATAAATTCCTACCTGCCTGCAGCTACCAAAAATCCCATTGCAACTTGCACTCATTAATTCCAGAAAATGTGACTTCCCTGTTGGAGGGTTTTTGTGCATGACTTAATCATTTTTGGTTAGCAGTTTGCATTTTGATGCTGATTCCTTCCGGTGCTATGTCGGTAGATGATCTCCAAATGCTTCAGGCAATTAAACAGACTATACTGGCAAAGGAATTGACCTAGGGGAATTTCACAGAGACACTAAGGAGAAAACCAGAGAAAAACACAAAAGAAATAAATAAAAGCGAAAAACGTTGCTAGAAGTTGCAGACAATGCCCTGAATTCATTCCTGGTGAAAACCCTAATGAGATGAGTGAATACTAGCATGCAAAACTTCAATAGGATTTAACTGGAGCACAATTTACTTCAAACGGGGCATTATTTATTCAATAAATAATTAAATAAAAATTTTCCGCAGACAAAACTTGGCGGAGGGATAAAATGAGTTTTGGCATTGGGGTATTTGTCGAAATTGGCTCATATGAGTCACTGGGAATATCCTAACATATTACAGACATCTTCTGGCAATAAAAACCCAAAAAGATATGTTATTTTAAAAGAATGATTTTTATTTCCAAATGGGTAGTCCCAGATTTCAGGGTGAAATCTGGGGACACCATATATAGATTTTAGAATAAAATAAATTTTTATATTGTATAAATTTTATTTAATTATTTAATTTTAGGATTCTAAGTTTATGATAGTATTTTTTAGACATGCTTTCTTATATGAAATGTTAATTTTTTATAAACATGAGTTTATATTTTTGTTTTGAAATATTTAATTAAAAAACAAGTATATATTTTAGTCGAATATTATCACGAATTTTCTCGTTGATTTTTTTAGTAATGATTTTTTCTTGAATTTTTATCCTCGGCGAATTCGAACATGAATTCGAATACGACAACTTAGGAACTTATCCTTGTGTTTCCCTTTAGAAAGAGAATGAAATTTGTAATATTATGTACTTGTATAAGTGTGTTATATCTAGGCGAATCAATTTTATTCCTAGCATTGTTATTATTGTATTTTTTATATGTGGAAGATTCATATGCTATCATATTGTAATTTATTGTAGCACTGAATTGAAATATAACAGTAACTCATTTCACTAGACCTTATCTTTGTAATGTTCCCCATCGGTTATATCATGACTTAGAAAGCTAAACATTAAAGCTCTCGTGAAATAAAATTTTCACGATTTTGTGTAAAAGAGAAACTCAGTGTATGTTCAAGAATTTTTTTCAAAATGACCAATCTCTTGATGGACTTACCGCTCAACGTAACTTGAGTAGCTCATGTTTAGGCCACGTCACTACCTTTGTGTAACCCTGCATGGAGTGGGTCACACTTATGTGACCTCCACTAGTTGTGTAAGCCGACAAGGCCCTCTAGCTTGCTTGTGAATTATATTTTAACTCAACGTGGCTAGCGAATCATACCATTTGATCTAGATGGTTATCCTTTCTTTTGTACCTTGTGTGTGGAAGGTCTTTGGAAGTGTAGTAGTTAGTTGGGAACTTGTCTTGCAATTAAGATGTCTCTATGAGCTCAATGCTTCCTCTTGAGTTTAATGTGTTTGAATCAAGAGATGTCTCCATGGTGTTATTGTTACTCTTAGCAAGAGGGGAATGAGCCTACCCCTAAGATTATCTCAGGGGAGTGCATGTGGGCGGGTCCTTGTAATGTTGTGACAGCTTGCTGTACCTTGTAAGAATTTGGTGAGTGTTGACCTTGGGGCTTGAGATGCTCCCTCCTTGGGTCCATTTTACAACCTTTAGAATGCTTGATGAAAGTGAAGTGTGGTGCTTTCTAGAGGGAACCACATATGACTTAGGGGATCGAATCATAACTTTGTAGCGTTTGTATTCCATATCCTTGTGTCCCTGTACTGCAATAGAAAAGGATAAACACGTAACTAAGTTTGTGCTAGGTGTATAAACTAAATTGGTAACATGTGTGGCTAGTGGTTTTGGTGTGAATCGTATTTGTCTAATGTTGTGGAAGCAAACCATGTGTTCTTGTGCATTTTAGTGTTGTTTTTTTTTTCACTCTGGTTTTAACTTTCAATTTTGGGTCAAAATAATTTTGGGCATGACGTTTATTAGTTGGGATGTCGTATCCTTCAACCCTGTCTCAAGTCGCATGGAAACTATGTTATGCACATTTTACACAACATATCTCTATATCTGTTTTAGCATAGATTCTTGTGACAACAAATGACATTCATTAAGTTTTCCTGCTCTGGGCATGGGATGGAGGAAGGTGCAGATATAGAAGTCCTGAGTCCTAACTGCTATTCAAAAACATTAAGAAATACAAAAAAATATTTACTTCAACTGTGGGCTTAGATGCACAATGGAAAAATGAATACTTGTTTAAAAGAGCAGAAGAAAGAAAGGGCCTCTGTAGTGGTCTGATTATATGTGAATGAAAATTCATGTGAGCTACAAAGAATCTCTAATGAAGTTGGACGTTACAATTGTCACATAGATGTAAGAGGTACAATCACATTAGATAACAAATTATACTAGAGGTGAAGCTTTCTAAGGATAGATTTACTACAAGAAAAACTATTAAAAGACAACGCTAGAGATTTACTATACTAAGGGTCTGATCATTAAACAGATTCATATATATTGCCAGAAAGAATTTCATTGACAAGAAAGAGTTGTCCAAGGGAAACAATCTGTATGACTTTTTACGATATGTATGTTTGATAGGTAAAAAATTACATTGATTAACATTTCATGTGTTGAACTCAGCTGCCACCTGAGATGAATAACACAAATAACAGGCTCATTGATTATTTCATTCACATAACATTTCAAAAGATTTAAGGCAATTTTCTTTTTAAATAAGATTTGACTTGATGCCTGGATTCTTCTTGGAGACTAGTCTTATCTCATTGTATTCTGTAATTATTATTTACTTGATGATGTGGATAGAAAATTGCTCCTCCAAAACAGTAACTTAAAACAAGTGGTGGCTGCTTTCTCCCGAATCTTCAAACTACAAAACATAGTCATTCCTCAATTGCCATGTCTTCTACATGATGTCTAATTGCTGTTTCCCTCAATGAAGCTTATATTTACTTGATATGGAGAAAGGTCTCAATTTGGTTTATGACTCCCATCCTTGGATTTCAACATCTCCAGGGGTGCTTTTTGATTTTTTATTTTTTTATGTAACAAAACCTCTGAGTTTAGATACCTTTTTGGTTAGGATGCTTCCCCTCTCGGCAGTGACATTATTCTTAGGGAAATGCAAGTCCCTGGTTTAGATGTTAATCATGCTTTGTTACACGTAAGGCACCCAACACTATACATTTTCATGTCAGATGATGTGTAATTGATAGGAACATTTTTTTCCATGAAGCATGATATGTTTTATTTGTGCTTCTAATGACTATTAGGTTTAGTATGTTATGATATTTAGATACATGTGTGTGTTGATATTTTCTTCACAGTTTTCCTTTATTATTTTATAACTCGTTACGCGTCTCATCTAATTTGTTTGTATTTTCCAGTATTAAAATATATGGAGAGAGGGTGGATTTTTAAGGGTTCAGGTCCTCCCGGTGGAATTGGTGAGGGAATTGCTCGTAAGTACTTTCTGGATATTGTTGCTGGACTCAAGTATCTTCACAATAATGTAAGTTTGGTAAAAGATTCTATACGCTTCCAAATTACACTTTAAATAATAGTTTCATGTTACTTCCTTGGGAGGGGTTGGGCTTGTTTCCAAACTCCAACTACCATGTTAGAATAGAATCATCTCTTTTGATTGTCTAAATTGATCTGAAGAGAGGGAGCATGCCTGTATCCACTTGTATAAATATCAAGTTATTGATACATTTGATTATATAGGAAAATTTAGATTTTACATTAAAGGATAACCCTCACTTTGAGGGAAGAAGAGCTTTGTAGCTGCTATAAAATACACAACTTCCAGTTGCAGGCTCTTTTCCTGCCATAATCATTTGATCGTTCGGCACTAAACAACAATTATTAACTTAATATCCAGCTATTTGGTGTCAGTTGCTCTCAATTAAGGGGCCGAACTCATTAATTCCTTACTTCATTTTATTTCATATATCGCAAGGAGGTTCTCTCATTCAAGGGAAGACAAATGAATAACATTATGCGCCCTCAACTGCTGGATTGTTTCCTGAGAATATTTGAGGATGAGGCTTACCTGGATTCTCCTTGCCAGTGTTGAAAAGGCTACTGTCTGCCAATGACACAGTAGACCTTTACATGGATGCCTTGTTTTCCAATGCTGCTTCGTGTTTTTGCAGTTTTTGGTTGCTTTTAGAATTCACCCTAAAATGTGCCATATGAAGAAATGTAAGAAAGGATCAAAATTGATGAACTAACTTCTTATGAAAATTCGGTATCCGCAGAATATTGTGCATGGGGATATCAAGCCAGAAAACCTTCTTGTCAGCAGTGATGGATGTGTAAAAATATGTGATTTCAGTGAAAGCTGTAAATTTGAGGTGTGCCTTGATTCTCGCCCCTCCCTACCCCTGCATTTTGTATGAAGTATTGAGGAAAGCCTAGTTTTATTGTGCCATCTTTAGTTTTTGGTCCTAGAAAATGTTATAATTTGGTTGTATTTTCTCGTTGGATGACCTGGAAACCTATGTAACTGTAAAGTTTAATTGAATTGGTTAGACTTTTTGGGCCCACTTATTATTTTAGTGTTGTATCTTTCGAGATGATAATGCAGTAGTTTTTCCAGTTCTCCTTGGTGTTTCAATCCTTATATAGATTTTTTTAAATTTTGTTGTGTTTAGTCTCATTTAGTGTTTTGAGGCGATTGAATCTCATGTGTGGGATTTACAAGACAAACAAGATTGAACATGGGAATATTCTAGCTACAAGAAAAATGAATTGACACATTTGTGTCATGTGTTATTTTGCTCTCAATAGGAACATTCTCTTGAAGAATAGAAATTAATAATGGTACAAGCAACATACTGCTACAAATACAAGAGTACTAAAGGTGTAAACCACATCAAAGGTTACTTCCTATGATGCCGTTCCTGCTATATGCATTAAAATTTTGAAACAATAGTCTTGGATGCCAAGCACAACATTTAGCAGGTTGGTGAAAACTGCTGAAGAGAGAAGACCATCTCCTAAAACTAGAAACCACTTATTTACCATGACAAGAAGCTCTGAATTGCATATAAAACCCTATACACATGAGGTATGCACTGTTATTTCTTCTGCAAATTACATGTTGAACATGCTTTTTATGGGCTTTCCCACCTGAATACCCTTATGCAAAAACAATGTACAAGATAACTGCTTTGGACTATGATAGTTCTTGTAAGTTGTAGATAAACCCCCCAAGTTAGTAATCACACCCAATAGGTCTAGGTCGGAGAAAGACCATATCAATTTCATCCAAACATGGGTGTCCCTTGACATCATAATGAGGCATCACTAATTTGGGACTTCAGTGAATTCTGTCTTGTCCATCTAGCCCAAAACATAAATAAGTCTAAGTAGCTGATACGTTTTGGATACGGGAGCGGGTACGGAGTATCCAATACGCGGGAACGACAAAAATATTTTTTGGGCTCGGATACAGTGTAGGATACGGCAGTACAAAAAATATATAAAAATTAAAAAATATATAAATTTCAGCCTTCTAAATAAGAATTAACCACATATTATGCATATGAAAAACAAAACAAGCTAAATAGCCACAACAAACTACTCATACATTCATAATTTCAATTGTCCCTACCATATCTAGCTGAGGTGTTTATTACATTTATGATTTATCTCATACATGCTATTTTTATCCATGTTTATGATGGCTTGTACTTGGTACCTTCTGTAGAATAATGGTGCTGCGAAAACTGTAATTTCTGCTGTAATGATATATTAAATTTAAAATATATCTTCTGTAGAATAATGGTGCTGTGAAAACTGTAATTTCTAATGTAATGATATATTAAATTTAAAAAATACCTTTTGTAGAATAATGGTGCTGTGAAAACTATAATTTCTGCTGTAATGATATATTAAATTTAAACTATACCTTCTGTAGAATAATGGTGCTGTGAAAACTGTAATTTCTGCCGTAATGATATATTAAATTTAAACCAGCATTTAAAAAAAAAAAAAACACAGTTTTGGGCCAGGAAATGGCCAGGATACGGCTGGGTATGTCTGCAGAAGTATCCAGCCGTATCCGAACATGCCTGGCCTCTCCCAAGAGGCTCCTGTCGCCGCTCCCGCTCCCGAAATGTGCTGTACCCGCTCTAGGGGGTCTAGGGGTGCCACATTGGCTACTTGGAAATAAGTACAATGATATAATGTCAATTCAATTTTAATTAGCACTTCAATATCCCCATGAGTTTCCTTTATTGAGGATTACAAATCAATAGCCCATGGGTCGCCTCAATTGAGCCTACCATTAAATTTCAAGGACATAAGTCACCTATATTGAATGCAACACTCAATCATTGGGAATATGAGTTACCACAATTGGGCTTGTAATCAGCAATTGGGGGAGTGGATACGAGTTACCTCATTTGAATCCTGCAATTAGTTGTCGAGAACATGAGCTAGGTCAACTGGACGTGCAATTAGGCATTGTAGGCATGAGTTACCGTAACCCCTCAAACAATAGTTGATGATATGAGTTATCTCAATTGAATCACAATTAGTCAACCAAGAGTTATCTCAACTAAACCTTAGTCATCGAGAATATGAGTTCTCAACTGAACTCTGCTACAAATCATCAGTAATTGGTATTATAAACACCTCAACTAAACCCTGCAAATTACTTATTGGGGATTGTTTGATCAGTAAGTTGATTCAGTGCAACAATGGGAACATCCCCAAGGTGTGGGACCCTGACTCTTTGGGACGAACCTCTGGAGAAGGCCAACTCTTGCCTAAACTAAGTGCACTTGACGTAAGATCTGTTAAAATATAACACTTTATATAGCATGTAAAAACAATTATGTAGTTGTTTGGTTGTTAACTGTTCAACCACCTCTTCCTACAATAAATAAACCTCTGCCTATGTCATTTGAACAATGCAGTTTGCCTTCTGTATTCTTTCTTCTCTTTGCATATGCTAACATTGGTATCAGAGCAGTCGGTTCACAGTTCAAGGAAGCCTTGTTGACAGGCACGGACTGGAAGTTTGGGGAAGCCCTGGTAGGGCACAAACTGAAGTTATTCCATCCAGTGCAAAGAACGACTGGTGCAGTCGCGAATCGAGGGTGTGAAGGTGTGGTTCGAGACCTAGAAGAGTCGCGGAGCAAGAAAAACGAGGGCATAAAGTCGTGAGGGAAAATACGTGGTTTCCTTATCACAACAACAAAGATAACAGTTGTTTTGAGCAGCGAATATCCAGCGAAAACCCCAGTCGCGAATAACCTGCAATAAAACTATTTTGATTTCCAGTGACACGAATACAGGTTTTGACGAAAATCGTGGTATCAAAAACGTGGGCCACCCACAAATTCTGGAGGCAAAGCTGTTCACAAGGGTAGAAAGGAAAAACGTGAATAGTCGAAGAAAATCGTGGCGTCAACAACAGGGTCGTGATTCCAAGCAGAGTCATTTTTATTCTTCCTTCTAAAAAGTCGATGAATTAATTTCAACAAAGGTATTCACCTTTGCATAATTAATTTCATACTATTTGGTGGAGCAATTAATTTTAATATTACTTAGAGGAATAAGTAATAATATTTTTAATACAAACAAATATAGTTGGGTGATTTGCATAATTTAATATTACTTATTGGAATAAGTAATAGTTGGTGGGATAATACATTATTTTATTGGTGTGGTAAACTTTTATTTTATTATTTCCGTTACTTTGGAATAATAAAATGGCAAATATTTCACACTTGACTTTTCTGGAGACATGCAAAAATTAACGTGCACAAATTTCAATATATTGAGCCATAAGATTTTAACGCTTGCGGAGTTTCGTGATTGTGATAAAATAATCGCGGGTAGATGAAATTCGACCAACGAGGAACTACGCGGATTATGACAAACGTCATAAGGAAGCATTGTTGCTTCTCAAGTTATTGGTGTTAGAGGATATGATACCGGAAGTTTGCAGAATGCCACTGTGGCAAGCACATTGTGGTCCGGTCTGAGGAATTAATATCAGACGTCAGAAAAGAGTTGGGTTTTATACCTGAAGAATATGCTCTTTTCCGTAAAGTTACAAGGTGGATCGCTTTCTGAGCACCTACTTCGGATGAAAGACCTCTAAGACCAGTTATCTTCCATCAACAAAAAGGTGGACGACGATGATATGGTGGCTCTGGTTTTGAACAACTTACCTTCTTCGTATGAGTCATTTGTGAAGGAACTCCATTTAATGGCTGATTGTCAAACACTCATGTTTGACAAGGTGAGTTCCTACCTGTTGCAAAAGGAGTGGAGACAAATCCAAGCAGAATCTAATTGTGATGAATCAGAGAGTGCTCTTGTCACTTAGTCAAAAGGAAAGTGGAGACGTTAGTCTAGTGAGTTTTCCACTCGGTATCAGGTCACATGTTATTACTGTCACAAGGTTGGGCACCTTAAGAAGGATTGTTGGAAGCAGAAGTATGATCTTTCACAACAGAACAAAAAGCCATGTGATGAGGAATATGTGGCACCAGTTGTAGAAGAACAGGATTCAGATGACGGACATGCTCTTTATTGTCTTACGACATCATGCTCGCATGACTGTGGTACTCAGTTACTGGATAATTGACTCTGGTGCGTCCACTCACTTTTCATGTCACTAGGGATTGGTATGTTTCATTTACTGCAAATATTTGTTTTGAATCAGTAGTACTAGCTGATGGAGAATCACTTGCAGTAGAAGGGATAGGAGATATATGCATTGTATTGAATAATGCTCATAAACTGTTGGTACGGAATGTTAGATATGTACCTTCTTTACAAAAGAATCTTCTATCTATTCGTCAATTGACTGAAAATCCTAATATTTCTATGGATTTTGTGGAAAGAAGTGTGTTGTCTCTGATGTGAAACAGAGACGGATGATTGCCCTTGGTATTGGGCAAGGTGGTCAGTATTAGCTTGTTGATCCGGCTGCGATCAACATGAATGCACGTGTGGAGGACAACTCTACCATTTAGGATGTGCAGGAGGCTGCAATGCCTTGGGAGGAAGCCATTCCTCACAGATCTGTTGACTTGGATACAAAAAACCTACTTGCACTTATTGTGGAGGGAGTATCCACTATACCAAATGTACAGGAGGCGGACATGCCTTGGGAGGATGGATTTCCTCATTCTGAAGAACAATTTGTTGTGGATGGAGACTCCACTATTCCAGATGCACTAATAATGCATGGTGAGATGGCATGCCTAGCCACTCACTAAGAGATCCTTGCTCGAAGGACAGTAGAGCATGAACTAGTTTGCTCATTGTGTTGTGAACAATATTTCCCAACAGAGGGGGATAGATGAGCAAATAGATGAGGGAGTTGGTTCTCACTCCTACCATTGTTGAGACAGAGACCACTATTGAGACATAGATGGTTATTTCTCCTACTATTGCGGAGTTGGTTCTAACTCCTACTGCATAGATGGTCACATTTCTCTTCTTGCAAAAGTTGGATGAGCACTACATGGTGGTGCAAGGACGTGATCGAGGTGACTTCGATTGCAGGATAATTGAGTCTTTGTACAGAATCCAACAGGGTACACAAGCCTGGAATAGATTTTTCAATCCACATCTTTGACGTTTTGATTTCAGCACTTTGGAGATGGGGCTGAGACTCTCAACCATTAGTGATTCATCACTGGTCAATGAATCACGTAATAGATAACCAGTGGACCACTTGTCATATCTTTTGTTCATGGGACCAGATTTTTGTTTTGTGGTTCTTCTTCATTCGACAACCGCAACACAGTCATGGACTGCTGATTTTAAAGTACAACTTATGGCACAGTCTGTAGATGTAATGACTAAACATATGGGCTTTAGGAAATTTGTAAAATTTCGGGACAGATTTTGTCTTGTTTCCGGTTTAGTCATTAAGAGGGGGTGTTAAAAAATAACACTTTATATAGCATGTAAATGGCAGTTATGTAGTTGTTCGGTTGTTAACTGTTCAACCACCTCTTCCTACAATAAATAAACCTCTGCCTGTGTCATTTGAACAGTGCAGTTTGCCTTCTGTATTCTTTCTTTTCTTTGCATATGCTAACAAGATCAGCATGCAGACCTAAAAACATCACTAGAAAGACTTATTTACAGCTGATACTAAATTTCTTGTCATGGAAAAGGGGGTAGAGGTAAACTGAAAATCACAAATGTTGATACACCGAAGCTTAAAGAACTCCTTATCTTTCTTCAGTCAGCACAAGACAACTTTCTGAACTGATAACTTGTTTACACAATCTTCAACTCACACATCTCTCACATGAGTACTTTGCATGAAAGCAAGAAGTCTAACACAACATCAGAAGGGACCACAATTCACCTTGACAAGGCTCAAATGGCGAGAATCCACATGAACTAATTTTCTTTGCATATACAACCTGATTATACTGAAAGGGCAACATACAACCTGTAAAAGAAAATCATATACTTCTGCATGAAGGTGAGGAGGATTGGACAACATTACAAGGGAAAAATTGATGTCCACAAGAAAAGATCAACAATCCAAAGCTTACACAGAACGTGCAAGAAATCTGAAAAAAGGAAACATCAGTTCTTTATTAATGTCAAGGCTAAAGCCCATTTACAATCTTTAAAAGACCAGAATTTTGTTAAACCAAAGTAGAGGGCTGCTTATTGGGCAGTTTTTTACCGTCCTATATAGAAGTGAGTATCAGTCAAAGAGAGACACAAATAACTGAATTCAAACTACTGCCTACAATCCACGAATGCATTTAGCTCCTTTGAATGTCTTAGACCTGTTCCACATGGGCTGAGTAGCTGTTTGGGCGCAGTGGAGGACAGCGTGTCATATTCTTGCAACTGACTTGGTCTAAACTTGCTGGAAAATAGGAGCTTGCTGGTGTATAGGGGTCAAACTTGACTTATTCTCATCAGTTGGATTCTTTGCTAAATCTCTTTTACCAAAATTGGCCTCCAACTGTCATACTTGCCCATGAAAGAGTTTTGAACAGGTCTAAGTAATAAATCCCACTTAAGGAGGTTGAATGCTTCAAGGATGTTGATCAAGGACCGGTCTTGTGTCTCCAAACTGCCTGGCAAAGTCTCCTATTTTGGCACAGTTGGGACTACACTACCAAAGGTGAACTGATCAGGTTGGACACCTGCTGGTTGCATTTTGTTAAAAATTGTCATTGCTTTGTGGGGATGCCCACATCTTCTGTAAGCTGCAGTTACGATATTCCATTAGAAGCGGTCTCGTTCGATCATTTGGTCAAACACTTGGCGAGCAGCCACTAAACCTCCGCGAGCCATCCTTCACATACTCCGGCCATGCTCCATGACGTTACTGGAAGGAGACTTAAAAAGTCAACAGGGATATAAGGAACGTCAACTGAACCCCGCGAGTCTTGATCCCCTCAAGCGACCTTTTACTGAGGATCTAATAATCCAAATTACATCAGTTGTGGTGAAAACAGATCATTTATGACAGTCCATTTTATCATTATCATTCAAGTACAGCAGTAATAGCATGTCATAATGCACTTAAACATTACAGCAGTCAAACTGGTAAAAACCAGTCAACTTACCTTGAACAAGTCTGTACTTTTCAATACTCAAGAACAATAATCTGAAAGACAATCCCCCAATTTCCAATCGATTCTGCAGAATTCTGCTCAGCATAGTGTAATTTTTTCTCAAGGCAATACATCCTTTGCCAATGTGGCAGACTGGTCAATTTTAACTGTTAATTCTTTGTCAATGCTGCAGATTTGGTCAACTTAATAGTAGATCTAGCCATTGGGGGCAAAATGGTCAAATCGTAGTTGATAAAATTTGTCTTATTCTGCTGATTTTATTGCTTGCTGCACATATATTACCAGTAATAATCTGTCCCCAGTCCCCATTTTTGTCCTCCTATCCCCTTTGCTGCACTCAATGTTCATTTAATGCTCCATGATCTGCTAAGAAGGTATTTATCGGTTTCCTAAGCATTAGTTGATTCTGGTTTGGTTGCCAAGCTGGCTTACTAAGCAGCTTTAAGCATTGTAGGAAAACTCGCCAAAAAACAAGTAAAACGAGTAAACCGCTGAAAGACTCGCCAAAATAGGCAAAAAAAAACTCGCCGAGCATAGTTGGAATACTCGCCGAGTTATAGTTGGAAAACTTGCCGAGCATAGTTGGAAAACTCGCCGAGCATAGTTGGAAAACTCGCCAAAGACAACATTTCTTTCCTTTTTTGGCATTTCTTTCCCTTTTTTGGATTTTTGGTGAAGAAAACACAAGCATAGAATAAAATTTGCCATTTTAGGAAAGGGTCCGGGAAGATGTAGCAGCAAAAACTTGCATGTGCCATAACTTTCATTCTGTGGCTCCGTTTCGGAACAGGTGCCGTTTTCTCTAGAAGTGCATAGTTTTCTCGAGCTCTACGCATTGATGGGCAATATTTTCTTATTTTCATAAAATCCATTTTTGCATCTTTTTGGACCAAGCAACTTCTTGCAATCTTCTGAAAGAATCATGAGCTTTGATCGCCTATAGACAGATGAGTAATTAAAAATACTGGATAGCTTTCCAAAACTCGGCGAGTACTCGCCAAAACTCGACAAGTATTCTCCTGTGCTCGGACTAATCGTCCCACCTGCCAACTTGGTAGCAACCTACTTATTCAAATGTTGACTTCACATATCAATAGATGCGTAGGGTTTTTTTTTTCGCTATTTTAAGAGTTTTTTTGGTCTCAATGATAATCACACGACCCAGAAAGTGCATACAAATTTACTCAAAAAAGGCTCAACGAATTGGTTTTTGTGCAATACAATCTCCGGCTTCGCACAAAAAAAGTTGATGGCCACATCAGAGGAGCTCATTGATTTGGATGAGATAGATCCATACAGTGAGTGGACTGGGCAAGAAGAGGAAAACCAATCGTTCACAGCAGACGAGATTGCTTCTTTTAAGAGGGAGACTATGGAGGGAGAAGCACTAGCAAGACTTCGAGGAGATATTGGATTGGATGAAATCTTTCGAGGTGATCTCCAACATGCAGCAGAGGAGCCACCAGCACCACCATCTAGTTCCAGGATCGAGCCAGATTCACAGCCTTCTAGGAGGAGCGTGGAGACGCAATCGAGTGTGGGGACTAGTAGAGGCACTAGACTCTCTCCCCAATATTTCTCTAGATTGGGGAAGAGGAAAATGTAATTTATTGTATATTGTAACTTGCATAGATATGAAATTTATGATGATACTTTTCAATGTCAATCATCATAAATTCATATTACTTATCAGCCAGTTGTTGTATTCGCATGATGATGCGATTTTGTATTGTATTTGTATTCAAATCTAATAGAAAACACTTTTCCAACATTTTATGGGCTCATTTGATACATTTTGTAGCTGTGTTGCTTAAAATTTATGTTTTTTAAAGAAAGTTGAGTATTTTTTAAGTTGCCGAGTATTGGCGAGTTTTCCTACTATGGCTTTAAGTATTAAATATTGAAATAATTTCAATGTCAAATCATCCTTTCAGCAGAAATAATTAATAAAATATAGAAAAATATGTTATTGAGGATTTTGATCAAATATACCATGTTATATTACAATCGGAAATGTTTCTATGCATCTTTTTACATGAATAGGTTTTGTTGTTGAATTTTTAATGGGGTATCAGTTACTTTCCCTATAAATTGATACTTCTATGCTTTGTATATAGTGAGCTATGTTCTCACAAGAAGCCCTTAATGATGTCATTATGGGTTATCAAAGGACTCTTGTTACTAATCATTCATTAAGTTCTTTCGGGACTTTGAGACACAGTTAACGTGTTGGCCTGATCATGAAATGACTATAAACAATATATGTCCTATGACTAGATTGAAGACAAATTTAACTAAAACGCCTTTTCAATTTCATTTTACATAACTTATTAGAAATAAATATATTTCTGGATTTTATCGTCAAGAAATGAATTTTTGTTAATATATATGCTCCTTACTTTTTTTGATATTTGATTATCTTACAGGATAACAATGATCAATTAAAAAGGTCTGCTGGCACACCTGTGTTCACTGCTCCTGAATGTAGTCAAGGTGAGTGAGTGGTTGGAGGTGCTTTCTTGTGACAAAATTCTGATATATTCTTTTCTAATTCTGATGCATAGAAGTCACTTTGAATATCAACCAACTTCATACTATACATATTGTCATCCTAATCTTAAATAGGTTCTGTATATCATGGAAAGGCAGCTGACATATGGGCGTTGGGCATTACTCTTTATTGTATGGTGTTAGGACGGTTCCCATTCATCGGGGAAACTTTACGAGATACTTTTGATAAGGTAGATAATGCTCCGAGTTTTTCTGTTTGTCTTGTTTTAGTTTTTTACTTTAGCCATTCTTTCTATAGTAGACATTAGACATTTATATAAAGTTTGTGTGCCTTATAAGTTTTTTTTTTTTTTTTGACTGGATAACATATTTCATCTAATTTAACCCATGTAGTATTGGCACCATTTATTAACTCGCAACCCATTTTGGCATTGTTTGTTAAGAATAGTGTTGTTGATGGAAAAGTGTTGATTATGAGTTCCATTAGTATGAACTTTCTTTTTGATAGTGAAATAGATGGTTGATGGGTCCCTTTCCCATATATTCCATGCGAATTGAGGCGTTACAATACAGCATGCCATTCATAGGAGGTCTCCAGGATCATTAAAATCTCATCGAGCAAGCCAAAACAGAGTGGCAACCTATGCTGTTCCCTCCCAGATTTTTATACTTCACTATATGACGAAACTGGGGACAATCTATGTACCATTACATATGTAGCAATAACTATATAAATAATAAACTGTTATATCCATACCCAGATGCAGCCAACACAGACCAAGAGGCAAAGGACCTTAGTCAGCATCTCCTGACGGTCCAGCAACCTTCTTGCATTTCAGTAACCCCCCCCCATCACAGGCATCTGGTTCTGCCGAATCATGCGATCTCCTAGATTGACATCAAATCCAGACCTGCCCGCCACCCAGAGAAGAAAGTTATATGCCTCAACTGCTTTGACCCCGTTCCACTTATGAATTTGCAGGCCAAAACGAAGGAGTGACTGTTTCATGACAGCGAAGTCTATGCAAGGGAGAGAGGTGCCAGTGGAAGGCCCTGATCTACAATGTTTTTGAACCTTGTACACAAAATCAACAAGAACAAGGAAACGAAATTCTAGCTCCTAGAAGGTAGCCATTGAAACCAGCCCACCGGAGTCCGCACCAGAGATTGGAAGATTCAAGGTGCCAGAGACATCGAGCTGAGCCAAAACGTCATCCAATTCAACCTGATGCTCTTTTTGAATAATGGAGACAACGATAGCCTTGGCTCGCAACTTGTCCAGCTCTATCTGGAGCAGATAATCCACAAACACAAAGGCCACTTCTGAGTTGACCTTGTTTCGCATCGAGAGGGCTAAATAATCGATTCCCAATACATCTTTTATAGCCTTCAACATCTGCTCCATTTGTATAATAAATATTATCTTCAGCTGATTATCAGAGATACTGGTGTCAAATGCCATCTTCCGGTGTCGACCGCTCAAGAAGAATTATGGCGACAAATGTTGATCCATGGAAGAAAATTGAAGATGAAGCTAGAGAGGCCTTAGAAAGGAGGGGCAAGCTTTTGCCTCATAAAGGCCAGGTGCCTTACACTGCTGCCCCTGCACCACCCAAAACAATTATTACCCTGATGTGAGTGTGAAAGGCGTAGATCCATTGGTTTGTTACGAAAAAATGATGGCAAGCTAATACCAGCTAGTGGGAGAGAAATACGCCAGCCAGAATTCAATCATCCCTGGCCAGTGATTAATTTCATTGCTATACTCAATTGGGTTTCTTTGATCTATCCCCAATGGAAGAAAGTCTGCCAACTTCTTTGCTTCCCCGAAGCAATGCTGGATGCTCCACTCTAAGCGACCATCTAGGCGGTGTCTAGCCGAGCTCAAGATGTTAAAAACCGGTCAAACCGGAACCGGAACCGGCTGGTTTGACCGGTTTGACATTTGAAATCACGAACCGGCCTGCAACTCGAATCGGCCGACCGGTTTTAGCCCAAACCGGTCCGGTTTTATCCTGAACCGGCCGAGTCAGCATTTCTTTCCTTTTTTGGATTTTTGGTGAAAAAAACACAAGGATAGAATAAAATTTGCCATTTTTGGAAAGGGTCCGGGAAGATGTAGCAACAAAAACTTGCATGTGCCATAACTTTCATTTTGTGGCTCCGTTTCAGGTGTCGTTTTCTCTAAAAGTGCATATTTTCTCGAGCTCTACGCATTGATGGCAATATTTTTCTTATTTTCATAAAATCTATTTTTACACCTTTTTGGACCAAGCAACTTCTTGCAATCTTCTGAAAGAATCATGAGCTTTGATTGCTTGTAGACAGATTAGTAATTAAAATTACTGGATAGCTTTCCAAAACTCGGCGAGTATTCTCCTGTGCTCGGACTAATCGTCCCACCTACCAACTTGGTCGCGACCTGCTTATTCAAATGTTGACTTCACATATCAAGTTATCAACAAATGCATCGGTTTTTTTTTGTGTTTAAACTCCAATTTGCGCATCCTTAGACACAAGACTGAAGACTATCGTAAAGGTCCCAACAAAAAGAAAGCATTAATAGCAATGAAAGAAAATGCTGCAAATACATGGTTTTGGCTGCAAATTTATGTTTTTTTAAAGAAATTTGAGTATTTTTTAAGTTGCCGAGTATTCCCGAGTATTGGCCGAATATTGCCGAGTTTTGTTTTTTCGGGGTCTGCTGAGTATTTGCCGAGTGCAAGTATTCCAACTATCACTATATACATGAGCAAACTTTGCGTATTTTGTGTGTAATTGTTGGCATCATGGTTTCTAATTTTTCAAATATATTTCTTTCTTTAAAAATGTAATTTTTATGTGTTTTTTAGTAAACCGGTTCATAGAGTTTGAACCGGTCCGGTTCCGGTTCCGGTCCGGTCCAACCCTCGACCGGTTCCGAGTCCGGTTCCGATTTTTAAAACATTGCTTCCAGGACAAAGCTCGAACTCAGGTAAATGCTTGCACTATGACCATAGAGTCACCTTCTATGGAGAGGCGATTGATTCCGCAAGAAATTGCTAACTGAAGCCCTTTTTCCAGAGCTGTGGCCTCCGCTTCATTACTTATTCCATCCTTTAGTGGATATGAGGCTGCCCGGATCAAAGATCAAGAACAGTCCCTAATGATGCACCCTATAACCAAAACTCCTGGATTTCCGCGGTAGACACCATCAAAGTTTAGCTTGAAAAAACCCAGCTTAGGAGGCAGCCAAAGGGAATTGTCCTGCCTAATATTACTCTAAAGGGGAAGAACTACGGTGAACCCATTAACAAGAGCCATTAGTATGAACATTAATTGTGTATAATTGTTGGAATAATTCACCTTGATTGTAGAATACTTAGCAAGTCCAATCATAATTTTGTTTAAGGGGAGAGAAATTATATTCATTTGTAGAATTACCTATTGCAGTGAATTGACTCGTATTTACATTAAGGGTATGCTAGAAAGAATGAAGAAAATATTTATATACACGAATACATGCAAGTCATTAATATGTCTGTTATGTACATACATGTGTGGGAAATAATAAGACATTTGTGTTTTAGTTGCAAGTGCCTGTGAAAGTAGTCATCTATGATACGAACTAGAAAACAACTAATACTGAGGACAGTTGGTGGTAGCATTGTGTCTAAGAAACTGAGCAATATGGCTACCATGATATTTCATGTCTCTTATCCATTGCTTATTTTTTTTTTTGGACATTTGAGTGTGAAGACCTTGGGTGGATGGTCGACCTGTGATTGTGCCTGGCTGCGTAGGCTAAAAGGTCACTTGTTATCCGCTTGAGTAATTGTGTCACTTTTCACATATGAGACTCAAGACCTTTGCATTGACCTATGATACCAATTTTGTTTATGAACTTGATTTAATCTCCTTAAAAAGGTGTATGTGAAAATTAATTAGTTATACTATAATAATAGTATTGCAATTGTAGTGATAACTTAAGAATCTGGTAATTCTGTTTATTCCTAAAAGAAACTTTTGGTGCAAGATTTTATTTTCTTGTGTGAGTATTCCCTGAATCCCTAGCTCTATATTACAGATCAGAAATTCTGTGTGTCTATCAGTCTATGAGGATAGTAGAAGATTGTTTAAGAGCTTTGAAATCTGAAAGGAAGCTCTTTTCCCTCCCTAAGAAAGTCTACTTAGATGCTGATCCCACTAGACTCCAAGTCGAGGAGCTTCAAAAGGCTTAGGCCTTGGTTGTCGTTGTTACGAAAGAAAACAAATGAGCTGTCATTCACGATTGCAGGGTTGTGGTTCATGCTTACCCACCCCCAGGGTGGTCATGTCCTTTACCATCTAAATGATGACACGTTGGGGTCTCGAACAATGATAGTGGCATCTTCATTACTTCTTGGAACTATAATGTGTGGTCTTCTCTGGGTGCCTTCAAGGATGTGATTGCATTGTGAGACATCATGTTCCTTATTAAGACCTACAAGAGCCCAAAACAAGTGCTGCTTCTAGTCACATGTTACTTCTATGTCTTGGCCTATTGGTGTGAGACCTATAGATCGGGGGGTGTTTGTGGTTTTGGTGGAGTGACTTGCCTCATTCATGACAGCCTCAAGTCCAAAGTATTATTGGGAGCTTTTGATGACCATTCCAGATACATGTGGTTGCTTGTTTAGAGGGGCCCATCTCGTATTTGCGATGTCTTTATTGAAATATGCTATGCGCCCCCATCTCATTGCCCTTCGTTGTACATGTTTATATGGACCTGTACCCCGATCTTTCCCTGGAGATCTCCAAGTATTACTTAGTGGGCGATGCTCTTTTTTGGCAAACTTCAATGTGCGTACAAGTACCAACCAGACACCTATACATGATCTTGTACACGATGAATTATGCCTTAAAGAGCTGGATATTGAGGAGTTTGGTCTACAAAGAGAATGATTGGATGGAAAGCCTGTGGTCACAACCTATAGGAGGAACATTCTCGAATTGGGGGAATCACAAAGTCTCCACATTCTCAACAAGTTTCCTTGTTTCCTCGATTCTAGTAGATTCACTTGTTCTTACTTGTAAATCCCTCATTCCCCGCATCTAGGATTTCATTATTTCCCATCAGCTCCCACTTGCTGACCATGCTGCCTTGAATTTCACTCTTCATGTTGTTTCTCACTCATATCCATGATTGTTTTGCACTGCACCACCAACACTCGCCACACTAAGATCTACTTTGATAATGAGTACACCATTTACTATACTTACCAACTCTTCCAACTTATATACGAATACTATACCCTTCCTCTTCTCATTGCAAAGTCCATGTAGGAGTTTCAATGTCATGCCCTCTAGATTACAGCCCTTGACTCCTGTCCCTGCATTGTGCACTACTCGAGCTCAATTCATTCCCATGGGTATTGCCCTATCAATTAGTTGTATGGTGACGAGTTTAAATCCTAGCTTTGGAGACTTCATTTTTCCCTATCCCATTATCCTCCCTCCATACCTCCTTTGTAGAGATTATCGATGTCTTATTTGACAAAAGAAACATGAGTTTATTACTTCTAGACGACTTGCTCTCCTTGCTGCCATCTACCATTCCCCAAGACCTTTTGGTGCACTCTCCTCCCAAGGATAACTACTGCCTCTGAGATTGACCCCTAGGCATGGGTTTCCTCTATTAGTTCACTTCAAGACATCACTGAGTAGCTTGCTGTGATTGCCTCCACTCGACCACCATCTTCTATTGTTTTCTTTGTGTGTATAGTTAGGAGGGATATTTAGAAGTGTATTGTCAAAGCAATGGATCACAAAGGCCTCTTAGGTGAGTTCCTCAAATGTGGTGTGGATTTCTTTGTCTCCCCATTGGAAAAGCTCTTGAGTGAAGTTGTTTGGTTAGGTTCTCCTCGTTCTTTGTCCCATCACATAATTCATCCCATGCATACGTTTGGAGATAGCTCCAATCCCAACAACTACAAGATCATTATGATTGGGCATAAGTTCGCCAAACTTTGTGCCACAATGTTAGATATGCATCTTTTAGAGCACTCGTAGATAGGTCGTCTTAGATTAGGGGGTATGCCGGCCACAAGAGAGAATACCAGGTTATTGATGACATCTTTACACTTTGGGTGTTGACCCTAGGAAATGCCTAAGTTTCAATTGGTGCAAAGGTTCGAGTATTTAGGTCGCATAAAAATGAAGTGCGAGTTCTAGTGGCGTTGCTTTGAGCACGAATATAAATATAGGTTTTGCATACGAGTATCTCAAAACCTTATTAGAGCATAATGCTTATGTGGGAATTGATATGGTAAAAAATATCAATGGAGATCAATGACATACAAGTCTATATGTATCAACAATTGGATTGTAGCTACTAGATAATGCTGGATCAAGGACTAGAACATTTTTAATGAAGGAGCACAAGGGAGAAGCTTTTGGATAGCCTAGAGTGCGTGCTAACTTAGCGCCAACCCTGCACCCTCCAGGGTATCCATAAGGAATCTAAGAATATTCTGTTGCCAGCTGGTAGGGCTAAAGGATTCCCTGAATCCTATAAATACATCCCTTTGAATTCTGTTTGGATACTTTTTGGGTCTTTTTTTGCTATTTAGATGCTTTTTCTATTGTCTGGTGTTGTAAACCTTAAGGGTTTGAAGCTACAACATGTAGTATTTTATAAAGTTTTGTATCTACGGATAAGCTGAAATTTGAGACAATACTATAGTAATCCACACACAATCGTGTGTTGTATTTTGCAGCCTTTGATTAATATAATCAATATGTTCTTGATCAACTATGAATCATTCAAAAACTTATACTTGACAATTGCTCGACAACCCAAAACTTTGACTTGTACTCGGGAGTTGGGGGTTTCTTGGCATCACTTGACAACTTTATCGCTACTTTAGAAAACATATAAATTCATAAAATAAAATAAAATGTAAAACATTGTTAAATGACATGAGAAATGAATGTAGAGAATGCATCAGCGCATTTTTTATTAATTTTTGACTAAAAAAGATTATGAAGTACAGAGTTACAAAATACACATAGAGTCATATGAAATGCCTAGTATACATATTACATTTCATCTCTAACACCTAATCCTATGATACGTCTAATACAACTTTCTTTTGGAAGTGGAAGGTATAGATTCCTCCTCTGTAACATGATCCACAAGGATATTATCTGCATCCTCAGCAATCCCTCATGCTATTGCTTCTTCTGCCTCCCTCTCCAAGTTTGCACTCTCCTATATAGTAAACATGAGCTCCACATCATTAACAAATATGGATCGATCTCATCCAAGTCGCTTGCATCATAAATCTCTACCCCTTCCACTTGTCTCATGCGAAGACACATTGCATCGCAAAAAGACAAGGCCATTGAGACGTTGCATTGTCAACTTGTTGCGCTTCTTTCTGTGAACAACTTTAAACATGCTCCAATTGCATTCACATCTAGAAGTGCTACACATTTGGCACAAAATGTGGATGGCCATCCTTTGAAGGTTTGATGTTTTCAGTTTTCACACCATAATATTCACACCACACATCTGCAGATTAGAGATTTATAATTTTGTAAGTCAACTAGGCTCAAATAAATGAAAGAAGCCTAGCTACTATCTATGAGTAAGAAGACTTAAAAGTAAGAACAAATGACTTAATTTGTTTTTACTTGGCTAAGAGGTGTTCCTTCTTTTAATGCATAGAGCTGAAGAAAAGAGCCTCCCCGTTGCGTTCTTGTAAATTTGCAGCACCTTAATAATGGCATCTCCAGCGCATCAGAGATCATTCTCTTTATGCATGTATTGAGGCCATCCATAACCTCCTCATCGGCCTTAAATGAATTGGAATGGAAAAAATTAGAGTTCAAGTAATAGGCCGCTACATGAATATGTCGGTGGAGCCTCTTGTTCCGGACATCTCCAATCAATTATGCACCCAATGGTTCATATTTTTTTCGATTTTGCCCATTATATTTGGCCATGACATCCTTGGCTACGCCCATGGCCTTATACAAATTATCCATTGGGTTTCTCTCCCCATCCACCAACTGTAGAAATCGATCCAAAAGCTCGACAAGCTAAAACAAAATAATGCACAAATAAAAAATAAAAAATAAAGATCTTCTTATAACAAATAAATGATAAATAATTTTTTTTTTAAGGCTACCATAGTACTTTCCTCAGTGCTTCACAAACACTTAACAGACACATCATAAAAACGGTCTTTACGACCCTTTCCCCTTCGGGCTTCTTGGCATAGGAAAACCCCAATCACCATGTACTCACAAACATCTTAAAAGATGTTAGTGAGGTTGCAATGCTTTACAATGTGATGAAGATTGTGGCGAATCACATGATTCCTGATTACACAAGTTCCTTTCTGTTGGTGTGCTCTCTCGTTAAGTTGCACACCCAAGTGTGATTGTAGATGAACTTGGTAATATTTTTTATCTCAACCACATTTTTCACTCAATATATATTTCCTTTGTGCTCGAGTAGGAGATCAATGCAATGGGTTGTAGAAGTGGTCCAAAAAAGTGTAGGGTGTCTCTCCTCAAGAAGTCTCCTTGCTAGTACATAAGTTGTGTTGTCTTTCACAACTTGGATGACATTCTGCACACCAACTTCCATCACCTCCTCATTCAACATACCACACAAAGTTTTTAACATTTTTTACTTGGTGGGAGGCATCAATTGACTTCAAGAAGACCAACTGACCACTTGAAGCCACTAGTAAGTTAATTAATGTGTGATTTTTTCCATCCATCCACCTATCAAAGCAAATGGTGTAACCCTTTTTTTGCTCTTCTATAATAGATAGTGTATGTTTGACAAAATCCTCCAACAACGGACCACTGAAATCATGTGGAGTAGGAGTTGTTACCATATTTTCCAGGCAAAAACGGGCTAAAAATAGAACAAGGCTATTTTTGGAAAAATGGTTATTTTCGGAAAATTGGCTATTTTTAGCGTTTGCTAAAAATAATGCTTGCTAAAAATAGAAATTTGCATGAGTGGATAAGAGTGGCTAAAAATAGCGAATGCCTAAAAATAGAGGTGCTAAAATTAGCAAGAGCTGCTCCAAAAGTAATGCATGGACATGCTAAAAATAGCACAGGTTCGGCGCCAAAGCAAGGAGAAACAAGCTAAAATTAGCTAGCAGCTGAGGTTTGATATATTTACTAAAGCATGTTGTCCTAAAGTCTGCGCTAAAGAGCACGAGGATAAGACAAAAGCGCAAAGAGACAAACAGATAAAGACAAAAGGCTGCTGCAAAAAGGTGATGTACTTTCAATTAATTAAAGCAACTGCTGCGTGCAGGGTCTGCCACAAAGGAGAATAAAAAAAAAAGAAAGAAAAGGAACAGCCAGCCTGTAGTTTTGGCACAGCAGCCTTAGGAGGTTGATATTTTATTATTTTTACCCTCATGCATGCTGTCCAGGGGCAGAAGATGATGTAATAAATAAAATATTTTATTTTGCATGCACCAAAGGTCTGAAAATAGGATGCATCAGTCCTTATAGTCTGATTTTTGTGAAGAAATCATACATACACACTCTTCCAGCTGTTTTGCTCTGGCAATCCTAGCTTGTACTTGCATATCTGAATAGAAAAGTTCCATTTTGCCTTCCCATATTGCTGGTTTTCTGAGTATTCCTTGTGTCTATAAGGGTATTGTATTGCTTTGTTGTGGAATTTCTTCCCTACACTGTTGCACCTTGCCTAAACCTTCGAATTATTTTTGCAGATTAGCCTAAAGTTGTGCATGTGTGTGGATCTCTATATTCTCTGTATGTAGTAGTACATGTGTGTGTCAAATCATTTGTGTATCGCCGCAATTTATATTTCCCGCATTCCTTCTCCCGTTTCCATGTCAATTTTGTTAGTTTTTAGGTGATTCACAAGGGAACCAACCCTCTATGGAGGTTCACCTCAGCCATAGGTTCCCCACAACCTTGAGGTGTTCCAATTTTGTATATAGAAGAGAGAGTACACACATCATTCTCTATCAAGGTGCACTTCTGAGTGACAACAGGAGCCTTCAACCCCTTCTTGACAATTGTGAATGTAGTGACCATATTCTCCTAGTTTGGGCTTTTCACCACATCAAAAGAATTGTTGTAGTACCAAAAATGTGTCATATTTATCCTTGCTTCATTACACACTTCCTAGTTTCAAGAAGCACCTTCAAGTGAAGGTTGTGACCCAGGACTACTTCAAGGAACAAAAAAAGTAATCGAACTATTATCTTCAATGGATGAGCCTCGTCTCCACACGCATCCCCGTCCCTGGCTTTCTAGAGTTGTGGCAATAGAAGAGGCCTCAATGTCATAATCATCCCTCATTGCCCTCCTACTCACTAGGGTTACAAGTGCATCAACGTTCCTCATTTTTTTCTCATTTTTCTCTGCATGATCCGAAAGGAAAACAACAATCTCTCTTTGAGCCTTAAGCGATGCTTGTTTGTAGACTACAACATCATTCCTCGGTAGTTGTGTGTTGTGGTTTATAAGGTGATAAACACCTCCACTCATCTTCATCTCACAATAAATGCATATAACACATTGTTATCTAATAAAACAATAAAGAAGTTTTAGAATCTAATCCTAGTAACTAATTAAAGGAAGAAGTAGATATCATGATTCATATTACAAACTATAAAGATAATGGAAAATAAAATAAATACCTGTAGGTTGTAGGTTGCTACTATGCGATTGTGTTTTCCTTGATGCTTCAAAATAGAGTGTGTATTGAAAAGTGGTAGGAATCAATGAATCAAAATGTATTCTTTAAGGTAGGCTTGAAGTAAGAATGAAAACTAGAGAAAGAATGATATTGCAAAGAATCAAGATAGGAATCCAAGTCTTTGTCCACTCCTTATTGCTTAGACTTCAAACATTAAATACGGTCTTTAACAGTGCCCTTGTATGCATAGATGCTAAAACCGCTAACAATGGCCTCCAACAACCTTTGAGTCTTCATTGAATGTGCACTATATTCATGGGAAAAAACACAAAGTTAAACACGATTTTTTTTTTTCTTGTTATGTGCTTATATCTCTGGGCAAGTTGTGTCGAGTAATTTCTGTAATCAATCGCCAATTACTTGGAAAAAATGGACTTGTGATTTTTTACAAGATTACCGTAATGTTCCCTTTTCCAAGCTAGTTCGTTTTGGAGACTTCAAGCCCAGTCCACTTTCTGTGGACAAGAAGGAAGTGAACAAGGGAAGTGTTTGTCATATTTTTCAGTCTTTTTTGTGAGCATTTGCATTCTGCTTTCATAGTTTCTCTCATAAGTCAGGTCGGCTGGGTTGAAGAGGTGAAAAGTCAAAGATAAAATTAAAAGCAAACATCCCTATGAGGTCGGTCATGGGGGAAGACTCCCTAATTGGTTTTGGCGCTGCCAAAAGGGTATGAAAGGGGTCACTTGGACTCTTTTTGATCATGATCACCTTGTCATAAAATTATACATTGCTTGGTTTTTGGGCTGATTGCTCAACTACTTTCCACTTAGAGGGTGAAAATCCTTTGGTGTATAGCCATACAAGCGATGACAAAAACCTTCCTTGTTTGCAAATTGAAAGAATGAAAACTCTTCAATTCATTGAGGATTCTCCATCCCAAGGGTTTCCAAAGAAGCTTCAAGAAGATGGATTTTGCAGATAGATTTTCATCTAGGAACTTCCACTTAAGGTTTCTAAAATCCTTTGGTATAGCCAACGAGGACTAAAGTACCTTCCTTGTTTGATTGAAGAATGAGAAACTCTAGGGCACATTTGGGAAATTGGAGCTGATATTCTCCATCCTAATAATTTCCATAAGAGCTGATTTCAAGAAGATTGATTTTGCAAATTTTCATCTAGGGTTTGCTTTTAAAGTGATCTGTTTCCATCCCTTCTCCTATGGGAGTTGACCCACCGTGTGGGGGACATTAAGGGGGTAATTCTAGTTGGCATGCACATTTGATCCAACTCAGTCATCATTGTATTCCTGGAATAATTTGGCTAGCAGACAGAATCTATGATTTGGAATATCAATATTTGGGCTTGGAATCATGCTCTTATTTCCAACCACTTGTTATAGAGGGTGTTCTGATGCCGTTATTTTATTTAATTAGATTTCCAGACTCGGCGATTTAGAGGCTGATTTCTTGGTTAATATTGGTCCTAAGAATATTTCTAACGTGTCCCTACATGTGAAAAAATGGTCGCCAAAAATGACTCGCCGAGTTTTTGCGAATAAATTGCATGTCTCCTTGCTAGCTGATATTATACAAGTAAAATCAGACTGTTGTTCACTGCTGTCATAATTTTCAATTGGCTGTTATAAAATGAAAGTTTACTATCTATTGGGATTTGTAACAATTATCCTTTATTTTCAGTTAGAGATGGAAAGGGGACATTACAAAAAATTAGCTTTGGCATGAGTTTATCTCTTATGGCTGAACTGATGCTTCACAAAACATGCCAAGAACATGGTAGTCTCGGATCAAACGTCCAAAAACAGTAGCTATCAACATGGTACAAATCTTTGTATTGAGAGACCTAGGCAAAACACTAATATTTCCTGATGGTAGTCAATGTGGGATCATCTCCAAAACAAATTGCAATTTCATAAGAATAACATTCAATTCTAGGAATCTATTGCCTACAACTAAGGTTATGGTCCCTACATAGAAACTGTAATGCCATCAAACAACAAAGTCGGCTTCACTATGGTGTCCCATGTGGTAGAGCACGATACTTGAAAACCCCGAGGTTTTTTTTATGGTAGTTATTGTTGAAATTTCCTGTATGCAAAAGGTAAATGCAATTTCAGAAAATGGACGACATTCAAATTCATGCGTACATATGACAAATGCTTATAAATTTTGCAAGTCCTACGTCTTTGACATGGTGTTGCAGTGGGGAGACAAAAAACTGATCAGCCAAGATAGTTGTATTCGCATGAAGATGCAATTTCCTGCATGGTCATTTGTATTCAAATCTAATCAGCAAACACTGGTCTTCAATATGGTGTGGATGTCCACTTGATAGCATTTTGCAGCAAAATGGTTTCTTTAAATTTATGTTTTTTAGGACGAAGTCTGCGTATTGTCAAGGATGCTCGAGTACATCAACCAAGGGTTCTAGGGAACAGTACACAAGAATTTGGGGCACGATGTGCCATTTTTTTTTGTATCTAGCTCGAAGTTGAAAAATTCCAGCTAGTGGCCATTATGCGATCTAGGTCATGGAAAAGTAGTAGGATTCAGTATGGCTAGGTGTAGATAGTCCTACCAGCATGACAAGAAAAAAATTCAAAGACAAATCAGAAGTACATCTAAAGTCATAAGGGTTTGATGTTATTTCCCTTTTTTCTAGTTTCAATCCTAGAAAGGGAAATTATAATTACTCAACCATCCTCAGACTCGTGATTTTTAGGTGATTTTTTGGCAGTTTTTGAATCTATAGTTGCTATGATCTGAGTGTATTTTGATGATATTATATTGAGTCTTTTTTAGATTTTGAAAGATACATCATTGTTAATACATGAAATTATACACAATGAGCTGTACATAAGGGTATTAATAGATGTATTTGTATATACGGAATCGAGACATTGATGCACCTTATCACTTCAAAGGCAATCAAGAGAAGCAATCTTAATGTGCATCAGGTGAGCACCTGTCATCCTTGCCTGGTTGAAAATGCCAGTGTTCTTCTGTGATAGTGCATGCTTATTGGCTTGATGCCTTTTGTATCTTTATGCAACTTCACTTTCTTTACTTCTTGTCAACCACATGGGAGAGCTAAGCGCATTGTCTGGGAAGTGATAGGGCATACACATATAGTCATGACAATTCGTATTTTAATAATAGATCTTTAATTTGCGAAGAGCATCCCTAGATCATACACAAGTTATATTGCATTGAGTATTGTAGAAGAGCTTGGAAAATGGTCCACAGTGACTGATGCTACCCCCCTCAACCTATGTATGTGTATTGGGCTATGTATGGCTGAAGTTAATGTCACATGACATAATCTGATTACCATGTAGATTGATCAGATACCTCTATTTTGCATATTATTAGTATATATAGGAGGTAGTTCTCTTCCGTATCGTTCACTTGGTCAAGGATATTGAGGAAGTTCCTACCTGGTATCATAAGAGTTGTGGAGGTTCCCCTCTGGAAATTGATATCAAGGTTCATGCTACAATTGTGGAGTTGTGGATCTACTTATCTACACAAATATCGCGTAGTTTATTATATTAAGTTGTTATACTGTGGTGAAGGGTCACTACTATTTCTCTAGTCCTGTGTTATTGCATAAGTTATCTATTGAAAGTGAGACCTATGTTCAGAACAGTTTCATTGACTAGTGGTATCAGAGCTTCAGCTTTGGGAAAGGATTTTTGCGACGTTTTTTTTTGGAGACCCAACATATGAATTTGAGGGCCATAGGATCGAGGAACAAATAACCTACAATTTGGAAGATCAAGACGATTTTTTTTGTCGGCGCACGTATTGTTTGAAGGTTTTTTTTTTCAAAAAAGACAAAAGGTTGATGCTAAAAAATGTAGAGGTTTTTCACACTCTTGCAGGCAAAATAGCAGGTCATTGGATTCGTCTTGGCAAGGATGAATTGCAATGGTACTAGCTATTAGTAACCGCTATTGTTTTGGGATTTTTTCACCATTGTGAGTACATGAGTCTAGGACCTTAGAGGGGTTGAATGATCTGCAACTTTCTAATCCAATGTTGACCTCGGGTTTTCAAATTACACCGAGAGGATTTCATACAATAGTAGCCAGGGTTGTAATGTGGTGAGTTCACATCTATTCTCGACATTAAATTTGGTGTTTTTTTACCACCACGTGACACGTCATCCATAAACTTTACTTTCATTAGATGAGCACTAAGATAATTGTTAATTGTTCTCTTGGAAATTGAAACTATATATATGTATTTATCAATATGTTCAGAGTTTAAAAAACAAATTTGATAAAAATCTAAAATAGATTTTTGAAATGATAAAATAACTAAAATGAAATTTAATAAATAAAATAAAATAAAGATAGGAAATCAAGTGTCTTGTCAAGATAATCAGAGGTCAGTATGGCCTTGTCAATTGGATGCATTGACAATGAAGTGAGACTAATTTTTGAACATTGAAAAATCTGGAGATGTGCAAGTTTCATTGGAAGGATCCAATCCTATGTAATCAATCAGGATGGAGAGTTGGACTGTTGATGTACATCAAACTCTTTTTTACACAGAAGGTGAGTCTGGCAAAATTAGAGAATTATAGAAGTAACAATAACTACATCCATATTGGTAATAGCTAGTATTGTTAGAATTCTAGAAATAAGTGTGGTTTCAAGGATTCCATTCATTCAGTGTTCACTGGTGCAACAATGTGCATTAAAACTACTTTAATGCTAGCCAAACTACGACAAAAAGGGCTAGTCAAAAATTAGTATTAAGCAACCTATCCTTACGAGTGGAGGATATCCCAGGATAACCTCAATGACCTGTAAATGCTTCTGACATGATGTTCACAAGACAATTAATACAAGTTTAACTGCTGCATAGATCCATATGTCTTGTTGGTACAATAAAAAAGAAAGAAGATTCCAGAAAACAAACATTCAACGTGCAATTATTAGTAATCATAGCACCATCAAGGGATTAACCCACAAATTTGACTCAACAAATTGAAGATACACACATTAATGTTGTATTTTACTGTTGAAAGTACAACTGAGGACATTTTAAACTATTGTCTGAAGAGCCAATGAAGAGGAGGATGAGGAAGCTAGCAAGTGTGAGGAAGAGATTGAGGAAGATTCAAAAGAATCCTAGCCAAATATTTTGTGCCATGCACTTTCAGGAATTAAAACCCCACAAACCCTGAACACTTTTAGTGCATTTTCTAAAGTAAATAGGTGTGGTTTCAAGAACTGCATTCATTGCAGGGCATGCATTGAATAATAGGAGCTTGAGACTGGTTTTGGGACGCATCTACCCAACTTGCTGCGTTCATATTCCAAGACAATTTCTGTAACTCTGCATAGATCTCTTGTGTGGATGATGGGGATACAAAGGCATGTGAATTATTTAACATACCTTAAGGGATTCGTGGGCACCTTTGATTGCAAGATACACACAGAATGGATTTATTGAATAGACTTTAGAAACTTCTAAGCTAACGGAATTGGCAGGTGTAAATCCTGATTCCACAACCTTTGACCAGCACTTTCCCCAACTGGCCGCTTTTGTTGAGCTGTGAGTTGAGTTGGGCATTGGAGGACCTTGGCATTGTTGGAACCTAGGCAAGGCACGCCTATTGTTTGACAAAATGCCTCAAGAAAAAGTGATCACGTGGGCAACAATCGCTGCAGGATACACATAAAATGGGTTTGTTAAAGGACGCCTTGGAAACTTACAAGCAAATGCAATTGACAGGTGTAAATCCGTCCACAACCTTTGCTGTCATCCTCCATGCCTGAGCCGAAATAAGAAGCTTTGGAACAGGTATGGTCTTCCATCAAAGTGTAGAGGAAAGCCGAGTTTCAGAAATTGTAGTTGCAAGTGCCCGGGTAGACATGTATGCAAAAAATGTGGGGGCATTCCAAAGACACATGGACTGTTTGACAAAATGTGTTGAAGAAATTTGGAACTGGTAGACTGCAATGGTTGCAGGATATAGAATGCCATTGTGGTGTTTAAAAGCCTTGGAAGACAATGCAAATAATGAGTTTTTGATAAAGCATGCCAACCATGTGGTCCACAACCATTGTCTGCATCTTGGAGGAGAACTATGTGAAAATGGTTTGAGAGCTTTAAATAAACCCATGGGATCGCAATGAATATTTGAAGACTTTAGCCAAAGGGTTAGAAAGCCATGTTACAAATACATTTAGAAAGTGGAGAAAATTGTTATTGCTTTGGTACTTAGAAAATAGGATTTGTATTTTGGTGGTTGCATTTGGACCAGACAAACTGGATTTGGTTGTGTATGGTAAATGTGTATACCAATGAGGAAACTAAACTCAATGCCCATGAACCATTTGACGAAAACCCTCTTCTGTGGAGGACTCGTGTCTTGTGGATCATGAATGTGGACCACTTGGTGTCAGTGCATACCCACTTCAATTTTCCCTCACAGGAATGGTTTTCTCACCTTGAACTTGCATAATTTTTGTATTGGTAGTTTTCCTTTTTTCTATGAAATCCTATTTCTAATAAAAACTAAGAACAAGTTTACGACTTAATTAAATAAATCGTAGTTTCAAACAAAAACAAAAAGTCTTTTTCCTACGCAACCTGATTGATTATTTGACCATCAACCATACTCGCAACCATGACCTAATATGTTGTAAAACCAAGGTATGAAAACTAGATTTCCATGCCCGATTAAATTAGCAAGATTGAGTATGAGTCATCAACTAAACAACCCCTTTTGTTTACCTTGTAAAGTTAATAAAATATGATTTTCGGTGATTCGCAAAACACCTCTCTGAACCTGAAATGGGAAAGATGAGTTTTGACTGTGTTCCCTGTCATGTGGAGTGTTGTATCAAACCTTAGAACGCTCTTGAATGACCATTTGTGCACTTTTCGTCACCCCTCTAGGAGCCCTGTTAACCCTTTTTGTGGCTTTGGGAAGCTTTTGAAAATCAAAAGTTGGGTTTGGTTTTGGCTTTCCGTTTTGGCTTTGATTGAAGAAATGGATATCATCTCTGTAAACCTCTAGTATTTATCCATGATAATTTCTTGCAACCCTTAGTTCTAAGAAAAACACCTCGCTAGTTAGTTTTACAAGGGGGTTTTGTAGGCCTCTGGTTGCTAGGTGACCAGTTCAAACTAGTCTAATTACAACTGGTGGCTCCAGAAAAACAGTTTCCATTCGTACCTTGTTCATTAGTTCTAAGTTTTGTAAACTCCGGTGAATTGCCTATATATGGGAGAGTGTATAGGATTTGTCTCATGGTGTGTTCACCCATCATAAGTTTGTTTTTGAATGCAAGATTCATAGCCCATGGGTTAAATTTGGACGTTTTTGCAACTTGTAGGAAAATGCGAAAGAATGTCATGGGACCCTCTTCAAGTCAAATAACTGACGAGAAAACTTGTAGGCACTTATATATGATCGAAGGGAACTCTCTTTTGTGGCTTGTTTGAGAAATTTGATTGTCTGGAAAATGGTGTTTCTTTCTCTCTCCTCTCTGTTATCTCTCTCTCTCTCTCACTCCCCACTAGTTAGAAAATGAAATGAAATGAAATGAATGAAGTGGATGCATATCTAACTCTCTCTTATTGTGTGCTAAGTATTATAATCATGTGAATGGAAAACTATGATACTATGAATTATGCTAGATTTTGGGTAGATGTCATGCCAGTAGTTTGTGTTGACCATGTGTTGGTTGCAAGTACCAGGATAAGGACAAAGTGAAGTGTTGTTGGTGTTTTCATAATAACATGTGATTTTGAAAACATTGTATTTGTATATGATATATCAATACTATTTCTATGAATAGAATTGTCGTTCTTTGTTTTCCGTGATGAATAAGACATTGTTAGTCTATTGGGAAAGTGTGTTATTTTGTACTTAGTTTCTCTTTTATATGTTGACTAAATTCTTACTTGGTCGTACTTTTATATGTTGGTTAGGTAAATTAAGTTGTTTTGTACCTTGTTGCTATGGAAATTGATGTAAAAATAAACCTATTGATTGTATTTGAATATTTAGAGGGTGAATTCTGAAATCTTGTTACTTAAAATTTATCTTACCATGGTAATTTTAAATGTTGATTGTACCAGTAAATTGGATAGTAATAATTTGATAATGGTATATCTTATCTACTTGCTAATGTTGTGTGGACCTAAAAAAATAATTAGTCTTTAAGAGAAATAATCACTTGTAGTTGTGTGTTTTCATTTGGACAGAAGCGTCAATCAAGCTTTTAGTATGTAGTAATCAACCTTGTCGTAAGAAATGGTCCCATTGATTTTACCTAGTGCTTTATTTCCATAGTGAAACCAAACTTGGTCATTTTTTAACCGTATCATTCCATTTCTATATCAATATTAGATCCTACTATATGCCAAGAAAATGGGCCTCACATGTGTCTTCATGACCATCTTGGGGTAGGTAAACACTGTACCTTGTCCATACTTAGTGTATGGTCTATGAGAATGCTCCTTCTCTTTCCTCATTGGTAAAATTTCTACTTTCACGAGTATTGAACTAGAGACTTGTTAATGGAGCCAAAATCACATTCTGAATGAAACCCATAGCAACATTCCTAAGCCTTAAGGTTAAGAAAAATGTCCCCTTAGCAGATAGTAATGAGATACCTTGGGTTTTTATGAAGGTCCTATGAGTAAATTATATTACACACTCTAGGTTTTCCTTGTAATAAGGATTAGAACACTTGGGCGTAAAGGGAAACATATTAACCTAGGACCACTTGAGAAGTTTCATTATTTCCAAATCTTGTAACTTATAACTCGTAACTATTGATAATGAATTCTTAAGATGATGGATTAGAAAATAAATTTGAAATGACCCTTTAACACAAGACCTCCCCTATTGTTAACTTGAAAACTCAATGATTTGTGAAAAACCTATTTTACGTATCACGAATAATGCAAACTAAGTAGTTAAATTACATAGTAATTTCAATAACTTGAAAGTGAAAAGAGTGTATCCTTAGTGTTTAAGAATTATTATGAATGAGGAACATGAAATATTCCTACCCTTAGATCTAATAGCCTTCCTTTTACTTCGTGTAAATCTCCCTTTTACAATGAAGGTAAAGTACAAAACCAAGTACACATGATTCTTAGAAAAAAATCCTTAGGACAAGTATTGGTAGACTCATGTGTGTTTAAATTTTCCTATTGACCATCAAGTTATATAAATTAATTTCGATAAGAGAAATGAGCAAAATCAAATGGAACTATTATAGGTAAAATGTTAAAGGAAATAAATAAAATCTAGTCTAGTTTTAAGAAGAATGAAGGTTTACATGTTAAGTGTTCTTCAAATAATTAAGGTCAAATAATGAAATAGGATTATAATAAATATGTAGCCATGAAAATATAGTGTCATGGAAAGTGCCTATTTGTAAGTTTATATTGTAGTTGGATCCTTGTTTTGTACTTTATCATTTGGGAAGATGTGGTTTTGATGTGCATCATGTGTTTTCATGTGGATATGTTTTCTTCTTGTTGGGGTGAGGTTTCATCATTGATTATTGGAGGAATAAGGTGTAGCTAGTGAAGGGAGGAATAAGGGGAATTGTGTGTTTTGTTTTGGTGGAAACAAAGGAATTTGTGGCTAGTCTTAGTGGAGGGATAGGCAAGTGTTATAATGGAGGGATAAGGGGATTTTCGAAGTTGATGTGGTGCCTATGCTTTAGAGGAACCAAATGATAGCCAAGATTCCTTCTTGGAGCAATAACAGGTAGTTGCAATGATGATCTCTCCCCATTGTAAGCCTCTTACGTAGGCTTGGCAATATGTGTCCTTTCTATTTGTCGTGTTTATCCTTTCCTCATCATGTATATATGTGGGTTCATGTTTGTGCAAACATATCATGTGTTGCGAGTTATCCTAAGTAATCCCATGTGGTGTCATGTATCAAGTAATGTAAGACAAAAATAAAAATTATTCTGGTATTTTTATTGTTGTATTTGTGTGCCAAAATTGTGGGCGCGACATACTAACTGCATGTGAAATGGAAGCTAAGGTAAGAGGACAATGCAAGAAAGGGCGAAATGCACAAGAGATTTTAGAGCTCAAAGAGCTGTTTTCTTTGATGAGGCATGAAAGTCCAATTACTTTGTTGAATACACGACTTAGACAAAGTGTGGGGATTGCATAGGAACCTGACATCGAGTACGTGAAGGAGTTTTGCGTGGGACATAGAACTAGTTTTGACAAGGAGTTACTCAGTGATAAAAAGGTCAATGGGTGAAAAATGAAGAACATCTTGTTAGATACTGGCATAGAAGTGAATATGTTGATGATAGATGGAAAAAGATGGGAAGCCCAAAACTGCAACATTTCAAGAGTTCGTTATATGTGGAGAACAAAACAAATGCCAAGCCAATTGGAGTTTTGCATGATAGGGTTCAATATCATGGGAGTGAAGTTTTTGGCAGATTTTGTAGTGATAGAGCTCGCAAAGGCGGATGTGTACCTTGCATTGATCGGTCATCCTTGATGTTATAATAACAATGGGGATATGAATTTCAAGCGGCCGGTGATGAGTTTTGAGAAGAGTGTAAAGAGAGTAGTTATTCCTTTGGATGTTGTGCAAGGATCACCTTATGTTGACAATGTAGAAGATGTTGACATAGAGGTAATGCATATCTACAATATTATGGTGCAAGGGAAGGAAAATTTGAACCTGCAATAATATGGAAGAATAAGCCAGGATAGTAATAAAGAAGTATCTAATACTTCCAGTATTGCGTGTGAGTGATGGCTGTAGGAAGAGTATGAAGTTACTGGTTGTAAGTAAAAGTGCATAAGTGGCACAACATGCCCCATGTATAACATAATATCAATTAGCTATTAGTTTGATCGTAGGTGAAAACACCCTATTATATTTGGTAAAAAACAGAGTATTATCAAGGATCACAGTCAAAACATGGTGGCACAAGGCATCAAAACAAACAATCACAACCAATTTGAAGGCATAGTGGCAAAAGAAAGTGCCTTCCTTTCCAGTGGTGTGTTTAATAATCAGCTATGGCAGGAGAGATATGGCCATTTGAATTACTACTTTCTCAGTCTACTGAACAAGAAGAGCATCAACTAAGGTTTGCAAGAAATTGAAGAAGAATGGAGTATGTGAAGTTTGCATAGTGGAAAACAATAACCAAGCGAATTTGGAAGATAATGTCATTTAAGATACTAAGTTAGTCACTGTTATCCATAGTGATGTTTGTGGTCGAATTAAAAATAATAGCTTTACATGGACCAAAGTATTTTATTAGATTTGTTGGTGACTATCCCAATAAAATTTGCATGTATTTTCTAAAATTCAAGTCACAGGCATTAAAATATCTTCAAAAATTCAAATCTTTAGTTGAAAAATAAGTGGGATTCATATTAAAACTTTCAGAGTAAATGAAGGCTGGGCATTCATGTCAAATGTGTTCCAAAATATCTACCAAGGTCCCACAAGAAGGCATTTGTAGGCTACCTACAACTTCCTACACATTAAAAACGGTGTTGCAAAGAGGAAAATAGGAAAATTATGGAGATGGCTTGTATGTTTTAAGAGGCAATTTAGGACATGAATTATGGCAGAAGAAGTGAACACTTTTTTTTTTGGCTCAGTAGAAATCCTAAACAAATGAATAATATGATTCTTGAAGAACCTAAGTTATGATGAATAACATAGGTGAGAAAGAAAGAAGATAGATTTAAGTTCCCAAATTGTGAAAATAGGTTAATGGGACTCAAAAGTATAACCAGTTGAAACATAAGTGCCATGCATATTAGAAATTTCAGAATAAATAAAGGCAGGGCATACATGTCAAATGTGTTCCAAAATATCTACTAGTGTCCAACAAGAAGGCATTTGTAGGCCACCTACAACTTCTTACACAAAAAAAAAATGGTGTTGTATAGAGGTAAATAGGAAAATTATGGAGATGGATGTATGTTTCAAGGCTGTAATTTAGGACATGAATTATGGGTAGAAGAAGCAAACACTTTTTTTCTTGCTGAGTAGAAGTCCGAAAGAAATGATAGTATGATTCTTGAAGAACCTTGGGTATGATGAAAATTGTAGGTGAGAAAGAAAGAAGTTAGATTTAAGTTCCCAAATTGCAAAAGTAGGTCAACGAGACTTAAAAGTTATGTGAATTGTATGATCTAAAGTGTGTGAAATTGGGTGTGTGATGCCTATGGGTATTTGTATAACATTGCAAACAATTGCCAAAGAGTCATTGGTTGTCCAGAGATTTGGATAGCGTATCACATGGTATAAGGTCAAGCTTTGGGGAATGAAGATCCTCGATATCTAAAGGTTCTTGTGTAATAAGAGCAAGAGGATTCGACATGGGGCCTCCTAAAGGATGATGAGGTATATTGGTGTCTTGATTAGGTGTCGTAGGGGTTTTAGGGGGTGTAGGTGTAGGATCAGGGATATGCATGTCATGTGTAGAGGGTGTGTATATAGGGTCAGAAGTTGTCAGGTGAATCTTTATTCGTGTAAGACATGACTTAGTAATGAACGCAAGAATGTGGTCATCAATGAAATCTTAGATATTCCTGTGTAATGTGAAACAAAAGTTGGTAGCATGTCCCAAACATTGGCGGTAAGTACAAGATGCCATAGGATTAAATCGGGGGTTGTGTGACTTGGTCATGTCAACTTGGTCAGGTGTTAGTAACTAAATTAGATTGTTTATGAGTACTTGTAGAATCAGTCGAGGATCTATTGGAAAGGAAGGGGATTTCATTGTAGGAAGTGTTGTGCATCGAGGAGTGGTGGCAATGTAGGTATAGGTACAACCTCAAATTTCTAGGTGAAGTTAATTACATAGAATAGTCATGCGACATACTGTAAGGTTCAAGGAGCATAAGTCGTTTTACTTCCTTGTTGAGCTCATTCTTCTTGACTAAATTTTCTCTCTTTGTCATTTTGTAAATATTGGCTTATTGTGATGATGCAAAGGATGCAAAAGCTAATTAAGGTTTTGACCAAGCCGACAAGAGCTATGAACATACAATCAAATTTAAGATTCTGAACCCTAGAGGCAAGGCACGAAGCTGTAGGATGCATGTAATTTGAAATAAGCGAGTTCACTAAAATGTAATATCAAAACTAGGGTTTTACTAATTAAGATTAATTATTAATGTGTAAATTAGGAATTAGAACAAAAATACAACAATAAAATGAATCACAGATCCCAATATTACATATTGCAATTATTTGGATTATTCAAACTTTAGAAAGTTTGATAAAGAAACTATGGGTTAGGCTTTGGAACATACTCACCCAAAATTGAAGGAGACGAGGTGACAATAATATAAAAGTGTACAAATTAGTTGTGTAGAGTGTCATTGAGTTGTCTTGAAAATTTGGGGAACTGAAATTGAGAGAACTAATTCACCTGTGTCATACAAATTCGCTTGGGGGGATTTGTCCTCTGTGGGTAGTTTTTTCGTGTGCAGGGTTTCGCTTGATTTTGATTCTGGTAGTGCGATTTTTGGTGTCTTTAGCTTTGTTTTCTATGTTCAGATCTCGGTGATTGCACTTCTGTAATTGAATTAGTGTTTTTTCAAATCCTAGCTTCCTTTCCTTTGCTTGAAGACCTAAGAGGGGTTAGTCCATATTAGAATATAAGGCTTACCTTTTATAATTAAATTGCTATTAGTATTTATTAACTAATGTTAGGTCATACTCATAACCTACTCAACAATTTTGTAACTATCTCTTGCATAATAAAATGACGGACACAATCTACGATGTCTGCATTTTGGTTCCTCTTCATTCTTTCTCTATTTACATTTTCTAACATTGGTATCAGATCACTTGGTGCTCTAAGGGGTCGAAGTTTGAGGAAACTCTTGTTTTAAAGTATGAACATTGAAGAGAAGAGTGGTATAGGTAAATTAGCCTTGCAAATTGAGGAGAAAGAATAGGAGGATGTGAGACTGCTCAGGCATATGTTTTGCGCAAAAATATAGTCATTTTTTCATGGAAGCATGAATTGTCTTAAACATGTTACAGTTGACATTCACTATTAATACACAAATCGTGAGCTCAAAATTGCAAAATACAGGAGAACGAATGTGAATCATGAGTTTGTAGTTTGTTACTAAAAATATGAATTGCGTTTTGAAGTATGTCACCAAAAACTTGAATCTCGACGAGTTTTGAAGCATCTAAATTGTGTGAGGACATTTTGTAAAGGCACTGGAGGATCCAATTATCGAGTTGACACCATCAAACGACTTTGGGACATAGTTTTGGGGGCAGTTTTAGGGACATGAGAATATAGACAGGTTTTGTTGCAAGAGTGTATACAGTTGCCAATATAAAGTTCATGTATTTGGGCACAAGGTAGCATAAGATACAATTTTCTAGGAGTAGTGTCATTATGCCATTTAACATTAACGTTTTAGATGCAATTTGAGGGCATTCGTCAAGGGCACAAGCCTACTTGGTACAAGTTTCTTTCTTTGGTGTAAAAATTCATTTTTTAAAACCCCTTTTGCATTAATTTCTGAGTCAACGTTGGAGCACAAAATTGTATCTCTGTTGCATTTATTTCCGTGCATCCAAACTGTCACATTCGTTTTGTTGAATTAATTTGTAGTGTTATATGGGGACGCACACCCCACATCCCTAAGTCGTCTTGGGGACTTGTGGATGGGGACGAAACATCCCCCTGCATCCCGACCTAAGCAAAAAAATAGGGGACATCCCTTAAGTTAAGGGACGAGACGTCCCAAGTGCTTCAACATTTCGGGGATGGTGTTGGGGACACCGTGACGTTCCCGGGACGTGGCAACGTCCCTTATGGCCCAACCACTATCAACTTAAAAAATGATTGTTAAAAACCCATATGGGTAACTACTAGGACAATGAATTTCTAAATCATCTACCGACTTAATGGGTGAAATTGACATAAATTGGATTTTTTATTAGAAATGTCACATACTAATATTAACATTTTACCCTTGATAATAAGTCAACAAAAGTCAACAACCGCTCCATTTATGAAGTGGATGGAGCTTTACAAATTGGAGATTGATTATTTTGAAGAAACCATTGCTTGATACGGGAAAAATGAAAACGATGATCACAATTTAGCCTGCTCAGCTCATTTCCATCTTCATACTCTTCTTGTATGAGTAGAGGGAACAATCATTATATTTCGACCCTTCTGAAAAGGGAAGGAATTGAACATGATAGTAGACAACTGTCTAAAAAGCATTGGAAATTACTTTGATTACATGAGTATTCCATCAAAGGAATCTTGTTTGTTTAGTTGCCATCTTGGTTATCTACTTATGACATAATAACATATGTACTTCTCTCATGCTAATTTATAAAGACTTGTTTTTCATTGTACTCTTCTCATGCTAATTAATAAAAACTTGTTTTTCATTGTTATAATATTGATGTATCATTTCATCGCTATTTAGTGTCAATGAATCTTGATTCTAATTTCTATGTTAATATCAATGACACAATATGAAACATTGAAATATGAATATTAAATATAACATTTTGGCTTATGTGATGAATAATTAGATTAATTATTTCAATCTTTAGGCATTCATCTTTAAGTCTTAGTTTATTCATGTTGTATTTTTAATATAGAAATTATATATATTATTTTATTAGCCGTCCCCTTGCCATCCCCAAAATTTGGGGGTTTTTTTTCCATCCCAAAAACCCCGTCTCTACGTCCTCTTGTCCCACCATATCGGAGTTTTAGGTAACTACCTTAATTTGTGGGTCGGAAATTAAAATTGTGCGAAAAATGGCAAGCATTCAAAACCTCCTTCCAGAGGTGCAAAAGTTGACTGGTCAAAACTATAAGCTTTGGAGTCATAAGATTTTGACTATTACCGAATATTTACATTGTAATAAAATAATGCTTAGCACGGAAGGAACGCCAGTTATAGCCATTGTTGAAGATCCATTGGATGCTGAACGTGGCGAAGAATTAGTTGATCAAGAAGAGATCTAGTGAAATGAAGCTCAACATGGATGGCAACCTAGTTAGTACGTGAGCTTGTGGATCTTGGGAATTATACCCTTACGAGGCTTGTGAGACAACTTGACGGAATACTGTGGATGTAGCTCAATGTGGACAGTTGTTCTATGATTCGGGAGGTTTTAATTCAGGAGTTTGGGGAGGTGGAATCCGGGAACTTAGGAAGTCAGGTCGGGAGCTATACCTTTACAAAGGTTACGAGGCAATGTGATGGAGTTCTACGTAATCCAAGAAACCATTTTTAAAGAAAACTCTTTAATGTTTTTAGTTTTCAGTCAGTGTGTTAATATGTTTTGCTTTTAGTACAATAGGCCTTAAGAGGGGCTCTTAAAGTATAAGGCTTACCTTTTATAATCAAGCCACTATTAGTTATGTATTAAATAATGTGCAATTGTAACCTCTTCAACCATTTTCTAACTATCTCTTGCATAGTAAAATGATGGACACAATCTTCAACATTTACATTTTGGTTCCTCTTCATTCTTTCTTTGTTTACATCTTCTAATAGTCTACAATGTTCGAGCTTCCATCACCCCTTGCTGAGGTGAGAGCTACCTATATAGCAATACTCCGAATAGGCTTCAGAAGTTCAGACTGATGTAGTTCTCCCACTTGGTGAATGTATGCAAAATGTCCAATAACAATGTGTTTTGCAATGAAGATCCTAATAGGACCTCCAACACTTGGCAATGATCTATGGTCTAGAATATAGCTTGTGATAATAACCTAGGGCAGCCTTGTAAAAAGTATTCGACCTTACTAGTTGGCTAATATGCTTGAGAGAGTAAATTTGCAATTGGGTGCTTTGTTGTGATCTCCATGTAGCCCAATAATGTGAGAGAAGAGGCCCTTTGAATGGATGTGGTAAATGTGCTTTTAAATGTGACTCTTGCAAAAGTTTTTTCCCGCTCAATTGACGCTACACCAATTGGGCTAACTTGTGCATTTGAAAAAGTGACCATTAAGTGAGTGGAGGAAAAATCCATCGGTCTTGGGACAATATTGTTGGCTGGTTTCGTCCATCATAGGCGAATGTGTCCTCTAAAGGTGTAAACACAATGTTGAGAGTTATAGATGGTGGCCAAATGTCCGAAGATGTGTTCTATATTGTGCAAATAGGTTTTTGACTGCGTTGGGGATCAATCTAGTTCCTTGGATTGAGCTAGTCTTTTTCATAAGCTCCCCGTAATTGTAGCTAATTCTGTGTGTTTCATATTGGTCCCCGTGCTTCAAAGATCAGTCAGAGTCAAGAAAAAGTGTCTATTTGTAATAGATCTTGTGCCTTAGCAAGATAAATAGAAAGATTCAACAAAAATGTCGGGGGATTGGTTCAGTTTATTATAGAGTCCAAGAACTTAGTGTTTCACAGGTTCTCCTAACCTGCGAAACAAAGAGACATAGAAAGCTGCACAACAAAGGAGCCAATATGCTGTGGAACAAAGGAAAGCAAGAGGACATGTGGTGAAGATCAATGGTCAGAGACAGGGCATGTGTCGGCAGTCCGACATTGTTCAAGTAGATGGGCTCCGACAGACTTCATGTCCCCGGAGTGGATTGCATTTCATAAAGCTTTGGGTCTGGGCAGTCAGTGAGGTCAAAGGCAGGGTATGTGGCAACATTTTTAAGCGAAAAGTTTCTAAGTTTGAGAAAAGGAAAATGTTGCGATGTGAAGGCTAAGCCAATCAAAAGCAAGCACGATGCAAGGAAGACTGACAGACTCGAGGAAAGTGGAGATTTTCTATTGGCTCGCGTTTCGCGATTGTCAGTTGAGGTTTAAAAAAAGGCGAAATGCAAAGTAGGCGTGGGGCTTCGTTAATTGTCAATGTTACGCAACGAGCAGAGGAAGATAAAAGAAAGACTAACATTGTGAAGTATGTGGAGCTTTCTCATTGGCTCGCGCTTCGCAATTGTCAGATGAGGCTATCACGAGTCTGACAACACATAAAGGCATGGAGCTTCCTCATTAGTTGATATTTAGCAGATGTCAGAGATAGAAATCAAAGGGATTGACATGTGAAATGCGTGGTGGTCAGTCAAGGGCTGGTTAAAAAGCAAATTGCGAAGAAATGTGGAGCCTACTCATTGGCTCGCATTTCTAAAGGACTGACAAAGTCTAAAGATAGTCTGACATTTGCTAAGAAGCGTGGCAGTTTTGTATTGGCTTGTATTTCATTAAGGAATAGACTTGCCCGGAAAGGAAAGAAAAGAAGCAAAGCCCAACCTAGCAAGCCAATCATAGACTGACACATGGCAAATGGAAAACCAGTGCACACATTGGCAGAAGGTAGTCCCCGAACTAATCAAAGGCCGCTATGTATAACAATTCTGTGCTTTTCAATGTGCAAGATTTCAAAGGGCCATATCTTTCAATCCAAAGCTCCAAATCTTACAAAATTTATATCAATGGAAAGGTCTTCTCAAGCTTCAAAATTAGATTTTGATATCATTTTGAGGGAGAAAAAGGGAAAAGACGGCTCGGGCCATTAATGCACAAATCCAAATGCTCAACCACTCAGAATCTGATCTGATTTAGCTTCTTTCTTTCTTCTACAAGCAAAAGGACATTGAGGGACGAGTGTGACAGGGCGCCCATGATGTTTTTCAGGAGTTTAATGTGTCTTGTTGGTGGTTGAAGAAAGAAATCATATTTTTCTTCTTTCTCTCATCAGTTATATATTGTAACAGTTTGCCATTTTGGCGAGGAGGCGGATTGGGGGTAGTTGTTGAATTTTTGATTAAAAGTTTTATGTTCCAGTTTCTAGTTTCTTGCAAAACATCTGTATGTATTGAGTTCTATAAGGAAGAGCTAAGGTGGTTACGTTGTACAACCATTAATAGGTTTTGAAGGCATTTGTTTGTCCCCTAGCCAAAACTTACATGAATAAGATTTTGACTGTTTTGATCAAGCTATACTTTCCTGTTTCTTATGCTTTGAATGAGTGAAAGAGGCAATATAGTTCTGTTGCTATCTTGCATTGGCTTTACTTTGGTAAGTATGCAGAGGTCTTCTTTAGTTGTTGTATTCTTTTGGTTACTGTGAGCATTGGAGAATAGTGTATATTTTGCAGTGGTTCAGCTCAGTTATAAAATCCTAAAGGCAACATCACTTTTGAATAGATTTTGTAATCCCTTAAGGGTCTTTTAGGTGTATGAAACAAAAACAGTAAGTGCTTTATCTCAGCTCTAACTCCATGATTTGTGGTTAGCATTGTGAAGACTGTAGATGACATTTGTGCACATTGAGTATTAATGAATGCAAATGTTATTTCATAGACTGTGTCAAATTGATTGTTCCTTTCAAGCATTGTAACCAAGGATGGATTCTTTCCGTGGGAACACTATTATACCAAGGTCATAAAAGCAACTGCCCTTTCCCCTCCAAATCTCAATTAAATAACAAAAAAAACAAGTTATCTACATACCTACTAAGCATATCATACTTGCATACCATACATATGCTTATTCTGCAAAGCTGAGCTTTAAATTTGCTCATTAGCAGTAAGCTTTGCCTAAAATCCCACCAAGTCTATGATCCAATATCATTTAAAGCAGCCTTGGCCAAACAATGTTATGCAAATGCAATATTTGAAGTTGCTTATTATCTGCCTTTGGATTTGTGTTTGATTGTCAAGTGCTTACAATAAATCAAACGACAAATCTTTTGAGAGAAGTATTGTATCCGTGATTACACTTGCTTCAAATTGATTTACACCAACCATAAAGGAAACCGAGCCTTGAAAGCCTTTCCTTTATTCAGATCCCGCAACTAGGTCCTCTCACCTTGGTTTAGGTAGAGCCAGAAGTAGCAGGGTAAAGCCATCCCCTTTGTGAAGGTCCCTCCTAATCACATCCTTGATTTGAGTCATTGAGTTGAGTGTTGAACAAATCCCCGAATGTCCACGACAAAATTATTTCATTGTTCATAACTCTCTCAAAGCCAACCTACTCAGGTTATCTGCTCATCTCCCCTGGGTGCTATTTTGGGAGCCAACAAACTGGTCGAGTATGAGTAACAAGTGTGACCTAGTAGCCAAAGAGTGCTAAATTGAGTGAGATACGTGAAGGAATTTGTCATTTAAGTGCATAATAATAAATGGTCTGAGATAAATGCCAAGGAGAGTTGCCAAATGCCATTGGGCCAATTTGAGGGAAGATTTGATATTTTTATAGGACCTCCTCCTTTTTCTAGATTGCTACCACACTCCTTGTCTTCGGTATCACATTTAGTAATTATAGGATCCTATTTGTTTTTCTTTACTTCCTCGATGGATTTAGAGACAATGAGTCTGTTTTCCAATTTTTCAAATCATTACCTTCGTCATCACCAAGACCATTTCCTCCACTTCCTTTTGCAGTGTTTCCCATTTTGGCCTTGCCTTGCTGGTTTTCATGCTCCCTCCTTTATTTCATGAACCCTCAGTGGTTTGAAAAGTATTTGATGGAGGTTTTTTGATCCCTAGCATGTTTGTTATACAAACTACACTTATCAAAGGAACATCAACTACAAAATAGTAAATACATACCACAATGAAGCATAGAAGATTATGAGAATAATCATAACTTTATTTCACATGTAGTGCTTAATACCATTTGTTCAGTACATGGAGGACCTAATACACATTGCCCTTACCCCAACGTGCATAATACTATTTATATGACAAGAAGACTTAGCAATTGTCGGTTAAACACAACCGTCAACAATTGAACATACTAAAGAGGTTCATTACAACACTACTCAAAGGTGACAATACAATCATTAACAATATAACACTGCCAGATACTAAATCATGAAACTAATTATAAGCTAATGCATGATGGTCTATATTTTCCCCCACCCCCCCTTCCTCACAAGACAAGCTGGAGTCCCTTCGAACACAACCTAAATTCAACATGATCAAAAATGACAATGAAGAGGGAAGACAAAAAACATTTGTGGAGGGGTGCTGCTGGTGTAGAGATTGTGGCTGCTGGAAACTTGCAGATGCCCTACCTTGCTGAAAAATCCATACTAAAAATTTGGATTTTTATAAAATTATGAAAACCCATGAAGCCAACATTTGGTTGTGTTTTTTTTGTTGGAAAGAGTGCCTTAATTCTTCTTTCTGCAAATCCTCCAGTTGTGAATGCAAGAGACATTGGTCAAGAGACAATTAGACATATGATAAGCAATCTGCTACTGTATGCAATGAAAAAGAAGACAGTGCATATGGCTGAAAATTAGCCACATTTGGCCAAAAAAGGATATATGACGCATCATTATATGGTGTCAGGGAATCAACAAAGGTGTATAGTTGCAGAGAATTCACATGACCATATGTTGCTGTAGAAAAAATATTTTATGCTTGGAAAAGGGAGACATGGCTGGAAATTGCACATTGCGCATTTGGTCTTGCACATAAAGTGGAATATGATCTTTCTGTTAAAGCATATAGTTGCTGAGGAGTGGGTATGGCTGCCCACAAGGTGTATAGGTTGGGTGTAAGACAAAGAGCAGAGGGAGCTGTATGGTTTATCGACAATAATTAGGGTGTACAACAAACAGTAGACGGAGTTGAGCGGTTTACCAACAATGAGTTGGGCATATGGCTGCAAAGACAAACAAAGACATAAGTGGGCAGCATACAATGATGCATTACAAGTGTACAGGCTTACAATTTGTTAGGCATACATCAAGGAGTCTGGAGTGGAATATACAATAGAAACTTTTCTCAATGGAGTTGTACAACAATGGAATAGAAGACTAACAATTGGTCAAACATGTGAGACAGAATGTTGTAGGCATGTTGGGAAACTTTGTGTTGCTTGGCATATGGAAGACCCTGGCACTGTCTTTTGTGTCTCTTGTATCACTTTATTTTTTGCCTTATTCATTTTGTTTTACATTGAATTTTATTTGTCCTTTGCATCGATTTTTTTTTTCCTTCTTTATTTTGTTCTTCATCAAAAAGCTTATCAACCATATTTTTGTTTTTCTAGCTATGCCAGTACCTTTGTATTTTTGCCTTGTATCTTTTTTGCTCTATGAGTTCCGATAGTTCTAATGCGTTATCATCTCTATGTAGAGGCTCAATATTAATTAATTCAATATTTTCCATCCTTACCAAATATAATTTTAAGTTGAGACCATTTATTGCATCTTTACACTCCGTACCTTCCAAATTCAGTAGCCACTCGATCCAATTAAGCACTTTAAATTTTTTTTTTGGCTTATTTCCAATCAACCATCACTTTGTAATATAAACACCCTAGATGTGGAACTGTTGTACCTTAAATATTTATCATACTTTTGTTTTCTATGTATTTTTAACAAAATTTCCCTTGATTTCAAATTCATGCACAATAAGTATTGGTCATGACAATAGTTTCTTTGTCCTGACAAGTAAACAATTTCTTAGGTTAATTTTTTTTTTGATAATTGGTAAAAGGAGGGTTTTGGCAGGGTCCCTACCCTGTTACAATAAGGATCTACAATCCAGATACAACTATATACATTTCATGAGTCAAAACTAAAACACACATAAAAAACAATTGGAGTATACAACATAAAACCAACCCAAAACCAGTCATAATATAGTTCAAGAACTGTCCAGCACCAACAAGAAACCAAACAAAGTGCAATAACAGAAGATTGTTCTTTCGACATTTGAGGCCTCTTATGTTAATCTTATGAGGTTTTTTGGGCCCTTTGAAGTCCAAATGTTTTTGCTTTCCTGCTGCAATTTCCTTTTCTGTGGTTCATTTTTTCTCCTCTTTGCTAGACAAATTTCCTCTAGTTGTTCGTCCTCCTACATCAACTTTTTTGGGGGTTTTAGAGGATGAGGATTCTTGGGTCTTGCTTTTCCCTTTAATGGGAGTCACTATGATATTGATTTCCTCATTCTTCTTTTGATTTGATCCTTGTCCTAGGTCTTTTTCTTCAACTGGAACTGTTTCCAATCCTTGTCTTCTGTTGCTGTTCCTTTTTCCTGATCTCAATGTATTGCTTCTTGTCTCTGCTCTGATGCTTCTCTTGATTCTTCCTGAGCCATTTCTAATGTCTCTTCATCTTTCTTCTGTATTTCATCCTCTTCCTCTATCTGTATGAATGGTATAAGGAGCTCATTTATCTGCGTTTGCTAAAAAATACTCCCCTTCCTCTGTGAATTTTTGCTCCTGGATTTCAAAGCATGCAAAGGGGTTTTCCTTGTCCACAATTTCTTCAAGTTTTTTAGTGGTTTCTTGGCCGTTGTCTTTGCTTGTGTCTTCTTCCCGAGCCTTTACCTCAGACGATTTCTCGTGCCATTCCATTCTTTGTTTTTGTTCCCTTGTGCTACCAATATTGATATTCTTTGGGTAAGCTTTAACACTATTGCCCAATTTATTACAGTTTTAACATCTAGCAATAGGTGTCTCATATTCAAGTGTTTGTTTCCAACTACCCGTCTTCGAATGCATAATAATGATGTCGGGTAGATCTCTTTCCAAATCTGCATTCACACAAATTCTAGTAGAGGCCAGTCTTGTTCTGGCTTTTGCTGCTCCATCAAAAGCCACTAGGGAGCATAGAGACTTTGCTATACTTGTCAAAAACTCTTCTTCCCTGAACTCAAGAGGTAATCCCGAATGATTAACCCACAGGGGCGTAACATTAATGTTCTCCTTGTCTGGGTCAAATCCTGGAGACCACCTCTTTAAGAAAAGACCCATGTTTCCTAAGAACCAAGGGCCTGCAACCAAAGCTCAGGTACAGTCTTCCAGAGTGTTGAAATGCACAAGGAACAATCCTTTGTTAAGAAGAGATTTCCATACTTTCCTTCGACTGCCATTTCCTGTAAGCCCATCACCTGATGACATCCACATTGGGTCTTTGCTCGTGGAATTTTCCAATCAAAGCTACTCTATTTATTTGCGCTGCTCTTTTAATGTGAAAGTCTGGGACTATGAAATGATGGCCGTTGTCAGATATGTGGTGCATAATTTCTGCTTTAGCAGATCCTTTTTCAGTATTGGGGCTTTGCATGGAGGCCACCCCTGCCCACATGGATTTGGGGCCCTTTGTTCCCTGATCCTGTCCAGGATCACGTGCTTGCTTCTCTTCTTCGTCTCCATCTCCTTCCTTGCGCTCTATGACAGGATTCAAAATCATGTTTCCCGCTCAGTCCCGCTCCTTGCACTCTGTGGCCGGCTCCTCTCTTTTTAGGTTAATTATTATTTATAGTAGGAGGCATTGTATACAAATGCCAACTCCTAGAATTTAGGATACTGCAACATTTTGGTCTAATCTTGTACGAGTTGTTAAAAAAAACTTGTAACTACAAATACTAATTATTCCTATTCTAATGTGAGTTGTTTTAAACAAATCACATACATACACAACACTGAATTTAATACATTACTTTTTCTATGTAGTTCCAACTATACTAGGATTTCGTCAACATTACCCTCCTTAGTACAAGCATAGGGAAAAGGAATCATTCTTCATAAGAATTGGGACAACCCGTAATTTGAGCCAACTTTGATGAATGGTGGCATATCATCAATCCAACCAAACAAATGTTGATGGATGAGAATGTAATGTCCCCTTTTTCAAATTAAGAGCCTAAAAGTAGACTTCTTGCCATCCCCTTTCCGTGGCAATGAAGCTTGGTTGAGCAAGGGAAGGAATTACATTTTCATTTCAGTGTTCTTAATGAAATTTAATGTTTCTTTTTAGTGTTTCCCTTTATAAAGAAGGTCGGCTGTGATTGGAGAGTCATAAAGGCAAATTAAAAGATTAAAAGAAGCCTAAGGAGGTTGTTCCACTTCTATTTGGCTTTTGGCACCAAGCAGGTGTTATAAAAGGAGATTTATGACTTCAGTTGTATCCTATCTTTGGTGCATTTTATCTATACTTGGTTTTTTTGGGCAAAGTGCTCATTAACTAACCACTTGAGGACGAAACCCCTCTTGTGTGGCATTCTAAGGAAGACGAAAATCTTCGTTGTGGCTTAGTGGAGGACGGAAACCCTCCATTGTGGGTGATTTGAAGACATCTCTTGAAGACTACTTGAAGATTTGGATCTAGGGCATTAAGGAAAATACATACAAAGGCTTTGTGTACATTTTTGGAGCTCTTCCCTGGAGGAGGAACTAGGGTTTGAAGCTGGTTTGGTGTCTTCTTGGCAACAAAATTCATATATGATTTTATAAATTTAAACTCCATAATTTATAAGGCTGGAATCTATATTTTTGTGATTTTTGGTGGTGTTTATCTATCATTTTCAGCTTTGATTTGTGGTTATGTTATTGTCCTAAATTTTATTACAACAGTATATCTTTGCTGATTTTCTCCATTTATTTGTTGCCAATTGTATGGATATTAATTGTTGTTGTTGAAATTATTTAGAAGTAATTTTCAGCTATTGTGCATGGTTATTTCGTGAAATTAAGCTCATATACAGTTTGCCCTAGGGTTTTAAAGAATATTCAGCTGCTGCTATAAAAAAATCAGATTTCACTTCACTTGGGTTTGTGTGGTTTCCTACTTTTTTAAGTTTCAATCCCAAAAAGGGACATTACAGAGAACATATCACCAATCCAATAGGTGAACATTGATGGATTGGAACACATCACCAATCCAATAGTGGTAGTGGGATTGGCCTCACTACAATTCTGATTAAGAACACATCACTATCCAAGACCTTACATTAAATGTGAATAGGAACATATAACATTATCCAATCCATCAAATTGTGAACAATGTTAAACAAATTGTTCACATCACAATCAACAATAAGCGACTAGTAATAAAACAAAATAATGAATTGTCCACATCTCAATTCATTGTGTGGCATGGGCCTCCGCTTTTATTCTGTACAACTACAAGTGTGGCTTGGGCTTCCACTTATCTTTTTAGATCTGCTCCTTTGGTTGGTTGAGCTTCACTGAGCAGATACACATCAAGATAGTGGGATTGGATCCTCACTATGCCTTCAGTGGGTATACACGATCTCTATGAACTCACAGTTTCAACAACTCTAGTTGATCACTGCCACTTGATCGCGAACAACAAAATGATTACCAGTACATTGGGCACCATCCCTCTCTTTATTCGTCTTGACACATTTGGTTTTGTCATTGTAGCAACTGGTGACCTTGGAGTTAGTGACACACTTGAGATCGGACGTGGGCCTTTTTCCTTCGTTTCCTCCAGCCTTTTGCTAGTTCAACTGACTAGGTCAAACCACACATTTCCAAATGGTGTGTTTATGAGAAAAATCAACACCACAAAACTGACAAACACATGCCCTTGGACACCGGGTTAGTATGATAATGTGTCCTTTACAGAGGGCATAAAATTTGACTTTAGATTTTACGTTAACACACAAATGACACAAAAGCACTAGGGGAGATGACCCCATAGTTGTGCATGCACCAAAACATGTACATTGCATTTCACCATAACTTGAAGCAAAAAAGTACCAATAGTTTTTCACTTTTTCATTAATGGTACTTTTTAAGAGCCATTTAAGAGCAAACCACAATGTGACACACAGGGTGCTTGGTTATTGGTACACTTTTCAAATGCTTTATAAGAATTATTTGTGTACTAAATCGATTCAAAATCCACTTTTCCCTCTAAATAAATGCATGAAATGAAAATAGTGATGTGACACGATGATATGCTACATAATGATATATTTTTTTTGCACTAATGAAGCCTCTACATAAATCTACTCACCCCTAAAGTTAAGGTGCGTGGTTATGGGGTCATCTCCCTAATTAACCTGACAAATAGGTCTTCATTGACCATTGACACTAAACTTTATATTGCATCATGAATTTTTCAAACTAAAAATTCATAACCCTAAAATAAAATTAAAAGTCAAAGAAAATCATTAAAAACCAATGTGTCCTAAAGTTATATAAAACTTAAACTCTAGAAATGCACACAATCAATATGGACTTAATTACGTCCTAAAAGTAGACCTGGATTAATAGGCAGCTTTGATTATGGCAATAATTTTCATCCAAGAGGCGCACCATGTAGGGCTTGATGTGGAGCTTGAAAAACTTCGACTGGATTTCGTGTCTCATGGGTTGTGATAGTAGATGCCTTTTCGGAATTGGAGACTAGGTTTTTCAAGCTATTAGATTATGTGGGTAGACTCCTTCAACATTGCAGGTCATCATCTCTAGGTGCTTACCTACCCAAGTTTGACTTGAAGGCACTACAAAGGTCGATCATCCCATATGGACAGAGACTCACAGAAACTCATATGGAAAAGGTAAAAAAGGCCTGTATAACTCTACTTTGCCAGGCAGGTGTAGAAGGCTTCCCCCTTGAATTGCCCTTTGTTATAGTTAGACCCTCCACTCCACGAGAGTCCAGGATACTTGTATTTATGAAGTTTGATATCAATATATGTAAAACCCATAATGGGTTCGATTTTTTGTATTTAAGCTTTATTAGCTCAATCAATAGGCATATGCTGCCTTTATTAGAATCAATAGTACTTTGATATAGGTACTAAACCTGTTGAAATCAATGTCAAACCATGTGTAATCTTTTGAAATCTTGAATATTAATAGGAAAAATACCCCTACAACCCTTGTTCACTTATAAAAAAGGACTTAATTACCACTTCAATCAATATATGCTTTTCCGATGTTGACTTAGTATAGTTTTTTTTGGGACTGAATATACTGTGTTGCTTTTCCGATGTTGACTATGACACACGTTAACTATATTGAAATTTGACTAGGATAATATTCCTTAGTTATTCATCCATTCATTTTCTTGCAGACCCCACCCATTAAACATATATTTGGAGATGACAATATTTAAGATCATTTATTATCAAGTACATATCTACTAGATATTCCCATTACATTCTAGGAAAATTTGAAATCTCTACTATTGTTTGAAACCCAAAGCCTCACCCCACGCTCTTTTTCATTTTTAAACGATATATAATGCCAAATCCAAACCCAATTCCTTCTCTTTACTTCCTTCAGCAGCCACCTCCCTTGAGGATTAATGGGCCTTTATTTATTAATTTTTCAAATATTTAAAAAAAAATTGGCACGTCTTCTTACTCATCTAATCGGCATTTTAAAAGCTCTTTTATCCTTAATGCTACACTTCTACGGTTCTGATCAAGCCCACCAGGAACATTGCAGCAGACACACACACACCACTTCTCACCAAAACATACCTTCTATTGTTGTCTCTCAGTCATGAAATTGATGCATAGACTTACTGTTTAAGGCCAGGAATGGACTGTGAAAATGAAATGGAAATGGAAGAGTGCAACCCAATTCTCATTCACCAGGAAAGGTGATACAAAGTACAATTCTCATTCTCATTGATGGATAGACTTACTGCTTAAGGCCAGGAATGGACTGTGAAAATGAAATGGAAATGGAAGAGTGCAACCCAATTCTCATTCACCGAGAAAGGTGATACAAAGTACATTTTTATCAACATGAAATGACTGTTCAAGTCATCTTCTAATGTATCTAGGTAGATATAATTTAAAATATTATTATTACATTTATTGCATACACCTAGGATTATGCACAATACTATTACATTCCCATAGGGGTAGTTGATCCAGACAACGACCCAGGTGGCAATTATAGTGGAGAAATTTCTGGGAACCATAACTTCTGCACCGCAGCTCCAATTGACTCCGTTCAAAATGCAATGGAAAGCTTGGAACGCGTAGAATATGATGGAAGGGTGCAAAACTTTGTTTGGCAAAGTTTGACCCCTGAAATCCGCATCTAAAGGCCTCAAAATGCAATTTTTGTAATGCTGTCTAAAAATAGTAAATTCATGAAACTATTGCATATTTAATTTTGGAAGATGAAACACCTCATCTCCCTCGAGACTGGTGACCTTCCACCTTCTTCTAGGTGCCTCTTCGTGTTTCCAATAATAGTATATAAGTATATGTAACCCGCAAGTCAAGGTCAGACATCTCCTCACGGAGGTAGCTATTGTAATCAGTCTTTGAGCAATACATCTTTTTTCAGAGATAATTTTAAGCATTATACATCTCGTCTCAGAGATTTTCTGATTTCATCTGGCACAATTGTCATTTTGTCCTTAACTTCCGAAACCCTCCTGAGTTTTGGATCAGTAGTTGTGAAACCAATGTTGTGTTTCCCATTTTGGCTTTTGGCAACTTTCTATGTATTTGGCACCTCATTTTCTTGATAGGAAGCTCTGTCTCCTCGGTAGATCTTGATCACCTTTCAAATTGTTGTTCCAAAGCACATTTATCTTCAGACTGTTTTGAAATACAGTCCTTGGCAAAAGGTATTGCCTAAGTGATAGCTTGTTCCAATCTGCAGTTCTAGAGTTGTCATCAACCAAGGTACGTACTTGGTGAAGACTTGATTTTTTGGAATGAGAATTGAATGAGAGTTTCAAATAGATGTCATTGAAAGATTAAAAAATGCAAGAAATATATTTTGAGTGCCAATTTAATTTTTGTGAGTGAAAATTGCCATAGCATGAAATGCAGTGTTGAAAAAATTCAGCAAATAATTTTATCTGCTAATTTATTTTCTGTGAATGGAAATCAGCCATACCTTTGAATGGAGGATTGCAAAATGCAGCAAATAAATTGTACTGCAAATTTATTTTCTCTGAATGGATGTTTACCTTGGCGCTTTGATACCAATGTAAGGCCAGGGAATGGACTGTGAAAATGGACGATTGAACCCAATTCTCATTCACTGAAAATTGAGATACAAAGTGCAGATTTATCAAACATGAAATGGTTGTTCAGTTCATCTTCAAGATGATTGTTAAGCTTCTAACATATCTAGTTAATAATAATAAAGAATATTGCTATTACATTTACTTCCTATACCTAGGATTATGTGCAATATTGTTACAACTGTTTCACATACCTCTTTTTTTAAAAATTTGAATGCCACTCTTTATAAGCCCTGAATATTCTGCATAGATATTTACAAAAAAGAGCAACAGAAGTACCTCTCACTTCCCCGTCACCATGTTCTTACAAATTCCAATGCCTCACAGCAGCAAAGAAAATTTTGTTTTGGTTGAATACACAAATCACACAACCAACTCCAATTACAAGAACAAAACATGAAAAAATAAAGACATCATGAGGAATGTTAATCTAATACCAAAGTAATCAATTCGATAGGTTAATTATTCATAATAAGAGACATTTTATACAAATGCCAGCTCTTAGAATTTAAGAGACTAAAGCATACTTAGTCTAATCTTGTACTAGTTATTAAAACAACTCGTAACTACAAATACCAATTATTTCTATTCTAATGTGAGGTGTTATTAACAACTCACATACATACAAACACTCAACTTAATATATTAATTAGCCGATAGGCTATATATGGTGTGAGAACTCAAGCACTCAGATTTAGTCCTGGAGAGCTGCATGATGCTGTGAATTTGTGTTGTGGCCAGGAATCCGCGCCAACTTTGTCTCTGGGAATTTCCGATGACTGCGTTTGCAATGACTCAGATCTTTCTTAATGTGCTTTCCAATATTTTCATCAATGGGGCACAACAGTTCTGTTCATCGTTTTTGCACAAAATAGTATTACTGTGTTTCTTGCATAGTGTAACGGGCTCTTCAGACCTGAGATGAAAGCCACCCTTATCCTGGAATTATGTTTGAGGAATCAGAAGAGATGTGAATCCACCTATGCCTCTGTTGTGTATGATTTAAAAATGAAAATCAAGGCTAGCATTATGAGTATGTTTGCAACCAGGATGCAGAAAACGCAAAGATTTTCAGCGAGAAAAATGGGAAGCTTGTTTGTGGAAACTAGAGGAAGCATATTGAGGAGAAAAAACTTCGTTCAACATAATAGGTAAAGCCATATTCCATGTCTTTGAAGGTACCAATGATTTTATGCAAAATTATTTCTACCTTCCCAATGGGGGAACAATTTGATGTTGAGTAATAGGGGGATTTCATTCTGCGGAGCTCCAAGAATCTCATCGAGACAGTATGATCATTTTTTGTTTTTCTCACAATCTATCTGATGGACTACGCTGAATACGACTTGTACAAAGTTGGTGCCTATAAAATTACCATGTATGGGTTTTCAGAAAACATTACTAGGCAGTAAAACAAGAAGGGATGCATCAAAAAGTACAATCAAGTGGCACTTTCTTACAATAAAAAACTAAAATCAATCAATAGATTATTTTTGCTCTCTGAATTAGATTTGAGCTCTGATATTTAAGAGAGATGGCCCGCCAACCGCAGTGGAAGCATCGCGCAGATTGCATTTGAGAGTTTGGGTGGAGACCGGATGAGGGTGCCTTGGTAAGTAGCTCAAATAAACTTAATTTTTTGATGCATTTATTACTAGTTAGGTTTAGGAAGAATTTGAAATTTAATGCTAGCGCATGCACTTGAGTGCGCTAGCACAGCCCGAGGAATGCGCTAGTGTACGAATGTATGTGCTAACGTTCAACTGAGAGCACTTGTGTGATGAGAGAAATGCGCTAGCGTATTGAATGTGTAGCGTCATGGTAAGGGCATGAGCGTCTAAATGGGTGTGCTAACGTGAATGCGGTAGTGTTAAATTGGACATGCTAGTGTGTGAAAGGGTGCACTGGCGTATCAAATGGTGCGCTAGCGTAGTTAGGTGATTTTTAGAAGTTTGAAAGTTAGAAGAGAAGAAATGTGATGTAATAGTGTTGGTTTGATGATGTGCAAGATATTATTATCCTTGGATGTAGGGGAGTGACACAAATGACTGCAGTCGTTGGAGAGGAGTTTCACTCATAGTCAACAAAGATAGTTGGCCGCACTGTTAGAGGCGTTAGGGCTTACCTACATTACACAATTGCCACATATTATACTAGACCATTGCTTATTGACTACATTGGCCGAGCGATGGCATGAGAGACAGACGTTCAAGTTGCCTACTGGAGAGATGAGAGTTACACTAGAGGATGCCTATCGGATTCTTCGAGTAGCGATAGATGGTAGATTAGTGCAGTGGGATGGACATCCGGGGTGGATTAGAGGACACATTTGTTCACTATTTGAGATGGAGTACATTCCTAGAGAGGGAATGGTGGTGCACTTGTACGAGTGTATGGATGATGCTACCGTGGCACGAATACTTATTTATCTGATGGCTCTTATTAGCGGTTATATGCTTCCTGATAAGATCGGTTTCCATTTCCAGTTGGGCCTGATAGGTGTAGTGGCAAACCTTATGGAAGCCACTGTATTTTGTTGGGGACAGTGTATATTAGCACATTTAGATAGGGACTTGCACTTGATTGCCTATAGAATCAGAGGAGCTTAAGCCCTGCTACATTCTTACAGATATGGTCATGGGACCACATTGTTATTCGTTGTCCAGTTGGCATATTGCATGATAGGCAACCGCATGAGCCCTCATCATTTGGATGGAGACAATAGGTGCTGGTCATAGGGGTCATCTGGGCAATATTACATTCTATAGATGTGCATTTGACGACTTATAGCTATAGATGGTGACATGGAGGCCATGCAGGTTGTACAGATGGGATCTTGATGCCACAGAGCTCTCATTTGCGGAGGTAGACCACTTCATTATCGGTAACTGCTCCCATATCATGGAAATGTACAGGGTAGACCGGGTCAAGAGACAATTTGGGGTCATACAGGATATACCCAGTGGCGAGCAAAGGTATGTGTGTGTGGCACATGCGACTGTGGACTTTGGTCCACGTATCAAAGCGTGGATCACCAAAGCGAGCTTTTTTGGAGTTGTAGCACAAGCATGGGATGCGCGTGCGCAAATTGTTGATCCTGGGACTACACCAATGTACGTTGCATGGTATGCCGCGGTTATGCCTAGACGGATCACTATTCCTTAGAAGGCCATAGATGCAGGGATAAATGACGACAACTAGGGAAGGGCCACAACAGATTAAAGCCAAAAGTAGACTAGGACAAGCCGAGGCCGAGGCACAAGCACGGGTACCTATACAGGGTCAGGTATTACTGGGTCCACCATAAGTGCAGGTGTCGGTGCCAGTACAGGCTGTAGTACAACCACAGGTCCTGTTAGTGCATATTCCAATTGTGTCGATTCAGGTGCCAGAAGAGGCACCTTTACCGGTTCCACAGGTTCATATTACAGTGCAGGTTCCATTACAGGCCCCATTGTCTCCACCGAGACCACCCAGTCCAGTAGTGCGACAGGTAGATGGAAATGGAGACACAAATACAAGTATGGATGACGGTTGGGGAGATGAAGCAGTGGAAGATATCTCGGAGCAACGTGCACGCATACCCTCACTAAGACTATCAACTGTCGAGTTATCTTTACAGGACGAGAGAGAGAGGATTATCAAAGGGCGGGATGTCATCCTGATTTCATTACATAGGCATACTTAGCAGGTGCAAAGGCTTACCGCAGAGAGGGATCAGACTACTAGACACATGCATTAGTTGACGATAGAGAGAGATGATACTCGATGCGTGGCGGAAGCAGGTGGTTTGGATGAGGTGATGCAGGATGTCATAGCCATATCACAGGAGATGGGGTACTATCGAGCCCCATATGAGCCAGTTGTTCTAGTGGATCAGAGACCCTCAGATTACAGCCAGAGAGCGGGTAGCAGACCCTTGAGATCTGGTAGACCTCAGAGACCGTCGAGGTCAGTTAGATTAGTGCAAATGCCACCACCGAGAGGTGGGGAGAATAGACTAGGAAGTCCTAGTGTGGGCAGGAGTCACTCTTGACTCATCTATATGATACATTGTATATGTTTTTGTATATGACTCATGATGAAGACACATTTTTGTAGATCAATGCCCTTGATTGCATGTGTATGTGATATGTATATGACACTTTTTGGATATAGTGTACATGGACATTTGTATATGATCTTTTGAGATTGACATTCCATGATGTATATATTATGGACATTTGATTTGACATATGATGATGAGATTGTTGATTACCCTGTGATGTAGTTAGATGATTATATGATGATATAATAGAGTGGATGATGGTTGCCATTTGTTTTATTATGGATGTATGATGATTACATGCATCTTAGCATGTTTGTTTGTAGCTTAGCTTTTATTCATGATGAGGAATGTGTTAATTTTGTTATGCTATTGCACTTTGTAAAATTAACACCATGATGAAAAACATACACAAAAAAGATTACAAAACAAGAACAAGAATGCAAACCAACCCCATACATATGCTAATTGATAGACACCTTGATTATGAATAAGTCAAGATGGGTACAAAATACCTATGATAAGTCGACAAAACGAAGACAAAAGTTGAAAATAAGCCCAAAAGTCAAGGGAAAATGAGCTAAGATAATAACTAAATAGAAACAATTGATCAACACAATATAGACGATTTATCAAGACTAATACGAAAAACGAAACACAATCCCAAAAGACATAGCAAAATGAATGCAACAAAGCTAACAATGAGCTTATTTAACAACATGATACCTGAAATTGCTCCAAAATGAACATGGAAAACAAGCATGGACAGACTAGGAAGTCCTAGTGTGGGCGGGAGTCACCCTTGACTCATCTATATGATACATTGTATATGTTTTTGTATATGCCTCATGATGAAGGCACATTTTTGTAGATCAATGCCATTGATGGCATGTGTATGTGATATGTATATGACACTTTTTGGATATAGTGTACATGGACATTTGTATATGATCTTTTGAGATTGACATTCCATGATGTATATATTATGGACATTTGACATGACATATGATGATGAGATTGTTGATTACCCTGTGATGTAGTTAGATAGATGATTATATAATAATATAGTAGAGTGGATAATGGTTGTCATTTGTTTTATTATGGATGTAAGATGATGTATCATGGATGTATGATGATTACATGTATCTTAGGATGTATGTTTGTAGCTTATCTTTTATTCATGATGAGGAACGTGCTAATTCTATTATGCTATTGCACTTTGTAAAATTAACACCATGATGAAAAACATACACAAAAAATATTACAAAACAAGAACAAGAATGCAAACCAACCCCATACATACGGTAATTGATAGACACCTTGATTATGAATAAGTCAAGACGGGTACAAAATACCTATGATAAGTCCACAAAACGAAGACAAAAGTTGAAAATAAGCCGAAAAGTCAAGGGAAAATGAGCTAAGATAACAACTAAATAGAAACAATTGATCAACACAAATACGAAAAATGAAACACAACGCCAAAAGACATAGCAAAATGAATGCAACAAAGCTAACAATGAGCTTATTTAAAATGATACCTGTAATTGATCCAAAATGAACCTGGAAAACAAGCATGGACAGACTAGGAAGTCCTAGTGTGGGCGGGAATCACCCTTGACTCATCTATATGATACATTGTATATGTTTTTGTATATGCCTCATGATGAAGGCACATTTTTGTAGATCAATGCCATTGATGGCATGTGTATGTGATATGTATATGACACTTTTTGGATATAGTGTACATGGACATTTGTATATGATCTTTTGAGATTGACATTCCATGATGTATATATTATGGACATTTGACATGACATATGATGATGAGATTGTTGATTACCCTGTGATGTAGTTAGATAGATGATTATATAATAATATAGTAGAGTGGATAATGGTTGTCATTTGTTTTATTATGGATGTAAGATGATGTATCATGGATGTATGATGATTACATGTATCTTAGGATGTATGTTTGTAGCTTATCTTTTATTCATGATGAGGAACGTGCTAATTCTATTATGCTATTGCACTTTGTAAAATTAACACCATGATGAAAAACATACACAAAAAATATTACAAAACAAGAACAAGAATGCAAACCAACCCCATACATACGGTAATTGATAGACACCTTGATTATGAATAAGTCAAGACGGGTACAAAATACCTATGATAAGTCCACAAAACGAAGACAAAAGTTGAAAATAAGCCGAAAAGTCAAGGGAAAATGAGCTAAGATAACAACTAAATAGAAACAATTGATCAACACAAATACGAAAAATGAAACACAACGCCAAAAGACATAGCAAAATGAATGCAACAAAGCTAACAATGAGCTTATTTAAAATGATACCTGTAATTGATCCAAAATGAACCTGGAAAACAAGCATGGACAGACTAGGAAGTCCTAGTGTGGGCAGGAGTCACCCTTGACTCATCTATATGATACATTGTATATGTTTTTGTATATGCCTCATGATGAAGGCACATTTTTGTAGATCAATGCCCTTGATGGCATGTGTATGTGAATGTATATGACACTTTTTGGATATAGTGTACATGGACATTTGCATACGATCTTTTGAGATTGACATTCTGTGATGTATATATTATGGACATTTGACATGACATATGATGATGAGATTGTTGATTACCCTGTGATGTAGTTAGATGATTATATGATGATATAATAGAGTGGATGATGGTTGTCATTTGTTTTATGATGGATGTATGATGATTACATGCATCTTAGCATGTATGTTTGTAGCTTATCTTTATTCATGATGAGGAACGTGTTAATTCTGTTATGCTATTGCACTTTGTAAAATTAACCCCATGATGAAAAACATACACAAAAAAGATTACAAAACAAGAACAAGAATGCAAACCAACCCCATACATACGGTAATTGATAGACACCTTGATTATGAATAAGTCAAGATGGGTACAAAATACCTATGATAAGTCCACAAAACGAAGACAAAAGTTGAAAACAAGCCCAAAAGTCAAGGGAAAATGAGCTAAGATAACAACTAAATAGAAACAATTGATCAACACAACATAGACAATTGATCAACACAAATACGAAAAATGAAACACAACCCCAAAAGACATAGCAAAATGAATGCAACAAAGCTAACAATGAGCTTATTTAACAACATGATACCTGAAGTTGGTCCAAAACGAACATGGAAAACAAACCTAAATTTAAAAAGCAAAATGAATAAAACAAAGCTAATAATGAGCCTATTTATCTTGCTTCCTGTAATTGGTCCAAGAAATACATGAGAAAGGAAAACAAGCCGCACACACATAAGACATAATGCAACACAACCATTAATAACATCTAACCATTGCCCGAATGTGCTCCATAATGAAGAACGGGTAGATGGAAATTGCCCTAAACAACGATATATGCAAGGGGAATTGATTGGACCAAAGAGCAGAGTAACTACTCCTCGTGACACTCTTATTGGATCTCATTGAGGTTTGGTTTGAAAAATGTATTTGATTAGTTCTCCAAGCAACGATGTATGTGAGGAAAAGCTTGAAAGTGGAAGTTGCCCTAAGCGAGGATACATGCGAAGGGTGCATTGATGGCCTTGCCCATGAGCACAAATGTTTGTCGAAGGGTAAGAAAAATAATAATCATAGGCTAAGTCACCGCATTCGAATTCGTGTTCGAATTCCTCAAAGATACTTTCGTAAAAAAATCGACGATAAAATTCGTGATTAAATTTGACTTCAAAAATTACGTATATTTTTTAAAATAGAAAATAAAAACATTACTAAATACAAATATAAAATATAAGTATATAATAAAAATGTTAAAATATTATATATAAAATATAAATGTAGTAAAAAACGTTGAAAATAAAACCCAAACTAGAATGTAATACAATATAACTATAATTGTAACCTATAGACTGTACAATGTATAGAAGAAACTTGTAACTATATAAATAAAAAAGAAACCGATAACTATATAAATAAAAGAGAAACCATGAAACCTAAAATAACAATTAAATTAAATTTTAAAACAAGCAAAACAATAACTATAAAATAGAGGAAAGGGTGAAAATAAATTATCAAGCGGAAGGATTTTGTCGAACATGTGTCCATCGATTGCCAACGTAACAGGATTTCACACGTAGGTCGAGAATAACTTATAGATCGCCGTCGCTGTCTACCAAACTTCTCGTCCAACGCAGTCACGATTTCTCCATCTACTCTTGTCTCGTGATTTCTCTTTGCCGAGTGGCTCACAACTTGAGCAGCTGCATAATTATTATATTTGTTACTTTTTCAAACCCTAATCACAAAATTGTATACATATTTATAGCTAATTTTTTAATGTTCTTACCATCTAAAATTGTCATTCCATTTAGCTGAATTAAATCATGAATTCGAACGAATTTTTTAGGATTGCTGTTGGCTAGATTTTCTGCATTGCTGAAAACCTAGGCAGTCATGAGATAAATCTCCCTCATTTACCGGTGAGGCTCTCGTGTCAGATTTGTCAATAAAAATATGCTAGTATCTATATGGGGGTTTTACTTTAACTATTCAGCTCATGAACCATAGCTATATAGCTCTGTTGTAAGTAAGCAGCTGTTTAAGAAAGAAAATATTTATAGAAGGAAATAAGAAAACATAGGAAAGAAATGGGGAAGATGTGCAACCCAATCAATAGATAATAGAGTTGATTGCGTGCACATAGAAGAAACCAATAGATATCAACACACAAAATTATAAGCAAAGGCAGCTCCAGATCTAGATCTAAAATAACGCAAAGTTTATTAGAAGATCTAAGATAGAAAGTTAGAAACAAAATGCACCGTGACACAAAGTTCTCCGGAAACCTGCTCCTTTATATTCCTTTGCTTCAAGTGGCTATCAAGGGTTTCAGCACAAAGTCTGGAACATAAGAATGCTGCTTACAAATTTTGATCACTAACCCGAAGGTTCTTCTTCTACTTATAGAATGTAGAAGGGAAAGTACAAATGGGAAACTTAACTGAACTGAAACCTAAACAAGAAGTAAAGATGACATTTGACACTCATCCTCCTCTAACTTCTCAAGTGACACATCTATTACTTAACTAATAGAATCGTTCCACATAACTTAAAGCAATTGTTTCAAAACCAATAACTTTAAAGTTTTACAATTTCATCTGGGAACGTGGAAAATAGAAGAAGAAAGTCTTGCCAGCTGTAACATTTATATCTTCTTTTTGTTCTGATACTGAATATACTTGTCGAACATATAATTCAACATCTTCCTATCTGTCTTAGCCACAGCTTCCTTTTTTGTCCTGAACTGCAACAAGCCTTCGTTCAATACCCTGATACATGCTTCCACATCCTCCAAACTTGGCCTGAACTTCGCAATATCCGACTGCAGTGCCACCAGTTTGCTGATGGAATTCATCGTGAAAGGCTTAGTAGCTCCATCAATTCTCCCCTGCACCATCAAAAGAGACCCTTCCAGGGAATTAGGCACTCTGCTAGGAATGATCCGTGTGTATGAAGTAATATTTCCAACCACTTCCTCATGAGTGAAAGCAATGATATTGTCTAGCAAAGACGATGCCATCAGCCATACTCTCAAGTGCCTGCATCCTCTAGAGCATAATTCTACAGATCTCCATACGGAAAGATATTGCAAACTCCAGCTGCTTCCCCTTCTCAACTGATCCGTCAGGCACAATCTGTTCTGCAACCAACACTTCTATCGGCAGCTTATTGATTTCGGCCAAAGTACTCAGGTTACTCTCAGCAACTGTGTTCATATTTACTATGCTTGTCACCAGTTGCTTCAGCTGATTTCCTGCATCTTTCATAACCTTTAGGTGGGCTGGCACCTCTCCGAGTTGTACAGAAGCTTGACGAATGATCAAACTTTTTCATTCGTCGATAGCTTTCACCTGGTTGCTTGCATCTTCCATTTCCTACATGAGATGATCACTCACCTGCTTCTGCGCTGAAATGGGCTGAGTGGAAGATTTAACAACCTTGGCAATGATCTCGCACAACTGAGATACTTGCTTTTAAAGTTCAACTTTCTCCGCCTTTTCTCAGTCAAGCCTAAGGAATAGAGCATCTATCAATGTTTGTGTGTCCTGCTTCAATCCTTCTGTGGTGGCTTGACCGATAGGTACTCTGGTTACTGTTATGTCTTCTGCCGTGAGCTCATCCTCTTTCTTCCCTTCCGTCGGAACTTACATCTCAGCAAACTTCTGCCCCGACTCCTCGATGATCAACCTTGAAGTTACCTTAACAACTTTAGGTTTTCTATCTTTTCCGCCCAGACTCAAGAGTAGCTGCAAGTCGTGTTCCTCCAAGTTCATTTCCACTCTAGCTTCTGGAACCAACTCCGAAGTCAACCATTATGAGAAATTACTTCTCGGAGAATGAGAAGTTGCTGAGTGTACCACTATCTCCCACTCTGATTCCTCTCCATCAGAAACCGCTACAGTGTTGTGGTTGCCATCCTCTGAATCATCCAAAGACAAAGCTCTTTCAAACTCTGCCATCTGTAGCTTCAATGTTTCTTCAGGAACAGGTGCTGAACGGAGTGGCTGAGGAGAGAAGATGAATGTTGCCGGATTCAATTGAGGAATGACAATGTCCTGCTGAGGTGCAACAATGGGTGAAGTACTGGATGTTGGAGAAGCCGGAACTAACGTCATAGCCGTGGAAGTGATCTTCTCCTTTGATTGAGATCTTCTATGCACTTTCATCTTCTCAGGCCTTCTACTGCTTTCTCCTCCGTGCTTACTCTTGAGGGAATCTCCTGCGCCGAAGTTGCCCATGACTTGATTTAACAATGCTTCATTAAGGCAGTATCCCTTCGTCAGCAACCAGTTTGAAGTATTCACTAGAATGGTGGCAAACCTTTCCTCAATCGTATGGCAGCGCCCTACATTCTCCTGAAGTACAACTCTATCTCCTCCCATTTGATGGTATGTGTCAAATAACACAGCCCCATCATCTTTAAGATCCACAGGTATCCGTGTTAATCCAAAGTCGAACACTTGCCGTGCTGATAGCCTGTTGAAATCTTTCTTTCTAACCTCGTACTCACTTTTGCACTTCATCCAAAAATCTTCTAATGAAGGCACATGTGCGTACTCCTGGGAGATTGTCTTCCTGGCTACTTCAAATGGATCGAAGTTCAACCGCGCTGGGAAGAACTCTGACTCGTACTCAGAGAACATCTCTGCTTCCATTCCTCGAGCTCTATGAATGCTCTGGCAGCTATAATGGCCCACAATGATCGGGAAGAAGCCCGTAGACTTGTGCCGTTTCGACTGAAGGTCGTGCATCTCCACAAGTTGTCTGCTCAACTCCATGGTGACCAATCTATCATTCGGATAACTGGGCAGCTTAACTGGTTCCCCAGAAAAGCCAGTGACCCTGAGGTATGTTAAATCCACAAACTGAATGAAGAGACTGCCAATTCTGGACACAACTTCCCACGCTTCTTTGCTCACCCTATTGGCCTTTAGGTCTTTGTCCAGCCTGCAAATGAATTCGTAGAAGAATCGATCGTTGACCACTTTGAAATCTTTCCTGCACGCAGGTACAGTAAGCTGTGGGTAGCACTCGAAAATGGGGTCCTTGGAAAGAACACCACATCTATCCAGCTTGGAGAAGATGCCTTGTGAGGCTACTACGTATACCAAATAGGAAGTCATTTTGAAGCTGAAAGTACGCTTCACGTTTCGAAATTGTCGCTAATGATTTCCGACCAATTGATTATTGAATCCGCTTTGTTGATTTCAATGGTCCTGATAAAAGCATACATCCATGTGTAGAAGGTGTGAGCGTTTGCTTCGCCATTTATCCTACATAACAATTTGGCAGTATCATCTACCTCTTGTACCAGATTGGACCGCAGAAGAGTTCTTGGGAACTTAGAAGGAGATCTAGGCTTATTCATGTATCTGTTGTTCATTATGTTCACGCAGTCAACTCTATGCTTCTCCCACCTGTTGCCAGCATCCTGTATGCTAATAGAAGTCACCACCTTTTGTGTCGGAATTTTTAAACAATAATTGATGAACTGTGCATCCAACCGGATTATTGTTTTCCCTGTAGCATCTCGGATTGATCTGGATGATGGATGGTAAGACCTAGCACGCTCCATAATGAACTCTGGCAACTGGGCTGTGTATGGAAACGCTGCAGCTCGAATAATTCCACTGCTTTTAATTGCACGCATGAGGGAAGTCTTTTTTGCTCTGGATCTGTCAATCAATTCGGAAAGAGGTTCTGGACTTAGATCTATGTCTCCAATGTTTGCAAATTTAGAAGTGATGCATGACTCTGTTGTGCTCTCTTTTTCATCCCTCTTTGTCATGGCCGTGTCTATCTTTGTTTGAACAATTCTTTTTCTCCTTATTCGGTCGGAATTCTTCAAAACTGGTGCAGATCTAGATAATTCTTCAGATTCGGAGGATATGTTCAATGTATTGGACATTGATTTAAGCTCTCTTTCTCTTATAAAAGCACCTGTAATGAATTCCTGCAATTAATTCAGACAAAGATGGCAACCGAAACATGAACAGTGGATTTTAATCATAAAAATCTGCATAATTCAAGCCTGCTGCCCCAAAATTTGATGTTTTATTTGCATGCAAAGCAAACATGAATTTTACCAACTTCACCTGAGCACCTGTATCACTTATGCAAACAATTATCCAGACACAAATCAACCTCCTTCAACCTATGTGCCAAAATTGGAAGCTTCCAGCATTAATTACACCTTCTGAGCAAAAATCCTCTTCAAATGGGGCGCACTTTTTGTCTGGGCTGCACTTCTCTGCTTTTTAATTAATTAATTCATCCTTATGGCAGCCCCTTCTTATATAATCCTCATAATTTTATAATTAATTAATGTCTTTCCTATTCCTGGCAATTAATTAATTATTAAATAAGCTTTACTCTTCAAATGGGGCGCATTTTTTGACATGAAGGGGCTACATTAAATAAATAATATTTATTTAATTTTAGAACTGTCTAATTCCAATTTCCTTTTGTCCACTTTCCTTTGTTGAGTTTTCCACAAGCTTGGGCACCAAAATTGGAGAAGAAATTAATTAAATTAATTAATTTAAGGCTGCCTTTCTTTCCCTAAAGGGGTCACACTTTTTGGAATAAGGAATTTCTATTTTTAAAAGTCAATTGGCAATGGGATTATTTACCCTGCAAGGCAGCTTCGAAAATCCCATGATTCACTTAAGCTGTTTGACTTTCATAATTGGATTATTTACCTTGCCAGGCAGGCAATAAAATCCCATTAATGCCTTAAGCGATTTTCCTTTTATTTCACAATGGGAATTTTTACCCTACAAGGCATGTAAGAAATTCCCGCCTGCCTGCTGTCTCTAATTTTCCCATTGTGACTTAAGTGACGTTGCTTCCATGGGAAAAAGTACCTTGCTAGGCAGGTACAAAATACCCACCTGCCTGCTGCTTCCAAAAATCCCATGATCCACTTCAAACCCCCCTTTTCCAAAAATGTGGCCAGCTTAGAAGAAACTTTTTGGTGCACGACTTTGTCTTTTCCAAGAGAACCAGACCTCTGATGGCGAATTCCTTCTAGCACAACGTGCATAGGTGATCTCGAAATACTCCAGGCCAAGAATCAGGCCAAACCGACAAAGGAATTGATCTAGAGAAATTTCACAGAAAACGAAACGGGAAAGCACAAAAAAACACAAAACGTTGCCAGAGGTTACAAATAAAGCCCAAGATTCATTCCTGGTTAAAAACCTAATGGTATATGGGAGTAATGATATGTACGATCACAACAGAGTTAAACCAGAGCACAAATTGCCTCAAACGGGGCTTAAAATAATTAAATACAAATTTCGCACAGGCAAACTCCAACAACAAAATAAAACAATTTTGGGCATCTGGGTATTTGGCGAAAATGGCTAATATGGCTCCTTGGGAATATCTTGACACATTACAAGAAATTTCTGGTAATAAAAACATAAAACGACCCATTATTTTAAAAGTACGAAATTTTTTGAATAGGGTAGTCTCAGATTTCAGGGTGAAATCTGGGGACACCAACTGTTAAGCATTCGGCGATTTTCGAACTTTTCTTATTACATTCTGCGAATGCAATGACTTAGATTATAGGATGATTGGGAATGATCATTAGGATTATAGTCAAATGACGATTGTATTTAACTGCTTTGAAAGTTATTTTGATATTTTGTGAAATATTTTTTAAATGTTTGGTATTTTGACATGTTTTAATTTTGTGTTTTTGAGTTTATACGATATCTTTTTGGAATTTTTGCATGCCAATGAAAAAGGAGGTGTGCTTAAACCGTGTTAAGCATGGCACAAATGAGCAAACCCAATGAATACCATAGGACTGAACACAATGGAAGTGGGCAAATATGACCGATGTAGCAAGAGACACACATCCTAACTAGGAGGAACACACAACACAAGGTGATTTGGGATGAGGCAACAAGTGGAACATAGTGAAGGGATGAAACAAGAGGCTGGTGTTGATATGCCCCCAACACTAGGGATACTCTTAGAGGATCAGGAATATAACTTCTTCAGATGAACCACATTCATGGGTTCTTTTCCATCTTTATCGGATGGTATATATGCTCCGGATCCAAACTTGGGAATTATATTGTAGGGTCTTAACCAATTAGGTTCGAACTTGCCTTGTTTTTCACGTTCTTTGGTAGTGTTCTTCTGGTTCTCTTTAAGAACAAGGTCACCAATTTCGAACTCATGTGGTTTGTTTCGCTTGTAGCTCTGTTTGAGTCGGTTTTGATATACTTTCAAATGATCCAAAGCACGGACACACCTCTCATCTAGGAGTTCTAGATTTGCAAGATGTGCTTGATGGTAATCTTCTTCATGCACCAGGTGGAGTGACAAACAGAGGGAAGGGAGCTCAACTTCTATGGGTAATACGGCTTCAGAGCTGTATATGAAGGAGAAGGGAGTGGCTCCGGTTGGAGTGCGAAATGAGGTTCTATAAGCCCAAAAGGCGAGATACAGTTGCCTGTGCCAATTGTGACGTTGTTTGTCAACGGTCTTTTCCAATATTGATTTTATTGTTTTATTGTAAGCTTTTGATTGACCATTGCACTGTGGGTAGTAAGGAGTTGCCCATTTGAGCTGGATATGATTTTTTTTAGCTAGCTCCTTGATATTCTTTTTTTTTTAAGGATGTACCGGTGTCTATGACAAGAGATGTATGGATCCCAAAACGGAAAATGATGTGGTGAAGGATGAATTTGACAATAGTTGACCCAGTGACATATTCGGCATTCCAAGAAAAACTTGAACATAATGAAAGATAAGGCAAATAATCCACAACAAACCTTTCTCCAAGCTCCTCTTGCAAGCTTGATGATGAAATTGTTGAAGTGCACACACACTTGTTGAATTTCTTATGGTCTTTGGATTGTGGATGTTGGATGCTCTAAATTAATCTCCAAATGAATGAATGATAATGCTACGAGCAAATTGGACACAAGGATGCAAATTTGAATGGGAAATTTGACAGAGTTTAGATGGAATTTGCACAAAGCTTCCAGAGATGTTTTGTGAAATATATGGCTTGTTATATATAATTGCAGGAGAGGTCATGGAGTGGTTGAAGGTTGTTAATGAATTCATGAATACATATTCTTAAAATAACATTGAAGGAGGTTATAGTAGTTCGAATGGATTGAATATTCATTGAGGGATAGTAAATTTTCGGTTGACAATAAGTTTGCATCTGGGAAGGTGGTTGTACACGCAACTTTGCTACTTCCACTTTTGTAGGATTCTAGAAATGGGGTTGAGTGGGGTGACTATGATAGTGAAGTGGGGCTTAAGTGGAGGATGAGTATGTAATTAACCATTTAATTAAATTAGCCAAGGACTATAGGAGTATAGTTTAAGTATAATTAGAATTAATTTAATTAATTCTAAAGGGGATGTGATAGATTTAATTAAATTAAATCTCGAAAGGATGAATACTTAGATCATGATAGAATTAATATAATTAATTCTAAAGGAATGTGTATAAGCATATTATGCCAAAGATGCAGATAACTAAGAATAGGTTAGAAATAGGTATGTATTTTTAGGGTGTCTACAATAGGCAAATCAAGAACCATGTTGGGTCTACTGAGTGTGGCGAGATACTGAAGGTTGAAATGTCCATATCTCTCATGCCACAAAATGCTGGCAATATCCTCCACGACTAAGGCATGTAAGTTGATTGTGGCAGGATGAACCGATCTATATAGGCATCCTTGACCAATGCCCAAGGAAACAACTTGGTTTAGTTTTACATCAGAAAGAATGCATTTCTTCCGAGAGAAGTTTACAAAAATATTGGGGTTTTCCGTCAGTTGACTTACAAATAAAAATTCTTATTCATGTTAGGTACATATCTCACATTTAATTTAACATTATTATTCAATATGATTAAGATATCCTCTATCCTTTTCACTGCATGAGATCTTCCATCCCCTAATGAAACTGTTTCAAAACTGAAATTTGTGTGAAAATGAGTATTGTGCTGTAGTGTGTGTATTTTTAGAAGTTTCATGGGATATTGTGAAAGTCCATGGTATAGGTCTGTGCCATCTAAAGCATTATGAAGATGTCTAAGTTCAAAGTCTCGGGATGATCAGTAACCATGAGCACTTGATGATGCTATGATCAATTGAAAAACAGAGGAACATGGCACTCCAGGATGTTGTTGCATTATACTGATGACCTACAGGGCTGTGGAAGCCTCTTGAGGTAGGGGGAGCTGGGAATGGCTCTCAAACAAATACTCAAGTGTCATTTGGAGCTAGTATGATTATGTGATTGGACTAATTTCAAGCATGAGTGCAAGGTGAGCCTGTCAAAACTCTAGCAAGGGTATTTTGATAAAATAAAGCAATACATCTGAAATGATGCTTCATGACTATGTCTTTTAGGATGATCCATCCCCAAGGCAACTAGTTAAGGTATGATCTCTGGTTTTTGCATTTTTAGTTAGAGTGTGATAGTATGAAGACGGGGAGAGCTACAATTGGTGTTTCATAAGCTTGAGTTTATTCCATAGTTGGAATACTCGCATTTGGCAAATACTCGGCAGACCCCCAAAAAAAAACTCCGCAAAAACTCGCCAATATTCGGCCAATACTCAGGAATACTCGGCAACTTAAAAAATACTCAAATTTCTTTGAAAAACATACATTTTCTCGTACTCAAGAATACTCGCCAAAACTCGGTGAATACTTGGGAATACTCGCCAGTACTCGCCAAAACTTGGCGAGTTTTTTTATTTTACCTTTTTGGCGAGTTTTATGGCGAGTTACTCGTTTTGCATGTTTTTTGGCAAGTTTTTAAAAACTCGGCGAGTTACAGGCGAGTATTCCAACTATGGTTTATTCTATGGCCAGTTGAAGTTGGTCAAAATTTGATTGAAAGAGGGCTTTAGGGACATTGGTCCTAAAGAAGGTTGTGATAAAGATAGAGGCAGGACTCGAGGTTTTTGGTCTAGAATGAGTATGAAAGGCTTGAAGACAAAATTACGAGGTATTAGCCCAGGGGGAGTTGTTTTGCATGCATTTAGCAGGTCCATGGATCATCATATGCCGCTAAAGAAGGCAAGAAAGACAGAGTATAGTCCAAGGGGGAGTCATGCAAGCAAGTCATTGTCTCATTGTGTCTTGTCTTGTGTGCTATCATTTTTCATGTTGTGTCATCATTGTAGCCTTTTTCATAGATGTCAAAGGGGGAGAGTAGCATCAGAAACATGGAAAAGAGTCTTCTAAGTGTTTGGTCTTGGTGGTTGCCATCAATGAAAAAGGGGGAGATTGTTGGCCATTGTTTCTTAGTGTTTTCATTGATGTCAAGTCCATTGATGGAAAAGGTTGTCATGGTGTCATATCAGTCTCCATGAGATGTAAGTCAAAGTCAAACATGAAGGTTGATTGGTAGTGACAAGATTTGATGAGTTGTCATGGTGTCCTGACATGGTTCTAGTGTGCATAGTCATTGTATGGGCTCTCCAGAGATGGTTGAAGGTTTTCATGAGGTTATTCATGGTCTTCGAGGTGTGTTATAGGTGTTAATGAGTCATCATGGTCAGTTCATGAGATGTATGGCTTGAGTCAGGTCATCTAGGCCTATTCCTAATCCTAGAGCATGTAGAATGGTATGGAGGTATGAGTTTTAGAGCTGATCAGTCTTGTTGAAGCATGGTAGCAACATGGTGATAGTGTACATGGCATGTATGATCAGTTTCAAGACAGTTCTTAGTGTTTTGGTGGTGCTTTATGGTTCTTGGGAAGGAATAAGGTGAAAACAGGCTAGGAAAGCACAGGTAAGTTATTGTGGTTGGAGAGTTCCAGGCATATTTGAGCTAGGTGGTGAGTATGTACAGCTAGAGGATGTTGTCATAATGCTTCATGACAAGTTTTAGGTCCAATTGAGGAATATTTTTGAAGGTATGCCATTTTTGGTAAAACTGGGTTTTCTAGAGTGTGTTTTTGTGCTAAAAATAGACCTTCTGATGCTCGTTGTGAATTGTGTGCTTTGCATGGGACCCAGAGATTTTGGGGGATGTTTTTCCATTGAGATAAGAATATTTTCCAAGAAAATTGAGGTGGTTTGATCGTCACATTTTTATGAACCATCGTTAAGAAAATAAGTTGCTTTGAAACCCTAGTTAAACCCTAGCTCAAAGCGACTTGGAGAGAATTGATCATACATGTCCAGTTTTGATCGGTTTTGTGAAAATAATGATTGGAGCATAGTTACGCGGGGACGTGTCCCCCCCCATTTTTAACACGTTCGGGACATCCTGGATGTCTTAGGGAAGTGAAGACGTAGGGGAAACGTTTCCCCCATGTTTCCTACATTGCACACTTGGCGGGAAACGTCTCGGGGACGGCTGGAGAGGGGAGGAAACGTCCTGGGGACGTGGGGAGACGTCAAGGATGTCTAGACGTCCCCGACGCCCCCCATGTGTTTTGCCGGTTTTTTAAATTAAAAAAAAACACACTTTTAAGACTTAAAACTATTTTTTTTTAATTATAAATCACTTACAACATAAAATTAACATTCTTAACCTAACCCTAACCCTAAAAGTGCAATTCTATGTTATAAATTTACATTATGGGCTCATTTCATATTCACATCAAGCAAGAACAAGAGCAAGAGCAAGAGTGAGAACAAGAGCAAGCAAGAGGTATTTATAATTTTATCTGCTTACAATATTGAATACTTGTTAAAGTTTATATTTTTTAAAAAAAATTAGATTCTATTTGCATTTTTTAGGGGTTGTTTTTAGCATTTGTATCTACATTCACAATGTAATCATGTTTATAGTTTGTAGGATTTTTAAAAATGCATATTGTATAGGGTTCGGTTGCAACCAGTTACGTTTTTTTTTAATTACATTTTTAATTCCAGTTTAAAATTTAGATTATATTTGCATTTTTCGGAGATATTTTTTAGCATTTGTATCTACATTCACAATGTAATCATGTTTATAGTTTGTAGGATTTTTAAAAATGCATATTGCATAGGGTTTGGTTGTAAAATCGGTTACATTTTTGTTTTTTTAATTACATTTATAATTCCAGTTTAAAATTTAGATTATATTTACATTTTTTTAGGGGTTGTTTTTTAGTTTTTGTATCTACATTCACAATGTAATCATGTTTATAGTTTGTAGGCTTTTATGAAATGCATAATTGTTACGTTTTTTTTAATTACATTTTAAAAGTTAAAAATAAAACATATTATATAGGGTTTGGTTGTAACTTGTGGTTGTTTTCATTGTTTATGAATTAAAATTAAAATTATGATCATTGATTATACTTTTTTTTAAATCATTGCATAATCAATCAATCATATAGTTATGGTTGTTTTTTTAATTCATTGCAGCAATCATCACCATGAGTTCTTCTTATGAGTATGAGTATGAATCAAAGCAAGAGAGGATTGAACAGGAACTTGAGATAGGTGGTCGTGGAAGTGTTGGTGATGACACAATGGGGGAAAGTGGAGAAGGGAGACAAAATGTAGTGGCAACGACAACTAGTAGTTCAGTTGGTAGTGCTACCAATTGCCCCTCTCAAATGTTGTCCAGATTTTCCATTGGACCATTTGATAAGAAGAAGCCATTGCAACAATTTGCGTATATACTTGAGAACCCAAAGTCTAGAGGGGGAGTAAACTATAGAAGTGCAACATATGTGCATTGATTCTGCATGACAATATCACTAGGACCAATGCACACTTGTTGCACCTTACAGGAAGGGAAGTTGGCACTTGTAAGGGCCTTTCACTAGATCAGAGAGCTGAGATGGTGAGAATATTCAATGGAAATACCATGGACAATGTGCCAGAAGTTGTGGTATCTGCTAACACTGAGGCCAATGACTCCTTTGAGCTGCTCATAGGACTGGCAAAGCATAGTAATACTTTGGTTGGTTCTAGTTTTGGAGTGTCAGAAGTGGAAAGTAGAGGGAAGAGAAAGGCCGTGGGGGCAACCCCCAATGTAGTTGTAGACATGTTTGATTCAAAGGAAAGGGAAGAGGCAGATGATGCTATTGGGAAATTTTTCTATGCTGATTGGGATTCCATTTAATGCCACTCACTCTCCTTATTACAAGGAGGCTATGGCCAAAGTTACAAAAGCAGGTACAAGTTATGTGCCTCTTGGAAACACCAAACTAAGGGCAACAATCTTGGATAGCAACTATTCCAAGGTTAATTTGTTGGAGGAGATGAAGGTCATATGTGTGTCATATGTACGCAGCATTATCATGGATGGGTGGATGGATATTAGATACCGTCCTCTCATCAATATCATTCTCTTGCAAAAATGGACCGTACTTCTTGAGAGCAATTGATTGTTCTGGGAAGCGGAAAGATGTTGAGTTCCAGTATCAGATTTTGAAGGATTCCATTAAGGAGGTTGGACCTTCCAATGTTGTACAGGTTTTCACAGATGCAGCTTATGTGTGCAGAGCAGTAGGCAAGCTAGTGGAGCGGGAATATAGACATATGTATTGGACCCTATGTTGTGTGCATGCCATGAACAATGCACTAAAAGACATAGGGAAGATTCAGTGGGTCAACCAGATAGTGAATGAGGCTAGGGACGTGCAGAAGTTCATATGTAATCACCACACATCATTGGCACTTTTTCAAAAATCTTTTCGAAGAAATTTCTGAAACTAGTTGACACCCGCTTTGCATCCTATTTTATTTTTTTGGAGAGGATGTCTGAGTTGCAGGAGCCCCTGCAAATTATGATTATGACACAGGATTGGACTAGGTGGCCTGAGTCCAAGACAGAGCAAGGGAAAAGAGTGAAGGAAGTGGTGTTGTGGGAAACATTTTGGGTTGATATGAAATACATCATATCAATCATAGCTCCAGTTTTTAGTGTCATCAAATATGGGGATTCTAACAGCCCCAATCTTGGTGAGATCTATGAGTGCATTGACAACATGCTTGGGCAAATGAAGGCAACTATTCGGGTGAGGGACCCCACTCTGGAGTTCTACAATGAACATATACAACCCATTATTTAACAAGATGGGAGAAGTTGAAACACCCTCTTCATACCACTTAAAAATACACTAAAAAAAAAGAAATTGCAACAATCCCTTATTGCAGATCTTACCACAAGGGAAGACAAACACAGAAAATTGATCAGCAATATACTAAATCTGAAATTTTTAGGAGATTGCTACATAGAAAAGTACAGCTAGGGCAGCGAACATTTTTTGAATTTTTGTGAATAACTCTTAAAATTACAGAAATCCAAAATACTTGAAATTTCATATCTGGAACAAGATAATATTATGTAGAACACAAGGGAAATATCTACTGGAATTTTCAGATAACAGAATGCTGCCAGAAATTTACAGCATGCCTAGAATAGCCTGGGAAAACTGCGACAAATTGGAACTATCTTTTCGAATAGAAAATGCAATAAAGATGAAATTTCTGGAAATAATATCTACCAAAAATATAGATAGGGATCTCCAACCTTCAAATCTGAAAAAGGAAAACTGGAAACCCTAGAAATTAGGGCTGCAAATTCCCAAACAAGTCGCCCCCTTGGAAAACAGCCAAAACCCTTGTGAAACCCTCTGTAGATGATGCCGAATCCTTCTCTATGGCTGCCACAGGTCTGATCCGAAAACCGGCTGAAAATCTCCACAAAAACTCTCAAAACCCTTCAAACCCTAATTCTGCAAACCCTGAAAATACCTCTGTAAAACAGCCCTGAAAACACTCTAAAATGACAAGCTAGGGTAGATCTCTCACTACCGAAGAATGCCCTGCTAGCTAGGGATGGATCTTTCACCACCGAAGCTAGGGTTCCCTGTGGGATCTTACTCCACAAGCTAAAAGTTGCAAACAACAGTTGCACCATGAAGGAAAATATGAGTGTATGTATGAATCCCCAATTCCCCTTTCACTCCCCTCACCTCCTTTTATAACTTTTCATGCCAAAGAAACCCTAAAACCACTCAAGGGCAGTTTCCCAAAAAGAGGGCCTTATTAAAAATAACTTTAAGTTGCTTTTCCCTTCCTAGGCGCCTAGGCCCATAAAGTAACCTCAATGAAGAAATATAACATTTAACCATGCATGTCACTCTCAAGTCGCAAAAAATAGGTACTTTAAGTGGCCCCAATGATGAAACATAACATCTAGTCCCTTTTTAAAAGTACTTTATGACCCAGTCAATGAAAAAAATAATAACTGGACTAGATGCCCATACCCAATAGCAAAATAGTGTCCGTAGCCCCTTGGGTGTGACCAAGGTTGGGCACGCATTGGCCCTTAGGCCATGGGCGAGGAAAAGGGACATTACAAAGTTGAACACCCCTCTTGAATATCGGCCATTGAATCCTAAAGTATGTGGAGAGGCCAGGTAGAGTTATCCCATTGGATGATGATGAGGTGAAGAAGGGCCTTATGAAGGCATTTTAAAAAAATGTACACTGCACAAGAGGCTTCACAGATCAGTTGGAGTGGCTCAACTTCACTTAACTTGATGGGTACAAAACATCAGCAAAGTCGGACAAGGTAACATTGGCACAAGAGAAGCTAGTGAGCTGGTGGCGACTGTATGGGCTTCCAGGACTACTGCGACCACTTGTCATTCGCCTCCTTTCCAGGTTTCTAGCTCCTCTGCCTCTGAGAGGAATAGTCTACATATGGTTGGATCCACTCTGTTGGGAGGAATAGGCTTACCTTTGCGAGAGTGGAGAAGCTTGTAGTTGTACAGTGTTTTGTGTCTTATTGATTGCAAGACACGTCAGTACAAACAGACTCCATCATTACGTTGGGATGTAGATCCCGAGGAGCCGAGGCAGGTTGAAGAGGACAATACTGTGCAACGAGGATTGATTGGGCTTACCTTTGAGGACGAGGATGCTAGTACCAGCGAGGAGGAGTTCATGGATATTGCTTCAGATGTTGATTCTGATTTTTAGGTTGATACTTGTAGTTGTCCTCTTTTTTTGTAATATTGACAATAGATCAATTGTTGGTGTATTTGAATATGAGATTAATGATATGAATATCAGCTATTGTCACTTGATCAATCATAAATTAGAATGGTTTTATATTTATATTTCAGCTTATTTGAGCTTTTCAGCTTGTTCAAATTCAAAATTCAAATATGTTTATGAATTTTCAATTTATGACATTAACATATTGATATTATGGTATTAAGGAATGTATTTGATGTTTATAAGTTCAAGTTTCACCTTATTTAAATCTCAAATGGTTTTATTTCAGCTTATTTATATAATTTAGTCACTATATCTTTATATTTTAAATATTTTATATATTTTAATTAGTCGTCGCCCCGTATGTCCCCAAAATTTAGATTTTTTTTGTCGTCCCGGAAACCCCGTCCCGCCGTCCCCCCGTCCCAGGTCACTTCTGATCCGAGGAATTGCAAGTTATGTCACTTTTGGCAAAACCAGGTTGATATTAGAGCTTGTGAGCAATTTGTGAGGCAAAAACAACAAAAGTGTTCTTTTCTGAAGATTTTCATATTTGTGGCAATAGTATATAAATTTGTATGGGACCCAATGACTTTCATAGATCGTTTTTCCATGGACTTACCCTCGTTGTAGCTACAAAATCTATGAGCTAGTTTCATCATCACAAAACCTTGAACGGTCGTTGAAGTCCCACCAAGTGTGCCCTAGTCTTATGATAACTACGGTTTTGGGAAAGTTAAAGGAGAGTCTTGGTATGAAAGTGGATTTGTAAGCATTACAGATTGATTTGTGACTTAATGAAGTTTTTTAATGAACCCGGTTCCAAGAGGATTTCCTATTGAGCTATCAAACATGAAGTAATTTGTAAGGGACCCCACTGTTACAGAACCCAGTTGATCTGAAGACCCTAGATACAATTCTTGAGATGTATTTGGGTCCGAGAAGGATGGTTTTGACCTGGAACTTCATTAACCTTGGGACCTCATTGTTTTTAGTTGTCTTCGAGCTCATGTTGGTCGGTTGTACTTGAGTGCTTAGACATAGCCATGTCTGATGGCCGCTTGGCCATGATTTGGTTAAGCTTTTAGAGTGGCTTTGAAGGTGCCCTATTGATGAAATTTGGTCTTAAGACTGGTTGCTTGAACCACTAGATAGCTTGAATGAGACAGTTGTTCGAGATTGTACTTGGTTTAAGGCCTTCCACTTGGAGTTGGAAGGAAATGTAAGATGTTTTTGGAAAGTGAGATTTAAAGGCCATAAAGTTTCAAGTGGTACATGGTTTCTCTCATGATGATGAGACCATTTTGATAGGTTTTCCTAGCTCACATTTGTGAAGAAGACCATGAGTTTGTTTTTTAGGACAGGATTGCTATGGATAGAAGATGGATGTAGAAGATAGCATGAGATGTATTAGTTTGATGTTTGCTATCAAGTTGGAGAGCTGAAGAGGGATGAATTTTGTTCACTAGTGAAGGTGTTTTGGAGTCTCTTGCAAGTGACAGCTAATGGTGCAAACTAATTGACTTTCTAAAACCGATTTTTAGATAGCTTCAGTTTTCAGTGAAGAGGAAAGTTGGTGTGGTTTGCGTGCATGGATGGTTCATGAGTTCTAGGCAAACATGGATGTTCATCTACACGTCAAGTGGAATTCCAATGAGTGGTTACATGGCATAGTAATGAGGTGTTTCCATGGTGTGATCTTGATACTCTTGTTGGTGAAGACTTGTTACTGGAAGCAGTTGTTTTGAGAAGGATAATGAGTCGTTCTTGATTAGAGTTATGTGAAGAATTTGATTGGTGCAAGCTAATGTATGAGGATGTATGATGTTTTGATGTCATATTTGACATGTGTGAGAAATTTGGGAGCTTGACTGATCATGGTGATGAGCTAAGGTTTGTGGTCTTTGGTGTATTAGGTGATTGGGTTTTGAGTTTGAATGGAGTAGGAAATGTCTTGATTGCTTGGGCGACCTACATGGGTCCATTATGAATATTTTAATGATTGTATTGTTATATTTTCTGAGTTATATTGGTCAAGCATATCTGTTATCAATGGACCTGACTTGTATGTATGTCCTTTGAATTGAAGAAGACATATTTAAGTGTGCATGTTTGGTTCAAATTTGAACTAGTGAGCTAAGAGGGAAATATGTGACCTAGGTGAGGAATTGAAGGTGGATTAAGGGCATTAAAATAGAGATGAGGGTGTGTGCAGAAGTCTATGAAGCAGTGTTAGAGATCATGATGTGCAAGGGAATTTGATAGCCAAATAAAGACCATGAAAGTCTTAAGAATAGAGCGAAGTTGAAGAAGAGAGAAGTTGAAGAGGGTTGTTATGGTGTGGAGCTGAATTTTGGACCATCACAATCAGCTGTGATCAACATATTTTTTGGTCATACTAACAAAATCTCTTATGATGAGTCATATTCATAGGAGTATCTTGTTCTGAGTAATATCAATTAAAGGGTTTAGGGGTTGGTGCTTCTTGTGGGGTTGGTGCCTCGCTAAAGAATCTCTTGTGATGTGTAATATTCACTTGAGTCCTTGCTTTGAGTAATATAAGCAATGGTTTTCAGTGGGTTTTCTTCCCCATGCGGGTTTCCCACTTACATCTTGTGTCTATGTGTTCTCTCACATGTTTCATGTTCACTTGAATGTATGGTGCACACCTAATAAGCTCTTATTGAATGTATATGGTTGAATGGATGTTGCAGACGATGGTAAATGAAGTAAGAAATTTGTAGGACCGATTCACCCCCCCTCTCAGTCCATTGTGCTTCCAACACGACTTCGGCTGTTCGAGCTGTTTTTTGGACTGTTTAACTGCGACATGCAGCATTAGAACTTCCCAGCTCCTCAAACTTCCTTAGCTCCTACCTCAAACATCTGAGATCGTTGCCCTCACTCAAACATTGCAGTCACATTGTAGTCGCCAGTCACATTGTGGGGGCATTAGGTTGTATTTAAAGTTTAAAGTAAGATTCTTTTAGGACCTTAGGTTGTATTTAAATTTTGGGGTGATAAAAATTGAATATATAATTTAGTAATTATTAGTTACAATATTGATATTTATTAACCCTTCACTATTTAATAATACTTCGTTCAAAATTTTAGGGATGAGTAGATATTATATAGTTTGAACTTGTAGTTTTACTTTATAATGTTAAAATATATTACTTATTTTATTTTATGTCCTATAGTTTATAAGTTATATCCCCTTTATCCGTAATTTTAAATCTATATTTTTTTTTTATTAAGGGCAAATAGTTTTTTGAAAGGGACTATACCCTTATACAAGAAGGCTCAAAAAGCCAGATGTGAACAAATAAGGCCCAACGAACAAGAACAAAAGCAGGAAAAAACCTGCACAGAATAAAACCCAAGTCCAACAGCAAATCAGCATAAAAACAACTGGTTTACAGCGATCAAACAGCTGCTGCTCGACAAAGACACTTAGTGAAGCTATTGATGATCAGCCAAGTCAGCACCGGGAAACTAGCAAGGCGGAGAAGCGGTATTCTTGGATTAACAGTGTTTTAAATGCTTTTACGCACCGATTAATCATTACTCCTGTAGAAGCCTCCGCAACCTTAGAGGATTGAAAAAAGCTTGAGGCGTATTTTCCTTCATCCTTTCCATAGATCCAACTGGGACAGTGAATTCATTATCTTCTTTTGTATCTTTCTTTTTGTCACCAACGGAATGAGATTCTTTGGCGCATTCAACAACTGGAATTTCTGAAAGAGGTGGTTCATCCAAGACAAAATCATCTTCAATATGCTGTAGATTGAACTCCTCTATTGGCTTCGAAAATCAGGTGTTTAGCTGAAGGGCATTTTTCCACCAGTTGTTTTTTCCATTTTTTCGCTTTTCTACAATCCGCAAACAATCAGCGGGTGCCGCTACGGGTGATCCAAAACACTTTCTACACCTAAAGGGCATAGCACTTCATAATCTAATGATTGTGTCCAAGTTCGGTTTTGGACTATAAGCTGGTATATACCGCATGCTACCAATTTTTGGATGTGTCCAGCTCAACAATGGATTCTAGCAAAGGTTGTGTGCGTGATAATCAATGGTTTGGGGGTACAATGAAAAGGGTCATGACCCAAAGTATTTCCAATAGCAGTTAGACAAGTACGGTCCCAGAATTGGAACGGTAAATGGGGCAGTCTAATCCACTACATGGTTTGCAGGCAAACTTGGATTCAGTGACTCTGGGCATAAAAGATGGGAACCAGGGTATTCAAAACCAGATATGTGGGATCGCAATAGCCCAGAGTTTTTTAGCTATCGATATTCCTTATCCCTAATTGAGGAAAAAACATTACAATAAATGTACCTTCCGTTGCATGGATAAAGATCTAACTTACTGAGATAGAATCGGGATCCAGTGGGTCTTTGTAATCCAATCATGAAGGGTAGCTAGGTTATGGCCAGAGCCCGTATGAATCTCCCTATCAGGGCACTGCTCTAGGTAGAAACGTTATTGATATCGAGGACTTCATCCCCAAATGAAACGCTAGGGTTAGTATACCGCAGGGGTCAAATAGTGTGAAATGGGACTCATCCCTTGTGCGAGACTCCTAAGCCCTATAAAATATCTTTAAATGTAATCGATCTGTGTAAAGCTATATTATTTAATATATTATAAATGATTATATATAATGTTATTTCTTATAGTTTATGTGCAATTTATAGTGATTTATTTAAATGTGTAATTGTTTTTTCTTTACATATATATATATATATATATTAATATATATAAGTAGTGTTTAAATTTGTAATTTTTTAAAATCAAACTGAATCAAAACTTTTGCAAAATTCTGAACTCCCCCTTCCGAATTACCTAGACTTTTGAAATGAAACAAATGGTTTGAATTATGTCCACGAGACCAACAGTCTATGGGTCCACCGATTACATCAATTACTTCCCCACTCAAAGATTTTTTGATACCTTTCATATCCTGTACAAGACTGCTCCTTCTGCTAATTCGAGTTAGCAGCACCCCAAACTCTTTTATTCTTTGTTCCTCAAATAGATCAACCATGGATCCCACTCTCAACGTTTCCACACACTTGACTTGCACATCCATGCGCCGAAGACATTCGAGAATGAAGTGCTCCTCCATTTTGACCACCCTTGTGGTGCAAAAAACACAAATCCTCTCTTCCCACTGCTTCTTAGGAATCTTCTATCCCCCGTCGCACATCTAATCCTATGAGAGCTAGTCCTCAACTGAGGAATGACATTGTTTTCTCTCCATTTAATTTCAGCCACTGTATGTGCTTTTTTACTATGCTCATGGGTTGGGTTGAACACTGAAATATAGTGTTGTCTTTACCTACTTGATTCTTTCCTCTACATTGTTGTTCTAAACCGTTCATTCGCATGGTAACTATGGTAATTTGTATGGCGCACTGGTAAAACCGAACTATTGTGTATGATTAAGAGTTGTGATGGATTTACCAGTCTTCCCAAATACCAAATCTCGTTAAAGGTTTCATTTCTTCCATCAACAATCTGATGCCAAAAGAATAATTAATCCCCTTAATCTGAAGGGAATATAAGAAAAACAAAAATTGCCCATTGTGAGGCCGAAATCTTATTCCCTTATCTAAAGATTCTACTTTTATTGTTGCTGATATAAGAATTTTCATTTTTTGAGTAATCTTTCTTGTTCGTATTTTAAATGCAAGCCTGCAGGTCTATTATCTCTACAGGAGTGGAGAAAAATCCATTGTTAATGTTATATGCATATGGAAGAGATATATTGAATAGGAAAATATTTTATAAGAATATAATCTCAGAGTTTTGTTAAAAGGTTAACCTTGGCTAATGTATATTTTTGTATGCTGGCACAGATTGTTAACCATCCAATGGCAGTACCAGACAATTTTAACACTGACCTTGCAGACCTTCTCAATTGCCTTCTTTGTAAAGGTGTACTTTCAGTTTTTCTTTCTTAACCTTCATTACTGAATTCGCTTCAGCGCTAATGCAATCCATTCTAAATTGCAGACCCCAGCATGAGAATTTCCCTAGATGAAGCTATGAGGCATCCATGGGTGGTCAAATGATATGGGCATTTAACTTCAAGGTTAGCATTAGGCCTTTTGGCATGTTTGGAGATAGAAGGATACAAAAATGTTTTTAAAACTTCTAGTTACTTTGAGATCATATTTGTGAGACTCTGATGGAGTGTAGTGTATATTTCTACATGATAGTTTGCGGCTGAATCTATTGATATTAATCATAAGATCTTTAGGCAGTTTTGAAGGGAACTTAAGCAAGTTCCATTAAGCCTTGGTTTGTTGGTTTACGACCTCTTGTTGGCAGAGTGAGGCCAAGGAAACTGAATCCGATTACGAACTTTTAAGATCATGATGTTATTTTGTTATAGACAAACCTGTCAAATATACGTATACCTTGGTATTGCTATTATAACCTTTAAAAGCTACCATATTTTGATTTGCATTCTTGAATGTTTTCTATAAACATTTGCAGTCTGTTCGGTAATTCAAATTCTTGTTGGTATGGACCCCATGTAAAAATCAATTACTTCAGGCCAACTACTGACCCTTGAGGAGACTAAATATGAGGTGCCTGAGAGGAGCCATATCTTGTGACCAAATAACCCTTCATTAAGGATACAAAAGACCTTTATAAACATCTCTAGCACTCTTTTTCCCCACTTTTAGAAATATCTTTGATCCTGAACTCAGTCCAGATCTGATCTTGCCATAGAATTGTTATATAAGGGAGGCCACAGCTGCTTCCTTTCTGCCACAGCCTTCTTTTAAAGTTGTTGCGGCTAAAGACGAGTTGCAAACTCAAGATGTGATCTGCTAAGATTCTTCCAACAACATTTCAAGAAGACTGTAGTCCAGCCTAATTTTCTGGTTAAATGGCCTATGGGTGCTACCAAAAGATCGATAACCATCCTAAGATTTATTGCTTCTTTGAAGTAGTAAAACAATGAAAATAGTTTCCAAAATAAAATGCTCCAATCTGCAGATTGATGGGCTCTTATTCAGGACTGAAAACCTTCAGAGCATGGGTCTAGGAAAACTGGAACCAATTGTAGCAATTGACTTGTTGATGCTGCCCAAGGACTCTTTCATGGTGATCTTTGCCTCCAAGGTTGGGAAGGATGTCTTCCAAGGTCCCCTGTTTCTTAATAAATTGAGCCTATTCACCAATACTTGGATCCCAATTTTAAATCCGATGAATGTGCTTCCCAGCATGGTACCCATTTGGGTATTGCTGCATCTACTACTACCCAACAAGCTTTGAGGGGTATTCTAAGAAAACATGTCACAAATATGTAATCTTGAGACATTCCAATAATGATTGTCAAGAGTTGCATCAAGATAAGGCCCAAGAGGAGTGATCCAAATCCAAGGAGGTTCGAGGGACAATGCTCTAGATGAGGACCTAGATGTGTTTTATGTGTATGCTGAATCAATTATATCCAAAGAAACAAAATAGAGAAAATAATAGATTTGGAATAGAAATCGTAATAGTCTGTGCATTTTGTATATGGCATACTCTTGAGGGAGATGTATGGATGCTTATCTTCTACCTATTTACTTGCTATCTAATGCTGGAAATGTGTATTCACATATCAAAAAGTCACAAAGGCATAAAGAACTATTACAAAAATTGAACCACTTGTGCTTCCCTATATGAGTTCACCTTCCAACTGTTATGTGACTTGGCTTCCAGTTGCGTGGTTTATTGTCAAATGCTCTGGCATAATGTGAGCCCCGGAAGTGTCACTTGGTATGATGCATAATGTCCATGTGGCTGATGCGTAATCTTGAGGTTCTCTACAAGGGCTGAGCTGTGCAAATGATTGAGGTTATGTGCACGGTGCAATACATTGTAGGTTGTATGGAACATGTTGATGCATTTCTGCCTAGAACGTGGAGTTGCGTTGAATGACGTCGATTTTGAATTGCAAAAATTCCTCTTAGGTGAAGTGTGCGGTATGGTCTTCTAAGTTGTGTAACATGTTTCCTGGCATTGTGCATAATGTGCATGATATTGGGAGTGTAATGTCCCGTTCAGGCTCAAATTTCAGGAATTTGGATTTTCCCGAAAACCCTAATGGAACATTGCTGAAAATGATCCCAATCACATGTAGAAAACGTGATTTTTATGATAACAAACTGATTTTATGCAAAAATTAGGGCAGCGACCTGTTTTACGTCCTCAAAATGCTAAGTGACCTAGGTAGATTTCAGATTTTATTCTTTTCTACACACAAATCTTCAAAAATACATCAACATGAAACGTTTGATGAATTCATGCAAAATAAATGCTTCAACAATAAGTTACAGACTGCTGGAATTACTTATAGCTCAAAAACAACCGAAACTTCAAAATTCCATATCTTCATAAATTCTTGGAGATAAAATGCAAATGATAGCTCAAACTGACCACAAAAATATTAGCTATGTAATAAAATTATAATTAAATTTTTTCAACCAAGAAAACCCATTGAAAAGTGATCCCAAAATCTTTAAATGGGTAGATCACGTTGGAAATGAATGTGGCAGCCCCCAAAAAGTGAGCCCTAGCTGGAATGCGTGCCTTAACATTGATAGAAACCCTTGTCGTTCTAAAATTTTGAATTTTGAAGCTTGAATGTGACTTCCGAATGAAGTGACCAATGTAACAAACGAGGGTTTCTGTCCCCAAGTGTTGTGACTATTGAGGGTTTTTGTCCACAATAAGATCCAATTAGGGTTTTCATCCTTAAAGGGTGAAAATGAGAGCTCAACACTCCAATTTCCAAAAGAGAAGTATATAATTCACAAGATGATGATTACATTGAGCCCCAACATTTGCTTTTATAGCCTTTTCTTTCCTTTCTTTGTGGAGTGCTCCATGTAGGCCTCTTTATTTCTTTTTTAACATTTTCTTTTCCCTCTTAAAGAGGGACGACCTCTCCTTTTTAGCCGACTGAAAATAATGAAACTAGGGTAAGAGTCTTTTTCTACTTTAGTATTTGAAAATACCTTTTATTTTAATAATAATATTATTAAATTGTCCCAAAATGAAGAATTAGCCGGGCCCAACTTAAAATATTATTAATTATTTTTAATTTAGAAAAGGGGACATTACACTCCTCCCTCCCCAAATTTGCTTTCCCTCGAGCAAATGCAAGCTCTCATACCCAAGTGCCAATGTGCCAAAGTGAAAGAACATGATGTAGTACTCCCATGATCTAGCTCCCATGCCTATCGAGTGAGAGAACTTCTACAAAAACAAACTTATGCTATAGCTGCTCCTATCTTTATGGTTGTCCCAATTCTGTCCTCAAAAACAACAGTAGCAATTTCTTCCCTTGTACACTCAACTGTACAAAACACTTTCCAGCCAACTACAAGCTCAAACAAAGGGCAAAAAATTGAAAAATATTCAGCAACTTGACCAACAAAAACATTTCCTAATGAGGCATCTTCACCTTCCATCTTACCCTTGTGAACTATGGTGGAAGAACACCCTCTAATCATATGCATGAATGCAACTGAAAAAGAATGAGAGCTGCCAAAAATAATGTCAACAATGCTATTGAGTACAAATGGGCTCATAGCTGTCATAAGGATGTCTGGATGCTTGGCTGGATCCTTTTTGCAAAAATAACCAAATTATGAGTCATCATACCTTGCCTTTGTTGTGCTGCTATGATTTTCAAGTGGGTTGCCCTTTGAAACTCACGATTCACCAATCCAATGGTGCTATACTCTCCAAGATGAACTAGGAAGCATTGTAAAAGGTTGTCCCAATGTGTACCACACAAGAAAGTCACCTTGCTATAGAGAATTCTTTTTTCTCTCCAAAAATGATGATTTGTGGCTGCCAATAAGGAATTTCGGGCTGCATACTCGTTGCTTCCCTTTACCTCTTGAATGTCTCCAATCCTTTCCGCTTCATCCCAAGTATGGAAGAGGCTTCATCTTTGCAAAGGGTGATCACAGGTGACCATAAATTTGACATTCTTCATGATGTCATCTTCTGTTACAGCTGCAATCTTATTTGCTCCTTCATTTGTATGGGAAAAGAGCAAACTCAGTTGCTCTTCCTTAATCACACCTATACCTGCACATGGAACAAGCTTATTAGAGAAAACAATAGTTCTCTTCTTCTTCATTTCATGCCTTGTAGATATGATGGCCAGCACCTTCTTTTTTCTTACAAAACTCTCACAAACTTCATACAAGTGATGGTTGTCCAACAACTCAGTCATGCTACCCCAAACACAGTTATAATCATGCATTTTTCTCTCAAAAATCAGAATTAAAGTAGATGGAAATCCTCCTATGATAGTTGTAAGCATGTTACTATTGTTAGCACCCTTCACCCAAATGGTTGGAAATTCTTCTACAACTATTAACAACGGAAAGCGGCTGGACAATAAGTGAAAAACAAGTACAACTGCTGTCATACTGAATATCCCTTATGAAATCTTGCATAAACAACATAGTGGGGGCTGAAAACACTTTGTTGATGACTGAAAATACCTCAGAAGTGTGGATACTATCCCCTCTCATGGCTGTCCTCTTTTGTATGAAAACAAATAAGATTATAGACAAGCTGGATGTGTCTATGACAGTAGTACAAAATCTTATGACAGCATGCTCGGAAATTTGAAAATCAACATGTTTACAAGTCACAACCATAAATTCCATGTCTGACTGGGTGACTATGCTTTGGGCAACAAGATAGCTTCCGTCTTGCTCATCTTCATACACAACAATTACTCATTCAACATTTACTTGAGCATGTTATCACTCAGGAACTCAAAACCCTTATGTGTTGACTATTGTTTTGAAAATAAAATTATAGATTTTACCTCATCATGTGTTTGCCCATATACCTTGACTTATTTCATAAGTTCCCCCTTTCTTCTTGGTTGCAGAAACTCTAATTATCTTGATATCCTTGCCTTGGAGTGTAGAACTTGGCTTCAAGGAACACTTTAGAAGTAAATCCATCACAACCAATAACAAGTTCAAAATACTCCTTCATAAAATGGAGTTCAATATTGAATTCAACGAGGAATTCTTCTTTCTTATAATTCAAAGGATCAACCGGAATCCAAACTTTTATGTTCATATAATCCTGAACTTGCAAGAAAAGATCTATGTGTCTTGTTTTACTCAATGAGTTCTTCACATTATTACCATGTTATGAGGCATCAAACATGACATATGATCATTCTTTTCAACAAGTTGCCCATAATGGCACAAGTATGGCAGCGACATAGGAGGAGATAAACTGTGATCATTTCTATCATACCTTGGGCTGCCAACAAGGAGCTCACTTTTATTTTTTTGGCACTTGTTTGGAAGATCTTAAGAACTCTCTCTAAGGTTATAATCTCCCTCAATCTGCCCCTCATTGATTGTTGTTTGGGAAATTCCAGCAAATTGAAAGTAATTATGAAGAACCGGAAGTGCCCTTCCTTCATGGACGTACCTTTCCATAATGTCATCCTCATATACTTTATGCAAATCTGATTTTTCTTCTCCATTTTTTGCAACATGCCATCATTAGAAATCAATGAATCATCATTAAATATTAAAGGATTTTTACCTTCCAACTCGTGTTTCATGGCTTCCTTCTCTTCGCTAGGCTCATGCTTTGAGATTTCATCAAACCCTTGGCCCTCCATACTGCGGTTCAGAATATCAGTCCAAGGCTCATCCTTAGAGAAAATGATAGGTACTTTTGCCTCTTTCTTTGGAGATATTGTTGCATCAAAAACACTTTCTGGTTCTTCATTTAGCAACACCTCTCCATGTTCTTCAACATGGTCCTCTTGGGACTCCACCTGAAAGCCCTCTTGCAGATATGATTTTATTTCTTCTTGTGCAGCTTGTGACCTAGGTTTGGGCCTTCATCTTCCCTTGGTTACTCCTATGAACTCAGAAAATGACATGGCACACGAATCTTCTCCAGAAGAGCCCTATACTTCTCATACCATGTAGTAATGTTGTCCAGTTTGGATGGATGAGTATTATTGACTTCCTTTGAAGAGCTCCTTCCACCATTTGAATCTTGAAGCTTATGGATCAACTAAGGCATTTTATTGGCCAATCTTTTTTGCCCTAGGGCAAGCCATGCAAATCTAACATCACTAAAAAATTTATCTACTATTTTATCTTCTTGCATGAAAACCCTCAAGCTGGGAAGGCCGAAGCTCTGATACCACTGTAATGTCCCTTTCTAGGATGAAACTGAAAAACTAGGAAATTCAAATAACACAAACCCCAATTGATACTAAACTGAATTTTATGCAACAACTAGGGTAAATTCAATTTTTTGCCTTCTCCACACAAATTTTTAGAAATACATCAACAACATGAAACCCTTGATGAAATCATGCAAAATAATTGCTTCAACTATAAATTACAGACAGTTGGAATTAATTGATGCTAAAAAATAGTTAAAACTTTCGAACTCCGTAGCTTCATAAATACTCGGAGGAAAAATGTAAATGATACCTGAAAAATGACCATAAAAATGGCAGCTATCAAATAAAAGTAGAATAAGATTTTTCTAACCATAAAAACCCATTGAAAAGCGATCCCAAAATATCCAAATTGGTAGATCAAGCTGACAATGAATGTGGCAGCTCCAAAAAGGCATGCCCTAGTTGGAATTTGTCCCCTAGCATTATTAGAAACCCTTGCCATTCTGTAATTCTGAATTTTGAAGCTCAAATGTGACACTTGGATGAAGCCACCAATACAACAAATGAGGGTTTTCGTCCCCAAGTGTTGTAACTATTGAGGGTTTTCGTCCCCAATAAGATCCAATGAGGGTTTTCATCCTCAAGGGGTGAAAATGAGAGCTCAATGCACCAATTTTCAAAAGAGAAGTATATAATTTACAATATGATGATTACAATGAGCCCCAACATTTGTTTTTATAGCCTTTTCTTTCCTTTCTTTGGGGAGCGCTCCATATTGGCCTCTTTATTTCTTTTTTAACATTTACTTTTCCCTCTTAAAGAGGGATGACCTCTCCCTTTTACCCGACTGAAAATAGGCTAAGGGTCTTTTTTCTACTTTAGTATTTAAAAATACCTTTTATTTTAATAATAATATTATTTAGTTGTCCCAAAATGAAGAATTAGCCAGGCCCAACTTAAAATATCATTAATTATTTTTAATTTAGAAATGGTCTTCTGAGTTGTGTAACGTATCTCCTGGCATTGTGCATAATGCACATGATATTGGAAGCTATGCATAGGTGCTCAAAGTGTAGAGGTTGTGTGACATGTTCCTTGGTGTTGCACAAAAGGCACATGATGCAAGGGGTTGCACATGGATCTTCTGCCCTTTCTTCAGAAGAAATCATCTTGATTGCATTTAGGAAGCGTGGAAGCTTAGAATTCTAGTTACATCCTTGTGAACCATTTTCCTCGGCGATTGTTTTGACTTGCTGTGACAACTCTATATACAGGATCAGACAAATCTCAGTAGTACATGGTTTCTAGAATTTGAGATGTTTCTCTCATTTGAGGTTATGTTTTTGTAGGCAGCGGGTGTGCTGTAATGCCCCCTTTTCAAATTAATCCATGTTGAAGGCTTCTTGCTGATTCCACTTCCCATGGGCAAGAATAAGATGAACAAGAGAAGCCCTTGGATTATATTTTTAGTCTTTTCCTAATTAATAATTATATTTTTCTCTTGTATTTACCTTCTTAAGTAGGTCGGCTAGGTTGGAGAGCTTTTAATAAAGCTTAAAAGAAGAAATAAGCTTATAAGGAGGTTGGTCTTAGGGGAATTCCTCCTTAAAAACTCTTGGCGCCACCATAAGGGTATATAAGGGATCGCATAGGCTCACTTTGGGCATGTTTTTGTCTTATATACTTTTATCTATTTGATTCTAGAGCTGGTTGCTCTAATCCAATCCACTAAGGGACGAAAATCCATTAGTGTGGCAAACAAGGAGGACGAAACCCTTCCTTGTTGAAGGTTGGAGAATGAAAACTCTCCAATTTGGTGGTGTTGAGGATTTCTATGAAAATTATCTTGTTGGTTGGGCAGCTAGGGCATTGAGGAGAATAATGCCAAGGGTTTTGATTTACTTTGGCACCCTCTCCTAGGGTGGCAACTTGGGTGTGAGTGCAATTTGGTGTCTTCTAGGGCATGATTTGGCATTCCAAGTTGATATTCAAGTCCCTTGATATTTATAAGGCTGATCTATCACTTATTTGTCATTTATTGGGGTTTGGAGATCTCACTTTCAGCTCATTTTGTGGACTGTACTTATATTGTCATTTATTTAATTGCAACTGGGTATAACTTAATATTTTGCACATGTTTTGGGATGCTTTGGCTTGGTGTTTATTCCATTAATTGAATATATATTTCGAAGAATTTGTGCACCTATTTTCAACTTGTTTGGAGGGTGTTTGATGTCCTAAAAGTGTAAATTCAGTTCGCTGCTAGGGTTTTGTTACCATAAATCATGCACCAAGGGTTGGATAAAGAGGATGTGCATGCTAAAAATAATAGAAATAAAAACAGTCCTATAGTTGGCGCCAAAAGAGAAACTAGGTGCATGGAGGTGGATGAATTTTATAAATAAGAAAGGTGTTGTTCCAGTTATCTTTGGCACCAAACATAGAATGAAATTGGCTAGAAATAGCAGCCCCATGCGCCAAAGGAAGAACAAGGAAAAGAGGTGCATGGAAGAGATTAAAATAGGAGTTCCTGTTCTATTTTTAAGATTTTGGATAAAGCTGCATGAATGAATAATTAGAAAAGTGAACTGCTGTTCTAGTGTTAAATTATTGGTGTATCACCCTTATTTTTCCATTTCCTGCATTCCTTCTCCCTTTTCTTTGTCAAAGTTTTCTTTATTTAGGTGATTCAAAAGGCTCACCTCAGACATAGGTTACCCATAGCCTTGAGGTGTTCCAATTTTGTCAACAAGAGAGAGATTACACACACCATTCTCCATCAGGTTGCAACTTTTAGGCGACAACAAGTTTCTAATATATTTCAGATCTATTGTCATAAAAATTTGATTACTCTCAAGTGGGATTGGTGTTATTTCTTTTATTTTTAGTTCAGCCCTAGAAAGGGACATTACATTGATGTAATCTTCTCTAGAGTTCATGTGGCATGATAAGAGCATGGGATCACTTCAAAAATCTACTCTCTTACTACCCATTGACATGGTCCTACTTTGAGGATTGCCTGTGTACACATCATGGTAGCTATGCATGTATGCATGCCTAAGGATTTTATCACAAGCATCAATTGCCGCTATATCATAAACTAGACCCTCTCTGAAAAGGTGGATAACATATGATAAATGATATTGGTGAGTGATATGTATAGTTTTGGTGTTGCAGGAATTCATCCATCCCAAATTGTAAGGAAACAAATGAGGCATGGTTGGAAAATTCATTTGCTTGATGGTTGCTTCAGAGATGAGATTCTTTGGCAAATTCCCATAGAGCCTATGTTCCCTCAATTGCTGCGTCACCATCGTTAAATGCTAAATGTATTCTTACTTTGATCTATAATAGATCTAGATCAAGATATCATCCAAAAAGGCCACGACAATCATATCTAAATAGTCTCTTAAGATACTATTCATGAGGTTCATGAATGTTGCAAACACACTCGCAAGTTCAAAGGGTATCACTATGAACTCGTAACTCCCATGGTGAGTTCCGAAGGTAGGTTTTGGAATGTCTTCCTCATGAATATTTAGCCGATGTAACCAAACCTTAAATCAACCTTAGAAAAGGCTACTGCTCCATGCATTTGGTAAAAAAGATCATTTGTACGAGGAAAAACATGATTTTTTATAATTGTTGCTTTATTAAGCATTTGATAGTTGATGTCGAATCGAACAGGCTTTATTCTTCTTTGCAAACACCATTGGTGCTCCCTAAGGTGACATACTTGGGCAAATCAACCCTTTTGACAACATCCCCTGAAACTATACTTTCAACTCAAAAAAATCAGTTGTTGTCATGTGATAGGGAGCCTTAGATCTTGGTTAAGATCCTAGAAAAATATCGATTAAAAAATAGAATGCTCTCTTCGGCGGGAGTCTACGCAATTGCTCAAGAAACACATCTTGAAACTCGTCGAGGATGGGATTTTCCTCGAAGATGGGTTCCTTTGAATCTCCAACATCTATGTGCGTTGGATATAAAATGCACTCTTTCATGTGCACCTTTTCTAGCTGCACGACTGAAATCGGCCTTAGACTTATTGGTCTTTTAACATCTTAACTTTTACTAAGTTCTCTTGATCATCAAGGCAAACAACCATCTTTGCCAAGTAATCATCCTTTGATTAGAGTCATCACAACCAATTTAGCCCAAGGATCGCATCATGCAATCCAAGTGGTGTAACAAAAAGGATGATAAATTTGGACAACCCTTGAAGCTCTAACTTAGCTTTAAAACAATGTTACCTAAGAATTCGGAACGACGGGACGGAGTTTCCGGGACGGCGAAAAATTTCCAAAATTTTAGGACAATGGGGGGACGACTTAAAATAATATATAAAATTGAAAAATATTAAAAATACGCAAATAATTTTTAATTTTTTTATGAATAGCAGTTTGTGATAGTCCACCATGTACATTTGTGCTTGAACATTTTTGTATTCATATATCACTCTTGATTCTTAATACGTCTTTGTAATACAATACAGTCGAGTTATGGTTAACCGGTAAACGTTTTCATCTTATGCCTTGTTTTTATTATTTAGACGAACTTTCTCTTCATATAGAAATATACATACAAACTTTGTAAGTTATTGGAGCTTCCAAAGTGAAATTTAATTTGATTTATACATACAAACTTTTTTTGTCAAATAGAAATGAGTGGCTTTTAAAAACTATTTTTTACTACAAGAGTACAATTTAAAAATCAGTTTTTAAAGAGAACAAAAAAGAAATTAATTTTAAAAATTATTTAAAAAAAGAAAAGCTAGACATCCCCAAAATTGGGGGACATCCCTAAAACGTTCCCTGATATTCAGGGATGTTCTGGAGATGTTCCCTCCTTTCACGCACTTTCGCAAACATGGGGAGGGATGTTTCCCCGTTGTCCCTAGGATGTCTTGGGCATCCCAGACACCTTGTTTTCGTGGGGGGGTGGGGGTGTGTCCCCACGCAACATTGCTTTAAACAATTATTGATCTACTCTCTTCTCTGTTTGGTTCCCATACTAAGCTGTCCTAGATTTTTTCATATGACCATCTTTTCTAGAAATTGTATCTAAGACCTCAAAAACTATAAAACATTCAGTTGCCCATGTGTCAAATAATATAGAAACTGGATGGCTAAAGAGTTAACGTAAAGCCTCAACAGGTGTTGTCTAATGGTTTTGAGATGTCCCCTTTTTTGGACAAATGGGAATTTTAACAAACTTCCACACCAATCAAATCAAGAAGGATGAGATCCTTTTGATTCATCCTCAAATAATCCAATGTTGGCTAATTACAACCCAAATGGGGTTGGAAGTAACCAAGATGGTGGGTTAGATGGGCGAATCAATTGGAATTTAAATCCTCTTAATTCTGATTTTTATAACAGCAGTAATTAAATAAATCAGGCTTGCAGTTAGCTGAAAACTTCTAAAATTCATAACTTCATCAATACTCTTTTTCACATGAAACAAAGTGCACAATAAACTTGGGATTTTTCCCTTTCCAATGAACTAAATATCAGATTTTTCTGAGCATTAAAACCCCTTAAAAATAACACTTAAATTTCCAGATTTGGGTGCTAGGGTTAGAAGAAATTAATAAATATTTCTAGCGCTTTTTCGTGGCCTTCAAACACACTAAAAAGCACCACCCTTAGAAATAAAAGATAAATAAATCAAATTTGCAGATCTTGCTTTATGATCACCAAAAAACATGCCAAATAATTCTGGAAATTATTTAAAACCATGTCTGCAACATAACTCCAAAAATTCATATCTTTTGCTAGAGAAGTCCAAATGAGTTGAAACTTTGGATCTTTGACCACAAAAATATGAAGAATAATATTCCAAAAATTGTTTTCGCACAACAAACACGAAACCCTAATTTTTCCCTAAAAAGTAGGTCGCCCAACACATTTAGGGCATCAAATCATCTCCAAAAATTATGAAATTAATTGCAAAACACAGCCGATCTGAAAACCAACAAGTATGATCCCAAATCATGCAACAATAACTAGATTTGCACCATAAATAAATGCGCTAGGACATGGAACTCTTTCTCAAGCAATTCGCCACACCACAAATGCAACACACACACACACACTAATGGATCCTTAACAAAATCATATTTACTTCACTTCCAAATCAAATGAGAGAGAGAGCACAATGTAGAGCTAGGGCATACATCCCATTTCTCCAAGCATGGAGTGATATCAAATGATCAAATCAACATCCCCACTAAAGGTCATGCAACCTCCTTTTATAGAATTAAGGGGTGCAACATTCAAAATGACCGACCTTTCCGTTTTGGAGGGAAAACCACTAAAACTTAAATTAAAAATATAAAAAGACCCACTTACGTGCACTTTATTATTTTTAATTAAATAATAAAGAAGTAACTAGCCTATGTGCACTTCAAAAAAAAAAGTAAACTAAAGACTCCTTGTAGCGCGAGGCATACCAAGGGCTACAATGTAGACAACAGACACCTTAGGACCATCTTCAAGCTCCCTCCTTGAACCCATGAAGAGAGAAAATGGGTTGAGGGTCTTCAGTTCTTTCATTTTAAAAATGTCCCAAGAAGGGGACATTACAGTCCTCCCTTCCCAAGATTGTTTGCCCTCAAGCAATAGCAAGCTCATGTATCCAAATGGACTGATGTAGCACTCTCAAAGCCATGATTTCATGCCAATCAAGTGGTGAAGCCTTTGCAACAATTTGTGATGCTTCTTTTTCTTGAAAGTTGGGAGTGTCTTCAGCTGCAACTTCTTTTTCAAATTTGCACATAAAGCAAATAAATAAGAAGAAAAAATAGGGGCCTTCATTAGCCCTCCAATAGGCCTCCTGTGGATGGGGTTGTTCTCCCCTTCCTTGGTGTCCCCATATGACCATGCGCAACTGCGTACAAGTGTGACCAAAAACTCTTCATTATTGGGAACAGTGATCCCAAGTCTCAACACCTCAAAACAATCCCCAAATGTGTTAGCAACTTTCTGACCCTTCTTCCACATATTTATCCTTGTTTGTGGGGCAGCTAGCAATGAAAAAATCAGGATGGCAATGAATATTACAGCAGTGTTATATTGCATACTCATCATTAGGATCTTCAAAACATGTGCCAACATATATTCCATCATGATCCAAACCAAAATCCGAATCCTCTTGCTCGGGGCAGCAAGATACCTCCTTCTTGTATGGCCCATCCATGAGGAAAGAACAAGAATATCTTTTACCTTTGTGAGGAGCCCATTTCTAGGATCATATGTAGTCATGCCAAATTGAGAAGGAACACCTTTTGGGGCTGCCTTCTTGCTTATAACAACAAGCACAATGTGGGAATAGCTGAAACATGTGAAAGTAGTCCCTTCATAAAACATTGTCTTCCCTTTCCATACTTCCTTCAAAGCTTCTAGAGAGATAAGAGTTAGCATCAATTGGAAAAGGAAAGGAAATGATATTATTGCATCCAAATAAGCTTGTAATGCTCCTCATACCGACTTTCCTTTACCTCCTTATTCCATGAAGCAATATGTGCATGATGACACCCCAAAGTTTCTTTTCTCTTATGCTTACAAGGAAAGGAGAAAACTGAAATATAGTTCATGCATTCATGAACATGAATCATGCAATGAGGGATAACCAATTTGAAACACAATTTGTTCTTGCCCATGCCAAGTGCACCATCAAAGCATTGAATGACAAACTCCATAGTGGTTATCCTAACAAGTTTTTTAAACTAAAAATCCTCATTATCACTCAGAAAAGTACCTTTCCCATTGATTTCCGGATCTTCCAAAGTTAAGACATGTTTGCCAACATTTTTGTTTGCCAAATTCAATTTTTAAATCTCACTTAGCCACATGAAATCCGATGTAAAAATCAGAAAATCAGATCTAATAATTTTTGCAAAAACACTTGATTCCCATACCTTTGTGTGCCCAACATGATGGTTTTGGATCCGGGGGTCTCTTTCCTCGAACCCTTCACTTGTTTTGCTTGAAGATCTCTCAAAATGATGTCCCAACTTCATACTTAGAGGATGCATGTATGAGATATCCTCGTAATCCTCTTCAAGGCCTTGCATGTCACTTGTTTGCTTCTCTTCCTTGACAACCAATAACTCCTCTAGTTATTTGGACAACTAGTCCTTGCAAGATACGCGCATTTCAATTAATCCTTTGGCACATTCCCTTGGTTGCAGATTCCTCGCGGCATATGTCAGACCTTGAATGTGCTACACGCAACCAATCAAAGTGCGCCAACTGGGTGCCAAATCCTTGCAACAAGCCGATGGATGAAATGAGGCAAAAAATGACAAAACTAATCAATAGTTAGCCAATTTCTTCAACCAATCCATGTGTGCCACATGTTTTGTGTGTCCATTTTACACTATAGATCTTCTAACATTCATAACTTCTGATCCAGTTCTTAGATCCTCGTGCACCCATCCTTGCTAGAAATTTGTTGACTTGGGCTACACACTAGACCATTCAAATTTAAATATCAATGGGATTTGGTAGATGAGAAGCTAGAAAATGTCAATTAACGTCATTAATATAGGATTTGATTGTTCCAACCACCTTGATTTGACTGCAAATCTCACCCCTTTTCTTCTCCAATATGCCAAATAGACATAGAGAAGTGCACTTGACAAATTTGTAAGATGATTTGTAGACATTCATTGATGGTGGTCATGAGTTATGATTTAAAATATAAATTTTCCCTCCTTCAATTCTTTTCTATCATCGATTAATCTATAAATGTAAGAGCATGGCTCATTGTAAAGGCTTGGACATTTTGGATCTTCTAGCATTTGTTAAGGGTTATCCATCTTTATATTTTGAGTTGCAGACCTCTAAATAGGGTTCATGCATGTGGATATTAGCTTCAAACACCATTGTAATAGACTGTATATTCCTGGAAGTAATAGAAGCATCATTTTGTGGCTATTATCTTTCTTGATGTGTTTGTATTGTTCTTTCTTACATTTATTTTTCATTGTGTTCTTGATGTGTGATTTTAAGTTCCTTGCAGCTCCATTTTCTTACTGTGTTTCATGAAATCGAGCGGGTGAATGCATTTTGGTTCTGTGCTATGCATGCTTGGCCTCCCTCTATGCTTTCTCCTTCATTTTCACTCAAAACAAATAGTGTTCATCCCAACTTTTTATTGGTGTTATCACCTTCCTTAGTTTTAGTTTTCCATTTTATGTTATCCTTCTATACATGGTCCCTTGGCATTGTTAGCTTAGGTTTTCCTTCAGCATTAAGAGTAGCAGTAGCAGTAGAGGTAAGTAGAGGAACTGACCTTCCCAAAGGTCCGTCTCAAGTGCACAAGGTCCCACAACTTGGAGACGGTCCCATTGTTGAATCAATGACTTGGTTCTTCTGGAACTAAGACATGGGTGCAAGTTTGAGGAACCAACACTTTCTGACACGCACCCAGTGGGACAAGCTATTGAAAGCTCAAATTTCATCATTGCTAAGTTATGGTGTGTGATTTAGTAATTTCCAGCCTTTGGAGGCTCATTTCAACACATCTGGTGACTCCCAACACTTCTCATATCTACTAATTTCAGTAGTCTCTGAGTGCCTTTTATGAGAAGAGTGCATACAAGACAAAGTGCAACTAGTTGAAGCATCTTTTGAGTATCTAGCCATCTATCTGAGGAGAGTATGTAGTAGAACATTCCATGCGTGCATCCCATCTCCAGCACATGCCTGCGCATTCCACTCCTCCTCATAACATACCTACGTGTGCCCTACCATGGCACTATAGCCACCTCCTCCTCTGAGAAAATTTTCTAGCTTCACTAGTGGAAGCCCTCTCAATCTCAATGCACAACATGATATGCTAGCAACTACACTCAAAAGTATTCCATACTTAACTGGTGAGAATCAAGTCACCCCTGTTGAGCACATCTAGGATGTAGAAAATGTGTGCTCTATCTATTTGATCACACATGATGATGTAGTAGTTAGACTGCTTGTGGTTTCATTCAAATGCAAAGTGCTCCAGTGGTATTGTGGCCTGAGACCTACATATATTTCCACCTAGGATGAGCTTGGAACATCTCTATGCAATTATTTTGAAGATAAATCAGATCACCTATCACTAGTGGAACAACTGACTACAACAAAGAGGGTGCCCAATGAATAAATGACTGATTTCAATATCAGATTCCAGAAGACTTGGGATAGAATCCCTTAAGTGGTAAGGCCTATAACCCAACATGCTTTCTTGTATTATCTAAGGGCTTTGAATAGTGACATCTCAGTCATGATTCAATCCATGGGAGGTAGAACTTTACTTGCTACTTACAACATTGCAATAAGGGAAGAAAATAGTCTCATCTAGGTGGGAAAGTTGGCTCCTAGACAACCCACGCCCTTATTCCCAAAAATGTCTCCACCAGAACCCTAGCCTTTTATTTCTCTATCTGTCCTGTAGTATCAGAGCACGCAACCTGTTGTATCCACATCCTACTCTCCCGCACAGCAGAAAGAAGATGAAGAGATGAAAGCCCTGATTAGAAACTTGTCAAATAAAGTTATAACTTTAGAAAAGCAGCAGGCATAAGCCTTCAGAAATAATTCTAACTAGGCATGCATAATCAAAACAATCAACCTTGGTAGAATTAGTATGGAAACAAAGATATGGGAAGAACCAATAAAATGATACATATGGCATGCCAATGTGCACATCTGCCCTTACAAGTTATTCCTCCAACACAACTTCTTCCAACACCCAACACAAATCAAGAACTTTTTCCAGTTCAGAACAACATGGCGCAAGATTCAGAATGGTGCTTCCATTGCAAAATGTCTCACAGTCAATATCATTGTACACTAATGTTGCACGCACAAGCCTATATGATCCATAGAATGCTTCTAACCTATGAGCCTTCCATAAGTGCAGTGAATCTGAGAATCAAGAAATTCCAGAAGCTCCTCCTGAGGACAATCTCATGTTCTTTAGTGTCAAGGAATTCTATGTAATCAATCAAGCTGCAAGATGATGCAAACATACCACGCACCCAAGTTGCGAACAACACAAGGTATAAGAAGAGAATGCTCGAGAGTCTGGGTGCACTAGTCTCAATTCCTGCAACACAAGCCTGATCCTCAAAAGAAAAAGAATGCAGCTAAGGCATCCAGTAGTAAAGGAACAAGCTCCTATGCATGAGGTTCTACACAATACCTCCTTTTAAAGCATGGTGCACCCCTCCTTTGGTAGGTCAAGCCTCTGTGCTAGCCAAGGCACCTGCCTCTGCACCCGAAAAATCAAGAAAAGATGTCATGCCTCAAATGCATAAGTCAGTGGGTCTTCCATTCAACATTGTGGACCAGATGAAGAAGAAAAATATGAATGTCACAATGTGGGATGCCTCTGGCCATTCAATCTCAGCGTGACTTGTTGCATGAAGCTCTCGCTCAACTTCCATCCGATCTAACTTGTTCAAAAACCATGCACTATTATTAATATCTGCCAAGATGAGGAGAATAAATTAAGTAAGGTTTTCAAAACCCCGCCCTTTTATATGTCCTTAATCATAGGAAAACATATTTTGCACAATTTTATGATTTACTCAGGCATTAATACTTCTACCATGCCTAAGAAAATTGTTTATGTCTTAGGTCTTAAGTATAATCTCTTGTCCAAAGGAGTCTTACAACTTGATGGTTCAATTGTTACAACCTTAGGAATCATCAAGGATCTTGAGTTAACCCTCCATGCATGTCCAAGCCTCACCATAACTCAAGATGTGTCAATCATTGACCTACCTCCTTTGTTTTCCCTTATGTCTGTCAAGGGATTTTACTGTTAAAGTGGGTGGTTACTTGTCTTCTGATTGGTCCCATATGTTACTCAAGACAAGGTATGGTACTTGGTTTACCATACAAGCTGAGCCAATATTTTCCTATGATGTTGAGTCATATGACCCATCTCCTCTATCCAAGCCAATTTCCTTATCCAAGAAGAACAAGTTTCAATTTCTGAAGAGTAGCTTGTTCCCCCTCTCGTACCCGACTTAGTGCTAGATGAGTGGACAGAAAGGCATCATAAATTTGATCCATATGCTGAAGGAGCTTGAAGCTCATTTGAAACTGGGCTTGGACATATTACATCCTTGAAGAAGAAGTTTGTGTTATCCATGTGCGCTCAAGAAAAATGAAGAAAACATGGGTCTGTGGAATTTTTACTTCGATGGATCTAGAAGTAGAAATGGCGTGAGCACAGGTGTTGTTCTCATCTCTCCCAAGGATGAGAAATTATTCTTCATACATAGATTATAGTTTATCATTCTCCAATAATGTGGCAGAATATGAGGCACTGGTGCATGGTCTTTTTATTTGGAAAAGAAACAGATTAAGGCATTGCAGATCTTTGGGGACACAAGAACTGGTTATCCACCAGGTCATAAACAAGTGTGCTGACAAAAGAATAAGCTTCTCAAAGCTTATAAACATAGAGTTTGGGACCTCTTTGAAATATTTGATGCACTAAATCTGCAAGTGGTGCCATGAAAGATGAACAAAGAAGTTGATCAGATGGTTGTGTTTGGTTCGTAGTTCTCTCCTGCAGAGGATTTTATCAAAGGAAACACATAACATGTCAAGATGGTGATCAGAACATCCATTCCTGAAAATAACACCAGTTGGAAAGTGTTTGACAGTGATGCATAGATCATCTAGTTCATTCTGTAAAATAGAATGAAGCTGAGTTCTCTTCAAGCATGCAAGTTGATTTGCATGACAACTATGGTGACCAAGTGATCCAGCTAAAGACAAATAAGTTGCCTAAAGGGTTGGTCACCTTAGAGAAAATATTTAAGCCCTGATGATGAGTTCAAGGGTGAAGAAAATAATATGCACGTGGTGCAAGAAGACTGACTACTCTAGTACTATTGTGCATAGGAAAGGAGTTGTTGCTCAGTAAAGCTTGCGCGCATGATGAAAACATACACCTTCATCTCTCTCTATCAGAAATACAATGATATCTTCTCATGGGAGTATGAATACCTCAAAGGATTTGATCCAAGTGTTTCTCAACACTCCATTGACCTTGATCCTGGTATCAAGTCCATTAGATAAAAGTAGAGGCCAGTAGTCAATCCAAAGATAGATCCCCTCATGAGGAAAGAGTTATCTAAACTCATTGAGGTGAAGATAATATTTCCAATTAAATATTTCAATTGGGTCGCAAATCTTGTTCCAGTGTGCAAGAATAATAGTGAAATCAAATTTGTGTTCAATTTCAGAGATCTTAAATAAGGCATCTTTAAAGGATCATTATCATTTGCCTTATATGGAGTAGATTTTGCAGACTGTGGTCGGTGCACAGAGATTTTCTATGTTGGATGGGTATTCTAGCTTCAATCAGATCCTGGTCAAGGAAGAGGATCAATTCAAAATGGCATTTACAACCAAGTGGGGAACATATGCATATCAAAAGATGCCCTTTGGTCTATCAAACAAGGCATAACATTTCAACGCACCATGGATATTGCCTTCAAAGGATACATCAATGAATTCATCTTGGTTTACCTAGATGACATAACTGTCTTCTCAAAGTAGAGCATGGATCACATGGTACATCTAGAGAAAGTATTTGAGAGATGCAAAAATTTTGGGGTATCTCTTAACCCCAAGAAGTGCAATTTTTTGTGGCACAGGGAAAGCTATTGGGCCATGTAGTTTCAAAGGATGGCATCGCAATTGATCCTGTGTGTGTTTCAACCATCTTGGATCTTTCTCTATCCCGGTGCACACAAGAAAGCCTTACATTCCTTCCTTGGAAAAATCAACTTTGTTAGGCGCTTCATTCCTAACTTTGCAGGACTGGTAAGGCCCATCACCCTCATGCTCAAAAAGGACAACCTTCAAATGGATAGTAGAAGGAAAAGAGAGCTTTAACAAGATCAAGCAAGAAATTTCTTGTGCACCAACACTCATCAACCCAGATTACTCAAAGGATTTCATCCTTTATGCTTACGGATCCGATGCTAGTGTTGTTGTCCTGACACAAGAAAATGAACAAAGACTAGAGTAGCCGGTGGATTTCTTCAGTCAGACACTGAAGGATTATGAGTTGAAATACATTCACATAGAAAATTAGGTTTATGCCATCATGTGCACCCTTAAGAATTTCAAGAGTATGCTCTCCACAAACCACATCAAGGTGTTAGTTTTGCACGTAGGTTTCTGAGACTTCATCATGGGAGTAGAGATCAATGAGAAGAGAGCATGGATGGGTGACCAAAATCATGGAGTATGATGTGACTATCAAAGCCACAAAGCTAGTAAGAGGTAGTGTGCTCTGTAAAAAAGATTGCTGAGGATGCGCAGAATGAACTTGAGACTTCATTATTCCTGGATGAAGATCTCTGTCCACGCAAATATAAACTTGAAGCAGAATACAAATCCCTGGCACATGTGCAGCTAGATGAAGGACATGATCACATTCCTTTCCGAGAGGGCACATACCCTCCTAGTTTAAACAAAGAAAAGAGAAGACACATGAGACTGCAATCTATTCCATATGTTCTGATTGATGGCCTTCTCTTCAAAAAGAATCTTGATGGTGTGTTGTTGAGGTGTATCGACAACATGCAGCAAGTTAAAAAATTGTTAGCAGAATTTCACGATGGATTCTCTAGTGGACACTTCTCTGCCAAGACTACAACAATGAAGATCATAATGGCAGGACTCTTTTGGCCTACCCTATTCACAGACGTGCACAAGTGGGTCATGAAATGCAAAGAATGTGCTTTCTTTGTAGGAAAGAAAAAATTGGTAGCTTCCCCTCCTGACCAATCCAAGCAGAATTAGCCTTTTGCACAATGGGGTCTTGACTTCATAGGCATGATCAATCATCCTTCAAGCACTGGGCACAAGTAGGTGCTAATAGCTATGGATTACTTCACCAGATGGAAAAAAGTTGTCGTGCTCAAGGATTCAACCAAGTCAGTCATCTTCATTTTCTTGAAGGAATTATAACAAGGTTTGGCGTTCCTCAAACCATTATCTCTGATAATGCAAAATCCTTCCTTGGTACTAGAATCACTGATTGGGCTCTTATCCTGGGTATCTATCTGAAGACTTCTTCCAACTATTACCCTCAAGGAAATGTTCTGGAAAGGTCAACAAATAAGAACCTGATCAGAATCATGAAGCAGATAATGAATATCAGCCAAAGACAGTGGCATACAAAGGTCTCACATGTGCTCTGGGAAGACAAAATCACAATGAATAAGGCAATAGGTACATTCACCTTATAAGCTTGGTCTATGGTAAGGAAGCTAGACTTCCCTTATCCCTTGAATTTCCTTCATTAAAGCTTACCTAACAGTTAGAGTTTGAGGGCGTGGACTAGAGATAAATCAGAATGACATAGAGCTGGTTGAACTTGAAGAACTCATAAAACTCTACCATGATCAAGCTATGAAACAACATCATTAATCAACAAAGAAGTGGTTTAACAGAAAGGCTAGGCCTCAAGCTTTCAAATTTGGGGACTTGGTCTTAAAATGGGATGCTGACAGAGCTAAACCAGGGTGTCATTCAAATTTTGATGCACTTTGGAGTGGCCCATACATTATCAGTTCTTGCAAGGAGGCTAACTCTTTTGAGTTATCTCATCTTGATGGAGGTGCGCTATCAATCCCAGTCAATGGGATCTATCTCAAACCATTTTTATTAAGTTTTTTACATCATTTTGTATATATTAGAATAGTTTCAATTCCTCCAAGTGTGCTATGTGCACATTGTCTTGTTTGTACATAGTTCGTTCTTCACGTGCTTCCTTACGCACGCTCTTTTTTTGCTTCTAGGATGTCAGTCATCTTCCAGCACTCTTTTAGTTCATCTTACAGGATTTAGAACAAAGTTTAGAAATATTTCATCAAGTGACTTCAAGGTATAATTCTTCAAGGTCACCGATCAGAATTTCATATTCCCAAGTAGACTCCATGCCCAATGGATACTCCAAGCTACTGATCTCCTTCATCTAGTAGGCAGATGGCCTTGAAATTCACCAAAACTATTATCCAAATAACTCCCCTATTTATTTGGACAACTTGTATTCACATTCTGGCTCTAAAGGTTCTATATTGGAGGTTGTGCACACTTCAATTTTTCCTTGGCACATTCCCTTGGCTGTAAATTCCTCACGGGTTCCTGTGCACTCTAATTCTATCTCCTCTTCCTTCCATCCTTTCCTTTTCCTTTTCCTCTTTGTTTCATTTCCCCTCATGCCTAATCTCTACCACATTCACCTTGCTTCCCAAAAACATAAGTTCACTCTCGCATCCCCGCACATCATCCTTAATGCCCCAATGATTCTAAAATGTGCCTAATTCCTTCAGGTATTCTTGCACATCCCCTTCTTCCTTTCCACCGCCGCACATCACCTTGTAATAATTGCACCTTGACATCATGCATTTCCTTCCTTAGGTGCCCTTGTCTCCCATGTGCATACCATCGTAAACTTCTTTTGTGCACATAACTTTCCTCTATCTTTCCTCTTGCTACATGTAACCGCGTTCCAAATAGGCATTATCCTGCATGCCTTTTCTACACCCTGGCCCTGTGCCACATGTTTATATGTAAAACATTGAGTGTGCTACATGCAACCAATAAAATCGCACCAACTTCGATCATCATGAAACTTTTCTAGCTATGCAACGAATCAACTAGTGTTTGACATGTGGCATAGAAATGACAAAACTGGATGCACATTTGGCCGATATTCTTCAATCAATCAACGTGCACGTGCCACGTGTCATTGCATGTCAGAACGCAACCTATAGACTTTTGAAAGTCATAACTTTTGCTCCAGAGGCTCTGACACATGCACACACCTAGTCTTGTTGTAAAGCTGCTGACATGGGCTACACCTGTAGATCATTCAAATTCAAATTTCAACAGAGATTTGGTAGGTGAGAAATAGGGAAAATATATTTCTACGCCATTAATGAACCATATATGATTGCTCTAACCACCTGATTTAATATTCAAATATCACCCTCCTTTCTTCTCCTACATGCCAAACAGACATGGGAGAAGCACATTTGTATAGATCTTTAGGCAGGATTTGCAAGCATTCATACTAATGGTTGAGTTTTCCCATCAGATTTGTCCCTCCTCTGAGTCTTTCTCCTCCTCTCCTCTTTTTTCTCATTTATAAATGTAAGAACCATGGCTCATTGTAAAGGGTTGGACATTTTGAATCCTTTAGTATTTGCTAAGGATTATCAGTATCTTTGCATTTTGAATTCGCAGACCTCTAGATCTAGTCCTTGCATGTGGATATCGGCCTTCATGACACCATTGTAAACCGACTGTGCATTACCTGGAAGTAATAGAAGCATCGTTTTGTGGCTATTCTCTGCCTTAACATGTTCCATATTCTTCTTTCTTTCCTCTCATTTGTATTACATGTGTTTGTTGTGTCGCTTTAAATCCCTTGCAGCTCCATTTTCTTGGTGTGTTCTCATGAAATCGAATCGCATGAATGCATGTTTGGTCTGCGTTATGCCTGCCTATCCTCCCTTTATGCCTCTCCTCCTTCATTTTCACTCAAAATAGATAATGTTCATCCCACTTTTTCTGGTGTTATCACGTTCTTTACTTTAGTTTTCCATTTTTATGTTATCCTTCTACCCCTGGTCCCTTGGCATTGTTAGCTTAGGTTTTCCTTTCAGCAGTAGCAGTAGAAACAAATAGAGAAACAGGCCTTCTCCGAAGGTAAGTCTCAAGTGCGCAAGGTCCCACAACTTGGAGACGGTCCCATTGTTGACTCAATGACTCAGTTCTTCCAGATCTGAGACACGGGTGCAAGTTTGACAACCAACAACTATTTCGGAATGGACAACAGGATGGTCATTAATCTTATTACCCGGTATAGTTACCTCCACCATGAAATTCTCTTCCTTTGCTTGTAGATCTGATTTTTCTTCATCCTTAGGCTCAAGATCCTTGATCCCTTCTCCCAAATCTGATTTTTCCTTGCAACCAATCAACTCTACGCAATCATTAGATGTCAACAATTCATCATAAAAAACAAAAAAGCTCACACCTTGGATACATGTCTTCACTTTGCTTGAACATTGATCCAAGACTGTTTTTGCTAAGTTGTGAGCAATACATGGCTTTTCTTGTCCCAAACCTTCCACAAGTATGGTTAGCAATTGTTGTGGAGGATCCTCATACTCATTCAACATTAGGGACATGATGGTTTGCATGGCAACCATTATTCTTTGTGAATGATCATCATGTAGAACAACAAAGAAAACTTAAAACATGTGGAGAATGAGATTATCACAATCAAGATCTAACATTGGTATGCAAGATCTTACCTTTGCCATGTTTTCAAATATCTTAACCCTCTTATCAAAGTAAGGGTTGGAGGTGTCCCAAAGCTTTTGAAAGCTTCCTATCATGAGCTCGTAGACCTCTTCCATGGTGGTGTCATTGTATGGCAAGCTTGGGGTTGTTATCCTTGTCACCTCGCTAATGCGAGTGATGACCATGAGCCTCACATCCACCTCATCATGCCTCAATAGTTCGGATCTAGCCAAATGAGTCACCGATGAATCCATTGCTAAAAACATGGAACCATAATCTGATTGTTCTATCATAGCCAAACAACTTATCGCTTCTTCTAGAGTGTTGAGCAACACACTCTTCACATGTGGAGGAAACTCAAGCCATCTCCCAAGTCTGTAGAGCTTGGCCCTCAAATCTCCATCACTTGCTAGTTCCATGATTCAAAAACTCTACAAACAACACCCACAAGAGTAGAGGAAAGTTGCTTTGATACCACTGAGATGTCCCCTTTTTGGACAAATGGGAATTTTAACAAACTTCCACACCAATCAAATCAAGAAGGATTAGATCCTTTTGATTCTACCTTCAATAACCCAATGTTGGCTAATTACAACCCAAAATGGGGTTGGAAGTAGCCAAGGTGGTGGGTTAGATGGGCGGATCAATTGAAATTTAAATCCTCTTAATTCTAATTTTTCTAATAGCAGTAATTAAATAAATCAGGCTTGCAGTCAACTGAAAAATTCTAAAATTCATAACTTCATCAATACTCCTTTTCACATGAAACAAAGTGCACAATAAACTTGGGATTTTTCCCTTTCCAATGAACCCAAAAATCATATTTTTCTAAGCACTAAAACCCCTTCAAAATAGCACTTAAATTTCCAGATCTGGGCGCTAGGGTTAGAAGAAATTAATAACATATTTTCAGCACTTTTCCCGGCCTCCAAACACACTAAAAAGCACCTCCCTTAGAAATAAAAGTTAAATAAGTCAGATTTGCAGATCTTGCTTTATGATCACCAAAAAACATGCCAAATAATTCTAGAAATTATTTAAAAAGCCTGTCTGCAACATAACTTCAAAAATTCATATCTTTTGCTAGAGAAGTCCAAATGAGTTGAAACTTTGGATCTTGGACCACAAAAATATGAAGAATAATATTCCAAAATTTGTTTTCGCACAACAAACACGAAACCCTAATTTTTCCTTAAAAAGTAGGTCGCCCAACACATTTAGGGCATCAAATCATCTCCAAAAATTATGAAATTAATTGCAAAACACAGCAAATCCGAAAACCAACAAATATGATCCCAAATCATGCAACAATAACCAAATTTGCACCATAAATAAATGCGCTAGGACAAGGAACTCTTTCTCAAGCAATTCGCCACACCACAAATGCAACACACACACACACTAATGGATCCTTAACAAAATCATATTTACTTCACTTCCAAATCAAATGAGAGAGAGAGCACAATGTAGAGCTAGGGCATACATCCCATTTCTCCAAGCATGGAGTGATATCAAATGATCAAATCAACATCCCCACTAAAGGTCATGCAACCTCCTTTTATAGAATTAAGGGGTGCAGCATTCAAAATGACCGACATTTCCCTTTTGGAGGGAAAACCACTAAAACTTAAATCAAAAATATAAAAAGACCCACTTAAGTGCACTTTATTATTTTTAATTAAATAATAAAGAAGTAACTAGCCTATGTGAACTTTTGTTTTTAAAAACTAACTAAAGACTCCTTGTAGCGCGAGGCATTCCAAGGGCTACAATGTAGACAACAAACACCTTAGGACCATCTTCAAGCTCCCTCCTTGAACCCATGAAGAGAGAAAATGGGTTGAGGGTCTTCAGTTCTTCCATTTTATAAATGTCCCGAGAAGGGGACATTACAGATTCACATGGCAGTTATTTACCACTGTTTAGATCTGTTGCTAGAAGGCCTATTGTTGACTTGGTAGTTGAGGAGGTATAGGATTAGTTCTTAGTAAATTTTGAGGAAAATGGTTGGCGTAATGGTCTTCACCACCAATATAGCGTCCACCAATTGTATATCATTCTTAATAGGAGGTTTTCCTTTGCCATTGCCATTCCAATTCGACCCTTGGAGCAATCGCTATACTTCGCAGAATTCCCCAACTTAAAACATTTCACACGGGATAGCCCCTTGAAATCCCTGCCTTTTCTTTCTTTCCATGGCCTCTTTTGGAGAGGATGGGGTTCTTGAGATGGCTGAGCAATCTTTCCCTATTCCTTATTTTATTTTCTTGTAGTTGCAAGATCTTGCATGTTTTGTTCCTGCTTGACTACCTTCTCGAGCACCTAGTACATGAAAAAGGACCTGTGAATATCCACATCAGCATCGATTGAGGATTTAACCCCAAGATGAATATCCTGATTTGAAAATTTTCATCCTTCTGGTTATATAATATGTACTTGAGAAGTAGGGTTCACTTCCCTTAGTACTGCGTAACTAAAAATTCTCCATGGCAAAGATTCTGAAACTTAGTCATCTTCTCATTGAAATTGAGTTGAGTAAGCCAACATTGTGTGAACAACGTAACAAACTGCTCCCAAGTGGCATTCCCCGGAAAACCCCGTGGGGGCCCTACAATCTATAGCGGTAGGCCACCCTCTATATAGAACTGTATAGAGCGATAGGCCGTGGAGAGCTTGTAGCTAGCAATAGCAGTAATATATCATATATCTCATTGGTGCCCCTCATCTATATCTGGGGAAGCGGTGGTGTTCGTCATACCGGTATGCCCTATATATTATTATTTGTGCATCGATACACGGAGTAGCCTATTATATATATAGATGCAGTCCTCAAATAGATATATAGATAAGGCCCCCGAATCGGATCGGAGAATGCTAACAGTTACATATATAGGGTCGATCACGGAGAATGCTTGCCCAGTTCTATCTTTTCATATGTTTTATGGGTCTCTTGCAATCTGGTAGAGTCTATTTTGCCTAGCCCAGCTGTCCGAGAAGTGAAGAAACTACATAACGGATAGATGGGGCCATCTATCTATATAGGGCAATTATAGTTGGCACAGATAGATGGGGCCCTATAGTTCTATATCTGGATCCGGATCGGGCCTTCTAGTTCTATATCTATATGGGCCGAAAGAACATATATAGATCTAGTCTCCAATTTATATTCTATCTCCATATATAGATAGAAAGGGGTGCAGACTCTAGATGGAGATGGTTTAGTTGCCCCCGCCAGTGCGGTATGGACGGTATTTGGCCCCCACGGAGTGGATCGGCCTCAGCCCCACCATCAGTGTTCAATACCCTATATATCCCTCAACTACCAGTCATTCAAGTCCATTCGATCACCAAAATATGGATGTCGAATGCTTGAGGGAATCAGTATAGTAGGGAGAAGAGATGTCAGGCCCGACCTTATACAAAATAAATACCCAATCCTTCTTAATCTTGATCCTAATCCGTAGAGATGGAGATAGTAAGTCATTCTTTGTGGCTGTATGGTAAGACGGCCGAATCGTTCTCTTCTCCCAATCAATATATTATATTGAAGTTGGCCCTATCTAGATTTCTGTATATGGAGGGGGGAATGAGGAGGAACTATTGTCTATATAGTATAGCCCAGCCGCCCGACTATACTATCCGTGTATATAGCCCTAGCCCCATTATTCCTTATCGGGTACTCAATCCCTAATACCATCATTAAAGGATTGGGTACTCACCCATCTAGATAGAGGGGGGCTTCAGTCTGAAGTGAAGGCCTATCTATATGGGAGTTCCTCATATCTATACAGGGGGGCTTCCCCTATCCCATATCTATATGTTTGATTGGGTCACCCCTCTCTATAAATATGGCATTCACGCCCTATCTAACTCTATGGGAGACCACCTAGAGAATTTAGACTTGATATTAGGAGATCTAGATCGAGGGGGATTAAATTGGGTCAGTTCTCTAGTCCACTACACCACCCCAATGGGATTATAGGTGAGATGCCATTTACATCTAAGTTAACCCTATCTCTGCCTTCTTGTTCTCCCACCAAAAGGATGCTTCACCTAAGAATTGATTAGTTTCCCAAACTACTTTGTTCTTACCTGAAAAGTTACGAAGTTCAAAAGACCAATCCATCTCTACGAGGCATGCCTATGCTTTGTTGCCTAGGATAGTCCCGTCAAACTTAAGAGGGGCCATACTCTCAAGATATTTGGCAAGCTCAATTTTAAAACAAGTTTTCTTTGCTTGCTTCACAACTACATTGACATGTTCTTGATTTCTCTAATTTAAGGCCACTTGGATTTTTTGTTCTTCATTTCAATCATTATCTTGATCTGGCTCTTCATTTCCCCCAACGTATTTTTGACTTTGAAATTCTTGCTCAATGGCAAACATTTGATCACAAGTCTCATTTAGAGTTGCGAGGATTTGGTCAATCTTATGATGTTGAGCACCTGTGAGGCGACTGTTGTTTCCATTAGTTGTGTTGGCTCTAGTCTAGGCTATTGGTCCCTGGACGGGCCAACAAAGAGTTGTGGTGTGTTAGCATTAAGTCAACGCCAAAAATCCCGAGTGTTGAACCTGGCTTTGGTACCAAAATGTGGCAACCTGCTACTCGATTACCAAACAACGTGATGAATTTTTTTACTTGTACATTATCGGTATTACCGACCGAGTACAAGAATCAATTGCCTACATTGGTTTCATGTGTCCTAATGAAAAACCAAAAGTTAAAAGAATAGAAAACAATCTTATTGATAAGTTGAGATTTCACTTTTTATAAATCATAATAGTTAATTATTACAATGATTGAAAAGCCATCTAAGGGTATTAACAACATCACCAAAATGCTATTATGCTGGTCTATAATAGTATTTTTGAGAAAAGATATTATACCAAATTAGGTTAGTAAAAAACATTCAATTAAGATTAGGGAAACCTCACTGTTACAAGGTTCTAGCTATTTATGCATTTGTTTTCACAAGAACATCCAAATTGTAAAATATAACCTTGCAATCATCTATAAGATGATCCTTAATATATCAATTTTGCTTGGAGTAGTACAACATCAAATGTTCTCTAGTTAACCCTACCAATTTTAAGGACTAGAAGATATTTATTTCTAAGCAACATGTAAGAAAAATGTCCATGTAATATTTAAATAAAATTTCTCATATAGTGAATGCAACATTAACTCACGTAGTCTATTTGTGTTTTAATAATAGTAAAAACATCATAAGCTAATGTACCAGCCAATGGATTCCAATTATACATTAATCAATGAATAAAAGGATATAGGGAACATTGGCAACCCCTTTAGTCTCAAATGTATTGTCTAAATCCTATACAAATCAATAACAATGTAGAGTCGTAGTTCCTCTTTATAATTGCATATTTATCACAACCATATGTTGCTAGGGAAGGGACATAATGTCCAAGGTACAAGTACTGTTGTTAATGCACACAATTGCAATCTTCATAACCAAAAATCCAGTGCAAAATCAACTTGCTGAATGGAGAGAGAGAGCATCATCCAGGAGCTTTGCTTCCAACCACAAAGCCTTATGATTCCCCACAAACCTCCCAAATGGGAGTGACCCTACCCTTCAATGAGTGTGGTAGAAGCGAGGGTCCATCAAGCGAGAGATTTAGAGAACAATGTTTAGTCAAACAAGTATTATGATCATCACTCATGCAATCAAACCACACATAACAAGTATCATCCCTATATACACCTTATTTTTCACACTCAATGATGGTTTCTCTTTGCAAGTTGTTGGAGGATTAACCTCCTTGAGTGTGTGCCTTAGGGGCATACTTGGAGTGGGGTTGGGCTGGTTGGCAGTACATGGTGAGAGAGTTGTTGTGGCACTAGCCCTATCTTATCCTAGCATGCCTTCCTACTATTGCTTTATGACCACTTGGTACCCTCAATATTACCACTTTCATATCATCTGTTCATAGCACCTTCAAATTCCCTTTACACCCTATTGAAGTATTTGCTTTTCCTCCATTCTCTCTCTTTTCCTTATTTTCTTTCAGGATTGTTGGCAACTGATTGCATTGATGCCATCTAGTGGACACCCCTCTCCAACTGGTCAATGCCATTGGCTAAGTAAAATCATGACTTCAGGTTCTGTTCCTGATTTGTAGGCATTATTGTTATCATTTCTCAAATCTGTCATCGCAATATTTTCTCTACGTCTGCTTGCAAATCTGCCCTTAAAGATTCAAGAGGTTTAGGGTCTTAGTAGAACTTATACTTAGAGGTTATCATTGGTGCATTGTGTTACTAGAAGCATCAAGAATAAGAGTTGTATTACCAAGGTATGCTTTAGTCATTGGAGTCTCCAACCTTGGTCTTGTACCTATCTCTCGTGAGATCCACCACAACTCTCTCAATGTATCAACAAGACTTCATAAAGGTAGGTATCTCCAACCCTAGCTCTTTCCTTTATGTTGGTTGATTGATTATGTTGATGTATCATATATTAGACTAGGATAATGTAGCATATCTTTTATCTATTACATTATTGTTCTCTTTATGGCACATGCTTACCTCCAAATGCTATTACAACCATTAGCTTTATTAGAATATAAGGGTTATAAATTAGCGTTATGTTAATATTGGTTAAGTGTTGACTAATAAACGATTGTAACCACTTAAGCCATTTTGTAACCATCTCTCAGATGATAAAAGGACGAACACACAATGAATAACGTGTGCATTCCGGTTTCTCTACATTCGTTCTTTAGACATTCTAATCTTTCTTTATTCTTTCTCTCTCCGCATATTCTAACATTGGTATCAAAGAGGAGTAAGAGAAGGGAAGAAGTTCAAAACAGTTTCGTCAGTGTGCAAAAGAAAAAAAGACCAGTTTGAACACTAGACACAAGAGCAATATAGTAGGGCAGTGAGCAATAACGTAGGGCAGAAAAAACATCATCAAAAAGAGCAGAAAATGACCTAGTTTCAGTTCGAGGGTACTTACAGTGAACATAACCAAAAAATATAGTTGATGTCGTTGTAAAAGTGCAAAAGAACCATTCAAGGGCACAATTTTGCATGTGTTTTCAGATGAATATTAGGGCATTTCGAAGTGCTAGGGCACAAAAATAGGAATTTGCCATTTTTGAAGAACTGTTTAGGGTTGTTTGTGCATTTAGGGCACAAAAATAGGATATTTTCAGGGCAAAACGTGGTAGAATGCAACAGAAAAAAACGTGATTTAGGGCACGTTTTTTGCAGAAAACACAATCCAAAATCACAAGGAAGAGGAACAAACGTGTTTTTTGAAGGTAACTAGTGCAAAACAAAGAAAATACAGTCATGCATTTCCATATTTGCAATTTTTCAAGGGTCATTCGCTGCTAGGGCATATAGTTTGTCATTTTATCAGTCATCTAGGGCACAAACCTACTTTGTGTAGTTTCTTGTCTTTGCTTAAAAACAGTTTTTAAAATCTTGCTATATTAATTTGCGGGTCATCGTATATTTTGGGAAAGGGTTATTTTCTGAGGTATTTGTTTGAGAATGGAAATTCCATTAGATAAATATTATGGCCTCAACTTTCATACTTGGAAAGTCAAAATCTAGATGAAAGACAAATGAAATGAAGGTAATGTAGCCATTGTTAAAAATCCACCGGATGCAGAAAGTGATGAACTCGTTGATAGAGAATATGTAATTTAAAATAAGCCTCACACTTTGAAGACAGTAAGGGATCCAGTGTAGGTAAAACTCGACATGGATGGTTGCCTAGATAGTTTGGGAGTCTATGGATCTTGGGCATTTACTGTTACGAGGATCATGAGACAATTTGATGGAGCACTGTGGGAGTAGCTCAATATGGATGGTTGTCCAACAATTTGGGAGATTTTGTAATTCGGGAGGTCGGGGATGTGGAATCTGGGAACTCGAAAATTCAGCTCGGCAACTACACGTTTATGAGGGTCAGGGAGGCAACTTGATGGAGTTCTACCTGGTCAAAGCACTGTGTTCAAAGAGGAAGCTTTTGAAGAATGCGTGATCTTATTTCGCTTTATTACCTTAATCTTTTGTTAGTATGTTCTATAGTGTAAGCCTTAAGAAGGCTAATTAGAAAATAAGGTTTCCATTCTGTAACCATCTCTTACATAATAAAAGGACAGACACACAATGAATAACGTGTGCATTCCGGTTCCTCTTCATTCGTTCTTTGTACATTCTAATCTTTCTTTATTCTTTCTCTCTCCTCATATTCTAACAAGCATAGGATTAGCTCTTGCTTATCATCTTACATCTTACAACCCTTAGGATCCTAGTAAGACTCCATCCCCATATATTAGATACAGGGTTGAAAACCCTATACCTTCTATACGAGTGTGGATTACTCTCTTCTAGATCCACGAGTATCGTGCTTCTAGACTCTTTGGCTTATGTGGTGGCCCTAGTATTGTGTTCTACTTATTTCTTACTCTATATTATTAGAGAGAGAGAGAGAGAGAAAGAGAGATGATAATCACATCAACCATCTTAGCTAACATACAATCTGGTGAACCCGATGTGATTCTTACTCCATCCTTGGTTGAGTCATATTCATGTTTCCTTTTATCTCTCATCACTTCGGCTTCACCATTATTCAATTCTGGTGAACCCGACGTGAATCATAGTCCACACTTGATTGAGTCATATTCATGTCCTTTTATCTCTCATCACATTGGCTTCGCCATCATTATATTTTGGTGAACATTTCCTGAATCTTACTCCGCCTTTGATCGAGTCATATTCACGTTTTTTTCCCTTAACTTCTAAGTTTTATCATGAATTATGATCATGTCATCCCTTAGGATTGTTTTAGCGAGCCCCTACCCATTCTTACTTTATATGGGCTGATAAGTCCCCAGGCCCAGACGGTTTCCCTACCCGTTTCTTCCAAATCTATTGGGAAATTTGCAAGAATGACCTGCTCAAAGCCATTAATAAATTTTTCTACAGTGGCAGCCTTCTAAAGGAAATAAACAAGTTTATTGTCATCATCCCCAAGAATGTTGGCGCCAAGGGTTTCAAAGATTTTCGACCTATTAGTCTCTCTAATACTATTTACAAAATATGTACAAAGACTATAGCGTCGAGAGTGTAACCGCTTTTAAAGAATATGATCTCTCAGTAGCAAGGTGACTTTGTTCGAGGCAGGGAAATTTATGATGGAATAGTGGTGGTCCATGAAATTATTCACTCAATGGCAAAGAGCGAAAAAACGGGAATGATAATAAAATTTAATATGAACAAGGCCGTTGACAGAGTTTCCTAGGAATTTTTGTATAAAGTCTTGGAAAAAATAGGGTTCAACATAAAATTCAGAAATGTGATCAAGGAATGTATCTCTACCCCAATGTTTTCTATTCTCATTAATGGTACTCCTATTGGTTTCTTTGGCAGCAGTAAAGGGATTAGACAAGGAGACCCTATCTCCCCCATCCTTTTCATCATCATGGCAGAAAGTCTTGGCAGAGAAATCTATAGAGCCACACTTACTAGTATTATTCGAGGCTTCAAACCTTAAAGAATTTCACTGTTTCCCATCAACAGTTTGCCGATGACACCATTTTACTTACCATTGCCTCTATTCTGGAAGCTAAGCATTTCAAATTCTTGTTGTCATGCTATGAAGATACTTCAGGTCAACTCATCAACTATGCCAAAAGTTTTGTATTTTTTATAAACACCCCTGAATTAGGAAACAAAAAATTGCAAAAAATTTAGGTTGCAGTGTTAAATCTCTTCCCTCCACTCATTTGGGAATGCCTCTCTTCAATGGAACGACACCTATGGAGGTCTGAAACTCCCTCATTGATAGATTTCAATTAAAACTTGCTGGTTGGAAAGGGGCTGTGCTCTCAAGTAGAGCCAATGCACCCTGATAAAAAGTACTCTGCAAAATCTGCTCATTTATCTTCTCTCTCTCTTTAGAATCCCACAATCTATTGTAGAGAAGACTGATAAAATCCAGAAACGCTTCCTTTAGGATGGTGTGGAAGCTCAAAATAGGGTGTTGCTGGTCGCTTGAGAAAAAGTCTGCAAACCAAAGTTTCAAGGTGGGTTGGGCATCAAAAACCTTTAAAATATGAATAAAACACTTCTTGCTAAAATGGGCTGGAGGCTCCTGAAAGAGGATCTACCTTGATGCAACATTCTTAAAAGCAAATACTTAGAAAAATGATTATATCAAGGACTTTAGTATTTCAGATGACCTCCCTAAGGGCTCTCAGTTTTAGAACTCTTTGACAAATAGTCGGGAGTTGATCACTAAAAGAATCAGATGGGAGTTAGGAAATGGAAATCGGATCTCTTTCTGGGAAGACAAATGGAATCTTGTGATAAGCCAACAGCAAAGGGACACCATGCAAACTCAAATAAATAAGATCATACAAAAATATGGTGATAAAATTTGTAAGTATCTTAATAAGAGTGATTGGAAAAGAATTTCTCTTGAAGAAGCCACTAACAGTGACAGGGATAATCTGATTACTTTACAGAATATGATGTCCAATATCTATATTCCCAACATAAATACTGAAGATGAAATTATATGGGAAGACTCTGCTGATGGAAATTATAGTGTTCACTCGGGATATAACAGCCAGAGCCAAAATCAGAATCCTTCAATTCATTGGAAGAAAGTGTGGATCAAAGAACTCACACCCAAAATTAATTTCTTTTGGTGGTTGACAATTCAGAATAAATTCTTACAGTGGACAACATCAGAAGAAAAGGGCAAATGCTACCCAATAGATGCATCATGTGCAAAGTTGAGGAAGAAAATGTCAATCACCTTTTCATCCACTATCATTTTGCCACCTCGTTGTGGGGCCTGATATTAGAAAAATCAGGGTTAAAATGGGTTCTTCCCTCATCCCTTGATGACTTCTGGTCTCAATGGTTTCTCCATACAAAATGTAAATCTGTGAGACTCCTATGGGATATCATCTTCCCTCGTACCATTTGGGCCATTTGGAAGGAGAGAAACAGAAGAGTCTTCGAGGATAATAGTCTTCCTATAAACTCTGTCTTCAAAAGGTTATCTATGCTGATTATTGAAAAGTTCAAGTCAACTATTACCTCCAACAAAGAGAGTGCGAAGGACATTGACTCTAGATTTCTCAAAGGTTGGAATATTCAGATGGATCAGAATTCAAATCTTTGTAACTCCAGACATCCAAGACAAGAGACTACTTGGAAGCATCCTTTAGAGGGTTGGGCCAAGCTTAACTTCGACAGTCCTCCAGAGGAAATCCAGTTAAGGCAGGGAGAGGAGGTGTCATAAGCAATAGTAATGGTGAATTAATTGCTGCTTATGCTAGCAATTTGGGTTTCCAAACAAATCATTTTGCTGAAGCTATGGTTGCTCTTTGGAGGATCCAACTTGCTAAGCAACTGGACATAAGAAACCTATCAGTGGAAGGAGACTCCCTTAACATCATCAAATGTCTTCAGAACAATTCCCCACCTAGTTGGACAATAAGTAAGATTATTAAGAATTCACTTCATATCCTTAGCTCTTTCTCCCAAATAAACATTACTCACTCATATAGGGAGGGTAATAAAGTTGCGGACAGATGTGCAAACATTGGAGTTAATTACTCTTCACTGTGCCATTGGATAGGGAATATGGTCATCCCTTTGGAAGTTATGAACTTGGTTAATCATGAAAGTGCAGAGAGGCCATCATAACTCTGTCATGTATCTTCCCCAAGATACAATTTTATTTTGGCAGACTTACCTCTCACATGACAACATCCCCTTCATTGTGCCATTGTTTTTGGAGAATCCGGGTCATTGTTGTGTTAACCTTGCTTTTCATCTGTTTCAAAGCTTGAGACCATATCGAACCTCCCTTCAATAGAAGTTGGAGAAACAATAAGGAGCTATGGACAATTCTGGGCGCTGGAAATTTCTCCACTAGGGCAGTTGGCTTATACATATACTATAGTTATGGTTGGGAAGTTGGGCAGTCTAGGCAAAGCAAACCCCGCCATCGGGAGATAAGGGGTCTAATCTATTTTATATATCTTAATGGATATTTTTGCGTAGAAAGGAAAAAGCTTAGTACTATTTGAAAGAGCTTTGTCAATTGGTTTTGCTCTTGCTTTTAAATGCAATCCACTTGTAGATGAAACAGACTTCAGATATTAAGGTCGTTTCCACCTCTAGCACTGCAGAGTTTATCTTGATTCATCCTGCTAGAATCTTTTCTATTTTGACATAAAATAATTTGTCACTAATTCAGTTACTCTGGTTTTTTATCTGTAATTCCATATTGTTTTCTTCTTTGTCCGGCCTATGAAGTAATAATATTCGATTTCCAATGCAGGGAATGAACTGATCATATGATGGATACATTTTTACAAGCTTTTATGGGAGTATACCATATGGCTTATTGAAGTAATGCTCTCCTATATTCGTAGTCTTGTTGTACAATCATATTGCCACTTTGTACTGAGTGCACATATACCATGTTCTACATTTGTTGTCACAGAGCAAAAACAGAGAATTGTCTTCAAATTTGAAGATATAAATTCTAGCCATGATCCGTTTGCAGCCTTGGCTTTCTTGAATTTTGACTTGCATTCAGACCAATGCTCATTTCATCAGCAAATGGCTTGTATCATGTTTTGGATTAAGTATAAAGTCTCTCATTCTGTTCATTCAGGCAACGGAAAACACAAACTAGTCCAATTGGAAACAATTTTGCCTCCAAGGACCGTGCTTGTCCTGTCCTTAAATGAGGAGATGATTTTGCTATAAAGACTTTGCTTACTTGTCAAGGAAGGAAATTTATACTGGATAAATTTTCTATAAGAAAATTCCTATATCAGATAAATCCATGAACAATCTATGTTTCATCTGCATGCCAGTTATTAATTTTATGTTTTGATTCTCAGCTTCAAGACTCTGTATCATTTTAAGGTCACATCTTGCATTTTAGATGGATGAAATGGAGTTGACCTGGAAAATTATCATTGTATATAATTCCCTCTATATCATTTTGCTGGATTTGGTACAGAAGGTGGTCACAGAAACATCGAGTTATAAGTCATGTTTTTGTATATCTGTTTTCCCGAGACAGAAAGCTTCCTTAAGTTGCTAGATACTTCTGAACTGAAAAGTCCAGGATGGTTGTGATTTGTACACTTGCAAATGCACTCAGACTATCTGAATAAGAAAATATAGCAATTTTTACCAGGATTGAAACTGACTGCATATTTTATTTGAAAATTCATTATATGTTAAATTTTTAATTGCTTCTAAATTATATAGCTCTTTCTATTAACTCTGCGATCTATCTTGGCGTGGTTTTCTTGCAAGTTTTTCACATATCAAATAAGCTTCCTTCTCAGTACTAATTGAAGCGTATATCCAACGGTGTCCTTAATTTTTTCACTAAATGTTAGGAGTTCGCTTCTGAAATTTTCAGGCTGATTTACTAGAATATTCTGAATTTGCTCTCAAAGATCTGTTTGGGTGACTGCTTAGTTTTTTCATCTTGACCACCTGTATTTGCCTAGTTACATATAAAATCTGGACTAAAGGAGCAATGGAAATGTTTACCATGAATCAATCAGATCAGACATTGACTGGGTATAATGGACAGATCCAAAGTCATGTGACTGCTTAATCATGATATTCTGGCTGTCAGAATAACTACTTTTCTAAAATGAAAGCATTAGTCATAACCTTCATTTTTTTCCTTCTTGTTGGTCATTTGAGGACTTACTTTACTGACGCTTATTCCTTACAGGCTATTAAGAGGCACACAAACGGCTAATTTTCAAGTTTGTTTTTATGTATGTTAATTTATTCTTCATATTATCTTGCCCTTCAAAAGTAGATCTAATGTAGAATCAGTAGATTATGGCCAGGGTGGAATTGGCATGATAAATTTTAAGTGCCATGTTTTTTTTTAATTCAGTGGGAGTGGGAACTATTATTGCCTAGACTCTTCACAAAAATAAGCCATCTTACCATCTTCAATCTTCTATATTAATTGTTGCTGTAGTATGCTAATGCTTACCTTTGATCTTCTAGATCAACTGTTGCTCTGGTATGCTAACCCTTTTCTGATATTTGGCATCAAATTGCAGATCGTCTCACTATGGGGATGTATGAAACATTAGTATAGGAGTGCCTGAATGCAAATGTTTATCCTGAATACTTTGTTTGCTCCAAAGAACCATATATCTCTTGGCGATTATTTTTGCAATATTTGGTTTTTAGCTTCTTCTTTTTTCAATAAAAAATTAAGTTATTTTACTTTTGTGGGGTTTATTATAAATTGTTCTTGGTGACTGTATTGCATTATTTGGTTCTTTAATTTTCTCTTTACTGTAAGATATTATTTGGCTCTTTAAATTTTTTTACTTTTAAGATAATTTATTGTGGGATTTATTTAACATAGTTGATCTTTTTAACCTCTTTCACGTACAGTGGTAATAATAGGAAAGCGAACCCACAAAGCACAGAAGCACCTCTAGACAATGTTAGTAACAAGGAGAAGGATGCTAACCCATCAACCCGGGAACTCTTGTGTTTCACCCAAAACCTTGCTTGCAAATTAGCTTTTGATGTATGTAATGCCTTAAACTTTGTCTCACAATTATTATCAATGTGGGGCTGAAACATAGCTAGCTTTACATTGAATAACAAGTTGAATTCTTTCTATTCTTGATTTTGTGAAATTCGTTAAGATATTATATTTTTTACGTGCAGACAAATTCTGGGAAAAAAAATGCCAAATTCAGTCGGTAAATTTTTGTAGAAAAAACTAACCAGCCATAAAAGTTTTGGTTAAAACGAGCAAATGATTAACCTCACACCTTGTGCAAGTAGTGGAGTTATGTGATTGTGTAGATTTGTTGTATACGGCCAATGGAGTATACAAATGGCCACAAGATAATCAATCACAAAGAGTCTCATTTATTTGCATTGTACTAATGTAAGTACAAGCATATCTTGGAGACAATTTTCCCTTGCGACCTCTCATAACAATATACTAGAAGTATCTTCAAAATTAAAGGGATTTCAAAATTAAAGCAATCACAAAACACAACTAGCTCATTTAATTTCAGTGTTGTTCTAATGGCATATGTAAGAAACTATGTTTTGATTTGTCTTGGTCAAATAGAAGAGTTAACAAAGATTTAAGTTGTACATGAATTTCAAAGCAAGGAGTTTCGGCTGAATGGAGCAATTACAAAATGATTTTGCAACTTGCAACATTCCAGTGCTTCTACCTTCATCGTATAAAGTTAGTGACAACAAATGCCCCTCCCTCCCTTGGACATGATAAATAAAATATATGATCTTTAGTGAGGCAATTCCTCCTCAAAGGAAGTTGTGGCTGAATATGCATTCACCTATTCACTTGAATCATATAGAATCAGAGCCAACCTCTTCCCAATACTTCAATGATGAATTGCTAGTTTTTTCGATTGAAGACCACCTCCTGTTAAATTAATTGGTTGAGGTTCATAAATTTTATGAAGATTTGATTGAAGTAGGAATCTCATGCAACATCATTTAGTTTTTTCCCCATTTGGTAAAACTTGCTTCAGGTGAAGATATCAAACGACGCAGCAAACAATTCAGCTATGTTTTACCAATTTTACCAATAATAAATGCAAACACAATTTTAGAAGAAGTGAAACTTGCATGTACATTTTAATGTCCCACTTCTAGGATTAATGGGAAAAAGGCAATCAACAAACCCTTCAAAACTCAACTCAAGTGCAAATAATGAAATCCAATCAAAAGTATTTGTACGATTCAAGTAGATGACTCAATAAACCCAAAGATAGGGGTTTAATGGCCTCTATCAAACAACACACCAATTAATTCTCAGTTGAACTAATAAGACTCAGAAAAACAGATTGTTCTCCAATAAACATGAAGATAAAACGCAATTGCAAGAGATCTCCAAATATGATCTAAATCCTTCAATACAAATCTTTGAATTACCAATGCAAGTCACTGTACTTGAGCACTCATCAAATAAACACGACTTAGCTGTAACTAACACTTGAAAATACTCTCAAATATTCTCATATGAATCTTAGCAAGGCATGTATCAAGACACTAATCCAATTGACTTTCTCCCAACAAATATTCTCTAGTTAAACCACATTTAGATCTGCAATGGAGGGCTTCGAAATCACCCAAGTAATATGCAAACACAGTCATCAAAATATTTATCAACATGCCACATGTAGTTTGCTGCCATTGAGGCTTCAAACCATCATTAAATCATATATTAATCCCAGTCGTTGCACCCAGACATTAGAGACACTCAACATGCATGTAAATTGATGCAAAAATCAATGTTGACACACCATAATGATGACATTAGGCTTATACAAGCAATACTACAGTTCTTTGATCTGAGGAAGCTCAAACAGGCTTCAAAATATTAAATATTCACTCCCCAAACTGAGTCGATGATAGGAAAGAAGAACAAATCATTTATTTAATAAATATGAACCTCCAAAGAAGATCGCTGGAAAAAGGAAATAACAATAGGCTATATTAATAACCACCAAACTTGCCCAACAAGTCGTTGCAATAAAGGAACCAAAACCTTGCAACTAGCTTAGTCGATCTACTTCAAAGGATGCTTTAAATCTGTCCACACACATCACCAAAGAGGTCGTTGCAGTTATGACACGTGAACATGCAAAAATTTGATCAATTATTACTCAAACAATCCACAAAAACCATGAAACAAGTCATTAGGGCTGGCATGCAAGTCACAACCAAGTCGATTTGCAAAAGCTCTTGAAAATACTTCAATTGATACCAAAGGAAACAACTACAAGGTCTTCATTGCAAAAGAGATAGAAAGAGAGCAAATAGCATCAAAGGTGGGCATGCATCCCAACTCCAAGCATGGAGTTCAAATTGAGTCATCCAGAAGGATAACCTTCACAATGATCCCAAAATCTCCTTTTGTAAACAAGGAGCACAAAATTTGAAGTCCCTTGTGGACGGAAATCATAATTTAAAAATAGTTTATTCTCCCTAAGTGTGGTGTCCCCTTTCTAAGAGTAATTTGACATTAAAAGGCCACCCAAATATTATTTAATTAATTCCCCTTTTTATTTTACATTTTGGAAATTAAATTAAATATCAATTGCTCCATAAATAATTAAATAAATATTGTTTTATAATGTCAAATGCTAAAAATCATTCTCCGGGCAATATTATTTAATTACTTAGCATAATTTCCCCTTGCAACATCTTAAAAGCCCATAGGAAAAATAGACTAAGAGTCTTCAAAAATGGGGACATTACATGTAAAATTAAACTGAAACAGTCTAGTGAGATGATGACCACCTTGTTATGGACCAAAAAAAGAGTAGAGATTAATTCTTTCAATACTGAATTTCAACATATAAATTCTTCAGCCATTGCCTGCACACCCTTTGAACATGTGGTGATTTATTAGAGTACAAAGACAACTGTACAACGTGTGTTTAAAACTCCATTTCTACGATAGAAGCTTCTAGAGCTATAAGCAATGTGGATTTTCCAATCAACTCCCTAATATACATTCTAAGAAAACAAATTAATTGAAAATTATAACTTCTAGTTTAAAACATAAGCTAAAATACTGGCTTTAAATAGTGTTGTTGGAAACAAATCAAGAATGTTAAGGATTGACATGACATGGAAGGAAAGAAGTCGCAACAAATAAATCAACATAAGAACACTTTGCGTACGTTGGAGAAACACATTGTGGGGAAACTCATATCATGGAAATGGTTATGCCTCTACTCTTGCCCTTAAAACTAAAAATAGAAATGCAAAGTCGGTCCCATTGGAAAGTGATGGACTGCAATGAGCACCGATTCAAACACCTTGCAACATTGTCCCACGCTATCTTTACATGATTATATTACTAAGGCAGTCTATGTAATAGATGTACTTCCTCAAACTTTTGCTACAACTCTAGCTCGTCATATGAGATCAAGATACACATATTAGTATAATTTATTTGGCTTAAATAATGTTGCCAACCGTAGCGAGGAATTCAAAGTGGAAATGATAATCTACTCAATTGATTTGGATTTCTTCCAAGTTGGTCCAAATGCCCAATAGTTACTCTGGGTCAAACTCAACACTTGTTGAATATGTCAATGCCAGTCAGGAGAAAGTCAACATTTTGCTGAATTTGTTAGCTTTTAGTAGGATGTTTTGAATAGTTGTTAAGTTTTTCCTATTATACAATCTTGCAGTTGCTACTCATCAGTTCCCTAAGCTTCCAAACATTTTTGAGAGCCTATGACTTTACATAACTAGAGTCTGGTGTCTTCTTCTTCCTATCCTTCATGTTTTGTAGGTTGTTTATGTTTTAGATGTTGTTGAGGTGTGTACTCATCACATGTTTGTCTTGAAGGACTTCAATGCATCTATGTTGTTTTCAATTATCCATTTTGCGTCATACCTTCCTAATTTAGGAGCATTTTTGTTCCCTAAAGTTAATTTCTTAAATATATGAGGGTTCAATTCTCTGACCTTCTCCTTGAGAACCATTTCACTTTACTGGGTAGTTTTTGTTGGTAGTTGAAAGTGTTCGGATGCGAAGATTGCCTCGTCATCAACATAACATGGGATTGCTTCTCAAGTGTGGGACTTGCACCTTGAAGAAAATTTCACTATAGAGTTGGTTTTTATCTAATTCTACTCCTAATGCTACCACCAATTATCTTGTGAACAATGGCGGGATAAAATGGATAAGTTGAGAAAACACAAAAGGTTGGTGCTATACCAAGAAACGCTTATTCCAGTAAATATGGACATATTCCAGTGAATCTGGACTCCAGTATTATAGGTTTTGGAAGAAATCTATCTCCGTTTTTGCGTATATTGGATTCTATTTTCGGCTATACTAGATTCCATTATTTACTATTAGTGGATTCCATTAGTAGCAATATTGGATTCCAATATTGTTGTTATTGGACTTATTCGAGTCCCAATTTTGTTATTATTGGATTCCAGTTTCGCTATTATTGGATTCCAATATCGCTATTATTGGATTCCAATATCGTCATTATTGAATTCCAATTTCACTACTATTGGAATCCAATTTCTAAATTTCAATTTTTGGATTTCAATTTCGTTATTTTAGGATTACTATTTTTTTATTTTTAGATTCCTCCACATAAGCCTAGCGGTCGTTTACTTACATAAGCCTTGCGGTTAACAAACTTAAGGCTAGCAACCACTAACTTACATAAGCCTACCAACTGCTAAGCTACACAAGGCTAGCGACCGTTAAGTTACATAAGACTAGGCACCACAAAGTTACATCAGCATAATGGCCGCAAGATGTATAATCCTAGTGGACGCTAAGTTACATAAGCGTAGCAGTCACTAAGTTACATAAGCCTCATTGCCTCTAAGAAACATAAGCCTAGAGGGCACTAGGATACATATTTTTAACATTTATTTGATAAATTTGTAAAATGGAAATCATTGTAATGTAATTTAGCTTTCTCTAAGAATTTCAAAATAGAAGAAAATATAGATAATGTTAACTACTTTTATGATTTTCCATTATGTAAATCATAAAGAACAACAAAGAGTTAAGAATTACATTAAACATTTTGTTTTGAAATATGGATTTAACAAAAAAGTTTCCACAGGCAATAAATTCCATCAGGATAATTATATTCAAAATTACATAAGGATTGATCCCTCTCAACAGTATCTATTCCATCCAATTTTAACTAAAATGCATTAATTATTGTTCTTGATTTTGTACAAGGTATGACTTGATACCATAATGTTCCCGATTTGGTATTTTAATTTGATCTCCTTTTCATATTTTTCTTGGACTCCATGCCTAGATGACACTTTCTATATCAATATCTGATGCATCCCTTGATTTTTTCCATCATTGCTTTTTATTTAAGAATTTCACGCACCTTTCTTTTTCTATATTTTCTTTTCCTGTGGTTTCCTACCAATGTACACATATCTTTTGAGCCTTTGTGTGAACATCCTGTATTAGAATTCATTCTACTTTTCTCATCCATATCGATACATTATCATTAGCTGGTATTATGAGATTCATTTTCCCATCATTCACATCCAATACTAGGTTGAATTTATCTTGAGGTCTATCACAAATAGTCCCAACATATACATCAGAAATAAACCTAACTTCAATTTATCTATATATTTCTCACAATTTTGGCTTATATCATAAATTCTAGAATTTGCAGTGAATGCATTAAATATCCCCATCTTCATCAAATGTATCCTCTGAGTCACTACTCATGATGTCTAGTATGTCATCAACACCCACATGCAAAACTTTTGGAATCACATCCTTAACCATTTTTCTTTCTTTTCAATTAGATAAAATATCCCTTATTTTCACTTTCTTCAAATAAGTCACAACCATCAATTGTGTATGGCAGTATTATTCTTCCATTGAATACAATACTTATTGTTACAGTGAAGAATCTCGAACCCATTTCTCTGCAATTTAGTGTAGTTCTAGATGGATAAACTAGTCCGTCCGCAACTATCAAAAATTTGGAGAGTAAATCCACATATGATCCTTCTTTAAATACAAAGTTTATTTTCAACTATATCCACACATTAAAAAGAGATAATTAGTCATGTAGACACTTAAATATTAAACCTATAAAGAATTTAAAAATTAGAAATATCAATAACAATTCCAAAGTTAAAACAAATGTTTGAAATCACAATGAAAAAATTAAAAAACATCTTATATGAACATCTCTAAAGCCTCCTTCTAAGGGTTAATTTTTTTGGCCGAATGCATGTCCAACTATTTATTGGGTGATGGTAATATTTCAATACTACCTTTCAAAACTACAAATTTGTGATATTTATACTACCTATTTTATATTTATTTTATTATTTTTAATATACATTTATATATTTTATCATCATTTACATAAATATATATATATATATATATATATATATATATATATATATATATATATATATATAACGGTTTATTTTAAATATTTGTAAGTATTTTATGGCTATAATCATGAAAAACATCTAAACAACTATCAAATTTAACCCTTACAGGATCCTTTAATCTAAGTATTGAACATCTATAGAATTTGGCTAGCATTAAATACATTACATAAGTGGTTGTTGTCATTTATGCCAAATACCAATTATATTATCATCATACATATATGGCTATTCATGCATATCACCTTTTTCAAATCAATAAATGTTGACCTTGAAAATCCTATCCAAATTATACTCTAAGATGGATGTCATCTATTTGAGAACTTATCATCTTTTCCAATAAAACTTATAAACTTTTACCTCAGTCTCTATATAAGGATTTATGTTATTAGATGACTATTTTCATATTGAATAAATTTATTAATGATTCATCAAAAAAACATTTCTATTCTGATCATAAATTTTCTTTCTGCATTATATATTGTGTACGTAAATAGTGCTCCTTTTTTTTTCATATAAACCATTGTATTTGACTCTTAGATCCCACAAATATGTGTATCATTTTATCCACAAATCACATATTCTATGGCTTTCAAAATTTATCTATCCTAGTAGCCATTTGGACTTACAATTTTCTTGCACACGCACTCATGTAGATATTCACTAGAATGACATTTAAAATTGTAAGTGATCGCACTTCAAAGTGTGATCCTTGATTGCACTTAGAAGTACAAGTCTTGGCATGTCAAATTGTGAGTGATCACACTTTGAAGTGTGAGTGATTGCACTTTGAAGTGTGAGTCTCAACTCACTATTCTAACTGTGATCAATCACAATTCGAAGTGTGATCACTCATATTTTGAAGTGTGTTCAGTCATAATTTAAGAGCGAGGATTGAACCTATATAAGGGATTTATTTTAACTAGAGCATAGTAGCAATGGATTATTCAAAAGTTATCTTGTAGCCACGTATAATAAACTTCAAGATTATTCCTTTATAATATATATAGCTAAATACATCTAATATCACTAACATTAAAACCTTCAATCACTACCTCACCATGCCTCATGTGTATTTCATTATTACTTCATGTCAGAATAAAATCAAGAAAATTATATGAAATAAATATCTTATAGATTAAAGTAAGATGAAAATTACTGAAATGGCCACTGTATTACTGAAGATGAATTTATATAGTTTAAAGTAATCTTAGGTAATGATAATGGATTGAAAATATTTGACTACAAATGAAATCATTTTTTCCCATGATAAGATCTAATTCTTACAGGATCATGGCCGTAGTGCCTTAAAAATAGATGGGTGTTAACGAAAAATCTACCATTCAAATACTAATGAACACTAATAAGATATATTAATGTATTACTGAGGGGTTATTGTGGTATATATTGTAGATTTTTTATCAAATAAATGATTTAGTGATCTAACAATATGAAGAGCAGTAAAAAAGGATAGATGGGAGTCGAGTTTTGGGATACTTCTTTATAAACTCTAGGTTCAAAGTGCATTATAATGGAGCTCATCTTGATAGATAAACCACACATATTAATCCTTAAAAACATTAGAGGAAGATTTGAAGCCTTTTTACAAACCCATAACACCTAAAGAGTTTGTTAATGTGTTTTAAAAAATAATCCTGGTGGTATGGATGGTAGATCAATATGCAAAATCAAGTGAATATTGGAATCTATGTATGGTCATGGTGGTCATCAATAGCATATGAAGTTATAAATTTGATATTATTTGGGATGGCCTTATTTTTCTCCACAAATAGTCCTCCGCTACACATACTCAATAAAATTCAATGGATACCACATCATTTAAATTTTTGATGACAATATTCTAGAGGATATTTATGTTATGAATGAGTTTCCAATCTACAGTGAGGTATTTTTTAACAAATATGGTTCTTCAAGAGTGGGAGAACCAAATAGATTTTGGAGAACAAAAGAACGAATAAATATTTATGGTAGGAGATTTCAATGAACAAGGATTTTTATCTTTAACACATTTTTGACAAATTTTGTAGATGAGCTCTAAATAAACTTATTTCCACCATTTCTTTTTTAGGATTAATACCACAATTATCTAGGAGCATTATACTAAATTTTATTTATATACATACAAGAAAATTTTGACCGTAATAGTTTTGGGGTTGAAAGAGTTTTACTTCCTTCTTTTTTGGGAGGTGAAAGTGTAAGGAAATTGTGAGATTTACTATCTTGGAAATACATATGTATAATGACCAAGGAGATAATTTATAGGATTATACGTTGTTTCATCCATATATATGTTCATACTCATACCAACTCTACAAATAGTATGGTCATTTTATTTAAGGTCGGTATACCATGTTTTATATGGATAAGGTCATTATACCATGTTTATATGGATAAAATGATACAAAGAGGTTTTCTCTTCTTGACACTAAGATATGAGTCACAATTCAATAAGATTCACTTTACCAAGTGAGATACCTATGTGAACATAATAAATCTCTTCACCATATCTAATGTAGTAGAAATCATTAAGGTCAAAATGGACATTGTACTACTAAAGAGGAATTTATATAGTTTAAAGTAATCATAGGTAATGATAACGGATTAAAAATATTTGACTTCAAATTTTATTTCCAAAGATAATATCTAATGCTTATAGGATCATGGCTGCAGTGCCTTAAAAATAGTTGGTTGTTAACAAAAAAATTCTACCGTTCAGATACTAATGAACACTAAGATATATTAATGTATTACTGAAGTGTATGAAATGATACAGAGAATAGAAGGATCAAAGAGGATTTCTTTGTTTGAAAATTTATCTAGTTTAAAATTGTAATGGTCAAATAGGAGTTACAATTCAAGATCACCTTCATTACCAAGAAAGAGACGTATGTATATAAAATAAATACCTCCACAATATGTCAAGAAGAACTCTACGAAGAGGGGAAATATCCTCTACTATGATTGGCAATTCAAACTCTATAGTCAAGTTATGCAGATAAGATCTAAATATACTTTTTATGTTATTTAGATAATGCATCTAAACAATATAATCATGATGTAATTAAAAAGTTTTTCTAAACAGATAGTTCACTTTGTTTCTTAATTTGAAAATAGAGGTTGAATAACAAATCATATTAATGAATCTAAGCGACCTTTAAGACATCCCTTTTTAATAACTACTAATATATATTATGAGAACTACTTAAGTCTTTATCCCTCTCTAGGGTATATAGTGTTATAATTGGCTCTGTCAGGGATAGTCCATCCAATATGATACAAATATAAATAATTAAAGAGAGGTATAAACATTGCAAAAAAAAAAAATAATCAAATCTAAGTATGTTTTGAACCCTTAATAAAACATGTTTCACAACACTTTTCTCATTACACTAATAGCTTTATTGTGAAGGATGGCTAGTGAATTCTAAGCTCTAACTATTTCGTTGTGGCTGACCTTAGAGACCACTGGGATTAGAACTATATATGTATTTACCCCTCAATAGTGCACATATTTCCTCACTTTTCTCATTACTTTAATTGTTTTCATGTTAATGATTCCTAGCCACCAAAGGTCTAAATATTTCATTGTGACTGACCATAGCTACTGCTAGGAGGAAAACTACATTCATCCATTGGGAAATATGACCATGGTTTGATTGCAAAAAATCTAAGTATAGTTTGATTTTTTGGAGATAGACAAATAATTTTATGATTTATGAACTTCCTTGTGTAATCATACGTAACATGAGTCCATCATCTTGATTTTGTAAGAGTGCACTAAGAGATTTGGAAATATTTAATGTTTTTTATGACTAAGTAGATACCTCTATGGCCATTGAGACTTCATTTATCCAAATATATAGATATGGTTCTACTTAGATATAGATACTAAAAAACATAGTAATGAATATTAGCGGTCGCTAAGACCTTAATTTCAATAACTTGTAATATATATTATGAGAACTACATAAGGCTTGATCCCTCTCGAAAGTATGTAGTGCAACACTTGGCTCATTTAGAGATAGTCCAACCCATATTATACAAATATAAATAATTAAAGAGAGACATAAAAATATCTACAATAAACTAATCAGATGTACATAAATATTTACCACATTAGAAAATATGTATTGCAGACACTTTTCTTAGTTCAAAAAATAGTTATCCATCGAATGATGCCTAGAAAACACTAAGCTCTGAATATTTTTTAGGGGATGATCTTAGCGACTGTTAAGATCTATATTTTTGTAGTGGTTGACCTTACAGACCACTAGGATCATAACTACGTATGTCTTGACCCCTCAAGATTGCATGTATTACTGAATTTTCTCATTGCATTCATATTTGTCCTGTGATTGATGCCTAGCAATCGCTAAGCCATAAATATATCATTGTGAGTGACCTTAATGACCATAGGATCATAACTAGGTATGTCTTGACCCCTCAATGTTGCATGTATTTCCACACATTGATCAATGCATTCATAGTTATCCTGGAATAATGCCTAGCGATGCTAAGCTAATGATATTTAGTTGTGGCTAACCTTAATGAACTGCTAGGATCAGAACTAAGTATGTCTTGTTAATATACATGCTACACTTTGCTCATTTCATTAATATTTTTCCTATGATTGATGACTATCAACACTTCTTAATTTTATTTTCCAACTGAGTTTTTAATATAAAAAATATTTTGAATAAGAGACATAAAAGTGTTGATGTAAATTCAATTATGTCCTTTAGCTCATTATCTATTTGTGTTGGTGATATATGCATCATTACTGGACCTCGAATCCTTCAACATGATGGGAGAACTGGCGGTTTCAATGTAGATGCTTATTTATATTCCTATGTTCGACACCAGAATAATGAGAGATACCATTTTTGATCCAGCTATCCTTAAATCATGAATTTTCAGCATTACTCAGCTATTTTTTCCATAGTAAAAAATGAAAGTTCTTGATGTAGATGTCATAGAAGAAAAGGGTATCCCAGTAGATCAAGAAATAAGTTCCTAAGACATAAGGGAAATAAAAAGAGTTGGCCTCCATTTAATTGTTGTTAAGCCAGAGGTGCTTCCATTTCCAGAACTAATCACTTCCTACCTAATTTTTTCCAAGGCCAAGGAGTGGACCTTATTTTTTAAATCGTGGAAAAACAGAATAGGTTTTTATGTTGAGCATGCATACATATGTTATTACAAACTTCCATTGTCGGAAACCCTATACAATAAGGATATAGTTGAGTCTTGGATGACCACAAGGAAAATAAGAGATATTTTATAGAGTTGGGCAGTGGACCCAATAGATAATATGGATGATTCTGATCTGAGAAAAATTATTATTAATAAGTTTAGACCAGGATTCTGTATTGGCGCGGCCCTCATGAATAGGCTATATGGGAAAACTTCAGTCTCTAAGGTTGATGTATCCTAGATCCCTTTACTTTATATGATTATTGATGAAGGAAATATTCCTTCTTTAGGGAAAGTGCTATGTTTCAATTTGGTGAGCTAAATAAAAAAATTGTGGACAATGGGAAATCATTTTACATGGCTTCCTATCTTTTGGATGCAGTCTTTGGTATTCTCAAATGTTCAGAATTCTATCAAAATGGCTTCCTTCATTCCCTTTGCATCTAAATGAACTATATTCATACTTGTATGCCCATCAGTTCATATCTCATATTCAAGATATATGCAAGTATTTATATCCTTCTCTCTACCAACAAATACAAAAAATAGTGACACCTAGATTATCTGTTAACATCCTCACTTCTATAAGGAAAATAGGAGTTATATTCTTCTATCCATAATATATTGTTATCATGATCGAGAGGCTCCTTACACCTCCTTTTCAGTTTCCATACTATGTGCCTGACAAATTGACAGAACAAGAGGTGGCATATCAAATTTACAACGATATTACTAGAAAGTGCAAAGAGAAGAAACTTAAAATACATCCCCCCTCTCAGTCAGTGTGGGATGTAGAAAATTTAATAGGTGGCCTAATCTGAAAGTCATATTGGCCCATAGAAATTCATTCCATCTTCCCCAACACCCTCTAAGGCAATATGACCACATGAAAAGGATTTCCAAACACCTTGAATCGCTTAGAGGACAAATAAGTATATCATATGCACATGAGGATGATGTCAATGACTATGTATGGATTACTCTAATAGATGATAGCCTTGTTAAGAAGAATATGAAGATGATAGGGGAAGTTCCCCCTCTTAGAGGAAATTTTAAAAAGGAGGCTGTAAAGAGAAAGGAAACATTCTATTTGGATCCTTTAGAAAAGTCCCACGCTCTCCATTCTCTAGGTCCTCCAATGTTTCATGTGTTAACTGAAACTCTATATGAGGTTCAAGATGTCAGGCCCGCACCAACTGAATCTCCAACATTGGTGCCATATGCCTTAAATTCTTTAAATGAAGAAGAAGAGACAACACAAACTGAAATCTCAGCCAATGTAGTGATAGTGCAACCATCTCAATATTCTCCCTCCACTCCACATGAAGTGAGAAAAGATTGGGTTGAGAAATCCATAATTTATCACAAAGAACAACCAGATTGGGAGGTACAAGAAGATCCCTTGGTAAATAATGAATTCAATCTGAGAACGGGAACCTTGAAAAGGATTACCAAAAAGAAGATGGCAACACAGCAAGCCATTTTATGGCATTAAACTTCAAAATACCACTTCTCTCTTACAAAGAAATGAAAATCCAAAGGCTCCCAAGTGGTGCAATATGAAGAAGATCCATAGATTCCTTGATAAGGGATATATTTGAAGTAGTTGTAGAATTAGTGAGAGGCGTATGTGCTAGAAACAAAGAGCTTGAAACTCAATTAAAGGTAATAGATCCTTGTAGGTAAATTTTCTGATGTAGAAGAGGCATTACATGGCCTGTACAATACTATAAATAATTCATTGAGGAAAAGATGAAGCCAATAAGCCTACCTAAGAAGATCATAAATATCATTAAAAAAATGAGATCCATGTAGAAAACATTAATTTATATGGGACAGGTTATTGAGGAAGGTATTTGTAAAAACCTTCAATTAGAACCATGGAAGATACTGGTTTATGCCAGATATACGCTAATTATACGAAAGAAAGAATAAGAGAATGGAAATATCAAGTAAGCAAACTATCTTTCCAGTTTGATGACATATTTTCAAGAGGAATTCAAATTTTCAAAAAAGCCTTAGTTATGGAAGTATTTAATGAAAACCATGAGTTGGTTTCTAGTGAAGATTTTTTATATCACTTAGGATATTATTGGTTAATTTTCAAAGGATAATAATAGAGGAAAATTAAGGAGAAACTTTACATATCATTAATATTGTCTCTAAAATCAGGGGAAAAATACAGAAAATATAGACTCTAAAGGAAATCACAATAAAATCAAATGTTACTCAGCAGGTTTTGTTTGACAAGGCTAGTGTGTTCTTTAAAAATCCTATTGTGGACATAGGAAAGATAGATATAGATTACAAGATTTTTAAAGAATCCTTTCTTGTGACACAAGAGCAACATGATACAACAGGCCTCGCACAAGAGCGACAAACTTAGGAAGAAACTTTACATGTGAACCCACAACAACACTAGTCGATAAATAAGCAAGATCCACAATTATTCGTGAGTCACAGTATTTGAGCATAGTGGGCAAGAAATGAAATATATATATAATGTAAATAGAGTAATATTTATGATTTATTGAATGTTCATTTATATATTCCAAATTTTATACTTAGTTTAAGATGCACATGGTAGGTGTACATCCAAATATGTGGTTGTGGCATAACCTTACTTTTTTTTGTTAATTCCTAGCGATCGCCAATATTAAATAACTATTCCAAGGCACGACCCAGAGGAATCTAAGCTAAAAATATTATTATTTGTATTGTTAAATGATAGAAACCCATGAGCTTGAAATATTATATTTCAGAAGTACTAGCTTAACTTAGCGACTGCTAAGCTCAAAACATCTTGCTATAATTTGTTAAAACCTAGCGACTTGTAAGATTGCAATATAATTTGCTAGGTTATGTCGAGGCAGAACCTAATGGACACAAATCTCAAAATATCCTTCTCTAATTTGTAAAATCCTCTTGACCCTTAAGATTGAAATATTATATTGTTTAAGTACCTAGCAGCCGCTAATCTCAAACTATGTTAATTTAATCTGTTAAATCCTACTGGACGCTAAAATCATTATTATGTTATGACATATCCTAGCTACGACTAAGCTCATAATATCTTAAATTAATTTCTTAAATATTGACAATCGCTATGCCGAAATTATTATGTCATGGCATAATCTAGCGGCCTTTAAGCTCACAACATATTACTTTATTTTGTTAAAACCTAGTGACAGGTAAGCTCCAAATATTATATTGTGGCATAAAATAATGGTGGCTAAATTCAAAATATCATTCAATAACTTTGAATTTTTAAATCCCAGGGACGGCAAGCTACAAATATTATGACGTGACCTAGACTAGCAGCTAATAAGATAAAAATATCTTCCATTAGTTTGTTATGGATTGTCTACGCGTAATATGTTGTAGCCTATCATAATCTTCGCTAATCTCATAATATCTTAATTTGAAAAGTTAAATCCTAGCGAGTGCAAGATCCAAATAATATGTTGTGGCATAACCTAGCAGCCTCTAAGCTCATAATATCTTAATTTAATTTATTATATCCTAACCACCGCTATGCTTCAAATAATGTGTGGTGGCATAACCTAGTGGGCATTAAGATCAAACTATTGTACTTCAAATTCTAAAATCCAAACTATAAATTTTAAAATTATATACACATTCATTTTCATAAAATAGGATTCGTTTGATTCATTTACTAAAGGCTTTAGCTAGCAAACACTAAGGTCTAAACGTCAAACATTTTATGTGTTATACTAGTTCTCCAAATTAAATTTGGTTTCCTAACATAGTGGTTCATTGTACTCAAAACATCTTACTTTAATTTGGTAAAATATAGCAACATCTAAGATTAAAATATAATTTGGTAGGTTATGTTGAGGCATAACCTAGCGGATGGTAACCTCAAAATGCCTTTCTTCAATTTGTTAAATGTCAGTGACCCTTTAGCTCGAATTATTACATTGTTTAATTACCTAGTAGCCACTAAGCTCAAACTATGTTAATTGAATTTGTTAAATCCTAGTGACCGCTAAGATCCTAATATTATGTTTTGGCATATCCTAATGGCGGGTAAGCTTATTATGACATGGCCTAAGTTCCTAACCTAGAAAGGATATTCCTTCCTTTTTGTTCGAGGATAACAAAATATATGGAATAAATGTAAATATAGTATTTTGTCCAAATAACTCCCCTCATTATGTGGACAACTTACATTCCATTCTGGCTCTAAAGATCTACACTGCATCTTGCACACACCTCATTTGCTCCTTTGGCACATTCTTGTGGTTGCAGATTCCTCACGCGCCCTTGCGCCCTCTTTTTTCCATTTCCCCCTCACACGCACCCTCTACACATTCATCTTTTTCCCAACATTGCATGCACCCTGTGCGTGTGCCCTAGACTTGCTTTCCAAAATCAGCTAAGTCCTTGGCTTCCTCATGCACTTTTCTTCCTTTCTGCCACATATTATCTTTGTAATAATTGTGCCTTGACCATACAATTCTCCTCTATTTGATTCTCACATTTCTCTCGTGTGTGTTACCTTTTCTCATGCCCTTCCTTTGTTCTCCTCTTGTGCCTCAATCTTCCACGCGCATGCATTTGTGCCTTCTTTTGCACTATTTTGTGCCACGTGACATCTGTCAGACATTTAGTGTGTTAAATGAAACTAATCAAAGCGCACAAACAAGGCGCCGGATTCTTGAAATGAACCAATGGGAGACATGTGGTGGAAAATGAAAAACCAGTTGTACAGTTGACTGATCTCTCAATCAATTAGCATCTGACACATCTCTTACGTGTCCAATTTGCAGTGCGGATCTTCTGACAGTCATAACTTTTGCTCTAGTGCTTAGATCCTCACGCGCCTGGCCTTGTTGGAAAGCTGCTGACATGGGCTACACTTGTGCTCATGTTTTATTCACTAAGCTATAAATTGAAACTAATATCTACATATCTTCAAAAGAAAATGCTAATCAAACAATGAACCATCAAGATAAGAGCTTAAAGGAAATGCTTCTTCAATGCATATACATGCTAAGCTATTTCCTACTCTCTATGATTGCTAACTTAAACTATGAACCTATGAAGAACATAAGCAATCAAAGTGGATTATTGCTTGATCTCAAGGATTGAGAATGGAATCTCACCAAGAATGGCTACAAGGCCATTTTGGATCTTCCCATATTACTCAAGTTTGAGTGAAAGGATGCAAGATGGAGAAGCTATTTCCAACAATGGAGAATGGCTCTAAGATCAAAATGCTTATAGTATTTCACTATTCAAAGCATGGTCCAAGAAGAAAGGTAAGGATGGTTCTTTATATAGATTTCCTAAAGGTAAGGCTAGCAAATTGATGAAAGTGGGATAAAGGTAAAACAAGATTAGGAATGGATAAGGTTGCTTTATAAAAGGTAATCTTGATTTAAAAGAGTTTAATTTGTCATTAGTAAGTCATGGGAGTTGGGGGATGTTTTAATTAATCAAAGGTGATTAATTAATAGGTAGAGGTAAGGTCAAAGAAGCTAATTAGAGGAAAATCAATATGATTTGTGAGATGTAAGAGAGGAATTTGATCTAAATAGTAATTTATTGATTTAGAGTTGCGAGTGTAATTAATTAATAATAATAAATTAACCCAAGTAGAAGTGGATATTAATTAATGAAATGTCATTAATTGACATCTTTAATGATAGGAAGGATAATTAATTAACAAAAGGTCGTTAATTAAGGAATATGAAGAGGAATGTTAGCTAATTAGCAGAAAAGTGCTAATTATTATGGAAATGACGAGAAAGAGGATAATTAGTGCAATCTTAGCATTAAAGGTTGCGTAAGCAGATTTTAGGTGTCTACATTTTCCCCTGTTTGGGGTGGCGTAAGTGACGCCACTTCAAAGATAGTAGACAAGTACAAACAAATAATTTTTTTGAAGAGATAGAAGAAAAAAATAATAGAATGAAGGATGCCCCCTCGAGTGTCAATGGGGTGATGAAAGAGGGCGATTGACGATCAAAAAGATGAAAGAACATAATAGAAGTAAAATAATTGATCCCTATTATGCCAAGTTACTTTTGAAGAAAAGTGTTGATAGAAGGAGAGTGATATGGAAGAAAAATGAAGATGAAAAGAGATGGATATAGCTATCATCTTGTCAATGTAAAAACCAACTTTATTTCATCATTTTGTTTATGATCGACGTCATCGGTCCTTATTAAAAAGAATGAACAGAAGTGTAGAATAACATGAAAATCCATATACAAACAAATGTCCATATCTAAAAACACCAACTCCATGCAACATACAAAATGGAATGCAATACGAGAAAGTAAAAGATGCCTAACTCCCTACAACATACATAATGCAATGCAATACGAGAAATTTAACAAGCTAACCTGATAAAGAAACATAATGTAATGTTTTTGTTATCAAGCTTTGATTCTAACCTGTGTAAATTAACAAGAAGGGTTAAAATATGGTGCCCCGAGCAAGGATACATGTAAGGGGAATAACGAAGGACACTTGGGTCTTATGAAAAGCAATGTACTATGAAACAGTACTAGGCAACTCATTGTGCCCCAGAGTACAGACATAGTAAACAAATTAGCTTTATTAATGGAGGTAGATCAAGATGATCTATGAGTCACACGCAAGCTTAGGCAAGAACTAAAGAGTGATGTTTTTTAGGATGATTTATATTGTTTTTTATTTTCTTGAAACATATTTAAGTTTTCTGAAGCTATGTATAGGAAGACAAAAGTGTGGATGCCCCCAGCGATAGATGGGATGTACAAAGGCAGAATGTCATGCATACGAGAAAGTGAAGATGTGATATCCCCCAATGATTAGGTGGGAGTATTCAAAGAAAAACTCTTCACAGATAGAAGGGGTATCAAGGCCAATATATAAAATAGGTTCAATCATGAGGGAACAAGGATGCCCCCAACGTAAGTTGGCTAAGAAACACATGATAGAAAGGAAGTGGGTGATTAATTTATTAAAGGGGGACAAAGGTGTCCACAAACATATAAAAAAGTCCATTTTATACACATGGATGTTCTAAATGATTTCCGAAGAACAGAGGATGCTATGAAAATATTTAAAAGGTGGTTGATGAAAAAGTGATTAGACCAAGGTACAAATCTTGAGACATGACATGCACTAAAGCAAGAGTTTCAAAAAGTTCCAAAAATAAACACTTGGTAACATACTAATCATGTTTACTCATCGAGATCATGTGTGTGCACATGGAAATGAATTACCTCTTGAAAGAAAGAGTTGATAGATAATAAGTGAAGACACTAGACATTGTGTAGGAATAACTTAGTTTGAAAGGTGATGTTTGAATAGATTGTGGAAGGAGAGCCGTACATTGCTCCACTGTCAGTCAAGCGTCCATAGCCCCGACAGAGATGCATTTGATTCTAATCACAACATTGCTCTACTGCCAGTCAGGCATCCATAGCCCCGATAGAGATTATTGGAAATACCCCAAGAGAGAGTTATATATCAATTTGCTTTTTCTTTTAGCTTTTTATTTTTGATTGATTGATTTTGATTCTTTTTCTTTCTGAAAACTTATTTCGGCTCTCTTGTTTGATAAGAGGTTAAGAACCACTAATGGCTTGATGGAAGGATGTGGAAGTGATTGTGAAGATGACATTGGATAGTGTCAACAAATGTGCTCAAAAATTCTTCCCAACACATTTATTATATGTAGATAGTGATAGGATCTCTAAGAGGTCAGTTGTTCTTTAATTTACCAAGGTGATGAAAGAACAAGGTCAAACGGATACCATAGAGATAAAGTCACAAAATGCATGCAAATAGGCTAACCACAATATCATCGAAGGGATGAAAATGGTGGATGACTTGCAGATGAATATGAAATAAAGGGAAGAAAGAACATCCATGTGTACGCAATACCTAATTGCAATGTTTGATCTTTGTACCTTTGATTTTGTTTTTTTAATGTTTTAATGTTTTCTCATTTTTTGTATTTCTGAATTGTTTTATGATTTTTTATTTTTTTTTTGAAATGTTTTATGATTTTTTTTATTTTTGATGGTTATCAGAATGAAACATGTCACTCTATGTGATAAGATCCAACAACAATGTGTGTGACTTCCTTGATAAGGGAGACTAAGCATGTTTGTTTATCAAGAGTGATATTATCCCCGATCTCAATGATTGTGGTGAGTTCACACTCAATAAATGACTGTGATTTGTCTTGAAACATGGGTTTCGTATGTGGGAGTTTGAGTTCCCTATCCATAGGTTTTTTCACTTTGTGCCATACTTGATGGGTATGTTGGTGTGCATTCTGGAATCGCGTTTGATTTTGAATTTTATAATCATTTGATTTGTTGGGAGCTTTGGAGATCTTAGGAGTTTTGATCTTATCTTTATAAAGAACATGTCTAGATTTCTTATAAGCTAATGCTTGACTTGTCTAATCCTGAGAATTGAGAGAAGAACTTGGATGTTTAGAATTTATGAGAGGAAAGGTAGTGGGCTTTCCACAATCTTTGGTAGAAGAATAATGTGATGGATGAAAAGGATATAGTCCAAGGATTGAAGAAGATGGGCTACCGGGAGGTGAGCCATAGACATAAGACAAAGGGATACTAGGATGTGGCCTAAGAATAGAAGAAGAAGGGCTACTAGGATGTGGCCTAAGAATAGAAGAAGAAGGGCTACTAGGACATGACCCATAGATGTAAGATGATGGGCTACTAGTATGTGGCCCAAAAATAGAAGATGATGGACTACCAGGGGGTGATCCATACATAGAAGACAAGGGGCTAGTGGGACATGTCCCAAGAATAGAAGATAGTGGACTACTCGAAAATTTCACACAAATAGCAGAGGGAGGGCTACTAAAAGGTGACGCACACCTAAACGAAGATGAAGGGATACTTAGTGTTGACCCCATAAGAGATTTTGATTGAGGAATTATGATAGACAAAGAGTGATTAGGTGATGAGAAGATAGGTCATGGATCAATGCAAGACCTAGGAGTTTCCTCACGTAATGAAGAATGTGAAGATGGAATAATAAGAGGAGGATCAAGCTGGATGATTTGAGGCTCTTCCTTTGTTTCTTGATAAAACGAATCAACCTTTTCCTCACAATATGTGGACGCATTGAAGTCTAAAGAGAATCCTTATTCGTAATCTTCTAAAGGAATGTCTTCATGTGCCCCTATAAATGCCCTGATTATTTCTTCATTTTGAAAGAGGTCAATCAGTATGAGTTGTTGATCGACCAAGAGGGGTTGATTGGAAGAAAGAGATCCAATTGGTGTGAAAGAATTAGAATATGTTTGATGATGATTGATAGAAGAAGATGACGTGAGGGACGAAGAATATGTGGAGCTAGAAGGTGGTGTGGACTTACCTATACAATGGTATATCGTCTGTAAACTAGTAGGATTAATTCCAAAGTCTATAGATTGCGACGCATGGGTCGATTCAGATGTTTGACTCGAAGGAATTTGAGTCACACGAATCTTCAAAGAAGGAAGACTTAGTGGGGTTGATTGATGAAGAAGGTCCTACAAAGAAGGGGAGGACCGTGATTCAAGAATCGTATTGGATGAATAATAACAAGGGTCCTGCAAAGAAAGAGAGGACCACAATTTGAGAATTGTATTAGATGTTTGATTGGAGGGATTTAGACTCACACGTATCTTCAAAGGAATGAGACGTCATTGAGGTGACTAATAAAAGGGGCCCTGCGAAGAAAGGGAGGACCACGATGTAGGAGTCATATTAAATGTATGATGAAGAGGGTCCTGCAAAGATAGGGACCATGTCATAGGAGTCACATTAGATGACTTAGTAGTCGAATTAGATGAATCCGAATAGTAGTTTGGATCTGAATCGTCAAAAGAGTCAGAGGAAATATTTGGATTGGAATCCTCAGAAGAAGTGGAAATGTTTGGATTAGAATTAGAAGAATATCAAGGGGAACTTGAATAATAATTTGGATCAGAAGCATCCAAATCATACCACCGACTAAGAGATGGAGGTGGGGAACAAGTTACCCGAATGGGTTCTCTAGCGCGAAGAACCAAACGAGGTTTGGTCATGATGGGCATCTTTTGATTTGTACACCGAAACTTTGATTCCTTATTGTTGTATGTATAAGGGATCTTGTGATAATCAGTCATTTTTGGTGCGTGTTGGGTTAAAAGGTCTAGATCTAAATTATATGATCAAACATTTTCAAAGTGAAGAAGGTTTCATGTTGATTTGGGAAGCATAACGACAACCAACTAGACATTTCATAAATATGGGGATGCTTGTATGATTTTTCAAAAGGGAAGTTAAGAAAAACATACATCATGATAACGTAATTTCAACAATCCAACAAAGTTTGGACAACAAGTTGCGAGTGTAAAGAATCAAAGTCTCGAAAGGATTATCCTTATAAATATAAGTCTATAAGGTGAACGATCGCAAGGAACAATCATACAAGATCAAAACACAACACCACTCAAACTTAAGTGATAAACAATGACAAAATGATAAAGGATTAATGGATCAAAGTGATTGTCATAAATGGATAAGTCAAAATGACGAATGACACACAATCACACAATTTTTTTTTGTAAACCAATTAGTCAAATGGATTATTTCCTAAGTCTATTTTTGGAAAGGTAGTTGGTATTGTAAGATAATTAACAAGATGTCCCTACTTATGTCAAGTTCAAAGACATGAACAAGGCATATGTAATAACAAAAAGTTAATGCGACCTCCTAATAAAGTATACTAGAAGCAAACCAAAACTCAATTAATACCTATATCCCAAAAAGTGCTACTTATGATTGTGAGTGACACAATAATGTTACCAAGATATGTTAACCAAACTTTGCGAGAAAGTAAGGTATTGATATCAAGATGATATTGATATAACACACACAAGTGGTAACACGTAGCACTTCTCGAAATCAAGGTAGTAATGGAATCATATTAAAAGCTTAGATTATAACTAAGAATTGTTAAAATGTGTATAGCGTAATCTTACAATGTAAATATTTAGATCAATTTTAAAAGAAACAAGACGTAAATACCAAAATTGTAGTGATACGATATAAACAAGGTAACATTTCTGAGGAAGTTCAAGATGAGGAACCAAGCCTAACTATGATGATGATCCTGACGTGGGTATCAAGATCATAAAGGCTACCAATGATATGAATACATCTCCACACACTTTAGACGTTTAACTTACCCAGCCGTAAACATGGATGGGCGTAAATGGACAAAAAAGTGGCAAAAACAATCAATTGATAACGCAAAGGTAGTCACTCTTCTTTTGATCAACAAAGTGTCAAAATAAAGTGAAGGAAGTAGATCAAAATGGGGGTGAGAAATGTTGGATTTACTTCGGCATAGTTTCACCTCACCTTAAGGCAAGTAAAAAACTAAGAAAAAGTAATGCTTCCCACATTTTGTGATGAACAATGGCTCACAACTCAAAACTATTTTGAAATGGTCAAAGTGGGATCCTGGCCAAAAATATCTTCCTGGGTGGCTCTCTCAACTAGGTGTTACAAAGTTGTCTCAAGCGAGCTCGATTTACCCAAAAAGTTGCAATGACTAATTTGGGAGTATCTCGGCTTTACTTTACCCCCTTTAAGCATAGTATGCAACTAGTGTGTTTACGTGTACCATCACTGGGGTCGTCATACGAATAATTGGTAACGCTAACTCACAAGGAACAACTAGTCAAGTAGGTTGTGTGGAGCACCTCTCGTTTCATCCATAAGGTTCCCTCTTACGTGGACTACTTTGGGGTTCCTAGGACCACCCCCATTGTTGTACTTTAAGGCTTATGCCAAAGGGGTTATGTCCTAGTTTTAAGCAGACGGGACGTACCCTTATCTGAACCTGCAAATATAGTGTTTTGAATGTGGTGTTATTTTTTATCTTGTTTAATTTGGTGTGGTTTTCTTGAACACATTTTGGCAACCTGCATGAAAACTATATTAGTAGTTTAATTTTGTTTCGAACTCTTTTCTTTGACAAGTATTTTTAGGTTCTGCACTCAGGCGTTAGTAGTTCTCCCAGTAAATCACATTATTTAAAAGAGGATTAAGAGTTACTTTTGATTCTCAAAATCTTCCAAGGATGCAAGATAAGATCATACACAACAAATAATCCAACTAAAAAGTAAAGAAAATCTTTGCAATCAATGAACCATACAAAAAACTTGATAAATGTTCATTCCCTTATACCAAAAAGTGAAAGATGAAGTTTCTAATTTACTAAATGTTATAAAATGAAGATTAAAGTTGCTTTTGATTCTCAAGATCACCCTAAGGTGTAAGGGAATAACATACATAAACTTTATCCCAACTATATAGAAATGGAAAACTTCAAATCAAATGACCATTGAAAAATGTTTTGTAAAAGGTTCATTCCCTTAAGCAAAATGAATAATCAAATTTCTAAGTTTAATCCCAATGTTAAAAAGATAGAGATCAAAGTTGTTTTTGATTCTCAAGATCACCAAAAGGTGCAAGAAAAGATCATACACATGCTTTGGTATAAATCAAGTAAGCATGGAAATACAATATTCATCAAAACATTAAACATGTTAGAAAATGACTATTTTTAAACTAACAGAAAAACCTACAATTTTTGTAAGTATAAATCCAAAATTTATGTTGTCATTGCATAGTTAACTTCAATACCTTTCCAAAGCAAAAAAATGGATTCATTTCGATTTCGAGAGAAAAATTTATGGCCTTCAGAAGATGGGTTACGCATATGCTCTTATGCTCACGGGTATGCACTTTGACATGCACTCAAAAAATGTCAAAAAAGTCCCTTAATTTGTGAAATGGTCAAATTTTTCCAACCAAGATTTAATTTTTACAATAACCCATCACATTAATATATGAATAGAAGACTCAACGCTATCAAACATTAACATACATGCTCAAGAATTTAAGATTTTCAAGAAATTGGCAAAACTAGCATGTATAATGATGAAAAAGTAAGCTCTAAATATGAAAACATGATGAAATCTTGAAATTTTCTCGCCAAGATTTAATTTTGATAGCAACCCACCACATTAATATGTAAATAAAAGACTCAGGACTATCAAACACTAACCTACATGTTCAAGAATTTAAAATTTTCAAAAAATTGACAAAACTGGCATGTAGAATGTTGAAAAAGTAAGCTCTAAAAATGAAAACATGGAGAAATCTTGAAATTTTTCCATCAATTTCAATTTTGACAGCATTTCACCTCCTTTATACCTACAAGAAAGACTCATCACATGCAAACTCAACAAAACAAGTTAAGAAAAGTAAGTTAGATCAACATGTGTAAAAGAGGGTTAGTAACCAAAAATGAAACTTAACTACAAAAATTTGAAATTAAGTGCAAAGGACAATAGAGTAAGTCTCATGTAGTGCCCACTTCCCTTTGACATCTTTTGATACTGATCATGGCATTGTAGACTATATGATGGACATTTTTATAGTTTTGATTTAGTATGATGTTAGATGTGAGACCATGGATTATTAATGACTTTGATTATATAGGATGCATGATGATTATTAGAGACACTTTATACATTGATGTTGGTATACTATTTGACATGGTTATATTATAGATGTTGTTCGGACATGTGATATTTGATATTTTGAGTAAACCTAGAAAATGAAAATTATTTGATGATGATATAGTTGATTGAATTACAAATGATATAGTTGTTATTTTGATGTTGTTGTGATTCATTTATATAGATGATTTTGGAAATATATTTATATTCATTTTGGATGTTCTGATATGGCCACGAGGCTGAAGGAGATATTTGTGTTTTGTAGGTTAAAATATCACAACAAACATCAGGGGATTGGAGACTAACCACATTTAAATTCTAGATGAATTCAACAAGGTCACCATGGCAACTGTATTTGTTTATGTATGTTCATTTGTGTTAGGGATTCCCATGGGGGGATCACCTTTGAATGTGACCAAGGGTCTTTGTATATTTTATTAATGTGGTTCCTTTTTATTATTATTTGCATGTGTTTATTTTGTGATGCATTCACCCCTTTCATTATTCTTTTAATTGTGGAAAATTAATGTGAGTAATCATATTGTTAAAATAAATCAATCAATCAAATTTAGGATATAAGAAAGTAATTATAGTTGTTGGCTCTTGTATTAAATGCAATGAGTGATGTGAAATTAATGTGTAAGAATGTGTAAGTGATGTGTAAGTATGTGTAAGAGTTGTATAAGTCAGATTTTGGAGTATGAAACACTCCACTCCTTGGAAATCCAAATTTGTCCTTGGAGGCTGATTTTGGAGGATTGTGGGACAAGTTAGACTTGCCCCATACCTCTTAAATTTGCATACCAACCTTACCTATGGTTGGAGGGTTGATTTTAGACTTTTATAATACATTTTGGGAAGACAAATTGTAAGTTTTAATTACACTCTTCTTACATTTTATTAAATTTAGTCCTTTGGGGTGTGGGCTTTTGGAGTGTGTAAGTTTATTGTCATATTATTCACCCACCTCTTTATTGTGCTTTGGAGAATGAAATTGAATTTTTTGTTGGAGTTGAGGATGTGTGATGTGGCATCCTACATGGATCCACCTCATCCTCTTCTCTTCCCTTTTCTATAAAATTGAAATTTTTTGCTTTGTTTTGGGTTGTTGAACTTTTGGAATGCTTCCTTGGGATAAATTTTCCGTGGTTGTTTGGAGCTCTTGTTGATTTTGGAGGAGATTGGAGAGCATTTTTTTACTCGAGCATTGTTGATTTTGGGACTGTATTTTGACATTGAAAGCTTGCTATTTTGGAACTAAATCTACCATGCAGAAGTAGGAGCTTAGCTCTTCATTTATGCTTTTATTTATTTTTATGTTTGTGTGAATGGTCAATGTTTTGTGTGTTTGTTGGCTGGTTGGGTAGACTACCTAGGAATGGTGTAGAAGAAGGCTATGGGGAATCCATTTGGGGGGCATAAGGGAATGCTAGTGGCATCAGAGTTCTTGTGGAGGGAGTGTTGGCTAGATTTTATACATAGCACAAAACCTAGGCAGTCTTGAGATAAATCTCCCTCATTTAACTGGTGAGGCTCCCATGTCAGATTTGTCAATTTAAGTATGCTAATATCTAAATGGGGTTTTACTTTAACTACTTAGTTCATGAACCATAACTGAATAGTTTTGTAGCAAGTAAGCAACTGTTTAAAGAAGGGAAAAGTTATAGAAAAAGGTAATTACATAAACATATAGAAGAAACAGGGAAGATGTGCATCTCAATCAGTAGATGGCAGAGCTGATTGCATGCACATAGAAGAATCCAATAGATATAAACACAGAATTCTAAAACAAAGACAGCTCTAGATCCATATCTAAAATAACACAAAGTTTATTAAGATATCTAAGATTAAAAGTAAGAAACACAGTACACCGTGACACAAAGTTCTCCAGAAACATGCTCCTTTGTATTCATTTGTTCCAAATGGATCTCAGGGGTTCAGCACAAAGTCTAGAACACAAGATTTCTGCTTACAAATTCTCCTCATTAACTCGGAGGTTCTTCTCCTACTTATAGAATGTAGGAGGGAAAGTACAAATGGGAAGTCTAACTGAACTAAAACACAAACAAGTAAAGATGACATTTGGCAATCATCCTCCATTAACTTCTCCTTAAGTGACACATATATTACTTAACTAATAGAATGATTCCACATGACTTTAAGTAATGGTTGTAAAACCAATAACTTAAAGTTTTACAATTTCATCCGGGAACATAGAAAATAGAAGAAGAAAGAATAGAAGAAGAATTCATGCCAGTTGTAACATTTATGTCTTCTTTTTGTTCTTATATCAGATATACTTGTCGAACATGTGATTCAGCATCTTCCCATCTGTTTTAGCCATTGCTTCCTTTTCTGTCCTAAACTGCAGCAATCCTTCATTCAACACTTTAATGCACGCATCCACATCTTCCAAGCTTGGCCCAAACCTCGCAATATCTGCATGCAGCACCATCAGTCTACTAATAGAATTCATCATGAAAGGCTTAGTAGCTTTATCAATTCTCTTTTGTACCATCAAAAGAGACCCTTCTAGGGAATTAGGCACCTTACTAGGAACGATCCACACATATGAAGTAACACCTCCGACCACGTCCTCCTCAGCGAAAGAAATGATATTGTCTGGTAAAGATGATGTCCTACTCTTAAGTGCCTACATCCTCTTCAACAAAACTCTACAGATCTCCAAACGGAAAGATAATACAAACTCCAGCTGCTTCCCCTTCACGACTGATCTGTCTGGTATAATTTGCTCTGCAACCAATACATCTCCTGGTAGCTTTTTGATCTCTCCCAAAGTACTCAGGTTACTCTAAACAACTATGTTCATGTCCACTATGCTTGTCACCGGTTGTTGCATCTGATTTTCCACATCATTCATAACCTTTAAGAGGGCTGACACTTCTCCAAGTTATACAGAAGCTTGAAAAATAATCAAATCCTTCCATTCGTCAATATCTTTTACTTGATTGTTTGCATCCTCCATTTCCTGCATAAAATTATCACTCACCTGCTCTAAAATGGGCTGAATGGAAGGCTTAGCAACCTTGGAAATGATCTCGCACAACTGAGATACCTGCTTCTGAAGTTCCTCTTTCTCCACCTTTTCATTTTCAAGCCTAAGGAATAGAGCATCTATCAATGTCTGCGTATCCTGCTTCAATCCTTCAGTGGTGGCTTAACCGAGGGGTACTTTGGTTACTATCACATCTTCTTCCGTGAGCTCATCCTATTTCTTTCCTTCTGCCGGAATTGACATCTCAGTAAACTTCTCTCCCGAATCGTCAATGATCAACCTTGAAGTTACCTTAGCAACTTTAGGCCTCTTGTCTCTTCCGCCCAGATTCTGGAGTAGTTGCAAGTCGTTCTCCTCTAAGTTCATCTTCATTCTCGCTTCTGGAACCAACTGCAAAGCCAACCATTCTGAGAAGTTACTTCTCGGAGAATGAGAAGTTTTTGAGTGCACTACCATCTCCCGCTCTGCGTCCTCTCCATTAGAAAGTGCCACAGTGTTATGGTTGTCATCCTTTGAATCATCCAAGGACAAAGCTCTTTCAAACTCCGTCATCTGTAACTTCAACATCTCCTCTAGAACAGGTGTTGAACGGAGTGGCCGAGGAGAGAAGATGAATGTCCTTGGATTCAGTAGAGGTATAGAAGTATCTTGCTACTGCGGAGCAATAGTTGGTGAAGTACTGGGTGCTGGAGAAGCCAGAGCTAAAGCCATGGTCGTAGAAGTGATCTTCTCCTTTGATTGAGATCTTCTGTGTACTTTCAACTTCACGGAACTTTTTCTACTTTCTCCTTCATGCTTCCGCTTGAGGGAATCTTTTGCATCGAAGTTGCGTGTGACTTGATTCATCAATGCTTCATCAAGACAATATCCCTTCGTCAGCAACCAATTTGAAGTATTTACCAAAACAGCTCCAGATATTTCTTTAATTGTATGACAGCCTCCTACATTATCCTACAGTATGGCTTTATCTCCTCCCATTTGATGGTAAGTGTCAAGTACCACATTCCCATCATCTTTAAGATCCGCAAGTATCCATGCTAGTCCAAAGTCGAACACTTGCTTTGTTGATAGCCTGCTGAAATCTCTCTTTCTAACCTCGTACTCACTTTTGCACTTCATCCAGAAATCTTCTAATGAAGGCACATGTGTGTACTCCTAGGAGATCGTCTTCCTGGCTACTCCAAATGGATCAAAGTTCAGACGTGTAGGGAACAACTCTTGCTCATACTCAGATAACATCTGCGTCTCCATCCCTCGAGCTCTATGAATGCTATGGTAGTTGTAATGTCCCACAGTGATTGGGAAGAAGCCCATGGATTTGTGCCGCTTCGACTGAAGGTCGTGTAACTCCACAAGTTGTCTGCTCAACTCCATGGTGATCAATCTATCATTTGGATATCTAGGTAGCTTAACTGGTTCACCAAAAAAGACAGTAACCCTGAGGTATGTGAAATCTACAAACTGAATGAATAGACTGCCAACCTTGGATACAGCTCCCCACGCTTCCTTGCTTACCCTGTTGGCCTTCAAGTTTTTATCTAGCCTGTAAATGAAATCGTAGAAGAATTCATCATTGACCACTTTGAAATATTTCTCACACGCAGGTGCAGTAAGCTGTGGGTAGCACTCGAAAATGGGGTCCTTAGAAAGAACACGACATCTATCCATCTTGGAAAAGACACCTTGTGAAGTTGCAGCATACACCAAGTAAGAAGTCATTTTGAAGCTGAAATTACGCTTCACGTTTCGGAGTTGCTCACCAATGTTGTCGCTAATAATTTCCAACCAATTGATTATGGAATCAACCTTGTTGACTTCAATGGTCCTGATGAAAACATACATCCATGTACGAAAAGTGTAAGCATTTGCCTCGCCATTAATTCTACATAGCAATTTAACAACACCATCTACCTCCTGCACCAAATGGGATCGTGGAAGAGTTCGTGGGAACTTAGAAGGAGATCTAGGCTTCTTCATATATATGCTATTCATTATGCTCACGCAATCAGCTCTATGCTTCTCCCACCTGTTGTTGGCATCCTGAATGCTAATGGAAGTCACAACCTTTCGCACTGGGATCTTCAAACAACAATTGATGAACTCAGCATCCAAACGAATTATTGTCTTTCCCGTAGCATCACACACTGACCTAGATGAAGGATGGTAATATCTAGCACACTCCATAACAAACTCCGGCAACTGGGTTGTGCATGGAAAGGTTGCAGCTCGGATGATTCCACTGCTTTTAACCATACGCATGAGTGAAGTATTTTCAGCTCTGGATCTATCAATCAATTCGGAAAGAGGTTCAGGACATAGATCTGTGTCTCCTATGTCTGCAAGTTTGGAAGTGATGCATGACTCTATTGTGCTTTCTTTTTCATCTCCCTTCACCATGGCTTTGTCTATCTTTGTCTGAATAATTCTTTTTCTTCTTATTTGCCCAAATTTCTTTAAAACTGGTGCAGATCTGAATAATTCTTTAGATTCAGAGGATATACGCAATGTATTGGACATTTATTAGAGCTCCTTTTCTTATGTAAAGCACCTGTAATGAATTCCTGCAATTAATTCAGACAAAAATGGCCACCAGAGCATGAATAGTGAATTTTAATTGTAAAAATCTACACTTTTCAAGCTTGCTGCCCCAAAAATTAATGTTTAATTTGCACATAAAGAGAGCATGAATCTTTTCAACAACACATGAGCACCTGTAACACTTATGCAAACAGTTATGCAGACAAAGATCAACCTCCTTCAAATCATGCACCAAATTTGGAAGCTTTTAGCCTTGTTTTCACCTTTGTCTTAGCAAAATCCTTCTTCGAATGCGGCACATTTTTCCTCTTTGCTGCAATTCTTTACCTGTGAATTAAATAATTCACCCTTATGGCAGCCCATGCTTATATAACCCTCACAATTCTATAATTAATAATTGCCCTTCCTATTCCTGGGAATTAATTAATTAAAAATCATGCTTCTCTTTTTAAAAATAGCATGTTGAAGAACAGTCATCCAATAAATTAAATTAATCTAATTTAATCATTCACACTTCACTTCACTTAAGCTTCGCAGTGTGTCTTGACCATAGCCACTGAAAATAGAATTTAATTTAATAATTTAATGCTTTAAAAATCATTAAATCTATCCTAAATGGGGCACACTTTTTGATATGAAGGGGGTAGCCTTTAAATAAATTAAATTTAATCAATTTAATTCATTTAATTCTATTTCTTTTATTCCCCTTTGCTTTGTTGACTTTCTTCCAAGCTTGGGCGCCTATTTTAGAAGGGGAAATAATTAATTTAATCCACTTAAAGGTTGTCTTCTTCTCTCTAAAGGGGGCGCACTTTTTTGCACAATATAATTCTATTTTTAAGAATTTATAACAATGGGATTCTTTACCCTGCAAGGCAGCCCCGGAAATCCCATGATCCACTTAAGTGATTTGACTTTGACAATGGGATTATTTACCCTGCAAGGCAGGCAATAAAATCCCATGATTTCACTTAAGTCACTTTCCTTCTATTTCATCATAGAAATTTTTACCCTGCAAGGCAGACATTAAATTCCCGCCTACCTGCGGCCTCTAACTTTCCCACCATAGCTTGAGTGAATTTTATATCATGGGAAAAAGTACCCTGCTAGGCAGGTACAAAATTGCCACCTTACCTGCTACTTCTATTTTCTCATTACAACTTGAATCTTTTGTTTTCCAAAAATGCGCCTAACCCCGCAGGGACTTTTCCGTGCACGACTTCGCTTTTTCCCAGTGATCCAGACCTCTGATGGTAACTTCCTCATGGCATAATGTGCGTATATGTTCTCCAGCTGCTCCAGGCCAAAAATCAGGCTTACCCGGCAAAGGAATTGTTCTATAGAAATTTCACAGAAAACGAAACGAGACAACACAAAAACACGAAAAATTGCCAAAAGTTATAAACAAAGCCCAAAATTATTCTTTGTTAAAACCCTTCTGATACATAGGAATAATGACATGTTAGATCATAACAGAGTTAAAACAGAGCGCGAATAGCCTCATACGGGGCTCAAAATAATTAAATATAAATTTTCCGCAAACAAATCCCGACGACAGAATATAACAATATTGGGCATCTGGGTATTTGGCGAAAAAGGCTAATATGGCTCTTTGGGAATATCTTGACGCAATACAAGAAATTTCAGGCAATAAAAACACAAAACGACCCATTATTTTAAAAGTACGAAATTTTTTGGGATAGGGTAGTCACAGATTTCAGGATGAAATGTGGGTGACACCAGTCGATTCCGTTTGTGGACATCTTTTTCTCTGTCAAAATGACAAAGGGAAAAGATGATATCCCAGCATCTCTGGTTTCGTATCTTGTCTTTTGGGCACGGGGTCATGCAAACAAACACAACACAACACAAAAATAAAAACAAAACAAGGAAAAAAAACAAAGTATTTATTTATGTACATATAGGTTTTACCCTGCTTCTCATGTCCGGAACAGCTTCAAGTGTTTCCCATTGAAAGGCAACGGCAACTCAACTCCATCCTGATGGGCAAGAATGAAGCTATCTACTCCGGCGATCTTCTTAATCACAAAAGGCCCTTTCCATAGTGAATTGAATTTTCCATGCATGCCTTTTGCTTCTCTTCTTTTGTCCCATAAAAGGACCCATTCGTTGACTTCAAACTTTCTTTCCCTGGTTTTTTTGTCGAAGATGACTTTCACCTTCCTTTGATGCTCTGTCAACCTATCTACAACTTGAGTTTGTACTTCTCTCAATTTAGTCAGGTACATAATTTTTTTATCAATAGCATCCGTGAATGTGGAATCCTCCAGGGCCTTAGAAAGTTGTAGGGCAGGCAGTTCCAAGGTAAGAGGCAGCTCCGTGTCTCTACCATATAATAGTTGAAATGGGGACATGCCTATCACCCTTTTTGGTGTGATTCTATCGGCCCATAATGCATCAAACAACTTTTTATGCCAAGTCCTTTGATTTTCTGTTACTAGCTTGCGCATGATAGTTACCAAGTTTTTATTACTAGATTCAGCTTGGTCGTTCCCTTGTGGATAGTATTTTGAGGAATGTACCAGCTAAATCCCATAAGTGTAGCAGAAGTCAACTAACTCCTCAGAAGAAAGATTCGGAGCGTTGTCTGCTACTATTTTACTGGGCACACCAAACCTGACAAAAATATTTTCTCTTATAAAATTGCACACCTCGGCAGAAGTGGCATTCTTCACAGGAATGGCTTCAACCCACTTACTGAAATAATCAGTAGCTGTTAGAATGTAATGGTGACCGTCACTGGAAGCTGGGTTAAGCATACCAATAAAATCCATTCCCCACTGTTGGAAAGGTTTTTCAATCACAATGGGTTTTAGAGGTAATGCAGGTAATTTCACACGCCCAACAAAATGTTGGCATGCTTGGCACTTAGCTACCCAATCTACAGTATCTTGAAAAAGGGTGGACTAGTAATACCTTACTCTGAGGATTTTGTGTGTAGTGACTCGGGCTGAAAAATGACCACCGCAAGCCATGTCATGAAACTGTTGTAATAGCTGATCCTATTGAGGTTTATCCACGCATTTGAGAAATATGCCATCAATTCCCCTCTTATACAAACCATTATCCCAAAGAGCAAAATCTTTGGATTTTAGGTTGATAGTTCGCTTCTCTTTTCTGGAAAGTTGATTTGGGCATTCTCCATACGTCAGAAAGTAAGCAATGTTACTGTACCACTCTTCTACCAGATCTATAAAAAGTACTGCAGGAAAATCCCCATCTATCTCATCTTGATCCACTTCTGGAACTAATGTTTTCATCTCTGTCATTAGTTCACACAGGCCTCTTCCTCGAACCAGCTTTGTTGGTTTAATATCCTGGTCATATTCTTGAACCTTTGTCACCCATGTGCCTCTCAACAATCCTAACTCTTGCTGAGTAAGGATAGATTTAACTGCAGTATCTGGAACCAAAACCACAGTGTGCGAGGAAAGAATATAATACCTGAATGCTTTGCACGCCTTCACTACTGCATATGCGTGCTTTTCCATGGGAGTGTATTTCAACTCATAGGCTTTAAGGGGCATGCTCATGAAATCAATAGGAGCTTCTGTGTCCTCTTGATTTTTATGTATCAGTATTGCTGACATGGTGTGTTTAGAGGAATAACAGTAAAGAATAAATTCTTTACTGAAGTCAGGTGAAACCAAGACTGGAGCTTTCGACAGGGCCTCTTTAATTTTCTCGAAAGCTTCCTTCCCTTCACTGCTCCATTTAAAATCTTGTGCCTTCTTCATCATATTCGAAATATGACGGGTCAGCTCAACAAATTCAAGAATGAATCTCTTGAGAAAATCAACTTTTCCAAAGAAAGAGTGAACGCCTTTTTTGGATGTGGGCAAAGGCAATGTCTGAATGGATCTGACGCATTCTGGATCTATCTTTGTTCTTCTTTGGAAAAAATGTGCCCTAACAACTTTCCTTCGGTTATGGAAAAGATAGATTTCTTGGGATTCAAAGAAATACCATGCTTGCGGCACTGTATGAAAACCTCTTCCAAGTTTTAAATGTGTGTGCTTCTATCTTTGGAAAGGACTGTCAGATAATCCAGGTACACCACTATGCTTATATCTTTGAGATGAGAAAAGGCTATATCCATAGCTCTTTGAAATGTAGCACCAGCATTAATCAGGTTGAACGTCATTTTCTGGTGCACGAAGGTTCCCCAAGGTGTGATGAACGTCGTTTTGTATTGATCTTCTTCGGCCACCTTGACTTGATTATAGCCTAAAAAGCTATCAAGCATGGAAAGCATCTCAGATCTAGTGGCCACCTACAGAGTGTGATCCATGATGGGGATGGGGTAGTTGTCTTTCATTGAAGCTTGATTAAGGTTGCAGAAATCCATGCACAGCCTAATCTCGCCGCTCTTCTTTCTTACAGGGACTATGTTGGCCAACCATTTGGAATGATGTATGGGATAGATAATCTTTGCATCTAACAACTTCTGGATTTCTACAAAGATGGTTCCCAAAATGGTAGGGTTGTGCCACCGCAACTTCTACTTGAAAGGCTTTTGTTCTGGTTTAAGTGGGATGTAGTGTTGAACTTCCGCAAGCTGATATGTTTTTAGATCCTGGTAAGACCAGGCAAAAACATCCATATATTTCTTAAGAAGTTTAGTGAAAGCTTCTCTTTCGGCCTCTTAACAACACTTACCCAGATTTACTAATTTGGGATCATTGTCGGCTCCCAAATTTAGTAATTGTGTGTCGAAGGAAGAACCTTCCCCACTTTCTTCATTTTTCTTAAGCATCTGATCATGCTTATCAAACATTTCCTCAAGAGATACCAAGCCTTTGGGGATTTTGTTTCCCTTTAGTTGGATAATCTCCAGACTTCCTGATACATCCACATCTATTTCTACCACAGTAGTTTGCCTAGGAGGTGAATTTCTCCCTCATAGTAGATTTCTTCAAAGTTGTCCTTCTGTTGGAGAAACACAACAATCTGCTTGTCATTGTTGAAAACATGCCATTGTTGGATGTTGTCTGTAACCTTTGGGTGAAAGACCATCTCCACCTTGTAGTCTCCCTGTCTAAAGAATGTAAGAGACTGATCTGGATTCAACAAGGCTGTAGTCACTGCTAGTGAATGAACCCTTGAATTTTGTTCTCTAGGAATGTAAGATATCGAGAAAACTAAAAAATCCAGGATAGCAGAGTAGACCCAATCTCCATGGTGTCGCAGTTTGTCTTTATTAACTTGGTAGAGACCTCTTATCTGCTTAACGATCAACTCATCATCTCCTTTTGCGTGTAATAGTTTGATTCCCATTGTTCTTGCCTTCTCCATGCCTAACAACAACACTTCATACTCATTTGTGTTGTTAGTATTTTCGAACATCAATTTGAAGGAGTGTGCATGCACCTTTCCTTCAAGAGAGATAAGAACAACACCTGCGCCTGATCCAAATGAACAGCAGTTGCCATCAAATTCCAGAGACCAAACCTTGTTGTCAAGTTGATGCGGCTCTTGAATCACAAGTTGAACATCTTCTTTATCTATTTCTAGATAATAGACTCCGTGATCAGATTCTTGAAACAAGATCTAAGATCTAGGATCCTCAGACTTTGATACTGTGTACTTGGATTTCTTCTCAGGTTCCATCTTCTAATTTACTCCTTTGATTGGTATGTGCACACAAGACCAATCCATCTTAACTTCTCGACCCAGCTCTTTGCAGAAATTTCTACTCAACAGCATGCCATAAGAGACTGGAATTTCTGCTACAAGAATAGTCATTTTCAGTCTTTTTCCTAGAAAAGAAGTAAGCACTGCCTGCGTGTCTTTGATTTGCCCCACAAGAGGAACTTTCCTTTCCATTGGATAACATCTTCCGATGCTTTTTTTCAATGTGAGACCCAAGGCATCAGCAACTTTGGTAGGCATGACATTATCAGAAGTTCCAGAGTCCAAAATGTAATTGCTTAGTTTGTATCCGTTGATAAGCAATGACACATAAAATGACTCAATCCTTTCTGATGTAGTAGGAGAAGAGGTAGAAGGAGAAGAACTTGCAGCCACATTATTTGAAGTAGGAGTATTCTTTGGATTTTCCAAGATACCCCATGAATTATTATTTGTTGGGTTGGGACCGTTACTTTGCACATATTTGACCAATCTATTCAGCTGATCAGGAAATTCCCTCAAATACTCAGCTTTTGACATTTGGACCTTGTTCCTCTTGATGTGATCAATTATGTCGAAAGCTTGACTTGCTTCAGCAGGATGTGCATTGGCTCTTTGCTGTGAATTGAAAGAATTTGAATATTTATCCTTGGGTGCTAATGAAGAAGGAAGAATGCTGCCTCTTTTCAAGATAGTAACATCCAGGCCAGGATCTTCTCTTTCTCTTCGGCCGCTTTTGGATGCTTTGGCATTTTGGTGTGTCTAAGACCTTGTGAACACCATAAATGTGTGACCATCCGCATCTTCAACAGATTCATAATAGCCATCGTCATATTTGTAGTCCAGGTAACCAATATTGGAGTCACCAGTGGGACCTATAAAGTCTTCATCATCAAATGATTCATCAATGCCGAGATCCTCTTCATTAGTTTCCAAGTTATTCCTTGGAGTAGCTTCTATTGCCAACCGTTGTGGTGTAGTAGCAAGTCTGTTTCGATTTTGATTTTTATTTTGACCATTGAAGGTCCGGGTAGGAGCTAATCTTGAGGGGGTTGCATTCCCTACTTGAGAGATCTACTTCTTGATTTGTAGCATGTCATTAGTCAATCTCTGCAACAAAGGATCTGAAGTACTACTAGAAGCACCATCACCTTTGTGAGATGGTTGTCTGAGTTTCTCAGCCATCCTCAACTTCCATGGTAGCATTTTTTGGTTCAAGTAGATTTACAGGTCTTTCCCTTCTCAGCTGATATCCAACTTCAGGCAATAGAGCGTTTATAAAAAACGTCTTTTGATTTTCGTCGCTCAATGTGGCAGAAGTGGGGATTTTATATAAAATCCTTTGGAACCCTGTAAAAAAATCCCGCATGTTCTCACTTGGCTCTTTCTTCAATTGTGTCAGTTGGGTGATCAACGTGCTAGCGTCCTCTGTAGGCTTCAATATTTTCAAAAATTGATCACGCATAGTCACCTAGTTGGTTATGGTGCCAGGATCTAGCTGATAAAACCATTCTCCAGCCAAGTCGTGTAGAGTCTCAAAAAAGAGTCTAACTGAGACATCTTCATGCTCCACTACAAGCACACCACAAGATATAAAGAAGGCCGCAAAATGGTCATCTGGGTTTTGCTTTCCATCTTCAAAGAATTTTGGAAAATTCTTTGTGGATCCTTTTGGCAGATCATGCATAGGTGTAGTCAGGTTTAGTGGTCCAAAAGTTACTCCCATGGGACAGGTACTATCTGGTTCTGATTCTGATTCTGCAAGATGAATGGGGCACGTCTCCTCCTTGTGTAAACTTGATGAATAATTCTAGCTGCCGGATTATGCTGAAGATGATCCAGATCTGGATGGATGTGCACTCTCCTTCTAGGTGAGAGACTAGATCTGCGGCTTCTAACTTGAGGAGGATGATTGAAATTGAATTGCTCCTGCAGTCGAAAGAAATGATCGGTCCTTCCTTGCACCTTCACAGATCGAGTGAATTGACATTTAGCCAGGTTGAGATTTGTATGGAAAACACTCCAATCTTCAATAGATAAGATTTGATTTGCAAAGATAGTTGTTCCCCAATAGAGTCGCCAAAAACTGTTGGCTATATTTTCTGCATAGCACAAAACCTAGGCAGTCATGAGATAAATCTCCCTCATTTAACTGGTGAGGCTCCCGTGTCAGATTTGTCAATTTAATTATGCTAATATCCAAATGGGTTTTTACTTTAACTACTCAGTTCATGAACCATAACTGAACAGTTTTACAGCAAGTAAGCAGCTGTTTAAAGAAGGGAAATTTTATAGAAGAAGGTAATTACATAAACATATAGAAGAAACGGGGAAGATGTGCATCTCAATCAGTAGATGGTAGAGCTGATTGCATGTACATAGAAGAATCCAATAAATATAAACACAGAATTCTAAAACAAAGGCAGCTCTAGATCCAAATCTAAAATAACAAAAAATTTATTAAGAGATCTAAGATTAAAAGTAAGAAATATAGTACACCGTGACACAAAGTTCTTCGAAAACCTGCTCCTTTGTATTCCTTTGTTCCAAGTGGCTCTCAGGGGTTCAGCACAAAGTCTAGAACACAAGATTGCTACTTACAAATTCTCCTCATTAACCCGGAGGTTCTTCTCCTACTTATAAAATGTAGGAGGGAAAGTACAAATGGGAAGTCTAACTGAACTAAAACACAAACAAGTAAAGATGACATTTGGAAATCATCCTCCACTATCTTCTCCTTAAGTGACACATATATCACTTAACTAATAGAATGATTCCACATGACTTTAAGTAATGGTTGCAAAACCAATAACTTAAAGTTTTACAATTTCATCCGGGAACATAGAAAATAGAAGAAGAAGTCATGCTAGCTGTAACATTTATGTCTTCTTTTTGTTCTTATATCGGATATACTTGTCGAACATGTGATTCAGCATCTTCCCATCTGTTTTAGCCATTACTTCCTTTTCTGTCCTAAACTGCAGCAATCCTTCATTCAACACTTTGATGCACGCTCCACATCTTCCAAGCTTGGCCCAAACCTCGCAATATCTGCCTGCAGCACCACCAGTCTACTAATAGAATTCATCATGAAAGGCTTAGTACCTTTATCAATTATATTTCATACCATCAGAAGAGACCCTTCTAGGGAAGTAGGCACCTTACTAGGAACAATCCGCATGTATGAAGTAACACCTTTGACCACGTCCTCCTCAGTGAAAGAAATGATATTGTCTGGTAAGGATGATGTCCTACTCTCAAGTGTTTGCATCCTCTTTAGCAAAACTCTGCAAATCTCCAAACGAAAAGATACTGCAAACTCCAGCTGCTTCCCCTTCTCGACTGATCCGTCTGGTACAATTTTCTCTGCAACCAATACATCTCCTGACAGCTTTTTGATCTCTCCCAAAGTACTTAGGTTACTCTCAGCAACTGTGTTCATGTCCACTATGCTTGTCACCAGTTACTGCAACTAATTTTCCACATCATTCATAACCTTTCGGTGGGCTGGCACTTCTTCAAGTTGTACAGAAGCTTGAAAAATAATCAAATCCTTCCATTTGTCAAAATATTTTACTCGATTGCTTGCATCCTCCATTTCCTGCATAGGATTATCACTCACCTGCTCTGAAATGGGCTGAATGGAAGACTTAGCAAACTTGGCTATGATCTCGCACAACTGAGATACCTGCTTCTGAAGTTCTTTTTTCTCCGTCTTTTCACTGTCAAGCCTAAGGAATAGAGCATCTATCAATGTCTGCTTATCCTGCTTCAATCCTTCAGTGGTGGCTTGACCGAGGGGTACTTTGGTTACTATCACATCTTCTGCCGTGAGCTCATCCTCTTTCTTTCCTTCTGCCGGAATTGACATCTCAGCAAACTTCTCTCCCGAATCCTCAATGATCAACCTTGAAGTTACCTTGGCAACTTTATGCCTCCTATCTCTTCCGCCCAGATTCTGGAGTAGCTGCAAGTCGTTCTCCTCTAAGTTCATCTCCATTCTCTCTTCTGGAACCAACTGCGAAGCCAACCATTCCGAGAAGTTACTTCTCGGAGAATGAGAAGTTGTTGAGTGCACTACCATCTCCCGCTCTGCCTCCTCTCCATTAGAAAGTGCCACAGTGTTATGGTTGTCATCCTTTGAATCATCCAAGGACAAAGCTCTTTCAAACTCCGTCATCTGTAACTTCAACATCTCCTCTGGAACAGGTGTTGAACGGAGTGGCCGAGGAGAGAAGATGAATGTAGTCAGATTTAGTAGAGGTATAGAAGTATCCTGCTGCTGTGATGCAATAGTTGGTGAAGTACTGGGTGCTGGAGAAGTCGGAGCTAAAGCCATGGTCATAGAAGTGATCTTCTCCTTTGATTGAGATCTTCTGTGTACTTTCAAATTGGCGGACCTTCTGCTACTTTCTCCTTCATGCTTCCGCTTGAGGGAATCTCCTGCACCGAAGTTACATGTGACTTGATTCATCAATGCTACATCAAGGCAATATCCCTTCGTCAGCAGCTAGTTTGAAGTATTCACCAAAACAGCTCCAGATCTTTCTTCAATTGTATGGCAGCCTCCTACGTTATCCTGTAGTACAGCTTTATCTCCTCCCATTTTATGGTAAGTGTCAAGTACCACATTCCCATCATCTTTAAGATCCGCAGGTATCCACGCTAGTCCAAAGTCAAACACTTGCTTTGTTGATAGCCTACTGAAATCTCTCTTTCTAACCTCGTACTCATTTTTGCACTTCATCCAGAAATCTTCTAATGAAGGCACATGTGCGTACTCCTGGGAGATCATTTTCCTGGCTACTCCAAATGGATCGAAGTTCAGCCGTGTAGGGAATAACTCTTGCTCATACTCGGATAACATCTGCATCTCCATCCCTCAAGCTCTATGAATATTATGGCAGCCGTAATGTCCCACAATGATTGGGAAGAATCCCATAGACTTGTGCCGCTTCGACTAAAGGTTGTGTAACTCCAAAAGTTACCTGCTCATCTCCATGGTGATCAATCTATCATTCGGATATCTGGGCAGCTTAACTAGTTCACCAGAAAAGCTAGTAACCCTGAGGTATGTGAAATCTACAAACTGAATGAATAGACTGCCAACCTTGGATATAACTCCCCATGCTTCCTTGCTTACCCTGTAGGCCTTCAAGTCTTTGTCTAGCCTGCAAATGAAATAGTAGAAGAATTCATCATTGACCACTTTGAAATATTTGTCGCACGCAGGTACAGTAAGTTGTGGGTAGCACTCAAAAATGGGGTCCTTAGAAAGAACACCACATCTATCCAGCTTGGAAAAGACACCTTGTGAAGTTGCAGCATACACCAAGTAGGAAGTCATTTTGAAGCTGAAAGTACGCTTCATGTTTCGGAGTTTCTCACCAATATTGTCACTAATAATTTTTGACAAATTGATTATGGAATCAACCTTGTTGACTTCAATGGTCCTGATGAAAGCATACATCCATGTACGAAAATTTTAAGCATTCACCTCGCCATTAATCATGCATAGTAATTTAACAACATCATCTACCTCCTGCACCAAATGGGATCGTGGAAGAGTTCGTGGGAACTTAGAAGGAGATCTAGGCTTCTTCATATATATGCTATTCATTATGCTCACGCAATCAGCTCTATGCTTCTCCCACCTGTTGTTGGCATCCTGAATGCTAATGGAAGTCACAACCTTTCGCACTGGGATCTTCAAACAACAATTGATGAACTCAGCATCCAAACGAATTATTGTCTTTCCCGTAGCATCACACACTGACCTAGATGAAGGATGGTAATATCTAGCACACTCCATAACAAACTCCGGCAACTGGGTTGTGCATGGAAAGGTTGCAGCTCGGATGATTCCACTGCTTTTAACCATACGCATGAGTGAAGTATTTTCAGCTCTGGATCTATCAATCAATTCGGAAAGAGGTTCAGGACATAGATCTGTGTCTCCTATGTCTGCAAGTTTGGAAGTGATGCATGACTCTATTGTGCTTTCTTTTTCATCTCCCTTCACCATGGCTTTGTCTATCTTTGTCTGAATAATTCTTTTTCTTCTTATTTGCCCAAATTTCTTTAAAACTGGTGCAGATCTGAATAATTCTTTAGATTCAGAGGATATACGCAATGTATTGGACATTTATTAGAGCTCCTTTTCTTATGTAAAGCACCTGTAATGAATTCCTAAAATTAATTCAGACAAAAATGGCCACCAGAGCATGAATAGTGAATTTTAATTGTAAAAATCTACACTTTTCAAGCTTGCTGCCCCAAAAATTAATGTTTAATTTGCACATAAAGAGAGCATGAATCTTTTCAACAACACATGAGCACCTGTAACACTTATGCAAACAGTTATGCAGACAAAGATCAACCTCCTTCAAATCATGCACCAAATTTGGAAGCTTTTAGCCTTGTTTTCACCTTTGTCTTAGCAAAATCCTTCTTCAAATGCGGCACATTTTTCCTCTTTGCTGCAATTCTTTACATGTGAATTAAATAATTCACCCTTATGGCAGCCCATGCTTATATAACCCTCACAATTCTATAATTAATAATTGCCCTTCCTATTCCTGGGAATTAATTAATTAAAAATCATGCTTCTCTCTTTAAAAATAGCATGTTGAAGAACAGTCATCCAATAAATTAAATTAATCTAATTTAATCATTCACACTTCACTTCACTTAAGCTTCGCAGTGTGTCTTGACCATAGCCACTGAAAATAGAATTTAATTTAATGATTTAATGCTTTAAAAATCATTAAATCTATCATAAATTGGGCACACTTTTTGACATGAAGGGGGCAGCCTTTAAATAAATTAAATTTAATCAATTTAATTCATTTAATTCTATTTCTTTTATTCCCCTTTGCTTTGTTGACTTTCTTCCAAGCTTGGGCACCTATTTTAGAAGGAGAAATAATTAATTTAATCCACTTAAAGGTTCCCTTCTTCTCTCTAAAGGGGGCACACTTTTTTGCACAATATAATTCTATTTTTAAGATTTTATAACAATGGGATTCTTTACCTGCAAGGCAGCCCTGGAAATCCCATGATCCACTTAAGTGATTTGACTTTGACAATGGAATTATTTACCCTACAAGGCAGGCAATAAAATCCCATGATTTCACTTAAGTCACTTTCCTTTTATTTCATCATAGGAATTTTTACCCTGCAAGGCAGGTAATAAATTCCCGTCTGCGTGCGACCTCTAACTTTCCCACCGCAGCTTGAGTGAATTTTATATCATGAGAAAAAGTACCCTGCTAGGTAGGTACAAAATTCTCACCTTGCCTGTTGCTTCTATTTTTCCCATTGCAGCTTGAATCTTTTGTTTTCCAAAAATGCGTCCAACCCCGCATGGGCTTTTCCATGCACGACTTCACTTTTCCCCAGTGATCCAGACCTCTGATGGTGACTTCCTCTGGGCATAATGTGCGTATATGTTCTCCAACTACTCCAGGCCAAAAATCGGGCTTACCCGGCAAAGGAATTGTTCTAGAGAAATTTCACAGAAAACGAAACGGGACAACACAAAAACACGAAAAAATTGCCAAAAGTTACAAACAAAGCCCAGAACTTATTCTTTGTTAAAACCCTTCTAGTACATAGGAATAATTATATGTTTGATCATAACAGAGTTAAAACAAAGCGCAAATAGCCTCATATGGGGCTCAAAATAATTATATATAAATTTCCCGCAGACAAATCCCGACGACAGAATATAACAATTTTGAGCATCTGGCTATTTAGCGAAAAAGGCTAATATGGCTCTTGTCAAAATGACAAAGGGAAAAGATGATATCCCAGCATCTCTGGTTTCGTATCTTGTCTTTTGGGCACGGGGTCATGCAAACAAACACAACACAACACAAAAATAAAAACAAAACAAGGAAAAAAAACAAAGTATTTATTTATGTACATACAGGTTTTACCCTGCTTCTCATGTCCGGAACAGCTTCAAGTGTTTCCCATTGAAAGGCAATGGCAACTCAACTCCATCCTGATGGGCAAGAATGAAGCTATCTACTCCGGCGATCTTCTTAATCACAAAAGGCCCTTTCCATAGTGAATTGAATTTTCCATGCATGCCTTTTGCTTCTCTTCTTTTGTCCCATAAAAGGACCCATTCGTTGACTTCAAACTTTCTTTCCCTGGTTTTTTTGTCAAAGATGACTTTCACCTTCCTTTGATGCTCTGTCAACCTATCTACAACTTGAGTTTGTACTTCTCTCAATTCAGTCAGGTACATAATTTTTTTATCAATAGCATCCGTGAATGTGGAATCCTCCAGGGCCTTAGAAAGTTGTAGGGCAGGCAGTTCCAAGGTAAGAGGCAGCTCCTCCAGGGCCTTAGGTAAGACAAAGATCAACCTCCTTCAAATCATGCACCAAATTTGGAAGCTTTTAGCCTTGTTTTCACCTTTGTCTTAGCAAAATCCTTCTTCAAATGCAGCACATTTTTCCTCTTTGCTGCAATTCTTTACCTGTGAATTAAATAATTCACCCTTTATGGCAGCCCATGCTTATATAACCCTCACAATTCTATAATTAATAATTGCCCTTCCTATTCCTGGGAATTAATTAATTAAAAATCATGCTTCTCTTTTTAAAAATAGCATGTTGAAGAACAGTCATCCAATAAATTAAATTAATCTAATTTAATCATTCACACTTCACTTCACTTAAGCTTTGCAGGTGTGTCTTGACCATAGCCCACTAAAAAATAGAATTTAATTTAATGATTTAATGCTTTAAAAATCATTAAATCTATCATAAATTGGGCACACTTTTTGACATGAAGGGGGCAGCCTTTAAATAAATTAAATTTAATCAATTTAATTCATTGAATTCTATTTCTTTTATTCCCCTTTTGCTTTGTTGACTTTCTTCCAAGCTTGGGCACCTATTTTAGAAGGAGAAATAATTAATTTAATCCACTTAAAGGTTCCCTTCTTCTCTCTAAAGGGGGCACACTTTTTTGCACAATATAATTCTATTTTTAAGATTTTATAACAATGGGATTTCTTTACCTGCAAGGCAGCCCTGGAAATCCCCATGATCCACTTAAGTGATTTGACTTTGACAATGGAATTATTTACCCTACAAGGCAGGCAATAAAATCCCATGATTTCACTTAAGTCACTTTCCTTTTATTTCATCATAGGAATTTTTACCCTGCAAGGCAGGTAATAAATTCCCGTCTGCGTGCGACCTCTAACTTTCCCACCGCAGCTTGAGTGAATTTTATATCATGAGAAAAAGTACCCTGCTAGGTAGGTACAAAATTCTCACCTTGCCTGTTGCTTCTATTTTTCCCATTGCAGCTTGAATCTTTTGTTTTCCAAAAATGCGTCCAACCCCCGCATGGGCTTTTTCCATGCACGACTTCACTTTTTCCCCAGTGATCCAGGACCTCCGATGGTGACTTCCTCTGGGCATAATGTGCGTATATGTTCTCCAACTACTCCAGGCCAAAAATCGGGCTTACCCGGCAAAGGAATTGTTCTAGAGAAATTTCACAGAAAACGAAACGGGGACAACACAAAAACACGAAAAATTTGCCAAAAGTTACAAACAAAGCCCAGAACTTATTCTTTGTTAAAACCCTTCTAGTACATAGGAATAATTATATGTTTGATCATAACAGAGTTAAAACCAAAGCGCAAATAGCCTCATATGGGGCTCAAAATAATTATATATAAATTTCCCGCAGACAAATCCCGACGACAGAATATAACAATTTTGAGCATCTGGCTATTTAGCGAAAAAGGCTAATATGGCTCTTTGGGAATATCTTGACGTAATACAAGAACTTTCAGGGAATAAAAACACAAAACGACCCATTATTTTAAAAGTATGAAATTTTTTTGGATAGGGTAGTCGCAAATTTCAGGATGAAATCTAGGTGACACCAGGGAGGTTGGGATTGGGATCCACCATGAAAAATAAATAGCTTGCATTTCTTACTTTTTGGGGGGCATAAGGAAAATTTTGGGGGGCATAAGGATATCTGTGATGAATTATATTGGCGGTTTGTTACAGGTGGATGCCTAATTCCCATCGGGAGGCATAAACAGCTTCCCCCATAGCTCTTGCTCCTTTGGCTTGCATGATGAAGCCTGAGTTTTGTCTTAATGTTTCAATGCAGTTGTAAACTGTTGTTTTGTTTGGACTGTGTTTTTAATTTGAAATGTGCATGTTGAAATATTGTTGTGTTTTTGTGGAATCCTGTTGTTGCCATGAGTTGAAATACATTTCTTACTACATTGTGGTTGGGACTCGGGGGGCCAATGAGGAAGGATGGCTTCTCATCTTCATTGGATGTCTTGGTTGGGTGGAGAGCATTGCCTTTCCCCTGCCTTTGTTATGATCAAATTAGAAGAATGAGAAGAATGCATGTTGTTGTCCTGGAGCTGAGAAAAGAAGATAGTTTTAAAAGTCCCTTATAAGAATTCTTTTGTAACCTTTCCTACTTTGAAGTGGATGAAATTGTAAATGTTTTGAAATGGAAAGATGTGTATGGAATATGAAATTTGTAAATTGAAATGTAAAAGAGTTATGCTCGGTATTCAGTTCTCTTATTAGAAAAGAAAGACGTGTATTCTATATGTTGTGTTTTGAAAATGTATATATGAAAGGAGTTGTAAAAGATTCATTGAATTAATGGAATTTGTCTTACCTTGTTCAGAATGGCATTGTTATATTTAAATTTTGTATTTGAAATCCCTGGTTGGAAAATGGAAGAAAGGAATACGTATGAAGGAATTGCATTACTTTGTCCTTTTGAAAATATGAAAAAATTGGAAACCAGACTTTATATTTTAGCCATTAAATGGTTTGATTAAATCACTTAAATGTATTAGACTAGAATAGAAATGAATTTCCATATTTGGAAGATATAAAAAAAATGATAAATAAATCCTTTAGAAATTGATCTTTGTTTTAAATTTTAATATTGGCAAATACTTCCTCTAAAATGAACAGTTCAGACCTCCAAGCAAGAAATAACAATGAAACATTAAAATTGAACATGCCAGGGTATAGATGAGTTCAATTTGACAAAAAAAAACACTTAAAGAAATATTTTAAAACATTTCAAAATTGGGCCTAAACCTTTCACAATCCTTTTGCTGTCAGAAGTTGTAAAAATTTGTATTAGAAATCAATTAAGTAAAATTACCTTCCAAATGCATCATAAATCCTTATAATAATTCTCCATTTCTGTTTGGCATGTTGAGTGAAGGAGAAGATCAAATTGAACTAAATTTATAAGTTAAAATTTACCAATTGGCTTTTAGAAAGCCTCCAAGCCATTTTCTTAAAATTGACCCCTTAAATTTTATCAAAATCTAAAATTAATGATTCTTGTGCAAAGAGGGCATCGAGAGCTTTCTAGAAAGTCCTCATTTTCCCAAAACTGAGCTTTCTATCAAAATTTATGGCCTTCTGAAGTTTTCTTCACTTGGTAAAAAAAATGGGAAATTTTTCCCTAGCGGGCTCGCGGCCCGAATTTTTCCTTAAAAAAAAACTAAAGAATTTTTTTTTGGAAAAATTTCCAATTTTTCCCCGCTGCCCCATAGCCAATCAGAGGCTACCACGTGGCATGGTGAAGGGGCGGAACTTTTCTAACTTAATAATTTCACAAAAATAGTTTTGGAAAAAATTTATAAATTTCACCGCAACCCCGTCAACCCGCAGCCAATCGGGTGCTATCACGTGGCTCGGCGGAGGCGCAGGAGGATTTTGGAACTTAACACTTTTTTTTTCTACATTGACAAAATTTCCTAAATTACCTCCGCAGCCCACACTCCCACCCTGTCTTGGAAAAATCAATTTCGTAGATGCATGGGCCCGCACGTCAACTTATCCCTTTCACCCTCCTTTGGCGAATTTTCTCAAACTTCTCTGTCGCCCCGCCCTTCCCTCGTTTTTCCCCGCTTTGGCTTGGAAGGCACCACGTGTCCCTAGCGGACCTACGGAAGCACGGGTGAAAAAGTGGATTTTACCCTGCCCCGGAAAATTTCAAAAGATCTCCTCGCGGCCAGCCAACCCACCTTTTTAGAAAATTTTCATCCCTAGGCCCGCAGGCCCGCTCTTGGGGGAAAAATTTCACCCCAAAGCCCACCGGCCCATAACTTGAGTTTTATGAGGAATTAGGAGGACTTCTTTATATCAATGAAAAGGTGAGAAAATTTCCTATCCAATGGGAATGAGTTAGGAAAATTTTGAATGTGTTAAGTGTGAGAAAAATGAAGTTGAAACTTTAAGCCTGTTAGAGAATGGGTATGGTGAGGATTTTTCCCTTTGAACCTGATTGAATCTTTAACCGAGTTTTGGGAGTGGGTAAGTAAGAATTTACTCTGATGATTTTTATATATGTATTATTTTCCCCACTGTAATTTAACCTTGCTCTTGTCTTAGATCTTGTGGAATTAAATACCTTGGGTATTTAATTGTTTTGGTCCCTTAACCCTAAAGTTTTTAATCAGGGAATATTTAGCTAAAGTGTCTATGTAATCAGTGATTAAACAAATCCCTAAGGAGTTTTGAGCTAGGTGTATACTTATTACACTTGTTGCTTTATATTGTGGAATTAGTAATTATTATAATGGGAAAATTTATCAGTTGAATTTAATTGTCCTTGAGACTTTGGTCGTTAACACTTTTTAAAAAAAATTATTCCATAATTTTCTAATTAAACCTAGGTTGTTCATAGGTCTCAAGTGGGTTGTTTTAGCGGGTGTTACAGTCCCACCGGGCATGCCAAATGTGCTCATGTTTTATTCACTAAGCTATAAATTTAAACTAATATCTACATAGCTTCAAAAGAAAATGCTAATTAAACAATGAACCATCAAGATAAGAGCTTAAAGGAAATGCTTCTTCAATGCATATAAATGAAACTACATGCTAAGCTATTTCCTACTCTCTATAATTTTTAACTTAAACTATGAACCTATGAAGAACATAAGCAATCAAAGTGGATTACTGATTGATCTCAAGGATTGAGAATGGAATCTCACCAAGAATGGCTACAAGGCCATTTTGGATCTTCCCATATTACTCAATTTTGAGTGAAAGGATGCAAGATGGAGAAGCTATTTCCAACAATGGAGAATGGCCTAAGATCAAAATGCTTATAGTATTTCACTATTCAAAGCATGGTGCAAGAAGAAAGGTAAGGAGGGTTCTTTATATAGATTTCCTAAAGAGGTAAGGCTAGTAAATTGATGAAAGTGGGATAAAGGTAAAACAAGATTAAGAATGGATAAGGTTGCTTTATAAAAGGTAATCTTGATTTAGAAGAGTTTAATTTGTCTTTAGTAAGTCATGGGAGTTGGGGGGTGTTTTAATTAATCAAAGCTGATTAATTGATAGGTAAAGGTAAGCTTAAAGAAGCTAATTAGAGGAAAATCGATATGATTTGTGAGATGTAAGAGAGGAATTTGATCCAATAAATGGTAATTTATTGATTTAGAGTTGCGAGTGTAATTAATTAATAATAATTAATTAACCCAAGTAGAAGTGAATATTAATTAACGAAAGGTCATTAATTGACATCTTTAATGATAGAAAGGATCATTAATTAACGAAAGGTCGTTAATTAAGGAATATGAAGAGGAATGTTAGCTAATTAGCAGAAAAGCGCTAATTATTACGGAAATGATGAGAAAGAGGATAATTAGTGCAATCTTAGCATTAAAGGTTGTGTAAGTAGATTTTAGGTGTCTATAACACTTTAGACCATTCAAATTTTAATGGGATTTGGTAGGTGAGAAGATGGAAAACGTCTATCACCCCATTAATGAGTAGATATGATTGTTCAAACCACCCAATTTTATATGGATTATGCCTCCTTCCTTCTCCTACACGCCAAAACAAACTTGGAGATACACATTTGACAAATTGCATGTAGATTTTTAGGTATTCATTACTGGTAGTTGAGTTTTCAAATCAAAATTTCCCTCTTTCTCCTTTTTTCTCTCATCGATTCATCTATAAATGTACGAGCTTTGCTCATTGTTAAGGGTTGGACATTTTGGATCTTCTAGAATTTGCTAAGGATTCCATATCTCTGAACTTTGAGTCACAAACCTCTAGATCTAGTTTGTGCATGTGGGTATCGGCCTTTAGACGCCATTGTAATCAACTATGCATACCTGAAAGTAATAAAAGCTTTTTTTGTGGCTATTCTCTACCTTAACATGTCCATATTCTTATTTCTTGACTTTTCTTTGCATTATGTGCTTGGTGTGTCACTTTAAATCCCTTGCACCTCCATTTATTGTTGTGTTTCATGGGATCGATCATGTGAATGTGTTATGTTTTATGTTATGTTTGCCTAGCTTCCCTTTATGCTTTCTCCTTCATTTTCACTCAGAACAGATATTGTTCATCCCACTTTTCTGGAGCTATCGCCTCCCTTAGTTTAGTTTTATATTCATGTTATCCTTCTATCCCTAGTCCATTGGCATTGTTAGCTGAGATTTTCCTTTCAGCATTATGAGTAGCAGTAGCACTAGAAATAGGTAGAGGAACTAGCCTTCTTCAAAGGTTTGTATCAAGCGCGTAAGGTCCCACAACTTGGAGACAGTCCCATTGTTGACTCAAACAACTCAGTTCTTCCAGGCCTGAGACACAGGTGCAAGTTTGAACAACAAACAATTTCTGGCAAGCCTGGTGGGACCAACATTGAGAGCTTAAATTTTAGCATTGCTAAGTTTGGTGTGTGAATTAACAATTTCTAGCCTATTAGAGGCTCATTTTAACACATCTAGCGACTCCCAAAACTAGATCTATTGTTTTAGCAACTAGAGCACATTTTATTAGAAGAGTGCATACTAGACAGAGTGTTGCAGCTGATGGATCCTTTGAGTACCTCCATATTTCACCAAGAAACACATGTAGCAAATCTCCCACGCATGCATCTCTATCTCCAGCGCATCGTACACATTCCACTCGTCCTTAGAACAGGTCTACTCGCCCTACCATGACACTTTAACCACCTCCTCCTCCAAGGAACTTTGCCATTTTCACTAGTGGAAGTCCTCTCAATGTCAATGCAAAACATGATATGCTAGCATTCGCACTCAAGAGCATTCCATACTTCATTGGAAAAAATTCAAGTCACCCCTGTTGACATCCAAAATGTAGCAAATGTATTCTCTTTTTACCTAATCACGCATGATGATGTAGCTATTAGGCTGCTCACAGCTTTATTTAAAGGAAATTTTCTCCAGTTGTACCGTGTCCTGAGACCCACATCTATTGCCACCAAGGATGAACTTGGAACGATGTTGTGTAACTCTTTTAAAGATAAGTCAAATCACATGTCTCTAGTGTAACAACTGAATATAATAAAGAGGGTGCCCAATGAGTAGATGACTGACTTTAACATCAGATTCCAAAAAACTTGGGACAAAATTCCTCAAGTGGTAAGACCTACAACCCAACATGATTTATTGTGTTATCTAAGGGCCTTGAATAGTGACATCTCATCCATGATTTAATCCATAGGATGTAGAACATTACTTCTTTCTTACAAGATCGTCATCAGGGCATAAAATAGTGCCATTCAAACAGGCAAGTTGGCTCCTAGACCTCTTGCGCACTTATTTCTGGAGATGTCTCTGATGCCCCAACCTTCTACTACCCCTATTCTGGTGTTGAGTGTGCAGCCAATTGCATCTACATCCTACCCTCCTGTTCAACAAAAAGAAGATGAAGAGATGAAGGCCCTGATTAGAAACCTATCCAATAAGGTCATATATTTGGAAAAGCAGCATGCGTAAGCCTTCAGAAAAAGTTCTAATCAGGTGCATAATCAAAAAAATCAACCATGGAGGAATGAATATGGAAATCAGAGGTATGGTTAGAACCAACAAAATGATAGATGTCATGTTAATGCACACTTACCCTTGCAAGTGATTCCTCCTGTGCAGTCTTTTCCAGTACCCAACACAAGTCAAACACTTGTCCTTGTTTAGAATAACATGACACAAGATTCAAAATGGTGCTTCCCTTACAACATGCATCACAGTCAGTATCATTGTGCTAATGTTGCACATGCAAGCCTACATGACCCAAAATGATTCTAGCTGTGAAACTTTCATAAGCATAAGCAAGCTCAAAAATCAAGAAAATCTAGAAGCTCCTTCTAAATGTAATTTTATATTCTTTGGCGCTAAGTACTTTCATGTAATTAATCAAGTTGTAGATCATGCAAACAGACCATGCACCCAAGTTGTTGCTAATACAAGGTACAAACAGAGAATGCTTGAATTTGGTGTGCAGGTCTCAAATCCCACAACATTGGTTGATCCTCAAAAGCAAAAAGATGCATCCAAGATATCCAACAGTAAAGGTGCATAAGTTCCTATGCATGAGGTTCCATGCAATGCTCCTTCTGAAGCACCACGTGCCCCTCCTATGGTAGTTCAAGCCTCTACGCCAGCTAAGGCCCCTGCCTTTGCACCTAAACAATCAAGAAGAGATGTTGCAGTGACCTAAATACATAAGTCAATGGGTATTCCATTCAACATTCTAATTCAGATGAACAAGAAATATATATATTTCAAAATGTAGGACACCCTGACCATTTCATCTCAATGCAGCCTTCTGCATGAAGCTCTGGCCCAACTTCCTCATGTTGGTATAATTGTTTATAAACTATGATTTGTTGTTAACATCTTCCAAGAAGAGGAGAAAAAAGGGAGTAAGGTCATTAGAATCCCACCCTTCTATATGTCCTTAATCCGAGGAAAACACTTGGTCCATAATTGTATGATTGACTCAGGTGGTAGTACTTATGTCATGCCTAAGAAAATTGCTAATGTCCTAGGTATTAAGTACAACCCCTTATCCAAGGGAGTCCTAACATTTGATGGATCAATGGTTACTACTTTAGGAGTCATCAAAGACCTTGAGTTAACCCTTCATGCATGCCCAAGCCTCACCATAACTCAAGATGTGTCAATCATTAACCTACCTCCTTTGTCTTCCTTATGCATGTCAAGGGATTTTAATGCCAAAGTGGGGAGTTACTTGTCTTCTGACTAGTATCATATGTTACTCAAGCCAAGGTATGGTACTTGGTTTTCCATACAGGTTGAGCCAATATTTTCCTATCATGTTGATTCATATGATCCATCCCCTCTCCAAGCCACTTACCTAATCCAAGAGGAGCAAGTCTCAGTTTCTGAAGAGTAACTTGTTAAACCTCTTGTACATGATTTAGTGCTAGATAATTGGGTGGAAAGGAACCACAAATTTTATCCATATGTTGAAGAGCTTGAAGCCTTTGAAACTGGGCTTGGCACATATTGTATCCAATAAGAAGAATTTGTGTTGTCGCGTGTGATCAAACAGAATTAAGAAAATGCGGGTCTATGGAAGTTATACTTTGATGGATCTTGAAGCAAAAATGGCATGGGTGCAGGTGTTGTTCTCATTTCTCCCAAGGATCAGAAATTTTTCTTCACGCATAGGTTGTAGTTTGCATGTTCCAACAATGTAGCGAAGTATGAAGTACTGGCGCATGGTCTTCTTATTACCGAAAAGAAGAAGATCAAGGCCTTGCAGATTTTTGGGGACATAATATTGGTTATCCACCAGGTCACAAACAAGTGCGCTACAAAGAATAAGCTTCTCAAAGCTTATAAACATAGAGTTTGGGACCTCCTTGAGAGCTTTGATGTTATGAATCTATAGGTAGTGTCGTGTAAGATGAACAAAGAAGATTATCAGATGGTTGCACTCTCTTCGCAATTCTCTCATGCTGAGGAATTTTTCATGGTGAATAATGTATGGCATCATCCTAGTGTGTTTTAACATCATTACCTTGTTTGTACCCTTCACTAGTTACTCAACAAGTTTATGCTTCATCGGGTGTTCCCAAACCACTGACTTGTTTCTTTCCTTTTCTTAGTCATTCCAAACTCTCTATAGCTCTCCTACATCCTAATTTTTCATCAATTTACCTTTTAAATCAATGAAAAATAATCATACACATTGCAACAATCTCCCCCTTTTTATTGATGGTAAAACCTCTAAATTATTTTCCCCCTTTTTGCATTAATGACAAAGTACATGGTTGTAGTTTGTGGTCTGCACCTGCATTAACTTACTTAACCCCATATTGGTTGGAAACCTTAACCAAAATCATCACTCGAGCTCTCTCTCTTGTCTCTCCTTGATTTTACTCTAGTTTTGGCCTTCATCATACATTGAATTCATTGTTTTTCACCCTGGGAAAGTGCTTTTATAACACACACACACACACACACACACACACACACACACACACACACACACACACACACACACACACACACACACACACACACACACACTTGATAAAAACATGATATTGAGTGAAAAACATCCTCCTATAACATACATATGTCTATCTTGGCTCATCAGATGCAATTCTTAGCATGACTCATCCATATGATTTTATAGGCAAATCTAGGACTCAGGTCCCTAAAGAAACTTTTTAGTGCATTTTTGGAAAACTTTAACCTATTATAGATGTTCATTTATCTCATGATATAATCCTTTCTACCTCCCCTTAGGTGATACTGTCAATAGTTATCTTCTAATTCCAATATTTATCCTTATTTCTTAATCTTAATTCAACTAGGTAGGTTCACATTTTTATCTCTCCATAAGCTCTTTTGTGAAAACTAGTCTAATCTTGTCACCTATTGCCTTTTGTTTATCCAACATTCCATTTAAAGCTTCAGATATATTTTCCAACCTTCCATACATCTGCAGCTGTTATTTTTCTTCTTCTATTTCAGCTATCAGAGATATCAATTCATCTTCATGTCTCATGCAAGTGTCTTCTTTTTCATTAAGGGATTTTATCACAGTTTCAACTTGAGGTTTCAATTCTATACTAAATTTGAGATTATCATTATCTTTTTATTTGAGATATTATGAGATCAGATCCAAATGTGTCTCAAGTTATTTTAATCCATCTTAATATTTTTACTTTTTCCTTTCCTCAAGGAGTTTAATTTTCTCTTCATACTCTTTCATCATGATCTTCAATTTGTGGTTCTTTTACCTTTGTTGTTTCAATTCTTCCAAGGAAGTTATCAAATATGCTTCAAGGTTTACTTCAGATTCCTTTTCATCTGAAATTTCAGATTCATTGGGATGTCTACCTCTTGAGCTGCTTCAAGGAACTATCTCTATAACCATGCTTGTATTTCAGGAAGGACCTACTCCAAGCTGTTAGACTTGGTTCAAGAGTACCATGCTCTGATAACAATGATCCTGAAAGTACCTCTAACATTTGAATTATGACCTATAACTTCATAATTGGACTATTGATAATGTCCCTAAAAACTTCACATGTATGTATTAGCTTTCCATAACTTGTTTTGTTTCATACATTCATGTTAGGTCCTTGAATTAGGCCAATTTGAGTTAGTTTGCACTACAACTCACCACTTCTAAACTATTAGTCATCTTGTATCCCCTTAAAAATTTCTTGTTATGTATTCCATCCCTTTACCATGCTTCATTAACATCCTCATGCCTCCACTTAACCTTTCTAGGTCACTTTACTACCTAGGCCTTATGATTAGGCATTCTAAAATGAGCTAGTTTGACAAATCCACCTCATGTGCCCCTGTATTCATCATTCTGACCCTATTTTCACATCATATGCATGTTAGATAATGTTTGAAATCATCCTGGTGTGTTCTCACATCATCACCTTGTTTGTACCTATCACTAGCTACTTAAGAAGTCTATGCTTCATCAGGTGTTCCCAAACCATTCACCTGTTCTACCTTGTCTGAGTCATTCCAAAATCTCTCTAGCTTTAATACATCCTAATTTTTCATTAATATGCTTTAAAATAAAAAAACAAATCAGCATACACCTACCAACAATATGGTTTTTTTCTAATCATAAAACCCTAATTATGATATCTTTATTTATCATTGATTAAAAATTTGAAAATGCAAGAGTAAGATGATTTAGGATTTTATAGATAGTTTATTCTAGCTCTAAATTATCATCACTACACAATATATTAAATTAGGTAATAGGATTAGATTTTATACTACATTTTGGTGAACTTGAAAATGCAACACATTCTAGGGGTTTAATGTGATTGTTGAGGGAATGATACTAACCTATAGCCCTACCCCCATTTTTATATTATCTACAATCCACGGCTCAAGACCCCTAGCATGTTTAGTTTTATTCATATGTTTAGATATTCATGAAAATACAAAAACATCCAAATATTCCATAAATACAAAACAATGACATATTATTACTTGTTTTGTCATTATATAGATTAGGATAATGATGTTATCATGATTTAACACTTATCTATTTATATACACAATAAAATTTAATGGTATACATGAGTTAGCTATACGATCGAGCTAAAACATGGGCACATTCGAATGTTTCATAAATCCTTGAGTCCTATGCTTAAGGGAAACCTTCCATATAGGGGACATGCTTATACTAGGTGCATCTTACATAAAATATGGCTAGGTTATGTCTTTTTCACCAAGGTTTACTAATGATTTAGAGCTATTCACTAGATTTATTGCACTAACTTATACTTCATAACATGTGCTTTATTAAGATATTTTTAGTGCTATAATTGATTATTGCAATGCTTCTTTTTGATTTGACAAAATTAAATCTAATAGAAGGGTACTACTGATTAGATAAATATGATAGTATTAAGGAAAGATCTAACTATAGAAATACAAGTAAGAGTGATAAATGGGGGATATAGAATACTCAACTTGCATCCATAGGTCTGAACTGATTCTAGACTGGAAAACGATCTAGAAGGGCGTATTATGGACTGTTCGAGCTCTATTTATAATTATGAAAAATGACAATCACAAGGACATAACCACCTAGAATGGAACATGGCCACCCATGCACTAGTATTTTTTCTGGTTGCTCGCATCTGCAAAATAACTTCAGTCCTAGTTATTTGTGTGTCACTTCTTATTTTTTGTAGGTTACATCAAGTTCTCTACAATTCTTCTTAGTTATACATGTACCTATAAAATAAATCCTAGCTACCTACAAATTTCTTAAGCACATATTAGAAAAATAAAAATATGCATATGAAAGAATCAGATTAACCCCGAAGCTCACCCTGATGTGATTTTGTTGTTGAGCACTACACTACGTTTCAGACTCCATGTAGTTCTTTTGGTGTGTGATTTAACTCATGTCCCTTGATCAGGTTTCCCGTAGCCTTTGTTTTCCCACTCAATAGCTATGTGTGCTAGCACTTCATCCATACAAATCTGAATTCTCACCTGAAGCAGGTGCAACCACCATGTCCCTCCTTTGTTATGCTTATCAAAATGTTAGCATGCATATTCATCATATTCATAACTAAAGAAACCATTCATGCACAGAAAGCTAACATAACCATGATGATTCAGAAACAAATATAATTAGGAAACAAACCATAATTCAATGTGAACAGTAACAACTTAACTCCCAATTCACCATCATAATCATATGTGTATTCATAACAGGGTAGATGATTACAATAACCCATTAAATCCTTTTTCTGGACCATATGTGCATCCATACAAACTCCAAACCCTAACTCATTCATGGAATTATAGCATTACATAACATAATTTCTCTCTTGCCTCTCTGTAGACTCTCTAAACATTAATATTTCATCAATATTTATAGGTCGTGGACTTTCCCTTCACTACTACATGCACATTCTTATTAATATGAGTGCTTACAAAATAGCCTACATGTTTTTCCTATTAACAGATCAGACTAAATATAACATGATTTAATATTATTAATAGACATCTCCATGTATTTTCTTTATCTTGATCTAGATGTGTTATCTTCTTCCTTGCTTGGCCACTAAGTCTTCGTGCTTTTCTCTATTTTTGAATCTTTTACTTGGGCAACACTTTAACTCTACTTTTCTAATTTTAGACACTATAGAAAAGTGGTGAAGTCTCTTCTCTTACACATAGCCCTGTGTGTCGACTTGTAATCCCAATGCGCTCACCTCTTGCATGCTACTCTGACACTCGCATGTGCACATCCTATGTGTAGCATCTACACTTCATTAATACTCATCAATTTTCTTTGACCAACATTACCCCACATTAGGGATATTGTCCATCCTTGGCAATAATAAGTCAAATAATGCTCTTCATGAATGAAAGAATAAAGATTGTGGAAGATGAAAGAATTAGGGGCATATACCCAATAAATTATAGAATGTTAAATTTGTGCACTCAATTTCATTCTTGGGATGGGTGAAGTATTTCAGGGAATTCAAAATTCATGATACTCTCTAACTTTTCACACTCTACTAGTTCCTTAGTAGTTGCATCTAGTACCAACCTGGAAATATTAGGCACTTGCGCAAGGGTCATGTCCTCTCTTTTTGCCTTCAGTTATTTGATGATTCCAACAAGTCCTGATGTCATCCCTTCCAAAGTATCCATATTCCAAGTAAATAAAGAATTAAGTTGTTTAAGCCTTATATCAAAGGCCTCCCTTACATTTTTTATTGCATCCCGCTTATTTGTAATTTCAGAATTTATTATCCTTCTTATCTTGTTGCACTTGCTTCAACTCATCATCCTCTCGAGTAGTATATGCCTTGATAATTGTATAATAGTTATGATAATTTTCAAATTCCCATTCAACCTTTTTCAGCACATCCCTAATAGTGGTGCCTAGCACCTCATATTATACTATCTTGTGTGTTATTGTCACCTTATCATGTCTTTGTGTTACATCCAATTCTTCTTTATTTGGCCTCTGTACATACTTCCATTCTTGTAACAACATGCCTACTAGATCCTCTAAGTAGTGCAGTGTTGTAGGATACTCATCTTTAGCCCTTTTTCCAGGTCTAAATGCATTGTAGTAATTAAATTTGTAAGATTATCGACATCATTAAAATCATAATTTGCACGCTTCTCTGCCTTATCTCAAATCTTCGTAAGTTGTTACACTTATTACTTCTTATTATTTTTATCTTCAATAAAAAACCCTAATAGTGGCCCCTTTATCTAAATTCCTTTATGCCACTTCTACTACCATCTTGTTTAAAAACTTTCTATCCTTCTCGTTAGTTAAATTTGTAGGCTTGATAGTCACATGGGTTGTACCTAGAACTTTCTTCATCCTATGTTTTTCACATGCTTCATCACTAACATCGAATTTATGATCTTCCATGTGAGTTTTCATACTCTAGGAGAGCATCTTCTTTGTGTGTATGGTCGCACCTTTAGGATTGATCATCTCCCAGCCGTAGAGGTATTTTTTCTATTGTGTACTCTAGAACCTCACGTGTAACACCTTTTTGTGATCATCAATATAAGTTACCTATGGTGTGCGCAAGATATCTTCCTTCCTTTTTCTTCTTCCACTGTGTTTACTTGTTAGTACCTACTTCTATGTACTTGTGCGTGGACTACTTCTATCTCCACTTGAAGCTCCCACACCTTCTGTCAGATCACCATCGCCATCGATTTCCTCTTCTTCCCCATATCCTCCTTTGTATGCTTTGTGTACCTCTATGCCATGTTGTATAATCGCATCCTCAAGCTCTTCTTCATCCTTATTCAAGTTATGGATGAATGGGACTTCCTCATTTTTTGCGGCCTCTTCTTCTAACCTCTCTTCATCACTATCCTTTATGGTCACCAACCTTCACCTTCTCCTTAATGGAGGGGTCTTATTCTCTGCACTTAGCTTGGGTGGAGTGACCCTTGGTGATTTCCTTACTGGCTCTGAAGTCCCTACAATGTTGTCTTGTCCCTTGCGCATTATTTGCAACTTTCTCACATGACCATGATCAAGCGTGGTGTTATCTAATTTTTATTTTACCTCCTCCTCATCCTTATTATTTTCTTCTTCTCATTTGGGATGGGTTTGTTCATGTGATCGTTTTATACCCACCATCTCATTACCTTTTGGTGGTTTGGGGAAGTTAAGGTCTTCTTCATCAACATACTTTCCATTATCTAATTTTGGCTTCAAGTAGATGTGTACCTTTGTTGGTTATTCCTTGTCTATTGCTAGAGTCTATGAATTGATGTATTTATCATCTTATTCAATTATCTCCACATATGCGGTCTTACCAAGATACACAAATTTCTTGTGTAATGTGTGAAAATTGGCATCAACCTTGTTTGCATGAAACCTTAAATTTCATGCATCATACAACATATTTATTGAAGCCTAGAAGTATCTTGTTGTGAAAGCAAATGGAAGTTTCTGCCATGATATTTTGTCACCAGTCTTCATATTAAACTTACCTAAGCAGAAATTTTGATACACCGCAAACTCAGCTTGACCATCTAGGACCAAAGGTAACTCCCTTGGTATGCACCACTCATACTCGAATGCCTCACGCATATTCCTATACCATATAGCCACCCTAAGCTTGTATGAATTAGTTATCCCATCGCACATATACTCAAAAAACCTCTTCGTGGGAGACTTATCCTCCAACAGATACTTCTTTAAATTATCATTTAACCCATCTTGAACCCTAATCTCTAAAAATACAATTTTCAAGAGGATGCCACCCCAAGCTATCTTCTCATCTTTACATGCTTCTTCAATAAAAATTTTAGCAATGAAAGAGACATTGTTGTCGTAGTTTTATTTTCCATCTTCTGCATGACATGGAGCCACCTCTTATTCACTTAGTTCCATATTTCAGATGCACCAAACTTATAACTAACTAGGCGCGTGTTAACTCTTAGATTTGGGTATGATATTTTCACAATATCCATTACACAGCCTCCCTACTAGGAGTTAAATGTAATGGTAGTGGCCTCTACTCCCACATCATCATCTAAGCCAAGTTCTATCTCCAGGCCTGAGCTACGCAAGCCTGCGACTCTTCCGATTAAGTGTGCAATGATGCACATCCTTCTTTCTAAAAATTAGAAGTAGTCCTCATGGACATGAGATAATAACCACTGATATAAGCACTTAGGATTTCCAAAATAAGGTAGCTCATAAATATTTAGAAATCATGTGCTTTCTAGGTCCTTTTGTACTTTGTCATCATAGACAAATATTTCACCTCCAAACAATGGTTGAATTAACTAATATTGCACTTACTCAAGTGTGATTCCCATGGCTTCCCATTAATCACCTCTATGGGATATTGCATTTCAGAGAACTATTCTTCAACCACATCATTTAGAATGAGATTCATTCCCTTATCCTTACCTTTTCCCTTGGGAGATACTGTAGATGCCTTCCTTGGTGTCATTCATTCAACTATGCAACTTCGCACCTCTGATTCAAAAAATTTGTGCCCTAGGTGTTAGATAACCTTTTTCTTAAACAACCATGTCAAGAATTCACTCTATCCACCCTCATTTCTCTAAGCCTAGTATTTATTGACGATTATGTGCCCTAGTTTCAACTTTGTGCACATGTCCTTCTCTGTGAACCCTAACCCAAAGAGTGCAAACCCTTACGCAATGAGTAATATCCCATGCCTTCCCCACACTTTAAAATTCCACCTAAAGGAGCTCCTAAACTAGGTTGTGTGATATCTTGACCCGGTTCGTCTCAATTATCCAAATCCTTTCACAAATTCACACAATTTCTCACATTTACCTTTAAATGCTCAATCGCTTCACAAAGTATGGTAAGGATGAACTCTCTTTGGTGCCCCTTTTATATATTTCCAAACTTTTATCACATTTATTTCTCCTCACCTATCACCATACTACAATTTTAAATATGTTTTTTTTCTTTTCCCTACTTTCTTCCACGCATGACATTCATAACCTTCTGGCACACCACTACTTCTTAGGATGCAGTCATCCTTACGTGAAATTCTCTGGGTCGTAACCCATTTTCCTCTGTGTTATATACCAAGTAGTCTGTCATACTACTACTTATTTTGCATTACAGTACGTGGCCCTCCTTTCCCATGTGGATTCCCAATACAATGAATTCCTTTTGAGCACAATCATCCTAAGCATCTGCAACACCTAACCACCCTATTTATTTGGTCGAGTGCACAAAGATCATATCCAAGGAGTACCCCAATGTGTAATTTCTTGTGCACATCTCTAAAATAACTCTAAGGAAATCCCAACATCCAAGATTTCTTGTTTAATAGTCACACATACTTCTACCCCACACTAAAGGTATGTGTGGTCCTCTACGCATCAACTTAATAAATAGTAATCAACTCCTGCATGTGAACAAACTTATAATAAAAAAACCAATAAAAGAAACACAAAACATAAAAGGGAAATCTATTCTAAGTAGAAATAATGCCTTTTTATAACCCAAAAGAATCTTATTTATATTAAGGCTTCGGCCTACACCCGTTGAAGTAATCGGGAAACATGGTGTCATTCAGTGCCTGTAATTAACATGTGTTTGATTCAAGTATCTTGGTCACTATAAAGGGTCCTAACCAATTAACCTTCGAATTTCATGGGTGGCATGCAAACTTTGAGTCATATAGAAGTACTATATTTCCAACTAAAAAAGAATTGTTCTTGATATTCATGTCATGCCAAGCCTTATGTCATGCCTTTTCTATCTTCTTACTCTAACCCGCAATGATGTGTCACTTGTTTAATTGTACCAATTTATCAATGTGCTCTTCCACGTATTTTTCATCAAATAATCCACCTGAGCATGTAATACATAGGGATGGTAATAAAAAACTCCAAAAGTAAAACATCCTTTGTGCTAAACACCAACTGAAAATGTGCAACCTTGTTTAATCGTTTATAGGTTGTTCTTTATGCCCAAAGAACAGTTTATACCTTATCATCCCAATCCTTTCTTCTAGCATCACATATTTTCGTTAATGTCTAGCTTAAGATCTTGTTGAAAGTTTCAGCAGTTCCATTTTACTAAGGGTGATAAGATATAGTCTTATGGTGTGCTACCATAAATTCTACCAATAAAATTCTAAGTCTTATTCAAGAAATGAGTTCTATCACTTTTCAAACTCAAGGGGCATCTATACCTGCTGATAATATTCTCCTAAAGGAACCTTGCTACTATAATTGTTGTGTAATATTTTGTAGGCACGGCCTCTGCCCAACTTTTCAAATAGTTAGTACATGTGATGATGTATCGTGCCCCAGTCCTGCATGTGGGTGGTGTAATAAGTCCTAAAAAATCAACATCCCACTTCTCAAAAGGTTTCGTGCTTACTATGAGTTGTAAAGGCATTACATATCTAATTCCAAGATTGCCAATTTTTTAACAATGATCACATGCTTTTACATAAGCTTTGGTATCTTTGTACAATGTCTCCCACTATAAGATAAATAGAAGGATATTACATGCAGTCACATCTCGTACATAATGTCCTCCTATAATACCTCCATGTTCCACCTCCATAATAGCTTCGTGCTCATGCTCCAAAACACACCTGCATAAAATCTCATCATGATCCATTTTATACAAATCTCCTCCAATGAGATGATAAGGTGTAACTTGAATATAAAGTTGCTTCTTCTCTAATGTTTTCATCCCCTCTGGTGCCAGGTCCCATATTGCTCTTGCCTAGATTTACAACAACTATAAAATCAAATTCATGAAAAAGGAGTATCTAGTGGAAGATGTGCCCTTTCAAAATAGGTTTGTTGACCAAATACTTCAATTCCATATGATCTTTATAGAATACAAATGGTGTGACCAGTAAGTACTATTAAAATTTTTAAAGTGTGTACATTTATGAAGTGTGTAGATCATAGACAATGTCTCACACTCTGTTGTAGTATAATTTTTCTCTTTTGGTGTCAACTTCCTACTTACAAAGCATATGGTATGATCCACATTACCATCTCCTGGTTGTGTCAATATTGTGCTAAAGGCATCAACATGTACATGGAAAGGTTTGTTCTATGAAGGTAAGTGTAAGATTATATCAGTAGTCAATATTTCCTTTAAGGTCTTAAACACCTGTTGTTGCGCATTACCCTAATAAAAATTTCATTTGGCCTTGAGAAATTCTTCCAGGGGTGCAAAAATATTTACAAATCCTTTGATAAACTTTATGTGATACCCTGTATGACCCAAGAAACTGTGTACTTCACTTTGATTGGTAGGTTCCTCTAATACCAAAATCACTGCAATCTTAGCCGGATCTACCATAAATTCATCTTTACAAATAATGTGCCCAAGTAAAGTTCCAAAGGGTGTAAAAAAGATATGCTTCTTAATATTGAGAGAGATACTTAATTGCTTGCATCTTTCATAAGCCCATAAGTAGTTCATTCATCCAGATAAACATATAAAAAATTATGAATGAAATCATGAAATGCATGTACAAATATGTGTTGAAATACTTCTTGCCCATTATTTAATCAAAAGGGAATCATTTTATGTGCAAAACTTCCCCACTCAGTGGTGAAGGTGGTATTTTCTTGATCCTCACACGTAATGTGCACCCGGTGATATCCTAAGAACCCATCAGTGAAGGAATGGATCTCGCACCCTACAACTCCCTCAAGTATCTCCTCTCTGAATGGCGTAGGAAAATGATCTATGACACATTAGGCATTAAGTTCCCTATAATCTACACAGATCCTGATCTGCCCATCCTTATTGATGCTAATAACCATAAGGATAACCCACTCAGAATCCTCAATTGGTAATATGATGCCAGACTTAAGCATTTTGTCAATTTCCTATTTTACCTTCACGCGCAGATTCAGGTTCATCCTATAAGGCCTCTTACAAACTAGATGTACACTTTTTTCAGCTTAATATTCATCTCTCCCAGTGAGGTATGTACACCCTTCAACTCACGATAGACCCTTGCAATAGATCCTAGAAGTCACACAAAATCTCAATGATATTTGTTACCTCTTATTCTGACCAAAACTCACCAATGATAGCCTCCTTAGGTGCATCCTCGGTGCAAACATTATCCTTTTTTATATTCATTTGAGCATGGTACATGCATGTCGTTTCATATGTAGATTCCATTACCTCGTGCACACTCTCTATATTGCTAATGTATAGGTTCTCAACCTCTTCATCATAAAGGAGGTAGACCATCTTCCCTTTTTCTTTCTCTTTCTAGGTGCATCCCAATAGTGTCTCATATGTTTCCAATGTATCTTCACACACCTCAAAATCAATTTCTCCAAGTAACTAAAACATAATCTTCTTGACTTTGCACTATCTTCTAGTGTGATACACTTCATGATCTATAAAGCCTCATGTACAAGTGACTTAGTAGAAAATAAATCAAAGGTGCAAACAATACCTTTAGACATATTACGCTAGCTTGCAGTCTCTCTTTTTAATTCAACATGGAAATACCATGCTCCTAAGCAACCACGAAGAGTGTGATAGAACTTATGCACCTAAAGAGATGGTGGTAATTCCTCCTTGCCTTGCACCCATTGTTTCTCAAAGTTATGGACATGTACCAAATCAAGATTCTTCCCATCATACTCATGTATAAGTGTAGGTACATTGTTCTAAGTAAACCTTATTGAAAAGGAGATTCTCACTTCTCACCAGCCCAATGATAGTTGTTTTTCATGTATGGTATAGAAAAACATATTCCTTATATCACCTTCTTTTTTCCACTGGTTCTCCATGGCATGCAAAGAAAGATTCAGGATTTTTTTCACCAGTATACCTAGGTAACTAAGTTGTTCCCAAATGCCTAACCATCCATAGCCTGATCATACGGGAGACCCTTCCTTTAACCTCATGCCCGACCATTTCATACGTGTCATGGGCGCAATTGTCACAAGAAATGCTAGTAGTGTAACTGACATACTGCGTGTCTTCCCACTGAATTATGCCTACCTTACATGGTTCCACATTCTCAAGGTCGCACATTATCTGTACATAAATTCTATTAATATCTTCTTTACTTATAGTTTCAATGTATATTGTAGCATTCACATCATACAAGGGTATGATCACGCGTTCATCCTTGTTCTCAAAACTTATATACTATTGTTGAAGCATAGGTCAACATTACTCGCATAACACTAAAGACGCCCAAGTAATGTTGGAAATTTGTCTACCTCAGCCAGTTCTAATACTTTAAAATCCCCAGTAACCTTGGATCCTTGAATGATAATTGAGGCATCCTTCGATACCCCAATAGGAATGACCCTTATCTTATTTTCCAAGTAGAACACATTAGAAGATGGTTACAAAGGTGGCCTTCCCATCTGATTCCATACATCCAAAGTCAAAACATTTACCTCAACTCCTATGTCAATCATAAGATTTCTCACTAGCAAACCATCAATCACTGCATATAGTGTGATCTCCTTTTCATACTCATGGTTTTGTGGTGGTAAATTTTCATGAAGGATTCGTCACTCGTGATCAACTCCAGCAGAATGGTATCTTCTCGCGAAACCATTATCCTAGCACTAGGATGATATTCTCTTTCCTTAGCATCTTGTATATCTCCTTTAAATTATCTACATCCTTATGTGTGAGATATATATTCTTCGTGTGTTCCCTTTCACATGTTTATTCCTTCAGGTAGTGAATTTACCTTGTAAATATCTTATTACTCCCATGGTTTCCTGATAGACCTTATTCTGATGAGCAACATCTGGATTTTTAGCATGCATAATTTCCTCTCTCTTGTTGAATGGTTTGGATTTAAGAGGCTCATGCATTTGTGTTTCTTCTGCATGTATAGTAACCAACATGGGTTGTAATTTTAGGTCAGGCATCTTCTTAGGTGCCCATTTCTCATTATTCACATGTTGTAACTTGATCATCCACGCGCCTTTTTCCTTCTTCTTTTTTTTACACATATGATCATAAATATTATGGCAGTCCTTAACCTTATGTTTCTTTCCAAAATATGCACATATCTGATTCTAGGGACATGTTGACAATTTTGCCCTCATGGGCAAAAAATTCCTAGCATGGTTCTAAAGCAGTCACAGGCTCCCGAGTGGGGCCTAAGATTGTAAATGGGTTACAGTTGCTTTCAAGGTCTTTGGAAGAAATTGCAAGTGTTTTTGAACATTCAAGATGTGATCTAGCCATTTAGGGCCATCCCAGGCACATAGCCCCATTGCAATTCAAAAACGGTCCCCGACCTCAAAAATGGTGAAAAATGGCTCATGACGGGAAATTTAGCATTTCTGGGGTTCTATGCACCCTTTCCCCTCTCCTCCATAAAAACTTGGAAAAAATACAAAATCAAACTATAAATAACCAAAACATCCTCATTTGGCCTTAGAGGACCAGTCGAGATAGAAAATAGCTCACCGAGCTACTCGCCGAGTTGGGAGGTTATAGTGAGAAGGGTGAGATGGGAGCGACTTGCCAAGTATCTCGGTAAGATAATTAGTGAGCCAACTCAGATGGATGTGTAGTGGGAGCTCTACGAGCTCGTATAGCTCATTTGGCAGCTCGCTCGGGTGAGCTTGTTAAGGAAAAGACCCCAATCAGGGCCAAGTTGGAGGAGGGACTCAGACTAAGCCATAGGAGGAACACGGTATTGTGGGGGCTTGACATATATGCAATGGATGGGCCAAGATAGATGGGTTAGAATGGAGGGCTCACTTCTGTGAGCTATGAATGGACTTGGTGAGGTATCAAGGTAGGCTAGAAGGGGTAGGATCGTTCGGCGAAGCGGTTCAACGAAGTATGGTCGGGTAGAGGGATGGTAAACCGAGTTGGATGAAGTCGGCCAAAGGGCCAATCCAACTTGGCCTTGGCAGATCAATATGAGAATGCAAGTGGAAAAAGGGAATCACCTCGACTGCAGAAAAAATTAGAGAGCTCGACTCATGAGCCGAGCTTGATGAGGGGAAATGCGAGACAACGAGCCGGTGGAGAATTTTTCGGGACAAGTTGGACTAAGGTTTTTGAGGATTCGGAGGTGAGCCTTTCAGAAACTCAATGAAGAGAAATGGTAAAACAAGCGTGAAAGCCTCCATGTTATGGAATCACACTAACTGTCTCCATCCATCAAATTGTAAAAAATCCGGGGTGTTGTGATTACGCATCAACAATTTTGGCACGCTCAATGGGACATCACAGGAGTTATATTTTTTCATCTTTTAGAGGTGTCTCATTATCAAATAGAAAATCTTAAGCCATCGCGTGACCACACTCAACAGTTTTGGCACACCCGGTGGGAGAGAGAAGCATTTTCCACAAGCTTTGAAGGCATTTTCATCATTTCGGGCTTAGAAATTGCAAGTTCTTCAATTTTAGACTTTTCACCTCTTAGGCTAAACTCCAAAATAAATTTTCAAGGGTTTAACTTGCTCAAAATAAGTCCAAATTTCACTAGCTAATAGATCGGGACCTAAAATTCAAAAGGGTATTTTTAGATTTTTTGAAAATTTGACTTTCAGAAATTTCAAGGATTTTCTCAATTTCAGGATTTCGGGTTTCGAGGATTTCAGACCTTCCAAGATTTTGGGATTTTGGGGTTTCTGGGTTTCAAGTTTCGAAAGTCCATCAATTTAAAACCTTTTTAATTTTGGAGTTCATAAGTCTCCTACTTTCAGATTTTGAGGTTTTCCTCAGTTTCATACTTTTAGGGATTTTCAATTTCAAAGAACTCTGCAATTTGGGATTTTCAAGACTGTCATTTTAAAACAAATCTTTAACCTCTAGAAAACTCAGATTTCAAGCACTTCAAATTTTCAATCTTTATTTCTGTCAAGTTTTGTGTGTGAATTGGACAACATCCAGCCTTTTGGGGCTCATCTCCTAACACATCTGGAAACTCTGGAGGGGATAGAACTTAGTGGTGGTGTAGCAACACAGGTTGTCCAAGTATATGCGAAGGATCCAAAATTGTTCATGAGCAAGAGAGGAAGGAACAATTTGAGTCACCTCCTGTAGATTAGCTATAAGCAAATATTGGCTCCCACTAAGAGGTCGAAGACTCTACATTTTGATAATCATCAAATCCAATGTGTTTAGTATTCCTTTTGGTGTATCACCTCTTGCCCAGATTACCCTCCCTTCAATTTATTGTAATATGGTCTTCACTTTAGGCCAATCCTAATGGGACAGTCTACAATAGGATTTACCACAATGGATCCTCTACAATCTTATATGTGTGTATCAGAATAGAGTAATAGGATCTAGCCTTTATCTGGAAAGCTTTCTTGATCATGAATTCCCTATCACTTTGGTGAAAAGCTCCATGTTATGAAATCATCACTGACTGTCTCAATCCTTCGAATTACAAACAACTCAAGGGTGATGTGATTATGCATCAATAGATTTTGGCATGCCCGGTGGGACAGGGAAGTATTTTTGACATAGCTTTGAAGTGCATTTTCATCATTTTCAGACTTAGAAATTGCAAGTTCTTCAATTTCATTCTTTTCAACTCTCATGTTGAACTCCGAAATCAATTTATCGAGGGCTTGATACTGGGATCTATCCAAAATAAGTACCAGAATTTCACTAGCTAATAGATCGGGACCTATCAATTCAAAAGGGTATTTTTAATTTTTTGAAAATTTGATTTTAGACAATTTTGGGATTTTCTCAATTTCAGGATTTCAGGTTTCGAGATTTCAGACCTGTCCAAGATTTTGGGATCCTAATGAGGGTATAACTGGGTTTCAAGTTTCGAAATTCCATCAATTTCAGACCTTTTCAATTTTAGAGTTCATAAGTCTCCATGCTTTCAGATTTTGAGTTTTCCGGCAATTTCATACTTTTAGGTGCATTCCTCTACTTTTCAAAGAACTCTGCAATTTGGGATTTTCAGACTGTCATTTTAAAACAATCTTCAACCTCCATGAAAACTTGATTTCAAGCACTTCAAAGTTAATCTTTATTCTGTCAATTTCTGTGTGTAGCATAACACATCTGGAAACTCATTCAAGGGGATAGAACTTAGTGGTGGTGTAGCAACACAGGTTGTCCAAGTATATGCCTCTAGGATCCAGAAATTGTTCATGAGAACTCCTAAGGACTAGGCAATTTTGCAGTACTTACAATTATCTCCATGTTCAGAGGTATCCAAGAGGAATCAAGAACACATAGATGAATCATCCACTTCTCCAAGTATATAATTATCTACTCCTCTTCCCAATCAGACTATTCCTTTAAACAAACATGGTTATTAGGCCAATCATAATGACACAGGGTAGCAACAACAATCACCGCAAGGTCCACCAAATCCTTATGTTCACTTTCATAGGAATGCACCCCATTGGCACTTCAATGCTCATAATAGCTATCTCAGTGGTAGGCACTAAAAAACATCCCTTATTTCACTAGCTGAGACATCACATGCACTCTTGTTGAGTCATATAAAAGATATTACAAAGATCCACAGCTATTCACAACCATAAATGAAGTAGATGTTGCAGTCAAGTTACTAGCTTCCTCATTCGAAGCTAACAGGTAATTCTGACCATATTTTTTAGAAGCTTGCAATGGGGTCTATTTGAACATCAAGAGTATTAGGTCCCATGCACATCCCTCTACATTTAGTTTAGAGAAAAAAGATACAATGTTTTCCTTGTTGGAATCAATTACACAACCAATCAAGAGGGCTCGTAATGGTGTAGCAAATGATGGATTTCAATTTCCGATTCCAGCGATCATTGGTGACCGAATTCCATTTTCCATGAGGTGAAGTAGAAAAATCGTGCATTCAGAAAGACTACTTTTTGAAGGCACCTCAAATTTAGATATAATAATGATAAATCTAGTCCATGGGAGGAATGATGCTTCCATACACCTATGGATATAGCTATCAGAGCATAAAATTTCATCATTCAAGCTGTGCAAGTTAGCACTAAGGCCACCAATGTCTCTATATCTGGAAATGAGGAACATCCAGATGACTAGGTCATGTCACCTGAAATAGCCCTACGGTTTTGGCTCCAAGAAATCAAAGAAATAACTAAGCTTCACAAGGTCTTTGAGTAATCCATTTGCAACGCCGAAAGAGTTAAACCAGCCAAATTCTTGCAACTGTAGATAGCAAAAGGGCAGCAAATCAAATGCAATAAAATAAGGTACCTAGGAAATTGCATCTGGGGATGAGCCCATATTCTTTCATTATCATAGATTAGATGAAAAAAACACATGTGAACATTTCCATGTGAGAATCACTAGTGATTCCAGGGCAGCGAGAGTATTTTGCAAGCTGCGATGGAAAATTGGTCCATTTCAAAGGAGATACCTAGAGATCAAGAAAAAGTTCTTACCAATTTTGTGCAACAAGAAGGAGGTCAATAAGGAAAAAAATTTGAAACCTCTACTGTTCTATGTCTCATTGATCATTAGAGACAAGTTGGTACATAACTGCATGATTGATTCTGGTGGAAGAAGCTCGGTGATACCGAAACAAATAGTTGATCAATTGGGTATCAAGTATGAGCTAGTGCTAAGAGGAGCTATGTAACTAGACATGGGACAACTAGTTGGAACAATTGGGGTCTTCAAAGGGTTAAGCCTAACACTGCATGCATGTCCCAATGTCACTTGTTTTATATGAATGTATCTGTGATTGATCTTCCACCCACTCTTCACCCTATGTCTATTAAGGGATTTCACAGCCAAAATTGGTGGATATCTATCTATGCAGATTGGTCACACATACTATTTCAGGAAAAGGTATGGAGCTAAGGCCATAATCAAGTCAGAGCCTATTTCTAAATTTCCACATTGAGCCACATGTGCCTAGCCCCATCAACACAAATTTCTTGGATTTTGATCAGGAAGAGTGCTCAAATGATCGTGAAGCATACACCAAAGTGGGTAATATTCCAGATCTAACACTAGATGAATGGGAAAAGAAAGGACATGCATTCAATTCATACAAAGAAATGGAAGAAACTGAATTAGGAGTGTATTATGTACATGAAGAAGATTTCACACATTCGCAGCCTCACCAAGCTATAAAATAAAGATAATAATGAGGTTATGGCATTTTTTTTTTTTCAATGGTCCAAGAAGTACAAAAAGGAGACAGGATGGGGGTGTCATGTTGGTGTCTCCACATGAATGTCGATGTACTATTTCAACTTTCAAGTTTGATTTTGCATGTTCAAACAACACAACCAGAATATTAAGCTTTGGTTCATGGACTTCACTGGGCCAAGAAAAGAGGCATTAAGAACTTGAATGTGTTCAGGGATAGCGAGCTAATCATGTTAATCATGTTATGAGGACAACATGTTGCAAAGAATGACCTACTCAAGAGTTACAAGAATAGAGTTTGGGATCTCATTGAGGAATTCGAATCTTTTAATATCAATTTCATACCTAGGAAGAAAAATGAAGTCTGCGAGATAGGCTTGTAGTAGTTGTGAGCAACATTCGATATGGTGGAAATTATTAAAAGAGATAAAACGTGCAGCATCATATCCATGTGATTGTAAGGCCAGTAGTCCCAAACAATAACACTAGATGGTAGAAGTTTTTTGAGAACGATAAACAGATCATTAATTTCTTACAGGAAGAGGTTGAATTCTCATCTAGGAACCAGGAGAGACTAGAGCATAATTACGGGGATCAAGTAGTGTTGCTGTGGACAAACAAGCTCCCAAAAGGGTTGGTGACATGTAGGAGTGTATCTTCAATCCCGAATGATTAATTTTGTAAAGAGAAATCCAACATACAGGTCAAAGGGGAGGATTCATAAGCAATTTCAATTAGGGGAAGGACAAATCAATCCAAATTGGAAAAGTACCCACTGAGCAGGAAAAATATGAATTCATAAAACTTTTCCAAGAGTTTCTGGATGTTTTTTCCTAGAGCTATGAGGATTTTGTGAGGGATTTAACCTTGAAATTAACACAACATACAATATAACTAGACTCCAGATGCTAAGTTGGTCAGGAAAAGATCAAAGACTATTTAACCCACACATTGAGCCTTTTATAAAGAAAGAGCTAAACAAATTGATAGAGGCAAGTATTATATTTCCAGTCAAACATTCAATCTGGGTTGCAAACTTCGTGCCGCATAGGAAAAATAACGGGGAAATCCAGTTGTGTGTAGATTTTTGAGACCTATGAACATGGAATCTCTTAAAGACCATTATCCACTCCCTTCAATGGAGAAAATATTATAGGTGGTAGACTAGATCAGAAATGTTTTCTCTCCTAGACTGGTTATTTAGTGTAAAATTAAATAATGATAAAATAAGAAGACCAGTTCAAGATGGATTTCACCACCAAATAGGGTCACCTATGCTTACAAGAATATGCCATTTGGATTGTTGAATGCCCGAGCCACTTTCCAAAGGGTGATGGACATGGCATTCAAGGGGTTGATCGAACAAAATAGTGCTAGTATACCTTGATGATATCACTCTGTTCTCTAAAAATGTATTGCAGATCACCTCTTTCATCTAAGACAAGTGTACTTAAAAGGTGTGAGAAGATCCAGAGTGTCCCTAAACCTGAAAAAGTGTGTATTCTTGGCCCATGTTAGGAAAAATTCTAGAGCCACATTGTGTCATGTGAAATAAGGGTTGACATATTGTACACTAGAGATAGTACTGTACACAATTCACAGCCTTGTCTCATCGGGATTACCAAGCCATAAGAAATACCTTCAAGCAGCTTTCTGGGGCCAGCAGCCCCCCAGTAGTAGAATTTGCAGGTTTGCAGCCCCCGAATTTTTCTACTCTTGTGAAGCCTTAATAACGTGCCCGATGTATCGGGAAACATGCTTTTATCATATGGATGGGATTCAAGTTGACTCCAGAAGGTTTATGGGAAAGTTTTGGCCCAAGGAAATCAAATATAGCTCATAGTCTCAAGTTCACCCTGCTCATCAAGTCCAAAATTTTCTAAGGACTTCATGTGGCTTTATGCTTTTTGGTAGGTATCATGTACACAATTTCCACAATCCTAGTACAATTCAAAATAAAGAAATATATGTAGAAACCAGTTTGCATTCTTCAGTCATAGGTTTGGAAGATTATGAAGTCTAGGTACACCTTGTATTGAAAAACACGTGGCTTACAGTAATCAAGAGTTTGAAGAAATTCAAGCACCTAGATTCTTAAACAATAGGATCCCAACTCTTGGGTAGTCACATGCAGGAATTAAGGACTTATCTCTTAAAAAAAATATTTGTTATGAAAAAATAGCAGAATGGATTACTCATATCAAGGAATATGACATTGAAATCAAAGTCACCAAACTAGTATGTGGGAAGGGATTATGCGAATAACTAGCTTCTAGTCAATAGGATGAAGAAAGTAATGAAAAGGAACTCATTTTGGTGTTAGAGGATGATCAGGAATAAGAAAATGATACCTTTCCCACTCCTTATTGGACCCAAGACATGGTACACTTCCTACAAATAGGCCTATGCCCTCAAGAAATGAGTAAATAAAAGAGGAGATACTTTAGATTAAAATCCATTCCATATGTGCTTATTGATAATGTTTTATTCAAGAAAGATGTAAATGGTGTCCTATTGAGGTGTATTGGAACAATTCAAACTGAAAGAATATTCCACAAGTTTTAGGATGGAGAGGCCAGAGGTCATTTCACTTAGTGGGTGACAACTCTCAAGATAATGAAGGCATGTTATTATTGGCCCACAGTATTCAGTGATTGCTATGGAATCAAGGATTTCCTATTGAACAAATATTTGAATGAGAAGCATACAGGATGGATCACTCATGTCGTGGAGTATGAAATTGAGATCAAATTCACCAAAATAGTCCATGGGAAGGGATTATGCAAACAACTAGCCTCGAGCCAACATGTAAAATAAGGTAATGAGAAGGAAACTATTCTAGTACTAGAAGATGATCAGGAGCAACAAAATTATAACATACGTATTCCATGTTGGACTCAAGATGTGATGCACTTCTTAAAAATAGGACTATAGCCTCTAGAAATGAGAAAAAAAAGAGGATATACTTCAGACTACAAGCCATTTTGTATGTGCTTGTTGATGGTTTTCTATTTAAGAAAGACATCAATGTCATTCTATTGAGATGTATTGGAACGGGTAAAATTGAAAAAGTGTTATATGAGTTTCATGATAGAGAAGCATGAGGTCAATTTTTATCTGTGGGTAATAGATCTAAAAATAATGAAGGAGGGTTATTATTGGCCCATAGTATTCAAGGATTTCTAATCTTAGACCAAGAAATGCAAAAAATGTGCATTCTTCATAGGAAAGGAGAAAATAGTAGTACTTCCTTAGCACCTGATTTCAGTTGATCAGCCATTTATGAAATGGGGATTGGACTTCATCTGGGTCATTGATCCAAATTCGAGCCAAGGTCACAAGTGGATTCTCATGGAAATGGATTATTTCACCAAATGGACCGATGCAGTAGCATTAAGGAAGTTAATGAATCTAGTATACTTAAATTCTATGAAGGAATAGTTACAAGGTTTAGAGAACCAACCACTATCATTTCAGATAATGCATTGAAGTTCCTAGGTTATAAGATCACAAAATGGGCTGTTACAAACGAGATCTATTTAATAACTTCATCCAACTATTACCCACAAGGTAATGGAAAAACAGAGTCCACAAACAAGAATCTTCTCAAAATCATCAGGAAGATTGTGGCAAAAAATAAAAGAATGTGGCATACCAAACTCAAATCAGCATTATGGGATGACAGGATAACACCAAATATCTCAATAAGAAATTCTCCCTATAAGTTTGTCTATGAGAAAGAAGTAGTGTTACCTATATCATTGGAGCAACCCACATTAGAGCTCATGAAGAAGTTGGGGTTATAAGAATTTGAACTAATGGAGGCTAGGTATGCAAAGCTGATGAAATTGGAAGAAATCAGAGAATATCTAGTGCAAACAATGGAGAAAGATTATGCCTTAGTCAAGAGAGGGTTTGATAAGAAAGAAAAAGTAAGGACCTTCCAAGAGGGGGGGCTAGATCTAAAATGGGATGCAAACCAAGAAATACTAGGAAATTATTCCAAGTTCGGTGCCATTTGGAGTGGACCCTACATGGTCATAGGATGTAAAAGTAGCAATGCCTTCCAACTGTCTACTTTGGATGGAGAAGAGCTTCCAATTCTGGTAAACGAGATTTTTCTTAGACATTTCTACTAAAAGGAATATTTTCACCCTTGTACATATTAGATTAGGCATTTTAATTCTTCTAAGTGCGTATGCACATTGTCTTTTTGTTACTTTAGGTTTATTTTCCCTAACTGCATCGGTATAGGTTTAATTTCTCCTAAGTTGTGACATTGTGCCTTTCAAATATGTTTTGTAATAGAAAGAAGTTTATACCTGTGTGAAATAATTACAAATTTTAAAAGAAACCAAATGTAGAGAAACTAAAATCAGGTCAAGGACTGAATTTAATGACTTTTCATTATTCAATTCCTTCAAGGCCAATCATAGGTGAACTTCTGAGTGCCTCCGCTAGATCGGCAAAGAAACCTCTAACATCATGATGAAGAATGGAACTTTTGAAAGAAAGAGAAAATCCATTCTTAATAGAGTTGCGATGTAAAAAAATGAAAATGGTCTTACTCAAAAATCTACAACATGTCACACATTCCAAGTAACCATCAGTTATGTGCTTCATACTTGACATAGTCAAATTTTGGGACATTCCATTTCAAGTCTCACAAAACAAAGTTGTAGAGAGGAACATGTGAAAATATTCAGTCAAAACAATTTTCCACTCTCACAAAATCTTAATTTTAAGATTCTTTTATGAAAATTGAGAGTGCAAGTAGTTAAGAAGCCTCCCACAGGGCCATTCAAGATCATCAAAACATCCAAAAATATGGAAGAGAAAGAAAATAAACAAATTTGATAGAGTTCCATGATGTTGGAAACTCAAGAAATCTTCTTAGGAAGATTAGAAATCCACAATTGTTCAGCCTAAGCTTAGCAGTATGTAGGTGGTTTACTTTTCCAATTCAACAGTTCATGGATCAATTTGTAGGTATAGAGTCACTCTGTACCCAATGGATATGCTTAGGTAATTGGTTCAGAACATCTAGCAAGTAAATATCCCCGCAAGTCACAAAATTGTTGATAATCTTTCCCCCTTGGAAAAAAATGGCCAACGGGTTCCCAAAGTGATCCTAAGTTTCCAAGTGGGCCCTACAGGTCACATGTGGTCTTTGGGGTCTTGGGGAGCATTTATATGAATTCACGAATCATTTGAGCTAAATCAGGCCACTTAGAGTCATAATAGGCTCATAGCCCCATTCTAGTGCAAAAATGGCCTTTAGCCCCAAAAAATGATCATAAATGACTCATGACAGAGAAAATCAACATTTTTATGTCCTGGACATTTTCCCACTCTCCCTAAGTCGATAAATTTAAAAAATCCCCTCAGAAATGAAAAACATTGTAATTGAAGGCCCTATTAAGGCTTTAGTGAAGGACAAGTTTAAAACAGCTCGCCAAGTAGCTCAGGGAGATACTTGGTGAGCTCACCCAATCCAATGAAACTGCAAGTTGAAATAGCTCAGTTGAGCTATTTGGAAGCCACTCAGGGAAGTATGCGAGCTCAAGTTCATCTTGGCAGGCTAGAGATGTGGTCAAATGGTTGAGCGAGTTAGGTACGACATGGTTGGCGGTATTACTGAACAGGTCATTCCACGGGGAACTCGTTCAGGTGAATTGGTGAGCATCATCCTATACAGAGAGTCAAAGATCTCACCTCGGTGGGCTAGAAAAATATTTGGGGTCTAGGTTACATAAGAAGCTCGATACATATGCACATTGAGCTCAGGATGGATAAAACTCGATAGAGGATAACATGGACAAGAACCGAACAGTGCGGGCTGAGTTGAATGAAGTCGGACCTTTAGGGGAAGATTCAACTCAGCTCAATAGTGTAATTATGATAGTTAACTCGATATTTGTGGGGAGTATCAGAGAGATTTGAGAAAAGTTGAACTCGGTTGAGATGTGCCAAGGTTGAGTTCACCGTCATTCCTGGTGCATTGGGCAGAAACTCGGTAACTCCGCAAGAAACTCGGTAACTCCGGCAAGCGAGTCCCGAAAGAACGAGGGAAAGTCCCGAACCCGAAAGCCCAAATTTTTGGACTTTTGGTGGTTTCAGATTTCAGAGAGATCAGTGTAAAAAACACCAAAAAAATCACCCGACCCCTAAAATGCGAACTTGGGTCAACATCATTTCTGGAGTTCGAACTCCAAAATGGAGGTGAGCTTCAGAGGTTAATGGAATGATAAGTCAAAAGGGGTGGCAAGTTTGAATTTTTGGGGTCAGTGTATTTTGGGCTAGCAGATTTCAGGGGTTATTACAAAGCTAGTTTAGAGTTGGAGCGGTTTAAATCCTGAAGTAATGGGTGAGCTAATCCCCAAAGGGAGACTCCCGAAACTCTAAAACAATTAAGATCCCAACTGTTTGCATTCAAAATTCCGGCAAGTTGTGGAATGGAAGCCAAGTCACATTAGATGTGGTGAGTGAGGTGGTATAGATAGGAGCCCAAGCTTGAAATTAAAAGACAAGGTATCGAAGAAAAAACTTAGCCAATACAAAAAATGTGGACCAATCGGTGATGGATGAGGGCTCGTAGGAGCCAATGCAAAAAATGAACCACCCAGCTCGCCATTGAAGTTGCAGAGCCCAAATGGGTCATTCAAACCATAATATTCAAATGCTCATATTTGGGGCTTAGAGTGTTAAAATGCAGTGAAGTTTTAGTTGATGGAAATCTAAGAGAAATATTTTTGCAATGGCGACATAATGAAATCATGACAATGAATTTTTTTGAGTTTTTTAAAACTCCGAAATCACAGGGTCCCTTAACTCCGAAACTGAATATCTTGAGCTCCTGATGCCTATTTTTCACAAACAGATAATTGATGGAATTGTAGATTTTGAGCTCTACAACATGGAGTCATAAAAATTTGGGATTTTTGGGGTCTAAGAGATCCTAAATTTAGAAATGGAAAAAAAAATTATAATGTTAGGTGAAGGCCATTAATGGGCATTGGTGGAAAGGTAAGGCAATGATGAAGCTTCATGGGCTAGACTAGATAGGAGGTGCAATCACAACCAATTTCTTGAAGCCCAAGGTAAGGATATTAATAAAAAAAATTATTTTGAGGATCAAAAGGCAATCATTACAGGATTAAACAATGACTTTTAGAGGATTTTGGGGGAAATTTGAGATTTAATTTTCTCTCTCCTCCTTTAAATATTGTACTATAAATTGTAATGAGGGGCATTGTTCTACGGTTGGATTTTCTACTTTGCACCCTCCATTCTTCTCTTGTCTGTAAGTGAATTTGTGTATTTCAAACCTCCCATTCAAACTATAAAATACAATTTTTTCCTCTTGGCCATTATAATGCACTGTATCTAACTTGTGAAGCCATAATATAAGTTTGTGGAAGAATTTCAACCCTCTCTTGTGTTAATTACATCTTCCTAATCTCTCATGACAACATTGATTAATTGTGCATGTTAGATTGTGTTGCATGTTTTGATGTTTTGTGTTTAATGATGAATGGATTTGTAATAAGAAAATAATCTGTGTTGATGGTCATCCTCTTCAATATTGCCTATTTTCATTCCCATGCAAGGAAAATTATTCAACATTCCTTAGTGGTGCATCACCTCTAATAGATTAGGTATCAATTCTCTTGCATTCTTCTTAACCATGTCTCCTTGTCAAGTGAGATTAGGATATAGAATAATTTCTCTATATTGTGTGAGTGATAATAGATACACGAATATGATGTTGGTATTTCTCCAGAGATCTTTCCCAATTACAAAGTCCCACACTTTGGGAAATAATACATGTCATGCAATCACAATGATAGTTTCAATCCATCAAATTTCAATCAATCAGGGGTGGTGTGATTACGCATCAACTTCTTGTACTTGATAACCACTTATCGCAGTGGTTTTCCACAATCCAATTTCACATGCCTCATGAATTTGGTCTATCAAACGACAATATTTTTTATCATGGGCATGCACATCACAAATCTTGTAATACATAGAGACATTTTTCATTGTTATGCACTGCAACAGGGGGAAATTTTAGACATCGTGATTCTTTTGGAAAATCTCAAAATATTGTAACAATGCAAGCACCATCTCGTGTGGATAGCTATCCTTCGTATGTCCCTCAACATCACAATCAGTGTACCATAACCAACTACACATTTTATGTGATGAATTGGAAGAAAGCTTCTCCAACTGTATCATTGTGTAGTTCAATGTGCCTCCCAGGTGAAATGTTGTAACAGTATAAGTTCATACTTGTGACAAAGAGTTGCAAATCTCAAATGAAATCAAATGTAGAGCAACCAAAATTAGGTTGAATGATTTTAATGAGTTTTCATTCTTCAAGTCCTTCAAGGCCAATCATAGGTGAACTTCCAAGTTCCTCTGCCAGATGGGGAAAGTAGCCTCTAACATCATGTCAAAGAGTGGAACTTTTAGAAGAAAGAGAAAATCCAAATTTAATAGAGTTCCATGATGTAAAACTTAAAAATTGTCTTATTCAAAATTTTGTAACGTGTGATACATGCCAAGCAATCGTCAGTTGTGTGCTCCATACTTGGTAGAATAAGGTTTTGGGACAGTCTGTTTCAGTCTCATATAATAGGTTTATAGAGAGGAACATGTGGAAATATTCAATCAAGGTAATTCTCTACTCTCACAAATCTTATTTTTAATATTTTCTCATGAAAAATGAGAGGTAAAAGTGAACCCAAACTTGGCAGTATGCAGGTGGTTGTGGGTTTCAGATGCAATAGATTCGGGATCAATTTATAGGTATAGAGTGACTTAATTCCCAATGGATATGCGTAGGACACTGGTTTAGAACATCTAGCAAGTAGATGTCCCCATGAGTCGCCAAATTGTTAACAATTTTTCCCCCCATGGGCCAAAATTGCCCAACAGGGTCCTAAAGTAGTCACAGGCTCCCAAGTGGGCCATACAGGTTATAAACAGGTTACAGGTGCTTTCAAGGTCTTAGGAAGAAATTGTAAGTGTTTTTTAACATTTAGGATGCAAGCTGGCCATTCAAGGCCATCCCCAGTTCATGGCCCCATTGCAATTCAAAAAAGGCCCCCAACCTAAAAAATGGTGAAAATGGCTCACAATGGGAAATTTAGCATTTACAGGGTTCTATGCACCCATTCTCCTCTCCTCCATCAAAAATTTGGAAAAAAAATCATATTCAGGCTCGAAAAAATCAAAAAAACCTCATTTGACCTTAGAGGGCCAACTAAGCTATAAAACAACTCGTCGAGCTACTCGGCAAGTAGCTCGATGAGCTGGTAGGTTGTAGTGTGAAGGAAAATTTAGGAGTGACACACAGAGTAGCTTAGTGAACTGCTCAGCAAGCCGAGTTAGATGGATGTGTGACAGGAGCTCTACAAGCTCGTTGAGCTCATTTGGCGACTCGCTTGGGCAAGCTTGTCAAGGAAAAGACCCCAATCATGGATGAGTTGGAGGAGGGACTTAGACCAAACCATAGGAGGAACACGGTATTGTGGGGGCTCGACGTACATGTAATGGATGGGCCGAGCTTGATGGGTCAGAACATAGGGCTCACTTTTACATGATATGAATCAACTTGCTGAGGTATCAACGCAGGCTAGAAGGGGTGGGATTGTTTGGCGAAGCAGTTTGATGAAGTATGGCTAGGTAGAGGGATAGCAAATCGAGTTGGATGAAGCTGGCCAAAGGGCCGATCCAACTTGGCCATGGTAGATCAGTATCAGCGTGCAAGTGGGAAAAGGTAATCACCTTGGCCATAGAATAGATTGGAGAGCTCGACTCAGGAGTCAAGCTTCGTGAGGGGAAATGCGAGATAGTGAGCTGGTGGAGAAGTTTTCGTGACAAGCTGGGTTGAGGTTTTTAGGGATTTGGAGGTGAGACTTTCGGAAACTTAGTGAATCAAAATGTTAAAACAAGCATGAAAGCCTCGAAGGCCCAAAACACCAAAGTCCAAAAAGGCTCAGCATTTTTGGGTCAATACAATGGTATTTTCAGGGGTGTAGTTTGGAGTTTGAATTACATGGAGCCTAAAATAGGCATGGCAAAATCTCCAAAGGGCTCGAGCCCAAAATCCTGAAATGGAGTGGTCACATGGCGATTAGGGGTGAGTTCGAAGGTTTTGAGGATTTAGGTTTTGGGGAGTGTGGAGTTCGAGGTTTGTTTTCAGGAATCATGGTGGGAAAAACCCAAAAGGGTGAGCGAACAAAGTCCAAAATTGTGGGATCTAAAATTATCTTAAACTATGCATCCTACTCCCTCACACTTTCAGATAAGTGTTGCTTAATATCCTTGAGTATGCTAATAATCTATTATTCAAACTCTGGGATGTGAAATTTAGTCAAAAATGCCACACGTAAAGCATCATAATCCACCGCAGTATAGTGTGGATCATACTTTATATACCAACTATGTGCACGCCCTTGAAGTGTGGTGGAAAATTGACTTACCTTTCTATCAGGAGATGTAATACCTTTATCTCTCCATAGAAATTCACACTTGTGCACATGGTCAACCGCATCCTCCACACCTCAGTACTCTGGCAAGTGAAGAGACATCTCAAATAAGACCTGATGTGTTTTTTGTTGTGATTATTGAGGTACTGTCTATGCTAGTTGATTCAATGGATAATGCTGAGGTTGTGGACCCTGCCCTGGGTTATGACCGAGCCTAGATCCATAACCTCTACCAAGATTTCCACCGCGCGGTGGTTGTCTTGAACCTCTCGAGCCTTTTGTTGTGACCTATGGTCCTATAGATGAACTTACATGTGTCCCAGTTATGTTGCTGAACTAGACACCCATTGTTTGCATTGTCAAAAAACATATAGGATTTCTTCTAAAGGTAGCTCTGCCAACACTCTATCTTCATGAAGCACCTGTAAAAACTCCCCCAAAATCAATTGCAAACACTAGTGCTTGTTGCGTTGCCATGTGCATGTCCATAATCTGCAGCACCTCCTGAGTTAAAACTAAAATATGTCTACCTCTATCTCCTTCTCAATGTGGAGATCCTAATTGCTCGCCTTCACTATGATGCTCTTCAACAACTACCTTTGTATCTAGAATGTCTTGTGCAAGGGCTAGGTATCTAGGTTGGATCAGATGTGCACCTTATGGTCCTCATTCTCTCCTTTGACGTTATCTCATCATAATTCGATGGGGTATCTCTACTGCACTTTCCCAATGTCATGAGGATATGATACTATGGCTCCTCATCTTCCACGAGGCTCTCATCACTTCTGACAATCATCATTCTTATTGATAGTTGCACTACATCAACTGCCCTCTAACACACTTCATTATACTTAAGCCATCTTTCCTCTCTCTTATTTTCTTCCGTAAGGGCTGCCAACATCCTTCTCCACACCTGATCCTTCATTTGCGCATGGTGGGAATTTAGCTAGCCATAAGTAATCTCTCTAATCCTAGTTCTACCATCATGGTCTTGATAGCTAAGGGTATCCTGCAAAAATAGGATCCACTGGGCTCACGTAAAAACCATAATTTTGCCTCCTCTAGACAATAATACAACAAAATTACACAACACACCTTCCCACTAATGATCTACATCTCTAGTCCATGTCTCATTCAAATAAAAAAGACTCTAATAGTCTTCCTACATCTAAGCTCTCTTCCCTGGGCAAAAAACACTATTTAATGCATAGGCTGCCAACCACTGATACAACTCTACTGGGAAGAAGCTGAAGAATGTCTCATACAAGAAGTCATATAGGTTTTCTTCCACCCACTTTCACGCATTAAAGTCAGGTTTAATATTATATCTTTGTGAAAATGTGTCTTAGCCATCCTCTAGCTAACTATCTATACTCTCCAAAGACAGTCAATATGCCATCTACATACAACATCCTAGTAGAAAAATTAAAAAGAGGTCCTAGAAATGGAACCAAAGTATAGCCTTTGTTTACCCACTCAGTATCTATGTGTGTTGGCACTTCATCCAAATGGATCTGAATGCTCACTCGAAGTGTGCACAACCACCATGTCCCTCCTTTGTTATGATTATCAAAACGTTAGCATGCATATTCATCATATTCATAACAAAGAAACAATTCATGCACATAAAGATAACATAACCATGATGATTCAAAATATATATATATATATATATATAATAAGGAAATAAACCAGAATTCAATGTGAACAGTAACACCTTAACTCCTAATTCACCATCATAATCATATGTACATTCATAATAAGGTAGATTATTACAATAACCCATTACATCCTTGCACTAGACCATATGCACATCCATATAGACTCCAAACCCTAACTCATTCTTATAATTATAACATTACATCACAAACTTTCTCCTTCACCTCTTCATGGACTCTTTAAATAGTAGTATTTCATCAATATTTATAGGGTGAAGACTTTCCCTTCACCACTACATGCACATTCCTATTGATAGGAGTGCTTACAAAATAGTCTGCATGTTTTTCCTATTAATAGACATCTCCATGGCTTTGCTTTATCTTGATTTTTATGTGTTTTCTTCTTCCTTACTTAGCCATTAAGTCTTCGTGCTTTTCTCTATTTCTCAATATTTTATTTGGGCATCACTTCAACTATGATTTTATTTTTTTAGCCATTATGGAAAATTGGCCAAATCTTTGCTCTCACACACAGCCCTGCATGCTGACCTATTTTCCCACTACGCGTGTCTCTTGTGTGTTGCTTTGACCCTCATAATTTCCCTATTTCTAGAGGCACAAAGAATAGAGGGCTATAACTACTATTTCCCACTATAAAATTGTGGTATGGAATTCAAAATAACTCCCCTTATGTAGTGAATAATACAATCCTTTGATGATGTAGTAGATTGGAAATATTTAGATCCTTGTAGTAATAAGTGCCTCTTAAAATGCTTGCCCCCCTTTAATGAGGTCAAATAAGTCATGTATATATATGATTCCTTCCCTCAATGTTGGTCTATAACAAGATAAAATATGACTAAGGGTCATAACATAAGAAAAGGAAGAAGTAAGATCCAAAAAGTTAGTAAAAGAGAGAAAAAGGACAGAAGCACCCAAAGGGGAAAACATCACCTGAGCACTCCTATCCCTAATGGATGGTTTTGTATAGGATTCCCAAAAGGATAAATAATGAAATCAGAGCATGTTAGGATGTCTATTGGTATGCAAAACAAAAATCAATAAATATGAAAAGGGATAAAAGTAATGTCAAGACAAAGTAAAGAGTTGTTAATGTTTAATTCTCTTGATTAGGAATCATGCATATAAATTACATATTTAGAGGCTAGATGTACATATTAATTGTGTGATCTAGTGACTACTTTCCCCCCGCATTATGTTTTTTATTAAGGATTCAGTAGCATAAATTGAAAAGAAAAGCCTACATTGGGGAGTCAAAAGAATATTGTTCCCAATAGCATGTTGAATGAGTGTTGTAGCGTGCCAAATGGAACAGTGCAAGATATGTACTGTGAAAATCAAGGGGAAGGGAAGGATAAGGGTCCTAGGGGTGACCTTTGTGTGTATGGAGTGATAATGATGTATGTGTGTCGTTCCTTGGAATATCATCTTTGTCAGAGTGTGCTTGAGATTTTCTCCATGGTTACTTGTGTGCTTTGCTTTTATTGGGATAAGATAGGACCTGCAAAAGAAAAACAGTGTAGTCAATTATCTAACACCTAGAATTTTAAAAGAGAAAGGGGTATAATTTTTTCCTTCTTGTAGACTCATTGTTTAGGATCTGGCTGGAATAATATGAAGGATTTAGGCATCTTGCTGCAAAATTAGGGATTTTATCATATGGGCACTAAACTTCAGATTTAGGCATCCTACCACCACTGAGTGAAAATGTGTTGGGAGAGATCATAGGATTTTCCCTCCAACCGTTAATGCTTCCCTACAGATGAGTTTCCCTACAGATGATCAAAAATCTTATTTGTATCTTACCTTGTGTGACACATTATTCCAGGCATATCGTTCACTTGCAAATGCCCTAGGTGATACTTCCATATTTATTTCTTCTTTAGTTTGTGAGTTAGTGTTTTGGTTCCATAGTAAGTAGTTTGTGTTTGAATTTGAGGATTCTAATAAATACGGATTTAATCAACTTACATATTATATAATGTTACAATAAATATTTAAATAAAGATTACATCATAACATAAGTAAATAAAGAAATACTTACAGTAAATAAATAACACAGGTGACACAATATTTATAGTGAAAAACCCCAATAGGGTAAAAACCACTTTGAAAATAATCTTTTACTTCAGAGAACTTATTTTACATCCAGTAAGATCACCCTCTCCTTTGAAACCCTATTTACCAAGGGTAAAACCAAATCACTTGATTTGCACACCTTTGATATATTCCCCGAATATATCAAATGAGGACCTAAAGTCCTTTTTATATAAGGTGATCGGGTATGTCTCCTGACCCACCTTTTCAACCTAAAATGGTTAAGACATACACGTAGGTTTATAATATTTAATATTGGAAATAAAATCATTTCATGATATTAAATATTTAACTTAAAGTATATACCTAGGTTAGCATAGCTAATAATAGAAATATAAATATTTCATATTATTAAATATAAACCTATATATTAGTGATGGACCCATATACATTAAGGGTTGGCCATACCACTTAATCATTATGTTTCAACACTCCCCCTTAATGTTAAGTGGGATAATATAACATATGTCAATAGATTACTTGCCCATGGTACACTATACGATTTACAATCCTTAAACCATAAAGGTTTTAGGCTAGTGTATCGGTTGAAGGAATTATAACACCTTCATCATACTCAATTTACCTTTTGGTAAAAAAGGATTTGTAATCCCAAATATCATCCCATTATCAGTGGCTAAGTATGATTTGTGAGTTTTACATGTTCTCACAAGTTCTCATAAAAGGTTATTGAACCCAAGCATATAGGATATTTTTATAACCAAGGACCTCATTAACAATATGCGTGTATTGGATGTTTACCACTAAACTCAATAGCACTAAAGAGTTTACTGAAGATCGCCTTTAAGATCTTTCTACACTTCTTTCTAAAAAATAATCTGATGAGGTATACATGCCTGAAGGTCTTTTTACACGTGTTTGAAGGTATTTTTTTACACTTACCCGAAGGTATTTTTATAAAAACCAAGTTCCATTAGGAGGTGAAATTGTCATGCAAACTCCCCCTCAATGGCAACTCTGACAATCCAAGCTTTTCATGAAAGTGACAAAACTTTACAGCACTCAGTGAATTTGTGAAGATGTCAGCAACCTACTCTTCAGTCAACATGAACTTGAGATTTATCTTATCACTTTACACCTCACGGGTGAAGCGTATATGTATCTCAATGTTCTTCATCCTCTGATGTTGAACTGGATTCTTAATCAAGAGTAATACAACTCTGACCACCACATAGAAGATAAATACTTCCTTTAGCTTGTATATCTCTACCAACAGTCGTTGCAACCACATGGATTCTTTACTTCTTCCATTGTACTTCTCTACCTCAGTAGAAGAAATGGAGACTATTGATTGTATTTGTTATTCCAAGTAATGGTTCCTACACCAAAAAACTTGAACACATATCCAGTATATTTTATAACACAACATCAGTATGGTTAGAATCACAAAATCCATATAATATAGAATTTTCATTCTTATTATAATGCAACCCATAATTGATTGTTCCTTTCAAATATCTAAAAAGGGTCCTGCATAAACCTTGAAGTAATTCATACTATATAGGAAATATCTGATTTAGTTATAGTTAGATAAATCAAACTGTCAACTAACAACGTACATAAAATAGGATCAACCTTTTTCATATGTAGATTTAGGATCAATATTTATTCTAACTTCCATTGAAGTAGAAAATGGTTTACAATCAATCATAAAAACGTTTTCAATACAATAGTTACATATTGTATTTTGAAAAATAACAAAAGAATAAAATACAATCATATAAATAACATGATGTGAGAGACCTAATTTATTCATTTCAAAGTACTGCTTCAATTTCTCTTTAATCCTATGAATTAAATCAGAATTGTCACCAGACATAAGTAAATCATCAACATACACACATATAATGATAATATGCAAGCCTTATTGCTTAATGAATATATCATTGTTAGAAGAAAAATTAACAAAACCTAACATTTTAAAGAAGGAAACAATTTTCGCATATCAAGCTCTAAGAGTTTGTTTTAAACCTGTTATCCAAAATTCACCCCTCAAGGTAATTTTGATAACATGCATCAAATTCTTTAGTCCCAAGCAATTATATTGATTCAAGGCAAAAATCATGTTTTTGGGGTCCCCTCGGGTTCTTTCTAACTCTTCTGTCCAAGAGGAAAACCCAGCAAATTTTAAAAATGTGAAAAAATTGCAAAAACAAGTTCGGGCCAGGAAAAATCATGAAAAATGGCTAAGTCCTTGTCCTCGCAACAGTCAGGACATGAGAGACATCTAGGCGCGAACCGACCGAAAGGTCGCCAGGCAGTCTGCGCAGCATCTGGGACATTTGGGCAAAAAGTACGCGGAGAACGCAAGTCGGCCGAAAAGACTTAAGGAAGCCCGGAACAGTTGGGCCGAAGGTACGCGAAGTACGCGAACCGGCCGGATCGGCCGAAATGAGAACTTTCGCACTGGGACAAGAGTACGCGAACCGGGCGAATCGAAAAAATTTGTCCCAGACGGTCCGAAAGCAAATGGGACATCTGGGACAAGAGTACGCGAACCGGCCGGTTCGGCCGAAATGGGAAAATTCAGCAAAATTACGCCGGAGACGTGAGGGACACGAAAAGCCGAAGCGGCCGAAGGCAGAGAAGAAAAGTCAACGTTTGGCCCATGAAACTTCAGACGGCCATAACTTTTGACTCCGAGCTCCGATTTTCACAAAATTAGACTTTCTAGAACGAGCACGACGTCCTCTATGCCACAAAAACTGGATTTCTTATTTTTTGAGGGTAGATATGTTTGATGAAAGGAAACATATTCGGCTCCAGTCAGTCAATGCTCATTCTCGTCAAATGACAGAAAACGCCTCCCAGACCCAAAATAGCTACCCGCACTCAGAAGGCCATAACTTTTGCATTTCTCAACGAAATCACACAAAGTTGGTACCATTGGAATCGTGGCTCTGAGCACGATGCACAGCAATCAATAAATTCTATATTTGATGAGATATTGATTGAGTTTTTTAACAAAACGTGGTCGGGTTTAGAACAGTGTTTTATTTGGTAGCTGGGAGTGCATTTAAGAGGCATGGTCATCATTCTTCTCTGTTGTAGCACATGGGATAGTATGGGGATCTTTTTGCAAGTAATGTATAATCATTTCACTCAATTTAATGCCTCTTACAGGTGGTTGAAGGACAAATTTCAGGATTTCCATTTTCCCCTCTCTCTCTCTTCTCATTTTTTCTATAAATTGGAGTGTTGGGCTCATTGTAAAAGAGAGAGTTTTTGGGTAGCAAAGCTCTGCCAAAATTGCTTTGTGAAGCCAATGTGTTGCAGGCCCTTGTATTGGACTCCTTGCATGGTGATCCAGGCCCTTATCTTGTAATAGATTGAACTGTGCATATCATGAAGCAATAAAATACCAGTTTGTGGATGTATCTTCCCCTGCTGTGTTTTCTTACATTCTTTTTGCCCCCTTTAATCTTTCTATAAGAATATTGTGTCTATTTATTATGTTCTTGCAGGGATTCATTATCATTGTGTATGCTTGGAATATTGTTTTGAAAGCATTTTGCTAGATTATGATGAACTGTCATCACCTCTTCTAGTGTGCACTTTGCCTCTGTATTTCACACATTTAGAGACTACTCTCCCACCCTCCTTTTCTGGTGTATCACCGCTTTAGTGTAGGATTTCATTCTATGCATCCTCTCTCCCTGGTCCCTTGGAAATTTAGATTAGAACAATTAGCTTATCCTGCATTAGAGTAGATTGTGGCAGGTAGTTTAGGAGCAAGAACCAGCTTTCTCTGGAGGTCTATCTCAAGTAGCAAGTCCCACAACTTGGAGATAGTACCCATGTTATCCAATCACACTGTGAGTTCAAGTATATGCACAGGGGTGCTATGATTCAGTGATAACAGTTCTGGCACACCTGGTGGGACCTTAGAGGTCTTCACTTTCATTGCAACAAGATTGATGTGCACTTGTTGTAAGTGCCAGCTTTGAAGGAGCTTTAAAAATCACACATCTGGCGACTCCCCAAGAGGCATAATCCGCTGGTTTCAGCAGTCCAAGCCTGGCAAATTTATGGGAAGAATACAGACCAGATCAAGAACTAGGGAGGAAGGATTGTTTGTTTATCTGCATCTATCTCCAGGCAAAGAAAGAAGGGGAAGAAGAGCTCAAAGATATGCGTCTCCACCTAATAGAACTTTGTCTACACCTCCACCTGGTAGACCTTTTCTCGCATCAACAAGAGTTCTTCGACCAATCAGAATGGCACAACCAGCAAATCCCTTTATCAATTTCACTGGCAGCAGCCCACTTGCCCTCAATGCACAGAATCTAGTTCCAATTGCAGCGTTGAAAAACATTCCATTTTTCACTAGAGAAAATCATACCACTCATGGTGATCATGTCAAAGACATTGCTAACGTCTGTGCAATCCATGAGATAAATGAAATGGATGTGGCTGTCAAATTGCTGGTGTCTTCATTCAAAGGGAAGGCATTGCAATGGTTTAAGAGCCTTGCAGCTGGTTCTATCACAAATTGGAATCAGTTATGCATAGTTCTCCATGAGCAGTTCGGGGAAAAGGGAGACAATTTGTCTCTACTAGAACAATTGATGACTATTAAGAGAGCCCCCAACGAGCAGCTGATTGACTTCAACTTTAGATTTCAAAGGTCTTGGGATAGGATTCCAGTGGCAGTCAGGCCAACAGCAGAAGGTGCTTTTCTATATTACCTTAAAGCTTTGAATTCTGATATTTCTATGTTAATTCAATCTATGGGAGGCACAACCTTACCTGCTGCTTATAGCATTGCCATTAGAGCCGAAAAACTATCTTATTCAAGCTGGTAAACTAGCTCCTAGGCCTCCAATGCCATTATATCCAAGTTTAGAGAGCCCAAGTACTAGTCAAGTGGCCTGTCTTTAGCTCCTATTCCCACTCCTAGAAATCAAAGTTCAAATGAAACTTCTACTTCATCCTCTAGTGCTTCAAATGAACTCCAAGAGGTCATGAAACAATTGCAAAATTTGGGAAATGAGCTGGTTACTATCAAAAGACAGCAAGCTCAAAGTGCTAGACTGTATCAGCCTCAAGCGCAGTACCAGGCTAGGCCCCCATACCAACCCCAATAGGTCCACCAAATCAGGCTGCAAATCAAAATCAAGAATCAAGAAAGGCCTCCTGCCAATAGACCATTTCAGCCCTATAACCCCAATGTCGCATCTACATCCAAAGCTTTGGTTCCAGTCCCAAAATAACATGGCCCAAGAATATGATTGGTGTTTCCCATGCAGTCAGCCACATAACCAATCAATGTGCTTTAACGGTGCATTAAATCAGGCTCTAATGGTGCAAACCATCGGTGGGCTCGCAAGAGTCCAGCCACGAAGGAGATCAGCAGCAGGAAGCACCTCAGCAAGGAACATCTCCGAATGAAACTACTCTTGTCAATTGGCAGGCTGAAGATTTCTGTGGTATGAATCAAATACCCTCTCAAAGTGTTGCAGCCAACACAAGGTCAAAGAGGAGAAATTTGGGTGAAGAACAGCCATTGGCTTCGAGTAATCCACAACCTTCTACCACTCCACAAGCCACTGGCAAACAAACTGTAGTTCCAAACATGCAAGGAGCATCCAAACCAGCTCCTAAACCAACTCAAAATGCCAGCTGCTGCTGCCCATGTGCAAAGAATGAATGTGCAGGACAAGGGACAGTAAAGGGATATTTCATCTCCATTCAGCATCATTGATCAGATGAGGAAGACAGATGTAAACATATTAATGTGGGAATCACTATCCATCCCAGGCCAAAGAGATTTGCTACAAGCTGCCATGAAGGACTGGTCAACCTCAAATCAGCAAGTCCAAATGCAAGAGAAGGTACTCACAAATGCTGCCCAGCCTGAAGGAAATCATGGAGGACAGCAAGGTAAAATGTTGAAGCCCCCTCCATTTTATGTTTCATTGATCATAGGAGACAAGTTGGTGCATAATTGCATGATTGACTCAGGAGCAAGCAGCTCAGTCATGCCAAAACAAATAGCTGATCAGCTAGGACTCCAATATGAAGTCATATCCAAGGGTGTAGTGCAATTAGATTGGACAGCAGTGACAACGGTTGGAGTAATCAAAGGTTTGAGCCTCACACTGCACGCATGTCCCAACGTAATAGTGTTACAAGATGTGTCAGTCATAGACCTGCCACCACTCTTTGCATTGTGCTTGTCAAGAGACTTCACTGCTAAAATTGGAGGCTATCTTTCAGCGGATTGGTCACACATGTTGTTCAGAACAAGATATGGAACTAAGGCCACAATCAGGTCTGAACCTATTGCAAACTTTCACATTGAGCCTTACACTCCAAGCCAAATCAATACCAACTGTTCAGCATTTGATCAAGAAGATTATCCAAGCACTGATGAAGCTGACACCAAGGTTGGAAGCATCCCAGATTTGACTCTTGATGAATGGGCAAGCAAGGTGCATGCTTTTGATCCCTATCAAGAAATAGAAGAATCTGAGCTAGGAGTCTATTGCATACATGAAGAAAGTCAACCTATTCCCAGCATCACCAAGCCAGATCATGAGGACAAGAACGAAGTATGGGAATTGTTCTTTGATGGGTCAAGGAGTAGACAAGGTGCAGGAGGAGGAGCTATGCTCATTTCACCACAAGGTATAAGGTATTACTCAGCCTTCCGTTTCCAATTTTCTTGTTCAAACAACACAGCTGAGTATGAAGCCTTAATTCATGGACTGCACTTGGCAAGGAAGAAAGGCATCAAGAATTTGCAAGTATTTGGTGATAGTGAGCTGATCGTAAACCAAGTCAAAGGAAAAAATGCTGCCAAAAATGATCTGTTGAAGAACTACAAAAATCGGGTATGGGATCTTATTGAAGATTTTGAAGCCTTCAGCATCAATTCCATCCCAAGAAAAAAGAATGAAGCTGCTGACAGGCTGGCAGCAATTGGGGCTGCGTTTGATGTTGTAGAAAGTATCAAAAGTGAGAAAACTCAGCCTCATATCAAAGTGGTTGTGAGACCAGCTGTTCCGGATAACAACACAAGTTGGCAAGTCTTCGAGAATGATCAGCAAATTGTTAATTTCCTGCAAGAAGAAGCTGAGTTCTCCGCCAAGAATCAAGACAAGCTGGAGCAGCAGTATGGTGACCAAGGGTTGCAGCTGAGAACTAACAAATTACCAAAAGGCCTCATAACCTTAGAGTCAATCTTCAACCTGAATGATCAGTTCCGGAAGGAGAAAGTGAACATTCAAGTAAAGGGTGAAGATTCAGAAGCCTATCTTAGTAGATGAAGGCAAGACATTGCAAATTGGCAAAGGTAAGTACTCCACAAGAGAAATCTGATTTTGTTCAGCTTTGTCGAGAATTCCCAGATGTCTTTGCTTGGACTTACAAAGATTTAAGAGGTTTCAACCCAAAGTTGGCACAACATACTATTGAGTTGGATCCGGAATCCAAGCCTGTCAGGCAAAAGCAAAGGCCAGTAAATCCTCATATCGAACCTCTCATGAGAAAAGAGTTAAGCAAGCTCATTGAGGCCAGTATCATCTTCCCCATCAAACACTCAAGTTGGGTTGCAAACTTGGTGCCAGTAAGAAAGAGAAATGGAGAAATAAGATTGTGTGTGGACTTTCGCGATCTAAATAGAGCATCACTCAAAGATCATTATCCGCTTCCATCAATGGAACAAATATTGCAGGTTGTAGCTGGTTCAGAAAGGTTTTCATTGCTAGATGGATATTCAGGCTATAATCAGATAATGGTGAAAGGAAGAAGATCAATTCAAGACGGCCTTCACTACAAAATGGGGCACGTATGCTTACAAGAAGATGCCATTTGGACTGTCAAATTCTGGAGCAACATTTCAACGAGCTATGGATATGGCATTCAAAGGCTTAATCAACAATATAGTGCTGGTATACCTAGATGATATCACTGTCTTCTCAAAGAACGCATCAGACCATCTCTTTCACCTCAGGAAAGTGTTTCAGAGGTGTAGAAGGTTCGGAGTGTCTTTGAATCCAAAGAACTGTATATTCTTGGCACATGAAGGAAAATTGTTGCGTCACATTGTCTCTAGAGAAGGGCCAACAATTGATCCTGAAAGGGTTGAAGCCATCCGAACACTTCCATTACCACACCACAAGAAATCTCTCCAAAGCATCTTGGGGAGGATAAAAATTTTTCCACAGATTTGTGCCTAATTTTTCCACTCTTGTGAAGCCTTTAACATTGATGTTGAAGAAGAGTCTGGCATTCAAATGGATAGCAAAAGGCAAAGAGAGTTTTGAAAACATCAAGCATGCAATAATCAAAAGCTCCAACTCTTATCAACGCAGACTTTTCAAAGGACTTCATGTTGTATCCTTTTGGAGGATTAGACACAGTCTCAGCTATCTTGACACAGCTGAATAGAGAAGGTTCGGAACAACCCATAGCATTCTTCAGTCAAACCTTGGAATATTACGAAATAAAGTATTCTTTCATCGAAAAGCATGTCCTTGCTGTCATCAGGAGCTTGAAGAAGTTCAAACATTTGGTCTCAAACAATAAGATTCAACTGCTGGTCTCACATGCTGGGGTTAAAGATTTCCTCCTCAACAAGGATTTCAATGAGAAAAGGGCCGGTTGGATCACTCGGGTGATGGAATATGATATTGAAATCAAAGTGACCAAGCTAGTTCGTAGCAAAGGCTTGTGTGAGCAGCTCACTTCCAAACAACCAGACGATGTTAAAAAGTGAAGAAGATGCCATCCTACTACTACAGAATGATCAAGAACAACCAGTTGATGATGCACCCATCCCATGTTGGACTCAAGAATTGGTGCACTACCTCCAGACAGGATTATGCCCTCCAAAAGTGAGCAAGGCAAAGAGGAGATACTTCATATTACAAGCCTATTCCTGTAACGTACTCATTAATGGAGTATCTTGTTTAAGAAGGACATAAATGGTGTTCTATTAAGATGCATTGGAACATGGGTCAAGTTGAGAATATTTTGCACGAGTTCCATGATGGGGAAGTAGGAGGCCACTTTGCTCCACGAGTGGACAACTCTCAAAATCATGAAAGCTGGTTACTATTGGCCTACTGTGTTCAATGATTGCTACTCATGGGTCAAGAAATGTAGGAAATGTGCATTCTTCACGGGGAAAGAAAGGTTAGCAGCACTGCCCCTTCATCCAATTTCGGTAAATCGGCCATTCATGCAATGGGGATTGGACTTCATTGGGGTTATCAATCCCAATTCGAGCCAAGGTCACAAGTGGATACTTGCAGCAACAGACTATTTCACCAAGTGGACTGAAGGAGGTGGCACTCAAAGAGGCAAATTAATCTAATATCTTAGATTTCTATGAAGGGATAGTCACGAGGTTTCGTGCCCCTGCCACTATCATATCTGACAATGCATTGGAATTCCTTGGCACAAAGATCACTGAATGGGCTGTCAAGAATTGTGTGTATCTCAGCACTTCATCTAACTATTACCCTCAAGGTAATGGCCAAGCCGAGTCTACAAACAAGAACCTACTAGGAATCATCAGAAGGACTCTTGATGAAAATCAAAGGACATGGCATACTCAAAGCTCAAATCAGCCCTATGGGCCTGATAGGATCACACCCTAAGGAGGTCTACAGAAAGCTCTCCATACAAGCTTGTGTTCGGGAAAGAAGTAGTTCTACCTGTATCACTTGAGTTGCCAGCATTGGAACTGATGAAACAGTTGGAACTAGTTGAGTTTGAACCTATGGAAATCAGGTATTGCAGAATTAATGGAGCTCCAAGAGACATTAGAGAGCATGTAACCCAGGATAGTAGAGAAGGATCAAGCCTTGATCAAGAAGACTTTTGATAAGAAAGCCAAGGCTAGAACTTTCCTGAATTGGAGATTTGGTGTTGAAATGGGATGCAGATCGTGCCAAAACCAGGAAAGCACTCCAAGTTTGATGCCATCTGGAGCGGCCTGTACATGATCATTGAATGCAAAGGTAGCAATGCTTTCCGACTGGCTAAGTTGGATGGTGAAAAATTGTAGATTCCGGTCAATGGGATCTATCTCAAATGTTGCTACTAGAAAGATAGATTTTCACCCTTGTAAATATTAATTTAGAATTTCCATTCCCCTAAGTGCTTATGCACATTGTTCTGCTATTAGAGTAGTTTTTATTTTCCTAAGTGCTTCTGCACATGTCCTATTGCTTCTAGAATGTGCATGTTTGCAGTTCATCAAGCTCCTGGAAAAGAATTTGTCGCCATGATGAAGAACCATCTCAACAAATGTTTCAAATGCCTCATTGATACAAGCTTTCAAATTTAAGATCAGCTGAGAGGTTATCAAACAGACTCCATGCCCAATGGATTGCTACAAGTAGCTGGCCGTTCTTCATCTGGCAGGCAGATGACCCCGCTGAGTCGCCAAAATTGTTATCCAAAATTCACCCCTCAAGGTAATTTTGATAACATGCATAAAATTCCTTAGTCCCCAAGAAATTATATTGATTCAAGGAAAAAAATCGTGTTTCTGGGATCTCCTCAGATTCTTTCTAACTCCCCTGTCCAAGAGGAAAACAAAGCAAGTTTTGAGAAAAGGTAAAAAAAGTTTCAGAAAACAAGCTCAGGGCCAGAAAAAATCATGAAAAATGGCTAAGTCCCAAGTCCCTGGGACATTTGGGACGAAAAGTAGTAGGTACCGGCCGAAAAAGCCTACAGGCGGGCCCAAACAACAAAGGGAAATCTGGGACAAATGGACGCGAAATGCCCGAATAGGCCGAAAGAAAGAAAATTTGTCGCAGCATCCCTAAGCGGGGAGCATCCGGGCCAGAGGTACGCGAAGTACCCGAACCGGCCGGTTCGGCCGGAACAGGAAAATTTCGCACAGGAACAATTGGGCCGAAGGTACGCGAAGTACGCAAACCGGCCGGATCGGTCGAAATGAGAACAAACAGTCCGGGACAAGCAGGAAAAGTGGACGCGAACCACCCGAATCGGCTGAAAGTGGAAAAGATCGCCAAGTTCAGTTTGGGACAAGTGGGACAAAGGTACGCGAACCGGCTGGTTCGGCCGAAACAGAGGACTTTTGTACTGGGACATCTGAGCCGGAGGGACGTGATGGACGCGGATAGCTGGAAACGCTGAAAGTGAATGGAAATGAGACACGTGTCACCGGCCGAATGAGGGACAAGGAAGCCCATTTCAGGCAGATCGGGAGTTTATGTCCCAAACAGTTTGGGACATCAGGGACAGAGGGACGCGAAGGGCGCGAAAAGCTGGTAGACCCCTGAGCCAATCAGAAGAGGACACGTGTCCTATGTAGCAAGCAATGCAGATCAGGGAAGGAGAGAGAATTGCAAATCCAATCATCACGTGCCACGTGTCATCTAGGTGGCAGAGCGCTGGAAAGATCTTCAAAACGCAGTTTTGCCTATTTTGTGCCATAGAGCTTCAAACGGCCATAACTTTTGACTCCGAGCTCCGATTTTCATAAAACTGGACTTTCTAGAATGAGCATGATGTCCTCTACGCCTCAGAAACTGGATTGTCCCATTTTTAATGACAGTCCATATATATTAAAATTAAGGAAACGTGTTCGGGCTCCAGCCAATTAATGCTCATTCCCGTCAAACGACAGAAAAATGCCTGCCAGACCCAAAATAGCTGCCCGGCACTCAGAATGGCCAGAACTTTTGCATTTCTCAACGAAATCACACAACATTGGTATCGTTGAAATCATGGCTCCGAGCCCGAAGCACAAAAATCAAGAAATTCAGGATTTGGTGAGATATTGATCAAGGTTTTTAAGAAAACGTGGCCGGGTTCAGAACAGTGTTTTATTTGGTAGCTGGGATTGCATTTAAGAGGCATGGTCATCATTCTTCTCTGCTGCAGCACATGGGACAGTATGGGGAGCCTTTTGTAAGTAATGTATAATCATTTCACTCAATTTAATGCCTCTTACAAGTGGTTGAAGGACAGATTTCGGGATTTCCATTTTCCCCTCTCTCTCTCTTCTCATTTTTTTCTATAAATTGGAGTGTTGGGCTCATTGTAAAGAGAGAGTTTTTGGGTAGCAAAGCTCTGCCAAAATTGCTTTGTGAAGCCAGTGTGTTGCAGGCCCTTGTAGTGGACTCCTTGCATGGTGATCCAGGCCCTTATCTTGTAATAGATTGAACTGTGCATATCATGAAGCAATAAAATACCAGTTTGTGGATGTATCTTCCCCTGCTGTGTTTTCTTGCATTCTTCTTGCCCCTTTAATCTTTCTACAAGAATATTGTGTCTATTTATTATGTTCTTGCAGGGATTCATTATCATTGTGTATGCTTGGAATATTGTTGTGAATGCATTTTGCTAGATTATGGAGAACTGTCATCACCTCTTCTAGTGTGCACTTTGCCTCTGTATTTCACACATTTGGAGATTACTCTCCCACCCTCCTTTTCTGGTGTATCACCGCTTTAGTGTAGGATTTCATTTTATGCATTCTCTCTCCCTGGTCCCTTGGAAATTTAGATTAGAATAGTTAATTTACCCTGCATTAGAGTAGATTGTGGCAGGTAGTTTAGGAGCAAGAACCAGCTTTCTCTGGAGGTCTATCTCAAGTAGCAAGTCCCACAACTTGGAGATAGTACCCATGTTATCCAATCACACTGTGAGTTCAAGTATATGCACAGGGGTGCTGTGATTCGGTGATAACAATGCTTATCATAAGCATTTGTCAACATGCCAACATATTTGTTCTTTGAGTGAACCAGTTTCTTCAAATCCTTTAGGTTGAAACATGTAAATTTCTTCTTTTAAATCAACAATTCAAAAAAATATTTTTCTTATCCATTTGGTGGATTTCCCACCCAAATTGAGCTGTAATTACAAATAAGGCCGTAACAATACTCATTTTAGCTACATGAAATGTCTCAACATAATTAATACCAGGTTTCTGAGTGAAACCTTTAGCAAAAATTCTATAAGCTTTACTGTTGTGATTAATAATACCATCAACATTATATTTTAATTTGTATATCCACCTAGACCCTATAATACTTGCCAACATGGCACAGGTTCATACAAGGTAATTAATGTATGATACATATGATGGATTATGGTCATTTTCCTAAGGTTAATAGGATTTTAACTTTCTAACATAGATTGAGCCCAATTTAATTTCTTATCTAGGAAGATAATATTTTCAGAAACATTTATAGCATCAAAACATTATCATGACCATTTATAAAATCAGAATCAAAACCATCATTTAAAATTATTTAATGAAGTAACTTCAAGAGAAGAAGACAACATATGTAAACGTTTCACTAGATTATATCTATACATTTCATGTAAGCTTCGATAATTAACATGTCCTAACCTTTCATGCCATAGTTTTGAATTATTCAAATTCTGAGATATAAAACAAGATGTAGAAGAGAAATCATAAAAAATATACAAACCATTTTATTTGAATTCCTTCAGCTATTTTACTCTCATTTCTATCCTTGATATACCAAGTATCATTCATGTATGGATTCTAATTGTGTCCATAACTCTTTCGGATGTTCGATATTACCAATGTGTAGAATGTACTCATTGTTCACATTGCAGTAGAATCATAGAAAGAGATCTTACATTTGTTGCAAGAATGTATTCATGTTATATACATTTGTTTGACGACCATTGGGAGAGTAACCTCAGATCCAAAAATAATCATCCAAAGTTTTTTCGCCATAAATTTTGTTTTGACCCAAATGTTGTAGTTGGTTTCATTCAGGATCTAGGTTTTGTCAAGACAGAAATAACTGGATGCCATTGTTTTCATAAACTTGTAAAACACACCTCATTATAATAGACAATGTACCATAGATTTAAATATATATTTATCGATAAAAAAAATTACACTTTTAATATAATTATATCTAAATTTTATAGATCTAAAGAAACTATTTGATCATAACTAATTATGTCATTGCAATGCATACTAATTAACCTCCCATGATCAAAATAATAACCCGTAATATAAAGGGATTTGCATTATATTCCAGATTTATATAAAAAATATTTCTGACCATATAGAAGTGAAGAAAAGACCCCTAAGAATGCATAAAAACTTCAAATTTCTGGAAAAAAAATTAATGTAGATAAAAATAAGGCCAGCTTAAATTTGACGTCTAAATGACCATCATAATAACTTTTTTTCTATTGTAACGGCCATTTGACCATCAATTTTAACACAGTTAAAGTTTCCTAGAACCTACAAGCCTAAATTTGATGTCTAAATGATTGTCATATTGTCTTATGTTTGGTCTACCACGACGATCATTTGACCGTCAAATTTAATGAAGCCAAAACATGGTGTGTGTTTCCAGAATGTGAAATTCTATAATTTCTTCTTCTGTATAATATTAAAGAGGTTATATTTTAACACATTATAATAACCTATTATAATTTATACTATAAAAATATATCCACTTTTTTTATTATAAAAAAAGTATATAATTTATAGAATGTAAACATGTTGGCTAGATTTTCTACATAGCAGAAAACCTAGGCAATCATGAGATAAATCTCCCTCATTTTACCGGTGAGGCTTCCGTGTCAAATTTTTCAATTAAAGTATGTTAATATCTAAATGGGGTTTTACTTTAACTACTCAGTTCATGAACCATAACTGAACAGTTCTGCAGCAAGTAAGCAGCTATTTAAAGAAAGGAAAATTTATAGAAGGGAAGGTAATTATATCAACACATAGAAGAAATGATTTTCAGAAGATGTGCATCCCAATCAGTAGATGGCAGATTTGATTGCATGCACGCATAGAAGAATCCAATAGATATAAACACAGAATTCTAAAACAAAGGCAGCTCTAGATCTAGATCTAAAATAACACAAAGTTTATTAAGAGATCTAAGATTAAAAGCAAGAAACACAGTACACCGTGACACAAAGTTCTCTGGAAACCTGCTCCTTTGTATTCCTTTGCTCCAAGTGGCTCTCAGGGGTTCAGCACAAAGTCTAGAACACAAGATTGTTGCTTACAAATTCTCTTCATTAACCCAGAGGTTCTTCTCCTACTTATAGAATGTAGGAGGGAAAGTACAAATGAGAAATCTAACTAAACTGAAACACAAACAACAAGTAAAGATGACATTTGGAAGTCATCCACTAACCTCTTAAGTGACACATGTATCACTTAACTAATAGAATTGTTCCACATGAATTTTAAGTAATGGTTGCAAAACCAATAACTTAAATTTTTACAATTTCATCCAGGAACATAGAAAATAGAAGAAGAAAGAATAGAAGAAGAAGTCATGTCAATTGTAACATTTATGTCTTCTTTTTGTTTTGATATCGGATATACTTGTCGAACATGTGATTCAGCATCTTTCCATCTGTTTTAGCCACTACTTTCTTCTCTGTCCTAAACTGCAGCAATCCTTCATTCAACACTTTGATGCACGCTTCCACATCTTCCAAGCTCGGACCAAACCTCACAATATCCACCTACAGCGCCACCAGTCTACTAATAGAATTCATCGTGAAAGGCTTAGTAGCTTTATCAATTCTCTTTTGTACCATCAGAAGAGACCCTTCGAGGGAATTAGGCACTTTGCTAGGAACGATCTAACACGTATGAAGTAACACCTCCAACCACGTTCTCCTCAGTGAAAGAAATGATACTGTCTGGTAAGGATGATGTCTTACTCTCAAGTGCATGCATCCTCTTCAGCAAAACTCTGCAGATCTCCAAATGGAAAGATACTGCAAAATCCAGCTGCTTCCCCTTCTCAACTGATCCATCTGGTACAATCTACTCTACAACCAATACATCTCCTGGCAGCTTGTTGATCTCGGCCAAAGTACTCAGGTTACTCTCAACAACTATGTTTACGTCCACTATGCTCATCACTAGTTGCTTTAGCTGATTTGTTACATCATCCATAACCTTCAGGCGGGCTGGCACCTCTCCAAGTTGTACAGAAGCTTGACAAATAATCAGATTCTTCCATTCATCAATAGCCTTCACCTGATCGCTTGCATCCTCCATCTCCTACATAAGATGATTCACTCACCTGCTCTGAAATGGGCTAAATGGAAGGTTTAGCAACCTTGGCTATGATCTTGCACAACTGAGATACTGCTTCTGAAGCTCTTCTTTCTCTGCATACTTTTCACTGTCAAGCCTAAGGAATAGAGCATCTATCAATGTCTGTGTATCCTGCTTCAATCCTTCTGTGGTGGCTTGATAAGGGGTACTCTGGTTACTGTAACATCTTCTGCCGTGAGCTCATCCTTTTTCTTTCCTTCTGCTAGAATTGATATCTCAACAAACTTCTACCCCGATTCCTTGATGATCAACCTAGAAGTTACTTTACCAACTTTAGGCCTTCTATCTTTTCTACCTAGTCTCTAAAGTAGCTGCAAGTCATTTTCTTCGAAGTTCATCTCCACTCTCGCTTCTGGAACCAACTATGAAGCCAACCATTTCAATAAGTTACTTCTCGGAGAATGAGAAGTTGTTGAGTGCACTACCATCTCCCGCTCTATATCCTCTCCATCAAAAATTGTCACAGTGTTATGGCTGTCATCCTCTGAATCATCCATGGACAAACCCCTTTCAAACTCCACCATCTGCAGCTTTAACATCTCTTCTGGAATAGGTGATGAACGGAGTGGCTGAGAAGAAAAGATGAGTGTCGCCGGATCCAATGGAGGCATGGAAGTGTCCTGTTGCGGTGCAATAATTGGTGAAGTACTGGGTGCTGGAGAAGTCCAGGAGCTAAAGTCATTGCCGTGGAAGTGATCTTCTCCTTTGATCCACAAGATCTTCTGTGTACTTTCAACTTCTCAGACCTTCTGCTGCTTTCTCCTCCATGCTTCCTACTTGAGGGAATCTCTGTGCCAAAGTTGCCCATGACTTGATTCATCAATGCTTCATCAAGGCAGTATCCCTTTCGTCAGCAACCAGTTTGAAGTATTCACCAAAACAACTCTAGATCTTTCTTCAATCATGTTCCCAGCCTCCTACGTTATCCTGAAGTATGGCTCTATCTCCTCCCATTTGATGGTAAGTGTCAAGTAACACATTCACATCATCTTTAAGATCAGGACAGGTATCCACATTTAGTCCTAAAGTTGAACACTTGTTTTGCTGAAAGCCTGCTGAAATCCCTCTTTCTAACTTCGTACTCACCTTTGCACTTCATCCAGAAATCCTCCAATGAAGGCACATTGTGTGTACTCCTGGGAGATCATCTTCTGGCTACTCCAAATGGATCAAATTTCACCGTGTATATGAAGAACTCTTGCTCATACTCAGATAACATCTATTGCCTCCATCCCTCGAGCTCTATGAATGCTCTGGCAGCAATAATGTCTGATAGTGATTGAAAGAAGCCCGTAGACTTGTGCCATTTTGACTGAAGGTCATGTATCTCCACAAGTTACCTACTCAGCTCCATGGTGATCCATCTATCATTTAGATATCTGGGCATCTTTATTGCTTCTCTAGAAAAGCCTATAACCATGAGGTATGTGAAATCTGAAAACTGAATGAATAGACTGTCAATCTTGGATACGGCTTCCCACGCTTCTTTGCTTACCATGTTCACCTTTAGGTCCCTGTCTAGCCTGCAAATGAAATCGTACAACAATCCATCATTGACAACTTTGAAATCCTTCTCACACGCAGGTACAGTAAGCTGTGGGTAGCACTCAAACATGGGGTCCTTAGAAAGAATGCCACATCTATCCAGCTTGGAGAAGATGCCTTGTGAAGTTGCATCGTACACCAAGTAGGAAGTCATTTTGAAGCTGAAAGTATGCTTCACGTTTCGGAGTTTCTCACCAATGTTGTCACTAATAATTTCTGACCAATTGATTATGGAATCAATCTTGTTGACTTCAATGGTCCTGATGAAAGCATACATCTATGTACAGAAAGTGTAAGCATTTGCCTTGCCATTAATCCTTGCATAACAATTTACAATATCATCGACCTCCTGCACAAAATTAGAACGCGGAAGATTTCTTGGGAACTTAGAAGGAGATCTAGACTTCTTCATGTATCTGCTATTCATTATGCTCATGCAGTCAACTCTATACTTCTCCCACTTGCTGTCGGCATCCTGAAGGCTAATGGAAGTCACCACCTTTCACACCGGAACCTTCAAACAATAATTGATGAACTCTGTGTCCAACCGAATTATTGTTTTCCCCTGTAGCATCTCGCACTGATATGGATGAAGGATGGTAAGATCTAACGCACTCCATAACAAACTCTCAACATAGGTTGCAGCTAAATTTACTTTTAACCACAGCAACTTTGCTCTGGATCTATCAATCAATTGTTACCTAGATCATATGTCTCCTATGTCTGCAAAAGTGATGCATGACTCAGTTGTGCTTTCTTTTTCATCTCTCTTTGCCATGGCTTTTGTCTATCTTTGTTTGAATAATTCTTTTTCTTCTTACTTGGCTGGATTTCTTCAATACTGGTGCAGATCTGGATAATTCTTCAGGATTCAGAGGATATATTCAATGTATTGGACATTGATTAGAGATCCTTTACTTTTGTAAAGCACCTGTAATGAATTTTTGTAATTAATTCAGACAAAAATGGCCACCGGAGCATGAATAGTGAATTTTAATTGTAAAAATCTACACTTTTCAAGTCTACTGCCCCAAAAATTGATGTCTAATTTGTATGCAAAGAGAGCATGAATCTTTCCAACTTCACCTGAGCACCTGTAACACTTATGCAAACAATTAAGACAAAAATCAACCTCCTTCAATGCATGCGCCAAAATTGGAAGCTTTTAGCCTTGTTTTCACCTTTGTCTGAGCAAAAATCCTCTTCAAATGGGGCGCACTTTTCCTCTTGGCTGCAATTCTTTACTTGTGAATTAATTAATTCACCCTTATGGCAGCCCATGCTTATATAACCCTCATAATTCTATAATTAATAATTGTCTTTCCTATTCCTGGCAATTAATTAATTAAAAATCATGCTCTTCTCTTTAACTGGTGTGCTAAAATAGCATGTTTAAGGACAACCATCCAATAAATTAAATTAATTCAATTTAATCATCCACTCTTCACTTCACTTAAGCTTCACAGTGTGCTTTGACCATAGCCACTAAAAATAGAATTTAATTTAATCATTTAATGCTTTAAAAAACATTATATCTTTCCCAAAAGGGGCGCACTTTTTGTCATGAAGGGGGCAGCCATTAAATAAATTAATTTATTTAATTTTAATCCATTTAATTCTATTTGCTTTTATTGCCCTTGGCTTTGTTGACTTTCTTCCATGGTTAGGTGCCTTTTTTAGAAGAAGAATTAATTAAAATAATCCACTTTAAAGGCTGCCATCTTCTCCCTAAAGGGGTCACACTTTTTGGCATAATATAATTATATTTTTAAGAATTTTTCACAATGGGATTCTTTACCCTGCAAGGCAGCCCCGGAAATCCCATGATCCACTTAAGTGATTTGAATTTGACAATGGGATTATTTACCCTGCAAGGCAGGCAATAAAATCTCATGATTTCACTTAAGTCACTTTTCTTTTATTTCACCATGGGAATTTTTACCCTGCAAGGCAGGCAATAAATTCCCACCTGCCTGCTGCCTCTAATTTTCCCACTGCAGCTTAAGTGACTTTCCTATAGCATGGGAAAAATTACCCTGCAAGGCAGGCAATAAAATCCCACCTGCCTACTGCTTCTATTTTTCCCACTGCAACTTAAATCCTTTGTTTTCCAAAAATGCGCCCAACCCCGCAGGGGCTTTTCCGTGCACGACTTTACTTTTTCCCAGTGATCCAGACCTCTGATGGTGACTTCCTCTGGGCATAACATGTGTATATGTTCTCCAGCTGCTCCAGGCCAAGAATCGGGCTAACCCGGCAAAGGAATTGGTCTAGAGAAATTTCACAGAAAATGAAACAGGACAACACAAAAACATGAAAAATTGTCAAAAGTCATAAATAAAGCCCAAAACTTATTCCTAGTTAAAACCCTTCTGGTATATAGGAATAATGATATGTTCGATCACAACAGGGTTAAAATGGAGTGCAAATTGCCTCAAATGGGGCTCAAAATAATTAAATACAAATTTCCCGCAAACAAATCCCGACGACAGAATATAACAATTTTGGGCATTTGGGTATTTGGCAAAAAAGACTAATATGGTTCTTTGGGAATATCTTGACGCAATACAAGAACTTTCAGGCAATAAAAACACAAAACGACCCATTATTTTAAAAGTATGAAATTTTTTTGGATAGGGTAGTCGCAGATTTCAGGATAAAATCTGGGGGACACCAGTCGGCTTCGTCTGCGGACATATTTTTCTCTGTCGGAATGACAAGGGAAAAGATGAGATCCCAGCATCTCTGGTTTCACATCTTGTCCTTTGGGCATGGGGTCAGGTAAACAAATGCAACACAAAAATAAAAACAAAGAAAAACAAACAATTTTTTTATTTATGTACATACAGGTTTTACCCTGCTTCGCATGTCTAGAATAGCTTTAAGTGTTGCCCATTGAAGGGAAATGACAATTCAACTCCATCCTGATGAGCAAGAATGAAGCTATCTGCTCCAGTGATCTTCTTAATCACAAAAGGCCCTTTCCATAGTGAATCAAATTTTCCATGCATGCCTTTTGCTTCTCTTCTTTTGTCCCATAAAAGGACCCAGTCATTGACTTCAAACTTTCTTTCCCTGGCTTTTTTGTCGAAGATGACTTTCACCTTCCTTTGATGCTCTGTCAACCTATCTGCAACTTGAGTTTGTACTTCCCTCAATTCAGTCAGGTACATAATTCTCTTATCAATAGCATCCATGAATGTGGAATCCTCCAGGCCTTAGAAAGTTGCAGGGCAGGCAGTTCCAAGGTAAGAGGCAGCTCCGTGTCTCTACCATATAACAGCTGAAATGGGGACATGTCTATCGCCCTCTTTGGTGTGATTCTATCGGCCCATAATGCATCAAACAACTTTTTATGCCAAGTCCTTTGATTTTCTATTACTAGCTTGCGCACGATAGTTACCAAGTTTTTGTTACTAGATTCAGCTTGGCCATTCCCTTGTGGATAGTAGTTTGAGGAATGTACCAGCTGAATCCCATAAGTGTAGCAGAAGTCAACCAACTCCTCAGAAGAAAGATTCAGAGCGTTGTCTGCTACTATTTTGCTGGGCACGCCAAACCTGACAATAATATTTTCTTTTATAAAACTACACACCTTGGACGGAAGTGGCGTTCTTCATAGGAATAGCTTCTACCCACTTACTGAAATAATCAGTAGCTATTAGAATGTAATGGTGGCCGACACTGGAAGCCAAGTTAAGCATACCAATAAAATCCATTCCCCACTGTTGGAAAGGTTCTTCAATCACAATGGGTTTTAGAGGTAATGCAGGAAATTTCACACGCCCAACAAAATGTTGGCATGCTTGGCACTTAGCTACCCAATCTGTAGTATCTTGAAAAAGGGTGGGCCAGTAATACCTTGCTCTGAGGATCTTGTGTGTAGTAACTTGGGCTGAGAAATGACCACCGCAAGCCATGTCATGAAACTATTGTAGTAGTTGATCCTATTGAGCTTTATCCACGCATCTGAGAAATACGCCATCAATTCCCCTTTTGTACAAACCATTATCCCAAAGAAAAATCTTTGGACTTTATTTTGATTGTTCATTTCTCTTTTCTAGAAAGTTGATCTGGGCATTCTCCATACGTCAGAAAGTAAGCAATGTTACTGTACCACTCCTCTACCAGATCTATAAAAAGTACCGCAGGAAAATCCCCATCTATCTCATCTTGATCCACTTCTGGCACTAATGTTTTCATCTCCATCATTAGTTCACACAGGCCTCTTCCTCGAACCATCTTTTTTGGTTTAATATCCAGGTCATATTCTTGAACCTTTATCACCCATGTTCCTCTCAATAATCCTAACTCTTGCTGAGTGAGGATAGATTTCACTACAGTATCTGGAACCAAAACCACAGTGTGTGAGGAAAGAATATAGTACCTAAAAGCCTTACACGCCTTCACCACTACATATGTGTGCTTTTCCATGGGAGTATATTTAACTCATAGGCTTTAAGGGGCATGCTCATGAAAGCAATAGGAGCTTCTGCGTCCTCTTGATTTTTCTGCATCAGTATTGCTGACATGGTGTGTTCGGAGGAATAACAGTAAAGAATAAATTCTTTACTGAAGTCGGGTGAAACCAAGACCAGAGCTTTTGACAGGGCCTCTTTAATTTTCTCAAAATCTTCCTTCCCTTCGCTGCTCCATTTAAAATCTTGTGTCTTCTTCATCATATTCGAGATATGACGGGTTAGCTCAACAAAGTCAAGAATGAATCTCCTGAGAAAATTAACTTTTCCAAAGAAAGAGTGAACTCCTTTTTTGGATGTGGGCAGTGGAAATGTCTGAATGGATCTGACATGCTCTAGATCTATCTTGGTTCCTTCTTTTGAAACAATGTGCCCTAGCAGCTTTCCTTCGGTTACGGCAAAGATGGATTTCTTGGGATTCAAAGAAATGCCATGTTTGCGGCATTGTATGAAAACCTCTTCCAAGTTTGAAATGTGTGCGCTTCTATCCTTGGAAAAGACTGTCAGATCATCAAGGTACACCACTATGCTTATATCCTTGAGATGAGCAAAGGCTAGATCCATAGCTCTTTGAAATGTAGCACCAACATTGATCAAGCCAAACGACATTTTCTGGTAAGCAAAGGTTCCCCAAGGTGTAATGAACATCGTTTTGTATTGATCTTCTTCGGCCACCTTGACTTGATTATAGCCTGAGAAGCCATCAAGCATGGAAAGCATCTCAGATCCAGTGACCACCTGTAGAGTGTGATCCATGATGGGGATGGGGTAGTTATCTTTTAAAGAAGCTTGATTAAGGTTGCGAAAATCCACGCACAACCTAATTTCACCACTTTTCTTCCTCACAGGAACTATGTTGGCCAACCATTCAGAATGATGTATGGGATAGATAATCTTTGCGTCTAGCAACTTTTGGATTTCTGCAAAGATGGTTCCCGAAATGGTAGGGTTGTGCCGCCGCAGCTTCTGCTTGAAAGGCTTTTGTTCTGGTTTTAGTGGGATGTAGTGTTGAACCTCCGCAGGCTGATATGTTTTTAGATCCTAGTAAGACCAGGAAAAAACATCCATATATTTCTTAAGAAGCTCAGTAAAAGCTTCTCTTTCAGCCTCTGAACAACACTTACCCAGATTTACTAATTTGGGATCATTGTCGGCTCCCAAATTTAGTAATTGTGTATCGGAGGAAGAACCTTCCCCACTTTCTTCATTTTTCTTAAGCATCTGATCATGCTTATCAAACATTTCCTCAAGAGATACCAAGCCTTTGGGAATTTTATTTCCCTTTAGCTGGATAATCTCCTGACTTCCCGAGACGTCCGCATCCATTTCTCCCATAGTAGTTTTCCTAGGAGGAGAATTACTTCCCTCATAGTAGATTTCTTCAAAATTGTCCTTTTGTTGGAGAAACGCAGCAATATGCTTGTCATCGTTGAAAACCTGTCATTGCTAGATGTTGTCAAGAAATTGTGGGTGGAAGACCATCTCAACCTTGTAGTCCCCTTGTCTAAAAAATGTGGGAGGCTGATCTAGATTTAACAAAGCTGCAGTCATTGCAAGTGAATCAACTCTTGAATCTTGTTCTCTCAGAATATAAGATACCGAGAAAGCTAAAAAATCCAAAATGGTAGAGTAGACTCGATTTCTATAATGCCGCAGCTTGTCTTTTTAAACTTGATAGAGAACTCTTATCTGCTTGACGATCAGCTCAGCATCTCCCTTTGCGTGTAAGAGCTTGATTCCCATTGTTCTTGCCTGCTCCATGCCTAACAACAGCGCTTCATACTCTTTGTGTTGTTAGTATTTTCGAACATCAATTTGAAGGAGTGTGCATGCACCTTCCCTTCAGGAGAGATAAGAACAACACCTGTGCTGGATCCAAATGAACAGCAGCTGCCATCAAATTCCAGAGTCCAAACCTTGTTGTCAAGTTGATGCGGTTCCTGAATCAACGGTTGAAAATCTTCTTTATCCATTTCTATATAATAGACTCCGTGATCCAATTCCTGAAACAATATCTGAGATCTAGGATCCTCAGACTTTGATACTGTGTACTTGGATTTCTTCTCAGGTTCTAACTTTTGATTTACTCCTTTGATTGGTATGTGTGCACAAGACCAATCCATCTTGACTTCTCCACCCAGCTCTTTGCAAAATTTCTACTCAATAGCATGTCATAAGAGACTAGGATGTCTGCTACAAGGATAGTCATTTTCAATCTTTTATCTGGAAAAGAGGCAAGTACTGCCTGCGCATCTTTGATTTTTCCCACAAGAGGAACTTTCCTTTCCATTGAATAATATCTTCCAATGGTTTTTGTCAATGTGAGACCCAAGGCATCAGCAACTTTGGCAGGCATGACATTATCAGAAGCTCCAGAGTCCAAAATGCAATTGCTTAGTTTGTATCTGTTGATAAGCAATGACACATAAAATGGCTCAATCCTTTCTGATGTAGCAGGAGAAGAGGTAGAAGGAGAAGAACTTGCAGCCACATTATTTGAAGGAGGAGTATTCTTTAGACTTGACAAGATACCCCGTGAAGTATTATTTGTTGGGCTGGGACCGTTACTTTGCACATATTTGACCAATCTATTCAGCTGATCAGGAAATGCTCTCAAATATTCAGCTTCTGACATTTGGACCTTATTCCTCTTGATGTGATCAATGATGTTGAAAGCTTGACTTGCTTCAGCAGGATGTGTGTTGGCCCTATGCTGCGAATTGAAAGAATTTGAATATTTATCCTTGGGTGCTAATGAAGAAGGAAGAGTGCTACCTCTTTTCAAGATAGTAACATCCAGGCCAGGATCTTCTCTTTCTCTTTGGCCACTTGTGGATGCTTCGGCATTTTGGTGCATCTGAGACCTTGTAAACAGCACAAATGTGTGACCATCAGAATCTTCAAAAGATTCATAATAGCCATTGTCAGATTTGTAGTCCAGGTAACCAATATTGGAGTCCAGCAGGATCTATAAAGTCTTCATCATCGAATGATTCATCAATGTCGAGATCCTCTTCATTATTTTCCAAGTTATTCCTTAGAGCAGCTTCTATTGCCAACCGCTATGGTGCAGCAGCAAGTCTATTTTGGTTTTGATTTTGATTTTGACCATTAAAGGTCCAGGTAGGAGCTATTCTTGAGGGGGTTGCATTCCCTGCTTGAGAGATCTGCTTCTTGATCTGTAGCATGTCATTAGCCAATCTCTGCAACAAAGGATCTGAAGTACTTGAAGAAGCGCCATCACCTTTGTGAGATGGTTGTTTGAGTTTCCCAGCCATGATCAAGTCATCCTCAACTTCCATGGCAGATTCTTGTGCTTCAAGTAGATTTACAGGTCTTGCCCTTCTCAGCTGATATCCAACTTCGGGAAATAGAGCGTTTATAAAAAATGTCTTTTGATTTTCATCGCTCAATGCAGTAGAAGTGGGGATTTTATATAAAATCCTTTGGAACCTTGCAATAAAGTCCCGCATGTTCTCGCTTGGCTCTTTCTTCAACTGTGTCAGTTGGGTGATCAATGTGCTAGCATCCTCTACGAGCTTGAATCTTTTCAGAAATTGCTCACACATAGTCACCCAGTTGGTTATGGTGCCAGGAGCTAGCCGATAGAACCATTCTCTAGCCAAGTCGTGTAGAGTCTCAATGAAGAGTCTGACTGAGACATCTTCATGCTCTACTGCAAGCACACCACAAGATATGAAGAAGGCCACCAAATGATCATCTGGGTTTTGCTTTCCATCTCCAAAGAATTTTGGAAAAAAAAATTTGGATCCCTTTGGTAGATCATGCATAGGAGGAGTTAGGTTCAAAGGTCCAAAAGCTGCTCCCCATGGGACAGGTACTATCTGGTTCTGATTTTGATTCTGCATGATGAATGGGGCACATCTCCTCCTTGTGTAGACTTGATGGATAATTCCAGCTGCCGGATTATGCTGAAGATGATCCGGATCTGGATGGGTGTGCACTCTCCTTCCTGGTGAGAGACTAGATCTGTGGCTTCTAACTTGAGGAGGATGATTGAAATTGAATTGCTCCTGCAGTCTGAAGAAATGATCAGTCCTTCCTTACGCCTTCATAGATTGGGTGAATGGACATTCAGCCAGGTTTAGATTTGTGTGGAAAACACTCTGATCTTCAATAGATAAGCTTTGATCTGCAAAGATAGTTTTTCCCCAGCGGAGTCGCCAAAAAATGTTGGCTAGATTTTCTGCATAGCACAAAACCTAGGCAGTCATGAGATAAATCTCCCTCATTTTACCGGTGAGGCTCCCGTGTCAGATTTTTCAATTAAAGTATGCTAATATCTAAATGGGGTTTTACTTTAACTACTCAGTTCATGAACCATAACTGAACAGTTCTGCAGCAAGTAAGCAGCTGTTTAAAGAAAGGAAATATTTATAGAAGGGAAAGGGAATTATATAAACACAGAGAAGAAATGGAGAAGATGTGCATCCCAATCAATAGATAGCAGAGTTGATTGTATGCACATAGAAGAAACCAATAGATATAAACACAAAATTTGAAACAAAGGTAGCTCTAGATCCAGATCTAAAATAACACAAAGTTTATTAAGAGATCTAAGATTAAAAGCAAGAAACACAGTACACCGTGACACAAAGTTCTCTGGAAACCTGCTCCTTTGTATTCCTTTGCTCCAAGTGGCTCTCAGGGGTTCAGCACAAAGTTTAGAACACAAGATTGCTGCTTACAAATTCTGATCATTAACCCAGAGGTTCTTCTCCTACTTATAGAATGTAGGAGGGAAAGTACAAATGGGAAATCTAACTGAACTGAAACACAAACAACAAGTAAAGATGACATTTGGAAATCATCCTCAACTAACTTCTCCTTAAGTGACACATGTATCACTTAACTAATAGAATTGTTCCACATGACTTTAAGTAATGGTTGCAAAACCAATAACTTAAAGTTTTACAATTTCATCTGGGAACATAGAAAATAGAAGAAGAAAGAAATAGAAGAAGAAGTCATGCCAGTTGTAACATTTATGTCTTCTTTTTGTTCTGATATTGGATATACTTGTCGAACATGTGATTCAACATCTTCCCATCTATTTTAGCCACTGCTTCCTTCTCTGTCCTAAACTGCAACAATCCTTCATTCAACACTTTGATGCACGCTTCCACATCTTCCAAGCTTGGCCCAAACCTCACAATATCTGCCTGCAATGCCACCAGTCTACTAATAGAATTCATCGTGAAAGGCTTAGTAGCTTTATCAATTCTCTTTTGTACCATCAGAAGAGACCCTTCCAGGGAATTAGGTACTTTGTTAGGAATGATCCGCACGTATGAAGTAACATTCCCGACCACTTTCTCCTTAGTGAAAGAAATGATACTATCTGGTAAGGATGATGTCCTACTCTCAAGTGCCTACATCCTCTTCAGCAAAACTCTGCAGATCTCCAAACGGAAAGATATTGCAAACTCCAGCTGCTTCCCCTTCTCAACTGATCCATCCGGTACAATCTGCTCTGCAACCAATACATCTCCCGGTAGCTTGTTGATCTCGGCCAAAGTACTCAGGTTACTCTCAGCAACTATGTTCATGTCCACTATGCTCGTCACCAGTTGCTTCAGCTGATTTGCTACATCATTCATAACCTTTAGGCGGGCTGGCACCTCTCCAAGTTGTACAGAAGCTTGACGAATAATCAGGATTCTTCTATTCGTCAATAGCTTTCATTTGATTTCTTGCATCCTCCATTTCCTGCATAAGATGATCACTCACCTGCTCTGAAATGGGCTGAATGGAAGGTTTAGCAACCTTGGCTATGATCTCACACAATTGAGATACTTGCTTCTGAAGCTCGTCTTTCTCCACCTTTTCACTGTCAAGCCTAAGGAATAGAGCATCTATCAATGTCTGTGTATCATGCTTCAATCCTTCTGTGGTGGCTTGACCGAGGGGTACTCTGGTTACTGTAACATCTTCTGCCGTGAGCTCATCCTCCTTATTTCCTTCTGTCGGAATTGATATCTTAGCAAACTTCCACCCCGATTCCTCGATGATCAACCTAGAAGTTTCTTTAGCAACTTTAGGCCTTCTGTCTTTTCCACCTAGGCTCTAGAGTAGCTACAAGTCATGTTCTTCCAAGTTCATCTCCACTCTCGCTTCTGGAACCAACTGTGAAGCCAACCATTCCGAGAAGTTACTTCTCAGAGAATGAGAAGTCGCTGAGTGCACTACCATCTCCCACTCTGCATCCTCTCCATCAGAAAGTGCCACAATGTTATGGCTGCCATCCTCTGAATCATCCAAGGACAAAGCCCTTTCGAACTCCGCCATCTGCAGCTTTAACATCTCTTCTAGAACAGGTGATGAATGGAGTGGCTGAGGAGAGAAGATGAATGTCACTGGATCCAATGGAGGCATGGAAGTGTCCTGCTATGGTGCAATAGTTGGTGAAGTACTGGGTGCTGGAGAAATCAGAGCTAAAGTCATGGCCATGGAAGTGATCTTCTCCTTTGATTGAGATCTTCTGTGTACTTTCAACTTCTCAGACCTTCTGCTAATTTCTCCTCCATGCTTCCATTTGAGGGAATATCCTGTGCCAAAGTTTCATGACTGTGATTCATCAATGATTCATCAAGGCAGTATCCCTTTGTCAACAACTAGTTTGAAGTACTCACTAAAACAGCTCTAGATCTTTCTTCAATCGTGTTGCAGCCTCCTACGTTATCCTGAAGTATGGCTCTATCTCCTCCCATTTGATGGTAAGTGTCAAGTAACACATTCCCATCATCTTTAAGATCCACAGGTATCCATGCTAGTCCAAAGTCGAACACTTGCTTTGCTGATAGCCTGCTGAAATCCCTCTTTCTAACCTCGTACTCACTTTTGCACTTCATCCAAAAATCCTCCAATGAAGGCACATGTGCGTACTCCTGGGATATCGTCTTCCCGGCTACTCCAAATGGATCGAAGTTCAGCCATGCCATGAATAAATCTTGCTCATACTCAGATAACATCTACGTCTCCATCCCTCAAGCTCTATGAATGCTTTGGCAGCAATAATGTCCGACAGTGATCAGAAAGAAGCCCGTAGACTTGTGTCGTTTTGACTGAAGGTCGTGTATCTCCACAAGTTGCCTGCTCAGCTCCATGGAAATCCATCTATCATTCAGATATCTGGGCATCTTTATTGGTTCTCCAGAAAATCCTGTAACCCTGAGGTATGTGAAATCTGCAAACTGAATGAATAGACTGTCAATCTTGGATACGGCTTCCCACGCTTCTTTGCTTACCCTGTTGACCTTTAGGTCCTTGTCTAGCCTACAAATGAAATCGTAGAAGAATCCATCATTGACCACTTTGAAATCCTTCTCGCACGCAGGTACAGTAAGCTGTGGGTAGCACTCGAAAATGGGTCCTTAGAAAGAATGCCACATCTATCCAGCTTGGAAAATACGACTTGTGAAGCTGCAACATACACCAAGTAGGAAGTCATTTTGAAGCTGAAAGTACGCTTCACATTCTGGAGTTTCTCACCAATGTTGTCGCTAATAATTTCTGACCAATTGATTATGGAATCAACCTTGTTGACTTCAATGGTCCTGATGAAAGCATACATCCATGTACGGAAAGTGTAAGCATTCACCACACCATTAATCCTGCATAACAATTTGACAATATCATCGACCTCCTGCACCAAATTGGACCGCAGAAGAGTTCTTGGGAACTTAGAAGGAGATCTAGGCTTCTTCATGTATCTTCTATTCATTATGCTCACACAGTCAACTCTATGCTTCTCCCACCTACTGCCGGCATCCTAAAGGCTAATGGAAGTCACCACCTTTCGCACCAGAATCTTCAAACAATAATTGATGAACTCTATATCCAACCGAATTATTTTTTTCCCCATAGCATCTCGCACTGATCTGGATGAAGGATGGTAAGATCTAGCACTCCATAACAAACTATGGAAACTGGGCTGTGCATGGAAAGGATGCAACTCGGATAATTCCACTATTTTTAACCGCACACATGAGAGAAGTCTTTCCCACTCTGGATCTATCAATCAATTCGGAAAGAGGTTCCGGACCTAGATCTGTGTCTCCTATGTCTGCAAGTTTGGAAGTGATGCATGACTCCGTTGTGCTTTCTTTTTCATCTCTCTTTACCATGGCTTTGTCTATCTTTGTCTGAATAATTCTTTTTCTTCTTACTTGGCTGGATTTCTTCAATACTGGTGCAGATCTGGATAATTCTTCAGATTCGGAGGATATATTCAATGTATTGGACATTGATTAGAGCTCTTTTTCTTTTGTAAAGCACCTGTAATGAATTCTTGTAATTAATTCAGACAAAAATGGCCACCGGAGCATGAATAGTGAATTTTAATTGTAAAAATCTACACTTTTCAAGCCTGCTGCCCCAAAAATTGATGTTTAATTTGCATGCAAAGAGAGCATGAATCTTTCCAACTTCACCTGAGCACCTGTAACACTTATGCAAACAATTATGTAAACACAAATCAACCTCCTTCAATGCATGCACCAAAATTGGAAGCTTTTAGCCTTGTTTTCACCTTTGTCTGAGCAAAAATCCTCTTCAAATGGGGCACACTTTTCCTCTTGGCTGCAATTCTTTACCTGTGAATTAATTAATTCACCCTTATGGCAGCCCATGCTTATATAACCCTCATAATTCTATAATTAATAATTGCCCTTCCTATTCCTGACAATTAATTAATTAAAAATCATGCTCTTCTCTTTAACTGGTGTGTTAAAATAGCATGTTTAAGGACAGCCATCCAATAAATTAAATTAATTCAATTTAATCATCCACTCTTCACTTCACTTAAGCTTCACAGTGTGCTTTGACCATAGCCACTGAAAATAGAATTTAATTTAATCATTTAATGCTTTAAAAAGCATTATATCTTTCCCAAAAGGGGCGCACTTTTTGTCATGAAGGGGGCAGTCATTAAATAAATTAATTTATTTAATTTTAGACCATTTATTTTCTAATTCTTTTATTCCCCTTTGGCTTTGTTGACTTTCTTCCATGCTTGGGCGCCTTTTTTAGAAGAAGAAATAATTAATTTAATCCACTTTAAAGTTGCCTTTATCTTCTCCTAAAGGGGGCACACTTTTTTGCATAATAGAATTCTATTTTTAAGAATTTATGACAATGGGATTCTTTACCCTGCAAGGCAGCCCCGGAAATCCCATGATCCACTTAAGTGATTTGACTTTGACAATGGGATTATTTACCCTGCAAGGCAGACAATAAAATCCCATGATTTCACTTAAGTCACTTTTCTTTTATTTCACCATGGGAATTTTTACCCTGCAAGACAGGCAATAAATTCCCGCATGCCTGCTGCCTCTAATTTTCCCACTGCAGCTTAAGTGAATTTTATCCATCATGGGAAAAAGTACCCTGCAAGGCAGACAATAAAATTCCACCTACCTGCTGCTTCTATTTTTCCCACTGCAGCTTAAATCCTTTGTTTTCCAAAAATGCGCGCAACCCCGCAGGGCTTTTCAGTGCACGACTTCATCGTTTCCCAGTGAACCAAACCTCCGATGGTGACTTCCTTCGGGCATAACGTGCGTATATGTTCTCCAGCTGCTCCAGGCCAAGAATCGGGCTAACCCGGTAAAGGAATTGGTCCAGAGAAATTTCACAGAAAACGAAACGGGACAACACAAAAACATAAAAAAAATTGCCAAAAGTCATAAATAAAGCCCAAAACTTATTCCTTGTTAAAACCCTTCTGGTACATAGGAATAATGACATGTTCGATCATAACAGAGTTGAAACAGAGCGCAAATAGCCTCAAATGGGGCTTAAAATAATTAAATACAAATTTCTTGCAGACAAATCCAGACGACATAATATAACAATTTTGGGCATCTAGGTATTTGGCAAAAAAGGCTAATATGGCTCTTTGGGAATATCCTGACACGATACAAGAACTTTCAGGAAATAAAAACACAAAATGACCCATTATTTTAAAAGTACGATTTTTTTTACGGATAGGGTAGTCACAGATTTCAAGATGAAATCTAGGGGACACCAAAATAAAAAACAACATATAGTTCATAAAAATTATGAACTATAGTATATTGTTTTTATATAAAAAAACACATAACCCTTATTAAAGGGGTTTAAAGGACATAGACCAGTTCAAAAGAATTTTACCAGGTGCAAGTAGATTTATGAGACTATAGATTAACCTACATAGGGCACAAGTAATTTCACCCGACCAATAAAATAAATTGAAATCTCTATTTTCATGAACCTTTTCTCCTCCCTTCAATTACTCTTAATTTTACCCCGCACACATTTAAAACTATGAAAATATTGTAAAATATTTTATATAATTTTTGCAAGCTAAAAACATTAAAACTTTTATGTGACTATAACTACCAATATTTTAATAAATATTTACCACACTTCACGTGGGCCACCAATAAACTAGCCTCTTATTTAAAAAAAATAAATATTCATTTATAATTGAGAATTTCACATTTATACCTGAGATATTATCTCTTTTTATTCTTCCACTCCCGCTTTTATATAAAAGAAAACCTTTAAATAGGTTTTTTTTTAATATTTTTTATAAACTATAAGATATAAAGGAATGGGGACGCCCCCTTACATGGATAATATAAATGGTTATGGACACATGTTAGGTTTTATTTAATAAGTATTAAGATTTAAAAAGTAATCCCTTCATGGCCAAGCAATAAACACATGCCCCCTTCCCAAATAAAAGTAAACACTTAGGTTTTTAAAAAAAACATACATGGACCAAATCTAATAAAATTTATATTTTAAGTGGTTTAAACTAACCATATATATAAAATATGATTCAAACTTAGGTTTGTTTCTTTCTTTAAATATATAAACTATATATATATGCCGTAGATTTATAATTTAAGTTTAAATATGATTTAAACTTAGGCTTAGAATATGGTCTGTTGACTCTTCTCCTCAATCCCATGTAATTTTAATATGGTTTAAGGCTTTTAATATATATATTTTTCAAAACTATATCAATTTTAATATGATGTTTATATACATTATTATATAAACATTATTTCTATATTATATATATTTTTATTTAAAAATAATAATATAGTTTTCAAATTATATAGGATAGAGTTATAGATTAACTATAAACTATAGTTTTTCAAATCGAATCCAAATTATTTCAAAGGAGTCCAATAGGACATCATTTTCATAGATGTACCTTTGATTTTCACAATAAGGTTAAAATATTTAAATGAATTCTTACCATAGGAAAATTACTTTCACCCTACCAATGAAACATTAATTCCGTGTAATTTACAAAATGTAAATGGAGTATGAATCATATCATATTACATCCCCCCAAAAAAATTAGGGATTTAAAATTTAAAAACCCTAAAAAATTTACCAAGAGTTGGTTGGTTGAAAAAACCCGTACAAATTAAATAAATAAAATAGAAAACATTATATCTTAATTTATTTAATTTACCCCGCTCTGTTACCATGTTAGAATTTGAGGATTCTAACAAATACGGATTTAATCAACTTACATATATTATATAATGTTACAACAAAAATTTAAATAAACATTACATCATATCATAAGTAAATTAAAGAAATACTTACAGGAAATAAATAACACATGTGACACAGTATTTATAGTGGAAAAAACTCAATAGGGTAAAAACCACTTTGAAAATAACCTTTTACTTCAGAGAAATTATTTTACATCAAGTAAGATCACCTCCTCCTTTAAAACCCTATTTACCAAGGGTAAAACCAAATCACTTAAGTTTGTACACCTTTGATATATTTCTGAAACATATAAAAAAAGAACCTAAAGTTCATTTTATATAATGTGATCGGGTATGTCTCCCGACCCACCTTTTCAACCTAAAATGGTTGACACATACACCTAGGTTTATAATATTTAACATTAGAAATATAATAATTTCATGATATTAAATATTTAACCTACAGTATATACCTAGGTTAACATATTTAATAATAGAAATATAAATATTTCATATTATTAAATATTATCCTAAATATTAGTGATGGACCCATATAAATAAAAGGTTGGCCAGACCACTTAATCATTATGTTCCAACACCTTCAGTTCATTATTTAGTTGTAGCTCAGTACACTAATTGTACATATGAAGATGATTGTCATCCACTGATGATACTGTAGAATATTGTAACTGTGTAACTACTAAAAATTCTCTACTTTTTGTGCCCCCACGACAGGATCACCCAGGTGGGACAATAGCATCTTATCATTCATGATCGATAGAAAAGTTTTGAAGTCCATGTAGAAGCCTTTGTCTCCAACTCACGTAACTCTCTGGAAATATGATGTAGATTTGCAATTATCCCATTCAATCGTCCATGTTGAATGTCATTCCATACCCTGCGCATTGGGAAATGCTTAAGAGGGTAACCAAGGTTCAACAACAAATAAGATCTACAACAACACTTGCGTTCTTTTAAACATGTGTAAGATTATCAAAAATGAACGGATCTCAAATGATGACGCATTACTCCTGATAAACATTTCCAATTTCATTGATGGGACCCGCGCTTTAGATGGGGATATAGTGATCTACTTATGGTAACTACCATGATTTTCAATTTAATCAGATTAGCTGAGGCTTTTCTAGACCAATTTTCTAGTCATAAATTGTCAAAGAAGGTCACCATAGAAATAACAATTAGTAAAATCATATAGGAAACTAACAAACAAGGACATAATGAGTAGAAGGATACATACATGGGACACCAATCATGATGTCACAAGATAATAAAATATGTCAAGGAATTTGTAAATAAGGTAACAAGCAAACATAGTGCATAGCCTGCAAATAATAGCAAACAAGGTACAAGAAAAATCGATAGACATGATTGGAAGGAGTCTTCGAAGACAAATTTCTCACATAAATAAACCATTAGTATGTTAGGAAATATAAATATTATGCCACAATGTAAGATCTGAATATAAGAATGGAAATGTGAAATATTGCAATGATAGAACTTGATAGTAAGTGAGAAAAGGTAGATTCCCCTAGGAGCCTCAATGGGACTGGTAGTGTACATGGTCAATCATCATAAATCATGTAACAACCTATAAGTGACTTGCATTCACCTTAAGATGCCATGTGAATTTGCATGAATTTATGAAAAATGATAAGGATACTATGAATCATAGTAACATGATAAGAAAATGTGCAACATATAGTAGTATAAGAAAGCAAGTGTACATCCAATCAATATATAAGAAAACATGTTTTTGGTGATCTATGTAATGAGAGTAGTATGCAAGGGCCCTTGATCTACTAAAGAATATGAACATATGTGAACATAAGTGAAGGACCTAGTGTCATGTGAAAGTGCATGTACTATAACATGTGGAGTAGGATTTTGTCATGCATGTGGAGAAGCTAGAATAGGTAGAACATTGTTAAACACAAGAGATACTAGAGAATAATCTTAACATGGTGAGGGGAAAACCCTATAGATTCCAAGATCCCAACTAGATGAGTAGGAAGTGTATAAACAATCAGAATGTACCCATTAGGATAAAATATAATAGGTGTAACATTGGATGTGTTGGCAATAGTGGAAATAGTAAGTGTAAACATAAATATCAATATGTGAGTCAAAAAATGTGTAACATATGTAATGTTAGGATTCTCATCAGTATCAACGCTAAGCAATAGAGGGAGAGACATAAGAATCATCTCAAGCAATAGGTTCAATTTGGGAAGATCAAAAGTAATAAAGTAGCATGAATTATCCAATATGACCATAGACAAAAATATGGAAAGAGAGGAACTGATTTCCCCCACGGATGTAACAAGATAAGGTGTAACCATTGTAAATGAATCATGTATAGAATATTATAAAGTGAAACCATTAGGAATCACTTTCAAATCAGCATACATTGCTCTAACTTGTGATGAGGAAGGTGCTGAGAGAGATGTAACATTAGAAGCACTAAGCCTATGATCAATATAAGTGAATCGGGGGTGAGACATAGTGAGAGGGATATCATGGGTGCCAATAAAAAATTGATTTTGTAAATTAGTAGAACTAGGGTGAATCCCAAGAGGAGAAGGATGTGCAATATAGATAATGTCATCAACATCATGTATGAGGGTAATATCACAAGGAATAGTGACATGAGGTGTGAAATATACTATAGCAGTATCCATGGAAGGTGTAGAAAGGGCATGTGTAGAAAAAATTGTATGCATAGTACGTAACCAAGGATGGCCTAGAAGGATAGTATAAGGGACATCACGAGGCATAACGTGACATAGAACATCAAGAGTGCAAGATCCCATAGTAAGGGGAAGAGAGATTGTGCCCAATACTTGCTTAGGTGTATCATCTACAAAGAGTAAATGGATTGAGATGAGTAGCATAAAGTCCTATTTGATGGAGAAAGGACATAGTACATATATTAAGACCAAATCCAGGATAAACTAGTACACACTTAACAAGGAGATTATAAATTTGAACCTAGATATAGAATGGGGAAACATTGGAATCAAAGGTATGGGAAGCCATGAAATATTGGATAATGGGCATGTAAGAAACGAGTTCAAAAAATGATCTAACCAAATTAAATCTAAGATAAGGGAACACTTATTTCACTAAATCTGGACATATTCCAGTATATCTGGACTCTGGTATTTCAAGTATTGGAAGAAATACATCTCCATTTTGCCTATATTGGATCCCATTTTTGTCTATACTAGATTCCATTATTATTATTATTGGAATCTATTAGTAGTAATATTGGATTCCAATATTGTCATTATTGAACTTATTCTAGTTTCAATTTCACAATTATTGGATTCCAATTTCGCTATTATTGGATTCCAATATTGTTATTATTAGATTCCAATTTGGCCATTATTAGATTCCAATCGCACTATTATTGGATTCCAATTTCACCACTATTGGAATTCAATTTATAAATCCTGATTTTTGGAATTTAGTTTCACTATTTTAGGATTTCTATTTTGTTACTATTTGATTCCCCACATAAGCTTAATGGCTGCTATCTTACATAAGCCTAACGATTGGTAACCTACATAAAAACAACGACCACTAACTTACATGATGAAAGTGCATGCTAGGTGAAATAATCCTAGCGGCGTTAAAGTTACATCTGCCTTGCAACCACTAAGTTACATCTGCCTTACAGATACTAAGTTGCATAAGCCTTACGGCTGTTAAGTTACATAAATGGATGATAATCCTAGCGGTCGTTATCTTACATAAGCGTATAGGTTGTTAACTTACATAAGCCTAGAAACTGATATCTTACAGAAGTGTATAGGTTGTTGATTTACATAAGCCTAGTGGCCACTAATTTACACAAGAGTAGATTTGTCTAGGTGAAATAATCATAGCAGCTGCAAAGTTACACCAACCTACTGGTAGAAAGTTTCATAAGCCTACCCACCGCTAAGCTACATAAGCCTAGCAGTCGTTAAGTTACATAATCCTAGCCACAGCAAAGTTACATCAAACCAGGGGTTAAATTTGACGGCTACCTATGTCTGTCAAACAATTTTTAAATGATGGTAATTTTACAATATTTACCTTTCAAAAATAAAAAATAGTAGTTATTTAAATACTTCAAATTTATATTTATTTAATATATTATATAGTGATATAATATTTATATAAATCTATATAACAAATGAACGTGATATTGTAACCATGCAAGTTACATGTGATAAAGTCAACTACTTTTATACTTTTCCATTATGCAAATCATAAAGAACAACAAAGGGTTAAGAATTATGTTAAATAGGTTGTTTTGAAGAAATGGATTTGAAAATGTATTTCCATAGGCAATCAATTCCTTCAGGAAAATTACATAAGCATTGATCCCTCTCAAGGGTATTAATTATTATTCTTGAATTTGTTTAAGATATGTCTAGATAGCTTCGTGTCCCCAACTCAGTATTTAAATTTGATAACCTTTCCATATTTTGATTGGACTCTATGCCCAGATGACGTTGTCTATATCGGTATCTGATGTGTCCCTTGATTTTCACCACCATTGCTTTTTCTTTAAGCATTTTTGGCACCTTTATTTTTCTTAATTTTCCTTTCCTATGGGTTCCCACCAGTGTACCCTTATCTTTTAAGCCTTTTGTGAACATCCTATGTTAGAATTCGTTCTTCATTACCCATCCATATAGGTACGTTATCATCAGTTGGTCTTACTAGTATCATCTTCTCAACATGCATATACACTACTAGGTTGAATTCCTCATGAAATCTATCACAAATAAGCCCAACATATATATCCTTATTTGAAAGGACATTTTGACTATAGTAGTTATCCACTATCTAATCATACATTGCGTTATCCTGAATTGTTTTTGGCCAAAAAAAAATCTCTCCTCGTCATGCTACAATTGACAAAGGGATTATATATGGCATGTAGAACATTTTTCCAATATGAAATATTCAGAACCTGGTATGCTTCTCCACCATATGTTGAACTCTTTTCCCATTATATGATGTATGCTTGAAAGCCTCTATACATGTGTGTCATCTCTTTTCGTTCTTTAGAGGGTGCTAATGGAGGATCCCCTTCAGGCAAGAAAGGTTTCCCATCCATTGTTTGCCAGATCTAAATTGAGTGTGACCATTTGGAATCCATGATTGATGCTTTGAACTCCATGACGGGCCTGTTATTGATGACATGGAATTTAAACATATTTGGTTTTCTGATACCCATGATCTTGTGGTTACCATCTAGCAAGTTTGGTTCCACAAAGGCCTTAAATTCGTAGACTTCCTGGATAAGGTGTGGAGTGAATGTTTTGGACTCCTCTTAGCATGTTCTGTAAGTGTCCATTATTTGTGGTAAAGATAATCTTTCCAATTTACACAAGGTTGTTGATAATCAACCGAATGTCCCATCTATGTCTTCATGCTTGTGACCCACTGGAAGGAAACTCATGAGCACATTGTGTTGAAAACCCTTCTAACTATCAGCATGGATGCAAATGCAAACAATGTGTGATTTTTGTTGTCACTTGTAATATTATCTAGTTTCAAGTACAAAATTGGTGGTTATTTTATAAATGCACTTGAACATCTTCTTACAATATTAGTTGTATGAGCACACTCATTATTGTGCTTATATTCCTTGCACTTGTCATATGCATAATTTTACAGAAGTACATCATGTAATGGGTGTTTTCACGTCCCACTACCATATAAAAAATCACCATATTGATATGTAAGTGGTTCTTATAGCTTCTGAATACATAGTGGCAATGTTGTTATTGTGAAGTTTACTCCTCGCTCAACAAAAGGGAGACCAAAGTGCCTGAAACCTCCCATTTTGTGCCCATGTATCAGCATACCAATCAAGGTGATGGAGAGATTAATAGCATTGTTGATTGATTTTCCTTTTTTTCCTATCCTTGGTATTACAGTTTTCATCTTGTCCGTTTTGTCATGTACAATGCTAAAATAACTATTAGGATTTTGTTGTGATTGCACTCAACGTGCATACTAAGTTGAAAAACAACTTTGAATGTAATCATTGTTCCATTTCTAGTGTTGATCTATTTGTGCCATTGTTTTTAGACATGAGGTTGTTACACATTTGTTCTTAAGCTATGTGCACTCATCACATTTGGTGAAGAAGTTTGTTCTTGGTGATTGAAACATGGGAGAAATGTTCTTTCCATATTTTGTCTGAGATTTGACTTGTGAAGTTGGAGGAAGGTCCAACAGTGAAAGGCCCTCATTACACTTTTGTAAGAATGTAAGCAAAACTATAAAATGTAGGTAACAATCTCATTATTATTTTAGTACCATCTTGTCCCACTGAATGAGACATGTGTGGGGATATATCATAATTCCTCTCCACCATTTTGGATATCAATGCAATAGTTGTGACATTGTTTGGAATTTGTTTTTGTTTTCCTATGTTTCCATTTACTTCCCTCCTCTTGCCATCAATCCAAGATTGTATGTATCTGTAATAGGTGTTTTTCGGGATTCTACGACATATGTACCATGCATTCTGACATACGTCCCTTCCACATAACTTCAATTTATCTATACTATGTTCAAAAGTTTGACCTTGATCACAACTGCTAGCAATTACAGTGAACGTATTTAAGTACAAATTTTTTTATGTTAGGTTCATTCATACCTAGAGTTAAATTCCAACTGTGATTCAAAGCTCTTAGAGATAGATTGGAGATACATCCTTCCTTGCAACATGTTTTTTCTCAACTTTTGACAGAAATTGTTCTCTTGTTTTTTCATCTTTTTCCTTTTCCTTTGGTGTACTAGATGGAGTTTAATTTACCTTTTGGCATTTGTAGGCATTGTAAGGTCTTTTTATCAAGTATTCATTACTGCTACATATGGAGGATTCATATGAATTTGGGTATACTAGTTGAAGCAATGTCTCTTCAAATACAATCCACATTTTTACTGGCAACTCTTCTTAAATTTATTTTAGCCTCACTTCCATAACGGAACCATCTGGATGGCCCAAATGGCTGACAAGCCATTAGATGAGAGATCCTTCTGATATGGAGTAGACCTTACAAAAAAGCCTAATTAATTTATCAACATACACCCCAAATGTATTTCCATCTAATTTTTTAAAGTGCACCATGTCTCCTTCACAGACATTTGTAATTGTTGCTTCTGCAAAAAATTTGTGTTCTTTTGAAAAAAATGTATCAACTTTGCAGTAATTACCCTTTGAAATTCAAATTGAAGTCAGTGTTTGATGTGGCGGTTGTTTCTTAGAGTTTAAAATTTCCATTCACACAAAGTTCAGTTCTTGTTTCTAGATAAACTAGGTTTTTGATTTACCATGCAACTTCATTGTTGCGTTGTAGACTTGGATAGAAATCATTGCATGTAGTTATAATATTCTCCACAAAAACACCAAATTGTGTGGGTCCCAACACTACTCCCGAAATCACATGTTGTTCTTGTACCAGGGATATAAACCCTTCAACTATGTCACCTTCTTTCTGAGAACACTTATTTTTTAGCACCAGGTAGGTTGTAGAAAATTCATCCCTATCTTTAGGAGTTGTGAAAAAATGGCTATCACTGTTAGAATTCAAACCCTCATCCTCATTAAATGTATCCTTCTAATTCATTGATCATGATGTTTTGAATGCCATCACCCCCCACATGTGAAACTTTTGAAATCACATGCTTAATCATTTGCTTCCTTTCCCATGGGATAAAGTATCCCTTGTTTTCAATTTCTTCTAGGGTTTCACAATCATCAATTTTGTATGGCAATCTCAGTCTTATCCATTGAATACAATACTTATTATGACAACGAATAAGCTAGACCCCATGTCTCTACAATGGAATGTATCTTTGGATGGATAAACTAGTCCCTCCACGTAAATTTCACACCTTTGGATAGTAAATCCACATGTGCTCCATTTTCAAAAAAAGAGTTCATTTTCAACTTGTATCCACAAATAAAAAGAGAAAATTAGTATTGAGGACACTTAAATCTTTAACTTTAGTATGGAAAATTGAAATCACATTGAGAAAATAAAAATATACATCTTATATGAACATCTTTAAAACCTCATTTAATCTAAATCTTTGAAGATATAAAAAATTGTATTACACCCTTAGATATCACTATTATGTGTATATTTTTATCCATAAAACACATTGTGTAGGGGAAAGGAGCCAATGATCGTGAATCTGAATGTAGGAGGCTGTTAGAGTTACTAAACTATCATATTTTAAAAAAAACCTTTAAAAGATTAAAAAAAAAATTAATGCACAGATTTTCTTTTGTGCATTTAAATTTTGTTGAAAAAATATTTATAAGGGATTTAAAATAGGTAATTTTCAATACAAAGAAAATTAATATTAGCCCTTGTGAAAAAAATCACCTTTTTGGGATAGCTGATGTGTCACTTTTTTAATGGCTGATTTGTACATATGACTTGATTTGAATTGTGTTATTAGCTACCTTTTTTATAAATTTTAAGCATACAAGTTATAAATGTCAACTTTTATTTTTACAACTAGTGGTACTATACTTCACATTACCACTCACAGTCATTGGATTATGCACAGTCACTGGCTACTTTCCCCTATGGATTTCAAAAGTTGTATAGCCTAATGGCCATTATGACTTATTTTTTTCGTACACAGTTAAAATATTGACTAGAATAGGAGGTCAAATGTTGGTGATTGCACTTCAATGTGTGAGCGAGCACAATTCCAAGTTCAAAATCCCACACTTAGAAATGCTAGTGATCACTCATCGCAGTGTGAGCGAGTCATGGCCTCGTACATCTACGAAGTGTGATTCCTCGCACATCAACGATCGATCCATCGTACGTTCAAGTGCGATCCCTCACACGATGAAGTATGAGCATTTCCAAGATGAAGTGTGAGCATTCACACTTGGAATAGAAATCCATCGCATATCGAAGGGTCATCACTAACATTTTCACCTACCATTCTAGTCAAAATTTGTATAGCCTAGTGGTCTCTTGGACTTAAATTTAGGGCCATTAATATTCTGTTGAAGTAAATCTTTCATGTATTTAATTCTCTAATTGTATAACTATGTTTATTTGATGGTCTAGAGTTAAAGTTTAGTCTTTCTTTGATTAACAATGGTGTTATATCTGTTGATTCGATTATGTGTATTAATTGTTTCGAAGATTTGTATATCTTATGTAATCTTTTAACAATATAAGTTTTTTTTTAATAATTGTCTATAATATTGAGTAGAAGTAACCCATGCTACGTAGTTTATTATTAATAATTGTCAATATTAAAGACTTAATTTCAATTAAATATATGTATGTCAAATTTAAGTTTCAAACAATGTCAAATTTTAGTTTTCATACATTAAAAATTATGTGTTATAAAAATGTTACCTTAATTATTTACAATAACAATTACACTTTTTTGTAAGGTCAAATGTTACCTAATTAATATTGTGCTTCCCTAAACATTAAATGGCCATTAAACTGTATAATGTAAAATCCGCCACTTGAGAGTATTTTTTTATTTTTTCATATTGCATTTAATGTTAAGTGGTACAATATTAAATTTTAATCCACACAAGCTTTGTCAACGCTTGTATTTTAATGCAATAAAATAGAAAAATTTTATACTCATTTCGAAAGCGACAACACCAAAACAAGGAGCACATATACAAATGGGGGAAGAACAGAGTTCTAGAAAATTAAAAGAGGTAAAGCATTGTTATTTTATTTTGAAGAATTTCATTTTATACACCTATTTCACAATGATTGTAAATATTGCATTATTTAGTAGGTAATTAACCAATTTTTAATGTTTCTCCACATGTTTTGATTCTGTGAATTTACAGAGAGCAAGACCCCTTGTATATTTATTATTAGAAAATGAAAAATGAAATTAAGTTTAGATAAAATATGGAGTACGCAAATTGTTTCATTTTTGAATGTTTATAGTAACTAATAAATTTGTAGGACATGGAAAAAATCACCATTTCCTTGTTTTCACATTTTGAATCCCAAGTTCTCAAATCAACTCCAAGAAACTATGAAGACAATATGTTTTTTTCAACACAGCTAAGAAACTGTTGTGTAAAGGACTTCTGCGTGCAATACTTAAATGGAAACAATGTCTCAAATTTACAAGAGAATACAAGGGATGCACACAGAAATTGGGTCCTTGCATTCCACATTCACAAATCGATCTAAATTCTCCATATATTGTTGATGATGTTGATGATTCAAAATTGGAATAAACATTTTCAATAACCCATGCATATGATAAAGATAGAAATAATGAGGAGTTGATGAAAGAATGCAAAGAAGAGATGTGGTAAAAATCTACTGTGAAAATATTTATTTCAAAATATGAAGAGGTGTATGAAGATTTAAACAGTGGAAAACGTGGCAAGAAACATTGGGATAATATAACAGATGTTATGAATCAAGTTTATAAAAAAATATTCATTAGGATGCAATGCAAATAAAAGATGAAAAGGTTGAAGAAAACCCTCAAGAAGGAGAAAAAATTGGATAACAGAACATTACAAACACATTCAACATGGACTTTCTATGAAGATATGGATCGTATTACATGGAAAACACACAAGGTTATTGGTTTTAATTGAAACGAGAGAGGATTAATATAACCACTTCTACTCGTGAAAAAAACATGAGAGGGAAATCAGAAATCCCTTCTATTAGCATTGAAAATTTGGAAGGAGTAAACCAAGAAACCCCTTTGAATAAAATGGAATTCAGAGCAAAGTTGTAAAGAGAAAAGGAAACTTTTATGGAGATTTGAAAAAGGCAATCGAAAATAACATGAATCTATTCAGTCGGACAATGAACTAAATTGAGCAGGGAAGACTTCAAATTGAGCGTGAAAGAATGGAAGAAGAGAGAAAGCCAATGGAGAAAATATTAGATGTATAATTTCAAGTCGCAAGTATTTTTACCCATTTAAATTACAATTTTTTTTAACCATAGTAATATAGTATTGCATCATTCATTCCATTATAAAAGATGGTATACATTGTGTAAGAAAAAATATCATGCATTGGAGTTAGCTAATACTTCTCTATTTTGCATTCTTCTTTTTTTATTTCAGAACAATTCCAATGATCAACATCATGGGCGCCACCAAGATCATTGACACACACATCCTAAGATACTATTTGTGTAACAAAATAATTTTAAAATGATTTCAATAAAGATGTATATTTTTGTTGAGGACAATATGTGAGACATCAATTAAACCACATATCATTGGTAGTATAGTCAAAGTATGGAATACTTATATACTCTCTATGTAATTTATAGGTGATAATATTTCCAATGAGTATGGTGTTCTTTTGTTGATAATGTTGATAATATTGATAATATTTATGTGTGGAATATATGGTTAATATTTCGTGTGCCATTAAACTGAACAATGTAAAGTTCGTGTGATATTCAAAATATGATAATTCTATATGTAAGGCATCAATTGAACCACATATTATTGGTAGTATAGTCAAAGTATGGAATACTTATATACTCACTATGTAATTTATAGATGATAATATTGACAATGCCAATGGTGTTTTTGTATGATAATGTTTATAATAAATTGATAATATTTGTGTGTGGTAAATATGGTTAATATTGTGGTTCCCCCAACATTAATTGAGAATTAAACCAAACAATATAAAGTTCTAGTGGTATTCAAAATATGTGTGTCTTTTGATAACCATTAATTTTCCATTAAATATAAAGTCAATTTAACGGGCATACGCAGGTGTATTTTCTAATTCGTGTGCCAAAGAAAGTGGTGGTTGGAAGTGTCAGTTCCATGTAACTATAGATTGTCATTTATTAGTATATTTCTTGGACACTTAAATTTTTGAAGATTTTGGTGAGAACATTAGCGTAAGGGGAAAACTATGTAAGCATAATCATCCATCGGAAAACCTGATCACAGTTTGATTTCCAAAATTCTAAGCAAGGCTTTATTTTGTGAAAGCATCAAAAATCGATATGTGTTCTCACCTTTGTTCCTTCAAATTTTTGAAATTCTATAAATGTAGGTTTTTCTGTACCTATTTCAATGAAACCCTATTTATTTCTGCTTCTAGTAGTATTTTTTTTTAATTCTTTAATGCTACTTTATAAACACTTCTCAACTGATAGGGTTTGACATTGGTTTTGTCATTCTATCTAATGATCCCTAAATGATTTGTGAAATATGTGTGTATTGTGCTTGCGAGTAATGGAAAAAATGTTATGGGCATTTTTTTTCACAAGAGGACTAAGAAATGTTTCATAAAATTCCTAACATGGAAAGAATTTATTATTAGTAGCGAACAAAATGGATGTTGCTGAAAATGCTGAGGAAATTATATTTTTATTCAATTAAGGTTTTTAATCATTTAGGTATTTTGGACCACTATTGGTTGGTTTCTATAAAAAAATAATTTTAAATTAAAGTAATGAAATAGTGATAGTGTATTCCAGTAGATGAAATAATAATAGTAACACAAATAATTGTTTTCTTGTCTACAATAATTGTTTTCTCATATAAGGAAATTGTGGGAAATACAATGCTATAAAAACATATATGTGACTACCAAATGAAAATTATAAAGAGTTTCATCTGTGTAGGTTTCTCCTTGAAAAATAGTGAATCAAGGAACTATAATACCTTCAATTTGAGAAGCCGGGATAAACACATATTTTGACTAATGTTTCACTTATTAGATAGTTCTTGAAAGACATATGCTACAATTACAGATTAAAATTATAGAATTTGGTAGTTGTGTAGTTAAAGAAGCTAATGATATATTGACTAAAAAATTATAAGATGTCAGGGATTTTATTTCTTAATCTGAACAATAAACATATGGAAATAAGGAGATATGATATCTTGGGAAATTGTGATATTTAATGACAAGGGATATTATACACAGTGTTTGGAGTCTTTATGTTGTTACTAATACTACAAAGAGTGTGCTCATTATATTTATATTCATTATACCACGACCTTTGAGACTTCATTTACTAACTAATTATAGATCAACATGGCTTCTAGGATTTCATTTATCATTAAAATATATAATTTATATACTTTTCAATAACTTATAGTAAATATTATGAGACCTACATAATGCTTGATCCCTCTTGAGGGTATATAGTGCAACACCTAGATCCGCCGTTAGGCATAGTCTAACTAGTATAGTACAATTATAAATAAGTAAAGATGTCTAGCGCTAGTTAACCTCAAAATGATAGTGCAACATTCATTTATTTCCTGGTAATGATGCCTAGTGCCTGCTAAACATCTAAATTTTTTATTGTGGTTGATCCTAGCAGTACCTAGGATCGTAATAATGTATGTCTTAACCCATCAAGATTGCATGTGTTTCTGTATTTTTATCTTTTCATTAATAGTTTTACTGTTAATGATGCCTAACGACCACTAAGATACAAATATTTTGTTTTAGGTCATCTTAGCGATCACTAGGAACCAAAGTACATATGTCGTGACCCCTTGATATTGCATCTATTTCCGCACAGATCTCTTTATATTAATAGTTTAAATGTTAACATTGATTAATGACCCTCAAGCTCTAAATATTTCTTTAGGTAAAACTATGTAAAATGAATTCCTTTTTTATCACTTCCCACTTATTGATATTCTGTAAAAGTAGAAGTTTACACATCCTTTTTAATAAAACCAAAAAATTTCCCTTCCGACAGTCAATTGTTTCCATGATACCATATTATTTCATGTATTTTAATAAAAAATTCTCAATTCAAATGTTTTGGCGTTGTTTTTTCATTCAATCGAATGATCCTTAAATGATTACACAAAATGTGTTTAGTGAGCTTGTAAGAAATGTACAAACATGTTATGGAACGTTTTCTCGCAAGTGGACTGAGAACTGTTTCTTAAAATACGTGACATAGACAATAATGATTGCTTGAAGCTAACAAATTGTTTGTTCTCGAAAAGGCGGAAGGAAAATAGATTGTCCATTCAGAAATGGAAATTATTTTTAGGTAACTTACCTAATATTCAGAATAAGGGACATTTGTCATGTTGCAGATGTTATCTGAACCACCAAGATGTAAATATTTTCTTGTTAACGCATTACTGGTTTTCCTGTTAAGGATGCCTAACGACCACTAAGCTATAGATATATCGTTATGGATGACCGTGGTAACAATTATGATAAGAAGTACATATTTATTTGTTAATGATTCTTGTACATCGTTAATATTTTAAAAATATGTTGCAGTTGACCCTAATGCAAATGACCGCTAGGTTCAGAACTACTTATGTTTTTACACTCATCAGTAACACAAGGATTGGTGTTTGTTTTTCCTCATCAATATATAATAGTTGTATGCTTTGAAATAATCCTAGATATGATGCAAAGAACTAAATAAATTAATTGTGGCATGAACTTAGTGACCGCTAGGATCAACATTACATATATCTTTGACCCACCACCAGTGAAAAGATTGCAAAATTTTTTCTCATTCTAATAATAGTTGTCCAATGAATAATACCTACATATGGCCAATATCTAAATATTTCATAATGGCTAAACTTAGTGACCGCTAGGATCTAAACTACGTAAGTCTTGAAGCCTCAAGAGTGCTTGTATTTACAAATTTTTCTCATTGCATTAATATTTTTTACTCGTATTTACGCCTAGACGAGCATCCATAGTTAAAACTATGTATATCTTGACCCCTTAGTGGTGCACGCATAACCATTGATTTTATCATTCCATTGATAGTAATTATGTGAATGATGCTTAGTGACCGCTAAACGATCTCAATATTTAGTTTATGGCTAACCCTAGTGACAACTTGGATCAAAAAATACTTTCATTTATTTTGGAATATTACTTTCTAAGCTTACCTAATATTCATGAATTAGGGACATATGGATGTTGTTGTAAATTCAATTAGGTCATTTTTCTCAATAATTATTATCTTTTGATCATGTATGTGCAACATTCATAGCCCTTTAATTTTTCAACATGCCAGGAGAGCTGGGTAACGTAGATGGGAGATTTTTTATTTAAATTTCTACATGAGGATGGTAGAGTAATAAGAGATACCATGTTTTGATCTAGGTAAATTACATGATGAATTTAAACATTACTTAGCTCTATTTTCTGCAAAGTATAGGATGAAAGTGTTGATGTTGATGTTGTAGAAAAAAAGTGTATACCGGAAGATAAAGTGACTATGGTTCTGATGACATACAAGTGATAGAAAGAGCTGGTCTCCATTTAATAACCGCTAAACCAAAGGTACTTCCATTTTCAGAAGTGATTTCTTTTTATCTACTTCATGCCAAGTCCAAGGATTTGTCATTATTTTCTAAATTAAGGAAAAAAAAATAGGTTTTTTGCTGGGAATGCACACAAAATTTATTATAAACTTCCAAATCTGGAATCCTTGTACAACTCAAAAAATGTCGAGTCTTGGATAACCCAAAGGAGAGTAAGATATGTTTTACAGAGTTGGGAATTCGACCCATTTGATAATATGGATGATTCTAATTAGTCTCAATATCTGTATTAAAAGGTTTATACCAAGATTCTGTATTTGCATGGCCCTCATGAATAGGCTATATGGAAATTCATCAATCTCTAAGGTGGATGTTTCCTGGATCCCATTACTTTATTTTATTATTGATGATGACAAGATTCCCTCCTTAGGGAAAGTGCTTAATGTCAATTTAGTGAGACAAATAAATAATTTCGTTGACAATCAAAAATCATTTTACATGGCTTCCTATCTTCTTGATGATGTATGTGTGTTCTCAAATGTTCGGATTTATGTCAATTCCGGTATCCTTCGAGCCCTTTAAAGGTAAATGGGAAATATTCAGACTTGTATGCCCATCATTTCAGATCGCATATTCAAGATATAATCACTTATTGGTATCCTTCTCTCTACCAACAATTACATGAAACAACAACACCAAGAATATCTAATGACATCCTCACTTCCATAAGGAAAATGGGAGCCATATTCTTCTATCCATAATATATAGTTATCATGATCAAGGGCCTCCTTACACCTCCTTTTCAGTTGCCATATTATGTGCAAGACAAATTGGTAGAACAAGAGGTTGCATATCAGATTTGCAATGGTATTATTAAAATTTGTAAGGAGAAGAAGCTTAAAACACATCCCCTGCTCCCAGTTTATGTGGGACGTAGAAAATTTAATAGGTGGCTTGATTTGACAATTTCCTCAGCCCATAGAAATTCATTTCATCTCCCTGAACACCCTTTAAGGCAATATGACAAAATGAAAAGGGTTGATCAACACCTTAATTCACATACAAGACAATTAAATCTATTGTATGCTCATGTGCCTGATGCCAACAATTGGGTATGGATTACCCAAACACAAGATATCCTTGTTCAGCATAATATGAAGGACACATGCGGTTCCACCTCTGAGAGAATTTATTAAAAAGGAGGCTATGAAGAGAAAGGAAACTTTGTATTCAGAACATTCACAAAATCCTTGTACTCCCTTATCTCCACCAATTGAATTTTGATCTAAGTTTCGAGAATTCTTGCCCGAGCCAAATGAAGCTCCATCTTTGGTGGCATATGGCATTAGCTTCATCAAATGAAGAAAAATAAACATGCAAACTGAAATTTCAGCCAGCGCAGCCTCATTGAAACCCTCTCAATATTCTCCATCCACTTCACATGAAGCGAGACAAGATTGGGTAGAGAAATTCATAATTACCCAAAAAGAATATCCAGATTGGGCACAAGTAGATCCCTTATTAAACATTTAATTCAATCCAAAAATGAGAACCTTGAAAAGGGTAACCAAATAAAATATTTCAACACAACAAGCCATTGTTTGGCACAAAACTTCAGAAGACCTATTCACTCTTACAAAGAAAAGGCAAGCCAAAGGCTCCTAAGTGGTGCAATATGAGGAAGGTCTGAACTCCTTGATAAGGGCTACAAATGAAGCATCAATAGAAGTAGTGAGAGGAGTACATGCTAGAAATAAAGAGCTTGAAACTTAATTAAATGTTGTAGTTCCTCCTGACACAGTTTCTCATGTAGAAGAGGCATTACATGGCTTGTACAATAATATAAAGAAATGCATCGGTGTGAAGGAGAAGGAAAAATTGTTCTTGAAAAGGAACGAAAAACATCATTACAATAATGACATCATTATAGAAAACATTAATAAATATGGGGCATGCCATTGAAAAATACATTTGTAAAGACCCTTCAATTATGACCATGGACGATACATGTATATGCCAGACATATGCTACTTATATGAAGGAAATACTAAGGGAATGAAATGAATATGTAAGAAGACTTTATTTGCAGTTTGATGACATAATTTCTAGATGAAATCATATTTTCACATAAGCTTCGGTCATAGAAGTATTTAACAGAAACCATGAATTGGTTTCTGATGAAGAGTTTGCAACATCGTTTAAGAAATTCTCGGTTAATTTTCAAAGGAGAATAACTAAGGCAAACAAAGGATAAAATTCACATGTCATTGAGATTGTTTCCAAAACAAGGGAAAAAATACAGAAAATAGAGACTCTGAAGGAAATTGCCAAAAAAACAATTAGTAGTCAAAAGGATTTGCTTGACAAATCTACTGTGTTATATAGAAGCCCGATTATGGACATAGGAAAGATAACCAAAGATTCTCATATTTGCAAAAAATCTATTGAGGAGGCACGACAGCGAGATGATAAAAGAGGTCTTAAACGAGAGCAACAAAACTAAGAAGCAACGGTGCCCACAAACTCAGATCAACAACATCCCATAATTAAAGAAGAACCATAGTGAATCATAAATTGTAGTATCCGATAGGCGGGTAAGCACTGTAATATGTATGACATGTAAATAGATGAATATTTATAATTGATTGAATGTTCATGTATATATTCCAAATTTTATGCTTATCTAAACATGCATTTTTTGTTTTGATACACTAAGCTCCGAATATGGCGTTGTGGCATAAACTAGCTCACACTACGCTCAAATATTCGTAAATGAGTACCGATCGCTAATCTTGGAATATATTACTTGTTTTTTTTAAATCATGGCGACACTAAATATTTAAATAGTATGTTACTATATAAGCTAGCAAATGCTATGCGAAAAATTTCATTCTTTCACTTGTTAAATGCTAGTGACATTAAAGTTGGAAATTTACAATAGTGGTAGTGTCTTAGTGGCGGAAAAATTCAAGTTATCCATTATTGAGTATTGATCGTTAAGCTCAGAAAATGTTTCTAAGGCATAGCCTAGTGGCTACTAAGTTTGCAATATATTACGTGTTTTTCGTTGCATCATAGCAATAACATATCTTCAAATAATATGTTGTAACATAAGTTAGCAGATGCTACGGTAAAAAATTCATTCTTTGTCTTTTTACATGCTTGAGACGTCTAAGATCGAAATATTATATATTGTGGAAGCACCTAGATGTCATGTAGCTCAAAATTTGTTAATTTTATTTGTTAAAGAATATTGTCGATAACTTGTAAACATTATGAGTATGTATATTCTAGAAGATGCTAGCCTCCTAAAATCTTAATTTAATGTGTTAAATCCTTGCAACCGCTATGCTCTAAATATTATGGGTTAAATCCTAACAAACGTTAAGCTTAAATTATTACATCGTTGTAAAGGCTAGTGGCCGCTAAGCTCAAATCAATTTCATTTAAAATGTTAAATCTTGTCGAAAGATTTGTTTTAATTATTATGTTGTGGCAGTACGTAGCGGCTGCTAATTTCATACTACTTTAATTTAATTTGTGAAATCCTAGCAACCGTTAAGCTCCAATTAATATGTTGCGGCAATACCTAGTGACGCTAGACTCGAAATGTCTTTCTTTATTTTTTTAACTCTTAGCGACTACTATGTTTTAACTATTATGATGTGCTAGTGTCTTAGCGGCCTAAGAGTTCAAAATATGAGTAACTGCATATCGATAGCTAAGCTACAAATATGGTAGGTATTGTGTTATACCCTAGCGACCGCTAAGCTCGTAATAGCTTTCTTGTTTTTGTTAAATCCTAACAACAACTAATATCCAAATAATATGTTGCATCATAACCTAGCAAACTCTAAGCTAAGAATATAATTCATTAATGTGTTAACTACTTGCAACCCTAATGTTCGACATATTAGTTTATGGCCTTCCATAATGACTGTAAGCTCTAAATAAAATGTTGTTACAAATCAGAGCGACCGATAAGCTCATAATATTTTAATCTTTTTTTTAAATCATAACCACCGCATGACTCAAAATATTATTCCATTGCATTCCCTAGAGGACATTAATCTCCAAATATTATTTTTTATCATAGTTTGGTGGCATCTAACCTAAAAAAAATTACTTCAAATTTTGATATCAAAAGTGTTAGACTGGCGACCGCTAGGCACTAAACATAAACCTTCTATGTGTTATACAATTATAAATAGATTTTTATTATTGCTGAGATTGAAAAAGGTTTTCTTCAAAAGGAAATTATAGCTTAGCGACCGCTAAGCTACATAAGTTTTTCTTGATTGATTGTATTCAGATAGGCAAAATCAAATTGAAAAGGTATTAAAGATAACAAATAAATATGGAGTTTCCATTTGAATATATAGAAATATGTGTAGAATCATGAATTAATATATATGACAACACTCTATCTTTCTCCAATAATACGTGGCCTACTAATAATATTATTTTAAAAGAATTATATCGTCGTGACCACAAAGCTCATTGAATTTTTTTTAATGGCTTAGCAGGCAAAAAATGAAATATAAATTTAAATACGCAGTGATTAAAATATTTATTTTATAGCATTTAGGCATATATATAATATGTTTACCTTCCATTGCACAAAAAATTATCTCACAATTGAAAACTTGATATGATTTTATAGTTTTAAAGAATTTTCTTAACCTCAAATATCTTCTCACAAAATCAACACGGCAACCATATAAACAATATACAACGATATAATTACCTCAAGTTGTTTTTATCATCATAATAAAAGGGAAAAAAGGTAGACGTAACAAATACCAAAACAATATTTTGAGTCTTGCTAAACATTACAATTTTAAAAACTAGTGATTATGTGAGTGACCATCATTATCGAGAAAAAACAATCCAGACAAAGACATAGAATGGAAGAAACTTGAAAGCGTTCAAATGAAATAAAACTAGAGCTAAGAAGGGATTAAATTTTATTTGGTTGGGGCACAATAGATTCCTTGTTTTCCTTAAGAACAAGGCGGTTTGACAAAATTATCAGAAGGAACCAGTAATCAGAGTTGGGCTGCAGAGTGCATTTTTGTAGGTAAATGTAGGGCTGGACTGATGTGAAAAAGATAGGAATTGGTCGAAGACAGAATGCATGAACAATCCCACAATAAAAAAAGGCACACATTTAGTATAATATATGTTTTTGATAAATACATGATTTAGATCGGAGATTATTTCATGCTTGGTGATGTCATTCAAACCATCGTCTTCTACATTGAACTAACTATCTGCACTATTTTTCCGCAACCCCCTTTCCTTCCCTAGTTTGTGTGCACCCTTTTTGTTACTGCCTGATTGTTCCCTTTTTGTTACTCCACAAACGAGATTATAATTACTGCTTGATTGTTCCCTGGCCAAAACAATTGGGATTCTTGCACTCGGCCTTGTAATCTACGACTTGCTTGTATTGTTTTATGATTTCACGAGCTTCTGTTTTGCAAGAGTGAAAAAAAAAATTAGTTCTCTGGGGTATTTAATATTTTTTTTGACACATTCCATGATAGAAATTTTGAAAATATAAAAAGTGTGGGATGTGAAAAATTGAAAATTATAGCAAGGGAAATGGAGAGTGTATTGAAATTTCAAATTCTAAAAAATGCGGGGGAATTCGCAATTTGAATTTTGAATTTACCACTCATTAAGAAAAGGTGTAGGATATCAAAAAAAATAAAAAATATTGAAAATAACGCCTTTCGTTATTGGCTATAGCTTAAAATAGTTAAAACGTAATATAACAGTAGAAATAAATTGTATAAATGTATATGCACATTTATTTTTATTTTTATCAAAATCGACCTAGACAATGTTAGATGTAGTGCACTAATGAAATATAATTCTCCAATTACTTTGTGTCACATGCAAGTTTGAACCCGATAGTTAGAAAACATTATAATTGACACATATATTACGAAAATTAAATATAACGAAATGAGTATAATATGAAACCACAATATTATAATATAAATAGTAACCAGTAAAACGATGACACATGGCATGAAAATTATGAAATCTCAAAAGGTGTATTTTGCATTTAAACAATGAAAAATAATATCACTTCAAAGTTGTAAAGATAATGTTTACAATTAAAAGAGGTATTGGTATGAGCCTAGCGACCGCTAAGTTATATCCTGATTTGTTATTCTATCGCTATTTCCAAGTTAAGTAATTGTTGAGCCCAGCAGACCCTATGTCATTTCATTCAATAAATAAAGCAGCTTAGCGGCCGCTAAGCATTTTCTTTGATAAGAACTGATGTGAATTATATGTTGCAATGATATATCTTATAAAAACTACAAAAGAGATCACTTACTCTTAAGGGTATATATGGATTCCAATTTACAAAAATATATCTTATAAGAGATAAACATGTCTTAATCCATCTAAATGGAATATAGTGCAGCAATTAGGTCTGCCATGTAAATTCACCCCAATACAATACAATTACAATCAATGAAAAACACTATCGATCCAAGGTAGAAAATATAGTAATTACAATGACAAGTGATAATGTTAGGAGCCTAGCGGCCACTAATCTAGACCATTGTTTGTTATTATATAGCTATTCTCAAATTAGAAATTATTGAGCCTAGCAGTCGCTACGTTATTACTTTTAACTAGTAATGGAGCTTAGCAGTCGCTTAACATTTTCTTTGATATGAACTGAAAGTATTGATCCCTCTCGATGGAACGTAGTGCAGGAATTGGCTTCACCACGTAACGTGTAACTAATTTGATACAATTATAATCATTGAAAATTACAATCGATCTAAAGATGTAAAGATAGTGATTGCTACGACAAGAGGTAATGAAAGGATCCTAGCAACCGATAAGCTAGACCATGATTTGTTATTCAATAGCTATTTTAAAATTGAGAAATTGTTGAGCCTAGCAAACACTGGGATTTTTGTTTGATATGAATGAATATAGATTATAACTTACAAAGATATATCTTAGGAGAAATAAATAAGTCTTGAATCCTTTCAATGGAATGTATTGCAGCAATTGGGTCTACCATGTAAAGTCCACCTAATACCATATAATTACAATTAATGAAAAACATTATCGATCCAAAGCAAAATAGATAGTGATTACAATGAAAAGTAGTAATGATAGGAGCCTAGCAACCACTAAGATAGACCATTGTTTGTTATTATATAGTTATTCTCAAATTTAGAAACTATTGAGCCTAACGGTCATTATGTTATTCCTTTCAACTAGTAATGGAGGTTAACAATCATTAAGCATTTTATTTGATAAGAACTGAAAGTCTTGATCCCTGTCGATAGAAAGTAGTGCAGGAATTGGCTCCACTAGGTAACGTGCAACCAATTTGATAAAATTATGATCATTGAAAATTATAATTTCTCTAGAGATGTAAAATAATGATTAATACGACAAGAGGTAATGATAGGATCGTAACGGCCGCTAAGCTAGACAATGATTTGTAATTCAATAGCTACTTTAAATCAAGAAATTTTGTAGGCTAGCAGTTGCTAGGATTTTTCTTTGATATAAATGAATATGGATTATAATTTACAAAGATATATCTTAGGAGAAATAAATAAGACTTGTTCCCTCTCGATGGAATGTAGTGCAAAATTGGGTCCACCGTGTGAATTCTACCCAATATGATACAATTACAATCAATGAAAAACACTAAGATAGTGATTACAATGACAAGTGGTAATGATAGTATCCTAGCAGCGGCTAAGATAGACCATTATTTTTTATTATATATCTATTCTCAAATTTAGAATTTGTTGAGCCTATCAGCCGCAACATTATTCCTTTCAACTAGTAATGGAGATTTATGATCGCCAAGCATTTTATTTGATACAAAGAGAAAGTATCGATCCCTCTCGAAGGAAAGCAATGTAGTAATTGGCTCCACCAGATAGCGTATGGCTAATTTGAAACAATTATAATCATTGAAAATTACAATTGTTCTAAAGTTGTATAGATAGTGAATACTATGAGAAGAGGTATTGATAGGATCGTAACGAACACTAAGCTAGACCGTGATTTGTTATTCAATAACTATTTTGAAATTAAGAAATTGTTGAGCCTACTGGTCGCTAGGATTTTTCTTTGATAGGAATGAATATGGATTATAATTTATAAATATATATCTTAGGTGAAATATATAAGTCTTGATCCCTATTATTGGAATGCAGTGCTGCAATTGGATATGTCATACGAAGTCCAATCAATACGATATAATTACTATCATTGAAAAAATTATCGGTCTAAAGTTGAACAAATAGTGATTATAATTACAATCGGTAATGATAGGAGCCTAGTGGACACTAAGCTAGACCATTGCTTGTTATTATATAGCTATTTTAAAATTAAGAAAATATTGAGCCTAGTGGCCGCTACTTTATTCTTTTCAATTAGTAATGGAGCTTAGAGGTCCCTTTTTTTCAAATTAAGATATTGTTGAGCCTAACTGTCGTTATGTCATTCCTTATAATTAGTAATGCAACTTATCAGTATCTAAGCATTCTATAATATGAGAACCTAACTGAATTATACGACATAAACAATTTATCTTACGAGAACAATATAAGGCTTCATCCCTCCCAAGGGTATGTAGTGCAACATTTGGCTCCGTTAGGAATAGTCAAGCCAATATGATACACTTATAGTCATTGAAAAAAATATCGATTCAAAAATGTAGAGATATTGTTTATAACCACAGGAGGTGATGTTGGGAACCTTGTAGCCGATATGCTAGACAATGGTTTGTTATTGTATCACTCTTTTTAAATCAAGAATCTGAAAATCCTAGTAGTATTTATGTCATTCCTTTCGATTAGTAATGGACCTTTATGGCCGTGAAGAGTTTTCTTTGATACAAACAGATGTGAATTGCAGAATAATCTAATGCTTGATTTCAAATAAAACTCATTAGGTCTTAACAGCCACTACGTTATTCCTTGTAATATGTTTTATGGAATAACTAAACATTTTTATGTTTAAAAAATACTACTTAGCGATCGCTGAACCCATTATTGTGATTTATTTCTCACACACTCTACTCAAAATACAAAAAATTAAATCTTAATGGCCTCTACGCTAGTCCATTCAATTGGTGTAAATTACCAACAAGTAATGTTAAAAACTATCTTTTTATATGTCGACTTAAATCCTATCTCTCTCTAACATCTATGTTTTCAAGTGTTCCTTTCATGTTATCTACGCAATGTGGATGGTTTTCAGACAACGGATAATCCTTCTAAAATATGTTGCATGTTAATTGTCAAGAACAATTTTTCATAATTTCTTTTATTAATGATGTGATCCACAAAATACGATTTAGAGTAACCAGTTGAAGGTTAGATATCAATTCCAGTCGAAGCCTAGCAGTCGTTAACCATTACGTTGATTACTCTCCAATGATAAAAAGTAATGTACTATAGAGATTGGTGATCGCAAAGGCTAATACTTACATTCATTATCATACAATGAAAAAAAATTACTCTATATGTAAAGTAATTATTAATATATTCTACTCCAATTACAGGTAAAATGTCTTCCATTATTCACACTCCATTCTTGGAAATTCCATTCATTGAAGGAGTTGAGTGTTGGAAGAAAAGAGACGAGGAATGGTTTGTTGAAATCCATAACCTTGACAACTACTACGCTGACATGTGGTTGTATTTTGTTATAGATGACAGACATGAGGAAGTCTGTATGGTTATGTCCTCAGCAGTTGTTTCTAATAGCTTAAACACAACTTTTAGTAATTTTTTAAGAGGTCTGCCTTTGGATGTGGAAATTAATATTTCAAGAAGATGGGGTCTATTGAATGAGGGGATGACTATGAAAAGGAATCCTAGAGAAGGGGTGAGATGGACTCAACAAATGAAAGGTTTCATTAAACTAAAATTTGATGTTGTAGTGAAGGGTAGCCCTGGAAAAGCTGGAGGTGGAGGGGTTTTCTGGGATTCTAATGGAAATTTTGTGTTTGCTTATTTATTCAACCTGGGGAACCAAACCAACCACATTGGGGAAGCACCTGAAATGTACTGGGGAGTTAATATTACCATGAAAAGAGAGTTCAGGTGCTTAATAGAGGGAAGGAAACTCATAAAACACAACTTTCATCATGAATGGGAGAAATGTAGTTTGAGTAACTATAGAGGATTTCATTAAAGGAATAAAGTAGTGTATCCATTTCTTTTACAATATCACTTTCTAACATGTTTATCGGAAAGGTAATATGATTGCAGATAAATTTGCAAATAAGGGAGTGATGGCCACAAAAATTAATATTTTTGAAAATATAAGAGGAATGGATGAATAAACTAAATATTTATTTGATGCAGATATTAGCTCATAACCTTATTTCCTTTTTTGTTTTAATGAAGTTTAATAATAACTTTAATAGGAGGAAGGATGTCTTTTCCAAAAGGCTTTTAAATGATAATAAGGAGAGGATTTTTATAATGATATAAAGAAATGGGGTGAAGGAACACGCGGAATACTTTGTTTTTAATTACTTCCTTGATTTGGAGCATATGAATGAGCTTGTAAAACCATGGACTAAAACTTGAGGGGGGAAAAGGAGTCTATTGGACTATATAACCTAAGAGAAGTCTAGGTTTTGAACATATGTTATTCCTATTATAGATGCATAGAGTTGGAAATGTTTTTTCTCCAATTTTAACAAATGTGAGGGGATCTGGTGATGGTCGAGCCCAAAACCATGATGTAAATAAGTAATAAAGTGAAGCAGATTATAGAGAAAGCTGGAATGGTGGATTTTTTTAAAAAAATTAAAGGACACGATGACCAGCTTAGTCTAGAGGTGGCAGAAACTTAAAATGAGGGCAAAGTTTATACGAGGGGTTTCTCTTTCTCAATTACATCTAAGCTCATTACAAATGTTATAGGGCTCCCTTTGGATAGAAGGATGATCTTCAAGCCCAAAACAGATTTCAACATGGAATTCGATAGCTTTCTTTAAGGTAAGGAATCCTTAAAACAACACTTTTCTAGATATGAAAGAGAATATTTTTCCTCTCCTTTTGAACAAATTGTATTACTCCTGATGTAATATGTGACTTTAGAAGGGATATTTAAAGTGGTGTATGCTTACCACTTTCTGATGTTGAATCATTTTAGAAACGGGAAGCATTTTTTCTCTCCCAACTTCTTGTTCTGATCCCTTGCAAAATCTATAGAGCAGGTGAAGAAATGGACCTTCAAGGTCCATTTAAACCAAGGTCTTATAAAATACCTTATTAGCATAGGGACTCAAATGGTGTGTAGGGAAGAGAAGTTAGTCCCAAGAGAGGTGAACCTTGCTTCTAAAGAAGAGGGGAAATTTCTGGGGAAGAGACCTAGGTATCATACGGTTCAGGAGAAAACTCAGAAGGACAAAGTGAATGAAGTAACAGGTACAAAACAGAGGAAAACAGACAAAGGCCCAAATTATGAGGAATAGGAAAATGTGGAAAGTGAAAATTAAAGGAACACTGATAGTGGCAGTGAAACCTAGGATGAGCATATAAACATAGATCTGGAAGATACAGAAATAAATAATGAGATCTCTCCCACATGCCAAAAAAGGAAGATGGATCAGAAACCCAAACCCAGAACATGGAGGAGGGTATTGTTAACCTTAGAGTGTTGAAAGTTTCTCAAAAGGACTTATTCATAGCCCAAGATCTAAGAATAAAAGCTAGTGCCTTTAAAAAATAATTTGAACAATGTAGGTTAGATACGATGTCAACATACATAGGATAAGCATGTTTTCTAGATAACTGAAGGAGGTGTAAGAAAGGGTGGACAAAATCACCTCCATCTTGGTCAATTAACAACTAGAAAATGCTAACAAAATATGTGAGACCCTGGAAAAGGAAATGCTTAGTATGAAGGAAACTATGCTTCAAATCAAAAGCTTTCTTGTTTTAAATATGAAAGGAACTTTGGAGCACTTGAAACTGATGGTAGAATTGGTTAATGTTATGAAAAAGGTCAAACCGATGGAGAAGGATGGTGTTGCTCCCAAGAAGGAAATGATAGATCCTGAATATGAGAGGTGGAGGGTGATTATAGTTAGGTTAGTTAAATAATGGACAGAAAGCATGTAAACACTGGATGATATTGTAAATGAATAACTTATGGTTTATGTGTTGTATCATGTTGTTAGTTTCTAGTTTTTTGTTATAGTTGGTTGTTAGTTTGGCTCTTTGTTGTTAGTTTGTTCTAAGGAAAATCCAGTTGTTAGCTTGGTTGTTTTGTGTTACTTTTTACTTGTTTATGGTTTGTGGGCTTTAATGGGTATACCCTTCGCCTTGGTTTCTTATCTTTTGATCTAACTCTTTATACGGGGTAGGGTCCCCCCTAACCCTTCTGTATCGTTAATCAAAAAATAAAAACAAATATCATATATATGGTATATTATAATGTCTACTCGTTTACTGTTTATAATGGCATTATATGGTTTTTAAACGATCTTGTATAATTACATACTAATTCATTTTATTGTTTACACGTAACTAGCCTTTTATTCCACTTATAAATAGGCTCCAATGATTCTAAAAAGGGAAAGAAATACAACTATAACCTTTGAATTTCTGATATTTTCACAGTTCAACATTAAAGAATTTATTTGGAAGCTTGTTGTAATATTTGGTAGATTCCAATGTTTCGAATCAAACACTAGACCCATCATCAGGGAGAAAAAATCAAGAATGATGAACTATAACCTTTTTCTCACAAGATTTTTTCACAACCAAGAAATTAACTAAGTAGAGAATCTCTAATTTTACTCACAACTCAATAAGAAAGCATTGATAAACAATTTTAGATGGGAAATAAGGAAATAATAAAGAATTTCTTTCACTATGAACAATGTTGAAACCTTACATTTATAACCCACAAAAAGGTGGCAAGGAGATAAAATTTCACAATTCTTTTAAATGTTCTTTCCTTCTATTCTAATTAACACAATGGTGAGAGAAAGAGAATAATTCAGAAATGGTTTCCTTGATTTCAAAGAAGAAAAGGGGCACATTTACCCAAGTAACATAGTTTAAACATTTACAATTTTTTACATTCCAATCTACCATAAAACTTATTACTCAAGCCTTGTTATGTAAAAAAGAACCCATTGTATAAAAATATTACCAACACGTTCTTAATACCATTTTTTATATTCAACAAATAACTTCCCCTTTAAATTAGTAAAATATTACACTTTCTCATATAAGGAAACTTTTACATTTTCAAATTTCCACTTCAATCCTTACACACTGGATTCACACATGCCACAATAAAAATGGTTTCCCCAAAACAAAAGGGTTCTTCCACAAATTAGATACAATAAGATAGATCTTCACCAGTGCTCCAATTTTCCAACTTCATGTTAAAACGCTAAAAAAGAAGAGTGGAGAAAACATTCACCTCCCAACCATGTAATGGAAAAAAAAACCTTCTCATTACTCCACAAATCCCCCAACTCCCAAAATCCTCCATAACCAACACAAAAACTTGGACAACGAGAAATTCCCAAACTTCCTAACACACATGCATTCTAAGAAATATAAAACAAGCAGAAAATAAGACTCAAGAGAGAAAGGGAGATACATTTCAAACATAAGCACACACTATCAAGCTTTTGTTAGCTTGCAAAGGTGGAATAGAGGAATTCCAAACCACTTATCACTCCACTAAGGGGTTTTAAGTAATTTCTTGGCTCCTTAAAGTAAATAAAATAAGAATGCATTCACACGTATCCCTCCACATGGTTTATTCAAAACCCAAATTTCCCTCCACTAGAAATAAGCACAAGTCCCTTTGGTTCCTCCATGAAATATTAACACAAGTTTATTTAAGTTTCACCTCTACTTATACCTCCTTAATAGCTCTAACTTACCCCATACAAAAAAATACGTTTGATATCCCTAAAATAGGTGCATATTAAGTACAAAACATAAAGGAAAAATCCATACAACTCAAATGAGAACAAAAATAACATACATCCATCAAAGGATGGCAAGATAAACCAAAAGTTACAAGAAAATAAAAAATAAAGGTACCAACGTCTTACTCATCTTATCCTCTTTTCCCAATAACAAGACTTCAAGCACTCCCAAATCAATCCAATAGCATATACATAAGACTAAGGCTCCCCGAAATCAGAAAAACAAGCTCCCTTAAATAGAAAAAGTTTCAAAGAGTACCCACCTTAGGATGGTGCCAAGTGGAAACATCCTAAGTTCCAAAGGCAAAATTGAATCCCTAAAAGACATTCATTTCAAACTCATGCCCACATGGGCCAAATATATAATATTTCTAAAATCAACCACCCAATTAAATTCTCTTACAAATAAAATACATGAGAAAATTTAAAAGGTAAAAATTTAAATAACTCAAAATAAATATAAATTGAAGCACAAGTCACCCTCATAAAGCAACTCACATCAAAATAAATATATGTTAGTTGGAAAGTTTCCTAAGGCTCATTATGGGGTCCTCATGAGCCCCCAAATGGCCTAAAACTCTTTAAAAAGTATGCCTACCCCATGGGTAGGTGTATGGAATTGTTTTGGGAGTGTAGGATAAGACTTACTTGCACCACACTCCACTCAAAAGTTTCCTCAAAGGAGAAATCTCAAATTTACCCAAAATCGAAAGTTTTCAACCACCCCATCAAGGAAAAATCCACCCAAAATAGTAAATGAATTTCCCCATAACTCAAATACATAATTTAACTTAAAAGGAATTAATTAAAAACAATTGATTTGGCTAAGGGTCTCATAAAGGTGTCAAACAAAAAGATAAGGTAAAAAGAATAAATAAATTGAGCACTTATCACCATACATGTAGACCCGACCATATAATTCCAAATCAAGGTGACTTGTGTTGGCCAAGGAGCTTTGTAGGAGTTAGTATCCCTCCATCCTCTTTAGCATTTTTATTTTTTTCACCGGGTATAGAATTTGGGCACTTTTTCGCCATTTGCACACTCAATGCACACGTCATATCTTCTCAACATGATTAACCAAAATCATTACTACTAAATTACAAAATATGCACGCCAATTTCCCATGTATTTATTTATTTATTAGAATTTAAATCAAGCTCAAAATATATCAATTATCATCATAAAAAGTGATATATCTACCAATAACAACACCTGTAACATCTATTAGATATATCTATCTAAAAGCGTACAAAATACCACCAAGTTATGCCATATCCATGTGAGTCAATCTTAAGGTTGGCACCATATGCCAACTCAAAATCACAAAATCCATATTCCAAAATAAACTAAGAGTCTAGGCACTGTAGACACAAAATCACACACTTGGGTACATTGTTAGGTCCTAAAAGCATGCTAGAATTTACATGATTCCTAAGAAAGAAAAATAGTGGTTGAAAACTATCTTTGGCCTCTTTTATTTTTCTCTTACTTTCTCTTTGCTCTTACATACCCTAAAGCCCAGTCAGAACTTAACTTAATTTATTTTTTTATGGCTTCAAACACTAGTGCCCAGTCAAGATATTAGTGCCTAAGTGCTCATGTCCCTCCTGTGCACCCCTGACCCTTTCTTACCTTACTCATACTTTTCAGGTCCCTTTTATCTTTTGGGCATCTTTTTCACTTATGGGTCAACCTTCTAGTTGTCAATTACGAAATTCAAACAAGGTATTCATATAAATACATAGTTATGCTTTCAAAAATTGGGATCAAGCACTAAGCTTTACTAATATCACCTAAGATTGCATCCAAAGGCACTAAATCAGTTTAAAGGAATCCATCTAGCATCCATATAAGGGACAATGGTTTCATCACTTTTATATACATTGTATAAGAGGGGGAAGTCTATTCTATTCCATCCACACATGTTATACATTTATACATCATAGATCTAGCTCGTTATCATTGTGCAACTTGTACAAGGTCATCTTAAGGTATCATTTCTAAACACATACACAAGAACTACATGGCATCTAAGATGTAGTGCAAAACTCGGTCATAATTTCACCCTTCAGGTGATTGTTGGGGTCAGTCTGATTCCCCATTCTGCATTTTCCTTTTTATTTTTGATTTGGTTTGTGGGTATGTGCAGGAGAACTTATTTTTTGTAGGTTAGAGGTACCTTCGGAGATCAAGGAGTGAATATCAGGCAATGGACAAGAATCAACTACAAAACCCTTATGACATAGAAGAAATTAGACCTTGACCATTTACACAGCCACTAGTTCCCAGATCCAGTCGTTAGCGCTCAGGCACCCCTGTCCTGCTACAAGAGCCCTTATCCGGTATTATTCCTGAGTCACACCATTTATAGTTAGCAATAACGATGTTGTCTACAATCTATTCGGCACTTTTACCTTCCCATATCACTTCTTGTTTACCTAAAAATCAGCTAAGTTCTTTTATCTCTCCTTATTTCTTAGGGTTTTACATTTTATACACTTGTTGTTTGCATCTTTATTGTATATTGACATTTGCATATCACACATTACAATAATTACACTATAATCAAATTTAACTCAAATTAAATTAAATCATTTATTGAACCCCACTCATGATCAAACACTTGGATCCTCATTTTTCTTATTTTATCTAATATTCTTTCGTGGCTCTTAAAAATCCTTTAGTCTCCTTACATCAATTGCTTCAAATTCACCCACCTTAAAAAGATGTTCTCCAAAAATCCTTAGACACTATATACCTCCCAAGAAATATGTAACCCACTCAAGTAAGTTTCATCTTTGATTGTCTCTCTAATGACCCTATTGATTCTTATACCACAACCAATCAATCCACTTGTAAATCAATTCACGCTTTACATTATTTATTTCAAGATAAATTTCAAGCTATGAAAACCACAATTACATCTCAAAAAAGTTGAAATCTAGCACCTTAAGGATACTTTTCATGCCCGTGTTAGTTCTTCTCGGACATCTCATCCTACTTCTATGCCTTCTACATGTGCTCATATCAGTGAACTCAAAGTCTTACCATTATCAACACCTCTCAAATTTAATCTAAATGCTAAGCATCATGATATTTTTCCTAACATCCTCAATCACCAATTGATCAACTTGTCAACTACTCATTGTTACCCTCCTTATCGACTTTCCAAATACCAAGGTCTCCCATTTTTCAATTATCATAGACTTAATGGACAACATGACAATGATTGCTATTCTTTAAAACAAAGAATTAAGCACCTTGCACATCAGGGTTTTATTTCATTTGCTTCATAAAATTCTACTACTTGTTCATCTTAAATTGCTAAATCCCAATGGGCTCCCAAATACAATCCATCTATGTCTAATGAGCATCATTCCATAGTCACTAATGTCATTTCTTCGGTCAGTCCAAAGCCTCCTCTCCAACACCTTCCAAATAAGAAACCACCTCTTAACCTTTGTTCTCCATCTCCTCTTCCTACCAAACAACCACCTCTCAAAATCTGTCCTCCATCATCTCCTCCTATCAAGTATTCTATGGCATGTCCAATTCCAAATAAGTAACCACCAACCAAGAAATACCTAGAAATTCACCTCATAATAGCTGACCTCTTCAAGCTTCCTCCTTTCAACCCACAATTCAACATTGATCCTACTCTTTCTCTTGCCTATCATTGTGACGATCATATGCTTTCTTATGACACATAACATGTTCCTTCTCACCTCATCACATAGATCTCCATTACTCGCACACTTTGGGGGCACCACAATTTCTCCCCCCTCCTTCCATTCCTACTAGTTGTCTCTAATGTCTACTATCACATTTCGCGTTCCATGCTTCATGATTAATCTCTCTTAGTGCTCATATAACTTTTTTACACACATTGTACCATCATTACCCTATGACACACTCCATAATCGACTGTTGAGGGAATAATTTTGAAATGAACCTCACCTCCTAGATACTCCATGCTCTATGATTCATGATACTTCTTTATAGCATCTATTATCACGCAACTCATTTCCTGTTGACACGCTCTTGTTCCATGGTTTATCATTAACTGTTGAGGGAGAATTTATAAATGAACCCCATATCATACACATCCACTAGAGAGAATGCTTCTTCTATCATCTTCACACCTTGCATATCACATCGTCCCACTCACATATCATTTGCATAACTTGGTTGCATCTACTCTTGATAGCTTATTCTATTTACATGTTACACTTTGTTTTCCATGCTACATGGATTCTTATTATGTCTACGCAGGTAATAACCAACTCCAAGCATTGCACCAAGACAGGAAATGTCACTACTTGGGGTAGACCGCTATGGTGGAGCCTATATGAGAATATGGTTTTACCTTCAACTTTCACCCAATCACAAAATTGTTGCACGTTGATGTGGCCAAGATTTGTATCGGTGATATTGTCATATGCAGACTTGATGGGAGTAGGAGGGATGATTCCTTGGAATTCGTACTTGAGTGTGGACTTATTTGATTTCTCCACTAGCTTCCTTGATTTTCCTATAGATTTATTGGATTTTTCGACCATTATGAATTTTATAGAAAAATGACTTAGGCACGTAAAACAATGTAAATGGTGTCAGGTCTTAGTCTCCGAACCATCGTTAACACAAGAAAAATATGGCTCGTTTAATTTTTATTATTATTATTATTTTAAAAATAATAATAATAATAATTGATCTTGCATTACATTTTTTTTAAATGCCAATACAAACAAAAAAATCAAGACTAAGCTCGTCAGATCGGGCAATAATAATAACATTTATTTTTAATTAAATTCTCTTGATCGTAATGGCTTCGTGTAGGATCAACTTTAATCTTTTTAATTCACTATTTCTCCATCTTGCCCGATTCTAGTTGCTTCAGCGTGAAGAATTGCTTTGATTTTCCGGTAATACTTTGAACTCGTAATTTTCTTTTCAATGGTGTTTAAATGCGTGAATAATTATTTCTCTTTCTTTAGCGTGAACTACTCCTTTTTGTTGCATGCATGGGAATGATTTTATTTTTATTTTTGTGTCTTATAATGCCTAGAGAACTCCTGGTGAAGGTGTGGAAACTAGTTTACCCTGTGTGAAAGTGCTCTAGTTTGGCATGAATGCTTCAACTGCTGCAAAATTGTGTGGCAATCCTAGTTATTTCTCCTCCTTTTCACACATGGACAAGTTATCTTGGCTTGACGTGGATTTTAATATTTTTGCTTTTCCTTCTATTTGACCAATGCATGGTGTTTTTGACTGCTAAAACCTACATTGAAAATTCTCCTTGTCTCAATTTGTAAATGTGTGGAATTTGAACTATTAATTCTCCTTCAGCTTGCCTGGGAAATGTTTTTGGACTTATTTGTCTTCTTATGCAATGTGTGGTGGACTCATGTTCCCTCCTTTGACCATTAATATCCTCCCTTAGTGTGGATAATGATTTAACTACTACAACATGGCCTATTTTTCTCTATATAAACTGCCTTTGGATACGTGAAAAACCTGTCTTCTTAGGCATGCGTTGAATTTCTCCTTCAAAACCAATGCATGGCGTGGGATTCTCCTTATGCATGGAATGTGGAGCTCTGTTCAATGTGGCATGTAATGTGACACTTATTTCTTGGCCTAGGTGTTGGATTTTCTCCTAAAACTAATGCATTAAAAACATCAATTCCTCCAAAACAATGTTTTTGAAAAGTCCTTCTATGGCTGCATGGTATTTTTCTTTTAAAGCCTGTAACGTGGATATTCTTTGCGTTGGAATTTCTTTCACTAACTTATTTTTCTTCTTAGCTGAAACGTCAAACTCTAGAAAACTATTGCATTAAAACCTCATTTACTTTTGGTGTATTGCCTAAGGGATATGATAAAATATTTCTCCAAAACATTCCTTCAAAAGAAATAAGAAGAAATTGGAAAGCTTTATCTTCAAATCTTTTTCGCGTGACTTTTTCCAATAGTCTTTCATGAAGGAAAAATTATGGGAATTAAAGAAATTTCCCCTTAACCACTTCTTTCTTTCTGATAAAATAACAAATTTTCCTTTCTTTGGGTAGTGGACATTAATTGCCAAGAAGTATGGGAAATATCTCAATCATTCGCCCATGGCAATGGCAAAGCAGGCTGGCAATTCCCATCTTATTTCCCCATGTGGGAGATTAGGAGATTTTTTTACCAGTTTGCCAACCGATTGGGTTGGCAATCAGCAAAATAAATTCCACAAATGGGGAAAAAAGGAGAAATTACCAGGAAAAGGGAAATCAGAGTGGGGAGAGCCAATTTGGGATCCTCGGCAATTGGAAGAGAAATTTTATTTTCCCCCGGCAATAAAGAAAAACTTATCGATTGATTTTTAATAAATATTATATTAATATTTATTTAATTAAAAAACCCCAAAAATTAATAAAATTAATTTTATTAAATAAATGGGTAAGAAATTAAGCAAATATTAATTAATTAATTATCAACGTAGTTTGCGACTTGGCGGGAGGAGTTCTCACCCGAAATGAGTGAAACGAAGACCAAAATGATCAAGAGAAAAAGACGATCATGACGAGAGTAATAAATCAAAGTGAAATAACACTTTAAAAAAAATAAAAATCAGGTTTATTAATTTTGTGAAGTCAAAATTAGTTGATAACATGTTGCAGTCTATCATGAAGGGAAAAATAATCATCGTCCCTATCACCATTGATGCAATGATAATTACAATAGGGTTGATCACACTGACATTATAGACAATGTTGTGGATGATGTTGATTAGAGGGTAAGCGAATTAGATTCTCATTAAATAAAACACGTAACACATCATGTGGTCGAGCATGATGAGAGAAATGTAATGGCTCAAGTCAGACAGATGGAGTAGGTGGAGAAGTAGTCTACCACGGATGAGGAGAAGAAGTATGCTTCTATGATGGAGTAGATTGATCTTTCTTGCTATGTCAAGATGGATAATATGTAGGATGCTCAACCAATTTCAATAGAGGAGCACTAGATGATGCAATAGAAGTAGAGGTAGATGGAGGGTCAATGACATGCACTGAGAGGAGATCTTGTTCGAGGTCTATGACTTTATAGCATAAGAGAGTGAATGACTCACATGTATCATATTGTAATCTTTGTTTAAGAATTGAAATCAAACCACAACAGAAAATGAATTGATTCTCTAAATTAATGCATTGGAATATTAGTTGATGCACACAAGTATTAAACCGTAAGATATAGTATGTGATATATTTTGACGAGCCTTTGTGTAAAGTAGGTAAGTGGTCATAAGTAACTCTAGGGCCATTGTTGTTGATAAAATAATAGAGGAAAGCATCCTCCATGTCATAGTAAGTACTAATGAACCCAAAGGGAAGATGAGTGTACCATTGCAACACCTCATCGGTGATACTATGTCGAAATGCTTTAAGTAATAACTTATCATTAGAATAGGAAATCATAGTCATGCAATAATGTAAGAGATGAGCATGAGGGTCACCAATAGCATCAAAACATGTGAATGTATGCAAAATAAAGTCTTTAGGAAATGCATAGTTATAAATCCTCTTGGGAATAGTGTTACCATGTAATGAGTTATTGTCAATAGAAGCATAGTAAGCCCTAATTTCTAGAGTGATAGATTGAACCTGAGATTGTAATTAACCTACGACATGCATGAGAGATAGGATATCCTATGAAGGAATAGTAGAAGATGGCAATAATGTATTGAGTGTTTGTAACTTTCCATTATGAGTGACCATAGGAATGTCAAGAGAAGATAAAGGATATTCCAATGCTAAAGGCACATTAGGAGTGGGTGTTGAAGAAGATAGAGTAAATGATATAGATGTAATACCTATAGCAGTAGTAGGACTAATATCAAAAACATCTTGAAGAGGTGAAGCTATCGACGGATAAATAGCAATAAGAGGAGATGTAGCAATAGATGTGGATGAACTGATAGAAGAAGATGAGATGGAAGGAGAAGAAGAAGCAACAGATGGAGGTGACTCATGCACAGTGTTAAATGCAATATCAGGAGAAGATAGTGATGTAATAGGGGATTCACACTTGATAGTATGAAAGGAAGGTGAAACATGGCTATTAACCGCCTCATCACCATCAGATAGAGACTCAGAAATGAGAGTGTCACTAAGGATTATATCAATAGGATCATCGACATAATATGAAGAAGTATGCAAGCTAGTATGAAACGTATCATGAGAAGCAAGGTCAGAAGTAGGAGAATCATGAGAGGAAACCATAGGAGTGATCTGTGTAGAATAAGAATTGGTATGCACATATGAGTGATTCTCAATACCAAACATGTAATTGATAGGAGAATAATCTAGAATCTCCTTGCAAATATCAGGAGGATCACTAGTAGACATATAATATGGTGTACAATGAGTGAAGGCTACTAGGTCCTCAACAATACTAATGTCAATAGGAGAATTTTTAAAACTGGTAGGCACATATTGTTGACCATATAAGAGTTATTTAATATCATCTGGCATAGTAGGATTAATATAGAGAGTCGTAAGCTTAGCGATGGCAACCTCATCATCGATAGGGTTAACACAAAAAGGAGAGATGATGGGATGAGAAGAAGATGAACTATCTTTAGCCATTAGGGTTTGAAGTTGATCCTAGAGAAAAATATTCAAAAGTACGGGTGCACCAAAATTATTAACTAAAATTATGAATTTTAGAATTAATCTAACAAGTATAACAATGAAATAAATGAAGTATAAATGCTAGCTAATTTTATTTGATATTTTAAAAGAAATGAAATAAGTGAAATGGGAGGGAAAAGGTATTAACCTGAAAATGACTTACCTCACAGTGATCTAAAACTAAACTGGTTAATGAACAAGCAGAATAGAGTATGACAGCACACCTCAGGAAATTACGGCAGATTAAGATTTTGCTAGATTGGGGCGCCTGTGGGAGGATTAGGGTTCCTATGGGCACATGGTCTATAGAACAACACAGAATCTGAGTTTGAGTGGGTTGTTAGATCTTCACAATAACTTGCCTCATTTCATGTGGATGTCGTACTAACTTTGATGGTGTCATCGTAGATCTCCAATGAACAATCTCGACTGAGCATTGCACTACATCTCAAACCCGATGTAGTTCTATGTGCAAGTGTGTGCAATCATGTGCCTAAGGTGCCCTAGCACTAATGACGCCAAAGCTAGTGGGAAATAGCTAGATGTAAGATGTAAATGGTGGATGGAATAAAATGGATACAACCCTTCCTATACATTGTGTGATGTAGAATAATGCCTAAATGTAGTCCTTTGGCTTTAGTTAATAGCTAGCCCTTAGTAGAATAGTCTGCCCTTAAGATAGTGTGTATGTTGTGTTTATATAAAGATATCTTGCTCAAATTTCGACATTAATCGCTTGACATGCGGACTACTACTTAGGGTAATCGGAGAACAAACCATAAAGACCGACCTCAAAACTCTAAATGAGAACCAAGTGCAACTGGGACCAAGGCGCCTAAAAAGAGGACTGGGGCACTGACGGGCACCCCAGTACCTTCTCAGGCACCCTAGTTAGAGACTAGAGATGACCACTAAGTAAATAATGACAATTGAGACTTCATGAGAGATGAACAGAACTGTGCAAGTAACTGACAACAGTGCAAGATGAGTGATGATGACGACTAACTAAATTGACGACAAGACTAGGGGATGAGCCATTAGTGAATACTTTTCTTATACAAGATCCATATTGTAGACACAAAATTATGCACTTTAGATATTATTTAGTTAAGGTCTTATACTACTATTTAAAGGGTTTTTGAGTGAATAAAGTACTAATTAACCCTCGTCTTTTGGCCATCTTGTTTTATTTTAGTTTTTCGTTTCCAACCTCTTACACCTACATGCCCAATCACCTTTTGTCATCCTGCATTATTTTAGCCTCAACTAGGGCACCCATGTGCATCCTAGTCCTGCCAAGGGCACCCCAGTCCTTTTTGAACTTTCCCAAGGTCTTTCGGGCTCTTTCTAGCCATTTTAGCTTCTTATATTTTTGGTGGTCGGCCATTTCATGGTTAATTACAAAATTAGATTAAGAGAACCCTATAAATATAAAGTTATGAGACCATAATGAGGGACGAAGCACTATTCACTATTATCATCCATCTAGAGTTGGATCCACTTGGAGATCATTTGCATCCATTAGCTCCATCACAATGACAAGGATAGTTCATCTGCATCACAATTCATGGGGGGGGATTCTATTCTATCTCATACACACATATTATTACATTTTCTACATTTAGTTATTGCTCGCTACTTTGCAAAGTGTGACTAGCACCAGAGCACCTATGGCACATTATGCACACACTCACCAAAACTATATTTGGATCTGAAATGTAGTGTAACTCTTAATTAGTAAGCCCATTATTGTGGCAGCTGAGGTCAGTCTAAACCATTTATTTGCATCTTTCTTTTTTAGGTTTTTGATACTTCTCTTGGTCTTTTGCATTTCTTTTCATCATCTTAGATTATTGGTGACATCTGGTGTAGGACAACAAATCTAATGTGACACACAACGAGGGTTTCAAACTACCTGTCAGACTTGTAAATCTCAATTCTTGATCTTTTACACAAACCAGAGCTCCCATTCTACAGACCAAAGCACCTGCAAGCACCTTGGTCCCTCTCCAGGCACTCCAGTCTAGTTAGATACTTCAGATCCACCCTTTTTGGGGCTTTTACATAATCGTTCTGGTTTTTTGTTCCTCTGGTCACCTCTGCGACACAGTCTAGCAAGTTCCTCTAATCAGCTGAGTTCATTCTAACTCTCTCTTGCACATTATGATTAACATTTCCTTTTGCATAGTTTCTTGGGTCATTTATATAATTATTTACTACATTTACATGTCATTATATATTAGATTAACTATCCCCATATCCATATTTAAGTTAATCATTTTGGTGAACCCAATCTTCAAATCCACCTTCGTTCTAGGGATTTTCTCATCTTTTCTATCATGGATTCTAATGTATGTCAAGTCTCTTTGCTTCAATTGATTCAAATACACCCACCTTGTAAAGACACTCTTCAAAAAACCCTAAAGACTATGCATCTACCTATCAACATGTTGCCTGCCCAAGTCAATGTTATTTTTGGTTGTCTTTCTGAGGACCCCCTTGATTCTAAATCCAATCAATCTATTTACAAATCCATTCAAGCTCTTCATTATTTATTTCAAGATAAATTTTAGTCTATGGAATACACGATTACATCTCTCACGAAATCCAACATCTTAAGGACGCTTCTCAGAATCACGTTTGTTCTCCTTCTACATCACATCTTCAATTTATGTCTTCTTCATGTGTTTATTTTAGTGAGCCTCAAGATATACCATTACCAGAGCCTTTCTCCTTTGATCGCAATACTAAACAACATGACATTTTTATTGAGCTCCTTAGTCATCAATTGATCACTTTACTGCCTACTCATTACTATCTTCCTTATTGGCTAGCAAACTATCAAGGTTGTCCATATTGCAATTATCATCGATTCAATGGGCATAATGAACACAATTGTTATGCTTTACAAAGAAGAATTAAAAATCTTGAGCATTATGGCTTTATCTCATTCATTGCACAACATTTTCTTACATGCCCATCTACAAATGCCACATCTCAATGGGTTCTTAAATCTGATTTGTCTATCTAATGACCATCATGCCATCATTTCTAGTGTTCCTTCTTCCATCACTCAAGTGCCACCTATGCAATCTACTCAAGTCAAGCAAGCACCTATCCAAATTAGTTCAAATTTTCTTCCTACTAAGTCACCTACAATATTACATAGCCAAGCTAAGCAACCCCCTTTAAAGATTAATACAACACCACCTTCTTTCAATCCATTTGCGACATTACCAAGTTAATCTAAGAAACCACCTCTCAAAATCAATCCACATTCTTCTCCTATAAATTCTTTTGCAGTGTCATCAATCCCACACAAGCTTTAACCAATCACTTTTTTCAAAACAACTACTCCTACTGGGGGCCAAGACACATTTCACATTCCGCAACCATCGCATGGTCCTACTGTTGCTTTGACCTACCATTGTGTTGGCCCTCACTCTTATCATGACACATAAAATGCTCTCCCATAATGACATGTCACCTATCATGTCGTTGAATAGATCTTCATCATCATAGTACACTTGGGGGCATCACACTTATTTCCCCCCTCTAGCATTTACATGTGTCTTATATTCACATCACTTCACACCTAGATCTTTTACACACAACATACACTAGGATCGACATTACCCAATGACACACTCTTGTGCTTTGGTTCACACTTTACTATTGAGGGCTTACTACACATGAACCCCACACACTACATTATAGACACCATGCATCACATGTCATACATACTACATTTAGTCTACATCTACACATCTATACATTATACATATTGTACATATCCCCTACGCCTAGCATTACATACCATTCATACTACATCACACATATTACACTTGTCAGTCTACATCATACATTACACCATACATTACACATTCCACTCATCACATGGTCATCTTTCATCCTTATATATACTACATTGTCTTCTATGCATTTCACTCACTACCCGATGACACACTTTAGTTCCTCGGTCCATACTGTGTTGCCAAGGGTTTACAAATCAAATAGACCTTACATTCATCACACGAATATCATTTGACCTTTGATCATGCGACATTCCTAGGATAGTGACATATGTTATAGGCTAAATTGTCACTTATTATTATTGTAGTGGTATACACTTTAGGCTACATCACCACTCCATATTATCCATCTTGTAGTGATATACGCTTTAGGGCTAAAGTGTCACTCATACATTCATTTTGTCGTGATATACAATTAGGCTATAAGGCTCATGTACATATTTGTTATATGTCACATATCATCACCACTACGTATACATATTCATCACAACGCAATAGAAAAAACACACACTATTCGACCATTTCTTGATGATGTACTCTCATTTACAGTTCATTCTTGACTACCAAGAGGGGAGTCTAAATGAACCTCACTACATGAATTTCCATTCACTTAGGGGGCACATGGTGTCTACCATTCATCTTGCATTCCATTCCATCCACCCACAACATACTGCATATTATGGTTGTTTTTACTCTTTCCTACTTTTTCTTTTTCATGGTCATTTTATTACAAATACTAGTTCGATTACTAGTACGTCATTTATTTATATCATCCACACATGTGTGTTCATGTTTTTTTCTAGTTGTGATCACATAAACAAGTCTCTTACATGCAACATGGATGCTTGCCTTCTACCCTTCCTATACTAGTCGATGGGGGCATCCACATTCGTCTCTCATAGGTGTTATTGTTTCATTTTGTACTTAGCACTTTACATTACTTGCTTATACATGCTATTGACATACTAGTTATCTTTCTAACATGTTAATGGGTGCTTCATGTGCAACATTTGTTATGCATGGATATTTTCTTCCATACTTGTTTATTACATTATTTGTTATTGTTTGTGGGCCTTGCCCCATGTTTAGTGTGCACACTTGTTTGCTTGTTTGTGGTCATTATGGCCTTGCATGTCTTGCAACATCGTGAGTGATGTCTCGTGTTTGCAGCTCACTTTGTGTGTCTTACTTTGTCTTCATGTGTGTTTACATTACTTCATTGTTTAGTAGATTACACATGTTTTTCATATGCATACATGTTTGTTTCCACTTATCTTTGGCTAGCCTTCTTATTTGTGCGTGCCTTGGTTTCTACCAAGAACTTTTCAAAGTTACAATGTACATGCAGTTAGTCCTCTTTTGGGGCCACATTCTCCAATCAGCGATGTCACATGTGCCCCCAACGAGGGGGCATCATTTGGGGGTTGTACATACTAACACAGAGCATTTAAACTAGTTAATTTTAGTGCACTTTCTACCATTGGCATTGTGGGTTACATATAATGAGTGGGTTCAGACTAGTCTACAAACCCCGTACACAGGGAAGTTTAAAGGACATGGTGTCCTCAACATTATGGGAAGCAATTACATGATTGAAGGTAATAGTGGGTGTACCTCCCTACACTACTTCGACCAGTGGCGTCAAATTGCCCAAAAAAACAAGACGTACAGAGATCTCTTTATACACATTCAGGAAAGAAGTTAAAGCTTGGAGGATACTGTGGAATTCATCCCTACACTTCTTTGGCCTATGGCATCAGATCACCCAAAAAAACCAAGCAATATAGGATATCCTTCTACACTCTCTTTCTTGACATGGATTAGGTACACATGTTTCATTTACACTTTTTCATTTGAGTATTTTACATTCACATTCATATACAAGTGTCTTTTACATTACATGTTTACACATACATAAATACATATTTGACTACTTGATCATTCTACTGCCAGGTGCAGTCATATGAGAAACAAGCGGTCAAATGGGGGTAACAACAAAAACAACACTTCATGATAGTACACACCATACTAACCATGCAGATACATCACACACATCAGTAGCTAAACATGCATTTCTACCCTAGGTTCACTCTCATCACTTTTCTGTTGCACTTTTTCATCTTTAGTTTCCACGCTCGCCATCTTTTTGTCATTCCACACTTTGTCTAGTCCTTCGACGTGTTTTCTACTACAATCTTCATGGACATTAGGTATGCATATCTATCTACTTTATATTACTAATATTTTCCGCTCACCAACATAAAGTGGGGGAAAATGTAGACACAAAATTATGCACTTTAGACATTATTTAGTCCCGATCTCGTACTACTATTTAGAGGGTTTTTGAGTGAATAAAGTACTAATTTACCCCCATCTTTTGGCCATCTTGTTTTATTTTACTTCGTAATTTCCAACCTCTTACACCTACATGCCCAATCATCTTCTATAATCTCACATTATTTTAGCCTTGACGGGGGCGTCTAGACTATTACTGGGGCACCCATGGGCACCCTGGTCCAACTAGGGGCACCCCGGTCCTATTTTAAACTTTCCCACCATCTTTTGGGCTCTTTCTAGCCATTTTTAGCTTCTTATCTTTTTGTTGGTTGACCATTTTGGTGTTTATTAGAAAATTAGATCAAGAGAACCCTATAAATATAAAGTTATGAGGCCATAATGAGGGACCAAGCACTAGTCACTACTATCATCCATCTAGAGTTACATCCACTTGGAGATCATTTCCATCCATTAGCTCCATAAAAAGGACAGGGCCAGTTCATCTGCATCACACTTCATAGGGGGGATTCTATTATATCCCATACACACATACTGTTACATTTTCTACATTTAGTTATTGCTCACTACTTCACAAAGTGTGACTGGCAAAAGATCACCTAGGGCACATTATGCACACACTTACTAGAACTACATTTGGGTCTGAAATGTAGTGCAATGCTTAGTTAGTAAGCCCAATGTTATGGTAGCTGAGGTTAATTTGACCCATTCATTTGCATATTTCCTTTTTAGGGTTTTGATACTTCTATTGGTCTCTTGCAAGTCTTTTCATCATCTCATATTATTGGCGACATCTGGCGCAGGACATCAAATCTGATGCGACAAACAATGAGGGTTTCAGACTACCTGTCGGACCTGTAAATCTCAGTTCTGAATATTTTACATTGACCAGGGTGCCCATTCTGCATACCAGAGTGCCCATAGGCACCCCATTCCCTCTCTAGGAACTCTAGTCTAGGTAGATACTCCAGATCCACCCTTTTTGGGGCTTCTACATAGTCGTTCTTACTTTTTTTCCTCTGGTCACCTCTACGACACAGTCAAGTGAGTTCCTCTAATCAATTGAGTTCATTCTAACTCTCTCGCACATTAGAGTTAGCATTTCCTTTTGCATAGTTGTTTGGGTCATTTATATACTTCTTTAGTGCATTTATTTACTGCATTTACATGTCATTCTAGATTAGGTTAACTATCCCCATATCCATATTTTAGTTAATCACATATATAAAATAACATACTTTGTGGTATAATAGTAGTAATAAGTGCGTGATTTTGTGAATGCAACAAAAAATACCTCACGCCCCTCCAAAGTTGGATTTCTGAGGTTCTGAGCAGTCACAGGCACCCAGAGTAGGTTTGCAGCGCCCGCAGGCACCCTTGACCCATTCTAGGCACCCCAATCCACGTAGATTTTGCAATCACATGATTTTCTGAGGCTCTTTGCGATACATATCTCCTTCTGTTTATCAGTTCGTCACTTCGGCACAACCCAATATTATATGTGAATTAACTAAGTTCTCATATCTCCTCTTTGCAAGTAGGGTTTCATACTTTTTAGCTTATTTTGCTTGCATCAATTTTTGTACTTCATTTCATATATCTAGAGTTATTACATAATTAGTATTAAGCATCTATTTATTTTAATATTTCCTTAATCAACAAACTTAGGTGATGATAATATATGATTAGTTCTTGATCATTCATTTTGAACACATAATTATGTATTTATATGATTGCCTTGTTTGAATTTCATAATTGAAAACTGAAAGGACGAACCAGAAGTGAAAAACATGCCCAAAAGATAAAAGAGACCCAGAAAGAGTGAGTGAGGTAGAAAAGGGTCAAGGGAACCTAGAGGGGATAGAATCACATGGGCGCTGCTACCCTGGCTGGGTGTTGGTGTCTAAAGCCATGAAAGGTAAATGAGTTAAGTTTCGACTAGGATGTAGATTGTGTAAGACCAAATAGAAAGTAAGAGACAAAGAAAAGAGGCCAAAGGTAGTTGTCAATCACTAGTTTTCTTGCTTAGGATCATGTAAATGCTAGCATAATTTTTGGACCTACAAATGTACCAAAGTACATAATTTTTTGTCTACATTTTCCCCCACTTAATGTTGTTGAGTGAATACTCTATAACATAAAGTAGATAAGATATTCACTAAATAACATTTCTCCCCACTTTATGTTGTTGTGTGATATTCACTAAAGGATTGCTTCTTGAATGAAATTCTTATTATATGGCCATCCATTGAATCAAGACGAGGTGATTGAAATGTACTCCTTCCTTGAGGTGTGAGGATACAACAAGATGTGTAATGAGTTCTTAACCATACTACCAAATGAATGGCACCAAGTAGAATTGAGATGGTATCTCATTCTTACATACATTGTGCTCCATGTGAATATCATCACCTTCTTGCCTCTCCTGACTCCATAATCATAATTAAATGGAATCAGCTCATACATCTCCTACTCACATTTTTCTCATAAAAATTGGTGACTTCTTGAACCTTCATGCCTAGTGGTCATGAGTACCCTAGAGTGATTCTTGATTATGGGTCACTCTCAACCTACTCCTCGAAGAGATTTTGGACGGATTCAAGCCATAGTGATGACTCCCAACATGTTTCACTTGATCTCCTCATGATGACGGATTCAATGACTCCCAACATGATGATCTTCAATTTCAATCTTGAGATGAAACCCCTTTTCTCTTCACATTTCACTACCTCGATCAAGATACCACTTGAGTGGTAACATGCCTATGACATATAGATAATATGTCAATCAATTCGATTTTCGTGGAGATAGGCTTTCTCTTCCTCACTCACAGCGATTTTCTCTCGTCATTCTTATGATGCTCATCCTCTTGATTAATTTTAATATCAATGGAGCTCATGAATCTTTTCAAATTATTTTATGACCTCACAACATTCCTAATTTTCACTTGCTACACCTTGATATGTTTTTTCATGTTCCTTGACACAAATGTCATCAGAACAATGCTTTATGATCCTTATAGAGGGTTAATTTTCTTGTTTGATCTATGAAACCACTTTACGACCATGTGATTTGGAAACGTTCAACAAGACTAAGTGTCCATGTGATCTTTTCAAAAAATATTTGCATTAAAAATAGAAACTATAGATCTGAGTTGTTATCGCAGGTGATTTGTTCAATGTATGCCCCCACTTATTTTGAGTAAATTTTACTTTTTTAGGTGAAAATTGATCCAACAAAAAAAATTTGCATTCTAAACTTTCTATTTTTCGCAGGTGTGGTCAAGAGCTGCTATTTTGAGAAAACTTACACAAAAGTTCTCTAAATTTCTAACAAACTTAGATACATCCATTGATGATGCTTAAATATTTTTAGAAATTTTATATTTTTTGAAAGTTTCTATTTTTAGAAAGTTACATATTTTACCATGTTTGTTGTTCTTCATTGTTTCTAGATGTGGCGAGTAATGAGAGCTTGATATTTTGAGAGGTTTAATATTTTTAGCATGTGAGTGTACACAACACTTCATGTTTTTAGAAAATTGGCTTACTAATGTCGAATTGCAATAAAACCACCTTCACTAGATTCATCTCTGCTCAGAGGTCTCGTGCTCCAATTTCACTGTGTTTATTTCACTCTTAGAACTCAAAAAGGAAACTTTGGAAGGTAGGGTTTCAGATTGTTTTTGTTAAAAAATAATGGCATCATTTTGTATGTAGCTACAGTCATCAGTGAAAAGTTCAATGTGCTAGAAAGTAGAATTCCTAGTAAATCTTGATTGAATTATGTTTGGAATGTGTGATTCCTATGAAATATAGATGATCTCGAGATCCTATGGTGGTTTTGGATAGAGGGATATGAAGAAATCGTAGTTTTTGAAGCCATGGATGTTCTAAAACAATTTTCCCATCATCTTTGTTATATTTGTATCTTTTTAGGTTTTTTAGCATTAACAATGGTGGACAAGTGAACAGTTCAGAAGAAATAACATAAAAATGATTTATACTTCACTTTCTTATTTACATGATGACCATGGGTTGACCCTGGGTTGAACAAAAGCTTATGTTCACTTACAAATCTAGGTTTGATGGTGCAAGGTGCACAAGGGACACAAGGGACAAAAAATCAACTTTGAGAGAGATCATGACAAGTTTCTTCATGTGGAAAAGTGTGAGTAAGATGAAAAATATGATCAAACACCTACAGAGCATGAGAGAGATCACATGGGGAATCAAATGAGGGGGCTTGCACATGGGAACTCATTTTTTTCCCCTTTGTCCCCTTGAGATAAAGGCACGAGATGTACACAAATGGTTTTTATCATCACCAAATCAAAACACAACCGAATGACCTGATTAGTAGATGCGGTATTCGATGTAATTTGTGTAACATTGGATCATCTCTCAAGTTGTGGGACTTGTGGGCTTGAGATGACCCTCTAGAGAAGGCAGGTTCCTGCTCCTAAACTACCTACCATAATCTACTCCTAATGTATGTAAGAAAACTAATCCTAATCTAACCTTCCAAGGGACCAGGTAAAGAGATTGCATGAAATTAAACTACACTAAAAGTGGTGATACACTAAAAACGGATATTGTTAATCACGATTCCAACTGCCTGAAGTGGGGAGAGGTGAGCAATGGAGAGGATGGACAAGATGCATCACACACCAAATATTACATTCACACTAAAAAAAACACTTCAAACCCATTAAACACAACTCCCAAGACCTGCAATTTACATCAAGAGATGTGCACAGTATACCCTGCAATGGTGAGAGGCAAGAAAAGACAATAAAACATACAAAGGATGGAAAAAAATGCATCACTAAAACAGATTTTATTCCTCCATGGATTCACACAAAACATCATTAGTTGGTAAGAGGCAATAAAATTCCATTACAAAGAAATGATAGGAGGCTTAAGTTTTACATTCAACCCTAGTAGAGAAGAAAGAGAGAGGGGGCAAAAGAAAATGATCAACTCCTTTACAAATGAGCCCTTGGATTGCATTTTATAGAATGAGAAGAAGAGAAAAATGAAAAATGTAAATTGCTTTTCCAACCACTTACAAGTGGCGATAAATGAGGTGAAATTATGGAAATATATTTTCAAAATCCCCTTCATCTTGTCACATACCTTGCAATTGGAGAAAATGATGGCCATATTCATTTAATACATTCTCAATCACTCTCCAACAACCACACATAACTGGGATTGTTTTATGAGAAATTATCTATCAAATATTCATCAATTCCAGAATTTATTGATTTTTTGTGTTGGTCTCGGAGTCACGATTCCAATGAGTCCAAATTTGTGTAATTTAGTTAAGAAATGATCAAGTTATGACCTTCTTAGTGATTGCAGCTATTTTGAGTTTGTTAGGTCTGCTTGTAACATACGGGAGTGTGCAATTAGTTTTTGGTTGAGAAAAGATGACTATAATATTTTTCCCTTTCTTCAATTTTTTGCATATCTTTTAAGTATTTTGGGGAATTAAAGACAAAATAAATGGTGGGCATATCTCTATTTCATTTTTGCAACATGGGAAGGGGTGTTTAGTGTACTAATCATTGCAATGATAGCTCGTCTGAGCTGGCTCCTCTTTCCTTATTTCCCCAAGTGGCGGGCTCCTTTCTTTGTATTGGGCAACAAGTATATCACCTTTCTCACTCCATGTTGGAAATTCATTTCTCTTGATATACTGTCGACTGCCTCATATTCCAATGTCAATTTATCCTTACAATACATCAACTTATCTATTGAATACATGTCGAGTCACTGAGTCGCATGTGCATTTGATTTTCAAATGGTGATCCCTCCCTTTGGACGTCAATTTTCCCTTATTTCCAATTCACTCGGCCATATACATTGCACTGCCCTATCACTCTAGCACATTATCTCAACTCCCATACTTCATCTAACTCGTGTCAACACCCGCCGAACCACCTTCTTTCTTCGGGTGTCAAGCTCCTTTTCTCCACTTGGAGGCCCCATGCAACTTTGGGGTCTCCACCTTCCCTTGAAATTTTTAAAACTACGTCGCAAGGCCAAGTGGTGACCCTGTGCTCTTCCATCCTCACTCATAGGAAACTTTTACTTGAACTCAGATCGAAGGCCCCCCGATTTGGCTCAATGTTTTTTTATGATACATTATCCTGTCACAGATCTTGGTGTAATAAGCACTCAACATTGATCTCAAAAAACAACCCAATTCTCATACCAAACTTGGATTGATATGCACATCATCATGCTCACCTAGATGGATCAGATCCATCGTATGAGCTCAGCTCACTCCATCATCCTGGTAGACTTTAGCTTTATAGGGCTCATTAACATGTGACTTCTGACGTTGATCACGTCTTTTCTAAACATCCATTTGCTCTAATTCCTTCATAAAATGACTCAGTTTCCTCCAATACAGGATTCATCATTCAAACTAGCTTGTTTCTCACCTCGTTCCCTCGTAATTGGGTTTGTTATACAGTGTCTCAACCTCCTCCTCTCAAAACATCTTGATTAGGATGACTCGTTCTCTGCACTTTCACTCATTCTTCCTGCAGATCCTATATTTCTTCCTTGTGCTATCGAATATATTCGGCCATCTTGATGGGGTTATAACTTTACCTAGGTGACTCCGTCGTAATTACAAATAGCTCAATTCAAATTTTCAAAAGCTCATCAACATGGGAGAGTTCCTTGCATAATATGTGTTTTATTATAGCTCATCTGCAAGCTTCTAAGCTTGAATTGACTTGAAAAATGGTTAATTCTTGCATCATTTCATCATTGGCTCATCCTTCATCGAATTCATCTCGCCACTTTGAAGAATAACCCAACTGCTTGTTAGGAAATATATCTTAGTGCTCCATTTGTATGTATGGGTGAATAATAATTACATGTGTAATTGTTATTATGGTAAATTAGTGAAAGTACATTTACTATGTAAATGTAAATAGTAAATGTAAAATGTGGTTGGTATGTGGTAAGTTAGTAAGTTAGAATAATAAAACAATTAGTATTGTTTTATTATTATATTGGTGAGAGGTTGAAACTATATGGGTGTATGGTTGTACATGAAGACAAATGTTGTTGTAAGGATTGTTATTTTACATCTCCTATATAATGGAGTGTAATGAAATAGTGAATCAATAATAAAAATATAATATAGAGTTGTTGATTTCAATTATTGTCTGTAGCTATTTCATAGATTCTTTGTATTAGATCAGATTAATTTCTACATTTGGTACCAGAGCAGGTTAAATCTGTCTCGAAGATGATCTTGTAACTTTTGTTTCGTGATCTGGGTTTCTCCAAAATTTTGTGCATGGAACGATATATTATACAGGAAGCTACAGGAGAAATTTTAGCATAACCCAGTTCGTAGTTTGGGAGAAAAGTGCAATTTACTATACAGCACATTGATCACTGTTGTTTTTTGAAGAAATCAGAGAATCAAAGGTAATTCAAATCTACATTCAATTTTTTTTGGATATTTAGATTCAGTAAAATGGATACACCATTAGATAAATTTAATGGGCTGAACTTCCATACATGGAGGGTAAAAATCCAGATGCAGTTAATGAATAAAAATCTATGGAGGATAGTAGATGGAAAAGAAAAAAAACCTACAGATGTAAGCAAAATTGTAGAATGGGAAACTAGAGATGAACAAATAACAGATGAAATTGACTATAACTATGAAGAATTTCTATACTAAGTGAAGTTCTTGGAGGAAGGAGGCACAGGAGGTTGGAGGTCATTCAACGACCTCTCGTCAGTCACCAACGACGGGGTCGTATCAGCTATGGTGATTTTTTTTATACAGTGTGTTCCTGTTGTTTCTTTGTGTGTGTGGAAGAGTGTTTGGTTATAGTGTTTCTATTGTGGTTTGTAAAATAAAGGAAATTTCACATTGAGGGGGGAACATGATCTCAATGTTCCATTTCTAGTTTTCTACATTTTTGGTATTTTCTATATATGCAACAGATTTCAGCAGAATTTCCTATGTTATTCCCTGCAGTGAGATGTGATGAGGGCTAAGAATAATACTTGGCATATCATGATGTGGTTGTAGGTAAACCACTTGAAAACCTTCATTTTTGGTTTGTGGTACACCACTTGTAAAACCACCATTTTCGGTTGTTGGTAAACCCTATACAAAACCATCACCCTTTTGGTTTGTGGTAAACCATAAAAACACCATTTTTGGTTGCTAAACCCTATGCAAAACCATAACCCCTTTTGGTTTGTGGTAAACCAATTGCAAAACCATCATTTTTGGTTTATGGTCAACCCTATGAAAAACCATCCATTAGGTTTATGATCATCCTGTAAAATCATCAGATCATGAGCAGGTGCAAGTATAAGGCAGGTTTTCCCCATGTTCACACTAAGGGGGGGAATGTTAGGAAATATATCTTAGTGCTCCATTTGTATGTATGGGTGAATAATAATTACATGTGTAATTATTATTATGGTAAATTAGTGAAAGTACATTTACTATGTAAATGTAAATAGTAAATGTAAAATGTGGTTAGTATGTGGTAAGTTAGTAAGTTAGAATAATAAAACAATTAGTATTGTTTTATTATTATATTGGTGAGAGGTTGAAACCATATGGGTGTATGGTTGTATATGAAGACAAAGGTTGTTGTGAGGATTGTTATTATACATATCCTATATAATGGAGTGTATTGAAATAGTGAATCAATAAAAAATATAATATAGAGTTGTTGATTTCAATTATTTTCTGTGTAGCTATTTCATGGATTCTTTGTATTAGATCAGATTAATTTCTACACTTAACTCCTCATTCTACATATAAATTTCCATAAGAGAGAAATGTATTGATATTTTGTAAGGTTGCATTCACCATAGTGTTTTTATCTTCAAATGTGTATTTATAGATAAAATTTCTTGTGCATGCCTCTAATTGTGTGTTTCTCTTCTTCATTATTGATGGATGTACCATGTCTTTGGAAATGGATTGAGAATTTATAGAAATATATGAATCCACCATCTGTGGTTTAATTTTCTAGGTATTCCAAAAATTAATACATCCTTGAATATGTATATTTTACAGAATGGTGTACATGATATATTGGCCATGCTTTATTCAATCTAAAAGGTAGTGTAGATATTGCATGAATTAAACCTGCGCTACTTCAATTTAGTACAAGGTTATTTCTTCTGTATGCTTCCCACAAAGTTTCTATCATTACTTTCAATACATAATCTAGTTTTCTAACTCTCATATGTGGTCCTCATGGTTGATACATGCTCTAGGAATTTGATCGTGAATGTGTCTCCTAGAATAGATGTGCCAAAATAGTGCATAATTTTCTTTTATTCAATAAGGACCTGTGAACTTATCAACACAATTTTAATGCTCATTGGCATAATTTTATGCTGAACTTACATCTAATTATGTAAATTTACATCTAAAGACCAAGTAATTGATGAGTTATTCCTCACATTGAATATAAATTTCTCCATTTTGATTGGTAAAGTTTCAATGTGTATGTACAGATGTATACACCCTTCCTATTTTAGATTTCATAGAGCATATGATTGTATATTATGGGTGCTTCTTATCTTAATGGATTCTTTGATTGCAAATTGTTATTAGATTCGATGTTAGTACATAATATCTACCAAAAATTATCAGAATCCTCTATTTCCTTTTCTTTTGTTGATTTTGGAACTTGTGTTCTTTTCTTATGCTCCACTTTAAACGTATAACTTTTAGTATCTTCATGCATAGGGAGAAATTGGTTCTTTTGGGATGGTTAGATTTTATCCGTTTTGTCTAATTCACTCCTTGATGACACAAATATATTGCTCCATTATGTGCTTCCATTTGATTCATTACTATTTAATTTTCATATTTACATCATATTCCCATTTGTTCTACTTAAGATAAAGGTAGTGGATTTCATTTTTCTTCAAATGGAAAGTAAGATAAAATATCCTTGCCCAAGATTATGTATCTTACTTGAATTTCCATATCTTCTAATCATCTAATTAGATATTCCCTTCCATATTATATTATGCTTACCATTTTATAGGGTTATATGCTAAGGTTATAGCACCCACGCCTTCTCATATAGATCTGAGCATCATATTCACAATACTTCCAAAGTCAAATATTGTCAATCTAATTGTTTCATATCCTCCTAGAATTATATTTAACCTTTGGTATACATCCCAAGTAATCTTATTTTTACATACCATATGGGTTAGGTATACTAAACAACTCCATTGGTTACACTTTCCAATAAATACTTCAAAAAAAATGGAGATATTTGGTCAAATGTATTCGTTGCGAATTATGATTACTATCTTCATAAGATCATAAAATGTGGCTAGAAATTCATCTTGTTTCACTTTTTTTCCCCATATATTTTTGTTTCATCTTATCCTTTATTCTAGATATGTGTGTCCTTATTCTAGATGGAATTTAATAATTTGTTAGCATCATCTAATGGTTCATATATATATATATATATATATATATATATGGTCTATATATATATATATATATATATATATCATATGCATATTATATATATGGATTGATAAGTATCTCTATAGGTATGTTGGTATATAATATGTCACTACATTATATTTAACGACCCCATTGAAACTTTTTCCCCTTTTTGGTCAAACTAGTCAAAAAAGCCAAATTTATCAAAATTTCCCTCTCTCAAAGTTCAACTTATTGGAAAGGTTTCAGGAGATTCAGGGAAATTTAGAAGTCCTAGTTATACTCAACATAAATTTCTTCAAATTTTATCGATGATGGCATGATTTAGCAGACATTTTGGGAGCTTTTGATTAGACTTGGGAAATATTTCTTCCTAGGTGCTTTTAGGAAAAAAGTAGTGTCCATGCTTCATTAAAAACATTAGCTTTAGATAAGGGTTTTAGGAACCATGTGTGGTGTTGGGATATCATATCCTAGGCAATCAAAATATTTTGGATCCTACTACATGGTGAAATAAGTAAGGTGGAGTGTTTTAGGTATAGAAAGTGGAAATCTTTTCGATATTGGAACAAGGTGGCATTTCTACACAATAATTTTGAATTAAAGGTTTATGATCACCTATAGAAGAGTTGGGATCCTTAAAATATCAAGTGATATCAAATTCAATCCCCTTCTTGACCCATAAGTTGGTTCAATTTGTGTTTATTGAAAACTCTTCTTGCACCACAATTCACTGACACACCGCCTTAGGAAAAAATGAAGTTACAAGAAAACATTGTCGAATCAACCAATTTAATATTTCCTAATTAATATAATTAGATTCATTGGCCCATTTAAATATGAAATAATATATTATACAACTAAAATTCACTAAATTTAGACCCTGAGGCGAAGGAATGACTCCATGTGTAAAACCAGTGGTTCAAATGAGGTTCTAAAGTGTGCCTTGGCATACTGGCGCACTTTACATCCACCATTACACCCTTAACACACTTATGGGGAGAAAATGCACCTCATAAGTACACCTCCATCTGATTGGTGGAGAAATTTTAAAGCAAAAATACATGATGGAAGACTAAATTCATTTTTTTCTTACAAGTGGGGACCACTCACCCATCTATGACGTACACTTGGAGAATGAAATTGCACCAAAGAGCAATTTTGAGGTGAAATTACACCCTAAAAATGTCCCTACATTTGGTAGAAGCACCCTTGGGGTATGCAAAAGAAAAATATTTAAGATTCCCTTTGGACATGCAAAGGGCATCCTCGACCAACATCATAAAAATTTCACACCACTTGTCTTCCCCCCAAATTTTCAAAACATTCATTCAAAATAGAAAGTAAGACATTAAATTTATTATTGATCAAATAGGGAGGAACCTAAAAATTTTATTGATATGAAAATATAAATATTACAAAAAAATGGAGAGAGCTGCAGTGTATATAGGCATTGAACAACTTCTATCTAGTCCATGAAAAATGGATCGAATAATCTAAACTAAGCAATATGCAAAAATATCATATTACCCCTAATTTCTACTAATAACTACTGTCGGGAGATAAATTTAAGTACAAACAACATAGAAGTTTCCCACAACCATAGGGATGAGACCCTATCTCACAATTAACTAACTAATTACAACTAACACCTATTAACTTAAGTTAAAGAAATAAATTAAATAATTTAACTTATTACATTTAATCAAATATCTAGTGATGATGAATTATGTTAAGTTTTATTTCTAGCATTCCCCCCTTAATTCAGCATGGCCTTAAGTGAACAAGAGAGAAATTCTCTAAAGCCCTCATTTTTTCTTGAATAAGTGACTTTGTGAAGACATCTACAGGTTGCATATCTGTTGGGCAATATTGGAGCTGGAAGTTGTTGTTCTGAATATGTTCACAAATGAAATGTACATGCACCTCAATGTGTTTGGTTCGCTCATGAAAAATTGGATTCCAAACAAGTTTTAGTACTCCTTCATTATCAACGGGTAGGATAGTTAGATCTTTCTATGGTATTCCCAATCCCTCAAGTATACGTTAGAGCCGTATCACTTCAAAGACAACTCCACCTGTTGCACAATATTTTGATTCTGTGGAGGACCTTGAAACAAAAGTTTTCTTCTTACTCCTCCATGATATCTGTCCAAATCCCAAAAAGAATAAAAAGCCTGAAGGGGATTTCATGTCATCTATGTTTCCTACATGATTTGAATCTAAATATCCTGTTAAGAAATTATTCTTCTTATATTTTAGGTCATACTCCATAGTTCCTTTGATGTACCTCAATATCTACTTTGTTGATTTCCAGTGAGAAACCCTTGGTTCTTACATGAACCGTGAAAGATAGCTGACTGTATAGATGATATCCAACCTAGTGTAAGTCAAGTAGATGAGAATCCTGATCAACTGCCAATAGAGAGTTGCATTTACTTGTGATGATGAATTTGTTCAAGACAATTGAAGTCTTGTCTCCATAGGTGTGACAATAGGCTTACAATCTATCATATTGAACTTCTCAAGCGTTTTCTTGGCATCTTTAAATTGTGATTCAAAGATATGATTTTATCTTTGTCAAATATCAAGTCCAAGACAGTAATGTAGAAGCCCTGGATCGGTCATGTCGAATGATAATGTTAGATCTTTCTTTATTGACTCAATCATCCTCAATGATCCTCTAGTGCAACATATACTAAAACGATCACTATCTCCCCCATTGCATTTTAAGATAGAGATTAGGATTGTATGGACTCTTGTTGAATCCATGTTGAATGAAATGTTCGTCAATATTTTATGTACCATACCCTGGAAGACTGCTTTAGACCATATAGTGATTTTATGAGTTTACATACCTTTTCCTTTTTACCTGGTATGACAAAACCTTCTGGTCGATTCATGTAAACTTCTTCATGTAAATCACAATTAAGAAAGGTAATTTTCACATCCATTTGGTGTATTTTCCAACCAAATTGTGCAGCTAGAGAAAAGATTAACCTGAATTTTTTTATCTTATTTATGGGAGAAAAAGTATCCTCATAGTCAATGCCTTCTTTTTGAGCATATCCCTTAGCAACTAGTCTAGCCTTGTGTTTATCAATATTGTCATCTTCTTTGTACTTCATTTTGAAGATCCATCTGCATCCAATTGGCTTTTTCTAGTGGAAGATCCGTAAGTTGGCATGTATTATTGTTCATAAGTGACTTATATTTTACATCCATAGAATATTTCCAAGGTTTAAATTGTAGGGATTTTAAAACTGTGGATGGTTCAGTAGTTTCAACAATTTTACTCATTAAGGCCAAATTGACCTCATTTCGAGCCATAATATGAGTCCTCATTCCAGTGGTAGATGTGTCGAGCACACTTTCCAATTTTGCATCTATAATCATACTTGTATATCATTTAGGTATACCTTTAGTGGTTCCTATGGGAGGTTGAATTTTAGTATCTGCCCCATCATCACTGTCATCATCGAGGTGATTACCATCCTCTGTTTTCACTGTAGGGTTGATTTTTTCACCATGTGAGTGTATGGAAGGAACATTTGCTTCTTTCTTCTCAAAATACCTTAACATCATTTCTAGTGTATACCCTTCTCACTTTAGGATCCATAAGTCTATAGCCATGTGCTCCATCACTGTATCCCGCGAAAATATTTCTTGATTTCATATCAAGTTTAGTTCTTTGTTTCTTAGGAATGTGCATACTAGCTTTACATCAAAAAGCTCTAAGGTGTGAAATAGATGGCTTATGACCTGACCATGCCTCCTATGGTATTATTCCATCAAAATTTGTAGTGAGAACTCTGTTTAGTAGATAGATTGTTGTTTTAGCTGCTTCGGCCCAAAATGTTTTTGATAAACATGCATCGTCAATCATACATCGCAATATATCCATGATAGTACAAATTCACCTTTTCAACAACACCATTTTTCTGTGGTGTGTGAGGAGGATCCATTTGATGATGAATGCCATGTGTTTCACAAAAATCGTTGAACTCATTGCTGGTGTATTCTCCCCCTCGATCTAAGTGGGGTGTTTTGATTTTCCTACCAAACTCTATTTAAATAAGGGATTTGAAATTCTTGAAAGTTTCAAAATCTTTATCTTTTATACGAAGAAATTATATACACATTTTCCTTGAAAAATCATCAACAAAGAGCATAAAGTATTGAAACCCAGAGTAGCTAGGTCTTATAGGTCCACACAAATTGGTATGCACCAAGACACGTATTGCCTTATCCTGAAATGTACTATGTTTGAATGGAATTCTATATTGTTTTCCTACCAAACAAGGCTAACATTTATCTGTACTCTTTTTTAGAGGTGGCAAACCCCTAACCATGTTATATCAATGAAATATGTCAAGATAGCAAAAACTCACATGTCCAAGTATTCGATGCCATAGTTGAGTTGATGTTGTATCCTTAGCTACAAGTGTTTGATCATTTCGTTAAACAAATTCCAATTGAAACATTCTACCCATATTCGAAGCTTTTGCAACAATTTTTGAGCTTTGCGACTTATCTCAAATTAGGCACATCTTTTTACCACCTTTAAAATCAAAGTTAATTTTGAGATTATGATCTAATAATTGACTCATGTATAACATATTTTTGGTTAAACTAGGGACATAAAGAACATCTATAATTTTGCAACTATGTTTTCCAAGTGGTAGTGAAATGGAACCAATTCCTTCAACACTATACGATGTATCATCACCTAAAGAGACATGCTTTTTTGTGGGTGTTTTGCTCATTTTGAAGAACCAATATTTCTTTCTTGTCATGTGTTGAGTTGCACCCCAGTTGCCATACTAAATTTGTTTTGTAGAATGAGGTACTTCATTTGACTGTGTAGAATACAAGAAGTCATCATCATCAAATTGATCTTCCTGTTTGGCTACATTTCCTTGTTGAGTTAGTTTGTTCTTTGAATTTTGCTTATTTTGTCCATGTTTACTCTGTTGTCGACATGGTTTTGATTTTTTATTATCACTCTTCTTGCAACTTGACTATCCTTGTTGGAACATGTTGTACCTGTTAGTGCAGATTCACAGCACCCCCAAATGAGATCTAAAAGATATGCTTTTCTAAGGCAGACTCATTTGGTGTGATTGCATAACATTGAACTTTCCCCAAGGTGTGGGACCTTGCAAAATGGGAAAGCTCTCCAGATTGAAGGTTGGTTCCTTATTCCTCTATTTAGGTGCATACGTATAAACTTGCAAAGGGTCTGTTCTTAATCCTAATCTAAAATTTACCAAGGAGACAGGGATAAAAGGAATACAAAAATTAAAACAAAGTTAACCTATGAGGTGATGCACCAAAGGAATGATGAACACTTATTTTAATAATAGACAAAAACCAAAAAAATGCATACAATAAACAAGCACAGATAGCCAGATATATAATGGGAGACCAGATGAAAGCAAAAGAGATAAGAGAGGATCTAAAATCAATCACAGACATGTTTTATTGCTCTATAGATTGATACAGTCCATTACAAAGTAGGCAAGAGGTAGAAACATAATGCAATTTTTGATGGAAGGCATGAACCCCACAAATCCCTTTGCTAAGAGGAGAAGGGAGCCTGCAAAACAAAGAATGTCCAACCCTTTGCAATGAATCATGCCCCTGTATTTATAGATTCAACCAGAAGAAGAAAAGAGAGAGCAGCGGGAAAAGCAGGTTGAAGCTCAACCACCACTGTTAATGCCTCTGATGAAATCTCTCCCCAAATCCATCTTTACGGTATCAATCCTTGGTTCGGCGCCTTGAAGGAGGAGGAAATGGTGAAATAGATAAAATCTAATCTGGTTGTTGAGGAAAGAAGATCCTGCATTGAAATCTTGAAGACGTTTCCTCTATTTTTCTTTACCTAACCTCCTCAAAATTAAAGTTTCAGACCTCCATGGAATGGGTGAGGCTAAGATCTTTCCAACGACATCAAATTTGCAATATTTTGAGCCCTGAATTGAAAGATATGCCCCTTCAAAGTTTGTATCGGGTTTGTACAAGAGGGCAGGAAAACATCTTGAAAAAAAGGTCCCCTTTTGATATAGGACACGTGGTAGCCAGATTGGAATAAAAATCGGGCTTATGGGTCCACAATTTATCTTTTGCCCTTTCCTTCGATTCCCTGCTTGGCTTTGACTTGGGCCTGAATGCTGACTTTTTCCTTGGGAGGAGTTATGGGCCATTTTGCAACTTTTACCCCTTTTGATAACAAGGGGCAAAGAACCAAAATTTTCCCCGATGGTCCGCTTTCCCCTGGGATACGCGACAGTTTGACACTCGTTTAGAAATCTTTTCTCTATTCACCCCTTGAATCAACACCATACTGACACTTGGCATTCTCTACTTACACTTTTATACTTAGCCATTTTTGAAGCCCTTTTCTATCTGCCTTGTGACTTTGTTTCTTTTATGGGGGATCCTGGTCGATCCAATATTTGGCACAGGGGTGAAATATGGATAACAGTACCAACAATTATTTAACTTGTGTCCTTTTTGACCACAAATAAGACATTTTTGTTGGGATTTTTGGCCTTGTTGAGTGTTACCTTGCTTCAAAGGCTATTTACTAGACTTAGCTTGTTTCTTGCCTTTTTTATTAAAGTGTTTGCTCTCCAGTTTCACTAGTTACGGGAAATAACTTCCTCTTATTGTAGCATATTCACTAATTCCTCAAAAGTTGTTGTTTGACCAGTTATGTTTAAAGTGGTCACAAAAATCTATATGAAGGAGGAAGACTCTCAACACTATTGGCATAAGTGATGTGTTTGTTACTTCTTCCAAAGCTTGAAGTGATGCATGTAAAGTTGTCACTCTTCTAAAAAACATTTCAACTTTCTCAGTTGGTTGTATTTTCAAGCTCAATAGTTAACTCTAGAGATGAAGTATAATTTGTTTTTCGACTCATGTAATGTTTTCAAATTTTCCCAAGATTCTTTTATTGTTGTGGCCTCATGAATATGAGGTTGTACCTCATCTGAAACACTAAACAATATTATAAAAATTGCTTTTTGATTTACACGAAACATGTACTTTATTGTGTAGCATTTGTTACAGATCTTGTTAATGTACCAAAAACTACAGGCCATAGATTTTCAAAATCAAGTTGTGCGTGAATTTTTGTTTTCCATGCTAGATAATTATCACAATACAAAAGTTGAGAACTGGGCAAAAATAATTTAAGTGTCGTAATTGCGGCCATTGTGAAAACTAATAAATAGTATAAGAAAAATTGAACATTTCCCCCCCTTAAAGCATACACACCCCCCCAAAAATAATATTTTATTGATTTTTGGGATTTCTTTTTTTGCCGTTTACAATATTTGGCACTATCAATCGATTTACAACAATCAACAAATTTTAGTACTAATGACCAATTTTACAAAGTTTGGGAATATACTGAAAATACCCTGCTTTTACACATTATATTAACCTTTGGAATTTTTTACAAAAAATATATGTACAACAATCTCCCTAAACAAACTCTATTATTTTTGTATTGGAATCTAGAATTTTTCAAAAAAAGTTTCACGGTTTTTCATTGGAGGAATTTTTTTTATGGTGCTTTGAATGAAGGTTGCTCACTGTGCATAATAAGACCCTCCCAAGGCAATATTTTTTTGTTTTTGGGCTTTCTGGCCTCTTTTCCTTTACAAAATTTTCTCAAAACGACGTTTCGGATCAAATGGGACAATTTATTTTAGTCCAAACAGGGTTCTTACAGCTAAATTTAGAGGTTCTTTTAGTCGTTACTAAGTGACTTAGCGGGGGTTTGAGGCTACTAAATGTAATGGTATCCATTAAAACCAAATTGATCTTTAAATTGACCTCTAAATCTAGAGGTAAAAGAACTATTTTTTGTAATAAAATAAATTTTTACAGAACAATGAACAATGTCACCTTTATAAACGGAGTTGCGTCTAGATCTACAATGGCCTGCGATTGTGCTCTTTAAACTCAAATCTAAATTTTTTCTGCTTGATATTGGAACTTTAAAATCTGTAAATCTTCTTCACCTACAAATCAACTATGGTTCAGGGTGTGGATTTGGGTAGGGGTTGTGAAATGGCTGGGGGCTTCTATGGCTCCTCCTAGCTCTAAATTTTCTCTAGATCTCCTTAAACTTCCCTAAAACTTCCTATACTCTCCCTGAATCAGAATGCAACTCTGATACCAAATATTATTGAAAAAACATGGCGGAGCTTGAAATTTTTATTGATATGTAAATATGAATATTAATAAACAATGGAAAGAGTTGCAATGTATATATGCATTTTACAACTTTTATCAAGTCCATGAAAATGGATCAGATCACCTAAACTAAGTAATATGAAAAAATAACATATTGCCCCTCATTTCTACTAGTAACTATTGTTGGGATATATCTAGGTACACACATAATATAAGTTTCCCACAAACATAGGGATGAGACCCTATCTCATAGTTAACTAACAATTAATGACAACTAACACCTATTGGCTTAAGTTAAATTAAAAAATTAAATAGTTTAACATATTACATTTATTCAAATATCTACTAATGATGAATTATGATAAATTTTATTTCTAACACTTCCTCCATCTGATGTTGCTTTAGTTACTCAACAAATTTGAAATTGAAGCTTAGTTTGAAAATCCCCCCTCAATTTGAACTTGGAAAGCTTGAAAAACTAACTGAAAATGTAAGAAAAAAATCAATATTATTTTTTACACAGTGATCGTGGGTGATTAGAGTGAGTTACCGACAATTGGAAACAAAATTACTGGCGATCCACAAAGTCTCTATCAATCCACATGTAGAGTCATTGGCGATCAAGTAGAATTGACAGCGATCAGACATAGTCAACGACGTTTAGGTAGAGTCGACGACGATCCTTGTGTCACAAACCCAAAATTGAAATCACAATGACGAAAGCTCCAAAATTCTCATATCTACATCCTAAAGGCCAAGGTTTTGTCCTACAACAACTCTCATAACTTGACCTCACATGATCTGATACCATAAGATATAAAATTAAGTGTTTATCTAATCTAAAATAACAACAATTACATTAAATTATTGAGGAGAGAAACAAGAGACATGAGAGAATGTTACAAAGCACAAAATATATCAAAAACACTCTGATTATTATTCAATATTCTGGATCAATTACATAGTGAGTGAGCTTACAATGTATAAGAGAATGATCTCCTTAATACAAGGATTTAACTCTAGTCTTCAATCCCACAATATACTCACCTATCTCTCCTAGAATCACTCCCAAATCAAACAATATCTCATGCAACTCTAAATAGCTACGTGATTTGTTTATTCAACAAAATCACAACCAATATAATTCAACCTATGTTATTAATAATGAATTGTTTAATAACTCATATTAATAATATTACACTTTTATTTTTCTCACACAAAAATGATATTAGTATTACAATATTAATATCTCACTAACTCACTAACTCACCAATGTAATATATGAATATTACATTTAACTCTTACAAATAAATATGTGAGCACTAAGCTAAAGATTATTCCTAACACTCAACACCCCACTTTAAAAATTCAGCCCGCATCCCATCAATATCTTGTGTTTTACCACTTGTTAGATTCTTTATGCCTTGTTTGATGTTTTCCACCGAGAAAAAATATGTAAAAGTATTAATTATGGGAGGAATATCCTTCTGTTGAGACTGCTCATAGAGGATCCTTGCATACTCTAACCATTGAGCATCTGTGATATTATTTTCTCTTTATTTTTTATTTTAATGCATCTCCCTCCAAAAGCCTTTGGGATTGTATTTTCCAAGATAAATTAATTATTTCCTCCTCATATTCACATACCTTTCTTTTTTGTATTATACCAATTTCTCATATTTCTTTTTATTTTCTTTGTTCGTATCATTTTCCTTCAAAGCTCTCTTGTCAACCTTACGTTATTTGTCATACCACAGATTCGTTTGAAAAGTATTTGCAACTCTTTTTCTAGGCTTAGATATTTTGCAAGCACTTAATGCCTTGTGAATTAAAAGAATCAAAAAATTATTACGTACATAACCACTTGTTCCCTTGGTTGCCTTGCTCTCTATGTCATTTCTTTTTATATGAAATTATTGCCCAAGGGCAGCAATGAAGATTTCCTGATTTTCTTTATTTACAATGATTTTGTCTTATTGTTGAGTTGTCTTTTGCATGTGGTGAACTTGTTTTCTTTGGTGATGATTTGAGATGGTACCAAGCTTGACAAAGAGAGGTTTATGATCAGATTTTAGTTCGATAGGACAATCCCCTATTTCAAACTCAAGCAACTGAGAAATAGAGCTTTGGGAGTAAATGGCATAGTCCACTACACTTTGACCATTGTATGTTTTCCAAGTGATACTACTTGATCTAGGCCAAACCTTGGTGTCATTAAAAAGAACCATGTCATATAAGTTGCATAAGCCTAGAAGCTCAACCCTAAAATGTGTCACCCCTCCATTACCATCTTGAGACATTCTTTCCGAAAGCTGATCCTCTTTTTCACTAAGCCATAAAGGATTGCCATCCCAACCTTCTTCATTGCTCAACTGCAAAGATTGATTGTTTGCAGTCCTCATATTAAAGTTATCCATTAAAATTATTTCCCCTGAGGTACTGAACACATAAATTTCTTTTTTAGAAAAGTCTATGGATCTTTAGTATCTAGATTACTTCTATTATAAGTCTTTGAACTTTTCGGTTCAGAGTAACAAACATCCAATCTGATTGTTGCCTCATTATCTAATATTTTCAGCCATATGTATTGCTTATTTGGGTCCTCCTTTTCAACTTTGATGGTCTCGACCCATAGTTCCTTGATTAGCACTGTGATCCCCCCATGACCTTTACCTATTTCCTTCCCTTTGTTCCAAAATAAAGTTTTCTTGTACCCTTTAAATTCAGGGAATTTACAACCCTTGTGTTCGTGTGTTTCTGTAAGAATAATAATACATTTCCCCTCTGCTATGGGCCCTAATCTGGGTCCTCTTCTCCACAGATAACCCCCCCTGTAATTCCAACTTACTATGTGCATGGATTCCCGTGGGGCCCCAAATCCCTATTTCTTTCTTGACAATTGTTCGGCTTTCCCATTCCTCAACTGTGCCCATTTTCCCGCCTCTCTTGCCTCTTTCACTTTATCTCATTCCTTCTTTCGATCTTCTAGTTGGGAAAATGTCAAGTCTTCGTATATATATATGCATCTAAGAAGTCCCCTAATTTTTAGGATAACATGCTTATCTTCTACATTTCTTATGACAACTCGCTCGCACATGACGATCTTTCTGTCCTTCTATTGTCCTACCAATCATGTTGAATTGATGTTTATAACCTGTCCACTTCAGCTTGTCTTTAAGGAAGTCCCTTTCCAGAATGTCAGTTCTTTCCTTTTCACTGAAGTCTTTCAAACCTTTGATGATAATTTTTTTTGCTTTGTCTTGTTTGTCCCTCTCTTCATTTATATGTGTTTTGATGTATTTCTCTATGATTTTCTTTTTTTCAATTGATGATCCACTTACTACTTGTGACCAAGATTTGGACTCTTCTATTCGATCATTTAGTTGGTTTTCTTTCATTTCCATGTTTTCAATTACTGATTGAATTTCATTTATTTGTATTGTTTCATTCCCTTTTACCATTTTGAGGTTTTTATTTCCGGTTGTTTTCAAATGACCTAGATCTTGTTTTATAATGACTAACTCTTGTTGTCCTCTTTCCATGATGTTTTGAAGATTTAGTATTTGTTCTCTAAGAACTTTATTTTCTCTTTCCAACTTGTATATATATTATGCAAATTATTTTATCTCGTTATCTTCTTGCAGCCTCTTATTTTCTAAAATTCCAAGTCTCTCTTTCATGTTCATGAGCTCATTTACATACAATTCTGAAGATCACAATAACAAAGTAGATGTAGAGATATTTTGGATCTTGCACTCCTACCTCCCGTTCATCCTTATTTGCGATAGTCCTTTTTGTTTTTCTCGGTTTTGATTCCTCTCTACCATTCCTCTACATTGATTGTTTTCCTACTATTTAGTGTTCTTTGAAAACAAAGTTTCCTTTGTTGTTTGTTGTCCTCAGTTAAATCAAAGTGAAAATTTTCTTTTCAATTTACCTTAACTTTTTGGCCTGCCTACACTTTAGGATCCCCTTATATTATTTTGCATTCACAAAGACCAACCTTTTGTGTGTACCCATTGCATAGGTTTGAGAGTTTCCTGTCACGACTAGAATTTTATTTTCTGTTGATAAATATGCCTTTGAAATAGTAAACCTCGGTGACCCCTTGTTTAAGTTTCCTTTAAAACCCTCATGTTTAACCATGGATTGCAATGTCTTGTTTAGACCTATTTTGTAATATATAAATAAAAATTATGCAAGAGAATACATGGTTTGGTGGGTCTACCTGATCTTTTTGGCCTGTTCCTTAGATCTCACACCTACTAAAAAGGGAATCACGTATTTGTCTTTGTCTTATACCTCTAAACCTCTTACTGTGGCCACAAATCTCGGTCTCCTTTACCACCTTTCTCTCCTTTCTTGTGACACCTCTATAGATCATGTCGGACCCACGTTGTTGTTGAACTCTCCCCTCAATGTTGGGCCCACACCATCACTGGAGGACCTATGCTAATGTTATTCTCTGTGTATTGATGCATGTTTTCTCCTTTTTTCTCCTACCGATTGGTATTGATCACTCTTAAAACATTAATATTTACCAATGAATTTTTTTTTTGGTGTATAATAACAGTAAAGAGTTGTTCCCATAATACTTATTCAATCACATTGAGAGTTGTTCCCATGATAAAAGGATACCTCATTGTGAATATTTTAAAGCAGCAATTGTGATTGAAATGTACGATGTAAACACCGAAAGGGATATAGCGAAGAAGTAAAACTGGATGAAGAGAGACAATGGGAAAGGAAGATGGGTGTAGTAAATGGCATTAGAGGGTGGAGAAATGCATGGGAAAGGAAAGAGGAATGAGGAGAGAATGTGAAAATAAACTCTCTACGAAGAGCACACCATGATCACATATGAACAAGGTCTAACATCATTTGTCCACCAACCAAACAAATGTAAATGTAAAAGTGCACGACCGATATAATATTCCCTGCCAGTTTCAGTGTAATCACTACCGATCAATCTGCCATAGTGAATGTTGACATACGCTACAAGAAAGGACGTTGATCTTTGCAGTGCATGTCAGATAGAAGAGGTTGCAAATCCCTTTGGTACATGCCTTTTACACAATTAGGAAAAACATGGTTAATGCTCACATTTTTCAAATATTATACTTGGAGAATATATTTTCTAAGCAAGTTAACCACATAGATAATGTTGTAATGTGTAAACAATGAGAAAGATTGAGTCAGGGAAATTGAAGGAGAGATTTGTGAGAAAGGAAATATGTATTGGCTCCTCATTTACAGGAGACAAACACCCTATGTAAGTGTATTCAATCATGTGAATAGTGGAACAAAGAATACATTATTCATCTATGTGTTAAACTGGTCTATTTTATAATAGTTGTATAAGAGCAAGTTGATTAAGGATGAGAGACACTTTGATAAATGGGTCGTATTCATGTTTCTGTTTGTGTATCTAAATCTACACAGTTGCATACATAGTCTTTGCATGTTGACATAGTTCGTAGGTGTCAATAAAAACATATATTCTATCAATTTTATTCAAAATTGCCCCGCTATCTCCATCTATTATGTATTCATCTGAGCCAAGTTCTTTTTTAGTTCGCGCCCTTCACTCGTTAGATCTATCCTGATCCTATTTCCTGCGACCTTGCATTCCGGATCTTCAACCCTTTGTGCTATCAAACCAATTATCATGTGCCCTTTTTTTTTGTAACAGAGTGAATATTCATTGTCCATCACAATAAGAGTCATGTGAATTTCTTAAGAGCATTTTAGATCTATACGCAATAAATATTTTGCCAACGATAAGAATTCGACGCGGTGGACGTTGGACGAAAGGCCACTTTTTTGTTTCAAACGGACGTTATGATCACATATGAACAATGTCTAACATCTAATATAAGAAGGACCCAAATATGTATCCTTGATCATTTTTTAAAATTTTTTTATGAGTAGTGCATTAATTGAGGCACTATATTACATAGATTGTCACCATCTCTGCTCATGCTTCGAAGGAAGTATATAGCAGATTCACAATCACAATGAAGTGTACACCAAAACTAATGATCACCTTCAACTTAAGCAACTATGATCTTTTTCAACTACAATCATTTTTTGATATCAAATTGAAATAGAAACTAATATATCCCATTTTTTTTTCTTTTTTTATTTGGGTTCAATCCATAGCAATCACTGGATCCCACATTTTAAAAAAACTTTGAAAAACAGGCACTGCTAAACTTAAATGATGGTGCAATTGAATAAAGGCTTGTAAAAATTATTTACACTTTTTTTTTCCATTATTTCATTAAATCTTTACCTTGCACCTACCAATCAATCGCCCGGTAAAAAATACAGACTGCGTGAGACCTACTATGTTTTTTTATTTGTAAATAAGCCCCCATTCTAAGACGGCTGAAACATGATTTCCTCCTACCCACTCCCACGACGACCTCTCCATTGAACAAATTGATCCTGCAAAGTTGCACGAGTCAAAACCACTACTATTCATATCATTAATCTTGCACTACCACTCAGACTGTCGGTCTACAAAAATCATGATTAACATTCACAGTGGTAGACACTAACATGTCTACTCGATCACTTGCCAACACTTCTTAAAAATTAGCTTTTCACGATGATTTGATGGATGTCCATGCGTTCTTTTAATTCTCTTCTCTTTGAAGCATTTAGTCTAGTAGGTCACACACCCTATGTATGCTTCTAGATTTAGGAGACATGTCTCTTACGACACGTGTAAATGCATGTGTCGTAAGTGCTTTCTCCATAGTTTTTTGGCAGATATACATGCTTTCTTTTAAAGATCTTTTCCATAGGCTAGAAAAAATGCCAGCAAAGGTGAAGTCATTAGATTGAACACTCGTATTCTGCAAAACAACGAAATCTCCATTAACAAAGTGTTAGGTGTATGGTAAGGATAGTTTTGTACATCGGCGACCTAAGGAATCACGATCAGTGGTGCCTTTGTCGCATGTTAGGGCCTCCGCCCCTCCACAATCCAATTTGGACTACGCCATTCAATCTTAATTTAACAAAAATAAATATAATTTATACAAATAATAAATTTAAAGGAGTTAATCAAAACATTTACCACATAGAAATAAAATGAAAAAATTTCATTGCATACTTACAAATTATACATATTTAAATCAAAGAGTTATCTTAAAATATGTTTTGGGAAGCGTATGCGACCATGCGGAAGCACCGCTTAGGGGAGAGGACCCCATAATTGTGCAGGTACCAATGTATGTACATTGATTTTCACCATTGGTTGTTGAAAAAATGACTAATAGTTGTTCACTATTTGATTAATGACACTTTTAAAGAGCCAATGACAATGTGACACATAGGGCGCTCGGTCATTGGTACCTCTTTCAAATGCTTTATATTATTTTTTTTTCATTTTAAATCAATTCAAAAACTACTTTTTCCTCCAAATAAACACGTAAAACAAAAATAATGACGTGGCATGATGATACACTATACGATGATATGATTTTTTTATGTTGACAAGACCCCTACATATATCTATGTGCCCCTAAAATTAGGGTGCACGGTTATGGGGTCCTCTCCCCTATAAGGACTCATTCATTACATGTCTATAGTGACATTGGTGATCACATATCGAAATCCACATGATAGGAAGTGAACAATTCTAACACTCAATGACACCCCAAAGGAGGTTTTCTTGTCATTTCCTCAGACCAAGGTGCCCAGATCTTAGACGCAGGGGCTGACCCTGCAGGAATCAACGGCGAGCTATCCCTCTCCAGGTGCCCCAATCTAGCTATGACAGTCACATGAGCTGGACACTTTCGAATAGGCTCTAAATGTGAATGGTTTCCTCCTGCAATGTATCATAATGGTCTCCACTGACGTGACACAGTCTCGGCTGATTGTCATCAAATCAGCTAATTCCTTCCTAACCCTCTGTTATTTGGTATTAGGGTTTTAGCCATTTCATTGCTTATATTTCGGTTGGGTATCCCCAGTTTTCATTAGTTTATTACTAGTCCATTTATTCAGTGCAAACAATCCTTACAGTGGCCTCTCTATAGCATTAGATTTACTTCTCCCAGAATATGTATCACATTGTCAAGTTTAATCATGCTTGGTGAACCCAAACTCTTTCACACTTAGCGATCCTGCATTCTTCCTCTGATCATGGCTCCTCAAATTCCTGCAAATTTATTTGTCTAAATTTACCTAAGACTTGCATCCTAAATTTGAGGATGTTACTGCAAAAAACGGTTATGATGCACCATGTAGATCTCCCGGTTAAGGATATGTCATATGCATCAAGCGGAGTGTAATCATTTGTCGAATGTTTATTACTACGATGATCCCTAGTCGTCGTTGATCCTCCATACTATCATCGATATCTTCGACATCTTTGACAGGGAGTCAATTCATAGCTTTACCAAAGCTTCTTTATTTCAAGAGGGGAAATTAAGGCTATGGAATCCACAATTACTATCTCTCAAATCTTAGAAATCAATTAGGTATCTTAATTGGTAAACACTTCTAACATATTCATGTTTGTTCTCCTTCTTAACATCTGGCATATTCGCTTTATGTCTTACTGACATGTCACTCAGGGATAGCTACAATGAGCCTCAAGGAATAACATTGTCAGATGCCTCTCACCTTTGATCACAACTACTAACCAATATCAACATTCTTACTAAGTTCTCTAGGTCATCGCATTGATCACTTTAATCCCGCCTACTCATTATGTGCAATGCCTTGTCTTATTCAGCTGGATGCAAAATATCAAGGTCATCCCTATTACCATTATCGTTCGAATCAATGGACATAATGAAAATGATTATCTGGGAACTTTACAGGCCGAATAACTCCTTTAAACATCTTGAGCATGTAGGATCTTCCCTGATCTCATTCACATCACAATATTCTATTGCTCTGAGCATCTACAGTCCTTGCTGACATCTCAATGGGAGCTCCTAAATACTGACGAGCATCATGTTATCACTTATATGGTACCCTTCTGTTCAGCTACTCAAATGTCACCTAGCTTAGTCCACTCCACATCCTCTTGTGGATTAGTTGTACTTCCACTGTAATTTATCTACAACATTACGACAAGTCCATATAAGCAACCTCCTCTAAAGATCTGTTCAATCCTGGCCTCCACTCAAGTAAATACTATAGTCAACAGATAACCACTTCGTTACACAAGGCAAGCACACTCTAGCTGATATTCCATGACCGAGGGGTATCTCTTCCATCAAAGCCATATGGGACTTGCGCTTGCTTTCGTCAATTGGGGTGTGGCGAGTTTGATGTCGTTTTTTACCCAATTTCAACACTATCCTGTCCTATAGGGATTTTGAACCACTTTAGCATATTTTGACTGAAAGCTCCAATGCACTTACCATTCAAGCTTGAGGGGACATGACAAAAATCTGAAATCATCCATCTGCCCTCGTATCTAAAAAAATATGTGTATTACATATTCATCACATAAACAATCCAACATCCTACTAAAGATCCACTCATACTTTGTACAGCTACAGCGTAGTCAATCAAGAAGTTGTTGACCTCATTGACACACTCATTGTGCTAAGGTTCACACTTTGCACTTGTTACATGGTAATGTCTTGCTTTACACATGAACCCCACACACTGCAGCTCTAGACATCGCGCGTCTTCGCCATATTCTAGAACTTTGCATCCTACGAGTTTTTTGAATCCTACATACATTAGACACAGTACTACATCGTAGGCAGCTAGTCAATATTACACACATTTTCATCTTACATTTTACATCAAAATACAGCTTACAGTATTCCAAAGACAACGCTAGTCTTGCTACCAATTACTCACCGCATCTACACATCTTAGGTCATCTACGCATTCGTTGAGTATTACATTCGTCATACATTCGTTGCTTACGAACATTCGATGCATTTTACACATTCGTGATTCTACGCGACTACACTCATTTACCTAATGACACACTCTAGTCACTACTTTCCATACTACTAATGTTGAGGGTATTACATCACAAATGGACCTCGTCACCCTATACACATTCAGTCATTCAATATTATAACTCATGTGACATACATATAGTTATTATTGATTATACACTAATTAGGCTAATAGGGTCACTTATTCTAGTTATCATCTATGTGAATAAGGAGACATTGGTATCACTAATTCACTTGTATCATTCTAGTTGTTATTACTGGCTTTTAGTTTGCTACATCACCACTCCTTGGGGTCTATTCACGGCTGTCAGGGGATATGGCGGGGTTGCTTGTTTAGTCATGGACACCCTTCGGAGCAGGACTTCTATTACCGCATGAGGATGAGTATGCCTGCATCTCTGTGGGTTTGGATCAAACGTAATTCTCCCCTCCTAAGAGACATCTTTATTGCGGTCATTGTTACTTCCCTCCAGACTTCCTCTTCATTTTCTATACTCACAACGGACCAGATGGATACCCCTTCTTTGACCTCTATGCTGGTATATCTCAGTTCTCGGGCTCTGGGGAGGTCATTATCTTGGGGGACTTCAATGCCCGTACCAAAAATATGCAGATTCCAAGGCACGACAGGATCGACGATGTTCTTTGCACCTTTGAGGTGGATCCAGAGTTGGTTGGCTTCCAGCGAGATTCTGAGGACACGACAGGGCCCCTGACTTCCTACGGTCGACATCTTCTCCAATTAGGGGAATCTCATGACCTACTGATCTTGAATGGCATTCCTCGCTTTCCCGAATCCCGGTTCTTCACTTGCAGACCCTTTGGTGGTGGGGCTAGTGTAGTTGATTACGTCATGGACTACCCCCGACTTGATTCCTTACATACACCACTTATGTGTCTCCCCCATCCCTCTGGCTGACCATGCGACCCTCTCCTTTTCCCTCGAGGCTATACCCCCCCATGACCCCACCCCCTCCCCTTGTATATCGCGTACTATTTGGAAATTTGACACAGGGGATCCTGACACCTTTTCCTCCTACCTTTGTTTGCTTCTCCCCTCCATTCCCAATTTCACCTCTCTTACCTCGAACCAAATGTTTAATACCCTCTCCTGCGCTATTCATGAGTTGGCCATGAGTTCCTTCCCCCACGTTACTCACTCCACCTTTTGTTATGGTACATGCCCTATGAACAAATGGTATGACGAGGAATGCAAAGCCTTCCACCGGAAACTCCGCTTTGCCTTCCTGCATGCCCTTCCCTCCTTCCCCTCCTTGAAGTCAGCCTATCGTCATCTCCTTCGACATAAGAAACACACATTTATCTCTCATAGGCGCTGTGTGCTTCATTTGTCACTTATCCACTCTCCTAAACATTTTTGGCCCACCATTCTTCCCCGTCATTCGCCTTTACCCCTGGACCTTGATCCCAATTCCATGTTCACCCATACCTCCACTCTTTATGACTTCCCTGGCCAGCCCCACATCCAGGTTCATTCCCCTCCCTCCCTTTGCCATATTTTCACCCACACCAATGTGAGGAATGCCATTCTTGCTATGATTTGCAGTAAAGCAGGGGACGAGGAAGGGTTTCATGCAGAACTCTTCAAGTATGGTCGGAAGATGCTCCTCAGTTATCTTGTGGACCTCTTCAATCAGGTGGTTTGTATAGGTTTCCCAGTTTCTTGGTCCCACCACATCATCCACCCCATACACAAGTCGGGGCCCACTTCTGACCCCAACAATTACAGGACTATCATGGTGGGTCACACATTCTCCAAGCTTTATGCTATAGTTCTTCATTTGCAGCTTTTTGAGTTCCTCGATCAGTACCATTGCAGAGCTAGGGGGCAGGCGGGCTTCCGACCGACTTACCAGACTATCGACCACATCCTCACTCTTCGGGATCCTCACTTTTCAGGCTATCATCGAAGAGGCTCACCACTGCTCTTCCAGAGTTTTCTGCTGTTTCGTGGATTTTTGGAAAGCTTTTGATTCTGTTCCACGGGAAGCCCTTTTCCGCAGGCTCAGAGATATAGGCATTTCCGAGACTCTTCTTACAACCATCATGTGCCTTTATGAGGAGGTCCTTGGCCGCCTTCGCACCTCTGTTGGCTTGTCCGAACTTCATCAGGAGTACCATTGGCGTCAAACAGGGCTGCCCCCTCTCTCCTACCTTATTTGGGATCTACATCGATGAGCTTGAGGACTTTCTCAGGGATCACATACAGGAAGGTGATGGGTGCCTTCTACATCAGGTTCTGATTTACATCCTCCTCTTTGCAGATGACATAGTTCTCCTTGCTTCTTCTGCAGAGGGTCTCTAGAGGCAGCTGGATGCCTTAGCCCTTTTTTGTGATCATAGACAACTGACTGTTAATCTTGGGAAAACCAAAGTTATGGTTTTCAATTGTCTGAAGACTTCAGACCTCCACTTCTTCTTTAAGGGTGTGGAGATTGAGATCACTTTCTCTTATACCTACCTGGGGATTCTTTTCTCTGGACCTCGTTTTAGCCTCCGTCCTGCTCTCCAACCCCGGGTTAATAAGGGGTATGGTTCTTTGGCGATTCTTGAGAGACAGTGTTTCTGCCACCACTTTCAAGACATTCCTTCCAAGATGTCCCTCTCTGATTCACTAGTTAGGCCCACGGTTCTGTATGGTTCGGAGGTTTGGGGTCCCTCTCTTTTGGACTCAAATTGGGCCACTATTGAGCGCGTTCAGATCCTCATGCTTAGACATATTATCAGGTGCAAAGAATTTGTTCCTCACAACATTATACTTGCTGAGTTTGCGGCTTGCCCTTTTCGTTTAGAGACCATCTTCAACCTTGTGTTGCTGTTGCACCGTATCCGGGGTTTTCCAGCTCTTTTGTTGATAGGGACAGGTACATTTATCTTGCCTACTGCTCCTCTGAAGCTATTGCATCCTCAGATCACAGTATACGATCTCGTTGCTGGTATGCCTGTGTTTCACGCCTCTTCGAGTCCATTGGCATCCAGATGGACCATCTCCCCACCCTTTGGCTATTCTCTGGATGCCCCTGCCCATCTCCTACCCAACTAATAGGACCTTCATAGGATTATCAGAGATGATATTTATAGATAGTTCATCCAGCACACCTGGACCAACCCCCTAGGGGGGTTGCGTTCGAAGATGTCACTCTATGCGGCACACTTTCTTGAGATCCATGAAGGGGTTATTATTAGACCCATGTACATTTCCCAGCATTTGTTATAGGTCCTTCATATCTCTCTAGATCAGTTTAGAGTGGGCTCACATTGACTTTATGTGGAGACTGATCATCACTTAGACCGCTCGGAGCGGAATTTTGTGCTTTTCTCTCTCCAGGAGGTTGAAACATAAGAACACTTCATTTTCTAGTGTTTTGTTTACTATACAATTTGTGGGAGATTCCATTTCCTATTTCATGAGCTTCCTTCCTTCACAACTTTCTTCAAAAACTATGATCAAATATGTCTTGCTCTCTACCTTCAGGAGGACCTTAGTCTTTGAGACAAGATCCTCCACCCACTTCCTAGACGGATGAATATTAGACTGATCACTTCTTTCTTCCCGGTGCTCTCCCCGGTGAGGGGGGCCAAGCGGCACTTTGTCATGTGTTTGGACCCCCAGTCCAGGTATCGTCAAGGTCTTGAAACTTCTGTTTCTTCCACCAGAGGCTCCCTACCCCAGGCACGTATTCAGTGCCCCTCCGCATAGACAGTCGACCCACCAGGCTTACTAAGAGGCACCGCCTTCCTCCCGGACGTCGGGTCCCCAAGCATTCTACAGGTTCATCTTCTGGTCATCGATGCACCGCGAGTTACTCCCATCCGGGCTTGAATGTTAGGTGATGTTGTTGGGGGTGTTGCTCCCTCTTCCGCTCCCCCCCACACCGTCATCTCTTTCTTTTTTGTTTCTGGTTTCTCAGCCTCTATTGTTTCCTTCTCTTCATTTGCTTCTCTCATTGTATTTCGGGCGACCCATTTGGGTCCTCTTGCTGGGTTTGTATGCTTTGTACTTTGCAGTCCCATTGACCTACTTTTGTGGTCATTTGTTGGACATTAATAATATTATCTTATCTTATCTTCTATAATAACTAATATATTATTACCCACTCTCATAAATTCGTGATTATTACTTACTAGTTCATTGACTAGTGAATAATATATATACCTTCTATTTAATATATTTTTAAATATTACCGATATTTGCTTAGATATAATCAATAAAAAAAACAATATTTGCTTAGATATTTATTCACACATAAAATATAATTTTATATGTGATAGAACACCACGACATATACCTAATATTTAACCACAACTTTTGGATTCCGACGATTTCTTCTCGACAATGCATTTATAGGTCTGCCCGCTGATTCGACTAATTGCGAATTAAATGGATGTAGTTTGTCGAATGCGGTGACTTAGCCTGCTACTATGGTCCCATTTGTGGTCATTGTGATTTTTTTAGTATTTATGGCATCTATGTTGTCAGTCTCGTATGTTTAAAATGTGAAACACAATTATCCAGTAGTTTTGTGGAAAAAAAGCCTCATATGTTGTTGGTCATTATTTAGTTACGGTGAACATTTCAAAAATAAGTGTATCTTAAAACATGGTACAAGACTTAATTTTTTATTTTTGTGGCACATCTCTTACTTTATTATCGGTGTCTATTGTTTAACATGGTATTAGAGCCACGATGATACTCGATTGAAGGGTTTTATTGTGGGCATGATAATGATGATAACATGAGATGATGCTTTGTTATTTACTTGTGATGGATTAAATCATGTTTGATAGTTCATGATAATATGCTTGTGCCGTTGTAGCTGCATCTTAATTTTGTGAAGGCCGCAAAAGCCTTTGTTAATAGTGATAAATTGTATTTAGGTTCTAAGCTTGTAATACTTCAGGCGGTTCTCACTACCATTGGACTACCTTTATTTTGTCAAATATTCCAGTTTTGTTGGAACCCTCTAGACATTGGTTCATTGAACTAGGAGGGTTCTGTTGTAATTTTCTATCATATTTTGATACTAGCAATTGCACGTTGGTTCTGTAATGGGAACATGAAAGGGATGTGTGGAAGAATCTACCATATGATGAATGAAGTTAGGGGGAAGGAATAAAGTGAAGATGGAGAGGGGCGGTGGTAGGAGCAATTGATGGCTGCGGAGAAACGTGGGAAGAGTATATGACGGGACAGTATGGCGGAAGGGAAAATACATAAACATGAATTCCAGAAAGAGGAAACAACGAAGGGGAAGGAAAAGGAAGCGGTGTTGGATGTTGGGAACATGCGATTATATATGGAAAGGAAGAACAAACGCCTTTATAATCCTTTTCTTAGTCTTGTGAAAGTATTAAAAGCAATTACTTTTTAACAAAAAGTAAGTTGGGGCTAAAGAAACACTTTTTATAGAAGTGGGAATATACTCAAGAAGTGTTGAGGGAGTATTGAAGAGCCTCCTCAGTGCTTGCCTAATTTTTTAAAAGAGGTCCAAGAGACATCTTAGGGTAACATTCGCAAATGCAAAAAAGGATGCAAAATAGATGCAAAAGGTTTTTAAGGGAGGGGATCCTATACACTAGTAGGTGCAATGCAATATCAGAGCCCTGTCTTATTTAAAGTGACTGTTGATATCAATAGTGGCCTGACTTCCAAAGTAATTTATGAGATATGATTTACCAGTCCCTACAGTACCTTGAATTATCAACCTCTAGAGATAAGTGGAGGGCAACATGAAAAGGGTAGTATCCCAAAAAGCCTATATATTTATCAAATGTTCAGGCGACAAAGGAATAGAAGCTGGCATGGAGTTTGACTGATTGAAAGGGACTTAAACAGTTTCCTTGCGTGTTGCAATGAAAGATGGGCCGATATTTTGTAAAGTAAAAGGAACATGATGCTCAAACCAATTGTTATGTTTGTCAAATTCCCGGTGACCTAGCATGTGTAGATTATCACGGGCCATGTGATTTCTGGGATGGAGTGGGGAAAGAAGCTCCCATTCATCCACTAGAGTGGAAGCCCCACCCATTTCATCTTCAGCAGTAGACTCTTCTCCTGTAGATTGGTCGGGTATGATGGGCTCTCGAATGACATGCCAAGGTTTATAATTTTTCTGCAAAAGCTCCCAATTAGAAATAATCTGTTTGTATGTGATCCCTATGTTTGAAGAAATGTTGCGGAATGGCTTGTATAGGAGTTCACTTCAACAAAAAATTTCAAAAAAGTAGATTCTGGAGTGGGAATTTGATAAAATTTGGGGGAGACATGGACAATTGCAACGACAAGGCATGACTTCCATTTGTCTCTAACATGTTGTTTGCTGAAAGACCAAGATCGGGCAGCCTCAATAAGTGAAATAGACTCGATAGTTGATGGTTGTTTCATGTACGCATCAAGAAAGTGAGACGATTCAACGCTCTTTTCGTCTATTTGAGCGACATGCCGCAATACTTTTTTCCCTACATTCAATGAAATATAAAAGATATGAGGGAAAGAACAAGAGGCTAATTTTTGCAACATGTGAAGAGGTTTTGATGTGCATCATATCAAGTGGCTCAACAACACTCTCGGTTAGCATTCTTTGAAGGCAAGGCATCCATAGGTGAAAGCAATTGGTGTTGGGTGTAACCATCAAAATTTTTGAGAGCTTTTGATGGTAGGTTTTTGATCTCTGCTCTACCTTTGAAGCATATTTTGCAATGTATTTCAACACATCATGTTGGGAAAGTACAAACTGATAGTCAACATTGGCTCTCGAAATCGATAGTATGGTTTGGTTGTGGATGTTTAGCTTGTTGTCGTTCCTGCAAAGTATATATATTGAACCTTCCCATCATTGTCAATGAGTAGTTCTGACTAGGTGCACACTTCCCATGGGGCATTGTATCGATAGTGGAGGCCTGTTTGTTTTTTACGCAAGCACGTTTGTTTTGGGCATTCAGTGTGCCGTTGGACACAATTTAGTTGTTCTTCTAGGTTTGAGAGAGGAACGACAACTAGTATCTACGATGCGTTCAAGAGGCAAGGGTCATCTTGGATACATTGATGAATATATTCTGGCTAGCGGGAAAAAAGATGGGGGTTCCATGTAAAAATGAATTGGTCAAAGTAGTTTTTTCTTCGTTTATAGCAAAGGGGTTTGTCTATTCTAGTGTGTCAACATTAGGGGAATTTTGAAGCCACAAGAAGCCATGCACATGTGCAAAACCTCGGTGTTGCCACTCGTAATTGAAAAGTGGAGGGCAACCCATGTGTCAAGGTGTTTTGACTAGTGTAAAAGAAAAGGGGGAAAAGTGTACTTGTACCAATAGTCACGGGCGCCAAGGTGTTTTTCCAAGAATTCTTCATGAAATATTGTGATTTTTTGGTGCAAGTATGCAAAAACACGATGAGGATTGGAAATAATGTTAAGGTTCTTCCATCATTGAGCACCCTGAGGGTCTACGCGGGTGTTGCTAGGCATAACACCATGTAGGTCTGGTCACTTAGTGTTTGCTGTACTTAGAGTAAAGAACAATGTAGGGGACCTAGTTGTTCATCCATGTTAGAAACCTTGCCTCTTTGCCTTGACCACAAAGAATGCATCCCCTGAAGGTTGTTTCCGAATTGCATCAAGCTTTTCGGGAGGCTATCTTTAAGGGAATCACGAAGCCTTTTTTCGGAGAGCCATTATAGTTGCAAGGAAGGCATGTTGGATATCCTGTTTCATGAAAATGACTACTGTAGCTTGGCTTCAGTGGCTTAGATGAGATTAAGCAAGAAATACCCGAACCTTGGGTGGCTACCAAAATGATCATTGTAGTAGCGCATCAAATGCATAGCGTATTCGTGAAGCTGAACTTCCCTCATGTGAGCTTGTTTAAACATGGCTTTCCCTATGGGAAAAAAAGTTGGAAATGCCATGGAAAACAACCCTTCAGTGTTGTATTCATTTATAGGAGAGAGACCAAGTTTTGGCCATAGCAAAGAGAAGGGAGAATCATGGGCCGATGCATGCAGGAAACATTGAATTTCCTCTTGCTTGGTACTTATATTAGGAAGTGTCGGTATAAACAATAACAAGAGATTGGTTATATTAGGGGAAGTGCAAGTATCAGAGCCAAGTAATTCTGAACTGTCTTCTTGCGGCACGAGGATATCCAACTCAACAAATGTCAACAAGGAGAAGACATTTGTGTGTTCAACGGGTAATGAAGATAGAGTGTTGTTGTCAATCAACACATCTTTGTAATATGAATCATGGGCCATTTTAAGTTGTAGGGCTTCCTAAATACGTGACCTGCTCATATGGATATCATATTTTGTCTGTTTTGGTCATTTCCTTTCTAGAAGCAAAATGTCTAACTCTCCTAGACATCTCGACAAGTATTTAACAATAGGTGAAATGTTTTGGGAGAAGTTGATAGTGTGCCCTGTGTATTTGTATTGTCCACTGCATGTTTGATTGACGTGCAACATTGGATTGACTCTCGCGATAAGCATTTCCTCAACTTGAGTCAAGCATTGTAAAACACAAGGTTGATGACCAGGGTTTGTGTTGTTCCAAAAGGGGAAGCGGTGCCCGTTTTTCTCGAATTTGCATCCATTGCAAGTGTACAAGCCTTTAGACATTCTTCCTAGCATTCCCGGGTAGTTCTCCAAACATACATGACAAGTGTGGGCATCGAACAAGAGATCTATCCTTTTTCGAAACTTGCATTGTGCTTCGAAAAAGGATGAAGGCCTTTGGGGAAGATGTTTTGCATGTGAGGGGAAAAGAGAGACATTGCTTGCTTGTAGGTGTGGCATTGGTGGCAAGACTTGGGCAAGAGTAATGTGAATGACCTTCGACAGGAAATTGCCAACAAACTATTGTAGGGTTTGTGACATCTTCGAAATTGTTGGTGCAATAGTTAGAAGAGGATGCTTGCCAAGAATCTTGAGCGACAAAGGTTTATAAAGAATCAAAGGCGTTCTCTAAACACCCATTTTGTGAAAAGGCATTTGAAATTGGGATAACCCCTAGGGAGCAACTTGGCATAGAGATTCCAAGGCTTGGGGAAATGTTCGACAACTTGTTTCGTTGTTGTAAGTTTTTAGAGAACATCAAAGGGTTTGAGGTAGATATCATCAAATTTGACAGTTGTTTAAAAATGTACAAGGATTAAAGGATGACGCCTGCAAGGTCTACCTGGTTCCTTACGGGTATGATATCAACGACGTTGCTCCTCATTAATGCAGGGTTCTATTTTGCGCATATAGTTCCCGTCTTCGGGCCCTTGTTTGTGGAGTCGGCATATAGGCATCACTTAGATCCTTTGGCAATAGATCGGTAGGAAAATATGAAAGGAGTAAGAAGGAGGCATTTAATAAAACACAATAGTCTTAGAAAGAATGTTTTCATGAAAAACATCTCATTTTTTTCTCGTAGACACAATAGTTATTGTAATTGCAAACATTCTTCAAGAGCATGAAATAAACAAACGAAGAAGCACATATGTAATATATATTTTTGTTTCTCTTCATAATTGAAGAAGACACATAAGGAGGGCCTTTATACTTGCCAAAAGGGGCCAATCCCAGAAATACAAAAGGAAGAAACATTCTCTAGAGTTAAATGATTGTATTTGGGGAAAACGGAAAGTTGTTCATAAGTACAAACAAAGTGAAAGAGCAGACCTTCAATAAACTAAATATAAAAGATAGAAACAAAAAAAGATGATGTATTGGCTATGGAGGAAATGAGTGCCAAACAACACTAGACAAACTCTATGGGAGAGCCTTTTTTCTTTGATTTCAAGATGACACATTTCAATTGGGTTTTTCCTTTATAGCTTTCTTGCTTGATTGAGAGAGTGAAAAGAAACTTGAGTCCAACGTCATCTACAAACAGGAAGTGCAACTCTTCAATTGTGTGAAATATCCCTTGTGGGATACCACTTAAAAATGCACCAACAAAATATAAAATTGCAGCAAACATAAATTCTGATTTTTGCAGATTTTTAATAGCTAGGGCAGCGAACTGAAGAAAATTAATCTTTCAAAATCCCCACTCAAATCACTTGAAACTTTTAGGAGAGCTTGCTAATATTATAAAGAACATAAGAAAACTATTTTTGGAATTTTTGGAATAATATAATGCAGCCAGAACATTACAGAAAGCCCTAAACAGTGGTAAAAACTTTAAAAATTCGTAACTTCTCCAAAAAGCACGATAAAATTATGAAATTCTGGAAATTACATATACTAATATGGAGAATGAAACCCCAACCTTTCAGATCTAAAAATGGCTAACTAGAAACCCTCCAAATAAGGGCTGCAATCTCCAAAACAAGTCGCCCCCTTTGGTAGATGGTCAAAACCCTTTGGAAATCCTCTATAAATGATGCCAAACCCTGTTCTTATCGTTGCCGTAAATTTGATCTGAAAACCCTTTGATTTTCTCCACAAAATGTCTCCAAAACCCTCAAAACCCTTTCTCTGAAACCTCTGAAAATATCTCTGTAAATCAGCCCTGAAAACAACTCCATAATGACAAGCTAGGGTAGATCTCTCACTACCGAAGAATGCCCTGCTAGCTAGGGATGAATCTCTCACCACCGAAGCTAGGGTTCTTGTGGGATTTCACTCCACAAGCTGTAAATTTGCAAGCAACAGTTGCACATGAAGGAAAATAATTATGTATGCAAGAATGACCTTTCCTTTTTTCTTCCAACTCCTTATATAATTTTTCCCAAGGCAAAAGAGCCCCAAAAAGCCCAAGTTGCATTTTTCCTTTGGAAGGGCCAATAAAATAAAAATAACTTAAGTTACTTTTCCCTTTTTAAGTCGCCATGGCCTAAAAGTGACCCCCAACGCAAAATTAAAACATTAAGTGTCATGTGGCCCCTTCCTAATGACAAAACATAATAACTAGTCCCTCCAAACACTTTACGCTCATGTCAATGGAGAATTATAACAAAATAGACTAGATATTCATACCCAATAGCTCCCAACATCCATAGCCTCTTGGGTATGACCAAGGCTTGCACTCGAATTGGCCCTTAGGCCTTTGGCGTAGGAAAGGGGACATTACATTGTGATCCCCATGATTGATTCACAAGTCTTGTCAAATGTAGGAATTGCCTGGAGCTCCCCTGTACTATCCTTTAGATCAAACCGGAGGGCATATCCATAATCGCAACTCTCCACAATGTTATTGCATTTAGAGTAGAACCACAGACCATTGTGTTTTTCTTGGACTTTTTCTTGCATTGTCTGTCACCAACCATACGAGGGAAAGCTATGTAAAATAAGTTGCCCTTGCCCATGATAATGTTTATCACTTTAGCTTCGACTGTGGCCCATTCATTATTATCAAAGTTCCCCATATGTAAAATCTGTGAAATTGTTGCAAACGCAGCCATATTTTTTTTAGGGCCCATAAAGTTATTTGTGACAAAGTGGCATGGAAGAAAGGAATTCTCTGAGGCAATCCGTTCACGAAGCGTAGACGCTTCCAGAATGGAAGGTTGACGAAGCATTTGGTTGTAGAGATGGTGTCGATTGTAGAACCATTAAAAGCAAAAACCCAACCAACATTTATTGTCAGAACAAGTAGCTCTAGCATCGAAAGTATCCCTGCAAGCTCTTTGCTCAGATCATCGAAATGTTACCCCCACAAAGTTACATAAATACTGAAGCCAAACATGTCTCGTAGTTGTAGTGATCTTTTGATAGTTCTAGACTTGTCTCTACGACGTATAGTGGAGCACGATGGAATGGCCATAACAACACCTATTAAATCAATCATAGAATCGATAGGGACATCATGTATATCTTTTATCTAGGTAGCCGGTACGGGGGTACGGTATGGGTACGAGTACGGGTACGGGGATCCGGTATGCTGATACGACAATTTTTTTGGGGGCTCGAGTATGCTACTTGAGTACGACAATACAATATACATATAAAATATTAAAAATATTTTAAAAAGTAACAAGATAAGCAAAATTCCAGCCTTACACATGCATAAATTAAACAAATTATTAAATAAGTGAAATAGCCACAAAAGTTAAAACGTATTGATAATTCAATGCATTTTGTCATGATATTCATTGTTTGAACTTATAAGCAGTACATTGTTCAAATCAAAATGTTACAATGTAACATTGTAAGCACAAAAATGAAGATACATCAACATTCTAATAGTCTAATGGCTCTGCATCTTCTCCAATGTCTTCAATGAGAGCATCACTACCATCACTTGGTTCATTAGAACCACAAACATCAGAAGTACAACCAAAACCATCAACAATGCCGCTCCCGCTAGCCCCACTTTGTAGTTCATGCAAAGTACTGTCTAGGTCCGGGTCTAGCAATGAAAATTGGGCAATGGAAGCATCCAAATTTGGAGTCTCTGGGTCTATATCCCAACACTTTGTTGGCCCTTGCCTGTACTCATCCTTCTTATGTGATATAAGGTGCAGGTTAGAATGCACAAAGACCAAATCCTCCCCCTTTTTTGCTCCCAACTTGTTGCGGTTAACTGAGTGGATAAATGAGTATGTACCCCAATTCCTCTCAGCTGAAGAAGAACTCGCAACCTATTGAGGCAAGTCGCAAAGTCAATGCAAAATTAAAATTTTAAATTTATAAAAGTAAAAAAGAAAGTTAAGAAATTAAAAAAATTAAAATCTTACTTGTGATAAATCTTTTATTGCAAGTGGCATGAGGTAGGTGTATGCTTGTTCATGGAGGTACCGCCATGAATAGGCATCCATCTTGTATTTGTCACGAAGAGCGCTAATGGAGTGATCCCTGGAGGATATGAAATTCACAAACTCACCTTTAACCATGTCTTCTACTTTTGGATCTGGGAAGATTCTAGCAAATGTCGCCTTATACCCCTCACTAACTTCAACATCCCTATATGGTGGGACCCTCCTAGGCAAAGAAAGGATCTCTGTGCTATAGTATTTTGGAGTCAAGGCAAAAGCAAGAAGATGCAATGGAGTAGTCCTTTTGTTCCACCTTTCAATGAGATGTGACTACACTTCCTTGAAGGTCTCTATAGGATCTTGCTCTTTGGCATTTATGATGGTCTTAATTGACTCAATCATTGAGTCAATTCCATCATAAATCTCACCCATGCATGGATGATCCATATCAATAAATCTCAACATACTCACGATGGGCTCAGTAAAACTGAGCAAGTAATCCACACGATCCCACCATGTGTCATCTAGGATCAATAGTTTTACATTTCTAGCCCTCTCACTGTTTGCTTGCCTCCATACACTCCAAAGGTCACTGATAACCATGCCACTCAATGCCGCTCACACTTTCACAAGCCGTCTCAAGACGAGCGTGTGAGAGGCAAATCGAGTCTCAACAACCTAATAAGAAATCAAAAGAAATAAAATTAAGACAAGTAAATTTAAAACATTCAAAATTCTACAAATGACAAACTTATAAAATTAATTTGATGAAATCATAAAAATTAATTTTAAAAACTAATAATTATTTAAAAAAAAGAATGTTACAGGTTACCTTCAATAGCTGCAATGTCAAGAATCTACGAAAGAAAAAGAATAGTAAACAAAATTATAAAGCCATAAACACAATCATTGAAATGCACAAGAATGACGATGACAATACTTACAATTCATTTTGTATCTCTCTACAAAGAAATTTGCGCAAATGCATAATGGAACTTCCCTAATTTTTTTTTGCAAACCCTGCTAGCAAATTTAGAGGGGAGGGCAGGCTGAAAGTGCTCCCCATCAAAAAGTTGAACACAATATTGAATTTCAGAGCTCAACGCCGAGTGCAGGGCGCACAGGGTCAACAATTGCAATGATGGTTCTACACCCACACATCCTTCAATCAATTTCAAAACTCTTCCTTTTTTCAATATTGTCTGCATTGATTGGAGAAGGGCAAAAGAAGCAGAAAGAGCTACAAAGCTATCACTCGGGGTTAAATATGTAATTAATGATTTATTTGGGAAAAAAAATGAGAAGAGAGAAACAAAGGATGTTGCCTTAAGGTGTGAAAAGAATAGGATTTATCACAATAAAGCAAGGCCAAATATCATAGCTTAAGAAGCACAAATAATCTACAAAATGTAAAGCAGGTTTCACTTTTGGTGACTGCAGAGATAATAACGTGGCGCATGTACATGCACGAGTTGTATGAAGGCAAATGGAACAAATTCCTCTTGGGAGTTTTCAAACTCTCTAAAACATTACAGCTCAAGATTGTAGGTATAACGCAACAATTTGCAATAAGTGAAGGGGCAAATAAGTAAATGTAATTTCTCAGATATCCTTTCTTGATTATTATGCGGAACACTCAAAGATGATAATCAAATCTATAATGCCCTGGCTTTAAACGACTAATTGCAATAATGAAGCACTCTTTGCAACACCCAAAAAAAATGATTTTCATTATTTTATGATCCATTCTAATTTGAATGTGTAAGACAACTAGTTGGTAATTTTTTTGTAAGGAACTATATCATTCCTGCAAGCAATAAAAAGGTAAGAATATGTTAAAGGCGCAACAATATAATTACAAATAATTGTAAACAGCGAAACATTATCATTAATGTGAATAACCAAAATACATGGAAAATAACTTCTTGACCAATAGTACAAGCAATAAACCAATCCAGTCTATGGGTTCCTTCTATAATAAAAGGTGATGGCATGTATACCCACTAAACATTAATGGGGAGTCTTGGAGCAATACATATTTATGGAGATACACTCCTATTGTGGCCTCTTAATATTAAATATGTTTCCTTATTATAAAGCATACCGTTATATTATTAAAGGTATTTAACTAATACCTAATAACCATTTAAAGTTGTTATAAGTGAAAAGGTGTAACCATTCATGGTTATCACCCAATCATCCCCCATTTAAAGGCTATCCCTAAGTGGGAATAAAAACACAAAGTAATAAGAATACCGGATTCATATTCATACATGTGCAGTTGTATACTAAGTGAAAAAGAGGTGTGGCAAATACTCTTAAACCTATATAATGGTTATCAATGTTGATCCTGAAATTCCTAACAACAAATTGATGCTTGGACTAACAATTTGGAGGTATGCTTAAATATGTAGTCAATTTTCATTGGGTCAAGAAAAATCTTGATAATTGACGTTTACATAAATGATCAAGCCCATAGCTGGTCATTAGCTGGCAAGTCTCATGTACAACTTCCATCCACACCCAACCATTGACTGTTGGAAAGTATTCAAAGAAGACTACAAGCGAGTAACTTTAGTCCCTTGGGTTCAAAGGGTAGTTATTGGCGTGTTGGCTCAATCTTTGTTAGGCATCTAGACACTGGATCCAACAATGTGCTGGCCAGAGCTGAAAAGAATGCCAATCAAGCAATTTCTGGAAGAGTGCAAGATACAATCCAACATTTTTCATTGTGGTCTTCTGCTCCTGCAGTGCTGAAGGAGTATGATTTGTCACGAATAACCACTGTCTCAAAGAAATCATTGTAAAGAATTGCTACTGACTTGCAAGGATGGACGATATTTTGGACTGACTTCAAGGTGCCATGTACTTTACCAAGCTTAACTGGGTTTTGTTAATTGGGCGAAGTTTCATTCGAAAGTTCTCATCTATCTATAGGGGAAGGAGGGGGAGGGCCCCTATCTATACTCACTCTGAATGGGGTGGGGGAGGCCCCTATTATAACTATAGAAAGAAGAGTGGTGTCGGTGTAGTCTAATCTATATAGCTTAGCATGGCTAACCGGGGGGCCACCGACTTTCCATGGAGTTTGATGGCTTCCAAAAGACAACCTTTAAGACTCTACGAGTGGTTGGTCATGCCTTCTGGTATCACCTATTCACTCGCCACATTTGTGCTGGAATTTTTTTTGTTGTTTACGTAAATGGCATCTAGGTTACAACAAGACTTGGAATGATGACCTAGTCCATGTGCAGAAGTCCTTCTCCGGGAAAACCTTATTCAAGTACCCAGTCTTCCTCATTGATGAGCACAGAGTCTATTTGAATCTAGATAAAGTTAGGGTCTTTTGCAAATGGCTTAACCAGCATTTTATTTCTGAATGGTTTTCTTGGAAAATTCGTTGACCTTGCAGATTGCATCTTTGTCTACAACAAGACTTGGGACACCTAGTCCATTTGTAGACTGCTTTGGATCTTCTTTTCTAACACCAACTCCATGCAAAGATGAAGAATTATTTGGGGGAACATCAATCAAGTACTTGGGTTTCCTCTTTGAAAACATGAAGTACATGCAAAATCTCAACAAAGTTAATGTCCTTTATGAATGGGCTACTCAATCTAATGTTTCATATTCGAAGAGTTTTCTAGGGGATCTAAACTTCTACAGGAAGTTCATTCATAACTACTCTCAAGTTGCCTAGCCCTCTCCAGTAATATGAAAACACCTTTAGTAATATGAAAAACTCTTACCTGGAATCTGCATTCTGTCTAAGCATTTAGCCATTTGAAACATGCTCTTGGTTTTGTCTTGGTGATTGTGCTCCCTGACTTGCAAAAGCTATTCTAGCTTGAGACTGCCACTTCCCAATATGCGTAGGCACAAGTAGGGTGGAAAACCATTGGCCTTGCATTCAAAGGCATTGTCCCAAGACAAGCTCAATTCTAGCACCTATAACAAGGAATTTTATGCCTTTGACAATCAATTAGTGTTGACATTATCTTCTCGGAAAGGAGGTCATCTATATATTGATCACCAAACTCTTTTGTTCTCTAACTCCCATTCTAAGATTTAGGTACATCGATGTAAGTGGGCATCATATATTTGACAATTTCATTTGGTGAAGGACATCACCAACAAGGTGGTGCATCTTCTCACCTGTCCTTGAGTACTTAGCATTTTGGATCCTTGGCAGCAAACTCTGATCAGTAGAATGATCTCTACTCCATGGATCCTTTCTGTCCCGAATGTCGAAGCTTCATACGAGTACATAGTGGTTAACCATACCCCTTTCTTCAATTACAACCTGAAGGTAGGGTTATAGTATACACTTACTCAACTCTACATTCATGTCAGCCCCTCTCAGAGACTTTAGCTAAAGGAGGCTCATTCATATTCTTATACTGAACATTTTGGTGTACAAAAGACTTTGCAACATCTTTAGCACCATTCTAATTGACTTCTACCTGGATGTAGGTTGAGGAGTTCATCTTTTGCTGGTCTCTTTGAAGTGGGTCTAACTTTATTCGGAGTTATCCTAAGCTTTCAAATCAGAAGCTTGGATTGTGGTGGACGTTACTGATTCTGTGGCGACCATGGGAATCTATTTCCATGGACTTCAGTCATGGTTAGCATAAACTCAACTCCATCATGTACTACTTTGCGGTTGAGTTACTGGTTTTCCAAAATAAACATCTATACGCGGCACAACAAGATAGTTGACTCTCTAAAGGCTGCTGAATTGTTCTTCAAACATTTTTGAATCAACTTTGGGTTGGCGCTGACCATCAATGCCTCATAAATATTACTTCTTCAGATACCAGTGGTCCTTTATATGATCTTATTCTAGAAGGTACTTTTTCTTTTCTTTTCTTGTTCCATTATTTGAGAAAAGCAGTCGTGGCATATCGGCTTACTGAAATAGACTGAATTGTTTTTGACTCTATAAATTTTTTACTTTTCTTCGGTTTGAACAAGAAAGAAATAGAGCAAACTTTTGTTATTAATTTTGATTTCCCCTCTTTATGTAATAAGGGTTATCTATATAAGGAGCTGTGTTTGTAATCTGATCATTCATCCTGATGATGGACCACAAAGTGTGGTCCGAAATGTCGATCCCGCAAATTTTGTTTACATTTTTTGTGGAAGTTGTTTTTCTTTGATGTGAGATATTTTGAGCAACAAATGAAATCATAAAAAAATAAAGGTCAAGGCCTTCGTGTTTTATTCAATTCACTAATTTGCTCAAATTTGTTAGATAATACCAACCATATTTAGCAAGTTATAACTGTCATTATCACTTGGCAGATTGTATGAATTCAATTTGTTTTGTAGTTTGGCACAGTGTATAATATGGCGTTGTCTCCTCACGTGGAAGTAGAGGCTGCCAAATTTCTTCAGAAGTTGATTCAGGAATCAAAAGATGAACCTGTCAAATTGGCCACCAAACTGTTTGTGGTAAGTAGTTGTTGATTTTCGCATGAATGGTGCCTTGCAAAGTTGTATTAAGTAATGCAGTTTATGTAGTTAATTGCTATTTTGGTGTCTTTCTTGCAGATATGCCACCACATGAAACTGAGCGGAAAAGAGCACTCCTTACCTTATCAAGTAATATCCAGGTGAGATGTTATGAAAATTAACCTGTACTTTTAGTGAAGTGGGTCAACTGCTCATGCTTTTCCATGCACATATTTTTCCTTTAGTATTGAGCTAGTTATGATAAATTGTTATTTTTCCTTGCATCCTATGTACTGCCTCCTCAAATAACTTATAAAAGGAGAAAATCCGCAGTCCTTTAGATTGTCCCTCCTGTAAAGGGATACATCTGGCTGTATGTTGTTTTTATACTTCAAAATTATTTGAGAGTAAATAAATTTGCTCTCTATGTTTGTTGTATATTCAGACACTATAAGGAAGTATTCTACCTTGTTAGGGAAAATGAAGCAAAAATCATAAATGTGCGTTTTATGTTTTTCTTTCTTTCATGGTTTGCACCCCGAAGCATATAACTTCTTTCAGTTTTTCCTCCTTTTGTTGACAAAGATAATCCTTTGTTCTTATTAATTTATGATAAGTTTAATGGTCTGCAATTTCTTAGAAATGGAAGGAAGAATTTCAAAATGATGACTGGGAACCTTTCGGGAACCAAAAATTCAGATTTCTTTAATTTAAATATTCTATCCCTTTACAGTCACAGGGATATGGAAATATTGAAACAGTAAACTGGTCTTCTGAATATGCTATTCAAGTTTACTGTTAGGAAAAAGTTAGAAAACACATATAGGTAACTATGAAGTGATAAGTGTGACCCATATGTAGTATCCTCTAAGAGAGCTTAAGCCCTCGAGTGTGAAAATTATAACCGAGGTAAAACCTACAACAATGCAGTCTTTGTATATCTGGCTACAAGGAAATGCAATTGACTTGATGGACTCTATTACCAGTAATCAGTATCACCCTTTGTCATTAGTTGCTGAAAATGCTAGAGAATATGAAAAACAATTTTGGTTCGAGAAGAGGTGATGGCTGTGGGGACATCTGGTGCAGTCCTAAATAAGTGTAAGTTTAAAAAATGGAGTGTCCCATGCATAGAATTACGTTGCTCAGTGCACCAGCAATTTACATGGCAAGTATTATGGGGATTATTTGATTCTGAATGTTAGATGGTATGAGGAAAGGAGCGAAGGTAGGCTATCCAAAGGATGCAAGATAGTAAATTGTACTAAGATGTGACAATAGAAAGGGAATAATAGCTGGGCATATGCCAGAAAAGGTGGACAACATAAGCATTATAATATAAAGTGCTAAAATATGGCGTGTTTTGGTGAATATTGGAGGATCTCAAGGGAAAAAGAGGGTGGAGAGGCATCAGGGAGAAAGGAGGAGAGTAAGAATAGAAAATATATTGATGTGCACATATAACTAAAATAGGTAAATGGGACTCAAATGTATAGCTAATGTCCACATGTAACCAAAATAGGTAAACGAGACTCAAATGTATAGCTAATGTCCACATATAGCTTAAAAGACCAAAAAGGAACTACAAGCTATAACTACCCTAAATGCACACTAATGAAAGAGTGTAACTAACAAAGGGGTCAGTCCAAAGTAGGTAAACCCTAAAATGTTAAAGAGGATAAACCCGTGCATTATAAACATTACAAATAACTACAAAAAGGAAGGCCCATGCCAAAGAAGACAGAACATAGGATGGAAAAAATAGAAGAGAGGCCGAAAACAACGACTTTCCTATTCTACATTACATTTCCCGGTTCCCTTGTCATCAATAATTGTGAAAGAGCCCATACAAGACTTGATGATATCCATGAATGAATAGCCAGGATTAAGTGGGCCAGGCTGGTTGATCCTAGGGGGATGTAAAGAATGTTCCCTGAAAGCTCTCCAAGCATCCAAGGGCAATGGTCCTTCCCACAGTAGAGAGGGAGCTAGTGATACATGACTGGATGAATCTCTTTGAATGTAGGTGAGAGTTGGTAGTTGTTCCTCTAGAATGAAGAACACATGATCTACCATGTCTTGATTTAGAAAAGGATGTTGAAGGTACCTGCATATTTGCATGTGAAGGAGGATGCAGCCTCATGGATCTATCACCATCCATGTGGGTAATTGTAGCATCCAAGGCACAATCAACATCTATAGCAGCTGAATAGGTTGAAGGAGGAGGTAATTAATATGGTAGTCTTTAGGGTCCCATGGAAACTTGACGACTGAAGGTGACTGCTTCCCAAAGGTAATAGGCCAAGCACCTGTAATCAAGAAAGCGGAAAAGTAGCAAGTTACCCACTTGAATCTCTTCTGCACAAGCAACAGTATTTCCTTTGGATCTTGTAGTAGATGGGATGCCGAAAAATGAAGTGCTCTATCGTCTCCATATCCTTGCGGGTGAAAACATGGCATATCCTAGTACCTCGGGTAATGTGGTGATGAGTCTCAACTGACAATTTGCGAGAACAAATCCTCAATTGAGCAAGAGGAATCTTGAGGCACGAGTCCAATGGCACTAAATATCGTCTAGGTGGATAATGGTGCCAACCCCAATTTGTAGAAAATGTTTAGCTCAAAGTGCCTTCTAAGGGTTAAGAGGCCAAGGGGGACCAATCCAAGTTACCTTAATATATTATCGGTATATGTTTCTCCTGATCACTTTATATATAACCTCCTTTTTCAGAAGGAGACAAGGTGGACATCTAAAGGGTACCTAAATGGAGGAAGCCAGTCAATGGAAATGCTGATAGATTGGAGAAGCCTGCAAATATTTGATTTCCAAGTAGCCTGAATATATTATCCCATATGTTTCTCCTGACCAATTTATAAATAACCTCCTTTTTCAGAAGTATATGAGGGGAGCATCTAAAGAGTACCTAAAGGGAGGAATCTGGTTAATGGAAATGCTGATAGACTGGAGAAGCATACAATTTTTTGATTACCAACATTGATCTGTAATTAGGCTGGTTATACCAATCACTAATTCAATAATACAAATCTGATCTTAAATATGATGGAATTCAATCTATTTACTGCTGTAATTAAGTGCTTTAAAAAAATAGCATTAAAACAAAAATGAAGTGCTTGCCTGATCCTTAATTAGCATAGATATTCCATTGGAAACTCTTCGACACGAATCTTAACTTAAATGAATTTGTCTTAATGAATAAATGCTTGCTGACTTCTAAGTACTTTGCTTAAGAAAACAATAATTTGCCTTAGAATTGTGATGCTTAAAATGCAGGCATTGTTGTAGGTAGTTGCACACATGAATTGAAAGCAAGAACCAAAACATGCAAGAAAAAGAGAACTCTCTTAAAATGCTGGCATTGTTGTAGGTAGTTGCATACATGAATTGAAAGCAAGAACTCAAAGATGCAAGGAAAATAGAACTAACACAAGAGATTACCATAGAGAAACCCAATGTGAGAAAACTCCAAAAGAGCGGGGCTGCACTTCTTCATGTCACTGTCTCCATGCAATATTTGCAAGCCAATTTGCCTCCTTAAGGCCTCTAAGAACATTGTGCGACTCCATAAAACTCCTACAGTGCTCTCCTAAGCTTGCCTTGCTTCTACAACTCACTCTTCTACTCGACACAGTTACATATACATTCTGCAACTCCAAAACACTATACTAGGATGTTTTACATGAACTCCAAGGGGTTTATTTACACTCAATCTCAGTTATTGCACTGAACGGATATGCCAAAAAACAAAAGCCTATGAAGATATTTTATTCCAAGCATTTGGGCTTCTTTGGATCCATTTGAGTTTGATGATTTGTTGTATGTGGGACAAGTTTGACCGGATACAAACTTATTTGTATGCCATGTTTTGTGCAACGAGCATGTCTTGAGCCAAACATGCTCAGTGAGTTTGGCTCTAGCTGAACTTGTTAGGTATGGACTATCTTCCTTTTCTTATGGCCTAGGGTGCTTGGATCACCCTTGAACCCTCTGCATCTGTTTGATGAATGGAGGCATGTTTAATCTTAATGCTGATGAGGCCGAACAAACAACCACCAAAATTATATCAGGCAAAGCAAAATTCTCAAATAAAACTCCAGTAATTCTCCTTATTCTCTGCCATTCAAATTACATAAGAGGTCCTCTTCGTCAAATCCCAAAAGACTCCTAATTAAACTTGACTAGACTTACTATTTTTAGTAAAACTTAGTATTTATAGCAATAGCTTTTTGTAGTAAGTTTTAAATTCTAACTTTCTAGATTCTACACATTTGCATGCATTATCCACGTGTCTAAACTAATTTATTGCTCGAGTTGCAACTCAAGTTGACACATGGTTACAAAGATACAAAATTTTGAAAAAAACTGAAAAAATTTTCAAACCCAATTTTTGGCCCAAGATGGGTGTTTTCAGCATTAGAAAATTGTTGAAACTGGCTGTAAGCGGCTAGCATGGCTTAACACGGCGTAGATCTTTTCGTAAAAAAATGGAGTTGTTTCGGTTCCGGGATCAAAAGTTATGGCCTCTGCAAGAGAGGCCACCAAATCCGCATCATTCTCCTCTGGTTGAAAAGAACTCAGCTTCTGCGAGTTCCTGTGAATGAGTTGCTGTAGCTTGTATATATCAAATTTCTTCAGCTCCCATTCTGAAATCCATGTGTTGTCCCCCTGTTGCAAACCTTCCCATTGTGCCAAATATTTGTTGAAACTTCCTTGCCTTGTGTTGATTTTTTTTCTGTCAAGAACCTGCGCCACCTTCTCCCTCTTCTTCCTTGGAATCTGTTCCTTCCAATCCACTCCTTCATTCTCTCCCTCTATATCCTCCTCTCCATGAAATTCATACAAATTTCAAACATTAAATACTAGAGAAATATCAAAATTATGTTGCAGATTTACCTCATATGCATTGTCATTTATCTTCTTCACAATCTTACAAGGGGCCAATCTTCGTGTATTTAAGCTTGTTATATGTTCCTTTGGGAAATCTCTCCTTCCTCAAATAAACCATCACCATATTTCCTTCTTTGAATAGTTTTTATCTTCTAGGGATATTTGCTGACACCTTATATTTTTCATTATTGTCCTGTAACTTCTTATTGTTTTTTGCAATTGTTGAATATGTTCTCCAAAGGGTTTTGCATCATCATTCACCCTTTCTGAAATAGGTAGCAGTACCAAATCCAAAACACTGTTATGAATTCTTCCATAAATAATTTGAAATGGTGACTTGCCTGTTGATCTATTCACTGAACTATTGTAGGAAAATTCTGCTTGTGGCAATGCCAAGTTCCACTATTTGAGTTTCTCACCAATAATACATCTCAATAAATTTCCTAAGCTCCCGTTCCCAACTTTTGTCTACCCATCTGTTTGAGGATGATATGCACTATTGAACTGTAACTTAGTGCCTAAATTTTTCCATAAGGTCCTCTAGAAGTGGCTCAAAAATTTGGTGTCTTTATCTGAAGTGATAGACTTTAGGATACCATACAACCTAACTTCCTTGAAAATCAAATCTGCTATCATCATTTGTCGTCTTACATGCAATAAAGTGCACCTTCTTAGAAAATCTATCCACAGCAACAAAAATTGAATCATTACCTCTTTGTGTGTTGGGCAACCCTAATACAAAATCCATCCTCAAGTTTTTCCATGGTCCCATTGGCACTAGCAATGATATGTATAATCCGGGGTTTTGTGCATGTCCCTTAGAAACCTGACATATCTTGCATCTTGAAACATACCTTACCACATCTCTCTTCAACTTCGGCCAGAAATACTTCTTCACCACTAATGCTTTTGTTTTATTCTTTCCAAAATGACCACCCAAACCACCACTATGCAATTCTCTTAAAATGTTATCCCTCACAGATCCAAATGGAATACATAACTGTTTTCCTGGTTAAACAAATAACCATCTTGCATAAAATAATCTTAAGAAATATTACCTATCTCACTTGGTTTTCGTCTCCTTTGTTGCTCAACAATCCTTCGAAATTCAGGATTAGAATCATACAATTCCTTAATACCTTCAAACCCAACCACTTCGCATAACATAACAGTTAGTAAGGCCACATGTCTACTCAAAGCATTAGCTACCTGGTTCTGTTTTCATGATTTATGCTTTAAGATAATTGTGAACCCCTGCAAGAATGAAACCCACTTTGCATGCCTACTATTCAACTTTTTGTGTATTCACAAATTTTAAGGCCTAGTGATCTGTATGCAAAATAAATTCCTTCGGCACCAAGTAATCCCTGCAATGCCTAAGTTCCTGTATAGTGGCATAAAATTCAATATAATAAGTAGAATACTTTTTTTCGTACCTCATTTAACTTCTCACTATAATATGATATAGGCCTTCTTGACTTAAAACAACACCAATTCCCACATGTGAAGCATCACAATCAACCTCAAATATTTTGTTAAAATCAGGTAAGGCCAAAATAGGGGCATTTGTCACTTTAATAATTCAAAACTCTTAGTCGCTGCCTTTGTCCATACAAAGTCTTTTCCTTTCATGCATTTTGTTATTGGTGCCGCAATACTACTAAAATTTATGATAAATTTTCTATAAAAAGTATCCAATCTATGGAAACTTCTTATCTCTGTTACACTCCTTGGGATAGGCCATTCAACAATTGCATTTACCTTTCCTGCATCTATCTTCACACCATCTTATGAAATTACAAACCCCCAAAATACCAAGCTCCTTTGCATAAACTTGCATTTCTTCAAATTTGCATATAACTTCTCTTTCCTTAATACTTACAACACCATCCTCAAATGCAATAAATGATCCTCTTTACTTCTACTGAATATCAATATATCATCAAAATAGACTACCACAAACTTACCAATGTAATTTCGTAGAACTTGATTCATCATCCTCATAAATGTACTAGGTGCATTAGATAATCCGAATGGCATTACCAACCACTCATATAGACCATATTCAGTTTTGAATGCTGTTTTCCATTCATCCCCTTCCCGGATGCGTATTTGATAGTATCCACTCGTTTGATCATCAGCTTTTAATTTTTTTTTAGCTCTTGCAAGCACATCCATTATGTCATTCAAGCGAGGTATAGGAAACCTATATTTAGTTGTAATTTTATTGATAACTTTGCTATTTGTACACATCCTCCACGTCCCATCTTTCTTGGGAATCAATAGTGCTAGGGTTGCACATGGTCTCATGCTTTCTCTTATAGCCCCTTTTTTCACCAATTTTGATACTTATCTATTTAATTTTGCATGTAATGTTGGGCTCATCCTATATGCAACTTGATTTGGTAGGGATGATCTTAGAATCAAATCAATGTGATGTTTAATATCCCTCTTGGGTGGCAACCCATCAAGTAACTCTTCTGATATTACATCTGAAAATTCTTCTAGTACCTTTGCTGCTTCAGTTGGTATGGGTACCACCTCTGTATCTTCTCTCTTTACCATTAATGCATATCAAAACCCTGTCATCTTCATCTCTGTGATAAAATCCTTTGTGGACAACATGCTCTCTGTTTTTTTTCTTCTTTAAGTGGAACAAAACCAACTTTATTCCATCTTTACAAAAGCTATGGGTATTCTTTCCCCATCATGAATTACCTTTCTATCAAATTGCCATGGTCTCCCAATAAAACATGGCATGCATCCATTGGAATGACATCACACCAAATCTCATCTTTATAAGTCATTTCCTATAGAAAATTTAATCAGACATCTCTTATCTATTGTAACTTCATTCCCTTTCTTAAACCATGAGACCCAATAGGGAAAATGATGTTTTTCACATTGCAACCCTAACTTATCTACCATTTCTTTGGAAACCATATTTTCACAACTTCCACCATCAATGATAATGTTACATACCTTTCCTCTAGATGTGCACCTTGTTCAGAAAATATTTGTCTGCAACCATGACTCACCACCTTGAAAGTGTTATTTCCTTGGGGCAATCATTGTTCTTCTCATCATGAGATTCTCTCCCACATCTGGCACAACTTTGTGTCTTGTTCTTCAACCTCATCCTCAATCAAATTTACTGTAGGACGATCCTCTAGTATCCTCTCTTATGCACGATATTGTGGACATTCAAACGCCCTATGCCCTTCTTCACCACACTTATAACAAACATAAAGTCTATGTGGACCATCCCATCCTCTTTCACTGCCATAATTGTTATTTCCATAGTCTCTCCCTCTCTTAATCTCTCTTCCTCTTTACTAGTTTTGGAAACCTTCCATGTATCCTCTTGCTAGTCACAAGATGTTTCTCCTCATGTTATTATACCCACCTCATCCTCTTATTGGAGATGATTGTCCTCTCTTTGGTCCTTCAAATCTTCTAAAACCTAGTCTAGTCTGCTTTTCTTCTGCCTTCAAGGCTAATTGATAAGCTTCTTCCATGTTATTCTTCCTATGCATGCTTAGTTCATCTTGAATAGAAAATTTCAAACCATTTACATACCTTGCAACCATCTGCTCTTCCATCTCATCATGCTCTACTCAAATGGACAACTTGTAAAATTTATCAATATAATCTTGGACATTGTAATCTTTCTGCCTCAAATTTTGAAATCTTCCATATAAGGTTTGAGCATAGTCCACAGGTAAGAACTTTTTCTTCAGCTTCTTCTCCATCTTGCTCCAATTCTCGATCTTCTCTTTTTCTTTTCGTTGCCTCTCCTTCTGCAAGTGATCCCACCATATCATTGCATGGCCCTTTAACTTTGTGCATGCAAATTTGACCTTCTTCTCTTCTATCATAGGCTTCCATTCAAAGAACTTTTTCATGCTATTTAACCAGTCTATCAACTCCTCTGGTTTTAAACTCCCACCATAGTTAGAAACATCTACCTTAATTCCATCATTCCTTCCTTCAAGTGCTTTAATCAACCTTTTTTCAATGGATTGTGGTTGCTCTTCTCCTTCTTCATTATGTGTTTCTTCTTCTTGATCCGAAGCTCTTCTGTATCATCTCCTCCATGCCTTCTCCTTGGACGCATAATAACTTCTGATAACTCCTCTACTTGTCTCTACAATTGTTGTAGAGTTCGATGCATCTGTGCATAACCCCCTCAATCTCTTGCCATCATATCCAGAACCTACGCTTTGATACCAAATGATGAGGCCGAACAAACAACAACCAAAATTATAATAGGCAAAGCAAAATTCTCAAATAAAACTCCAGTAATTCTCCTTATTCTTTGCCATTTGAATTACATAAGAGGTCCTCTTATTCGAATCCCAAAAGACTCCTAACTGAACTTGCCTTCTAATTCAAACTTGACTAGACTTACTATTTTTAGTAAAACTTACTATTTATAGCAATAACCTTTTTTAATAAGTTTTAAAATTTAACTTTCTGGATCCTATAAATTCGCATACATTAACTATGCTCCTAAACTAATTTATTTCTTGAGTTGCAACTCAAGTTGACTCATGATTACAAAGATTCAAAATTTTGAAATTTTGAAAAAACCCATGAAAAAAACTTCAAACCCAAATTTTCGGGCCTGAGATGGATGATTTCAGCCTCCGAAAATTGTTGAAACGCATTGTAAGCGGCCAGCGTTGCTTAACACGGCGTAGATTTTTTCGAGAGCTTTCCGTAAAAAAAAGAGTCGTTTCGGTTCCTAATTCAAAAGTTCTGGCGTCCGCAAGATAGGCCATCAAATCGACATCAACTGCATATGTGCTCACTTGTCCAAGAATCTCAGATGGGACTAAGTGGTTCTAACTTCTTAAATTTATTTTGAATTTTTTATGTAAATCCACACCATGTCTCCCACTTGGAACTTGTGCTCAACACTATGACAATCATGGCATGCTTTGTACTTAGTTTGAGACCTATCTAACATCTCTTGCACTTGGGAGGTGTATTTGCTTTTTCTTCTCAAATGATTTTTTCAGCTTTGTGGGTTTTGAAATCCACTTACTTTACTGGTTTTCCGTCATATTATCAAATAGACTATGAGGCAACTAACCAAAACATTTTCCAAAAAGAGATTTATTAGTATAAGAATGGACTCCTATATGGTATGAAAGTAATATATATGCCGATATTTTATCTCATTTCTTAGGATGTTATACCCTCTCAAGAGCTGCACTAATGTCCCGTTGGCCAAACCGACTACTTCGGTTTAGCCATTAATTTGTGGATAAAAAGTGGTTGATCTCTTCAACATTGATTGAAATTTTTCCCAAGAACCTTTTATCCATATCTCAAACGTTTGAACTAGGCAAGCCAAAGTGAAGTTAACTATTGGTGAAAAAGAAAACAGGTGCATCAATGCCCTCAAGAGTCTTTTTGCAGGGAATGAGAGCACACATCTTGCTAAAGTTCCTATGTTCCACGGCGTTTCGAGGATGGGGAAGGCGGGATGGCAGTCCAAGGGCCATTTTTTGGGGATGGCAACCCACACACATATATACGTATATTTTTTAAATATATACTCAAATTTTTACAAGTTAATGGACAACAGTATAACAGCAACAATGTAACATGACATGATGACAACAGTATAACAGCAGCAATATTTTTTTTAAATATATCATGACAACAGTATAGCTGTTAACAGCAATAAAATAATCATGACAGCAGTATAACAGTAATAAAATTTCTGATTTCATTGTTCAAACTTTAAACTCAAAGTCTCAAACTTCAAAATACAACTATGCCTCATCTGGGCTATCAATATCAAAAGAGTTATCCGTGTCACTCTCTGGCTGAAGCTGTGGTTTGTCCAATGGAAGCTCGACCAATTCTGGCTGCACCTCCTCCTCGCCAATCTGCCTAACATCTTCTGGATCAACATCTCAACATGCTGTTGGAGTCTCTCGATACTTAGTAGTTTTGTGATCTTGAAGTCTCGAGGCCCTATGAACTGCAACTAGCTTCTTTGCTTGTTTATAGGTAAGCTTGCTCCTCCTGATTGAGTGGATGAAGCCATAGGTGGACAATTCCTGCGGCCGAGGAACTAGCAATCTGTAAGACTAGACTAATGGCAAGTTGCTTCAATTCCAGCATGCCCTACACATGAAATTTCACCATCCAATGGGGTTATTTTGTGCAATGGTGGCCCTATCCGTCCTAGCCTCTAGTTTGCTGAATGTAGGACCTTGAAGATCAAAAAACTGAAGCCACTGCTCCCAAAGTATGGTTGCCTCCTCAGGGCCATAATCTTACGAAGGGCCTTCATAAACCCCTCCATTGCCTCATCATCCTTATAAGAAAGAATTTGGCCAGGTCTAGGTGTGTACCACTTGGGATTAAGATCATAGGCAGCCATATGAAGAAGGGTGTTCATTGTGTTACACCTCTTTGGCCTGATATACTCCTCATAGAATTGTAATCCAGGATTCTTGTCATGAATTGCTTGCCTCATTTGATCAAGCATGCCATCAAAAGTCTCATTATCTCTCCAAGGCTAGGAGAGTTTGTATCCACATACCTGATTACTCCCACAACAAGTGATATGCTAGAGAAAACATATCTGCAATCAACATTTTAAAAGTTATACGATATTAACAATATTAAAGATTTAAATTAAAAATAAAAAACAAAGTACAAACATATTAAATAAAAAATTCGTACCTGATATTGGACCACCAAGCGTTATCAAGCACCCTTTGTCTCACCTTCTTCCCTTCTTTTGTCTTTGATCAGCCCACTTTTCCACTCTACACAAATTGCCATGGATTGTAGAGCATCCTGTTCCTCCAACATCCTCTCTAGTAAAATAAAATAGCTAGCTATCTAGTTTCAACTGGTTTGATGAGTTCTTTCTTTGAATAAGATCTGAATAGTGCAAGTGAAGTGTGATGGTTACATATAAACATTTGTATGTCTCTAGCTTCGGCCATTGCTGTCTTCACCCAATCTATTTTTCTGATGTCTTTCAAAGCATTATTCAAAGCATGTACACAACATGGAGTTCGAAAAAATATGTTTGTAAGCACTCTCAACTATCAAACCAATTAACTTACAAACACGAGCTCAATCTGTCACAACTTGCACAACATTAGAAGACCCAATCTCCTCTATGGCCTCCTTTGAAAGGCCAAACTGGTAATCAGCATCCTTACGTTTCCCAGAGCAATCAATAGCTCTGCTTGCTGTTTTCTGCAGTCCCTTTGACCTACTTTTGTGGTCATTTGTTGGACATTAATATATTTATCTTATCTTATCTTATCTAAGAAAGTATGAACCAACATGACATGTAACGATAATATTAATAAGTGGCCAATGTCGAATATCAGTCCACCGATCCATGACAATAGAACAACCACTCCTAATCCAGGTCTGTCTCATCTCCTCCATCAATATGTTCACCTTTGAATATTGTTTGTCGAGGAGGGAGGAACACGAGCCGTGTTCTCCAGGGGGATCATGAGAGGGTCCAACTGCAATTGCATCTCTCAACATCCCTTTGAAATAAGGAGACCTTTCCAAACAAAATGGGAGAACATGGGCATAAAACAATTTGGCTTCTGAATCATTGGCTAGCTCACGTTTTTGCAAATTCAATAACCCTACCAGTGTATTTTTATCACTTGCAGTAGAAGTGGCCTTTCTCTTCCCTCTATCATAACCCTCCCCAACTGATATATTGGAATACTCGTCAATAGATTGCAATGGTATGGATGAACGTTTCTTAGTAGTTCTAGTGGGTTTTTCCTCGTTCTCCCCAACCAACTTTGCCATTTCAACCTGTTCTTTGAACAATATATCATCACAAACTCTAACCCCATGTCCACTCTCACCCAATAAATGGTGTACAACCCTACTATAGCTCCCATGATAATCAGTTTTGCAAACATGACACAACCAATGCTTGCTGCCCCCTGTATTTTTATCCTTATTAGTGTTTAAATTGGTGGCAAATTGCAGCAAGGGATTGTTGGGGTTGAAAGGGCCTTTTGCAACGAGAACCTCCAACACTCCTTTCAACTTCCATTCTATTTATTTCTTCACTACCCATCTCATTGTCATCACTGCTGCTAGTGCTTATGTTTAATGTCAAAGATGTTTCAGTCTTCAGAGGTTGGTAGTGTTGTGGTTTTGAAGTTTTTGTGTGAGTAAACTAAAAAAAAGTATTTTTTTTAATAAACCCACTCCCTAACTGTTATGTATTAAAAGAAAAAACAGCCAAATAGAAATGGATAGCATAGCATCTTACCTTATTGGCTGAATATCAGAAGATGCAGCTCTCTAGAAGTGGCTGCACCTCTCTAAAAGTGGTGGCATATCTCTAAAAGTAGCAGCAGATGTGAATCTGGCAATAGGTATGCAAAGAAAGTGAAGGAACAACAACAACAAATAAAAATGTGAAATGGATCAAATGAAGAAATGAACTTGTTTTAATTGTTTTAGGGAAGAATAGGGAGTGTGGGAGGGTTTGTGGAACCCCCATGCCCCTTTTAAAACAATATTTTTTTTGAAGTCAAAAGTCACTAAGGAATTGAAAAAAAAACTTTATAAAGTGCTGACGGGCCATTGGGGACATCTGGCCGTTTCCGGGACAGTCAAGGGACGTCTTTGACTACCTCGGGGACGGCCAAATGTCTCTGTGGTGTTTCCTTTTTCAGAGACGTTTCCGAAACGTTTTGAACATTAGTAAATTTCTAGGGATGTCCCTTGCCGTCCCTCTGTACCCGAAACGTAATTGGGAACGGGGATGGGGATTTTGGAGCCGAGGACTTGTGCCTGTGGAACACAATGCTAAACCAGTCTACGACAAAAAAACAAGTAATAGTGTCATTTCTTTGACAAAGACAAATCCCCGAAAATAATTGTTGGAGGTGCTCTCCCATGGTTTACAAGGAACCAATAGTGGCATATACAACCCCAACTTCTTATTACTTGGCTTGTACTGCACAAAACACATCACCTTATGAAATTTGCCAAATCATCTTGCAATTGTGGCCAAAACACATAGCTTTGCAAATGTGTCAAGGTGTTTTGATGTAGAAACATCTGGAGTTGATGAGCAATCTTGCATCACGTGCATTTTTGCGACTTGTTGGTGGTGTCGACATTGTTGTGCTTGTTAAAGATGACCATAGCAGATCCAAAAAACATCACTAGAGCTCCAACATTCCAAGAACATCGAGTGTAGAAGGCTTTAATCATTTGACAGGGTTCAATTTGACCCCGTTTGGGAAAATGACGAAATTGTTAGTTAAAACAATTGGCGCTTGTGAAATTTCCAGTCCGTGTTAGTTGGTGGTTATGTAATGGTGGTTTTTTGCTTGCATTGGTTACAAAAAAAAGTAACGGCTCAAAATGATAGATTTGACATTTGGCCCGTTTTCTAAGAACACGGGAGTTCGAAGAGGCACTCTAGGATGCAATTAAGAGTTAGAAGATATTTGAATCAGCTTGTGGTTTTAGCTTCAAAGGGTGGAATGAGAGTTTTGCAGAGAGCTGGAGAGATTTAGTTGGAGTGGAAAAAGAAATCAGAGAGTGTGATTGTAAGAGTGCTGGGAGTAGGAAGAATGACCCAAGTCTTCATATTGTAATTCAAGTAATAAGTTAAGTGTGTGTGAGTTACTATTTAATATTGTCAAATGGTTGCAAAAAAGTGTGGGTTTGGTCTCAAATCTGAGTGTGTCCGTTAGGAGTGTTGAGACTAGGCTATAGGGAAAGCCTGTGATTGATTTGGTCCCCTCTTATTGTCTTGCTTCATCTGGCATCAAAGAAAGTTGCGTCCAACTTAGTTTAGTGTGTGAGGCTCTAGTTGAGCCTGTTGCAGATTGCGAAAGAATGAGAATCCCACATGGTTGAGAGTTGCGAGGAATAGAAATGGCACACAAAGAAATGCCTCTTGGAAGAAGAGGAAGAGCACCAAGAGCTGTATACTTGGCAGAGATGCTGATAAGAATCCAAGATAGGCTGGATGCTATGAAGACTGCACACCATATAGGAGTTGTAGCAGATATGAGTGAAGACAAAGCGGAGCATCAAAAGTTCAGCTTGAAGAGTTGGTTGATTGTAATGTCCCTTTTTCCCACTCGAGAGCTGGTATTTGTCTTCTTGCCATTCCTTCTCCATGGCAAAGAAGCAAAGATGAAGGAGAAGAACATTGAGCATCTATATGATATGTTTTTACTAATATTTAATATTTTTCTTTGGTGTTTTCTTTCTTATACAGGTTGGCCTTTCTTTTTTATACTTTGGTGTCAATTGAAGGATATAAAAGGAGATCTAAGGCATCATTTGCAAACTAGACTTGGCGCAATTTACCTTATTGGAGCAAAGTAAGCTTAGAGCTGCTTGTTCTTGCATTTGGGGACGAAAACCCTTTTAGAGGTTAAGGGAAGGACGAAAACCCTTCTCTTTGGTTTGGGTTCGATATTAGAGGCTGATTTGGAGAGATACTTGTCATTTCCAGCTTGTATTTGATTTATGAAGGGTGGAGCGACCTACCTTGGGTAGGGTTTTGAGCAATTGGCGAACTATTTGAGAAATCTGGTTTGATAATCTGATTTGTAATATTTTATAAGACCGGAATCTAAAGTTTGGTGAATTTTGAGGGTTTCTATGCCCTAGTTTTATAATTTTCTTGTGGCTGCAATTTCCAGTTCATAATTAATTTCCAGCAGTGAGTTCTTCAGTATTTTGTTTGATTTTGACTCTTATTATTCCATAATATATATATAAATATATATATATATATATATATATATAATATATATATATATATATATATATATAATTGTGGTGAGTGGATTCAAGGTTTTTCTTGGTGATTTTTGGCATATTTGGTGATAGATGTAGTTGCTGATTTTGTATTTACAGTCTGCTGCAATTTAAAAATCAGATCTGCATTTTGAGTGTGTGGTTAAAACCCTTGGAAGGGTCATTACATTGATGAACCGAAGGATAGAGACTCTTGAAGGCCATTGCCAAGGTGGGAGGCAAGCCAAAGTTGGAAACCCCCAACTACTCAGGAAGTTTATGCCCTAAAGATCTAACTGATTGCATCATAGGGTTGAAAAAATATTTTAGTTTTCATCAAATGGAGGACCTTAAAAGAGGAAAATTTGGTTGCACAAAGCTGAAGGGACTCACCTCCTTATGGTCGAATCATGTGCAATTGGAAAGGGTTAGAGGGGGCAAAGACAAAATTGAGACTTGGGACAGAATGTTTGCGTAATTGAAAGGTAATGTTCTATCTTCTATATCAGCTGTGTTTGTTTAAGAAGCTGTAGCATTTGAGGCAAGAACACACGAGTGTAAAGGATTACATGGAGGAGTTCTATAAGCTCACAATCTAGGCTGGTCATGTCGAAGATGACGAAGAGAAGACCTTAAGCTCTGTGAATGGTCTTTGTATTTTCATACAAGACGAGTATGGAATGATCAAGCTGCATTTGGTAGAAGAATATCGATGTGCTTGAAGCTTGAAGAGAAGTTAAGGAAAAAACAAAATATTGGAAGTGATAAAGGAATGTTTTCATGAGGAAGATGTAGACCATATCAATTCATCCATCCTTGTATGCCCAGATTGGGATGAGAAATTCTAGGTGCACATTGAGGTTTCGAACTATGCTATTTGAGTTTGATTGAAAGACACACAAGATTTAGCAAAAGAACTCCATTAATTCACAACAACATATGCAAATACTTATCATTTATTACTCCAAACTCTGGTACAAAGTGTGAATCACCATCACATATTATAATACCACCAAAGCTTTTAAATAAGCTTTGTGGGAGGTTGGTTTACGAAACCCAACCAACCAATTGGCCCAAACAACTACAATCTGTCACACCTAACAACTAATTACTTATTTGACCCAAACACAATAACTTTATGTCAATGACAAACATCAATATCAAGTGACCTAACACACTAACAACAATAAAAACTAACACAAACACATTTGGTCATATATATAGTTGTGAATTAGGGATTTTCCCCAGCACATCTTGCTCAAGATTAGCTTCTTCCTCTAAAGTTATGACCTTTTATATCAGCACGGTATCCTTGAATAATTATATTTTTCCTTCATTGGCTCTAGAAGCTAGGGTCTGGGGGTGGAAGTCCCCAATGTGGATGAGTGCCAGCGCCCCTGCAGGGTTCGAAGGCAAGCACAATTTAAGCTTCTCTCAGCCTTTGGAACATACTGATTTTCTGCATCTTTGTGCCAAATATTTGCATTTTGGGATTCGGGAATTTGGAGTTGTTTTTACATTTAAAATGTCTGCCAAATACTTAAGCGGAAGTTTCACATGCTTTTGTAGCTAAAAACCTCAATGAAGCCTATGGAGGAATTTTGAGTTGCATTTGCACCTCAAAATTGCGCCAAAGACTATGGCGGAACTTTGAGGTGCATTTGCAACTCAAAAGTCTGCCAAAGACTATGACAGATCTTTGAGTTGCATTTGCACCTCAAAAGTCTGCCAAAGACTACGACGAAACTATTAGTTGCATTTGCACCTCAAAACTCCACCAAAGACCTTGGCGGGGGTTTGCCGTGCTTTTAAGCTCAAAATCTCCGCCAAGACCTTGGTGGGGAATTGAAATCCGGGACTTGCCATGCAATTTTCAGTTTGATTGCAAAATTGCACTAAACCTCTGAAACTCCAAATTACAAAGGGCTTTTTGTATTTCAGGATCTAGAGATCTGGAAGCATTTTGCAAAATTGCACCAAACCTTTGAAACTCTAAACTACAAAGGGCCTTTGTATTTCGGAATCTTGAGATTCAAACACAATTCGTAACTCAATTGTGAAATTAGTTGAGAACTTCGAAAGTCCGAAAAAACAAAGGAGAGAGTAAATTGGAAACCAAATTTTGTGAAGCAGTTTGCAATTGAGTTACAAAACTGCTTCAAAACTCTGAAAGTCCAATGTAATCAATTTTCTTAATATTTTAGACAAATTTTGATTTCCTGAGCCCCATAGACCTATAAAATCCATTCCATGACTTCTATTTGATTTAATTTGATCAATTGCTATCAAATTTTCTTGGCAGATTCAAATTTTCACTTAAGGTCAAATTTGGGGACAACATGCTGAAAACTGGAGATACAATTGATGTGATGTATCTCACATCTGTCTAAGATGTGTCTATCACCACCACCTCCTTCACCCTCTTCCCCATCTTTTGGATATTTTATAGTTTAGTGCTTGTCATAGGGTATTATATTAAATGAGTGAGAGATGAGTTATAAGTGGTTAGCTTTATTGTAATAATAACTCATAAGATAAATGAGTTGAGAGATTGTAGGTTTTAAGATTGATCCTAGGGATTTAGCGATAAGGATAGAAATCCTTAAATTGAGGAGATGTCTTGCCTGTAGTATGTGAACTCTTTCTTGTTGAATAATAGTGTGAGTTCATAGTGTTATTCTGAACCAAAATCATCATTTGGTATCAGAGTAGGGATTAATATTCTGGGAGTGCAATATGACTGGTTGACTTTTGAGTGATTTAGAAAGTGTCTAAGGTAGTTTCTGAATTTGGAAGGTATTTGTTTTGTAGTACACTGCTATAACACATTCCATACCGGACCTGCAGAGACAACAATTGTTCATGTGTGCTTGTTCGCACTATTTGGTCTTTGACCATAATTCTGCCATAAACACATCAGTGCAATAAGTTTTTTATGAAAGAGGTCAGGGACGGACATTTAGGAAGATGGTTATCAGCTCTTGAGATGTTGACGTTGAAGTCCTTCGAGAATCTTACTATCCTGTCAATTTGTTGGTTATGCATCACACGGGCAATGCCTCTCGGCTCATTGCCTTGTATACGGATGTATATTATCATCCAACTTTCAGATGCTTATTCATAAATCTTACTACTCCTGATGTGGGAAGGAGTGTGATTGGTCTCATGAGCATCACTTCATACTTCATCTGCAGTCTATTGTCCCTTGCTTGCATTCCGACTTGTGACTCTCTACGTGGCAGCCTATCTCCTAGCATTCAAAACTTGTATGCATGAATGCTAGATCAAGGGTCTTGAGTATTTTGTGGTGAAGTTCTTGTCAGATCTGTTTTCATGTACAAGATCCTTATAAACCACGTGCAAGTCTGTCGCCGTTCCATTGAACTCCGTGTAAATCCATCCTTGTGCCTGATGATCTATACTCCTGCCACCTATAATGTGCTCCATCAAGCTGTTGTAGAGGAACTATAAAGCCAATTTTCCAATTATCGTGCCAACTTTTTCTATATGGCAAAGTTTGAACCTTAGTTGTTTTTAAGTCCAAACTTTTATGGGTTAGTTTCAGGATTTTAGGGTATATGTGTTGTTTATATCATTGTTTTTTAGTTTGAATGTTTTAGTTGTTGGTGTCTTGTTTATAGTTCTATGAATTTATTATTTTAAATAATTACATAGATTAGAAGTCAGAGTCCTAATCCATAACTGTATAATTATGCTTATTTAAAGGCTCAAGTCTATAAATTTGTCCTCCATTTTTTAGTGGTAAGTGTGTTAAAAATGATTTATGCTTGTTAGTCTAAAAGTTAATTAGTGTTTAGTTTACTAGTAAAATATAATTTTCAAGTGAAATAAGAATTTCTACATAGATTCGGTCCTAGTGTCATTAATTCTAGAGTTTGAGTCGTCTAGTCAATCGAAGTTTAGATTAAAGGTTTATTAGGTGTTCTTAGTAGTGTCAATTAGTGTGTGTTGTAAAATTCAATTTTTTTTACCCTTTGTATGGATGCATTATCAGGCAAACCCGGTGTCCATTTTGGGGGGGGGGGTTTATATGTTATCAAAAAATGACATACATTTGAGCTTCAAGTTCGTTTTGGCTGTGTGAGTTGAACATATTAGAGGATGGAGACAAGTGGTGTTTTAACAACCTCGTGTTCATTACAACCTCAAGGGCCGCACAATGTGATATTGGCACAACCAACAATGCCAAATCGGCTAATGCCAAGGGGAGCTTCCATTGATAGCGGAGGTTGTTTATGCCGTCTGTGATTGAGTGGCGACGATCGCGAACAAAGGCTACTTATTAAGACAACGAGGACTTAGTCCTAAATTTCTATTTTCAGTTTACTTTGTGGTATGTGAAAAATTATGTAAGTAGTGTCAATGTCTTACCCTACTGTGATGATAAAGTGACAGACAATATCACAATACTGTAGCAAACATGTTCTTGACAAGAGTTGTAGGAGGGTCATCCCACTACTTTTGATTGGTTTGATTGACGTGTTCACATTAATGTTGATGGGTACCAATTCAATGTACATGTAGTTGCATGAATAGGTTGATGGGTCGCTATTAATGGTAGATGTAGTTCCCACAGTCAATATGTGTGTCAAGTCCATGTGCAAGCTCCATAACGACATGCTGTAGTTCTCGAGTGTGGTTCCTTTTCCTATGTCTGCACTTGGGGGGGAGGGGCGTTGGATATTTAATAGTTTAGTGCTTGTCATATATTAATATATTAAATGAGTATGTGAGAGATAAGTTATAAATGATTACCTTTATTGTAATAACAAATCATAAGATAAATGAGTTGAGAGATTGTAGGCTTTAGGAGTGATCTTAGGGATTTAGTGATAAGAATAGAACTCCTTAAATCAAGGAGATGTCTTACCTATATTATGTAAACTCTTTCTTGTTGAGTAATAGTGTGAGTTTATCGTGTTATTTTCACTGTTACGCAGGGACGTGTCCCCCAGATTTTGGTGATGTCTTGGACATCCCGAACGTTTCGGGGTCTTGGGGACTTAGAGGGGACGTCCCTTATTTTTAAAAAATCTTTCAAAAGTTTTCCGATGTTTTAACTTTAAAAATGTTGTTATTTTAACCAAGAACATTAAATTATGATCTTGAAAGCACCTCTAAAATACATTAAACATGGTTTAAATCCTTAAATTTCATTGAATACAATTAAAATATTAAAATATTAATTATTATATATTATTGTAATAGCTGTCCCCCTGCCATCCCCAAAATTTGGGATTTTTTTTGCCGTCTCGAAAACCCTGTCCCTCCATCCCCCTGTCCTCCCATCCCTGAGACTTAGGTAACTATGGTTATTTTGAACCAAAATCATCACCTTCCCTATTTTGGATTCCCCCATTGTGTCCATTCTCATGTCATTATCATAAGTTGTAGGGGCTCCTGCAAATTATGTATCCTCACCAACCAAATGAAATAGGATGAATAACAATTCTCCACTAACTTAATGAATCCTTCTTAAAAAAGGCATGTTGGAGAGCCATTGATGTGTGGTGGCTGTAGATAAACATTTGCACCTCTCTAATCAGTTTTGCTATGTACCTGAGTGCATTGTTGATAGCATTCTCACAACATGAGGTCCAAAAGGTATGCATGTAGGTAGCCTCAACTAGCTTACTTGCTGCCTTGTACACATAAGCTACATCTATGACTACCTGCCACTTGATCGATGGTAGGAGGTCCAAGGCATCTCAAGTCTAGTCTAGGCTCTCAACCACCCTCCTACCAATAGGGTTGGGGTTCGGGTTGAGGAGGATGAGGTCTCAACTAAAGGAGCATAAAAGTTGTGGGAGCCTGCCAACTATATATATCCTTCACTCGGCCAGTTGTGAAATTGGTAAAGTAGATTATGTCTTATACTTATATAAACTTTTATTGTTAAGTAACATCAAGTAAACATTCTTAAAGAGAGTTTATTGTTAATTAACATTATCACAACATGAGGAACAAAAGGTCAAGAACAATGTCAGGTACGACTCAACTTGCGTACATATGTAACAGCCTTGAAAACAATTTTCTACATCTACTGATTATTGTTGTGACCACATTGGAACGTATAACCTTCTTAATGTCACTTCTCTCAAGTTGTTTTAAGGACATTTTAAAAGCAACGCATCTTCTTGATGGAGGACTTGAGGATAGGGAAATTGACTTTCAGTAAGTAAGGTTCATGCTTACCTGTAATGATGATATTGATGAGTGGGGGGTGTCTAATATCAGTCCACCTTAATCACATCCATGATAGATGTTGCATATCCTTTCTCTTACTTATCTTTTGATCCCTCATGTCCCTTCTCAATAACTTCGCTTTATACGAGGGTTATGCTCATTTTAATAAATCTAGAATATAGTGATTCTATGGCTCAATGTCTCTCCAGAGTGTGCAATCTTTTTGCTAGATAAGGAGAGAGAGGTGCATGAAATGGGATGAAACATGGAGGCCAACAGACAGACCCATTGTTGTTAATGGCATCATCAACCTGACTAAGCGATACTTCTTCATCATGTGAATCATCATGCGTGGATCCTCGCAAGGCATTGACTTTCCTTGTTTCACTAGATGCAACCAACGAGTATTCCAGTCACCTCAAGAAGTTGGACCTTCTTGGAGCATGAGACAGAACTCCTAGAAGTCCTATGTGCCAAGGGGAACCAAGAGCTGTTGGAACAGTTGTCGTGGACCATCTACAGTCAAATGGAAGCGGAATAATCTCTGCTCTCAGATGAAGTTTGAGAGCACTGCAAATGCCTTGATAGACATGTATTCCTATAATATAGAAGCATATAGAAGTCATGCCAATCGATGTTGACATGCCAATTTGTCTCTGCACATATATACTTTTTGAGTACCGAGTCCCCTCTGCAATGTTTGTTTTCTTGGCATCAAGTCTTGTAGTGAGCTGTCTCGAAGCATGTCTGGATGTATGAATTGATGTAAAATTGGCATATTTGGCCAACTTTCTTGAGGGATAAATAAACTTGAGGAGGCTGACTACAGTGGTGAAGTCCTCCCAGTTTTTGCCACCTCTTCCATTTCTCTTGGGGTCCCCCACTACTCCGCTCTTAAATGTGCAGATCGGCTTTCATTTAGATCACTTTCGAAGTTAGTCTTATTCTTGGTTCTTCCAAGTACCATAACAGCAATATGGATTAAATCAATATAATAGCCATACAAAAATAATACATTACATTATCTTAATAGAAGGAAATCTAAACATTTGCAAAACTCAATTTCGAATAAACGAAAATACTCCTCCCATGTCTATTGGCGTTTCCTTTACAAACTATAGGTGGAATTGCTAGGATATATCACTGTTAGGGTAAACGTAAGAAAGACAGCATTTAAGTGTAATTGGCACTGATTTAACTAATTATAATCTTTTAGGTTTAAACATGTATACTCTAAATAGTTTTTAAAGTAATTACATAGGATTTCATGTCAGCATGTTCAACCCATTGGTTCAATGTGTCAAAATTATTTTTTATGAGTCACATCATTACAGTCAATCCATTTCGCATCTGTCATTTACCTTTTCTTAATAAATGATAAAAAGGGCCAAGAAATCACTCATGCATACCTTCAAGAATCTGTTATCATGATTAAATATGAAAAATCCAAGGCCTTCAACTTTGTCTACAATTAACCTTGATTTAAAAGAAAAATTAAAAATGCCAAATGGGGATCTAATGTACATACTCATAGACTATAGAATCTAGACTCCTAGAATGCCCCATGCTTATAATCGGAAGCCCCTCTTACACATAATACTTTCTTCCTCTTTATAATAAGCCCCATTCTACTTTACAAGTAATGCTCCATTTTAAAAAAAAATGTAGTTTAGAGAATTCTTTACTGAAATATGAAAGTGCTTTTAGGGCCAAGGTTTTAGAAGTATGTTTTAACACCTACCACAAAGTGCCGGTCTTTAAAGAGAACTATAATTTGAGAGCACAAGGGATGCTGAGATGTCCCTCAACTGTCTCTAGGACTTCACAATGTCCCCAATGCCCGAGTTGATGACACTTATCACATGCTACATAATTGGAGACATACACTGCATTGATAAAAATCATATAGACATCCCTCTGGAGCATACACTGCATTTGTGGGACATTGTGTCGAGAGATGTCTCAACATCCCTGATGCCTGAGTTTCTGAAGGAGACGAGACGTCTTGGAGACATCCATCGTATCCGGATGGACTATCCGCATCTTTCCATTGCCTCTTCTGAACATACTTGTCATAACTCGTCTTTGATTTTAATTTCACTCAACGGAGCTTTGAGTCATTCTCACCACATGTGCCATAGAGCCTCTACAACCTCTTTTCAAAATCCCACTGCACCATGCTCCCCATATTCTTATCAACCACTATTACTCGTATGGACTCATGGTTCAAGTTGAGTCTACTGATGCCAACTTCAGCACTAATCAAGACCAAATGACTTATTCTTCTCACCTGTACTATCTTTGATCCTCTTCTCCCATTTTTGTTAGAATCATTGCATCAAATACTGTAATGCGCTTGCCAAAATGCTGCAATGCTTCTAAGAGTGAGATGCAAGGATATGGTGCATATCTGTCCTTGATCGATTGGTTTCATCAGCTTCTGTGAGGTATTAGAAAAATTTCTTCCATTTCTTAATTGCTTGCACAAGTGCAAATAATTCCTTAGCATATGTGCAATATTTAATGATAGCCTCATGAAAAGGATCAGTAAATGAACTCCAACAATTTTGTCTGGTTCACCTCACTTGCAATAGAACAACATCCATTTCTCTAACAAGATGCATGCCTCTCTCACCTGTTATCAGCAGAAGTGAAATAAATATACGTGGTAAAATAAATTGGTCCCATGTACATGATATATATATATATTCAACTCGACTAATGTGTTTTGGTGATTCTTGCTGCAAGTAAATGACTTACCACTTGCTGCTATGAAATGCAAAGGCGCTACTGTTGTGGAGAAGGATTTGATGAACTGCTCAATATTAGACAGCCTTGACAAAGCTCCTTGTCTTATTTACATTGGAAGGTTCGGGCCATGTCAAAATGACTTCCATTTTTGCTGTATCAGTTCTCAACTTGTCAACCCTGATCACATGTTTCAATAGACTAGTGATTGTTGTGCAAAGTCACATTTTTTCTCATTAACAGTTTATTCTCCCTCAAAACTTGTCTCAAATGCATTAGATGTGCATCATAAGTTTTGCTAAAAACTAGTATGCCATCCAAATATACAATGACACAAGAATCCTTGAATAATATTAACACTTCATTCTTCAACCTCATGAAAGTAGTAGGATTATTACACAACCCAAAAGGAAGCACAAGCCATTCATATAAACCTTGCGTCGTTTGGAATGTGATTTTCCACACATCCTCCTTGATTAATATTTGATGCTACTTGGATTTCGGGTTTCAAATGTAGATTTGTGAAGCTCTTAATATGTTGAAATTGGCCCAACAAATCACCAATCCTTGAAAAAAGTTACATGTATCTTGATGGTTATCTTACTCAAGGCCTTGTAATCAATAACAATCTCCATGAACCATCTTTCTTAATTACAATTACTATAAGAGAACCACATGGGGAAGTGCTAGGAAGGATTACACGTTTGATCTAACAAAGATTGAAGTTGCTCTTTTACCTCATTTTCCTCCATTAGTGATTGCCAATAGAGACCATGTTGGGTAGACGACAATTTGGTAGCATTTGATGGTTTTCCTACTCAAGGATTTAGAAGCAATACACTTCTCCATAAACCTTCATTCTTAGATATAATTACAATTGGAGAACCACATGGAGAAGTGCTACGGCGGATTACAGCTTGATTTAACAAAGATTGAAGTTGCTTCTTTATGTCATTTGCCTTCATTAGTTATTGCCGATAGTGACCAAATTTAGGGAGAGAACAATTTGGTAGTATTCAGATCTCTAACACTCTCTTGGCTCCTAAAAAATTTCTGTATCTCTTTATCTAACAAAGATTGAAGTCGCTTCTTTACCTTATTGCTTCCAATACTGATTGCCGATAGACCGAGAGAACAATTTTGTAGGAATTGGATCTCATGCACTCTTTGTGTCTTTGGTGGCATGCCATTGGGCTCTTGAAAACATTCCCTGAAACTCTGCAACAAATCTTCCATTTGCTTTTGTTCTTTGTTAGTAAACATGCTAGAAGAATCTTTATATTTAACTACATTATTTTGCTTCTCTCTGAAAAGAAATGAAGCAATGAGATATTCTCGCTAGTATTAATCAACCTCTGGATTAATTGACACTTATTAAGGAGATCTTTGATTTACCTTCATATGCATTGATGATGTACCTTTCCTCATCTCTAACCAATCAATATTTGTTGGCTCTTCCCATGAAAATGGCATATCTCACATACGTGTATGGGCTGCTGAATACTACACAAACACTGAGGAGCAACATCTACCACAACTCTATCAATGAAATGCTCATTTATACCAAACTTCAAATTGTTTGATAATTTCCATTTCAACTCCCTATTTTACCCAACCTAGTAAGGATAAAACTGATCATATGTAACCAACTCAAACTTGTTACCAACTCTCAACTTTTGTCTTCTAAATTTGAATCTTGATATGAAAGAGTTTGGTAAGTTCTCCTTTATCATTGGCCGCCATGCTACTCATGCACAGAAAGTGTGAGCAATCCTTTTATACAGATCTGAGCTGCTCCATATTTCTTTCCCATCAACCAAGAAAGCCATGACATTCTTAGTACAATTTCGAGGATGCAATTTAGATGAATTTTCAACAAGTCTCTTTTGTATGATCATTTACATAACAATGTCCACAATGATTCTTAGTATCATTCTTTGCATAAGTTGCAATAGCATTAGCTTACCTTTCGATTTGCTTTTCCCTTTTGGCTTCAAACTACCTTGCTTTTTGGGTCCCGTATGAAGAGGATGATGAACCCCCTTTCTTGTTCATCTCAAGATAATGGGATTGGGAGCATGTCTCATTGGCGTCCTTAGGCTTGGCCAGCAACACAGGATGACTATGAAGTCCTCCAATGTACTTCATCAAGATGTCACAGTCTTGTACATGGTATCGCATTTGGATAGACTTCTGTTGGAACTCACTTTTATATTGCTGCACATTTTGACCATGTTTTTGCCTATAGCATTGCAAACTAGTGGATTTTTCCTGTTCATACCAAATAGAATAGAATCGCTTCCTAATCAACTTCTTAAATTCATCAAATTTAGAAGTAGGTGTTAATTTATTGAAAGCCAAACAATAAGCATGCCTCTCAAACCAAGTGAGTGCATGACTAGCCAATTTCAACCTTGCAAAATAAATTTGTTGTTATTCACTATTATTATGCAAATTGAAAAATACCTCAAGTTTGGATAACCAATGCTCAATCAACATTTACATCACCTTCATATAGCTGAATTTCTATCTTGTCCTTTGCTTTGAATGGAGGCTGAGTTGGGGGTGCTTGGATGACCTGGGGTCATTGATTCTCATGGTCTTGGGGCTTCTCTTTGCTCACCATTTCATTTGCTTTAGGAACTCTTATAGATAGTCTTAGCTTGCCCATGAGGTCCTTTATGATCTGTTCCATTCTATCAAGCTTCCTTGTGGAGTGGGAGATGCTTGCAACATCCTTTTCCAACTTGATAAATCGTAATTCATCTCGAGATATTCCCTCTTTTGCTTGAGATATTTTCTCTTCTTCTTGGGCCATGCTTCTCACTTAAGGATATCTCTTGCTGCAAAGGAACTAATTCACCATCTCCTCTTGCACTAACTGTTCTAACTGATCACACCACAAGTAAACTGCAGAAACCAAGGAAACAAAACCACTCTGATATAAATATAATCTATAATTAGCAAAGATATTCCATTGCTAACAGTTTAATGCAAATCTTCACATAATTGAATTTGTCTTATAGAATTATGTTTGCTGTCATATAAGTACTTTGCTCAACTTGACAGTAATTTTTCTTAGAATTGTGATGTGCAAGTGCAAAAACTGCTGTATTTAGTTGCATACATGATATGAAAGCAAGTAAGAAATGAAACATAAAAGAAAATAGAACACACAAGAAAGTATCTTGGTGAAACCCCATGTGGGAAAACTCCATAAGAGTGAGGTTGTGCCTCCTCATGTCACTATCTCCCTTTAAGATTTAGAAGACAATTTTCGTCCTTGAGGCATCTAAGAACATTATGGGACTTCACAACACTTCCACAATTGTTTCCTAAGCTGGCCTTGCTCTGCAACTTGCTTCTACAACTCGCTCGTCTACTCTACTCAGCATCACATACATGCTACAGCTCTAAAACACTGAACTAGGATAATTTGTCCGATCCCCAAGGGGTGTATTTATACACAAACTCAGCAATTAGACTGAGTGTAAATCCCGTTCAGTGATATTTTAGTCTGCTATTTTTTCTTAGGCGACAAGTTTGGTTGGGTACAAAGTTGTTTGCATGTCCTGTCCTGTGCAACATGAGTTTGTCTCAAGCTGAACATGCTTGACGGTTTCGGCTGCAGTCAAATTCATCAGGTGTACTGTCTTCAATTGCTCATGGCTCTAAGATGTTAGGACCACCCTTGAATCATCTGCTTTGTTTCGTTCATGCAAATCTGTTCTTACTTAATTGTGCTATAGGAGTGAGTGAGAGACTTAAATCACTTAACATAGTCATGCAAACTAGTAAGTGTACTTGGTGCCATCAATTGAACTGAATTTACCACGTTCCATGATCCAATTTGTATCATTGCCAGAGTAGTGAAAATGAAAACAACAAATTATAAATGAACAATTAAGCAAGCGAAGGGCATAACCAAACCGCACAAAAAGTATACCTCAAAACATACGATGGAGAAATCCATCAGGGGTGAAAACTCAAGCAAATTGGGGTTGGGCCTCCTTCCAGTCACCAAAATTTGAGCAAGATTATAAACCAAGCTCTACTTCAAAACATCCAAGATTATTGTGGAACATCAACTACACCTCTACAATGGCCACCTTGCTTGCTCTACTCTGCCACACTACTCAAAAGAACATACAACACTTCTACCTCAGGTGCAATGGCTACAACTCTAGATGACATACACGATCCCAATGTGCATATTTATGCTCACATTTGGCTACCAAAACAATGCCGAAACCTGCAGATGAATTTTCATCTCAATACTACATACAAGACTTTCTACTGCTTCCATTCTGGGCTGTTGGTTGTCAATGGTTTTTGTATTGTTTCAACTCTAATGTAGTGTGCACATTCAATAACTGCCGATTGTGGATATTTTCTGCATGGTTCTAGGTGGCACATTCATCAGCTGTCAAATATGCGCCATAGTGATGGTTTTCTGAATTGCAAGAGCTGGATGGCCCAAGGGCATACTCTTCCACATAATCCCTTTTATTAATTGTTGCCACATTTTCTTGAGCTCACACCTTTTTGTTGAGGAAAGAAAGATCATGCTGTCGCTTCCAGCCTATGTCACAAGGTTCTTTGAATTTTATCGAAAAAGTTCGAATTTTGCAGAACATTATTCTTGTGGAACATGAAGTCGAACTTTATCCATTATTTTTGTATGGGAAATTTTTGATATGATTTTGCATTATTCTACATATGTGTGTATATACATATACCGACTGAAAATAGTGCACAAAAAGCTCTCCACTTTTTCATCTGACATATTTATGCATTTTTTTTTCAAAAAATAAAAATGACTGCAAAAAAATGTTCGCACTGAAATACGTTCTTATTCTTGAAGTTTATCCCTTGGCAAACTTGAACCAAATTTTATCCTCCTCGACCATGACCGCGAACACGAACCTTGTGGCTTAGCTTCTGACATTCTTTTTTCACATGTCCGACCTTATGATAATAATAGCACATCACCCGGTATCTGGAAGATGATTCACCAGGAATTTGTTTCCACTTCCCCTTCGACTGAGTAGCATTTGCCCTCTTTGTTTGGCCAAAACTAGACTTACTCGTCTGTGTTTGCCTGTGCTCCTTTTGCAACAAGTAGGAACTAACTAGATCAAAATTCAGGTTTAGCTTTCTGCTATCAAGTGCAACGCCTCCTCAAGTGTTTCATGGGAGGCGGTGAACTATTTAGAATAATTGCAATTAGGTTGTGATCATCCACATTTTCCTCTGTAGCAGTGAGTTGGTCTTGGAGATCTTTCATTTAAAGATGTCATGACAGGGACCCACCCTCATGCATCTTTGGTGAAATAGAAAATTGTTCAGGTACGAAACCCAACTATTCTCCAACATTTGATACTTGCTTTATAGACTGGTCCAAAGCACACTTGCCATAGGGACATCCTGGACCTTAGGGATTAAATCATTCGACACAAATAATTTTGACAATAGAGCCTCCTTATGACACTTCTCATAGTCAACAAAATGAGTAGCGGGTCTTGATTCCTTATGGAGAATAATTATATCACAACCACAATGTTCAACAATTGTTAAAATTTTTATGACTCCAGATTTAATGGTTTTGAGTCCCTTAGTCACCACATTTGCTGAACTAAAACCATGAAAATCGAGCATCTCTGAATTTCAGAGCGGGGCAAAAAATTCGTTCAAATTCGTGAATAAAATCGTATGGTATGTTTGTGCTGGTTTACTGATATTCTTTGCTTTCCATTTTGAGAAAACCCTAAAGCTCGCCATTTGCATAAAAAACCATAAACGCTTATGCTGCAGAAACATGATGGTATTTATACACGGCAATATTTAGAGCGACCATTGTTGCTTCAATTTGCAAAGCTCATGACTCATTACTCCTGTAAGAAAAGCATGTAGAAGCTGTCGGGAAGAGTTGAAGCGCCGTCCTTGCGAGGATTCAGAATTCGTTCAACCTCCTATTTATAATTTATATTTAACAATTTAGGTTTTAGTTATGTTTATCGCAGCTTTATATATATAGATTTTTATAATTTTAGTCTTTAGGTTTTTATGTGGTTATATAATATATGTATGAGTTATACTATAAAAAATATTATCAATATATAATTTTATTAAAGTATATTTATTTTTTTAATTTATTATATATAATTTAAAAAAAATGTTTTGAATTATATATTTTAATATTAATTAATTTATTATGTTTTAAATTATATATTTATCACTTTTTTATATAAATTTTATAATTTTAGCCTTTGATGCTTTATATAGTTATATATTATATTTATGAGTTATGTTTTAATATTATTTTTTGATAAAGAATATTTATTTTTAAAAATATTTATTATAGATAGATTTTAAAAAATATTTGTTTTCAATTATATATTTTAATATTAACTATTTTTTTTTTTTTATATATATATATATTTCCTTTCGTCAAATTTAATGATGAATTTTATGTTCGATTTTTTTTGCAACAATTTTTTAATGAATTTAATTCTTCACGAATTTGAACACAAATTCGAATGCGGTGACTTAGGTTTTGACCAATTAGCTTTTGCACCTTTTGGCAGAACTAGATTCTGGATATTGGTCATGATTCACACAGTATTGGACCACTGAGTGGTGAATCAATGCGAACGGAAATGCTAAATCTATAAAGCAAGTTCCTTGGTATTCTTGACTAGTGACACTTAAAAACACATCCAATATTAATAAGCCCTCAAAGGAGCTGGAAGTATTTTTCGAGAATGACTTTATTCACCCATAAGCGAAATGAATCAACTTATAAAATTAATTGACTATTGATATAGTTTGTGTCTACAAAAAAAAACCTATGAATGCTGTGAAGAGGAATTTGAGTCTGCACACTCGCGGGTGCCCTGATCTCTGTTGCTCATATCTTCAAAACGTGACACACCCATGCCCTAATGAGACTACTATATATCCATGAAAATCATGGTCTTCATTTACATTCTCGTCTACACAAAAACGTCAATTCTTCAGCTTCCCTTGTGTCTTCAAAATGCCTCTTTCTCTGCCTATAATAACAATCACTTCATCCTCCTAGAAACTTCCTTCTTCATGTTTGCTGGTAATCATGACCTCACGATTCTCATCGTGGATCTGGTTTGTGCCCTTCATAGTTCCACTGTTGACGAAACTGAAAATTGCAATTTTCAGAATTGTATGTAAGGAATGCCTTTCCCCTGGCCTTCTTCCCACCAAAACGTCTGCAGATTCATCCTGTAACTTCACATCTTGTCGTCAGGCATGTAACTCGCAGAAATCGCGATTGTATATTGTCTGCAAATTGCGAGTTCTTTGTCTTGAATTTCAAAGAACATCTTGCCCATGACATCCTCCTAACAAATCACGATTCAGTTTTGCAGCATTTGAATCTTCCACAAATCGTCTGTCTTTGTCTGAAACCTTCAACTCACATTTCTTTAATCACGTGTCGTAATGTGCCTTTTACAGGTTTTTCCTTCCTTCGATTTCATCATGAAACCGTGAAAATCAACTTGAATTGACTCTATCCTGCTTGTACCCTTCTCTAAGGGCTTCCTTGAACAGGTCTGGGCCTCTTCTTCTTTTCTTCCACAGTTTGTACCCTATTCTAGGCCATATTTGAACTCTTGACTCTTGTTTGTATCCAAATAGAGCTTCCCAGAACACTTGCTGTTTGTACTATTCTCCTAGGGCTTCCTTGAACAATGGCTCTGATACCAATGTTAGTACATATGAGAGAGAATGAAAAGAATGGAATGCATATGGCACATGACACTCTACTCACGGACATCTTGGGTGTGTCTGTCTTTTATTAAGCATAAAAGAAGTTATATTCAGGTGAGGTAGTTATACGCTGATAACTAAAGTACATCAGCTAATATTTACCTAGTTTATGTTTACGGAATAATTTAATAACTTAAACAAAGAAAGTTCACATACAATACTAAATGAAATCAGAGTTCAGTTTCCATGTGATAGGGGAAGATAGAAATAAATTTTGACAATCAATGCTAACACATTTGTCGAAACAACTAAGAAAAGGAGTGACATTCACTGTCAAATAAAGAAGTTTATAATGATATCAACAAGAATAAATATGACTCAAAGTTCAAGATTTTCTTCTTGTATTCCTTTGATTAATAATCCAAAGTTTCATAACATAGCCATCCACAAGCAAAAATTGTATCAACTGTCAAAACGTCTGGTCTATTGATAAATTATAACCCTTGAAATTCAAAAGTACTTAAGATAACGTTTTTAAACAATATATCAAAAGTACTTAAGATTCAAATGTATGTGTGTATATATAAAAAAAATAACTTTAACAAACTAAAATAAGCTGAAACTGAAAGCCTGAGGGCTGAAACCATTAGTCCAATAATCCATCACATAAGCCAAAATCCAATATTTATTATTGATAGAGAATCGAGAGATGTTAACAAAAAACATGCAGCCACAAAGCTGAGAGTCGAGACAGTGAAAAACAGTAAACTCAAAAGTACATGATGATGATACATGTTACATTATAATCAACATGAGAAGGGTACATATGTCATGATCAGAAAAACCAAAATGGCAAAAACAGTGGCAACTCAATAACTTGAGTCATTTGAATGAATACTTGCGAAACACTCCTAGCTTGAATAGCAGTCTCATCTTCATCATGTACGGGATCCCAACCAATCCCTGCTGCTCCTCATGATCGTCATCAATCTGCCTAGGCTCCTCAAGATCTACATTTCATCATAATGATGGGTTCTACTTGCGGTGAGGTGTTTTCCTCTGCTTTTTCAGCTTCTTGCAAGCGTGATTGAAATGAATGTGGGTTGGGCGTTCTATAAGTGTTTTGATGTCTTCTAGAGTTAGGGTTGTAGTAATTAGGTTTGATTTTTGAGCTTTTTTTTGGTTTTTGGGAGCTGCAAACTTATATAGCTGCATGGTACGGTGGAATGTCCCTAGGATGTTCCTCACAACATCCCTTGTGACATTTCTTGCAGGTCAAATTCGCAGGAATTCCCAGGGATATTCCCAATTTTTTTGCTATAGGGGTGTGTGGGGGGTGGTGGGGATGCCTTTTCTTGATTTCATCGAAGGATCTGATTTGAGCTTCTTGGTCACTGAGGAAATCATAAGGGATAATTCCAGTGAACCCCTGAGCTGCTGATAAAATAACCTCAGATTTTTTATTCTGAATATCTTTAAATGTTCTCAGACCCGCCTGTAACATTTCCATTCTTAAAATGACTGCTTCACACCATTCATATGATGCGCCATCTTCAACATCTTTGAAGAACACCATCTGGAACAAGCAAGTATACATTGAAGACAAACCTTCTTACACATATCTGGAATTATATTCCTACATGATGCAAGTTCTTCTTCAAAGTTTTTTTCTTAATCATTTTTATTAGACAAAAATGATACCTTCTCATGAATTTTTAGACCTTATCAATTAATTTTAGCCCTGGAATTAACAAGCCTTCAATCCAGTTTTAGTTGTTCTACCAAAATTACCTAACATACCACCTGAAGTGATAGCATCCTTATAAAGGCAAAGAATTTCAATGGACAAAGGCATAGGGGATTCTGTGGTATCTATTGGGCTAGTTAAATGCTGAATATATGGCCCCATTTGGTGAAGCTTCTCTTTCTATTCTTCTCCAGATTTTCCATCCTTCACAATTCTACCAATCACAAAACGCACAACATCCTTCAAATGATCTACATCTCCTTGCCTTGTAGGTGGAACTTTCTGAATTTGATAGCTGTGTAGTTTTGGCCTCCTCATTTTTATCCCCAATTGGGGTTGCCACTTCTGCATATCTCATGCCATGTTCATCAGTGACTATTGTTGATTCGACTTTCAGCTGTTTGGAGGTTGTTGCTTGATTAGAGAAACAACTACATCATAATCAGGATTAAAAGCTTTGACAACTTTTTTCCTCTTCTTCACCATATTTTTCTATCTAAGAAGGAGTATCAGCAACCACATCAACAGTTTGTACTCCAGTATCAGTGGAGGTATCAACTTTCTTTTTTAGGAGAAAGGGGAGGCTGTGCAGAATGTTGTGGGGACACTTGAGGCGGTATATTTTGACTTGGTGGATTTATGTTAGGGATGGGCAGTGATGATTGATGAGCTAAGGTGGATGATTTAGGTGTATTACATGACACATGGCTTTGACTGTGATTGGAAGCAAGAAATTGTTGGGTAGTATTATCAATCACAATACAAGAAACATTGAATACTAGGAGGGGAGTGAGGAGCAGAGTGGGGTGGAATAAGAGGCTTTTGCGAATGCTTCCTTGGTTTAATGGTAATCTTGATTGGTATCCCAGGTTGATCTCGTGTTATCAAGCACTGTTAAGTGAAATGTCCTATGGTCCAAAGTCTTGTGCAAGAAAACTGGCATGCTTGCAAGGATTGGTTGGCGGAGGGAGGCCATGAACCTGAATGTTGAGTTCCTTAACTTGTGCTCTTTCCTTTTTTGACGTTTGACGAATTGCATCCATGAACTAGATTCTTCAACATGTTTCTGAATAGGACCACTTGCATCCATGAACTATATTCTTCATTATGTTTCAGAATAGACCTTTGGTAAGAAGGAATGCATATCCTTGGACAATTGCATGGATTTTTCACTCAAGCTTCTGTCTACAGAATAAGAGGGATATGACAAAACGGGGAAGAGAATATATACAGAATATGGCATGAAGATTACTATATAGTCTAGGACTGGATATACATTTAAAGTATAACTCAGTCACAAAATCTGATGTATCTGAAGATTTGGCTGGGTTTGACCCTCCTGTTTGCTTCTGAACTGAAGTGTGAGTATGCTGTGTTGAAGCAGTGCCACATTGGTAACTATTGGCAAGAATATCTTAGAACTTCTACATTGAAATATGCTATATTGCATTGATGCCCGGAGCTTTGAAAGTGGATGTAGCCTGAAGAGCACAAAAGTGCATATTAAGGGTGAGACTTTGAGGGAATGCACAGTCTTGGTGAGCAAGGTGTAGCAGAAAGATGCAGAGATGTGAACTCATATTACTGGGAAAAGTACATTGGCTAGTGAAAGCACAAGATGCAGTAAGGCCTTAAAGGTGGCAAATAGAGACTGCTTTGCTGGTTTATGTATGGGTGTGTGGCAAAGCAAGCTACAGTTTTACCATTACAATGATTAGAAGTCAAAGCTTACAGAGGCTGCATGATGTACTGCTGATCTTGATTGGTTTACTATATTTCCTTTGGAGGAGGAAGTACTTATATGCACAACCTACCTCGGTTTGAGCTCTACAAGTACAAGTTGTAGGTGTTTTGGAGGAAAAACTGACGTAGAGCCAAAATTTGATTTGCAATATGCAAAAGTAAATGTCAGTGAGTAAGATTGGCCTAATAATCTGTTGGAATCAAGAATAAAGGAGCGTTTTCACATGGCGAAGACCATGGGGTTAGCCCAACTGAAAAGTCGGCTCTTGTAATTTGTGACCGTATTATTCCCATTGTTGGAGGCTTTTTGTAGATCAAACTCTTCTAAATCTAACTCTTGAAGACAAAGCTTATCCTCCTCAATCATGAATAGGCATCTTATGAGTCTCAGTGGAGTATTTAAATTGCTGGCGAGAATGACATCACCCAATTGGGTGTAATCAGGTATTCTGGATATGGGTCAAGATATGAGTCACCATCTGTGTGAAAAACAAAGGATGATGAAGCTTGGGGGAAATAACAAACTGTAATAAATATACCTTGAACCCATCCCTCTCAATTCTAAGCTATCACGAATGAGGTCGGCCACCACATTAGATCTACAAAGACCGCCCAATCTCTGAGTCTCACTGAAATTTATGACTCCTTGAGGAATATCGGATAATCTTATCGTGAACCAACATAGAATCCGATCTCTTGCTCAAATTTCCTTAATCCTATTAGCAGTAATAGATTAGGTCCAGATTAGGAGTAGAACATCTTACCTTGACTTCTCCCATGGTGGCTGTTAAAACCTTTCTGCTTTTAATCTATGAAGCCAGGAAATGCCTAAGGGGCCCACATTTCTGCCTGGAAACGTTTCGGAAACGCGAACGGGTACGAAATGTTTCCAGATTTTTTTTTTTTTTTTTTGTAATTTAAAAAAAAAAAATGTCCAACTTATCTAGATTATTATCATGTATATGTGAATCATTGAAATTTGTAACCATGTTGAATGATGAGTTATGACTCTTTAGAAGTTCAAATTTCAATAAATACAAAATATTTTGAGTGCTTTATCAATTATCTCTTATGGTCTACAAATTTACAATTATAAAATGAGTATTATGCATATATATATATATTTTATTTTTTTAATAATATATTGTACGGACGTTTCCGACAACGTTTCGTATCCAAGGTTTTTTGAAAATTGCCGTTTCCGCGTTTCGTATCCGTTTCCGTGCAACATAGCTTTTAATGCTTGTCATCAAAATTATGGGTTACATGAAGTTCTGTGGAGAAGCTTTGTTTCTCTCAAGTGTCTGGCATCTGTATGCTGCCTAAAGACATTCAATATTAAATCTAAGTATTTTAGACACTATTAGCATTCTAGTAAATGGAATAGAAGCAGGAATGTTAGCTTCTCAGTGTTATTTCCTCTTGTCTCATGTATTTCTCTGTTTTGCCAGCTCTTCTAATGATGCTTCAGGAGATTTAGTGAAAGGCATGGCTGATTATCTGTAACTGGATTCTGTTTCTAGTGATCTTAGACTAATTTTCTGAAAGTCGAGCATTAGTGGAACCCATTTTCTGCAATTCTGATTATTAGTATTATGTTTAAACTATCTCTTATTTTGATTATTGAAATACAATTTTTAATTATTTTGATCCGTTGCATTGGGGCCAGGATTGAGGGGAGGATGTTAGATAACCACTGGGTATGGATTTCTCTCTACCAAAGCCATATAGTCTCTTGTGAATCAACACAAAATTTAATGGGATAACCTCTGCCGATCGTTTTGATTCCTGGCTGAAGCTCGAAAACCTTGCTGGCTGACTCATCTCCTGTTTCTCCTAAAAGAGTTCTTTGCATCCTTTATACATCATATGTGGCATATCTAACCGGCAATTGCCGGTGCTGCCAAGGCTTCTGAGAAGGCAGTAGAAAACTAATGCTTATCACTTTGCCATCAACTTCTGTGCTTGCCATTCTGTCAAGTTCTCCTTTTCATATGAGATTGGAATTCTTTCACAAGCTTGTCATTTGGCATGTAATAGGCAGTGAGTGGACTTATTCTGTAGAATCTAAACAGCATAGATCCCCTCCATGAACGTTTGTTTGCGTATTTGAACATTGTAGAAAATCTGATGATCCTACTGATCTTATTTAGGTATCTGTCTCTATATTGAATGGAATGGTGGTAAAATTTATGTTTCCTTAGCAATGATTTCTCAAGAGATTTTATAGCTGACACCCTTATATGCTTCCAGGGCTATGGAAACAGTTCTTGCTCAGCATGGTCTTGATCGGAATGTTCTTAGATCATCAAGTCTTGTATTGGCCAGTGGATCATTTTCTGGGGATGTGAATTCACAATGTACAAAGCCTGAGAATGAAAGCAGAATGTCAATGGATACAGGAAATGCTGAAGTGCAAAAGGAAAAAGGCAAAGACACGCCAGGAACTTCAGCTGTAGTTGTCACAGATACGTTGTCTCTACCAAGTAGGGCTATAGTGGCAAATGGAAAAGCCAAAGAAACAATGATTTCTACACTCAAGACTGGGCCATTCACCAATTTTGGAAGCTCTACGGGTTGCCAAATGGTTTCTTCTAAGTTTGGACCAAAGGATACAAAGGAATCTGTCACAGATTATAACAGAGGTTCAAAAGTCTTGCATACAAATGCTTCTTGTTTTGAATATTCTTCTGCACAAAATTCCAAACTTCTGGAGACTGAGAATTCAGCTGTAGAGTCTTTTGAGGGTAGTAAGAATTTAGACTTGCAGAGGAAGGATTCAACTGGTTCTGACGCGCAACTTAGTGGAAAATGTTTGGAGGAGGATCCTAGTACGAAAGCACCTGTGAAGAGAAAAAGAGCAGCTTCTGGAACCAGTTTGAAGGATGACAGACCTCGGACGAGACAGCAAAGAAAACTAATATCTTTTGAGATTAATGAAGGAAAACAAGAGGGGGTCACAAAAGATTACATCTCAGCTGAAGAAGAAATGACAGATAGTAAACCTTTTCAACCACACTGTCCGGTGTCGCAGAATGATCAACTGCAACTCTCATCAAATTTTTCTGGAGTTGCTCATACCCAAGGATTGCCTTCGCAAGTGACGTGTGTAGTTGACAAGAACCTTGTTGATAGAAAAGCATCTGTTTTAACAAAGGCAAGCGGGGGAAATGATCAAGTTTCACAAGTTGCAAGTGTAGATCTTAATGGCCATTTTGGAAGGGATATAAAAGAAATGTTTAAGCCAAAAGAAACTTCCCGTGAACCTGATACTCTAAACCATATGAAGCTAGGAAATAATGAAATGTCCATGCCAGATTCAAAATTTGAAGGAACTGTTACTCAATCTAGTGACCAAATGTCTCATAATGAGCCATTTAAGCCTCCCACTGAGCAGCAGACCAACTTGAGTTGTATGCCTGAACATTTACAGGTAAAGGATCCTTCACGGGCAGAAGTAAAGGTAAAAATTTCTGCTGGATCTTCATCTCTGGTTAATTTTGAATGTACTATGCTATGCCAAAAGATGACTGGAATAGATACGTTGTCACACTTTGGACCAGCTTCTGAAACCAGTTTTCAGGATGACCATCCTCAGACTACAGAGCAAAGACAAAATTTGTCATTTGGGACTGATGAGATTAGGCAAGAGGTGGTCACAAAAGATTGTATCTCGGTAGCTGGAGAAACAAAAGATGTCAAGGCTTTTCAACTACCCTGTCCAGTGTCATGGAATGATCAAGCACAGATTTCACCAACCATTTCTGGAGTTCCTCATGCTCAAGAATTGCCTCCACAAGTGACATATGCAGCTGACATGGACTTTGTTCCTCTAAATGCTTCTCATTTAACAAAGGTGGGTGAGGGGAACTGTGAAGTTTCACAAGCTACAAGTATAAACTTTAACGATCAGTTTGGAAGGGATATAAAACAGATGGTTAAGACAAAAGAAGCTTCCATTGAATCTGATGCATCAAACAATCCAAAGCTGGGAAATAAGGAAATGCCTGCAGATTCAACATTAAATGAAACCGTCAATCATTATTCTGACAAAACTCCTCATAATGAACCATTCAAATCTCCTACTGAGCAGCAGATTGACTTGAGGTGCATGTCTGAGCATTTACAGGCAATGGATCCTTCAGGGGGGCAGGCAATGGATCCTTCAGCAGGTCCATCATTTGTTGATTTTGGATGTAATATGCCATGTCAAAAGATCCCCGGGATAGATAGAATTTCACACAATGGAACACAAGGTGTGGAAGAAAGCTCTCACAGCCTTCAGAGACCACAGTCAGATAATATCTCTACAGAAAAATATGTTGTACCTCAGAAATATGAAGCTCAGCATCTGAACAGTTCCATTCAAAAACAAGATTCCTCTGCTCATGAGCTTGAGCACCCATTAAAATTTTCTTCCCAGTCTTCACAGGTTGTTTCAAGCATCGGGTTTGGGAATCAGACCAAAGTGGACACAGCATCCCAGATGTCTGCTGTTACTATAGTTCCTCCAGACCCCTGTGTGCTGTGTTCAGTGATTGATTCTATTCCCAAAGTACAGATGCCGCTACATGGAAGATCTGATCAAGTGTCTTCCTCACCAAGTAAAGGAGTGGGTTCTGATAATGCACAACCCTCACCAGCTTCTCCAGGAAAACATACTGCGATGTTCCCAAAGTACCAGGCTGAGGAAGCTAGTAATGGTCAAGTTAGTATCAAAGAGCAGCATCACACCATGGGACATACCAGCTGGCCCATGAAGGAAGAAAGGACACCAAGACATGGCGAAATGGAATCTTGTATAGGGGTATCAGATGTTTGTTTAGGGCAAAACCAATCTCCAAGTGATTTGGGTTGTGACAATGCCCATGTCATGAAAACTAATGAAATTCATGGTCTGTTTAGTTCTTCTTCACTGCCTCAAACAGGTCATTATCATTCCAGAGTTCATGTTCAGCATCCTCCAGGAGCAGAGAACAATAATCCTGCTTTGCTTACATGCCAGGGAAAACCAACCTATACTTCTAAGGTTGCCCCCAACGAACAACTTCAACAGCAAAGTAGTCCTCCGAGCAGGATTATTTTGAGTGTCGGTTCTCTGTCAAATGAGTTGATTTGTAACAAGCCTTTAAATTTTGTCAAAGATACGATTGACAATGAAGTAGGCAAACTGGAGCAAGCAAAAGCACCTTTGTTGTCAGCAACTGACAGGTCACTAGATGAGCATCTGAATGTGTCTGCAGATAGAGAAGGTTTTATGCCCACTCAGGAAAATACTGGTGCAGAAACAAGGGTCTCGTCTCCTTTGACAAATCAGTACAGAATCTCACAGGTTTGTTCCATACCATTATTATCCATTTCTTAATTCTGTTACTACAATTTAGAAGTCTTTGAGAATCTTCTCTTGTTCAGAAATGTTAATGCGGCATGGTTACCATGGTGTACTTATCATGGGAAACGAGAATATTTTTATTATTTACATAGTCAACTAGGTCACCATTTCAACATTTTCATATGTAAAAGCAGTAACCACTTGGAAAAGTGAAGACAGGCATTGGGGAGTAGGTAACACATTTCCCTTTAGTTACCTTCGATGAATATTTTTTAGGGTGTGTAATCCAGTTTTTAATTCATTCTCTAGGTTCTTATTTGGTCATTTTGTAAAATTGATGTTGTATAACCCCACCCCCTGTTCGGCCTTACCTTTTTATATGTCAAGTAGGGATGAATTTAGGAGCCACATAGGGAACTTTCTATAAGCTGGAATGTCCGATTACAATATTCAAATGTCCTCATCATAGTGTCTTTCTTCTACATAATCAAGTGGAAGATCATATAAGCTGGTTCCAACCTGGTGATTAAAACTGCCTCCAGAACCATACCTAGGAGCAGACCTTGATTGAGATGCAAAAGCAGATACCTTGTGTGATGGACTTCCATTTTTAATAAGTTTCTCCTTAGTTAAAGAAAATTCTAGTAAAAAATTAGCTATCAGGATGCAGGAATATCAATGTTTTCTTTTTGGATGTAAAACTCGTTGTAGTACTTATTTGCATTGGGGATAGGGCAAAGATGTATATGAATGCATAAATGATCATCTTACTTTGCTGATCACATACGGAACTTTCTATAAGCTGGAATGTCCGATTACAATATTCAAACGTCCTCATCATAGTCTCTTTCTTCTACATAATCAAGTGGAAGATCATATAAGCTGGTTCCAACCTGGTGATTAAAACTGCCTCTAGAACCATACCTAGGAGCAGACCTTGATTGAGATGCAAAAGCAGATACCTTGTGTGATGGACTTCCATTTTTACTAAGTTTCTCCTTAGATAAAGAAAATTCTAGTAAAAAATTAGCTATCAGGATGCAGGAATATCAATGTTTTCTTTTTGGATGTAAAACTCGTTGTAGTACTTATTTGCTTTGGGGATAGGGCAAAGATGTATATGAATGCATAAATGATCTTCTCACTTTGCTGATCAAAACCTGATTTTTTTGCACTTAATGAACGAAATTAGAAGTGCTTCAACTCCTCTCAGTGGCTGAGAATCTATCTAACCTGATATATATATTTCAGTTCTCATTGCAGAAAGATTTACAGCCGAGTAAACAAAAAGATGGCAGCTACATCTGATTGCGTTACACTCTTCATTAGCATGGGTAGATGTATAAGGATGAGGATGCATGCTGGCTAGAAAAGGCCAAGCACATGCAAAAGCAAATATTTAAAAGTTAATAACAAGGATAGAAACACTTATGTCGAGGAAGTTGTTCCCCACTTCAGTAGATGAGGGAAGTTTTCCATAAAAGCTGTCTTGTAAGACTATTGGCCTGTGTCGGTAAAGGAGCCTTGTGGCAGACCAGACAAGCTGTTGTTTGCTTCTTGCAGTTTCTTATGAAAATGAATGTTGAGAAATGTATCATTGGCCAAGGGTTGTTGAAAATGTGGAATGGTAGCTTTAGGATGAGCTATGGTAACATCCTCATCCAAGTGGAATGGATTATATAAATCTTGAGCTAGTTCATATTGACAACATCATGGATGCCAAACTGAGCTGTAAGATCAAAGAAAACAACATTGGTGGGCTTGAGTGCTTGGAAAGTTATCTTAGGCCCATATCTGATGAGTGTCATCTTGTGATGCTGGTTTTGAAACCTTTGTTAGTCTAAGTGAAGTCAAACATGATCAACTTGGGAAGAATGAGGTACCTGATGATGGCCATGGAGTGCCTTGAGTTTGGTCCAAGAATGTCCTGAATTTTGACATGAAGCTTGGCCAAATTTTGTATGAAGGAAGAAGCTTCATCCTACTGCTGGTGGAACATATTTGGAGCTAGAAGAGCCACCGATTTTTTTTAAGGAGCCAAATTTTAACGAACTTCGAAAGGAGAATGCACCGTTGAGATATGGGTAGCCAGATTGTTCCTATGCTGAATAATATGCATGATAAATACAAAGAGCATGGATTAAGGTGCGAACAAAAAACTTAGCCTGGCTGTCAATCTACGAAACTAATGAAGTGGATAAGCGCAACTAGAAACCAAAAAATTTCCACAATGATTGCCAAAAGTGATTCAAGTATTGTGAGTTGTGAAAAAAACATGATAGTGAGCGGTGGTCTGAAAGCATGCTTGAAGAACGAGTCGGCATCTTTTGGAGCATCAACTGTCATTGTACACAACATAAGATTCCCATTTTGGCTAGCCATTACACAACAACAAAGATGCTATCATGTCAGTGTTGAGTTGTGGACAGACCACTAATGAAATCCATGGAAATGGATTCCCATGGTTGCGAAGTTACCATTAATTATGCTGAGAGGCGTTCTACAATGGCGGGAGGGTGAGATTCAAGGTGGGAATGGGGTGTGGGAGTTGGTGGGCTGTAATGTCCGTGGGGGTTGGTGGACTGTAATGTCCGTTGAGTGTGTTCACTTTTATATTTGACATCCATTTGACCATTGAGTGTGTTCACTATCCATTTTGGAGACCCAACACGCAACAACAAAGATGCTATCACGTTGTTGATGAGTTGCGGACAGATGACTAATGAAATCCATGGAAATAGATTCCCATGGTTGCAAAGTTACCATTAATTATGCTGAGAGGCGTTCAATGGTGAACTATGGACCAATCCTTCAGAGCAACGACCAGTCACTGACAACCAATCAGTAACGACCAATCCGAACACTGACTACCAATCTGATGACCACCAATCCTTCATAGCTAGACCCAATCCTTAAGAGCAACGACCAATCTAAATACTGACACAGTTATATATATATATATCTTCAGACTGACTGAATAATGGGCTGGGCACTGACCCCATCTAGATAGTTGTGGGGGGATGGGCATGGGGGTTGGGGGTGTGGATGGGCTGGTGGACTTTAATGTCCGTTGAGTGTTGTGAGTTGTAAAAAAAACATGATAGTGAGTGGTGGTCTGAATTATGCTTGAAGAACAAGTCGGCATCTTGTGGATCACCTACGAATCCTAGATCTGAGCTCAAGCAAGAACCCAAAATCATAAACCTTTGAACAATAGGCACAAAATTGCCAACATAATCTATAAGCGATTACCAAGCCTCCACAATCTTGAGTGGACTGGGTTCAAACCCCGGGGACTCGGGGGAGCCATCCTCAAGGCTATGATACTATGCCAAAACTTAGTAACATGTTCGATTATCGAATTAACAAGCTCCACTAAAGTGAAGAATGAAACAAGAGAAAACTAAGATATGCTGGTACCAACAGGTGCCCAATGAATGTCTTGAATTGAATGTGAAATTAGGTTTACACCCAAAGTGTATGTAGATCATATTTTCCAAACCCTAATAGGAATATGGTTTGGGCTTATATATGCACATATCTCAATGATTCCACAGATGGTCTTATACAAGCCTATGCATGCTAATATTAACACAGATCATAAGGATTCCATAACAAAACATTTTATTGGGTTGTAAAGAAATATCCCCAAGGAATACCATGAGCTGGTATCTCAAGGGACCCCCATAATATGTGTTTACACTCAAGTGCAATACTTGCACTGGAAAAGAATGAAAGATATAGTTGTTAGGTTGAGTGGAAATACACCATATAGGTTTGAAAGCAAACAGTTCATTGAGGTACTGCTCCCAAATATAGAGAGAAGGCAAAACTACCATCCCTAGCAACATATGCCAAAGCAGTGGATGGGACACTTAATTTGAAAAAAGATGAAATGATGTAAGTAAAGAAAGCTACAATTGTTGAATACGATAAAGAAGACACCAATTCATTTATTTTACTATGCAAACACATGAAAAGACTATTTGCAGTATTGTCAGATAGCTAAAAGGGGAAGAAAGGCATTTGATGCAGTAACTGCAAGCTGAAGGCTACTTAGTTAATGAGTCTTTATGACAAATGCAAAAATGCTGCTCAATCTGTGATGTGGGGTCATATGATCTGCAAGAAGGCCTGTTTAACACGAGGAAGAAGCAACACATGTCACAGCAATTGACAAAGATCAACCATCAAGAACAGGATATAGAAATCTAAGGTGGAATAAAAGAATACTGCCATCAAAACCTAGATTGAGGTACTGCTCCCAAATATAGAGAGAAGGCAAAACTACCATCCCTAGCAACATATGGCAAAGCAGTGGATGGCACACTTAATTTGAAAACAGATGAAATGATGTAAGTAAAGAAAGCTACAATTGTTGAATACGATAAAGAAGACACCAATTCATTTATTTTACTATGCAAACACATGAAAAGACTATTTGCAGTATTGTCAGATAGCTAAAAGGGGAAGAAAGGCATTTGATGCAGTAACTGCAAGCTGAAGGCTACTTAGTTAATGAGTCTTTACGACAAATGCAAAAATGCTGCTCAATCTGTGATGTGGGGTCATATGATCTGCAAGAAGGCCTGTTTAACATGAGGAAGAAGCAACACATGTCACAACAATTGACAAAGATCAACCATCAAGAACAGGATATAGAAATCTAAGGTGGAATAAAAGAATACTGCCATCAAAACCTAGATGGACGAGGAGTTAAATTTGGTGCCAAAATAAGACATTTAATGCTAAATTTGGCAAAGATGGGATCAGTTTCATGCCAACTGTCCAGAGAATAATCGCCTATAAAAATTCTTGTGCAAGTGGTGGGTGTACCTAGAGATTGTGATGTCAAAAGTTTTCTTGAAATATATGGTTGTCTAAATAAACTCCCCACATGTCATTATAGCTACAAGAAGAAAAGTTAGAAACTCCAAGTACTCTACTTAGATACAAAAATTGGAAGTAATAGAATGTAGGAATGTCTACAGGTTACTGCTAAGTTAGATTAGACAGACATAAAGATAATACTATAGGGACTGCTAAGTTGCGAAATGGGGAACGTTGGTGACTGTCAAGTCCCTTGGTGGTAACCATTGTTATTCACTTGCTGCTTGTTGAGAAGTTAACTCTAATATGACTACCAAGTTCCTTGCAAGGGATATGGCATTCTTGATACTAATCACAAGCTGATTCCCAACAAAAGTGAACACAATGCGATTACAAAACACAATGCAAGTTCCAAGACACAACATTGCAGGTTTTGGAAACGAACATGGCGGGGATGAAGATTGTTTGAATGGAAAATATACCAGGACTGTCGGATGCTTTTAGACCCCCAAGAATGATAAATATAACAGCAAAAACAGTAAGAAGTTTTTATGAATGTATAACGTGTTTATCCAAACATAGATTTGCTTGGAAACAATGGTAATTCTTTCGAATGATCTGATAATATGAGAGGTTTAGATGTGTATCTCTTGATAGACGAATCATGGAGGATGCTGCATAGACCAACACTTCTGCCTCTGAGTTCAAGTTAAAAATGACAAAATAAGTGTCAAGGCAAATAACATTACTATGCAACATCTCTTAACTCAAGGTTTGAAAGTTGATAGGGGGCTTTGTTGTCATGAAATGATGAAATTGATCAAAAACATTTTTAACATGTGATACATGGTCAGGCAGGACTTCTCTAGGGCAAGCAAAGGCATCCCTGGGGTTGTGATACCGTATTTATCAAGAAATATACAACTAGAGTAAATATGGATTTGGTGAGGCAGGCATATAAGGAACTATGAACAATATCGACCTTCGAATCTGAGATACAAAACATTAGATTTTCTGTTGATTTTAGATATCATTATGAAGCAACGTTGACAGATCCATGTTCTATTCCATTCATTGATACAATATCGGAGGAAACTTTATAATCAAATCAGCATTGAAGAAGAGGAAAACAAGTTGAAGACAACCTTTGCCGTGGTGAAATGAACCAAGGTCCTATGCATACAACAAAATGATATTTGGATTATGCAATGTCCCAGCAACTTTTCCAAAGATCATGGGATATATCTTTGAAAGAATGCTTACAGAAGAATTGACAGTATTTCTGGATTATTGGTCAGTATTTGGCAAAAAGGAATTGCACTTAAGGTATTGCAGAATGTGTTTAACACTGTAGACAAGCATCTAGTTCATTTCTTCTTTCTGCCATTTAGGTGAAAATGGCATCTCAAGAAGTAACTACAGATGGGATCGAAGCAAGACTGATGAAATAATTCACTCTTCTTTCACGTCTTGGTGTATATCTTCCAGTCTTCCAATGTCCCTATGTCCAGAAGATTGCCTTCCGGCCACGTTAGAAGAGTATGTTCCACATGATCTTTATCACTGGTATCTCAGATCAAAGGGACCGGTCTCTCAGGAATTGAAGCATCTTATTTCAGATATATGAGAGATTAAGAAGTGTTAATAAGTATGAGAGAGAGTGAGGAGAAATGGAAGGCATATGGTGTGTCCATCCTTTATTAAGCATAAAGAAGTTACATATTCAGGTGAAGTAGTTATACATGATTAACTAACATGCATTAACTGATATTTAATTATTTAATGTTTAATATCTTTAATACCCCTCCTTAATGACTATAATGGAAACCATAGTTACCATGTTTGAAAAGTTCAGAGTGTTCGGACAGGCAAAAAAGTTCAGAAGTTCGGGATTTTGCAATAGATTCGGTTCGGTTCGGTTTTGTTCAAAAAATCTAATTTTTTTAAAATATAAAAATAATATAAAACATATTATATAAAATATAGTAAATACTAAATACAACTTAATTTTTTCATTTTAAAATTAAAATTAAAATAATAAAAAATTAATTACTAATTAGTAAATGATCTTAAAATAAATACAAAGTAATTTGTAATTTTGTTAAATAACTTAAGTCATATTTGACAATTTATGGAAAATTTTAATTATTAAATTAAAACTAAAAATAAAACATAGCTAAACCTAAAATAAAATAAAACCAAGTTTAACTAATTGTTGATTAATAAATAAAAATTCTAAACATTAAACCTAAAATAATAAAAGTAAAATAATAAACGTCAAACCTAAGATAATAAAATTTATGTAACTATTTAACCGTAAAACTAAGTATTACCATATTGTATATTTGATATAAATATTTTATGATTAATAGAGAATATGATATATTTCCTCTCGACCAAACAATGCAAACACGTTATATACCCATAGCTGAGCTTGGGAAAATTTCAATGGTTGCGTTGGGTGGAAATTAACACAGGTCACATTTGGTCGCTGGTGTCTGGCTTTTCACATTTTCTTTACCTTCGCGTGGGGTTTCTCTTCCTTCCACCACTCACTGTTTTAAGACTCGTTTTGCCTTGTTTTGCCTCGTTTTGCCTCTCAGATCAGGCTGCGATTAGGGTTTTTTAGTTTCTTTCAATGTTTTTACTTTTCAACGCTTTAGCTTAGTTTTTTTTCCAAATAATTTTTTTAAAGATAAAAGCCAAAACGAATATACCGAACAGGTTCAGTTTTCCCTAAAAATTCGGTCTGAACTGAATTTGGACCATATTCGTACGAATATGGTAAGTATGATGGAAACTACTCCAAGTTTGTCCTAAAGTTTTACAAAGAAAAATGAGACCATGAGCTTTAGTCATTAAATATGTAGGTTGCTCCTTAGATATCAATTTGAAATCTGTAGTTTGAGATTTTGCTGCTATCCGATGTACGAGCTTCTATTGAGACAAGATTTGGGAAAGATTGATGACAACAAAACATAGTTTCGATCGTGTGGGCATAAGATGTATTAGGCTTCCCACCGATTGTTTGTAGAGATCCGTCAAACTGGTGATGAATCATCTTTGGGTGATAACTTCAGCCGGACCTTCATAGTTATAATTCCAGAATCGTGGAGATGCTGATTATGTTTAATACACCAGGCTCGTGTAGCCTACTTAAGTCCGTATAGGGACTTAAAACAATCTGCAACCCAAATGATCACGAGCAGGTACTCATAAACCTTCAAGTTGTATCATGTAGATCTCCTCGTCCAAATCTCTATTTAAGAAGGTGCTCTTTACATCCATACGAAACACTTTCCAACCAAAATGAGTTGCTATGGAAAGTGTTGGTACCCATATTTAATTTCCTTCAAAGGCCGAGCAACATCATGGATTTGACAAGACACTCATAGGCAGATAGATGATTATGTATGTCGTTTTGTAGCCGGGGAAGCGATCTATCTGACTTTTTAGCACTTAGGCTTTGAAGGAGTGGGTAGCACCTTAAAAGAATGTGATCTTATCCTAACTATTTTAGGTTGTGCCTTTCAAACAAGGTAAGAGAACCTATTTTGTAACCTCTGTTATCGAAGAGTGCTGGTAAATCCTTCTTTTGCACAAATTTTATAGAGAAGACCTTGGGAAAATCTGATCAACACACCAAATCTGACTCTCACGAGTTGTCACTTCCAGATTATGGAGATATTTTCAATACAAGGCAAAGGTTGCTAAAGACATTAAGAAATCTTGATTGTTCTGCATATTTTTGCAAGTAGATTTTGCTCCTTTGTTGATACACAGGGCAAGCAGGGGTAGTTCAGGGTGGATCAATGGTTTTTAAATGATTTTGGTGGGAGATGAAGCAGGATAAAGTTGATTATATCGGATCTTTGGAGGGACTTTACAATAATGAACAACTTCACAACAGAAGACTTCAGAACAGTCAAGACGTTCCTTCAACCAGAAGGTGTGCTTCAATGGAGGCCCAGATCAGCACATTTTTCACATAATCTTTGAGACTCCAACACGAAGGCTTGAATTAGAAGACTCAATTAAACACTAAAGTTTCTGATTAATCACGCCTAAGGTACACCCGAAGACTTGCATAGACAATCTTTATCAACAAATGATAGTGAATTGATTTTAAATTTGTTTATCTCATCTAAGATGAAGGCTCTTCTTGAAATGAAATTGCAAATACCATTAAAATGTCATAGGGACGAGATCCTGTGTGATTTCACAAAAAAATCAGTATAAGGTTGCAATAGGAACAAAAGAAACTATTTGCAGACATTTTGAAAATAAAGCAGACACAAAATTGCTCGAGATTAGACACAAATTAATTCCAAAATTGCTTAGATTCATCAGTAGGGGAAAGCTTCCAGAGCAATCTCAGTGCTTGTCAATGGCTATACATCTGCAACCAACTTGACACGACAGAAAATTCTAACACAGAAGAAAATAATAGGTAATCTCGGCTTTGGTCTCTCGGGAAGACGACTTTCTCAAAAATTTTCTCAAGAATTCATACTCCGACCATTTGCAAGAGTATTCTCATTGCATTTATACATTTTTGCCCACTCAATTTTCCCCCCAAAAGAGAAGAATATTCGAGGGACCTTTGCTTGTTTCCAATTTGTTTCAGACATCGATGCTTAACAAATTCAGATCCGAAATCTGCCAGGTGGACCAATTGTGAACAGATCACGTTTTTTGGGCCCTCGACTAATGACTAGGATGCCATGCCACAACTTTTTGGGAGTCCCTTTAATCATTCTGATTCTGTCATGCGAGAAATCCCCTTTTTAATCATTTTTCGGAGCCTCTGCATAGCTGGACTTGACAGGGCATCCCTTTTTGCTCTCAAGGCAATGCCTTTTTCACCTTTTGCACTTGCATCATTTCATCATTTTTCCCTTCTTTTCCTCTGAAATTTTACTCTGCAACTTTTGGATCTAGCATTTTGCGTTTTTTGCATGAGGCCGAGCAAAAATCCACTTCAAAGGTACTTCAAATTTACAAATTGAGCTCCCAAATTGATTCAATTGAACTTTGCAGACCAAAACGACACAAATTTGCCGAAAAATTGAAGAAGAATGATGCAAAAAATGCAAATCTCCAAACATCCTGGAGCTTCAATGGCGGAAAAATCAAATGAAATGCACAGCTACCGTTGATCCTGCTTTTCAACTTTTAATCTGAGCCCTCCACATGGCAAAATGTGATTGGAAACGGGCTTGGGAGCACTTTTTGACATTTTATAACTTTTGGAAAAAAGTAAAATTTTGACATTTTTCTCTACCCCTCCGCCCTCAAAAAATGGGCTTGAGTCGTGTCCCAATGTGGGTCCCAGAGGAATCGCGGCTCAATTATGCTATTTTACCTCGGTTTTGGAAAAAGGAAAATTTTCCAAATTTTCTCTGCAGCTCCGCCCTTCTGCCTTTAGCTTCTGATGTGGGTCCCAGCAGACTTGCGCTTCCTTTTTTCATGTTATACTTATTTTCCAAAAAGGAAAAAGTTCCACATTTTCCCCGTGGGCCCGCACCTTCGTTTTTGACTATTCAACGCTGGTATTACTTTCCTGTCGGGGCCGTGTTTCAACCTACAATTTTATCCCTTTTTACAAAAGGCAAAAAACCTTAAATAACCCCGAAGCTCCGTTTCTCCATTTCCCCGCCTGCTACGTGTCTCAATGGCGCATTTTGAGATGGTCCTGAAAAGTAGAGACCCCAAACAAGCGCGGGCTCAACACGTTTCTCAGTCCAACAGAGTCTTCAAGCACCAACACGGGGAGACAAACAACATAACAGAGGCCGCAAACTGAGGAAATTCAATGACAAACGGGGCGAGACTAATTTGAGCACCAACAAAAAGAAGCAACTGAAATTTGACCACCTTCGCAGAAGGAAAAAAAGATCTCCTCATAGTCTATTATGTCGTGTTGTGAAAACCCTTTTACAACAAGGCAAGCCTTGTACTTGTCCAAAGTACCACCCGCTTTGCATTTGACTGTGTACACCCATTTGTATTCAATGGGTAATTTTACCAGCTCACTTGGTAGTAATTCCATCAACTCCTAGTTATGGTTCTTCAATAAGGCGTCATATTCTACTTGCATGGAAGTCTTCAACTCATGTTTGCATTTTGCTTCAAAATATCGCATTGTGATTCATTTACCATAAAAAGGTTAGAAACGAGAGCAAAATGAACATGTGTTGTTGGATTAACAACCTTGTTTCCGGCCCTCCGAGCCAGTGCCTTTGATAGAGGCATTTCATCCTCCCGCACAACTAACCATGCATTTGATTGAGGCATTTCAACTTCCCACACATCATGTCTAGTAGATTCTCCCTCAACAACTAACCTTGCTTGTGCTTGAGGAATTTCATCCTTGCACACATCCTATACAGTAAGGTCTCTCTCCACAACTAGTGCATGTAAACTGACTATAGCATAGTTAACAAGCCTATGTAGGCTACCTTGCCCGATGCCTACGACAACCACTCTACCATGTTTCACATTAGATGCAATAGACTTCTGCGCTGAAAATTCATAGCAATGTTTGGATTTTTCAATAATTGACTAATAGACGAGATTTTTATTCATGTTAGAAACTTACCCAACATTCCTCCCTGATGTTTGCAGCATTATACAACACTATGTAGATATCTCCCATGCCCTGTATTGTAAGTGACTCCTGATCAAAAAATACAATTGAATCAATTTTTTTAATTTATAATAAATCGTAAGTACCAGTCCTTACAACACGTAAAATGTTTAGATGTGCTGGAATCAATGAACTGACAACTGGTAGCACTGTCATTCAAGTATGATGTGAAAAGCACTCACTCTTCCTTAGAATCCCACTCATCTTCAACTACTGCCACATTTGCTTGAACCCTCGTCCTTTTATTGTGGGAAAGATCATACCGTTGTTTCTGACAATCCTTTTTCACATGCTCTACCTTATGATCATAATAGCATGTCACCAGGTATTTGGAAGATGATTCACTGGAGATACGTTTCCACTTCCTGTTTGACTGAGTAACAAATGCACTTTCTTTTAATCCAGAAGTAGACTCCTTTATCTGTGTTTGCATGCGTTCCTTCTTTAGCATTTAGGAACTAACATGATCAAATATGAGGGTCTGGTTTTCTGCCATCAAGTGTAAAGCCTCCAAAAATGTTTCATAGGAGGGTGGTAAACTTTCCATATTAAGAGCAACAAAATCGCCATCGTCCATCTGTTTGTTGATGGCAATGATGTGGTCTTAGAGATCTTTCATCTGAAAATGTTCTGACAAGGACTCACCCTCATTCATCTTTCTAGAAAATATCAAATTCTTCAGGTACAAGACCCTTCTTTCCGAAGTCAAATAGTTGTTTTGAAGACAGGTCCAAAGATCACTTGCCACAATGGCATTCCGGAGCTTAGTGATTAAATCATCCAAAACAGACGATTCCAGCAGTAGAAGGGCCTCTGTATGATGCTTATCATAGTCAGCAGGATTTGTATCAGGTCTCAACTCCTTTTTGAGAGTGATTTGATCATAGTCCTGATACTCCACAATAGTGAGTATTTTGTGACTCCAAACTTTATAATGTTCACTAACTAATTTCTATGCTTCTGACAGAACTAAATTCTGGATATTAGCCTTTTTTATGTCTTTCTACTCACAATTTTTTTTTAAAAACTGACTGCAAATGTTGACTAAGAAAAACATGACTATACTGACTGTCTGTGAAATTGTCTGGCAAAAATGGTCACATACCAGAAATCTCGAAAACTGAAAATCATATCTCAAATGAGTCTCGATCTTAGCATTTTTCAATCTGTATATTTCTGCAAATTGTGGCAGACATTCATGATGCAAAACCCCGATTGGACAATATTGTGACTGTCACAATTTTCTCCTCACATTTTTTCTTTGCCTTTGCAATTCATGTGTTCAATGCACTTATTCTTCATGTGTTTTCCTTCTATCAGGACATTCTCCATTTGTTTGTTTCTTCATGCAACTACATTCTATCATGACCTCAGCTTTGTCTGTGATTGATCAAACCATGTCTGGCTCTACATGATTTCACTGTCATTTCTGAAATCTCCCTTTTGTCTGCAGATAGTGGTGAATCAAACCTTCTGCACTTTGGCTTCATGCTTGTCACGTCTCTTGAAGGTCTTGTTTCAACTTGCGATGTTTCTTCAACTTCAACTTGTGATTTTTCTTATGTGGAAACGGTGTTTAGGTCTTCTCACTCATGCTTCTCCTTGTCACGTTCTCTGCTAATGCATTTGGTCATGTTTTCCTTTTGTAAAGTTGTCTCCTCTTTGTGCATCCCTGTTTAGGTGTGCCTCCACGTGAGTCTCTTGATCTGACGTCCTCTTGTTGTGCGTTGTTAGTAATGTCCCCAAATGGACAATTTTAAACCCCAAATGGATTTTAGGCAAAATCCCAATCCAAAGAACAATTTCTAAATAATTTATAAAATATTACAATGCAAATATGAATTTTATATATGCATGGTGACTTGCATAGGAGATGAAAACCCACAAAATGAAAGGCAAAACCACTGAATCTTTAATGGAATCAACTCATTTTTTTTTTATAAAGATGGAATTAAGAGATAAATACCATATTTGACCTCAAAACAGGCTGAAATTATTTTATATAAATGTGTAGACAGCTGTCCTTAGACACAACTGAAAAGTACAAAACCCTTGAGCCAAAAATTATACAAGTTGGCTGATTTGACCTCTAAAAATATGACAAAGATGTTGGTGATGAGATCTGGGACAGCCGTGCTCCAAAATGTATCAAACTCTATCAACTAGTGTGTAGATAACCCTAGATATGGCTGCAAATGGAGGTAAAAAATCTGCAACAAGCTTCCACCTTCTAACCCTTGTACAAATCTGCATTTCTACAACCTTCTATTCCACCGGAAAATACTATAAAACACCACTAACTCTGTGTTCTACAATAGAAACCCCTGTGTAAAGAATCCTCTTAACTAGGAGAAGGGTTTTCATCCTTCTACTAGATTTCTTAGAAGAGTGAATCTCTAAAGGTTTTCGTCCTTAGATGATTATCGATGCAAGCTGAAAGCTTAACATACAAATCAAATTTTATAAAATAGACAAGGATGCTCTCCTCAAGCAAGGCGAGTTGCTTATATAGATGTAATGGGCCAAATAGCCACCCTTGACATCCAATAAGCTTTCACCCCATTATTTAATTCTTCTTTTACTTTATTCCAATCACAAAGGGGGTTGTATTTTCTCTAGAATAAATAAACATTATAAAATGTCTTTTTCCCTTTTCTAATTTTATTTTATCATTAAGTCTATAATAACTTACTATAAGTGCCTTTATAATTTTTTTTTATATGAACTTTATAATAACTTATTATGACTTAAGTTCCTCCAGTGTTCATCCCTTAGCCGTCGGGGACACAAAATGGGCTAAGGGTCTTCGACATGGATTATCTTAGGAAGTGGGACATTTCAGTTCTCCCTTCCCAAAATTGCTTGCCCTCAAGCAATTCGAAACTCGTTTGTCCAAGTGCCATGGACAAGAGACAAAACATGCTGAAGTGCTCCAAAATTCGAGCTCTTGTATCTGTTAAGTGATATAAATCTTGCCACCATATACCATTCTAATGATGATCATAGACACAAATTTGTATCAAAGGTAGCACATACTGTAAATTGCAGATTTCATCTTCTAATTCCTCATTTTTCTCAAGAGGAAAACAAATTTGAATAGGCTGCAAAAGATATTACATTATCTTACTCATTCCATACCTTGCGATGTCACCACTATCTACAATGGGCTGAATTCCTTCAAGAGTCAACTGCTAGGATAACATGCTCCTTTCTTTTCCATCCTCATTCTGTGCAATCTGCCCTTCCATGCTCTTGGCTGCCACAACTTGAGGAACACCATTCCTCATACCGTGCACAACAACTTCTGGATCAACATTCTTTTCTTCTTCTTCATTATTTGAAAGTACCTCAATGTAGTGGATAGATCCCTTACCTTTGCAACGATGGTTGGGTGTCCATGGGTCCTTACAATCAAAGCATAATTTTTTTCTCCTTAAATCATTCTTTGTTTCTATTTTAGAGTTGTTTCTTTCCCATTCCTTTGCCTTACCTTGCTGCCCACTAACCGTTGCCCCTTGCTTATCATGTTGAATTTTTATTGGTTCTTCAAATGAGTTCTTTTGCTGCCCCAAACGCCTTTGTAATTTAGGTATCGACATATCATAGTCTCTCTTGGGCTTGCTACCAATCGTCATCTTGCGATAATCTAGAAATGACGTATTATCTCTGAAACCCTTGCTCAAAGATTGGTATTTCCTCCAACAAGAATCCTTATCCATCACCTCTGTTGGCTGCCTGACATGTGACATTTCAAAATCTTTCAAGAAAGAGGGCTCATGAAGACTAAAAGACTTGTTAGATGAATGGGGAGATCGCTGCCCTAAATTATTACTCTCACACTTTTCCTTATTATCCTTAGATATGCTTTGATTCAAATTTTGAGTGAGGTGGCTCAAATAAAGGTTAGTGGTTTCCTGATGTTTCACCATGTTGATGAACATTTTCTTCATAAAATTCACATTGAGATCTTTCCGATCTGCCATATTCTGACCTTCTTTTCGCTACCCAATAGGCTTGAGGAAAGTCGGCTTTGATACCACTATAATGTCCCCAAATGGACAATTTTTTACCCCAAATGGATTTTAGGCAAAATCCCAATCCAAAGAATTTTTTTAAAATAATTTATAAAATATTACAATGCAGATCTGAATTTTATACATGCATGGCAACTTGCATAAGAGATGAAAACCTACAAAATGAACGATAAAACCATTGAATCTTGAATGGAATCAACTCAACAAATTTTATAAAGGTTGAATCAAGAGATAAATACCATATTTGAGCTCAAAACAATCTGGAATTATTTTATGTAAATATGTAGACAACTGTCCTCAGAAATAGTTGAAAAGTGCAAAACCCTTGAGCCAAAAATTATGCAAGTTGGCTGATTTGACTTCTAAAAATATGACAATGATGATATCCGGGACAGCCGTGCCCTAGAATGTATCAAACTCTATCAACCAGGGTGTAGATAACCCTAAATATGACTGCAAATGGAGGTAAAAATCTGCAACAAGCGTCCACCTTCAAACCCTTGTACAAATCTTCACTTTTATAGCCTTCGATACTGCTGGAAAATATTGAAAAACACCACTAACTCCTTGATCTGCAATGGAAACCACTGTGTGGAGAATCCTCTCAATTAGGAGAAGGGTTTTTGTCCTTCTATAAGATCTCTTAGAGGGTTTTTATCCTCAAGAGTGAAAGGTTTTCGTCCTTAGAAGATTATTGATGCAACCTGAAAGCTTAACATACAAATCAGATTTTATAAAATAGACAAGGATGCTCTCCTCAAGCAAGTCGACTTGCTTATATAGATGTAATTGGCCAAATCGCCACCCTGGACATCCAATAAGCTTTCACCCCATTATTTAATGCTTCGTTTACTTTATTCCAATCACAAAGGGGGTCACATTTTCTCCAGAATAAATAAACATTATAAAATGTCTTTTTCCCTTTTCTAATTTTATTTTATCGTTAAGTCTATAATAACTTACTATAAGTGCCTTAATAATTTTTCTTTTTCTTTTTTATATGCACTTTCCAATAACTTATTATGACTTAAGTTTCCCTTGTGTTCATCCCTTAGCTATCGGGGAGACAAATGGGCTAGGGGTCTTCGACATGGATTATCTTAGGAAGTGGGACATTTCATCGTCCTAATCATGAAGCTTCTTGAATCACGAAAACTCTTGGTTCATCCTTCTCTCACTGTCTTCTACAACTTCTGCGCCTTACTCACATGAATGGACTTGTCTTTGACTGCCTCTATTTCAGAATACCTCTTCTTCTTTACAGTTTGTACCTTTTGCACAGGGCTTCCCAAACTACGCTCTGTTCTACCTCACTAGGGCTTTATCAAATGCCTGCAACATGCTTTTTGTACCCTTCTTCTAGGTCCTCCTCAAACAGTTGGCTTTGATACCAATGTTAGTAAGTATAAGGGAGAATGAAAAGAAATGGAAGGCATACAACAGACTTATATACTCGTGTGTCCGTCTTTTATGAAGCATATAGAAGGCATATGCCACAATGGCATACTCGTGTGTGTCCATCTCATATTGGCACAAAAAAAGTTACATTTTCAGGAGAGAGAGTTATACGTGAATACCTAACATACATAAACCAATATTTGATTATTTTTACTAAGAAGCAGAAAACACCATCATTTTGGAAGCAGCAACAGCACGAACATATTACATATGTTGAGTAGTTAGGAAATATGTTTACTGTTGTATAGTTGTGTATGGCACCAACCATAGTTTCAAGACTATGTCAATATTTTGCTATCTCGTGTACTGAGTTTGTTGAACAATTTCGTAATTTTGGTAAACATCATGGTTATGGTCATTCTAGCGGTTCTAGCATTTGCAAATTCTGTAAACGGACAGTATTGTGCCTCATATATTCATATAAATTATCTTGTACCTACAAAAAGAAAAATAGTTTTTTAATATATAAGTGAAGCTTCTATTTTTGGGGACCTTTTTCTGAAGTAACAAAAAAGTATACATGAAGCACATAATCCATACCAAATGAGGAATATTTGAAATAAAATAACCACCTGGTATTAAAACTATTGCTCCAAAATAGCTTAACTGCCTATCTTACTAAATACATGTAGTAAACTAATGTTTTTAACCAAAATGAGTCACTGCGCATACTTTGACTACTAACATTGATAGTGTCATCCTTTAAATTTTTAAAACAGGGTGGCAAACTTACTGCTCCAAAATAGCTTAACGGTTCATCTTATTAAATACATGTAGTAGACTAATAATTTTTAACCAAAAAATAAGTGCTCCTTTGACTACTGACATTTGCAGTGTCATCCAATTAATTGAAAAAAAAGACAAACTGCCATGATAATTAGACATAGAATTCCTGGACGACAAAGCACATGCTTACCAAATTTTCTGATCATGTACTTAATCATCAATTGCATTTTCCTCTGCCTACTATGGAAGTAACAAAGATGAACATTCTGGGCCAGAAGACATGAAGCAAGAGTAGTCTGTCCCCAATAGCAATATGTTGTGCCTGGAGGCAGAAAACTATTTCTTTCCTCAGCTCTTCTAATTAGATATAGCAGACTGTCGATAGCAAAGGTTCTGGCAACGCTGTGCACATTGCAATGTGTCCGAGTGGAACAAAATCAGGCATAGCAGAATCCCCTTTAACAGCAGCAGCATTTTCATTCTTCTTATCATTTTTCAGCCCCTTTTTCATTGTTTATAGTATCCACTTATAGGTCTTTTGATTCATAAGTTTCCTTATATATATACATATATATTGGAATTGTTTCTCACAATTGCTACCAGTCTTGATAAAGCAGTTTCCTACTTCTGGCATCACCTTCATCCTGAACAGGAATTTCATTACTAGATTTTAACTTTTCAAATCAGAGATAACTATCCTCAGGGTAATACACATATCTTTCTCTATTCAGATTAGTCAAGACAGCTGGCTGGAGGGATGCAGCAATCCCACTGATTTCTTAGGAGTTGTTTTAAAAAACTTCCCCATATTTCTTTTTCCACGAAGGCAAGGATGAAGTACGAGAAAAACACAAGGCTCAAAAGACAGAAACAAGCTTCACTGCAAAACTCCATGGGGAGCATATATCCCAACTTGCCCCACAAATAAACTCTTCAAAGAAAGTACCACACAGCACAGGATAAAAACCGAGAAGAACAAATTTCATTGAGTAAAGAAACCCCAGAATGAGTCACAAAGTGATGGGTTAGACCCACAATATGCTACAAGGGTGAGCTGAGAGAAGCTTCTGAAATATCAACCCAGCTCCTCTGCATGCCTGCCAAATCTACAAGAAGCCACAAAACTTGACAAAGAAAGCAAACGCAAGGTTTCCTTCTACTAATGTTTACTCCAAAAGGCCCAGTAATAGAAATGAAGCTCACTGAGATTAAAAACTTCACCTCAGCTCTGTCCACTACCCAGAAACGATCAAGCAGAGTAATAAAAAAAGAAGGGGAAAGCTTAAAATAGGATAATTTCATCTCCCACAAATGAAACTCATTAGAAAACAGCTCCCAGAGCTTCACAGTTGAGCAGAAAGAACTCAGAGAGTTTTTTACGAAACCAGCAAGTATAAGACACCAAATTTAGACTTGACATTGTTGTGACGAGAAAAATCCTGCAACGTACATAGATCAAAAGAGTAGAGCCACTCAAATCCATAATTGGTTGAGGGACACTTGAGTTGTCCTAAAATCTGGTAGCCATGCTAATCTGCTTGCCATCATCTCTCAGCCATGGAATATATGCATCTTAACTTGAGTAAGAAAGGCAAAAAACTCCCTTGTTTCAATAGTCATAAACTCTAAATAAACAGTCTTGCTTTATTCGGCCATTATCACCATGTAATGGAAGTAATCTTGAGTTAGGAGAAGGTTGAAAAACTAGATTTTCTCCTAGCTCTTCATGCAATGGATCCCTTTGTTACCTAATTCCACCACCTTATTGCATTCTCTATAAACAGTGTTGAAAGATAAAAAATTTAAATTCGTTGGTCAACAATAATATATCCTTGATGGATGAATCTCCAACTTGGCCTGGTCGCCTTGATTTTCACATCCAAAACGACTAACTTGGCTCTATTGAGCGGAGAGAATAATGCTTTTTCTAGAATACTAGAACAAATTACCCCTTCCAGTCTGTAAGGACTCCACTGCAACCAACAGGCCCAGGATTATCCTTAACCGTCCCATCAAATTTTAACTTCAAATCAGAGGATTGTCTTAAGTCCTAGTTCTAAAGGATCCATTTCCACCATCTCCTTCAGAGGGGTTTGGAAAGAAAAGAAAATTTGGCAGGTGCTGCTTCTATGATTTTTTTTGGAACTTTATGCTTTTGTGCTTGTAGTGAACACCTTTTAACTTTTTATTTTTTTCTTACAGGATATTAGCAGGCATGCTTCAGCATCGCATCAGATAGGGGCTGCTTCTGCTCAGGATGGTGGAAACTTGGATGCACAAGCATCTGCAGAGCAACGAATGCAGAAGAACGAAAAAAATGGTGAAAGAGAAAATGTTTCAACTGTCAAATCAGTATCTACAGGTTTTGTAAATGATGCAAAAAGTGAATCGAATGTTGCTATAGAAAGTATGAAGCCTGATTGTCCGTCTTCACAGAACAACCTGAATCACGGCTCTGTGGTCCGAGGACCTTTGTTCCCTAATTCGCCATTTAAGGATTATCAGTTGAAACAACTTAGAGCCCAGTGCCTTGTCTTCCTAGCATTCAGGTCTGGATTTACTCTAATTAAGCTGGTTAATATACACTATAATCTGGATTCTAGTCATTCAGTGTCAAATGCACCTTCCTGATATCATGAATATTAGGTTTATGAAGATCTGTATTCCTGAGTCCTCAATTGTGAATTGGTTGTAATTTAGCTCTTGAGATAATCGAGGATACTCACTGTTGTCTTTGGTTCAAGTGCAGAAATAAAATTCCTCCTAAAACAGCACATTTAGAAGTTGCATTGGCTGTCAATCATACCAAGACCAAATGTAAGGGTTGCTGAAACTTAAGGAATTTTAACTGTGATTTTTAAGCATGAATAAATCATTGTAGCTTTACAGGGAAGGCAGTTGATTAGGTTTTAATGTTTGCTTCTCTGCAGGTACTTCTGAAACTGAAATTGGTAAAACAGAAAAGCATGGAGAAGATGAGGAAGATTTGTTTGAGGGAAAGGCACACAAAGGCCCATGTAATGTGGCGCAGGAAAGGAAAATGATTGAAAGCAAAGAAATGGAAAATGCTACTCCAAAGCTTATCCATGCAGCTTCATTCAGCGGAAGTCCAGTTGAAGCAGAATCAACATCAAAAGAATTGGAAGCTACAAAGAAAGGGAAGCGCAGAAAATATCCACGTATTGATCCAAACCTAACAAAAGAAGAGAGGAAACAAGTCATGGCAGCGAGAAGAAAAGCTGAAGCTGCAGAACAGGCACAGGAAAGAGCAAAATCTAAAAAAAAACAAAGTAAATCTTCTCAGCTGGATTTACAATCTCAAACCGATGCACAACCTCAAACAAAGGTTGCAGGATTTGATGCACAGCCTCAAACAAAGGTTGCAGGACCTGATGCACAACCTCAATTAAACGTCAGAGGCCCTGATGCACAACCTCAATCAAATGTCACAGGACCTGATGTGCAATCTCAAAAAAATGTGGTAGGATTTGATGTGGTTTTTCAAAAATCAAATGTTGCAGGACTGGATGCACAACATCAAAATACAAAGGTTGCAGGAGTGGATGCACAACCTCAAACACAGGCTGCAGGAGTCGATGCACAACTTCAAACACAGGTTGCAGGACTTGATGCACAACCTCCAACACAGGTTGCAGGATTGGATGCACAACCTCAAACAGAGGTTGCAGAACTGGATGCACAACCTCAAACAAAGGTTGCAGGACCGGATGCACAGCCTCAAACAAAGGCTGCAGCACAAGATGCACAACCTCTAGCAAAGGTTTCAGGACAAGATGCACAACCTCAAACAGAGGTTTCAGGACCAGAGACACAACCTCAAACAAAGGTTTCAGGATCAGATGCACAATCTCAAACAATGGTTGCAGGACTGGATGCTCAACCTCGAACAAAGGATGCAGGTTTGGATGCACAACCTCAACCAAAGGTTGCAGGACTGGAGACACTATCTCATGCAAAGGTTGCAGGAATGGAGACAGCAGGACTGGAGACACTATCTCATGCAAAGGCTGCAGGAATGGAGACAGCAGGCCTGGAGACACTATCTCATGCAAAGGTTGCAGGAATGGAGACAGCAGGACTGGAGACACTATCTCATGCAAAGGTTGCAGGAATGGAGACAGCAGGACTGGAGACACTATCTCATGCAAAGGTTGCAAGACCAGATGCACAGTATCAAACAAAGGGTGAAATGGTTGTGTTGGTAAAAAGCCAGGAAGATTCTGTGAAGATTAGTAGCAATCTGCAGGAAGGAAATGAAAACAACACGACTGCCTCAGTTCCAAGCACAGGAAAGCAGCTTGAAAGAGAATCTTTTGTGATGCTTGAAGTTGGGGAATCACATGCAAGTGCCAAAGATGAGCGTACCATTGCTGATGGTAAACAAACACTTGATATAAAGAAAAATGAAGATCCAATAATTGATTCTCAGGACATGAGTGGAAAGAAGCTAGTTAATACAACTCATTTAGTTAGTACACCCAATCAAGCTGCAGGATCTCGTACAGATGGGCCTATGTCTTCCTCGCCGAGGAATCGGATGATTAGGTTGCCAAATGGGGAATTTATTACTTTGGAAAGATTCATGCAGATAGCCAAGTCTATGAAGTTGCCAATAATGGCACAGAACACTGGGGTTTTAGCAAAACCAGTGATGGGTGAAAGCACTATCACTGGTTCAGAAACTATTACTGCTAAAAGTATGAGTGAATCACACTCTCAGCTTGGAGTTTCATTCCCTCAACATTCTGGTAAGCAGGCTAGCCTTGACGCTCATTGGAAAACAAGTTCTTCAGCCACTATTTACAATGGAGCCCAGCCACTTAACTCTAGATTTCAAAATGGGAATCAAGACACTTATGTTGATCAAGAAGAAAAAGACTGTTCACCGGATGATGCCCCTGCTTTTCTGTCCAAGCCTAGCTACACTACAGTAGAGAAGTGGATTCTTGATCAGCGTAAAAGGAAACAACTCGAAGAACAAAACTGGGCACAGAAACAAAGAAAGACAGAAGCAAAAATTGCAGTTTGCTTTCATCATTTAAAGGCAAGTCTTTCCTATAGCATATACAATGCTTTCAAGTCTTGGGTGACATGTAAACTTTGTTTCTTTAATAGAAGTGTTTTTATTCCGATCAGATTTAACTAGTATGCTATTTTTCTCCTGCCAACATGGCTTTTGATCCTTGCACATATACTCAGCTATATTTAGTACTATTCCCCTAAAAAAATATATGCTGTGCTATATTTGCTTAGGAACATGGTAATTATAAGCTAATACATGGCTTGCCAGACCTCCTTTTGTACCATTGCAAGATTTCAGTGTTGTTTGGCATGATTGTACCATTATGTTACCTATATACTTCATTAATACTGACACGAGAAATAAAGTGCACACTCCCATCATACCAACAAGCACTACCTTTTGATGGTGGCTTGAAGGAATCTTAATGTAAGTTGCCCTCGGTCATTCACTCATTCAGACATGAGGATCCAAAAGAAAGTGTTACCATCCAAGTTGTTTCTGCTTACCACCTTTGTCCTCAGAAATGTTTTTCATTGTCGGAAAATGCTGGAATGTGTGTTTTGTGAGTTTCCAGTGGGCACTGGTTGAATTTTTGCTGTCACAATATGTATGTTGGTTGACTTGGCGTCAGAATTAGCCATTGGCCAGAGGCCCAAATCATTGAAAATAAGGCCACAGGCCCAAATGAATGAAAATAAAGCCACAGGCCGAAATGAATGAAAATAAGGCCATAAGCCAGATTCAAGGAGATGGCCACAAGGCCAAAGGTAAAAATGTCGGTATCAAGCTTGATACCATTTGAAAAGAGCAAAAGGCATCTTATATCAAATACTTAAGGATCAATATAAGATATATTTAAAAATTATACTATAGTAAGAAGGATGATACTAAAAGGTGGGTTAGTGGGTTGTATTTTCAATAATGATACATCAATATGGATACTTATATTGTTGAAAGAGTATTGTTCTAAAGGGTACATCATGAATTATACAACCCACCTTTTGGTATATACCTTATGTGGTAGGTTATATATAGGTATTATAATACAAGGCTATAATATAAAGGTAAAGGTGAAGGTAAAAGTATTTGTTTTAGGTCACTGCCAAGTGAGACACCAATTTGGTGTATGAGACCCCCCCCGCGGAATCCCACAAGGCGATTGTTTTTCCATTTACCTCATATTGTTCAGTAAAGTGTACAACTCTTCCCCCTTTCGGTTTTGAACACGTGATCTCCTAGATGAGGTACACATACCATCAGGCCCACTCAGGACATATTAAGCAACTAAGGCTATGTGCTAAGATACTGATATGGCAGAAAACACCACAAAATATGGACATGGCACCGGAATGCCTAGGATACGGCCTGGATGGCCCGTACCCAGACCATCTAGGCCATATTTTGGGCTTATTTGGGGCCAAAAACAAGTTTTTAAATTTCATTTCTATTTTTTTCAACAATAAAACATAAAATCACCCTTTTTATTAAAAAAACCCTATGAAACCCTAAAAGATTAGCATGATTTGAATCTCCATGTGATCATTCTATTGAACAAATCTGACCAGGAGGGAACAAGCACAATAGATCCAAATACTCTTTATCTGATTGCTTACAGGCAGATATTCAATTCTGGACAAGGAACAATTGTGCGAGTAAATCTAACTCCCACCACAAATCTGATTTTCAGTTTTGTGCTGATATAAAACCAGAAAATAGTATCAGTAGTTCTTTTATCAAGACATGCATCTTCTGTTTTGATGATCACATGAAGATTCAGACAGTGATGCATTCTCCCATAAACAAATTAAACCCTATTTTTGTGACATTTCATTTGGCATTCGGTTGGTATTGTACAAATAATCAGAAGTGTTTTGTGGCTATTTGTTTTTCATATGCATACTATGTGGTAATTTCCTATTTAGTGGGCTATAATTTATTTATTTTTTATTTTTTATTTTCTATTTTTGTACTTCCGTATCTAAAGCCTTATCCGGGGTGGGGAAAAAATTGCTGTATCCACATATCAGATTCTTTGTATCCATACTTGTATTGGCTACTTAAGTTTGATTTGGTGCAGCAGATTTGACATGCTGATCACACAAATAATAATCTATATTGTATTTCTCCATCCGGGAACAACAATATATAGTGAGATGCAATTCCTATAAACTAGGAAGTTTCTATAACATTACTCCAACAATAATCTCACATAACCAATTATCTACGTGAGCTGTTTTAACAACTCAACAAATTACAATATTAAATAATGTACGCACTAATATTTTTCCTAACATTCCCCCCCTTAGTGCGAACATGGTAGAAAAACATTCACACTCTCATTTGCAGTGTGTTCACCCCTGTGGCATGTCCAACTATGTGATTCATGACCTTGATACAAAAGAAAGGCTCCCTCTTTCCATGGTTTTAAACAGGTTTACCATAAACTTTGACGTGAATAGGCCCCATCAACTGTCCACCTTGTGTGGATTTCTGGATCTTCCACAAACCTTTTCAAGATCCATGAATTGACTTACTCTGGTGCTTTTGTTCACCACTATGCTTGTACATCAGGGAAGTATATAGGAATCACAACTCGCTTATTACAAAACTGAACAATAGAACACATAATGGAAAGAGATTTCACATTACATCCAAAAAGAATCACAATGTTCTTAATTGCTGCCACTGTTGTTGATTGCTACCACTCGATCTCGAACAACATAGGAATCTGCCATTACCACTAGAAGATACCATTGACTTTAGCTGGTTTAGCGCAAAATGGAAATGGAACATTGGTTTCACGTTCCCCCCCACAATGTGAAATTTCCACTTATTCATCAAATAGGAACACTAAAAAGCGAATTGTATCATACTGCATATTACTGTCTGGATCTTGCTGCACATGATCACCAGTGCCAATGAACGTATTCATCGATCGATCATCTTCCAATGAAGTACGACAGATAGCGGATCATTGCAGTCAAAGGATCTCTGCAGTTATTTGTTCTCCTATACAATTGATTTTCCAGCATCCACACACCACATTGAAAAGCTGAAAAATTGAAATCCACACCACAAAACCGAAAAAAACAAGTCACCATACTAAAAGTGCGGCCCCGTCGTTGGTGACTGACGAGAGGTTGCTGATTGATCTCCAACCTCCGATGCCTCCTTCCTCCAGCAGACACTGTTTACTTAGCAAGATGGAATTTGAAGCTCAAATTTACACCCTTCTTATCGACGCGGCTTCCCCACCAATTTTCGCTTTGGTTTTGAAATTCCAAAGCGGAGGTCAAGGGGTAACATCCACCAAAAATGCAATATTCTTCATCTTATTTCTGCAACAATCCAGACTTCAAGTTCCATCGAAAATGCGTCCGTGAGGTAATTTTTTTAAATTTTTTTTTTGACACTTGAAACTTTCGATAGCACGATAAAACCATAAGAATATTTTGACTGTATTTGACATTGACTAGACAAGTGGACTCTAGTTTTGATAATTGACACAAGACATTATATTTTGAATAAAACATAAAATACTTTAACCTTACCTTTTGACTCGAGACATGACTATTTAATTTTTGGTCTCAAGATACTTATAAATGGAGACAATAATGATAATGACACCTAGACTAATGCACAAAATAAATTGTTTGAATATTCATAAACAATTCTAAATACGTTCCAAACTAATTGAATAACTAAAACTTCTTGAAACTCTACAAATAGACTATAGACTAGTAATATACCCAAAACGTTGAGTAGGGTTGTTTTGAATTTTGAGGCCAAAGCAAGGTCGTGGCTGATCTGTGCGTGGGTTTTGACTTGCGATTCTTCTACAAAAATCAATCTTTCCGTATTTGAGAATGATAGATGCCACTTAGCTGTGTACTTATGGGTGGCTAAGCAGAATGCTGTATAGAAGGTGGTGATGGAGGGGATGAAGTGGATGTTTGGGAAATCCTCCACCTACAACATGATGGGGCAAGCAATTATGCATCGTGAGCTCAACATTTGTATGGTCCTGGTCTTTAATGTGAGACAAAGGGCCCGAGCCCTAGAGAAGTATAGTGGCCTTAAGGCAATTATTGTGGATCTTGTGAACCACAATCCGCCCTGCAGAGTTGGAGGAATATGGACTTGGATCCATAGGACCATGAAATGGCTTCAAAAGAATGTTCCTAGGGCTGCCAATAGTCAATTGGTCTGTGAAGAAGCTTGGGAAGCCTGGGAGAACAAGTTCAGACGCATGGGATCCCTAAGATTCTATAAGGATTGTAAGTTTGGTGAGACTCAAGGCTTCGTCAAGCGGGCTCAGAGGTTCGAGAACGTGTTGGCTGAAGTTGTCTGCTGGTTGCTAGATGCCAGAGTGGAAGGGATTGTCCTTAGTGATCGAATTGCTAGGATTGGGCTGTTGGACCCAGCCCTAGGTTTTGTGTGCCCGCTGTGTGGGGATGTCGGAGGGGACTCTCTCCTACATCTTCTAGTTAAGTGCCTGCATATCAGGTTGCAAGAAACTAGATCGCAGGCCGGTTTTCAAGATGTATTGCAAGAGCTTTGTTGCCGTGCCCCTGCGGATGCCGGTGAGAAGGATTTGCTCTCGATGCTCCTTAGTGGGGAGTGTGGCGGTCATCGTCTATCCTATTGGTTAGGCGATCGTTCGCATCGGAGGGGAACTGCAACCTTCGCGCTTGTGGCGAACTTCCTGGCTGTGGCACTACCTCTATCAGAAGGCCCTGCAAGGTTGGATTAGGGGGAGGGAAATGACGTAGTCCATTTCTTCGGGGAATCGGGGATACCTAACCACTATCAAGCCGATGCACAGTTGTGTAGGGCAAAGCCTTCTTGTCAGGCGTGTAGCTGAAAGAGTTTCTCTTCCACTTGGCCCCCATTCTTCGGAACAGAGGAGTTTGTCATGAGGCCTCCTTATGGCTGGGTGGAAGGACAAACGGTTTTCACCAGGAGCATTCCCTGGAGACTCTAACCCTTTTAGGGCGGGGTCGGTATTGCTAGCTGTAAATAGCAGATGGTTTGTGTTGCTCGCTATCTTTCGTGGGGAGGAGTGACATCGACTAAGTCCCACTGCTGGGTGCTCTATTAGGCTTGTAGAATCTGGAGTCGAGGGGTGATTCCCGAAGATTGCGCTTGCCCTTGACCGACTTGAGCAAGGAACTCTTCTAGTTCAGGAAAAAAACTAGGAAAATGGGTGGTTGAGAATACAAGCCTTGTGACAAATCTAATAGCCACAACTCCGCGAATGAATGAATGATTTTAGTAACATCCATGAGACCAAACAGTCTATGGGACCAAGAGCCGCAAAAAGAATCTGTCCAGATAAAAACAAAACATCAGGTCACAGAGGCTTCCTGCTGATATTGCAAAAAGTTAACTCCTTTTTCGATGTTGGCTCTTCTACTATGTATCTTGATTAAAAAACTTGATATTTTGGTTAGCCTTTCCTTTTGAAACAAGTCCATTAACTTGACAACACTTAAACTGTCGTTGTAGCTGCTCCGAATGTCATTATAAGCTGGACACTCCATAATGAAGTGCCATTCTGTCTCCACTACCCCCCTGACACAGAATAAACAGGTTCTTGTTTCCCATTCTTCTTTGGGTATTATCCACCTATCGGTTTCACACCTAAGATGATGTGAGCTGGTTCTCAGTTGGGCAATTAACATTTGCTTTCCATTTACTTTCCACTCCTATGTATCCCTTTTTTTCGTGCTCCCAATTGGGGTTAAAATGATTGATGTATGCTTTCTTCCGTCCTATCTGCCTTGTCCACATGGCTGTCCTGAATTTCTCTTTCACGTACTTTTTTATTTCCTCATTGGTATTTGGACATTCTTGCATGTTGATGTCCCATTTACTCATCCACTTGTTGTTTTGCTTCATCCACGTGCTTTTCCTTTTGCTTAGTTCTTCTTTGGCTAATATTTTGGGCCATCGATGCTTCTCCATTCCCTATACCTTTTTTAAATAACTTAGAGTTCAAATCATTGCCGATGCTTCCAGCGGAAAGGTACCAGATTCGGCCAAAATAATCTCATATGGAACCGAGGCTTTAACTTTGAGGCTACTAGTTATTAAGTGCTTTTGGACCCTCTCTATCTGTCTCTAGTTTAAGTTAGAAACATTGCTGCCCCAAATTTCGCACCCATATAGAATCACTGGTGTGACTAGCAGGCCCAACAAGGTAGTTTTGGTTTTCCAATCCCACAATTTTACATCCCTGCACCTGTTCTGCAATGAGTATAAGGCCTTCCACCCCCCATGGATTCTTTTTGCTCTGCATGTCTCCCAACTAAGCTTATTGTGAAAGTCAAGCCCAAGATATTTGTATTGTTCCACTATTTCTAATGCGTTTCCTTCAAAAAGAAACTCATATTGCCTCTGTTTTCTCCGTAGAGAAAAGATCATGATTATAGTCTTGCCAATATTCACTTGCATTCCCAGCTCTTGGCAAAAAAGCTCTAGAGCTTTCAGATGTTCTCTCAAACTTTGGGCCATTTTCGCAATTAGAATAAGATCATCTGCGTATAGAAGTAGCTTTACAACATAGCTCGCTAATCTTCAATAAGAATGAAAAGAGAACCATACGAACCACAAGACTGCAAATAGAGAGGAGACGTCTACCTCACCAATCTTCAAAGACGAAACTTTTACCTCAGACTATGGCGTGATAGCTAATCTTTGTCAGAATGTTTCACTCTCCAAAATGATGGCGTTGGAAGAATTGCATGTGCATGCAAACTAGAGTCGATGTGAATTCTTGTGACAGATCAGATTAGCTCATTCAGATCTGAGATCTCTGAACGTCCACTTCCTTAAATGACTGGTTGCTCAAAAATCTTCTGCCAAATCAAATGAGATTGGAGAACAATGTAGTTGAAATGGATTCTCTATCAGCACCAAAAACACCTTTACACAGCCATGGAGCGGATAACTGTGCATCAGATCAAATACTGCTACGAGGAGAATCTATGCAAGAGACAACAACATTCAGGTTTGCAAGTGTGTCCAAGAAAGAATAGAACAATTTTCACCACTTTACTAAATGCGCCCATGCTACCAGGCATGGAGATAACACAGGAAATGCATATAGCTGGATTTGATCGTCAAAATGCACTTGATGATTTGAAGTCTGACTTGGTGGTTGAGAAGGTGATTATTCTTCCTCATCAGGAGGGGAAAAGCGCATGGAGAACTGCCCTGTGAAAAATTGATTCTTCCATCAACGAATTTGATCGCTCTGATACCAGATGATTTGGTAGAGCAGATTTGACATGCTGATCACACAAATAACAATCTATATTGTATTTCTCCATCCGGGAACAACTATATATAGTGAGATGCAATTCCTATAAACGAGGAAGTTGTTATAACAATACTCTAACAATAATCTCAGATAACCAATTATCTATGTGAGCTGTTCTAACAACTCAACAACTTACAATATTAAATAATGTATGCACTAATATATTTCCTAACAAGGTTATATGTGTAGGGTTGGATGGTTCTAAGCAACTGTAAGCATGTGACAAAAAATGCATTGATGGGGGTGAATCTAGATGCTAGAAGTGCACAAATATTTATCTGGACCACCATATCTTGTTAAAGATCTATTTCGAGGAAGGAATTCCTTAAACCTGTAGAGAGTGGACTGATCTATTTTGAGGAAGAAATTCCTTAAACCCGTAGAAAGTGGATTCTCTATCCGTTTCATTTTTGTGGAGAGGATTATTGAGGCGTAGGAGGGATTTGCAGTCTATGGTTGTGCATAATGGGTGAACTAGGTGGGGAGAGACCAAAAAAAACAAGGGGAAGGGAATAAAGAAAAAGGTGCTCATTAATTTCAAGAAAAATTAAGTTTATGATGTCCTTCATAGCACATGTACAAATTATTAGTTATGCTGACAGACTCTCCTACATTAGGAGAGAATAATGAGACATTTAGCAGTATTTTTTGGCTGGATGAAAACTGCTATTTATGAAAGGGATCCTGCAATAGCATTTACGAGGATCAGCATTGGTCATACTTCAATGGGGATGGAAGATATTGAACACTGCATTGGAAATGGAAGTATACCAACTTCACACCAAATGTTGTGTTGAGAGGATTTCGAGAAAGAAATTATATTAATGTCCACAGATGATCAAAGTAGGTCAACGGGACTCAAGGATACAACAATTAACAATAGAAATCTCTAGGAATAATCCTAGAAGCAAACCAAAGAAATAAATGTATATGTATAAAAAATGATAAGGTAACAAAGGGGCTTATGAAGGGCATTGAAAAGATACTTTACAGTGATGAGGCATGCATGCCTCATGACCAATGGGTTATGTTTGCAGAGATCAGTGACCTAGGATTTCACACATAGGAGTCTAGAGAGGGCAAACTTGTGATTTCCCAGGGTAACCCCATTGGATGATTGCAGCTTCATGGAAATGGAGCTGAAAAGATGCTTTGTAGTGATGAGGCATGCAGGCTTCATGACCTGTGAGTTATATTTGCAGGGATCAATAACCTAGGATTTCACACATAGGAGTCTAGAGACGACAAAGTTGTTATTTCCCAGGATAACAACCGTTGGATGGTTGCAGCTTTGTGGACATGGATCTATGGCGCTGCCGCCAACCATTCTTACCTTTTAGTCTCTTTTCTTAGGTTACTAGCTCCTCCATTACTGAGAGAAATTGGTTCCACTTGCAGCTTCATTAACTCTATGAAGAGGACCAAACTTCCCTTTAGAAGAGTAGAGAAGCTAGTTGCAGTGCACAGTGCCTTGTGTCTCCTTGATTCAGAAGACACACCAGTGTTGTCAGAACCAAAAGCATGCTATGATTTTGGTCTTGAGGATGCAAGATAGACAAGGAAGTGGTGCAACAGTAACTGGTCGACATCCCATGGGATGAGACATATGATTTTGCCTTAAAATGACAGTGATGATGGTGAGGCATTGGTTGTACAATGCACGGAACTTTATAATTTTGATGGTATCCCGTATCGCTGCAGTCATGGTAGTATAGTTGGAAAACTCGCAGATTAATCGCCGAGTCCTTGAGTAATCGCCAAACCTGAATGCAAACGAGTAAATCGCCAAAAATCTCGCCAAAAATTAACTCGCAGAGTTTTGAAGAGTACTCGTCAAAACTAGGCGAGTACTCTCCAAAACTCGAAAAAAATTCTCCAAAACTCGTATGAAAGAAAATGGTGGAAAAATACAGAAAGAAAATGCTGCAAATACACGGTTTTGCATATTTATGTTTTTAAAAGAAATTTGAGTATTTTGTAAGTTGCTGAGTATTCCCGAGTATTGGCCGGAGATTGCCGATTTTTTTTCTTGGGGTCTGCTGAGTGCAAGTATTCCAACTATGCATGGTACAATATACTACTTATCCAGAGAAGCTGTCTATTCAAAGTACTTCTTAATTATGGAAAATCCAAGGGGAGTGGATTGCATTTTCCGCATATATGAGACAAAGAAAATTAGTGATTGATGTAGGAGGTAATAATTCAGTCAGCTGTCTTTTTGGTATAGGTGTAGCCTGTAGGTGAAAACTCACGAAGGTTAATCTAGCATCTTTGATTAGCTGACAAGGTTGTAACTTGTCATCTAGAAATTTGTGTAAAAGCCCTTTGATTAGATGGAAGCAAGGAAGTGGAACCATGTTGAGCCCAAAATTCTAGAATATTTACCATTTCTGCAGGACTATGTTGATTTTTCAGTTAGGTTGTTTTACCACTTTAGCATAGCTTGAGATTGGTCATGCTTAGAGAGCATCGGCAGGACTATAATTCCAGAGCATATCAGATATTCTTATGTATCTGTTTTCTAAAACTCTGTAGCCATCAGTTGGGGAATCTTTCAATTGATAATGTATTTCTTTTCAAGTTTAAGAAGGAAAGAAATATATATTTCTAGTTGAACTATTGCGTCTAAAGTTGCACCTCTAAAATTACAATGATATGGCGTGAAGTTATTTCACTTGGCATAAGTGTATGGTAGTGTAAGGTAGGCCATTACTTTATAAGAATGTGCAATTCTGTTATATAATGAGCTCACTTGTTTTCATCTGTTCCTTTTTTTCCATTGGTTTAAAAAATGTCACATTTGAAATGTTGTCCCTTATTGGATAGAACCATTTGAAAATTTTGTTGACCTCGTGTGAACAAAAATCATGTCGAGGTTCCTTAGTGGGAGTTAGACATAAGATATTGTGTACATAGAAAAATGGAATTGAGAGAGGGCATGTATGAGGATTTCATATGAAAATCTGTCTAATTCTACTGATATAAAACAATTATTTATATGTGCAATTTATAGCTGTTTTGAAGTTTATGTAAAATCTCTCCTGAAAGCCTCAGAGAATAATTCGGAACTATGATCCTGCTCTGCAACCCCAAAAGTCTAAAAAGTAAAAGGGAAAAGGTTTTGGTCCTAATCTACACCTTAGAAATCCCAAAATACACTAGTCATGGATTAGCACTTGCTCAACAAATTTAAAATCCCGACATACACTGGATTGGGGATTCACACTTGATCTGCACCTCTGAAAACCTGATGTAGACCCTGTCAGGGTTTTCACCTTGTTGATCAACCTGCAAAGCCTGAAAAACACTAGGTGGGGTTTCGAACTTTTTTGTCACCTCAAGAATCCTGACATACACTGATTGATGGTTTCAACATGTTTAACAACCTCCAAATGAAATCCTACCAGCTACTCCGAATGATTTTAGAAATGAGGAAATTCTCTGCATCTACAAACTCTGGTCAGTGCTAAACTCTGGTCAGCCCTTTTCATGGTTACATTTACTGCAAACTCTGGTCAGTGCTAAACTCTAATGGAGAGAAAAATAATGAAATTTCTGTTTAGTTTGATTTTTAGTTATGGTCCTTAGACCAATCGTTTTTTTGAAATTATCCTCTTGCAGCTACATCATGATATCCAGAGGGTTACAGGAGAGATATCCTACCCCAGAGTCGACTGAATTTGATTCTGTCTTCACCACGTTTAAGTCTCAGTTGGACATTTGCTTTATGGTTTATCCTTAGACTGAATTAATCCAAAAACATAAAAAAAAAAAAAAATGTAGGTAAGTTTTCTGTTTGCTGCTTAATGAAGCCAACATCTGCTTGATGTCAGAAAACGAAAAAATGGTGAAATTTAATATTTTCAGGGAAAATATAGAAAAAAACCCATTTAGCTCCATCAGCATTTTAAGCCCTCTTCTCATGGTTAATTGACTTCAAACTATAGTCAGGGCTTAACTCTGATAGAGGGCAGAAAAATGAAATTTCAGTTTCATTTGACTTTTGCTAACCTTAAATGAAAAAAAGAAAAATAAATTTCTCTCTTGCATGAATGAATGAATGTTTTTAATAATGTCTCTGAGACCAAGCAGCCTATGGGACCCAAAGCCGCAACTGAAGTCTAAAAATCCACCACAAGAGCTTCCCTAACTGTTATGTGTAGAATCCATTGCCCTTTTGATGTTGGATCTCTTGCTTTGGATCTTGACTAAAAGATTTTCTGTTTTGACAAGTTTATCCTCCTCAAACAAGGATGTTAGGTTGTCTACTTTCAAACTATCCTCATACTTGACACGAATGTCATTATATGCTGTGCATTCTATGATGTAGTGCCATTTTGTTTCCACTACCTATTTGTTGCAAAACATGCATGTTCTCTTCTCTTATTCTTCCTTAGGAGACATCCGTTTGCCGATTTGACATCTAAGATGGTATGAACTAGTCCTTAACTAGACCATCAACATTTTTGCCTTTGATTTGATTTCTGCTCCTAACTAGGCCTTTTCTCCGTGGTCCTAAGTTGGATTAAATTCTTTGATGTTATATTCTTTCTTCCACCCAAGCCGTTGTGTCCACATGCCTATCCTGAATTTTTCTTTCACATGCTTTTTCATTTCCTCATTAGTGTTTGGGCACTCTTGCATGTTAATATTCCATTTTCTCATCCATTTGATGTTTTGTTTCATTCACATGTTCTTCCTCCTACCTAGATTTTTCTCTACAACCCTTCTAGGCCGCCTGTAAACTTCCATGCGTTGCACCTTCTTTAAATGAGTTAACAGCCAAGTTATCGCTGATGCCTCTAAAGGGAAATTTTCCACTTCAGCTAACAAAATTTCATATGAAACTGATATTTTAATTTTGAAGCTGCTTGTAATTAAGTGCTTTTGAATTATCTCTATTTGACACATTGCTGCCCCAAACTACACAACCATAAAGTACTACTGGTGTGCAAGCAAGCCAAACAGTTTTTCTTTTGGTTTTTCAATCCCACAATTTTGCATTTCTACACCTATTTTGTAATAAATATAATGCCTTCCACCCTTCTAGAATTCTTTTCGCCCTGTATATTTCCCAACTGAGCTTGTGAAAATCCAGCCAAAGATATTTGTATTCTTCCACTACCTCCAGTTGTCTTCCTCAAGAAGAAAGCTGATTTGCATCTACCAACATAATACCCAAAATGTTATGAAAGAGATTCTTACCATAGAGCAGACTGATTTCTGTTTTGTCTTCACCACCATCCAAGTCTCAGTTTGATATTTTCCTGGCTAGAATTGGTACAAAAAACAAAATAATCTAGAGAATTTTTTTGTTCGCTGCTTCATGAGAGCTTAGAGAGGGAACTTGACCATTTGACCTAATCAGCTGCAGAGAGAGGCTGATCTGGTACCAAGGACTGTCACAGGTAATGTGTGAAAGTCAACTCTGGAAATCATTGGACTCATCTATGATTGTTTAAGTGAAGCCAGTGTGCAGGGGTTTTTAGAAACAGGCTGTAGAATAGACATCCTTCTCAATTAAGATTCTCACTCGATTCAAATATTAGCCGATGTCATTAGTATTCTTTATGGTAGCAGCTTACAGTATCTAGGGTTTGACAAGTGAGATCATAACTCTTGAGAATGAGTGTTTTACTTCCAATCTTGAGATTACTTAGAGGCCATCTATTGAATGTGAAACAAGTATTTATATGGAGGAATTGTAGCTGTCAAACTACCTCGATGTAGATGTTGGTATATGATAGGAATTATTAAATATAGTATATTAATAATATATTAAACGTTGGTTTAGTTAAATAAATAAATATATTTACTGGGATGTTATAACAGGAACATGCAAACTAGTAGTGGCTATGGGATACTTGAGAGTTAATAGGATTTTGTTGGAGAGATAAGTGACTGGGATAGACGACGTCCTAAATTATAGGACATAATTTGTGTATATAAGCTCTTCCAACACATTGAATTAGAGAATATAGTGTGCTGTGCATTTGAGTGTGGAAATCTGTGTATTTCTTATATTTGTCTCTGACCATAAACAATATTTGGTATCAGAGCAGGTGAGAGATGAGGTTAAAAATCCTGTGACGGAATAATTGCAGTGTTGATTATTACCAAAGGGCAGCCCTGTTTTCATTGCCCTGTTTGATGGTAGCTTTGTTTATTTAATTCATATGTAATCAATAAAGTTAGTAGCCATTAGTTTATTTTTTTCTGTGAGCGAGGCTTATCATTTTTTAGTATTAAGAGAAGTGTATACGTAGGCGTTGAAGAGGAGAGAGGAGTTCTGCCATAAATAATAAAAAGAAAAAAGGAAAAATAGAAAAATAGTAGGAGAGCAAGTGCAAGACGCGTGACATTCTGCATTTTCTCAGTAAATACAGTGCAGCCATAGAAGAGTGAGCTGAAGCAGAGAGATATTTGGAATCATACTTCTCATTTGGCCAATATTTTACCATAAATCTTATGCAGGTATTCTTCTCAGTTCATTCTGAATTTTTTTGGTGAAATTTGTTTACTAAGCATCTTCTGCAAATTTCTGTACATTGAATATTAGAAATATGAGAAGAGAAATTCAAAGGAAGCTGTATATTCAACAAGCAATTGCTGTTTTAAAGAAAGGTGCAGCAACAATACCAAATAAAACAAAACAAAAGAAAACAACAAATAAGCAACGAGAGAGGGGCTTGGGAAGAAAGTATTCAAACAAAAGGCGTTGAGAGCAGCCTTGAAAGCCAAGCCTGAGATGCACATTAGGAAATGAATTATTCTGTCAGGCAGAAGCAAAGGGGGTGGTTGAAATTTGTGGACACCAGATTGGAAGCGTTTGGTGCAAAAGAGAAGCAAGAAAAAAACGGTGCACAAGTGAAGCGCACAGTGTAATATGGAGTTTTTTCAATCTTTATAAAATTTAGGGCAAGCATCTTTTATTAAAATTTTATTTAAAATATTTATACGATTAAAACTTTAATGTTTTTAGCAAATCTTTCATTCTAGGACTGCCTGTCAGATTAAATTTGCATCTTTAAATTGAGGAGTCTGTCCATGAAAATTTAGTCTTCCAAGTTGTGTCCAGTATCACTGTGAGCTACCAAATAAAACGATTTCGTTCCAGCTTTTTAAGAATTATAGATTAAAATCTTACTCTGGCTTTTTTAGTATTATAGATTTAATTGTTGCTCCTGCTTTTTTAGGTTTTTAGATTTAATTGTTTGTGTTCTTGTAGTGTAGTTTTAGGCTTAAATTTTTTGCTAGAGGTTTGTATTAAATTTATAGATTTTTGTCAGGGAGAATTGTTTAAAATTGTAGTCTAAACCTTTTGCCAAAAAGATTTAGCTTAAGTCTTTATGGTTTGTAAGTTAAAATTGTTTTTCTGTAAAAATTGCATTAAAAAGCACCTGTCAAAACCGTTAAGCTAAAAAGTTTTTCCATATGGGTGCACTTTTGGAATCACCTGACACCCTCACAATCTATTTCAATTGGGGGGACATATATTTCCCTGGAGAAGACAAACACGGAAAAACACTGTCAGGACCGTCAGAACGCTTCATGTAGTGGTTTGTTGTCCATAGGGCTGTCAGGATTGACCTGGCTAATTGAGCCAAATTCGAGAGGAGGATGGAGGAAAATCACCAATATTGAGTTTGCCGCTATCTCAAAGATTGGATTATTGCTTTAGCGGTAATCCAGTGCGGAAAAAACTATAAAGCCAGAGATGGTGATCAGTAGTGAAGGTGATTCTGAATACCATTCTCTTGATGCACATGAGAAAGCGTAGTGAGGACTGGATCCTACTGCTATTGTTTTATATTTGTTCAGTGAGGCCAGTCCAACCAGAAGAGCAATTGAGGTGACGCCCAGACCCATTTGATATCGTTATTCTGAGGCAAAAACCCAGTGAAGAAACTTAGTGAAGCGTAGTCTAACTATTGTTTCTAGGTGAATAGTTTTGGGTATGTCCATATCAATATTTATGTTGTTATATACAATCGAGTGTGTCTCTTTTCATATGAGTGTTGTGAGGACAATTTCCACAATTGTGTTTGGTGAATGGCGGAGTATGTACCCATTCATATACATTGTTCAGCGAGGCCGTTTCCTTCTGAGGAGGTCTAGTGAGGCCATTCCAACTACTGTTTGTAAGTATGCCGAACTGCGAGTGTGTTCAAACTCTCATATGAAGTTGATTCTCTCCTAGTATATGAACTATATGTAAAACGGGGGAATGTTAGGAATTATTACATATAAAACATCATTTTAAATATACCATGGTTTGGTTTAATTGAATAAATATAGATAGTTGTTGGGTTGTTATGAGTATGACAACACCCATGTAGGATAGTAGTGGCTAAGGGATGGTTGAGAGTTAATAGGATTTTGTTGGAGGGATTAGTGGATGAGATAGAGGACATGACCTAGATTATAGGACATAATTTGTGTATATAAGCTCTTCCAAAACACCGAATAAGAGAGTATAGTGTGTCATGCATTTGAGTGTGGAAATCTATGTATTTCTTAAGTTTGTCTATGACGAAAAACAATAGTAAATCTGTGTATTTTTTTAACAATGGATTAGTAATCAATTTAAATCTTATTAAATCATGTTCCAATTCAGAGGTTCATTTAATGTGATATAGACAGTCGCATCATTATATCTTGTTTGCTTCACATCTGCAAACTGGAATGCCAAGTTCGTGAGGAATGAAACCCATTCTGTAATCTGTTTTTGCTCAATGAGGTTGTTTATGTTTAACAGTGCCCAACAATTGGCGTAATATAGAATGAAACTGGAATATTAATAGGAATGGAAGTTCCAGATGGAACATGCAATATAATTTCCCTTCCTAATCTGTGCAATTGCATTTTCACATTACCAAATATTAGCAAAGTTTTCTGGAAAATAGAGTGTCTGATCTTTATTGTTGCTAACCTTGATGATTAGAGTTCTATCCAGTTGCAATGATTTAAGTTATCAACTCCTTCCTGGCTACTTTGAAGACAATGTTTTGAGTGTTATAAATAGATTCAATTTCATATTAATACCAAGAATCTTGGGAACGTAATATATTTTTATCAATATCAATGCCTATAGCAATGTCAGTAAATATACTGAGACAGAGACTTTCCTGATAACCCTGATGGTATGATCAAGCAGGAGGTTGTGAGCTCTTCAGAGGATATTTCTGCTAAAACCAAGAGTGTCATTGAACTTAAAAAGCTTCAATTACTTCAACTGCAGCGGAGGTTACGCGGGTACTCTGTAGATCCTTTTTCCTCTTCATGCATTGAAAATTTATGGCTTTATTATTGATTCTACTTGTCTGTGTTTGTACCTATGATCTGGTAGTACGATTTGGGAAATACTTTAGGAAGCACTTGAAGATGAAAAGGTATTTTATCTGGTAGGGTGACTGATATTGCTGTATGTTGAACATCAGGGATTTCTTACATGATTTTTTCAAGCCTTTCACATCTGACATTGATATCTCAAAAACGATGAAGAAAAATAGACCTGGACGTCGCATGAAACAGTTAGAAAGGCTTGAATTAAAAATGAAAGAAGAACGCCAAAGGAGAATCCGAGAAAGGCAGAAAGAATTCTTCACTGATATAGAAGCTCACAAGTAAGGGTTTAAATGCATGTTAGTATTAATGTTTTTCCTTTATTTTGTTACTTCAATTGTGTATCTAATTATCTCTTCTATTTAGCATTCGCATTCATTTATGGACCTATATAAATATCCTTTTTTTTGAAAAGCATTGCATCACTAACAAAAGTTAACATTTGCTACCCATTTTTATGACTCATTTATTAAATTATTACTTTATCCTGTTCTTAGCTTCCTGTATACAAAATTGCCCCCATATATTATCTGTGCTCTCTTTGTTATGGACTTTTAAATATTTATTAGGCACCCCTTATCCTTTGTCTTAATTGGTTGTATTTATAGTCCCATTGACCATTTGTGGCCATCCATGGACATATCCACATTTGGTTTACATGCCAACATTTAGTGTTCTAATCATCACTGTTTAAAAGAAACCTTTTTATTAATAATGTATGTGTAAGAGTTGTTTGTTGCTGAGGAGATATCCTCGGCAGAATTCCTTCTTACTGTGAAATAACAATGCTAGGTGACTCAGGTGACAGATTGTTTTTTTGGCAGTAGTGCATTCAGGCTTTGTCCTCCACTGATAATTATTTTGCAGCTATTCTTTTGCTTTCGGATTCATGGTTCTGTGGTAGAGATTGTCGAGGTAGTTCTGTATGCTGCCTTATTTTGAGCTGATCATTTTTTTTTTCATGTTCTGGAATTTTATAAATTGAAACAATGAAATTCCTTAATTTTTTCATAGCTTTGATGCATTTCAATGAATGTAAACACTTCTTTTAGGAGAAGATGCATCTCATATTCCATCAGGGAAATGATTATATCAGAATTACATTAGCTGAATGACAGGATTGCAAGGACATTCTTGCCCTTTAAAAGCCAGAAAATTTAACATCTAAACCTATGCTCCAAGGGGAAAATAACTAACTTCTTTACAAAAATAAGCAAGCTTCACTCTGACAAGCATAACCAAATTGTGCTTTAAAAGCCTCAACTCCTCTAACCTGTGTGCGGAACTGTTGTTGAACATTGCATCACATCTTGTTGTCCACAAGAAATTAATGGCGGTACAACTGTATTGTATGCCATAAAAGTTTGCAACTATCCCTGATTTTTTAAGTGTTCCCTAAAAGAGGACCTTGCCAAGAGAGAGGAGCAATCAATGAGTAGCTTAGTTCAGCCTGTAACCATGTGCAGAATGTCCTGGAAGTACATCTTCAGAAGATACCTGCTGGCTCCTCTCTCCAACATAAAAATGCAGAAAGAATCTGATATGCCAGCGTTTTGAGGGCTTAATTTGACTGCTAAGCAATGCTAAAGCACTAGCCACCCCAAAATGGTGTATTTGAAGCACGCCTTGATTTCTATATAGACTGGCAATGTCTTTCCCACTGTGCTTCAAAACCATTCACTCTGCATTGCTTGTGCAATTGTGTTGCAATAGCAATAGCTTGTCTCACTTGGGTCATATTAATATAAGTATGTTGTCATGTAGTTAGAGAAAGCCTTACTTCTATAGGCTGGATCCTTGAAGTTGCATTTAGAGAAGTCAACTGTCAGGCATGATTTGGCAGAGCTCTTGTAAGCTGATTATTACCCCCTGTATATATTTTGTGTTAAATTCAAATGTGTCAAGTGTGCCATTGATGCATCGCATGCTTCAAAAGAGCTCCTCTCAAAACAACCGGAAAAAGGATAGAGGGTGAGAAGCCCAGAGCAGTGAATTACATTAATTGTTTCACCCCCTGCTAATGAATGCTTATAGTGCTTGTATGCTAGGTGGGTCTCCTTGCCTTGTGATTATTGCCAAAAACACATGAGGAAAATGTTGTTTAGGGTAACGACTATTCATGGAGGTCATGTTGAGTTGACTTAAACAAACATGAGTAAAATCCCACAAAATTTAATAATATCTAACCTTCATCTTGCCCATCTTTTGCAAGCAAGTGAAGATAAGAGGCTAACCTGACCTTGTGGGAAGTGAAATGTCCATATAAGCGGTAGTGCTAGATCCCCAACATCACATGGCTCCTCATGGTACCAATGAGGGTAGTCGGTTACCAACTGTGAGTCGGCTCAAATTCACTCAAGTGGTGATGATCTTGAAATTATTAATGCCTTGGTATTGCTATAATTACATCACAAAGTTGGAAGGGCTGCTAGTTATGTGATGAGCAATTTGAATCCTACGGTAGAGTAAGATCTGCCAAGAAAATCAACTTCTCTTGCCATTACTATCCATTCTCCATCAAGGTTTTGCTTCTATTACCATTACTATCTGTTCTCCATCAAGAATTGCATCCTCAGATCCAATGATTAGGATTCCTAAGTCATCTTCATCCATTGGATGAGTGTAAAACTCCAAGTCAACAATAGATTTCCTTTCACACCTCCTTTCTTGCTTTAAATCAAGCTTTTGAGCACCTTATGTTAAGCTGCTTGAGAGGGGAAGAAACATGAGGAATGGAGAATGTGTCTTGCTGCTATATTTGTTATCCACAATTTTAGTTTTTGTAAGAGGGAGATCAAGACTAGTCCAATTTAATAACTTCTTGTAAGATCCACCATGCCGATATTAATTGTTTTTGAACGGTATAAAACACATCCAAAGACGAGTATCACTAGCAAATTAAAGTTAAAAGTCCATGTGAACAACGGTAGTTGCCCTCAGTCTGGATAAGTTTTTCTCACTTCATTTTGATGTTTTCAGATTGCATTGTTGTGTTGAAATGGGAGGTAGAACCCTAGGAACATCTATGATCTTGTCATACTTTGTTTCTGGTCTTAGAGGTTGATGACTTGTGGGGTGCACTTGCAACTTGTTTAAGGTATCACAGTGAATGCAGCGACAATATTACCTCATCATTAGGTGCACCCTTATGTTGTACATCATTGTTGTTTTGATCTATTCTTTCCTCCAAATTTTAAATTTAGCACGCCTCCAAATATTCTGACTGATCTGAATCTAGCATGTCTACAAATGTTTTGACCGATTTGAATCTATTATGTTTACAAGTGTTGCTGAATTCAGTCATTTGCTGCTTAATTCTGAGGCAGAAACACCATCAGAACTTATGCCCAATGTAAAGTACTCTGATTCAGCTTTCCAAAACAAAGACACTCAAAATGGTGCTCTAATGCTACAGTATGCTTAATTCACGACATCATATTTATGAATTGCACCTTCTTCTCTAATGGTAGGGATGCGTAAGTCGTCTTCATCCATTGGATGAGTGCAAATCTCCATAGCCACCAAAAGATTTCCTCTCACCCCTCCTTTCTTGCTTCAAACCAAGCTTTTGAAGACCTGTTAAGCTGCTTGAGAGGGGAAAAACATGAGGAATAGAGTGTGTCGTGCTACTAAATTTGTTATCCATAATTGTAGTTTTTGTGATTTCCAGTGAGAGGGAGATCAAGAGTAGTCCAATTTTTTAACTTCTTGTAAGATCCACCATACTGATATTAATTGTTTTTGAACAGTAGAAAATACATCCAAAGAAGAGTGTCACTAGCTAAGTTAAAAGTGCACATGAACAATGGTAGTTGCCCAAAGTCCGGATAAGGTTTTCTCACCTCAACTCAATATTTTCAGATTGCATTGTTGTGTTGAAATGGGAGGTAGAACCCTAGGAACATCTATGATCTCGTCATACGTTGTTTCTGGTCTTCGAGGTTGATAAATGGTGGGGTGCACTTGCAACTTGTTTAACATATTGCAGTGAACACAACAACAAAATTACTTCATCGCTAGGTGAACTCTTATGTTGTACGTCATTGTTTTGATCTATATGCTTTCCTGCAAAATTCTAAATGTAGCATGCCTCCAAATATTCTGACTGATCTGAATCTAGTATGTCTACAAAATGTTTCTGACAAATTTGAATCTACCATGTCTACAAATGTTTGCTAAATTTGGTCATTTGCTGCTGATTTTTGAGGTAGAAACACCACCAGAACTTATGCCCAATGTAAAGTACTCTGATTCAGCTTTCCAAAACAAACACTCAAAATGGTGCTCTAATGGTTAAGTATGAGTGATTCATGAGAGCATATTCATAGGCGGCTTTCATCAAATATTTGTGGTGAAAGTCTACGACATCAAGGCATTTATTCCAGCTGAAGACCAACACACCGGTGAATAGTTTGCCATCATTAATCTTAATACAGGAGATATAAATTCATGTCTTGATGCTTGAAACATAGCTATCTGCAAGGTTTGATAGATCATAATCTGAATATAAGTTCCCATATAGCTGATCATCAATCAAGTGGTCAATGTGAAGTAACCTATGAAGGGAAAAAGGTGGGTTGGGCCAAGGGAGTAGCATTTTCCATCCAACAATGACTATGTTTTAACTTGAATGGGATCATTACAACCTAAACAACAGAGGTGGAACTGGAAGGTATTGACACTTTCGACAAGGAGGTGAGGCCTAAATAGACTTATATCCTTCGTTTGCTTTTGTTTCCTGTAATGCCCCCTTTTTAGAATTAATTAATTCTGGATACCCGAAGCCAATTATTTTAATTTCCCGTAGGCTAAGGGGAATTAATGAGGGAAATAAATTAATTTAAGTGATCCAAGGGTACTTTTATATTTTAATTGGAAGAAAGACACTTAAATTAATATTTTAATAAGTGGTGCGAAAAGTTGAAGTGGAATAAAATAATAATAAAATAAGGAATTTCCATTATGGGGTGTCAAAGATAGAAGTGTTGCTTGAACATCAAGTTTTTATTTTTAGATGGGGCACCTACCTTGGATATATCATTTAAACTAGGTAGCCGGTATGTGCCCTGCAGGGCATGGGTACGGGTACGGTACATACCTGGTACGTGGTACGGGTACGGCCAGGGTACGGCTAGCAGTACTTGGGTGCGTCAAGGTACTTCGCATGGGTATGGGTACGGTACGTACCCGGTACGTGGTACGGGTACGGTACACCTTGTGTACAACCAACAATACCTGGGTATGTCTGGGTACTTCTCAGGAAGTACCCAAACGTACTCGGGTATTGTTGGACGTACCCTGGCCGTCAGGAAGTACTCAGACGTACCCGGATACTGCTGGACGTACCCTGGCCGTACCCACCAGTAAAAACAACAATTTTTTAATTTTTTTAAATTTTTTTTGTTTTTTTTTTTAACTTTTTTGTAAAAACAAAGTTATTTTTTGGGGGTCAATAAAGGTCAATAGATGCGATTACGTAAATGATTCAACTGTTGTAAAACTTCACAGAAGTACCTAAAACAATGGCTGAAACTGCAACAGTTGAGATGCGTTTGGGTAATGTAGGATCAAAAAACACAGTGGCAACATCTCCACTAGCAAGTAAGACTAATGCAGGAATAATAAGAGAAACCCCAAAGGAATCTGAACTGCCAGATTTGAAGGGAGCTGGTAATAGCCAGAATTCCAGTCCAGTTATGTGATTTGTTATTATTTATGTTAATAATTGGACATTGTAACATTTGGAGTTTGAACAGTGTACTTGTTCGAAGTTCAATCAATGAATATCATGACAAAATGCATTGAATTATTAATACATTATTTGGCTATTTCACTTAATTATTAATTTGTTTACTCTATTCATGTATAAGGCTGAATTTTTGCTTATTTGGCTATATTTTTAATATTTTATATGTATATTGTACTGCCATACCCGGGCCCCCAAAAAATTTACTGTACCAGTGTACCAGATCCTCGTACCCGTACCTGCACCGTACCCCCGTACCAGCTACCTAGCATTTAAATGATTTTTATTGTTAATTTAGCATGCATGAAGCTCTAAAGATGGCACCACCTTTTTGGAGAAGACATTAAGGTTATAAAAACAGATTTTGGGGTTTATTATTACATCATCTTGGAAATTTATTAAGTACTTCATTGTCTGCAAGTAGCTTCTGCTTCTGCATCAGTAATAGAGGACGAAAACCCTCATCTACACACAGATATGAGGACAAAAACCCTCATATCTAAGCTTGGCAATTCCATTCAGGGGTTATAGTGATCATTCAAAGTACAAATATTCATCCAGTTCAGCGAAGACATCATATTCAGGGATGCTTTAGCACCCCCCTTTCGAAACAAAATAAGACACCCCCCTTTGAAAACAAAATACAGTGTTGGTGCCACGTTTGGGGGCAGATTTCAGTCAAATGAGTTTGCATGCTTTTATCTTATGTTCATCTTTCCATCTGGTTCAACAACTGTGAAAAAAATAATTGTATTCAGACATTCTCGTATTTTCATTAAATCTGGTTTAAAATAAATAAATAAGTGTGTTTTTCTACATATTGGGGTTCGCTGTTTTTAATAAAAAATCAGAAGTAAAATTTGACCTTGCAAACCTCTTTGTTGCTAGCATTTTGTTTTACCCATTTGCTTCAAAAAACACATTTTGCGCACCCATTTAAGAGCCAACTTGGTTTAGTTTGCTGAAGGACAAACTACCGAATTCAGCTGACTGTTTTCGAAAAGTTCTAGTTTGAGCTCCGGTTACTGGTTTTGGATCCCGTCAGTTACTTGTGATTCTCTATATAGTAGAGAATAGGTTAAGACTAATAAACATCCTATTTGGAGGTTCTGTGCCCTTTTTGTAGGCCCATTTCGTGGCCACTTGGGCTAGTTTGCGCAACAGTGAAACGAAGACCTGTGGACCTGTGTTGAGCCTCCAAGGTTTGTTCAATGCGTAAAACTCTTGAAATCTTTGGAAATATGTATGATGAGTAGAAATACATGGTTTGGTATACTTAAATAGTTGGTTAGCAAAAAGTCATAGTGGCGTCAAATGACATACCTCGTAATCCCACTTCCTTAATGACAACAAAACGAGACATGTTGAAAATGTTAAAACTTTATAATACTTTAAAAAACTTTTTAGAATTTGGATGTTATGAATCAAAATTGATTGTGTTATCTCTCACCCTCTCTAATCATCGAAATATACTGGTTTACTTATGTAAAAGAAAATGAGTGTTTTCTCCCTATAATCTCTCTTGAAGCCTTGAAAAGTTGTCTTAGTTTGAAAAGTATGGAAAGTAAATAGTTTGTTATTTCTTTCTAACATTGAAATGATGTTGTGAGTTTGATAGCGTGTTAGATAGAAGAGGTGGGTTCATGCCGGCGTTTATGCTGACCATGATTACATGACTTGCAGGTTGCAAATTTGAATGACAAAATATGAATGAAGGAGGATATTGAATAAAAAATTGTATATGAAATTTAGTTGTTTATATGGGTAGAATACAAAACTGTATTGTCATTTTGTGTATTCCTACCTTCAGTCTAATGTGTAAGAAGAAGAAATTTATTATAACATGTATGTGTTGTAATTGATTGAACTATGAATAATCGTGCCTTTGATACACTTTGAAATGAGAAAAAAGTTAGTTTATATTGTATGTGCATTGCAATTGATATGAAATTCTATTTCTATGCCGTGTTTTTATGATTTAGATATATTGGTTAACCTTGTAGTTCCCTTGCAACATTGTGAAATAAGTGGTCATAGAGTAGAGCTCCCGAAACATGGAAACTAAACGAGCTCTCTAACCATTGTGTTATGTGCTCCCTTCTTAGTTGGGCCATGACTAGATGGCTAAACCCCTATCATCATATGCGAGGATTTTGGTATCTTCATTAGTCGTTATCCAGTGGTACACTTACGAAGAGCTTACTAATGTTACCACTTCTTTACCATGAATGGCCTTTGTCACATAGTGCAACTTGTGCCTTTTTCTTCAAGAAGGGGTGTTGGGTGTTTGAACTAGGATTGAATGCCTTGAGGGAAACAAGATCTTGCTCCCTAGAATTTTCTATATCATCGCGTCCTTCTTCTATTAAGCTAAACTAGAAGTGTTGTAAGTATCCCTATTTTGTGTATAGTAATTGAATGGTCGTTTAAATCATAGTTCGCATACTTGTATTCGGCAAACCCAAAAAAATAATCACGGCAAGACTCCATGAATATTCAGCAACTTAAAAAATATGCAAATTTCTTTAAAAAACATAAAATTTATGCAAAATATAGCTGCTACAAAATGTATTAAACGAGTCTATAAAATGTTGGAAAAGTGTTTTCTATTAGATTTGAATACAAATACAATATGAAATCGCATCATCATGCAAATACAACATCCGACTGATAAGTTTTATGAATTGGATGCTATAAATAGTAAGGAATAAATTGTCAAAACTGAAACAAGTGCAAGGCAGCTAACAATCAGGAAATGATAGGTGATTTCTTGCAGCTTGGAAGAAATATCATAACTATGGGACTCATGCTTCTCAAAGAGTACCGAAAAAGGACATGCAAAAGAATTGGAAGCGTACTCTAGACCCAAAAGCATTATTTATACAATAATAACAGTTGTTCAACAGCTAAGATCAAGGAAATGATACGTGATCCCAGGAATCACATATAATTATTACTGAGCTTGGCAGGTAGTGATGGCGACAAGCCAAGTTCAACTTACAGAAAACAACAGGGGATATACATAACAATGTGAGCTTAGGACATATACCCTTAAAGCACAAGTCATCAAAGAAGCAAAACCCACTTTATATTTTGACTGATGAAATTAATAAGAAAGATAATAAACAAATGATGTCATAAATCTGTCTAGTTTTCCCATTAACAAAATATGATATCACAACTTAGAAAAAGTCTTAACTTCACCGTAGCATCAAACATCTCATTTAAGGATACCATATGTAAAGTTGAATTGAAAATCCTACACCTCCAATTACATGATACTGAAGAAATAAGATAAGATGTTTCTCATATTTTATGTCCTATACCCAACTTATTCAGAGATGAATATAATGCTCTCAAAGAACTAAATAACAATCGTAACATTGTAATATTACAAGCTGATAAAGGTAATGCCATTGTCATTATGAATAAAAAGGAGTATGAAAATAAAATGTCTGACCACCTTACAACATCGAGCAAAAGAATCAATTCCATACATGTAGAAAACTAACAAAAATAAACATATCATGAAAATTTCATCTCTTGACCCTTCTGTTAAGCACAAATTAATAAATACCTAAAGCCCCTTATTCCCAAAATTTATGGCTAAACTCAAATTCATAAAGATATTATTCCTTTGTCCCGTTTGAGTACACAATCGAATACCCAACCTTTGGCTTTGCCGAATTCTTAACTAAGGAACTGCGAATCCCAAACTAGTCATCCTCCATGCATAAAAAGATTCTACTGATTTTGTCACTAAAATAAATAACCTTAAACTCAAAGATAATGAGATAATGATCTCCCTGTAAGAATATTCGCCATGAAAACTCACAGGGGAATATTCGCCGAATATTCTTGACGAATGTTCACCGATATTCGGTGAATATTCCCTTGCAAGTTTTCATGGAAAATATTTGTTTAGGTAGGGTTTTGGCGAGTACTTGCTGAGTTTTCTAACTAGGTTTAAATCACACCACATGAATTGAGAGTGGGGTGTTAATCCTAGGTGATTCTACATCCATTTAAATTAACGAATAAAAGAAAACCATGAGGTGCAAAATTTTGTGAAGAAAGGATTGTGTTCTTATCCTAGTGTTAACCCCATGGTGAGTCCTGGTCTTTGCAAATCAAAATAAGTTAATCTTAAGACCTTTTAAGAGGTTATCGGTGGACGAAACCTTGAAATATTTATACCAACGATTGGAATAGTGCCTTAGAAGACATTTTTTAATGCATAAAGTGGATTTGAGTTTTCACTTATAGTATGTGGTTTAAAATTGGGTTGCCTGATAACAATAAAATGAATTATTTTATGTGGGGACCATGCCCACTAGAATCCTGAATCCCTAAGTGGGAAATGAATGTTATATGACTCGTATTTGTTTTAAAACGATGCCAACAAATGACTAAGGTAAGCAATGTAAATGTAATAAGAATAAAAGTAAATGAGTTGAATTTTGGTAACATAATCCCAACTAATAATTTAATTACAAAAATTAATCGTGATAAGGAATCAAGACCATAATGAGGTAAATTAATCATAATAAATGTATTAATGAAATGAGAAATATGCAAATGTGAAATGAGAACATATGTGTTGTGCACATCAAGGTGGTACAGTCAATGATTAAAAACACGAAGTGTTTTTCCACTATTAATTGGTGTCTAAGAAGATGTTTTGTGACAAAAAGGGAATTTTTCCTTCTCTTATAAAAAGGTGGTCAACCTTACATTTTAGTGAAATGGGAAACCTGCAATTTTGAGACATGAGCATATGTTTGTGCACATAAACGTTGTTTAATCAATGATGCTAAATGAAAAAAATTAACAAAAGGGAAATGTGAACTAAATAACCTATGTACATTGTGGGCAAAGCACTAATTCTGGATACCCGAAGCCTTTTTTTTTAATTTCCCGTAGGCTAAGGGGAATTAATGAGGGAAATAAATTAATTTAAGTGATCCAAGGGTACTTTATATTTTAATTGGAAAAATGACACTTAAATTAATATTCTAATAAGTGGGACCAAAAGCAGATGTGAAATAAAATAATAATAACATAAGGAATTTCCATTATGGGGTGCCAAAGATAGAACTGTTGCTTGAACATCAAGTTTTTTTTTTAGATGGGGTGTCAACCTTGGATATACCAATCAAATAATTTTAAATTGTTAATTTATCATGCATGAAGCTCTAAAGCTGGCGCCACCCTTTGGGAGAAGATATTAAGGTTATAAAAACAAATTTTGGGGTTTATTATTACATCATCTTGGAAATTTCTCAACTACTTCATTGTTTGCAAGTAGCTTCTACTTTTGCATCAGTAATAGAGGACAAAAACCCTCATTTACACACAGATTTGAGGACAAAAACCCTCATATCTAAGCTTGGCAATTCCATCCAGGGGTTGCAGTGATCATTTAGAGTACAAATATTCATCTAGTTCAGCTAGGGCATCATATTCAGGGCTGTTTTTAGGACATCCACCTTTGGAAACAAAATACAGTGCTGGCGCCACATCTGGGGGCAGATTTCAGTCAAATGAGTTTGCATGCTTTTATCTTATGTTCATCTTTCCATTTAGTTCAACAACTGTGAAAAAAATAATTGTATTTAGACATTCTGGTATTTTCATTAAAGCCGGTTTGAAATAAATAAATAAAAGTATGTTTTTCTAAATATTGGGGTTTTCTGTTTTTTCATAAAATATCAGAATATTCCTGTTGTCATAAAAAATAAAATTTCATACTGCTGCCGTAAGGTTTGTCCAAATATCCAGAATTATTTAAAATTAGTTTTCAGGGATATATCATTTTGCTAGTATGTTTTTTTGCAACTCTTGTAAAGGTTCAACACCCTTTGCTTGGAAATACACATTTGTGTCATCAACGGTCCGAGAGCCAACCTTCAATTAGACAAACCTTCAATTAGACAAAATTGTCAATCTGCCAAAGGAGGGTGTTCTTTGATGTCTCTTCCAATTGTAGTTTCAGAATGTGGTCCATTGCAAGCATGACCTGGAACGAAAAACAAATACGTAGTTTAAACTTGAAATTAACCTATGGGACTGGAAACAATGCTAATCATGGCGAGGTATTCAAGCTGACCATGAGTATGATTTAGAAATATTCATGAGAAAATCTTGCCAAACATCAGCTGTATCTACAGCTGAGCCGAGGATAGAGATGTTTTTTACCATTCCAAGGGAACCCACAAATCAAAGCTTCTTAGAGAATATTTCAGATATTTCAAATAGATTCAAGTTTTCAACAATATAAAGAAATAGCACAAAACCATTATAACAATTTAAAAAGCACTATTCCAATCAGCAATCATTTCAAACAATTGAACACAATACATCTCATAAATTCTGCTGAACACATCTCTTTTGGGAAACTGGAAAAACAATTGCACGGCTCTCTGATATTTCAAAGCACAAGAAAACAGTGTGACTTCCAATCCAGCCTAATTCAACACTGCCAACCATATTTGATCTCCATGAGAGAAAATGGGAAATGGTAACTTTTTTCATTTATTTATTTATTCATTCAAATCTTTAATTGTGAAAACAAAAAATGGGCATTCATAACCCACCTAATCCTAACCAAACCTTGTCCAAAGCCGATCAACAGAAATGCTGTCTTACAGAGAATAGTCCATAGTAATTGGTAATAGAACTGGCATATGCTCGTACTATGCATACAAAGATTAAAGGAAAAAATGTGATACATTATCTGTAATGCTGTATGTAGATAAACACTTTAACAAGCTTATAAGTTATTTATTTGTCTCAAAACAACTATATTTGGCATTGTAGGGATGGGGTCTGAACACAGTATACAGTTTTCTGTTCTCAATTATGATGTCATTCCAAAAATCAATTCCAGTTTTCCAAATGAGGCATTCAAACATTCAATGTCAACATAGACCAGTCCCAAAAACTTCTCAGATGGACATCAGACACTCACCATTTCAACCACCATTAATTACAACTGAAAACATTTGAGGACCATCATTAACTATTCCTATTAACGGCAATGCACTTTATAAAATAAAATCAAACTAACAAAGGAAATTCAATTTATCGAATTTTCTGACTACTTATGTATGACAAGTGGGTTGAGAAGTTGTGCGTCTAGCAAATTTTCAACACCACTATTTAATATCCTTGCCCTTTGCAAGTACAGGACCTAGGGAAACAAAGGAGATAGCAAAATGCATGCAAATGTAAAAATATGAACCAAGAAGGAAATATTTCATAAATCCAAAATTATTTGCAGATTTTAAAATAAATTGCAGCTGACAATAACTCAAATGGATCTTGTCACTCTGCATGTTCAACCCCTTATCTCACATCTACTGACAGATCCAAAAGGAAAAGGTAAACACATTTATTGAGCATTCTCAAATGTATAAATACCATGAAATTTCAATATAAACATGTAGGGAAAGCCAGCTCAGTTACCTAGTGGGAGCTCCAACGTTAACTCCAACCCTCTTTCCTGTAAGTTGCAGTGCAGGATGGTTAAGTGTAATTGTAAATATGCACATCACATCCATTTTTCAAAAAATCAACCACAGTTCTTCACCTACACAACACAAATCTGCGTATATCCCCGTTGTATGTGCCCTCCACCTTCACATCAGGTAGCTCTTCTCAACTCTTTGGGCCCAAGGTAGGAGAAAATTATAAAAATCTGAAACAGAATCAGGTCCCCACCCTGATTCATCTCTTTCTGACCAGATGAGGAAGGCATAATGAGATGCAGTACCCCAGGCAATCCGAACTGATCAGGGTGTATCGACAATCCAGAAAAATAAATTAAAAACAGTGATGATTACCACTAAAATTATGTAGTAAATTTCAAACACAGGATCCTACGTTAGGGTAAGCCAAAAAATTGCAGGAAAATAGAAGAAAAACAGCTCGAAAACATTGAATTACCTTGCAAGAGCTTCACTACCTCAAATGCCTCGCAGTTCTCCTCACACCTTTTGTTTTACCATTGCCTTAGTTATATTCATTCAAATCTGAATACCTTCTCCTTTTTTCTATTCTGCTTCCTTTCCTTTCCATTGCTTTTCTCTTCTTATCCATTTGTGTTTCCTTCATCTCCCTTCACATTTTCCAACTATGGTGAGATGGGAAACTAGGTGGTTACTGAATTTCCTTGGGTGACCTAACTGCCTGCACCTCATCTTCTTAGTAATAGTTTTCTTTTTCTTTTTTTTTATTTGAAAATTCGTTTTTAAAACTCTCAGAAATCTATGTATTTCGACCGAGAAAAGAGTAGGGTGTGTTGAATACCGATAAAAGTCTTTTGACAGGAGGATCCTGATTACACTTTAAATTCACATAGTTACCCTAAATAGCTTCCGTTGCTGCTCAGCCATGTGCAGCCATACCCGACCTGGCCAAAATTTCTAATTTGCCTTTGCCATAAAAGTTGGGCATGTTTTATGTTAAAAGATTAATGAAGTATGTTTCAGTCTGAAGCCTGCCTCTTATTCTTTATGGGTCCAAGGGCTGGGGCTGTAGTTTAGGGTCTTTTCATTGGGATTATGTAGAGAGGGTCCGGACTTTCATGCTCCAGCTTATGATTCATTGCAAATCAATAGTTCCTTAGTGCATTGTCCTAGTAGAGTTTGTCGCGCAGTGCCTTCACGTTGAATTATCTTAAGGCCCGCTTTCTCCAGAGATCCTTTGGCAGTTTAGCTTCGAGATGTGAGAGATACCCGTACTTGGCACTTTGTTCTTCAGACTGGATTGTTGTTTTGGGTCCTAATAGATGTTGATGTTGTTTGTATTGTGAGACCAGCCCACTCCTTCAATATGTGGATATCTATGTTGATCTGATTCCTCCATTTAGGTATTTCATAGATCAATAATTTTCTAAGGATATTTACCAACAATTCATTTAGGTCTCTTAGACTTCTTCTCCAATCAGACTGAGCCCCAAGATGGTTTTTATGCTGAGTATTTCTTATGAATCATGGATGGCATCATCATTTAGTGTGACTATCTCCAACCTCATTGATCACATGGCTTGAGGATGCACCTTGGCTAGGTGAGGGTGTGCTCTCACCAATTATGTATAGAGATTGACCACCATATTCGACAGGGTGACAACATTTTCCTTCTCTGTACCAGCTAGGAGGTTAAGGCTAAACACTTTATTTTCAAGTGTCATATCTACTTATGAGATCTGGGGGAGTTACTGTTGTCTTATAGATATTTGAGTGGTTCTGAATCCACATTCTTTCACTACCCTAATCCCTAATCACAGGTGTTGTCTGTTTTTCTTCTAGAGAATCATTCTCATTTGTAGATCCTTACGGGAGATCTCCAGAGAAAATTTGTTTGGGTACATGCAAACACCCATATTTGGGCTGCATTGGAGATGCATCCACACACGAATCCACGCCCAAGGAAAACTAACACACCCTAGCACACTGGGTGCGTTTCCCTTAATTTCATACGTACCGGGTGTTGTCTAGCCACACCTTGTAAACCCCCACACCTGCGAACCCAGAAAATCCTTCTCTAGAGCTGTTGGGCTGGCTACTTTTGTTTCAGCTCACTACAGGCACTGGAGGCAATAACTGCCCCTTAAATACAGCCAATTCATGCAGGGAGGGTTAGTGAGATCTTTTCCTCTTTGCATTTTACTACTAGAGCACACAGTGCCCCAGTCTCACTCTAGCCCGAGGGAATCTCCTTTGTTTTGGCATCTAGGGCTTCCTTTTGTCCCTGGGATGGGCTAGGGAGAAACACACATTACTAGTTCTTTTGCAGCTACTAGAGCTTCATTGTCCTCGGATGTTGGAACGGCTTAGGGGGTGCACTTGGCTTCCTCCTAGGATTGTCCAACTTATTCCCCTCAAACTTAGACTTTCCCTTATGATCATTCTTAGGTCCTTTATTGGCCATTGTAGACTGTCATACTAATATGGTCTTAGGGTTCAGTGTCTTGGTAATTACATATGTGGTTAATGATTGTATTGTCAGCGTTAGGCGGTTTGTAATGACTTGTTGGTTATGTTCGATTGTTGACGGTTGTGTCAACTGATAACCACTAAGTCATGTCTTATAAATAGAGTGATGAATGTTGGGTTAGGGGTGCTGAGTACCAGGTCCTCTCTGTTACTGAAAAGCTTGTATTGAGCACTACCTATGAATAAAGCATTGATTAGTATCATTTTCTTCTATTCTGTAATGTCGTATGCTAACATCCTCAGACAATATGATGTCTAATTATTAGATCACTCAATATACCATTTTTGGGACATCGATAGTTTTTGAAGAAGTTTTGATTGACTTTTGGGAGCTACCATAAAGTTTAAAAAATAACAGTGTCACCAATGAAAGTGCATTATATTTGAGAAGGAATTCATCTACATGACAATCCTTTGTGGGGTTGCCTTATTCTAAAGTTGGCATGTATTGTGATTTTTCTGCTGGAGTCTATGCTTGTTTCATGCCTTGGTGTGTCAATATTGCCTGTGTCTATAATGTTATATTGCAGTGCATTGAGCATGTCTAAATTTTCCTATTCTGACAATGTTGTTGGGGTTTAGTTTGGAGTTGTATGGATTATAGTACCATATGTGCTGTATTTTGAAGAGGTTTCAGCTTAACACTCTCTTAGATATTATATGGATCGTCTATGCTGTCTCCTTTCAGTGATTTAATTTCTCTTGATTATTGATCTCGTGCATATGGAGGTGGACCTTGAAACATAGAACACATCTCTTCTAACAGAATACTTTGTTATCCTTGGTGTCAAAATTGCACGATGAAGATATGTTTTTTTTTGTATATAACTGGCCTTGCTGATTGTTTTGATGTTTTCTAATGTCTTTTTGACCTTGCATTTGAAATGGATCTGTGCTGTTATATATTTCCTTTAGCTTGGAAATTGATTCGTTTCGGATTGAGCTGTACAGCTAAACTTTTATTTTGTATCTAGTTGACTCTTACAATTATTTTGAGTCAATGGTTCTCTCTTTATGAGTCATCATTGGACCTATGTTTTTAGTAGATTAATGAGCTAGAATTCTTCTTTAAAGATCTAATCCAAGCATTTATGACTTGATGCATTTACTTTGAAGTGTATGTAAGGTTGGAAATTTATGTAACCTTTTGATGATTCCATATATTGTAACACGGGAATCTAAATTTTCATGCAGGGAAAAAATGGAGGAATGGTATAAAATTAAGAGAGAACGCTACAGAGGTTTCAATCGGTATGTCAAGGAGTTCCATAAAAGGAAAGACCGAACATATCGCGAAAAGGTTGAAAGGATTCAACGGGAGAAGATTAACCTGTTAAAGAACAATGATGTGGAAGGCTATCTTCGGATGGTTCAGGTATTTAAGTTTCTTCAGTTAATGGTTGGATACCAAATGTATTTTGAACTGCTTAGTTACTGCATGGAGTCCAAATATATATTTATCTGCTTATTTGCTTTCGTTGTGCAGGATGCCAAATCTGACCGTGTAAAGCAGCTTTTGAAAGAGACTGAAGGCTATATCCAGAAGCTTGGACTGAAGCTACAAAAGCAAAAAGTTATGGCCAAACGTCTTGAGAGTGAGATGGACGAAACTCGAATAGTTAATGAAATTAATGGAAATGAGCTGGGTTATGCAACCACAGAAGGGAATGATCAAGCACAGGCAAGGATCTTTTGTTTGTTCATCTTAAATTTAAGTTGAAGTTTTTAACATCACTTTAAAGAATGACAAAATCTTTTCTTAATGCAGCATTATCTGGAGAGCAATGAGAAATATTATCTAATGGCTCACAGGTGTGGGCATTCTGTTAATCAGCTCTCTGTAAATATTTAACTATCAAAATATAGACAAAATTGATGGAAGCTGGTACTTGTTCGATGTTGGTCATTCTGGTCATGAGGTCTTTTTAATTGGCATGTTTTATCTCGATCCGAGTTACAACGAGAATTATTTTTGTTAGTTATCTCTCTGTTTTGTTTATACTAGCATATGAATATTTTAATCATTTCTGTTCACATTTTCCCTTATTGGTTGGGAGAAAATTATCTCTGACACCATTCAATTTGGATGCTATGCTATAATGATTTTGGTTCAGTGTGAAAGAGAGTATATATGAGCAGCCGTGTTCATTGGAAGGTGGAAAACTAAGGGAGTAAGTCATCTTTCATGAAATTAGCAATGAGATGAGTTAATTTGATCTTTTTGGGTCTGAGGATTCCATTTTCTTTTGGATGGGCATAACTTACATTGTGAGATATGACAATGTATCATTTTCTTCCTATTTCAGATATCAGATGAATGGTTTGAGATGGCTGGTATCATTATACAATAATCATCTCAATGGTATTTTGGCCGACGAAATGGGTCTTGGCAAAACAGTCCAGGTAGAATAAGATAAGCTATTTATATTTTTTCTTTCATCCACCACTTCATTGATTTGAGCTGTCTTGTGAAATGATAATATATCAATTCATGGTAATATATGAATTCTTATCATTTATTAAAATAATATACTCAAAGTCTATGTTGGAGCTTAATCATAAATGCATCTAAAAGAAGGTAACTACAGATTTTCGGTATAACCAGAAGATTATCACAAAAGTTGTATTAATTGTTATTGTGAAATTCTTAGCATGGTCATGAATCCTTTATGGCGAGTCATGTAAGTGTCTTTGAGACACAAGACTTGTTTAAGGAAAGGACTAATATTCATATTTACTAGCAATTAAGATCACATACATCTGAAAGAGCTGGGCTCTTTGTAGCAGTTTGTCCTCTTTTAACTAGCTGCAACCTTTTATAACTAAAAAGGAAAAAAATAGGATGTACAAAACATTAAGTGCCACAAAGTGTGACCACCATGTGTGACAAAAATGCTGCGTGTTAAATATAAAGTAACCACGAGCACTAACGACAAACACAAGGAGCTGATTGTTTCCTCCTTTCTTAGTGGAAACTAACCATGATTTCTGAATTACTTTGTGAACTCCTTGCATATGTAAATGATTAATACGAGCTTAAATGGAATGTTGAACTCTTGGTTTGTGTGTTGAAAGAAGTTTTCTGAGCATCCTGTCCACAATATATTTATAAAATCTATTTCTGCTACATGTATATGTTAAGATAAATGGATACAAATTAGTAATCCAATTACTTACGATTAAGGTTTGAGATTTTCTCTGGTTGTGATGGTGCTTTTGGGGAGAACAAATGGTACTGATCATATCATCTGTCTAGATGATGATCTCTACTAATATTTTATTGACTTTTGATTAAGTGTCTGTATACTGATCATATGATGTATCTAGATGTTACTTTATGCTGATAGGTTAACGACTTTAGGATAAGTGTTGGTATAGATTTTATGGTTGTACAGATAAGCAAATGTGGAGGTTGATTTGATTCTTTTTATACCAGTAGAAGCAGCCAATATGATTAAATGAAGATTAGATATGTATCAATGAGCCATAATAGGAATTTCTTGTTGCTGTTGTTTTGTAGGTAATTGCATTGATATGCTATCTAATGGAGACCAAGAATGACAGAGGACCTTTTCTGGTTGTAGTGCCATCCTCTGTATTGTCTGGTTGGGTTTCCGAAATCAGCTTTTGGGCCCCAAGCATTTCTAAAATTGCATATATGGGTGCTCCGGAAGAGCGCCGTCGATTATTCAGGTAGTAACATGAAGCTGTGAAAGTGTATTGGTTTACTTGAAGATGCGCTATCTGATGGTTGAATATATTTATAACTGATTATTGTTCCCTCTTGTTTGTTTGTTTCTGGCTCTACCAGGGAAAAGATTTCTCAGCAGAAATTTAATGTGCTCTTGACAACATATGAGTACCTGATGAACAAACACGATAGGCCAAAACTTAGTAAAATTCAATGGCATTATATCATAATTGATGAAGGACATCGTATTAAAAATGCATCTTGCAAATTGAATGCTGAGCTAAGACATTACCAAAGCACTCACCGGTTGTTGCTGACTGGAACACCACTCCAGGTTGGATATATGCTCAATTTGAGCTCATAACATGATTCTGTCATTTGATCCAGGATTCTGGATGGCACATTATTAATTACTCGGAGTAATAAATATATAAAACCTTAAAATTCATTTCTGCTTCCACTGTTCTTTCTCCATATTCCAGTTGGACAACTGCTCTCAAAGTTCATAGGGTTTTCATACTTTCAACTTCTTGGTTATTATTGTTTTGTTTATTAAGAATTTAATACAGAATATGTAGAGAAAATTTAAGAAAATTTCTTATAATTCTGGATAGCTTTACCATTTCATTATTTTAATAGTAATTTGCATTTTACTTCCAGAATAATCTTGAGGAACTCTGGGCTCTTCTGAATTTCTTGCTGCCCAATATTTTCAATTCATCAGAAGATTTTTCCCAGTGGTTCAGTAAACCTTTTGAAAATGTAGCTGAAAATTCTCCAGATCAGGTAACTAATGCTTTGCCATAAAAGATTATCAGCTATCTAATGTTGGAAACAGAATGGTTTGTTTTTCAAAAGTGTTCATTTGTTCTGTTTGTTTCTCGTATTTCTTATAAGTAGGCACTCTTGACCGAGGAAGAGAATCTCTTGATTATAAATCGCCTTCATCAAGTATTGCGTCCATTTATGCTTAGGAGATTAAAACACAAGGTATGAAGAGGTCTCATTGTTTTTTGTTTTTGAATTTGAGAAACTTTAAACCTTTTATATTATGAATGGCAGCACACATTTTTCCTTGTTCAAAGAACTGTCTATATGCATCACCCAAATTCTTAGAGCGCATTCAAAAGGTAATTTATCATGGTTTTTACAGTTATAATCATATTTACCTTTTTGAGAAAAATTATGTTTTCAACCATCGCCTTTAATTTAGAATGTAAGAGAGTGGCCCCTCCATAATGACTCACTAGATCAATACATACTCATCTTCTTTTTTGTCTGATCACCCACATGTTTCTGGCCCAGTCATGAGCTTCTGCTTGCTTTAACTATGGTTTAAATAACAAGGCATAATGAGAAGCTGCCAGGTTTATTACTGAATGTACACAAAATCAGCACTGAAAACTGTCCACAAAAATATTTTGAGCCAATAGAACTCCAGGAGTCACCCCCCCATTCTGTTTTCTATTCTCAGCCTGAATAGTGAATTCTGATGGTCATGATGTTGTGTTAGTTTTCTCCAAATATCCTCTGGCGGGAAATTTACTCTGGAACCTTTATCAACAAGCGCATTTATCAAAGTAATGCACATCCTTTTAAATGCTAATTTGTGTGGTGCCATAATGAAAAGATACTTGGATAGTAGCTATGTTGCCAGGATATGGATACGAGTATCGGTTTGGATACGGATATGATACGCGGATATGCCAATTTTAAAAAACCCTTGGATACGATACGTCTTGGATACGTCCATACATATGTATTAAAAAAACAAAAAGTATATATATATATATATATACTATATATAAAATTTTTTACGTACATCTACTCGTTATACTCATTTTTTAGTACATAAAAAACTGAAATAGTAATACAAAAACTTGAATCAATGTTGAAAACATTCAATATACAATTACTTGAGACTATCGCATTTTTATTGATTATGTGGCTGCCATACATATGATTATACGAATATCATGTCAACATGAATACGAACAAAACTTGAAATTTGAAAAATATACTAGGATCCATGTTCAAATTTTCAAAACATACAAAAAGAGTGGGGGTGTATTATTTTATTCCTTTCAGTATTTACTGCAGGGTTCGGTATTTAGGGAATAGAAAAGTCAAATAAAACTAAAAAATAAATGAATTAACACTTTAAAAAGACGTTTACTGGTGGATACGTGCCTGATACATACAGTGATACGTATAGGAAACCTCCCGGATACGTGCCCATGTACATATCCGTGACGTATCCGGGAGGTATCTGGTATCCGTATCAGGCACGTATCCGTATCATATCCGTATCCGATACGTATCAGGGGGGATTCGTGGAGGGGGTCTTGAGCGTATCCCTGGCAACGTAGTAAGACTAGGGCACAAAGATTAGATGTTCAAAGAACGATTGTCCAAAAAAGCCATGGCTAGCCAGAAGAAAGGTTGTAAAGATTACGATCTGCAGTGAACACTCGTCTAGTTTTACGAGAGACTGGTTACAATGAGCTCTGAGATAGAACAGTCAGCGTTAGGACAGCATGACATCTCGTTGGTGTTTCAGTACACAGCATTTTCAGATAACTAATTAATATCACAATTCTTTGAAGACTTTCAACAAACTAGGGCATCAGGAGGCATTCCAATTTGAAAGCTTTACCTGACTGCAGCATCAAGTTGTGGTTCTTGCATCACTTCTGGAAATCGATGAGAGCATTTCAGAAAATCGGTCAGGGCACCATGATCCACAGGTTTCAATCCTGACAGGACATTTTCAGACTTGATGCATATTTGTGTTACATGAATGAACACATTTGGTGTTAAGTGCAAGTGTTAGGTAGTCCAGACCAGTCTGATTTGAGATGATTTTGCAGAATTCGGGCATTATTTCAGTAAAGATTAAGACTTGATCAATTTTTCAATATTGTATGTTGACTGAACATTGTATTTCTAGTTTGTTACATTTAATTTGTCGGGTCAAAAATCACACTTATTGTGTAAATAATGGCCATATCATTGAAACCCTAGTTCTAGTCAGCATTCACAGAAGTTGATAGGGAAAAAATGTATAATGTTAGGAATCACCTCTAGATTCTGAAGATTGCAGAATATCAGGGCTGCTAACATACCAACATCCTATGGCGACTGAAGGCAGATTTGTTGTGGACCTCTCATGCAATAAGCATTATAATGGAGGTCTTGCTTGTTTAAGTCTGTTGGTGTTCAGATTATTCAGAAAGATATACTTTGAAGTTTGGCTCAATTTTACCACTAATGTCTGAAGTGATGCTTGATGGACAAGTCTGAAAGAATTTCAAGCTTTTCATGATCTACTTGAAAAGAATGCAGATGGGTTCTTATATCCTGAAGAGTTTGCTCTTTTCAGCAATCCAGATGCATGAAGGCGGGTCCACATCAAAGTCAACTAAAGTTTGTATGAGAATGTCTGCAGCTAACTCAGTTCGGTTGACCATGGATTAATAGGCCAATGATGACGAGTTAATTATGCTCATGTTGGTAAAATACTTCTACAGTTCACCGTCTCATGAAGCATTTCTGGAGGCTCTACCTATTGATGGTGGAAACCATAAACACTAAGCAATTCTATTAAGTCACATATACATCTTTGATTGCTGGAAACAGAGTTCATGCAACTAGCAAATGCAATTGAGTCTGATTGTCATGGAGCAATCAAAGGTTTACATTTCATGTTCAGTCAAAGTACAATTAGCTTCTGTACCATCACTCTATGTTGAAATCTTCCATGATCTTAGCATGTGAAATGTGCAATAGCTATCGTTCTTTGTTATATATTGCATAAAATGCAATCTGATACCAAAACAACGGAGGATCAGGGTTATTTGAAACAACAAGAAACCATCAGCAATTAGGCAAATGTGGCAGAAGCATTGAGTGCGATGAATAGCATTGCTTCATGAGGAAGTTCATAATGAGCTTTCCTGAGCAATATTCAGCACCTGATAACTGCGAGGCATTGCATTCATTAAGCTTCCATGTCGACAGTTGCAAGAGAATCTTGGATCTCTCACGTCATAGGGTCTTGTACATAGACTTTTGGTTGCAAAGTTTGATTTAGTTCTATAAGTGAACTGGAAATGTCACTAATCCATAAGGTGACTCTCAGGAGATAACGCATTGTATATTCAATAGAGCCAACTCACATAACTACAGTAATGGACGTTCGGAATATCTGCTAGGACCATCCATATCTCATATGTTTTGCCAGTTAATCAAAAACCAATATTTTGTAAATTTCTCTAGCCAGAAGTCTATTATTGTTACATGATGCTATTGCTAAGTAGCAAGAACATAATTGAATCCATATATCGTCTGGGCACCCATTGATGCCATTTGTATGATTGTCGAATCTGATATAAAATTCTAAGCACCATAATCAAGACCATGGAGGGAGAATCCGACATGATAATCAACTTGATGTGTTGGAGAGAATCGAATCACAGATCTATTGCCGTAGGATTGGTTAACCCCTAAATTTTGTCAACTTGACATGCACACATCGTTACGTGGAAGGCATGTCCACTAAAACAAAATGCACATAGGAAGGATATAAATTGTGTTGGATCAGATGGAACTAATCTCATCTCATACCTTACACAAATGTGTGTTTGGAGGCTGACAATAGCATTGCACATTCTTCAAACGTGGCATGGGCGTAGTTTGTTGTTCCCTGCCTAGTTAGCAAAAGCATCTAAATTCTAGGAAGTGTACAAAGCCCAATGTGAATCAGTTCCATTGGTAGCCAAGTTCCCAGAGCATATCACGTAGGGTACCTTTGAGCTTTTATGCAAACACTTATAGTTCGAACTCTTGAGAATCTTGAAGGGGGCATTACCTATGAGGGGCCTTCAGAGTATGTCCAAAACCAACTCAGGCCACTTCATTGCTTGTCGAGCTATATGACCCAGCAATTTCCAGGCGGTCCTTGAATTTAAAAGCTGACCCACATGTACCACAAGCTCTATTACTTTATTACGTATAATCAAGGAGCTTTCCCAAAAATTGAGACTAAGCCTTGTAGACCTGCCCACGTTATTTGGTTAGGAAGTTCAGACACTCTCTGTACATCATTTCAAAATAAGAATTTGAAGAGATGCATGCGTTATTTGGGGTTCGTTCATAATTAAACAATATATTGGAGTTATATGCTGACTTGACAATTATATTCACCTAACTCCCAGTTAAGGGTATCATAATCTTCTCATACATTGTAGGTCTGCTGAGACTTTTGATGAGCTTACCTTTAACAGTTGCCGAGGTGGTCTATTACACTTTGTAAGTTTGCCATCCCTTTCAGAGATGACTGAGGCTTATATGTGTATGGAGAAGTTAGCGAGCCAAAGTAATTTCCAGTCTTCCATTAGTGAGGAAGACAGCAATCCAATGGCTCGTGTAAGTTCCTATCCTCATAGTCGCCTCCAAAACTACCTTATAAGCTACCCTTGTCACTGTCCAGAGTTTTTCCAGCTTATTCTCAAGATTCTCTTTAGTGCCAACCTAGTCCAAAGAGCTTGTGCCTCAGCAAGGATTATTGAAATGCTAATGATCCCCAAGGCTTTAAAACATTTATGTTAAATTGCTTACTGCAGCGTTACATCAGCTCCTGGTAATCATTTCTAAAAACACCCCCAGGTGCTTACCTTATCTCTTGAGAAACCAAATCCAGGAATCGTCCAATGAACTCAAGTTTGACAGAGTCTTTGTAAAGGAAACAAACTATTCTTGAAGCTAACTGTTGTTAATTAACATATGATTCGGGGACATGGGCTAGTGTACTTTTTACCGAAACCCTTTTCACTTGCCCTCATTGGATCAACATTTGAAATTTATGAACCAGTTTAGTGAAAATATACAGTTTTAAAGCTATCACAGATTTTAATGAAAAAATTGCTTAAAGATTCCAATTTCACAATCTCATGATTACAAACAATTGTTCTTCATTAATTGCCTCCTTGAAATTTGCTAACAGCATAGACAAAGGGCAAATTTAGCATTTAAAATACCTTCATATCTGTGTGTAAGAAGTGCCACTGTGATATTTGAAACAGCGTGCATGTGAATACTATAACTATATGATTGTGCTAAAACACCTGTTAGACTCCTAGGGCACCATATGTCACAATATGCGTTGCAAGTTATAATCATGTTTGATTTATATTTAATTTGTGTATCAGGATATTTTCAAACTATTTATGAATAAATACAATGGGGTTGTTATCATTGTTTAATTTAGTATGTGTTCCGAAGCCCCTGAACCATCCTTTATCTATGTATAAGTCATCAGCCCCCCCCCAAAAATTTTGATGTTTTATTTTAGACTGTATTTAAAGTATGGAGCATCAAAGTTTAAATGGATAAAAACATTTGACGGCCTTGTTTATATATATTTAACATCTATGTACGATACAATTTATAGGTTGCATCCAAATTTGATAGTCTCACATTGCTAGGAACTATTGAGTGGCGAATGGTCTTGGGACGGCATGACAAATCCTCATGAGATTTCAGAAAGCACGGTGAGGACGTGGTCTTCACTTTTGAATGGAACCATTGAGGAACGTCAAAACCCGACCCCTATAGCAGCCCATAGCTGCATAGACAGCCTCGTCACTGCCTATATCTATACAGGGGCATTCAAATTAAGGTTAGGGATGGAGCCTGTACAAGTAAAATTTGAAGGCAAGAGTCATTTAGGCGGAGTGGATTAAATGTCAAAATTATCTGATTTTTAATTCTCCACAGAAGACCAATTAGCTTGATTCAGAAAGCAGTCTGGTTCAGTATTGGCAAATTGATTCAAGACTGTGTTCACTTAAAAAATACAGTCCCCCGAGCCAATTCCTCGACTAGGAGCTGAATCTACAGAATCTTAATCGATTCATCTCATTCCGGAATGCTTCGAAGGCCGGTTTTAAGTATGATGCTTGTACAACATTGTGTGATGCATTTTCCAGACTTTATATCTTCTGTCAGTAGAAAAATTACATAACTAATCTTTAAGAACCAAAACTGTCTGGATAGACCTAGATTCTCCTCAGGATATCAATTGATATAAGACAAAGTCTTGCAAACTTCAAGATTTGGTATCTTTTCACATTCTAAATTTAGGGCATATAACAATGGACACACCCCCTCCTCCCTCTTAGGTACCTGCTGCACTGCTGCTTCTTTCATCCTATTTTACCGGAAACGCCGGTTTGAGGATCGGCCGGAGCTTTTGTCCGGGAGCAGGGAGCAATACCAGCGGGAATCGCTTAAAATCAACAAGGAGCGGCCAGGGAGCGGGGCGGCGCTGTGGAAGACGCCCGGGTGTTATCGCAGGCTCTCTCATTTAGAAAGCGATAATCCAGGAGCGCCACCCCGATTTTGGGAAATGCCGAAACTCACCTCAGAAAAGGTGAATCATAAACTTCCTACACGTGTGGAGTTTAATAGAAAACATATTCTGGCGCGATCAGGCCGTACCCGGGCGTTGTCCCACAGCGCCACCCTCCGCTCCCAGGCCGTACCCGGAATGTAAAATCACATGTTTTACCACCACCCGAACTGGACTTGGAACCGGCCCCGCGTTGGACCGGACCGGAACACGCATTTTTTTTATTTTTTTTGAACGCGGTTTACTAAAAGGCCGTACCCCGGAGCGTTTCCACAGCGCCACCCCGCTCCCTGGCCGCTCCCGCGTGGAAAAACACGCATTTTTTTATTTTTTGGCGCGATTTCTTTTTTTTCCTATTTTGGCAATTTTTTCCGTTTTTGGATTTTCGGTGAAAAAAAACGCAAGTATGGAAAAAAATTTGCCATTTTTGGAAAGGGTCCGGGAAGATGTAGCAGCAAAAACTTGGATGAGCCATAACTTTCATTCTGTGGCTCCGTTGCACGGTGTCGTTTTCTCTAAAAGTGTATATTTTCTCGAGCTCTATGCATTGATGGGCGATATTTTTCTTATTTTCATAAAATCACATTTTTGCAACCTTTTTGTACCAAGCAACTTCTTGCAATCTTCTGAAAGAATCTTCTGAATTTAATTTTATTTGTTTTGTATATACTGTACATTATTATAAATTTATAGTTAATAGTATAACTTGTCTTTTATCTTGTTTTTCATATACATATGTGGTTTATAATTAAATTCCTATTTAGAAGGTTGAGATTTATATATTTTTTAATTTTTATATAGTTTTTGCACTACCGTATCCTACGCCGTATCCGGGGTCAAAAAAAAATTTGCCGTTTCCGCGTATCGGATACCCCGCTCCCGCTCCCGTATCCAAAACGTTTCGGTAACTTAGCTAAAAAACACATAAAAATTACATTTTTAAAGAAAACAATATATTTGAAAGATTAGAAACCATGATTCCAACAATTACACACAAAATATGCAAAGTTTGCTCATGTATATACTATATAATAGGTAAGAAAGGTGTTTATAGCAAAATGGCACGAACTCCAAGTAAGAAAGGTGTTATAAGCAGAAATTTTGAATAAAAAATTGAACTTTTTATACTTAGTGTTGTATGCATGCATCTTTACATGACTTGGCTGGTTCAAGATGAAACCGGACCAGTTTGACCTGTTTGGTACTAAACCGGCCGGTTCCTTACAAAACCGGCCGGTTCAGTACCAAACCGGTTGAATGGTCCGGTTTTTTAACCGGTTCATGTCTAAATATGTTGAACCGGTTGAACCGGCCGGTTTCGGTTCTGGTTTGACCGGTTTTTAAAACACTGATTGTTACCCTTACCCATACCCATTTTTGTTAAATTAGATTAGAAATTGCATTTCTAGCTTAACTTCAGCAACCTTGCACATGCAATAATCAACTTTCTTTCTTGTACCCAATAAGGCTTTTGTAAACAGCGTATCACAATCTAAATAACGACAACCAGTTTGAAGTTTATATGCAAGCAGTTAACATTCATAGCATAAGATACACACATTGAGATGTAGTTAAATTTCTTCTTCAATTAGACATGTAAATATACATTGTGCTTAAAAAAAGCTGGCGTACTTCCATGCACCAGCTATTTTTAATTCAATTCAAATAATGACAACCAATTTGAAGTTTATACATAGGGTACACACATTGAGTTGTTAAATTTCTTCTTCAATTAGACATGTAAATATACATTGTGGTTCAACAAAGGCAGCATACTTCCTAAATATACACCAACTAGTTTCAATCCATCTACCCTTTATCCCTTCAATATGAATAAAACACACAAATACAAAATGCTCTTAATTCCAAAACCCATATATGTTAAAATATAGCACTTTATATAGAATAAAGATGTACGGTTCCAAGCAGTTGTTGATAACCAACAAATAATTGTAACTAAATGTAACTGCTCCTCTCAATAAATAAACCTCTGCCTGTGTCATTTGAACAGTGCAGTTTGCCTTCTGTATTCGTTCTTCTCTTTGCATATGCTAACATTGGTATCAGAGTGTCCAAAGTTGTAGTTCGAGGAAGCCTCCAAGAGGTGCGAACCATAAATTCGAGGAAGCCCTAACAAGGCACGAATTTGATAAAACGTGGGGTATTTGGAGAAAAATACCAGACGCTAGGACAAAGAAGGAAGAAATTCCTCCATTCGAGGCCAAGAAAACATGGTACGAGGGCCTAAAGTCGTGAAAACAGTCGGTTTTGCGATAAACATGAAGCAATAGAGTCGGTTTTGCACAAAATCGTGGGTTCTTGGAGGGAGAAAGGAAACACGACATCTGACTGTAGAATTACCCAGTCACAAATCCAGTTTTGGAGGAAAATATGAGTCGTAGAAGGCAAAATGAGAGCAAAACGTGACAGTTCACCATATGCTGGTTTGACGAGGGCAAAATGAGAGCACATAAATCGTGCAAATCCAGTCGGAATGCAAATCGTTGGAGCAAAGTCATGTGACATGCAAATCGTTGGAGCAAAGTCGTGTGACTCGAAGGATTCGAGGGCATCATTTGGTTTATTTTCTTCAAACTGAAAAGTCGATGAAATTTTTCCCACAAAGGTACTTTGTTTTTGAATAATCAAATTTGGAGGAATAAGTAATAATATAAGCAACTATAGTTGGGTGATTTGCATATTTTTAATATTACTTGGAATAAGTAATACTTGGTGGAATAAGTATTATTTTATTGAGTGGGGGAAAAACTATTATTTTATTATTTCCGTTCTTTTGGAATAATAAAATGGCAAATATATCACACTTGACTTTGCCGGAGACACAAAAATTAACGGGCACTAATTTTAATGTATGGAGCCATAAGTTTTTAATGGTTGCGGAGTTTCGTGATTGTGATAAAATAATCAAGGGTGATGAAAGTCAACCAACGACGAACTTCGAGGATTATGACAAATGTCATAAGGAAGCGTTATTGCTTCTTAAGTTGTCAGTATCGAATGATATGATATCGGAAGTGCGGAATGCCATTGTGGCAAGCACGTTGTGGGCCAGTCTGAAGGGTAAATATCAAACGTCAGGAAAGAGTCGGGTTTTATACTTGAAAAATATGCTCTTTTCCGTAAAGTTACAAGAAGGTGGATCGTTGTCTGAGCACCTACTTCGGATGAAAGACCTTTGAGACCAGTTATCTTCCATCAACAAAAAGGTGGACAACGATGATATGGTGGCTTTGGTTTTGAACAACTTACTTTCTTCGTATGAGTCATTTGTGGAGGCCCTCCATTTAATGGCTGAAAGTCAAACACTCACGTTTGACAAGGTGAGTTACTACTTGTTGCAAAAAGAGCGGAGACAACTTCAGGTAGAATCTAATTGTGACCATTCAGAGAGTGCTCTTGTCACTCAGTCAAAGGGAAAGTGGAAACGCCAATTTGGTGAGTCTTCCACTCGGTATCAAGGCACATGCTATTACTGCCACAAGGTTGGGCACCTCAAGAAGGATTGCCGGAAGCGGAAGTATGATCTTTCGCAGCAAAATAAAAATCCATGTAATGAGGAACATGTGGCAACAGTTGCAGAAGAATGGGATTCGGATGACGGGCATGCTCTTTATTGTCGTACGACATCATGCTCGAAGTATGGTACCAGTTGCTGGATCATTGACTCTGGTGCGTCTACACACTTTTCATGTCGTAGGGACTGATATGTTTCATTTACTACAAATATCTGTTTTGAATCAGTAGTACTAGCTGATGGAGAATCACTTGCAGTAGAAAGGATATGAGATATATGCATTGTATTGAATAATGCTCATAAATTGTTGGTACGAAATGCTAGATATGTACCTTCTTTGCAAAAGAATCTTCTATCTATTCGTCAATATTTCTGTGGATTTTTGTGGAAAGAAGTGTGTTGTCTCTGATGTCAAACAGAGACGGATAATTGCCCTCGGTATTGGGGAAGGTGGTCAATATCAACTTGTTGATCCGGCTGCGATCAACATGAATGCACGTGTGGAGGACAGCTCCACCATTTAGGGTGTGTAGGAGGCTGCAATGGCTTGGGAGGAAACCATTCCTCACAAATCTATTGACTTGAATCCAGTCAACCTACATGCACCTATTGTGGAGGGAGTATCCACTATACCAGGTGTACAGGAGGTGGACATGCCTTGGGAGGATGGATTTCCTCATTTTGAAGAACAATTTGTTGTGGACGGAGACTCCACTATTCCAAATGCACTGACGATGCATGGTGAGATGGCATGCCCAGCCACTCACTCAGAGGTCTTTGCACGAAGGACAATAGAGCATGAATAGTTTGCTCATTGTGTTGTGAAGGATCTTTCCCAACAGAGGGGGATAGATGAGCAAATAGATGAGGAGTTGATTCTCACTCCTACCACTATTGAGACGGAGGCCATTGCTGAGATGGAGATGGTTATTTCTCCTACTATTGCGGAGTTGGTTCTAACTCCTACTGCACAGATGGTCACATTTCTCTTCTTGAAAAAGTTGGATGGGCACTACATGGTGGTGCAAGGACATGATTGAGGTGACTTTGATTGCAGGATAATTGAGTCTTTGTACAGACTCCAGCAGGCCACACAAGCCTGGAATAGATTTTTCAATCCACATCTTCGAGGTTTTGTTTTCAGCACTCTAGAGATGGGGCTGTCACTCTCAGCCATTGGTGATTCATCATTGGTCAATGAATCACGTAACAGAGAACCGGTGGACCACTTGCCATATTTTTTGTTCATGGGACCAGATTTTTGTTTTGCAGTTCTTCTTCATTCGACAACCGCAACACAGTCATGGATTGCTGATTTTAAAGTACAACTTATGGCACAGTTTGTAGATGTAATGACTAAACATATGGGTTTTAGGAAATTTGTAAAATTTCGGGACAAACTTTGTCTTGTTTCCGGTTTAACCATTAAGAGGGGGTGTTAAAATATAGCACTGTATATAGAACAAAGATGTACGGCTCCAAGCAGTTGTTGATAACCAACAAATACTTGTAACTGAATGTAACTGCTCCTCCTCTCAATAAATAAACCTCTGCATGTGTCATTTGAACAATGCAGTTTGCCTTCTGTATTCTTTCTTCTCTTTGCATGTGCTAACAATATAGACTTTCTCACCCTATCAACCACTTAGGTTCCTTTTGCCATACAAGTTCGCCATTCATCTATGATTAAACTCAACCTCAAAGAGTGTTTGTATTTGAACATGTAAGTGAGGTTTATGGGACCTTAATCACGCCACATGGTCGAATGTAGGCAATTATATCTTAAGATCAGTAGGAGTTGAGCAAAAAGAGTGATCGCCCAACTCTGTAATCGCTTACTCCACACTTCAAGATTGTTCTCTAAGCAACAAAAGTTCTTGCCAGCCAGGAAAGTTGCCATCATGAGTAACATGAGCCAAGGAATTTGTCTAAAGTTTGATACCTTATATCAACCCAGGCCACACAGAAGTTTACAGCTTGGTTCTTGTTGCTATATGGAATAATTTTGTCAGCACAGAACAAATACCCCTAGTTAGACATTCTGTTAAGAAATGAATGATCACAGCATAGGTATTACTACTACCTTGTTTATGGGGATACACCTAAGCAGAGTTCCGAGTTAATTATTCACCACGCGTCATTAGTGTACAACACCAACATAAGCAACAATAGTACTGTAACAGTTGTAGTACATCATCTTTGACCCCTAAAAGTACTAGGATTATTCAGCCATGACAGCTTCTGCCAGGTCAGCTCCAAAATTACTTCCATTTGTATGGCGACTATTATCTAAATTAATGAGAGGAGGTCGTACAGTATCAGCTGGAAGTGTTCTTACAGCTTCTTACAGTATCAGTCTCTCAAGACAGGACTAGAGGAAATAATAAATTGGAGACACAAAATAAGGATTCTTAGATTCCGGAATCAGATCCATAAACCTTGGTGAACACTGGCAGTTCTCCATCCAGTTTAGAGTTTGATGCAACAATTTCAATTTTCAACTCAATGTACTTTGTTTTGAGACTAGACAGCTCTTATCTATTCTCAATTCTTTTGTGGTTATGGCATATGTGAGAATGATATATTCTAGATGACGCTAACTCTTCTGTGCACATTAGATTAATATAATTCCATTCTTTCTTTGATTATTCAATCAGATTTGCAGTGTCTGTTAGGAAGATTCCTAGATACATACAGTACAGTAAAGCATGCAGACCCGTCCACTTAAAAAATCCAGATTACAGTCTAAAGGCGTGTTGGTGTTAAGCTACATGCCAACTTTAGTTACTTGAGACAGGGCTAGAGGAGATAATAAAGTAGAGACATGAAATAAGGATTCTCAGATTCGGGAATCAGATCCATAAACCTTGGTGAACACTGGCAGTTCTCCTTCCAGTTTACAGTTTGATGCAACAATTTCAATTTTCTATTTCAGTCTGACAGTTTTCTTGTTCAGCACTCTATAATCAATACACGACCGCATTGTACCATCCTTCTTCTTCACAGGGACCACTGATGATGTAAATGCGCTAGAACTAGGCTGGATATGTTCCATCTCCAAGAGTTCCTTGATGGCCTTTTCAATCTCCTCTTTGTACATTCCTGGATGGCAGTTTGGAGTAGTCATGATGGGCTTAGATCCTAGCTCTAACTTGATATGCTGAAATCCTCTATCAGGTGGGACACCTGGAGGCAAATTACTAAACACCATACTTTACTTAATCAAGATCTCCTGAACATCAGCCTGATAAATTCCCTGCTTACCCATGGATGAATTTGTAGGAATCACTAAACAAATTACTGCCCATACCACTTGTCCTTATTGGAAGGTTCTTTCCATTCTTTTAGCTGTGACCACCCGTGGCGATCCATTTGAGATGCCTCTAAGCACCACATATTTCCCTTCAGCTTTAAACTTGAGGTCCATAGTCTGATAATTTTGTGAAAAGTCTCGAAGGGAATGCAACCATTGTACACCCAACACCATATCAGTCTCACCTAATCCCACAACGTAAAAATCATCACATACTTTATGGTCTCCCAAGTGATGTTGAGTTGCCAAATTATTTTGGTGTAGGGGATTGTGAAATCATCGGCAACAATAACATTAAAACCTTCAGTCCTCAACTTCTAGTCCCCTCTTAGCCACCAAACCTTCATCAATGAAGTTGTGGGTAGCTCCACTATCAATGAGCACCGCAATCTGTTGTCCAGCTAGCACTTTGTGGACCTTGAATGGATGATATTTAGGTGCTCCTAAAAGAGCTGCGAGTGTGCCCCCATTTGTGTCCTCATCCTTAATCCTTTAAGGTTTGTGCTCTTCCCTTACTATCTGTGGCTCGGGTTCTTCAATATTAGTGTCAACATCAGATATTACCTCTATGTAGTGAACTTGGCTTTTGCCAAGGCATCTATGACCAGGTGCCCGTGGATCCTTGCAAGTGAAACAAAGCTTCTTCCTTGTGAGCTCATTTTTGGATTCTTCTTCCTTGCTTGATCTTTGTGGTGCATCCTTTTGATGAAATCACCCCTTTTGGAAAGGTTTCTTTTGCTTCTGCAAAGGTGGTGTTTTTTGCATAGAGTTTATTCTTGGGCATTGAATCCTCCAATGTGAGAACTCTTTTAATGGCATCATGTAAGGAGGGTGGAACAAAATCTTTTACCCAACCTTTGAGAGGTTGGGTTAAGCCCTCCATGAACATAATAGTGAGCCTCCTTTTGCAGACATTGGTAACCATGACCGATAGCCTCTGAAACTCTACCACATAGCTATCCACTATACCATATTGTCTCAACTGTGCCCACTCTCTGAAATGGATCTCAAGGTCTTTCTTGTCAAATCTTTCAACGAGCCTTTGGCTGAATTCCTCACATGTGCTGATGAGACTCACTTGGTCACTAGACCATGGTACCACCACTCATGTGCTATTCCCTGTAATGTCCCCAATGGACATTATTTTACCCCTAAACGGATTTTAGGCAATCCCAAATTTAAATATGCAAAATACAGACAAATTGCAGTCAAACAGAAAACTGATTTTTGCAGAAAATTACAGCTAGGGCAGTGAACAGTAAAATATGAATAACTCCCAAAATATCTGCTCAAATCACTTGAAATTTTAAATTGAGCTTGCTAATACAATAACAGATATTATAGAACTGTTTTTTGGAATTTTTCAAATAACAGAATGCTGCTAGAAATTTACAACGTGCCCTAAACAACTGAAAACTTCTAAAATTAATATATTTTGCTAGAGAAGTCCAAATGAGCTGAAACTTTGGATCTTGGGCCACAAAAAATATGAAGAATAATATTCCAAAAATAGTTTTCGCACAGCAAACACGAAACCCTAATTTTTCCCTAAAAAGTAGGTCGCCCAACATATTTAGGGCATCAATTCAGCTCCAAACTTGACAAGCTAGGGTAGATCTCTCACTACCGAAGAATGCCCTGCTAGCTAGGGATGGATCTCTCACCACCGAAGCTAGGGTTCCTGTGGGATCTTGCTCCACAAGCTAGATATTTGCAAACAACAGTTACCCATGAAAGAATATGCATAAGCTACAAGCTTAAGACACAAATTAGAAAATATCAAATGGTATGGAATATCTTTCCCTTCAAGTCGACTTCTCCATATAAAGGAAGAAGAGACCCGAAACAACCTCTACAATATCCAATTAGTTCCTAAGGATTTTCCCTATGCAAGCATTTAATATTTTCCCATATTAAATGCTTTTTCCAACAACTTTTTCCCTCCTAATGCAAGTCGCATTTTTCTAGGGGAAATACATAGTAAAATGGGCATTTATCCTTTCTATGTTCCCATTCCCCCTTCTAAGGCAAGTTGCTTTTTCACCTAGGATGGATAACAATTTATATTTTGGCCTTTTCCATCCTTGATTTAATAATTATTAAGTCATATAAATTATTATAAGTGCTCTATATATTTTTTTCTTTTATTAATGGCACTTTATAATAATTAAATATAACTTAAGCCACCCTTATATTTTTCTTTTGGCCGTCGGGTTGACATAATAGGCCAAAGGTCTTTGAATGGGAAAGGGATATTACAATCCTCCCTTCCCAAAATTGCTTGCCCTCAAACAATTGCTGATCTTTGTTTTGTCCAAGCGCCATGCACAAGAGACAAAACATGCTGAAGTGTTCTACGCATAGCCGAGCCCCTGTACCTGTTAAGTGAGCTAAAACTTGCCACCATATATCATCCACAAGATGCTCACATAAATATACTTGGAGCAATGGTTTATCAAACTCCATAATGTAAACTTTGGCATGCATCTCATGATGAAAATAAATAGGCAACAATAAATAAGACACATTAGAATGCTCTTTATACCTTGGAATATCACCAACATCCTCGCCAATCTTGGTCTTCAAAATGTCTTGACTTTGCTGCCCCAAAATCTGAGTATTCGTGTCTACAATGGGCTGAAATTCTTCATAAATCAGCTGCTGCAATAAATGAGATGGCATACTTTCTTCCACACCATCTTTAATCTGTGCAATCAGCCCTTCTTTGAAAGGTATTTCCATGTTCCCGGTTGCCCTCTCTTGAGAAATGACATTCCTCATACCCTACTGCCCACTAAGTGAAGACATCTTTTCCTTGAACTCTTGTAGGTGTTGTCTTGCTTGAGCGGCTATCAATTTAGCAGCTCTAGCTCTGCTATTCCACTCCTCACACCTTTTTAGAGTTTCCATTACATCCTCCTTACTTGCATATACAAATTTCTTCTCTTGAGTTGGAATAATATCTTTAACAAGCAAAGTTTCATTAATGCAATTATTTTTCTCAATGGAAATCATACCTTTTTCTCTGTAAGCTTCTTCTTCTTCAAATGAGTTCTTTTGTAATTCAGGTACCGGCAGATGATGACCTCGTTTGGGCTTGCTACCAATCTTCATCATGCAATAATCTGGAAATGACATATTATTTCTAAAACCATTACTCAAATATTGGTATTTCCTCCAACAAGAATCCTCATCAATCACCTCTATTGGATGCCCTTTATTATTGTTCTCACCTTTTTCCTGATTGTCCTAAGACTTGCTTTGATTTAAATTCTGAGTGAGCTTTCTCAAATAAAAGTTTGTAGCTTCCTGTTGTTTCACCATGTTGGTGAAACATTTCCTTCATAAAACCCATATTGAAATCTTTCCAATTTGCCATATTTAACTCACACAGGTTGGAGGAACAACAGCTCTGATACCATTTGTAATGTCCCCCAATGGACATTATTTTACCCCTAAACGGATTTTAGGCAATCCCAACTTTAAATATGCAAAATACAGAGAAATTGCAGCCAAATAGAAAACTGATTTTTGTAGAAAATTACAGCTAGGGCATGCGAACAGTAAAATATGAATAACTCCCAAAATATCCGTTCAAATCACTTGAAATTTTAAATAGAGCTTGCTAATACAATAACAGATATTATATAACTGTTTTTGGAATTTTTCGAATAACAGAATGCTGCTAGAAATTTATAGCGTGCCCTAAACAACTGAAAACTTCTAAAATTAATATCTTTTGCTAGAGAAGTCCAAATGAGCTGAAACTTTGGATCTTGGGCCACAAAAATATGAAGAATAATATTCCAAAAATAGTTTTCGCACAGCAAACACGAAACCCTAATTTTTCCATAAAAAGTAGGTCGCCCAACATATTTAGGGCATCAATTCAGCTCCAAACTTGACAAGCTAGGGTAGATCTCTCACTACCAAAGAATGCCCTGCTAGCTAGGGATGGATCTCTCACCACCGAAGCTAGGGTTCCTGTGGGATCTTACTCCACAAGCTGGATATTTGCAAACAACAGTTGCACATGAAAGAATATGAATAAGCTACAAGCTTAAGACACAAATTAAAAAATATCAAATGGTATGGAATATCTTTCCCTTCAAGTCGACTTCTCCATATAAAGGAAGAAGAGACCCAAAACAACCTCTACAATATCCAATTAGTTCCCAAGGATTTTTCCTATGCAAGCATTTAATATTTTCCCATATTAAATGCTTTTTCCAACAACTTTTTCCCTCCTAATGCAAGTCGCATTTTTCTAGGGGAAATACATAGTAAAATGGGCATTTATCCTTTCTATGTTCCCATTCCCCCTTCTAAGGCAAGTCGCTTTTTCACCTAGGATGGATAACAATTTATATTTGGGCCTTTTCCATCCTTGATTTAATAATTATTAAGTCATATAAATGATTATAAGTGCTCTATATATTTTTTTCTTTTATTAATGGCACTTTATAATAATTAAATATAACTTAAGCCACCCTTATATTTTTCCTTTGGCCGTCGGGTTGACAAAATAGGCCAAAGGTCTTCGAATGGGAAGGGGATATTACATTCCCTCCTACTGTAGTGTGGAAAACTTGATGTCCTCTTCTTCATACATGGGGTTAAATGAGAAATATGTGTCCAGTTTTTGCACCCAAGGACGAACTGTACATTTGTTAGACCCATCAAAAGATGGAATAATTAGCTTACCTAACCTATGTTGTAGATCTTTGTGAAGCTGGTTTGCGTTTTATCTTCTCTCATTTTAATGCCCATTCTTCATCTTCAAACTGCAGAAATTTGTGAGAGACATATGTACATGGAAATCAGGTCCAAGGGCTCTATACTCATCAAACAAAGCTGCAATATTATCTCTGTTCGCATTTTGTTCTTCTGGTTCCTCGTCTTATCTCTGAAGAAATTTAGGCTGGAAAGGCCTAGGTGCTGATCCAATCACTGTTTTGTTATTATGTGAACCACTACCTTCACCCGTAGGGGTTTGGGTTGGTCTTGGTGTGGTCATTTTTTGCATTGTTTGTAATAATCAAGCCATGAGGTTTGTCGTTTGCTGCTGTCCTTGACTCATGTTAACAATTGCATTGTATTGGATCTCTGCTTTTTCCTCATCAGTTAACACCTATTTTCCTCTTTCACCCATTTCCTCTACCTCTTCTATTTTCGATTATGTTCCTTGGTTTTGTAACCTCCTCCTTACCCTACGGTAAAATCTGACTTCTCTATCACTAGGCTGCATTAAATGTTACTCTCAAACCCATAGGCTGACAAGATGTTTTCTGCGATACCACTGTAATGTTCTTTTTAAAATAAACCAATAACCTATGCAAATTTCTCTGATTTCTATACTTAGGAACAACTGTAACTATCACAAGTATTCATTGACGTATTCACAAACAATTGGCAAATATGAACCATTCATTGGCAATTCCACAAACAGTTGGCATACATGCACTATTGCTGCACTTGAAACAAATCGAAATCTATGAAACCCTATCACATAAAGCTGGAAACATTTAATGTTGTTATACTCTTATGACTGCGCCACATATGCGGATGTATTGTTATGTAAAATGTGTAACATGAAAAATTCAATTTTTTGTCATGACACCTAATCCTTATTTGAAAACCCCTTTCTGGATTAATTTGTCTCTTGTATCATGCTCATCCCAACCTTGCAGGTCCACCCAATGTGTTGAACAAGCTTTTCCTAGTGTTTGAAATGATGTAACAAGGTCATTCATCTCATTTAGTAAAGTGCTTCCGAAGGCTTGTTCTCCGATAGGCTGGAAAGGCCCATTTTGGCCATTTCAAGGTAGGTGTGTATCCTCCGGGTAGGTTCCAAAGGCTCATAATCATCCGGAGCTAGTATTAGAGAGCCATGAAGGTGGTGGAAGTGATTTAGGAAGATTTATGGAAGTTTTGGAGGTTTAGGGACAATTTGTGTAAAAATGGGTTTTTCAGGTGTAAGGACTATGCCGTCAAAATTGGAACCTAAACTTTTCCAGAGGATACCGGGAGCTCCATAAGGAATTGGGAGGCAAACAAATAGGCATTGGAACGATGAAGGAATTCTATACATGGTGGAATCATCACATTTTTCACAAGACTTGTTTGTTTCTCAAGGCAGCTCAATCTTTGGAGGCTCACCTTGCTGTCCTGAAGAAAAAGGAGCCATTTTATGGAGATGCAAGCATAATTGAAGTCTGAAACCTATTCCATTACTTTTGATATGGTCTTGGGAGTCAAAATCATATAAAACTTCATGTGTGTTGGTTGAAAATTTTGTCTCACAATGCGAGCAACAGTTTAGGGGACAACAATCCCTCCTTTTTATGGGAGAGGTTCCATTATTCACCAAACAAAAAGAAAATCTACTTATTTACAAATGTATAATTTAATAATATCCAAATGAGGATTTTGGTGCGAAGAAAGTTCCCAATTTCAATTATTCTCAATACAGAAGATGAAAAGGTATAGGAGGTTTTTAGAATAAACAATAGTTTGATTGAATAAGACTGGTAAGGAAAGACAAAAGGTTCATCTTATTCACCTATCAAGAACACAAGTATTCTTCTTGCTCATGCAAGATTATTCACTATTGCAAAAGGAAAGAAATGAAGAAGGCAACACGTTTGGGTGTAGAGACTGCAGAATGACACCTTATTTATGCATGCATGAAGCTTTAAGAACACATGAATCAGTATATCAGAAAATACATCAAACATAGATACAAAGACACAAAATTCTTCACACTATAGCAAGATGAATTGAACACGATTTATGCAATTCTAATATGTCAGATTCACATTTATAAATGAAAGGATCAGAAATGAGAAGAACACAGATAAGAGAGGGAACTTCTTCTTCTTTTGTATTGATAAAAAATTCTATATCATTACATTTCAAGCACCAAAAATCCAACAACTTTTACAATGAGAGAAAAACCTTATATAGGCATAGGGGCGGTTGTAACTATCTTCCTCTAGTTCCATTGTCTTTTAATTAAGTGTTGCCACTCAATTAAATGAATTACATTTAGTCAGCTTTATTTACAATTCCATATTTTTCAAAAGAGAAAAGCTAACTTTGTAATACATCAACTAGAAAGAAAGGCCTAGGAACTAGAAGCGGGAGCATTTGAGTATTTGATTTCTGAACTTGACTAAAGCTCCAACAATTTCCATGCCCTTGGGAATTGCAATGTTTTCTGTAGCATTCATCCAGCTGCCCAGAGCATACTCCATTTCCTTTCCAATGCATCCATTTTGTAGCAAACTTTTGGTAGCTTCAATGACCACATTATGCAATTCCATGATTTCTTCCATCTTCTCCTTAGTCACAGTTTCAGCTTTGAAGAGATCTTTCTTGACCAATGCTCTGAACTTTGCTTTAATCTCATCAATTGGAAATCTCTCTTCTGAATTGTTTTTGAACATGTGACACCTAAGAACCTGCAAGTTTGCTAGAATTTCTGATTTGAAGGCTTCTCCCTTTTGTGATATGCTTTTGAGTTTAGTGACCGCTTCTTCGAGGACCTTGATTTTCCATTCTACTCCAAATACCCATTTCTTAGAAAGATTACTTTTGGAGTCATCAAAAACTTGATTTGCAAGGAGGATTTTTTCATCTGTGTCATTCATCATTTTGAGATCTTGAATACAGTCTAACCAGAGTTTGAGTTCCTTCTCAGACCCAGTAATTGCCATGTCAAACTGATTTTGTGCCAGGGAGATATTATCATATACCTTATATGCCTCTATGAAATTCAAGCTAGATAGTAACATTCCTTCCACCATTGCTTCACTAGCCTTTCCATAAGCAACATGCTTATGGATATCCTTAATAGCTTGAACCTCTTCATCAGACAGGACAGTGGGAGGAGGCATTGAGGTAAGAGGGGCAGGATCAAGCACTTTCTCACTAGCAAGAAGAGATTTGATGAAACCAGAAAGGGTTTGTACCCGCTCTTCAAGTTGCTCGTGTTTGTATATCTTTTTCCACCCTCTCTATGACCTTGGAGACTGTCTCTTTCAAGTTTTGAACTTCTCCTTCAGGAGTAGATTCACCCAATGGGATTCTTGTTAACTCTAGGTCAGCAATGGTCAAATCCTTCTCATCTTTCTCCACTATTGGTTTTGATATCTCCAAATATTGTTGGCCTTTTGAATCAGAGACCAATCTAGAGACAATTTTGGCCTTCTTAGTATGAGGAGCAAGAGTGGTACCAAGGAGGGCGGCTACAAACATCAAATCTTGGGACAATGACCTAAGAGGATGTCTTCCTCTTCCTATTGTCAATCACGGGTTGAACTCATGTGAAGGAGTCACTGGAAGGGGGAGCAAAGAGTGGACTTAATGCAATTGTATTCAAGGCACCAAGAGTTTGAGCAGCAAATACCTCCAGAGTGGGTGTTCCAGTGCTTGAAAAAGACACTTCCTTTGTTGATGTTTTGAGCTTGGGGATGCTTAATGCCCCAAAATCTGGCGCTGCAACCTGCAATTTATTTTCTTCATTTCTTTCCTTTTGCAATAGTGAATAATCTTGCATAAGCAAGAAGAATAGTTGTGTTCTTGATAGGTGAATAAGATGAACTTTGTGTCTCTCTTTACCAGTCTTATTCATTCAAACTATTGTTTCTTCTAAAAACCTTTTATACCTTTTCATCTTCTGTATTGAGAATAATTGAAAATGGGAACTTTCTTGGCACCAAAATCCTTATTTGGATATTATTAGATTGTACATTTGTAAATAAGTAGATTTTCTTTTTGTTTGGTGAATAAGGGAACCTCTCCCATAAAGAGGAGGAGTTGTTGTCCCCTGAACTGTTGCTCGCATTGTGAGACAAAATTTTCAACCAACAATGTGAAAAGACCATCTGGAGCTCTGGGAATTGTGTTCAGGTTCTCTCTTGTGCAAGGTATGCTTCTTGTATTTGGCCAGCTTTTGGAGTGACACATGTCACCTTCTGGCTCCATGGCATACTTTTGTGTCCCTCGTGTCTCTTTCCCAATGGGACAGAGGGGACACAAAAATCCGCCCCAACTTAGCCCTCCCCTCTGGTTTCTCATGTGACCCTCCTCAACCTGACAAAGTGCTAATCAAACTAAACCCTTCTTCCTAAGACTGCACCAGTTCATGCCAAGTGGTACAATCTTGTTCAAAGTGCATGTTTGTGTCCCTTTGCCAAGGGGGCATAGGGGACACAAAAATGCGGCCAAGCCTAGTTCTTCATCTGGTTCTCCATATGATCAGTTTTTAGCCCCCAGGTGCCTAGACATGCTTTTTCCATCTTCCTCTCCACGCACCACAGAATGACAAGTGTCATGATCTGGATCAAAGCACATTTTCTTGTCCTTGGCGTCCCTTTTGCCAAGGGGATAGAGGGGACACAAAAATGCGCCCTTAGCTCATGCCATCAAACCCTAGTTTTAAACTTTTAACCATGCTCAACTTTTTCTAACCCAGAGTTACATTTCAATCAACTGTTAATCAAAAAGTGAAAGGTAAACTCATTTTTAACCTAACTACTTTGCATTGTTCATCCATCCTCCCTTGTTGCACCCGCAAAAGCTTCACAAAACCGCAGAACACAACATCCATGTTGCCCAACATGTTCCAGATCAGCCATGACTGGAAAAATAGAGCTTTTCCCATCACTCCTCATCCAGAAAATTGATTGCACCAATGTTTTAATTGATTTCTCTTCTCCCGGGCAACCTTGTGATCACTGAAGCTTCAAGCCTCCATTAATGGCTGCCATCACACAACAACAAACCTGAAATCCTCCATCCCAAAATTTGTCTTTTTGATTTGTAAGAGTTCTAGCAAACAAAACACGACGAAAATTGGAGCATGGGATCCCGATGTAGCGCTGAATCTAATAATGGTGTTTTTGTTGCAAACCGACACCAATATGAACAATTAAGCATATGCTCTGTACACTCACATGCTAAAAATAGTAAACATCTCAAAATTGCAAGCTCTGATCACTCAGAACATCCAAAAACAACGAGGAACAACAAACAAGAGAAAATTGGCAATTTTCCCAAAATAGTAGGTTCGGAAAAAACTTGTTAAAAATAGAAACTTTCTAAAAGTGGTAAAGCATCAGCAATGGAGGTGAATTGAGTGTGCTAGGAGATTTAGAAGACCAAGTTTGAACAAAAAGAATTTTTTCTCCAAAATAGCAGCTCCTGGTCCCACCTGCTAAATATAGAAAGTTTTAGTTTTCAGTGCAAAAAGTTGTTGTTAGCTCCGTTTTCACTCATCTCGCTACTTTTTTCCATCCTTACATGGTTTTAAAGTTGTGTCGCAACTCAAACGAGCAAATCCACCTTCCACGAGGATCCTGAAGCATTATTATGATCACAATTGTATTAAAGAGCATGACAAAGCATATCAAGGTGCAACAAGTGAAAGTCAGAGACATTGTGTAGTTGAAAAGGATTTGAAAAGTGCAACCAAGGGCCATTGAACATGAGCCTTAAAAAGGGAAGATAATGAGAAGAGGTTGCACAATGTTCTCATATTCCAGGAAGATTCATAAGAAGGAAAAGTTCACCGTAGATCCCATAGAGCCTCTTAAGTCAAGCATGAATGATCCATCACAACCTCCTCTTCAAGAGCATTCAAGTATGTCTTTCCCGGTGGCGGAGTTTTCTCACAATGAGCAAGATGTGGTCCTACATCAAGCTCCTGAAAATGCTTCGGTGACGAACATCATGTCAACTCCTGAAGAGCCATTCCCGTGGATTCAAGGAAAACGAACCAAGAACGACAAAACAAGCTGCCATACCTGACCTTTGAGCTATCACAAAAATCTTGAAATCCAAGTGAAGAAAGAAAGCCTAGACAACGTCCCGCTTTTTCAGTGGTGCCTTAGGAAACCAATATGTAGAAGTTGCTAGGCCTAAGAATGTAAAGCCTATTGAGGAGATGACTCCGTCAGACTAAGAGTTGATCCGCATATCATTGCATGAGGGTGACTCTCATTTGTTCAAGGGATCCTCTACCCACCTTCTTGCTCGGAATGAAGAGTACATTAGCAAACCACATACAAACAACACACAAACCACATACCTTGTTAACAATTTATTCAACATTTATTCAACATCATCCAAGCTATCATAACAACCAACTTTGAGGCTCACGTGGCTCATTGGGATGCTCCTCTATGATGGCTCCATCTGTTTGGCCTCTCAACACAACCCTATCATCATCATACCTCGATTGACAGGCTCCTACCAACCTTGTGCATCTATCTTGGGGAACCAATATCATAAGTGGTCTCCTAAGAACCTTTGCTCTTTGCTCTAGTCGCCCCATCATACCAGCTGCTATTTGGGCACCTATATCTGACAAATAACTTCCCCTAGGCCTTCATAACCACCACTCGCGGTGCCATCCTCGGGGTCTCTTTACTCTCTCCTCTGCGGCAACCTATCTCTCAGGGTTGACCCCAATCTTTATCACTTGCGAACCCTCAACACCTTCTGCTGCCCCTTTGTCGTTGTCGTCTGGCATTTGGCTGTGGGGCATGTCTCACACGGCATGGTTGCAATGTTGGCACTAATATCATTGGTACCACTCTCCCTCCTCTCTAGCATGATGTGACCGATACTCTAGAAGAGGTAGGGCTACCACATGAGATGGATGCCCAAATTGCAACAAAACTCTATTGATCGGGTGTGTTTCCACCCATCACATGAAATGCCCTATAATCTCCAAGGTCCCCTCCATTATAGTTGGCCAATTGGGCCACTGGTCCACTATCCCTCTATAGGGCTCCCATACTTTCTGATCCTGTGGGATTTGTATCAAGCGCCTATATCCCATAACTGCCTAATTGCAGGGCCTCTCTCTCACTGTAGAATCCTCAGGGCATCCCTTGCTACCTATTGCGATGTCCCTGTTGGCCTATACATTGAGAACTGGTCATTAATCCATGTTGCCAATAGTAGAATGGACCCCATTGCCCTCTGCTTCCTCATGCACTAACTACACCCACTCAACCGTCCCCCAACTAAATTGTATGCCGTCCCCCAACTAAACTGTGTGCCACAACCATGCAAATAATCCCTTTCCGAAATCTAAACAACAAACACAACACTCAATCAGACCATCAATGAGCTCGGATGATACTCCTCACTGCTTGTGGCCCACTGCTAAGGTCCTCTTCTATGCAGTGCTTGATGGCACATCACAAAACATTCTCAACCCCTGCATAGGCAACCCCAAAATTGCGTGTGCATCTTGTAATGTCAAGATAACCTCTATCGTTTGTCCATCGGCCCTCCACTTGAAAGTGTTGGATCTAATCTCCTAGTAGCCTAAAAACATTTGTATCAAATCTGGGTGCAACGGGATCTGTACCATCTGCATAATGCCTCCAAATCCGAGCCCGTATAACTATGAAATATTATGTACGGATAACCTACGCAATAAATTTGGTAACCATGATACCTCCATTGATCTCCATAGTTGAATCCTCCGTGGCACCTGCAAGATATCAACCAACAAATACTCATCAAATGGCAATCCAAACCAATCATCAAAAAACACTTCGCAACTTACCAAAGATTCAAACATAAATTGCTTTCTAAACTGCATCAGCCACCCTGGCTTAATGCCAACGGCCAGTGAGTAAAACTCACCATTTCTCTACTACATTGGCCACTCTTGCAAAATGCCATTGACCCTCATAGAAATCTAACTAGTCACAGATGCCATTGGCCATGATGCGATCAGTCACACTAACATGGTCGATCCTGTCTATCTCAGGGGTCCGTAACTTTTCTAGCAATAAATTCAAAAACCTAATCTAATGACTCCAAAAACTAAAATGCTCCCAAATCCACCTAGACCTCGATTCGATCTACATTTCGACTTTCTTTGGGGTAAATTTCCCTAGACAATTTTTCTTGGCACACATTTTTCATTCTTTTCTTAGCTACCCTTTCCTAATTTGATAACAAAACCTACCTTGGGATTCGCATTGCTGTCTGCTCCATCTCGACCACCTTATCCATTGCCACATACTCTTGCCATCGTCACTAAAATCACTTTAATAAGATATTCTCAGAGCAAAGTGACTAATGAATTCCTCCCTTTACTATTTATAACTAGTTTCAATGCAATTCTAGCCAATCTTCAAACCTTCATATATTTCAAATGACAAACCCCGTAAAAACATTTTGCAAATTGCACCGCAATCGTGGCAGCAAGGCAATCATTTTGACATATTGAATGTACCTCTACCAAATCTCGTTGAAATTCCTCATTTTTCATCATTTCGATGTTCACATACACATCCTCCCATGACCTCGTAGCTAGGTGATTTATGTCTTATTTTACTGATTAACTTCTAGTGTTTCTTCTCAATCTTGCTTATTTAGGGTTCTAAGCAGCTATTGCGCCCACCACAGGCTAGCCAACTAACATTATTGCTATTCATTTATTTATTTACAACATTTTCATTATTGCTATATTTCCAGCATTTACTTTTGATTTTACATGTTGCATAGATCTTTTCTGAAGACCATCATGTGTTCCACTATTGTGACACGTTGATTTTCGGTTGGGGTATATGTATACATCTCATTTTTTAAGCTTGCTAACCATTTCTTTTGTGTAGGGGCTGCTGATGCATTTTCCTCTTAAGTGCGTGCCTTAAGGGCCTGTCGGGATTGGGGTGTGATTTGACTTGGTTATGTGGGCTGGGCCACAACATTTGAGAGATGTCGCTATTACACCATAGTTCTCTTACCCTTACCTCGTTTCTTTCATTTATTCACACATTACACTGATTATGCCTATTTGTCTCATTATGGCTACTTGTTTATGCCCATTGCACACTATTATCCATGCTTTAGGTCACCTCGGACCTTCATCTTCTCCTCTAGTTATCTTCTGGCTTCCACCTCATGTTTTTCACCCCTATGTCCTTAGGGTACCCCCAAGGTCGACGCCATCTCCCATGGGCAATGGTTTGGTTTTTCCATAATTGATGCCATCACACATGGGTGATGGTGTCAGGTATATATACGCCACCACCGTTTTGTCATTTTCACCAATACACAATCAATTAAGCATGTATAAAGGCACTTCTAGCTTGCACATTTTCGCACTATTTCACACCTACTTGTTGGACTTGAGGACTTGCATCTGGGTCACCATAATGAGTTAGGACTAGAGATCTTATTGAGCTTTCCCCTTCTCCAGCCATAGTGATTCTCTCTCGGTGTTGTTGTCTCTAGGGAGAATTATGCATTGACGGTCACATACACACTATAGGTAAGTATTTCTAACCCTTCTTAAACTTTTGTCTTGCATATATATGTTGTTGATTGGTCAATCATTACTATAGACTAGAGTAGATTTATGTTTTTTTTATCTAATGTATTTTCTTATTATATTATGCCCCTTCATTTTATCCATCCCTCGATTACTTTTATTCTGAATCCTAGTAGGATACCTATCTTTATCTTAGGTATAGGCCTTGAAAACCTTTAGCTATCCTAGGGTTAGGTAACTATCCTCTAAAATTACAACACTAGTGCTCTTTGAGCACCTTTATATCTACAACATGTGTCCAGACTTAGATTTGATCCAGACTTTTGAGAATCTAGTTGGGATAAGTACTTATCTTTGTCCGTCATACACCAAGTACCAATCTTCACGATCTTGTTGGGGACATGCACGAATGGCTGGGGCCGACATAAGAGACATGACAAATTTAAATGCCTTGCCATCAGACGCCTCTCCAAACCTCTCATTATTAAGCTTCTTCTTTTGTTATTGAAATGCTTTCGCTCCTCTAATATTTGCTCGTAAACAAACAATCTCAAGTACAAGTCAAATCCGTGTGGTTTGACAATGAGAATGACGTGATGCAAATCAAGCAGAAGTTAAAAATTATAGGCTTGGTGGGAATACTACATAGCACAACAATGAGTTACAAATGGGTTTGGAGATTAGTCTCGAAGCCACATTGGCAAGACTCTATCCACATGGCGATGCAAGCGGGTAAATATGTAGTCAACAATGACTATTGCATGAGTAGCCCATCTACCATTGAGGCTTTAATCACCCCCTCCAAATTGGCCAAGTTCAATGTGCAGTGTATGTTTTGTGTTCAAGTCTAGAAGCCATCTGGTAGCAAAACACCTATTGGGTGCCAAAGGACCACCTTCCAGTTGGATCTCTTGTTATACTATATAAATTTCCCTTCCGGGTCAATGAATACGTGTAATAACTGCATTGAAAAGAAAATATAGTTCAAGAAAAATGAATACATAAGGCTTTGAATATAATGGACAGAACGATTGTCGGTTGTCTAGAATGAACACACAGTCTTGGCAAAATATTGATACAGATATGACAGGTGATGACAATTACATGAGAGCACAAAAGGTAGATATGAGTGCAAATTATGATATAAACTTTTCCACTATGGGAGGCAATGACACAACCGACCAATGCCTCTTGAATAACTTCAAACCTCCATGGATTTCACAGACTCATATTATCATGCATTGATACCAAAATGTGATATGGTTAGAGTTTGACAAAAACAATTACACAATAAACTCAATTAGTTTATTCATAGATGGGCGTTTACATTTTGTAGATTTGATAAGCTCCTAAATAGTAGGATTCAAATCTTATCATCAATCCCCTTGATATCTCAACTATGAGTTGTTGTGACAACTCACACTCTCCTGCATACGTGAGTTGTTCTTACAATTCACTCACAATAATACTATTTTTACTCTAAAATAAGTTTTTTACAACAACTTACCCATTCACACAATAATATACTAACTCACAAAACTAACCAATGTGAGCGCTAATTCCTAACAATTTCTTTAGCAGATACATTTGTGGCCCTAAGTCACTTTGGAGGGTCTTCTCATAAATAAGCTGCTTCTTTTCACCCTATCCACGTTTTCACCTTCCAAAGCAATAACTGATTGAGATGCATATAGGCTTACCGAGTACTTTCGTGGTGCACTTGTGGCTCTAACATAGTCCCCCTTTTTTCTCTATTTGAAGATGTTAGGTATGTGGTGAACAAGACATAAATTAATCGTTTATTAGCCAGTTTTTAAAATAAGTATGCGCATTTATGGATCAGAAAATTGACACTACCTACAAGAATTCATAAATATCCTGTCATTTGCATATTTGAATCGCAAACCTTGTTTTTCTATCGTATCTGAAATTGTTTCATGTGTTTTAATAGTGCTATCAGTATCTTTTCCAAGGCACTTAAACATCAAGTGTGTTTATCAAATTTTGAAGGTCACTCTCTGATTCTGTTGAGGAAGACGTTGCACTTAACTTGCTTTCTAAGAATAGATGAGTTTTATAGCTTTCAATTCGCCAGATAGTCATTCACAGTTCTGGATCATTGAACTGCTGGAATCTATGCAAATCACTAACCTCTCATTGTTCTAATTTTGAATTACAGGTATTGCTTTTCTCTACAATGACTCGGCTATTAGATGTAATGGAAGAGTACCTGGCATGGAAAAGCTATCCATATCTTCGCTTGGATGGTCACACTAGTGGAAATGATCGAGGAGCCCTTATTGAGCAGTTCAATAGACCTGATTCTGATGCCTTTTTATTCTTGCTCAGGTCTCCTGCATCTTCAATTTCTTTGTGATTTTACATAGTTATTTGTATATGGTTTAACCCCAAGGGCATCGTCATACTTTTATCATCCAATTTATATATGCAGTAATCCAGCTTGTTTCTGGAGATTAGAATGTTCCCCAAGCATTTATATCTGTCAAGTTAGAAGTGCAGATCCAAAATTTTCCGCAATAAGGGATCTTGATCTCATAGCTCCTGTCCTGGGATTTCATCTTTTTAAAAATTTGTATTGTTGTTTCACGGTACCATTATCTCTGCAGCATCCGGGCAGGAGGTGTTGGAATCAATCTGCAAGCTGCTGATACAGTCATTATATTTGACACTGACTGGAATCCTCAGGCAAGATATGAGAAAAAAGCGGGGCAATGTTTTTTTTTTCCCGCAATTCTATAATAAGTTCAAACATCACTAGCATCAATCCAAATCTCTTTAATTGGACACTTTTCAATCACTTTATGTTGTGTGTTTCAGGTTGATTTGCAGGCACAAGCAAGGGCTCATAGGATTGGCCAGAAGCGTGATGTACTAGTGTTGCGTTTGGAAACGGTACAGTGTACATTATTCTTTCACTTTGTATTTTTATGCTATTTTAAGGGTCATAAATAGCAAAATAAACCTGCAACATTTTGTGAAATTATGCATACGATCTATGATTCTAGCACACCTTGTGAAAAAATAGTGCAGGAGGATTATGTAGAAGGATTAACAAGTAGAAACAGGCCACCATGATATGATTGCAATTTCAATCTTAGCAGAAGGAAATACAATCCAAGTGTGAGCACAATTGTTTTCATGATTTCTCCTCGGTGTTATGTGGATGTTATGGCCGCAGCATATCATATTCATGTGGTAAAACATTATAAGAACATCTATCCAAAATTTAATTTTGATTCACTGTTAAGAATTATTACATTATAGTATATAAGTTTAAATATACCATATTTTGACCGTAGGTTTGTTAAGTTAATTATAGGTTAGTTTGTTAGGTTCTTGAATGCTTGTGAGTTGTAGCAAACCATGTAGAGATTAGGAACGGTGGAGGAGTGGGCAAAATGAGATAAGAAAACGTCCTAGAAAATAGGACACCAATATATATATATATATATATATATATATATATATATATATATATATATATATATGTATATATATGTATATATATTCCCTGCAAGATTGAAAAAAACTTAGGTGGTTGAGTGTCAAGTATATCAAAGTGGTGATTAAAGTACTACATTTGGTATCAAAGTGGGTGAGGGCCAAGGCCCAAAAATCTATGAGACTTGTGGGGGTTGTAGAGAAACCATTCTATGATGGAAGATTTGGTATCAAAGCGGGTGAGGGCCAAGGTCAAAAGTCTATGAGACTTATGGGGGTTGTAGAGAAACCATCCTATGATGGGAGATTTGCAGTTTTGATTATTATCAAGGGGCAGCTCCATTTTTATTGCCCTGTTTGATGGTAGTATTATTTATTAAATTTGTATTTGAACAATTAGATTAAGCTATTTATTGTTTTTTCCCTTGATAACTGTCAGGAGTTTTAGTTTAGTTAGTTTGTGTGAAAGAGAGAGGCGTGACTGCTGAATGATGCCATGAAGCAAATGTAGAAGCAATTGGCATTTTATTCTACATAAACATTTGATACTGTTTACAAGTACAGAGGCAAAGAAGATTTCTCAAAGGACACGCTGGATGATGTGCTGCATTTTATTTTGATTTGTCTAATAGAAGAGGTGCGGCAAATGGTTGAATAGTGGAAGTGTGAAGGAAAAGTGAGCATCAGTCTACAAAAGAGGAGTGGCTGTTAAGTAATGTGTAAGGAATAGAAAAGGCATTGAAAAATCATTCACATATCATAGCAGCAAGTGATGTGAAGGCTGCATATTTTTTGCTTTATTATAAAGTTTGACACTTCTATAAAACATTTAGGGTACAAACAATATTTATGAACTTTACATGATTTAAAAAAAATAAAAAATTATGAAGGAGTTTGCTCATGAAACTTTATCAAGCTATGTCAAGTATCATCTCAAAGATTCTATGAATTTTGTTTGTTTTTGCATTTGCTAGTTTACCCTGTTTAATTGTTTTTGTAAAATTACATAAAATCAAATTAATTCGATTTCCACAACACCGGCTCAAATCTTTCCATGAAAATTTTCAGTTTGAGTCAAACATCATAATCAAACATCCTCCAAAAGCGTTTCTCTACAGCTCTTGTATGTGTTTAGAATTAATTTTTTTATTGTAGAATTGTATTTTCCATGCATGATGGCCTGGAAAGTAGTATTAATTCTATATATTTTTATCAGGGAGATGGATTCAGACACAAACTTTTCAGTTTGTGTAAAATTATATTCTCAACCTTGTGATTAAAGGGTTTTGCTTGAGCCCTTGTATCTTGTAAGATTAAATTCTTTTCTGCAAAAAGTTGTATTAAAAGTCGTGTATTAAAACAATTAATTTTTTTTAATGGTATATGGGTATGTTAATAGTAGTACCCCACACCCTTACGATTTTTCCAATCAAGGGACCAATCCCACTCTCATGATGGTAACAAGTACTAGGAAAACATTGTTGGAACCATCACAAAGCTTCATGGAGTAGTTTATGCCCAATAGGACCATCAGGTTTGACCTGGCTGAATGAGCCAAGTTTCAGAAGAGAATGAAGGCCTACGGGGGATGGAGGATGGAGTGCTACCACAAAAAAACAACATACTTATAGGCGGGTTTTTATTTTTGATAGCTAGTTGAGGCGTTGTCCTCCCTTAACTATATTAAAAAAACCCGCCTATAAGTATGCTTTTTTTTGTGGTAACACTACAAAGGATAACTCAGTCTTGGGTTCATTACTAGCTCGAAGATTGGATGATTTCTTTAGTGGAAAACAGTGTTACACGGGGACGCGTCCCGCCCCTTTTCCTCACATCTCGGACATCCAGGACGTCCCGGGGACGGGGACGGGACGTTTCCCCTCCGTCCCTAATTTCCAAAAAAAAAGGGGACGTCCCCCACAAACAGGGAACGCACCTGGGACGTCCTAGGTGCAAAAGACTATTGGGAACGTCGTGACGTCCCCAACGATACTGCTGCATTTTCAACGTTAAAACACATTGATTTTCAGTATTTTAATGCTTTTTAAAATATTTTTTAAAACTTTTATTACATTCTAATAAAAATCAACATGTGCTAACTGAATATTGCATTGTGCTCTAGGCAAACAGTGAGCATCCTTTGGCCAAGGCTGTGGTTGAGTATGCTAAAAAATTTAGACCAGCAAGTTCAGACTTAAGCAGGCTGCCCGAAGTACAAGATTTTGTTTCAATAACCGGTCATGGTGTCAGAGCTTTAGTGCAGAACAAAACTATGCTTGTAGGAAACACAAAGCTGATGTTAGATTCTGAAATCACTATTTCTGAAGATGCTTATGAAATTTTGAAGGAGGCTGAAGAGATGGCTCGAACAGGAATTTTGGTATCTTTTGATGGAGTGTTGGTTGGCATAGTTGAAATATCAGACCCAGTTAAGCCAGAGACGCAAGATGTAGTGTCCATTTTGAAGTCAATGAACATAAAAAGTATTGTGGTCACTGGAGACTGTTATGGCAGAGACACTACCCACTTTTATGTGATGAATAGTTGGATTAATCATTAATGGTTTCAATCTTCAAACTTTCAATTTTAAGTCTTAGTTTATTGAATTATTCATGTTATATTTGTAAAATTAATAAATTATATATGTTTTTATATATTTTTTATTAGCCGTCCCTCCGCCGTTCCCAAATTTTCAAAAAAAAATTGCCATCCCGGAAACCCCGTCTCGATGTCCTGCCATCCCGGAGTCTTAGGAAACTATGGTGGAAAACTAGTGTGAAAAAGATTAAAGATGACGATGGTGATTGCCAGTGAAGGTGATGATGACGCAAGGCACAATCCTACTTGAGGATGTAGAGAAGCCCAATCCCACTATTGATGTTATTGATTCCTGGCAAAGCCAAATTCCACTAAGAAAAAGTAGTCAAGCCCAGCCTCACTACTGTTTCTAGACAAATATTTGAGTCAGTCCATATATGCATATTGTATTTTTATGGAAAATTGAGCATGTCCCTGTTGTGAAGTCAATTCCCACAGCTGTTCTTGGTGAATGGTTGAGTATGTCTCCATTATGAGGCCATTTTCCACAATTGTGTTTGGTGAATGGTCGAGTATGTCCCCATTCATTTGCATCGAGCAGTGAGGCCTATCTCGCTAAGGAGGTGTAGTGAGGCCATCGCCACTATTGAATGTAAGCATGTCAAACTGGATGTATGTCCCAATTCACTTTCGAGAATGTCTCTCTCCTAGTCTTTGAACTATGATGTAATATGGGGGGAAATGCTAGGAATTATTATGTTATAGTATATAGGTGTTAATAGGATAAAGTTTGATCATAGTTTTGTTAAGTTTAATTATAGGTTAGTTTGTTAGGTGTTTGAGTGGTTGTAACAAACCGCATAGAAACTAGAAAAGGGTGGATGAATGAGCGGAATGAGATAAGATGTCTTAGAAAATAGAACATCAAAATCTGTATAAATATTCCTGCAAGTTCGAATAAAACTAAGATAGTTGAGTGTCAAGTATATCGAAGTGTTGATTAAAATACTAATATTCACAATATAAATTTGTAATATATGGTAACTGTGCTTAGTTTCAAGATTTAATAAACATTTTAGCCTGAAATGTTCTCTTTCATGAATCATTTCTTGCTCTATGTATTTCATTCTGGAGTTTCATCTATTTGTCTGTATGTACTGATTTCTTTCACTTTTTGCCAGTTTCAAATTCTTGAGGAACAGTTAGGGCTGTAGTGGGGCATAAAATTTGAACTTATGCCATTGACACTGTTTACCCAGGTTCATACTGTTGAGGAACAAGTTAGGGCTGCAGCAGAGCATAAACTTGGAGTAGCTAATCAGAGCATTACTGCTGGATTCTTTGACAATAATACAAGGTTTAAGCTCATTCAACTAGCTATTTTGGATTTTTTTTGGTTATGTTAATTAAATTGAATGAAATTATAGTAGTAAATCGATTATTTGTACTCTTTGCATGGTGAAGAAGCTTTGTTGTAATTTTGACTGCAGTCCAGAAGATCGAAGAGTGTACTTGGAAGAACTTTTAAGAGGATCTAAAAAGGAAGAAGATGGCCTTGTGCTGGATGATGAAGCACTGAATTATCTTTTAGCTCGCAGGTTGTTTTCCCTTGTTTCAGTGTTTTCTTTGGGAGTGTTAGATTTTCTTAGCTCAACAAACCTAAGTGAAATTCTGCATTATTGTCATGGCCACAATAAACTTGTCTGAGTTCAGTGAATTTCCATATTCTTTGATTTCATTTCAAAAGCTCCAAACTCTACATTCTTGTTCTGGTATCTGTTTCACAAGAATATATGCTAGAACACTATTTTATACCATTTCTAAATGATCATGCAAATGCCTATGAACTACTGTCTGATGAAACAATTTTGCATTGGCAGCGAGTCTGAGATCGACATCTTTGAGGCTGTTGATAGTACGAGACGTCAAAAGGAACAGGTAATATGTTTGTGTTAATGTCTATGATGCTGTTACCCTCTAGTTCTGTGATTTTAAGAAATTAATGGGCTGCATCTTGCTGATAATAGTGATTTTCTTTTAAACATGCATCAGGAAGAATGGTTGAGGTGCATAAAAGGGAAGGGAGGCGAAGAAGAAATGGAAATGCCTCCTAGGTTGGTAGGGGAAGAAGAGTTGAAGCCTTTCATTATGGCAATGCAGGCGTATGACAATGCCAACCCTGGTGGAAAGAAGCGGTCTTCATCAGTCCTGGATACTCAACATTATGGAAGGGGCAAACGGGCTAGAGAGGTTTGTTGATAAATCTTTGGTTGTTTCTAATCATGGCTCATCATAATCATCATGTGATGAATTCATCATCTCTTGTGACAATTTAACGACTGACTTCCTTCTCTCAGGTACGCTCGTATGGCGATCAATTAACAGAGGAAGAATTTGAAAGGCTTTGTCAAGCCGGAGTTCCAGACTCTCCAAAAAATAATGATTTGGGGAAAGATGTTCGTAAAACCAAAAGTGCAGTTAAATCAGGGCCAACAATTGGTGCGAATGAACCAATGCCAGCAAAGCGAGGGCGAGGTAGACCGAGGAGAATAACAGGTCCATCTCTTTTGCCAAAAGATTCTGGAATATGCAGTACAGATTGCAGATCTTCAGGTATACTAGTGTCAGCTTCTGCTAAGGAAATCGATAATCATCCTAAGAGTTCTTCAAGTAATCCAGTGTCACTGTCTGTTAAGGAAAGTCACGACCATCCTACTTTCTTTTCTTCCCATTTAAAGGTGCAAGGGAACGAAAATATTGAAACCGAAGTAAGATTAGCTGAAACAGATGTTGAGAATGTAGCCGTATTTGCTGAAAAATCTGAAATTGCCAATATAGCCACGGAAGCTGATATCCAAGCAAATGGTAGTATTGATAAAGAAATAGAAAATTCTAATGTTGGAGACTCCAATGAAAGCAAAAATATGTTGATGTGTAATGTGGCCACAGAGCATGTGCTAGGGAAGCAAGATAAACATAAAGAAAGTATGAAAATTGACAGCGATATTCATAAGCAAATGGAGGGACCAATCTTGCTGGCTCCAAATGACATGCAAGTAATAGACGGTGCTCCAAGCAATTCAGAAACATCTGTGTTGGATGTTTCAAAGGCATATCTCATCACTGACAAGGGAAAAGAAAGTGCAGAATGCAAAGAAGGTACTGCTGGTAGTATTCTAAATAAAACAGGAAGTGCATGCCCAGAACCAAATCATCCAGCAAATTTGGTCTCGTTGCGTGCAGATATTGGAATTTGTGCTGAAGAGCAAGTAGAAGAACCAATTATTGATCCTGAACCTGTTGCCACAGATAGAAGTATCCAATACAACTAATGCAAATAAATGCCAATTTATGTCACCAGGATACAATGGAAAGATTGAACGGGGAATCAAAATCATTACATGGCTCCTGGTTTGGAAAGTTAGCAGATAGATATCCATTAGAAATTCAAGAGTTCTTGGGTTATGAGGAGGCAAGCAAACACTGCCAATTATGGCTGAGAAACACGAGAGAAAGCTTGCAGAAAGTATTAACTGATATCAAGCTTCTTTTGCAAGGAAATAAAATCATATTTTCTGTTAAAGAGGAACCTAAAAATCAACAATATATTCTTGCTTGGATCACCAACTGCATTTTATTATTTACCGTTACCATCTCATTGAACAGTAACATATAACCATTGGCAGTTCTGCAAGAGCAACGGTCCCGAGCCGAGATAACTCCTTATCTCAAAATTTTATGTAATTTGGCCAGATTTGGTTGATCATGTAAAGAAAAAAGACATCATCTATTAAGGATGAATGAGCAAGGTATATGCTGTGTACGGTGATTATTCTTAAGATCTCACAGGTGTTCAGGTTTAGTAGTCAATGAAATTTGAATTTTTTTGTTTGGCTTAAAGATTTTTCCATTACATAAATTCAATATTCTATTAAACTTCCACCGAGACCAATAAATTTGAGTGGCATGAGTTTTAACTAGCAATATAATCGTGTTGGGTCCATCCTTGGAAGGTCAATGGGCAAATGATGTTTCTTGAAAGAACCATTACCTATTGGATTAAAGAGAAATGTTTTGGGTAGTAGTTGCTATACAGCGGGAAAAAAATCAACATGCATAAGTAAAGGTAAAGGAGCTACCTATGACGATTACATGCACATTGTTGGCATGCTTTAACGTATGATCCATAGAGTTTTAAGGAAAATGCAGCACACTAACAACCAATGTTATTAATTAATAATTATTAAAGTGACAAATGCTACTATTGTATCCAGGTACTGAATCCATAAACACCACTAGGCTTGTTGTAGCCACAACTAACTGTTTTTGGGCTTTACAGGGGAATCTTTGTTTTTTTTTGGGTGAGGGCCGGGGGCTGTACAAGGGATTGATTCTGTTTTTCTTCTATTTGAAGGAAAAGCTTTGGTTGAAGGTTTGCTTCACTGAATCTCTTTCGAGAGTGAAAAGATTAATTTATATTAAGAGTATTAGGCATTAAGATCGATACTGGCCCGTTTCTCTTCTATTTGTTTTGGGCTGTCTAGGGGAGTCTGCTTTTCTCATAGTTGCACGGAGTCTCAGAAAGGGGGGACGGGGGACTAGGGGCCTAAGTTTGGGGATGGTGGTGCAAATATATGTAGTACTTGAAAAAAAAGTTATAAAAAATATAGGCAGAATAATAAATAAAATTTTGAAATAATAAACAATGAAAATTTTGAATATCAATATATCAATATTTATATCATAATTCATATTCAAAAAGATGATTACATCCAAATTTCAAATACAATTGGTCAATGGCTCAATGACTCTAATCAGAAGTCATCTTCAAATTCTATGCCACTTGCTCTTCAAGCTCTTGCTATTGCTCTACCCCTTGTTAATGTTCTCAACCTCTCACTCTTGCACTCTTGCACTTGCAGCCTCACTCAATGTTTTCAAGCATTGATAGTGATTTGAAGTAAGGTTGTGAGGTTTATTTATTGTTTTAGTGCTTACAAGTGTGGGTGGGGCCCTATAAAATATTAGGGTTAAGGTTGGGGGCACAAACATAAAAAAGAGTATATTTTTATTTTTTTTAAAAACATTTTTTTGGCATTTTTGGAGTAGGGGACGGTTGCTAGTCTCCAGGATGGTTGAGGGACTTGAGCAAGTTTACTTGAAGTCTTGGGGACATTCTATAGTCCCCCAAATTTCCCGTTTGAGAAGGAAACATCCCCATTTTAGAGGGACGTCCTTCGACTTCCTTTGGCGGTGGTGTTTCTTAAAAGTCCTCAAGTCCTCAAGACATCCTTGTCCATAGCTTTGGAAACACCAGAATTTTGGGGGGATGCTTTCACGTAGAACATTGGACTTTTCCTTATGTTCAAAGACAATTTTAATAGCTGAAAGTTTGCTTCAATAAATCTCTCTTTTAAGAGTCAAAAGATTGATTTATATTAAGAGTATTACACATTAAGATCGATATTGGCAAGTGACCCTTGTTTGTGGAGAAGCGTCTAATCTCTATATAAAATGCACTTCATTACTATCCATGTAAAATCCAAGTCCATCCACTACATTTCAAATATTTTAGACTTATTTTTACATGTTTCTGAAATCATCTTAATGTCTCAGCTTTTGGCTCCATAGACTTTTCAGTCTAGTGGACGTCATTAAAATTTTTCATTCATGAAAATATTTGTTTTGTAACAAAGCTTTTTACAATTCGACCGTGATTTTGAATCCGTGACTTGCTTTTTGCACGCACATGCATCAACCAATTCTGTTGTACCTCATTCATTTGAATTTTAATTATTTTTGAGTAGACAATTGTTTTGACTTTTTTACTTCATACGTGGGCATGTATATGGTCTACATGCATGTACTTTGGTGCATTTTTTAAAGAGAGACTACACTCTCATGTGTAGGGGCTTTTAACCTTTCCATCAAGCACATGATCACAAAAAGGACACCTTGAGGGGATCATGTTTTTATGAAAAAAAATGGAAACCATTTTATTCTTCCGGAAAGTGTATTATAGTTAGTTACACTAACCCATACTTTTTGAGTTGGAGAAACACAGGTTCTAAGTTTAGCTTAAGTTATTCTTAGCACACAAGACTTAAACAAATTCTATTCCTAATTAACTTAGATGAAATCTAATTATAACAACCAGCTCAAGTCTTTAATAGCTAACTAAAGGATGCATTTACATATCCTCATATCTATAATAATTACTTATTATCACAAACTTTAGGTGTATGATTGGTGAAAAGTCAACTCAAATAAAACTCTCCCCAAAAAGTAGCATGGGGAGTGTGGGGAAATAGAGTACATATCTTCTCCCAATAAGAAATGTTGAAGTGATTTGACAAAAATGTGATGTGAAAAATAGGGGATTGCTTGTTATAGAAGAGTGTTAAAATGTAATGTCTCCTTTTTCGACTTGATCCAATTGACGCTTCTTGTCCATTCTTCTTTCTGTGGGTAAGAAGAAAATGAACAAGGGAAACTCTTGGATTATATTTAATCTTTCTTTAATTAATACTTAAATTTTTCTTTCGTATTTTCCTATTAAGCAGGTTGGTTGGGTTGGAGAGCTTTTAATTCAATCCTAGAGATAAAGTAAGCGTCTAAAGGAGGTTGGTCTTGGGGAATTCTTCCCTAATGACTCTCGGCGCCATAAGGATATATAAGGGGTCATATATGCTCATTTTGGGCATGTTTTTGGCTTATATACTTTTATCTACTTGGTTTTAGAGTTGGTTGCTCCATTCCAATCTACAAAGAGGCGAAAATTCATTAATGTGACAAGCAATAAGGACGAAACCCTTTCTTGTCAAAGGTTAGAGAACAAAAACTCTCTAATTTGGTGGTGTTGAGGATTTCTATGAAGACTACCTTGCTGGTTGGGAAGCTAGGGCATTGAAGAAGAATATCGAGGGTTTTCATTCACTTTGGCACCCTCTCCTAGGGTGGTGACTTGGGTGTGTGTATTTAGGTGCCTTCTAGCTTACAATTTGGCAGCCCAAGTTGATATTCAAGGCTCTCTATATTTATAAAGTTGATCTATCACTCATTTGACATTTATTGGGGTTTGAAGACCTCAGTTTTAGCTCATTTTGTGGATTATACTTATGTTGTCATTTATTTAATTGCAGCTAGGTATAATTTCATATTTTGCACATGTTTTGGGATGCTTTGGCTTGGTGTTTATTCCATTAATTGAATATAATATTTAAAAGAATTTGTGCACCAGTTTTCAACTTGTTTGGAGGGTGTTTGATGCCCTAAAAGTGTAAATTCAATTCGTTGCTAGGGTTTCTAATTTTTTTTCTTCAGATTTGTTGTCCTAAACATTAGATTGCTTTTAAGTAGGATTGATGTTATTTGTTTGTTTTTCAGTTCAGTCCTAGAAAGGGACATTATAGTGTTATCTGCACAAATTTTCAACTTGTTGGGAGGGCATTTGATGCCCTAAAAGTGTAAATGCATTTTGTTGTTGGGGTTTCTAATATTTTTTCAGATTTGTCGTCATAAAAATCATATTTCTCTCAAGCGGGATTGATGCTATTTCTTTGTTTTTCAGTTCATCCCTAGAAAGGGACATTATAGTGGAATTAGAGCTTCAATCTTCCCAATCTAAGGGTTTCATGCAAGGTTAGGAGAAGATGGATAGAATGATGGAAATGCAAGAAAAACTAGCAGACACCTTGGACTCTATTGCCTGTACCATGCAAAATTTACATAGGGGAAGGACATTCAAGGAAGAACCTAGGGTTTTAAAGGTTAACAATGTTGCAGCTAGTTTTGAAAAGTATCAAGCCCCTCTGGAGGTTATTCGATATTCCAAGTTTGTAGGATGGAGAAAAGATAGAGTGGGCATTAGCACTTGGTCCAAGCCTCGAGCCAAGCAAAAAGGTCATGGGAAGGATATCCCAACCTTAGAGGAGAAAAGCCCCTTCGTGTTGGCAAATCAAGAAGAGGCTACGAAGCTTGATGAAGAGGGAGCCAAACTCCCAAGTTTGTTGTGCAATGATGGAAATGACCATCAATTCAAAAGAGAAAAATTACCTCAAGTACTGATCATAGAAAAAGAGCAACCCATGAGAGCCCTAAAAGCCCCCATAATCCTTGCCAAAGTGGATATTTTGATTGTTTTTCCAAACAACACCGTGAAGACACAAGGGTTAGGTGAAATTGTGGAGCACGAGCCAAGGAATGAGAAGGATATTAAGAAGAAGGTAACCCAAGGTAAAAATATTTTGGTGTTTGATGATGAATTTTTGGTGTCTTATGGTTGCATAAAGTTAAATATTAGTAGAAAAAAATTAGATTTGGGGAAGGAACATGGGGATGGCATTGTTGGAAGTCATACCCATGAAGCAAGGGCATTTTCGGGTGGGGATGGCATTGTTAGAAGTCATACCCGTGAATCAAGGGCATTTTCGGGTGCCCATAATCACTCTTAGCCTACTGGAATTATCCTAGCAACATTCAATGAATAGGAAAATGATGATAGCTTAGGCTTTGGTAAGAGCCACACAAACATCCCAAGCACTGGTGATCAAGGTGTGGAGATAGTATGAAAGGGGGGAACTCCAATTGTTGAAGAAACAAGGACCAAGAAGAAGGAACACCTTGATGTTAGTCCAATGGGTAGTAGGGAAAGTACATTAAATGGTAAGGAGCACATACACCCTCTCATGCAATCTTAAAATTGTGTGAAGATCGCTTTATGTACGGGCCTAGAGGGATTTGGTGAGAAGTTACCCTCCTTCCAAAGACCATGGTGTGCTTGTCAAGGTAACCACCTCTTTTTTTTATTATGATTATATCTCAGCTGCTACGCATGTGTATAGAAAAGAATTTTGGGGTCACAATAGTGGATGCATCGAGAGAAACTCATCAAAATTGACGAGGCCAAGGAGAAAGGAAGAAATTCTCCATGGAGGACCAAAGATAACAATTGGTGAAGTTGTTGGACTGTTATCAACAACAATCAAACGTTGGAGAATTATCAACATACTCAGTCATAATAAAGTCTCGTGCATGAGTACCATTACTAGCTTGAAGGAGCTAAATGATAAAGTGAAGGTAAGCAGCCCTGGACCTACAAACAACTCAGATTTATTGCATATCACTATACCATGTCAAAACTATGAATATCATGTACAAATGAGAAAGAATGATAACTATGTACTCTTTCTTATGACGCTGCCATATTTTCACCTCCACAATCCACAAGATCAATCGGGTTTGCAAAGAACCCTCAAGGATGACACTAGGAAAGAGTAAGTCTGTGGAGGTGAGGTGCCTTTAAAATATTTTCTGAGTGCTGATACTAACTCAGAAATTCTGAGTTGTAAGAAGGTTAGGAACAACTCATTGTCCAAAAAGATTTCAATTTCATTGCCTACCAAGATGCCAATGCAATTTGGTTTTCACCATGCACAATCAGTCATATATGATGAATATGTTGCATTGCCCCACACCATGATACTACTATGTTTTTATCCTCATGATCAACTTACACCAAGTGAAGAGAATGAAAGAAGTGAATGGTGTAGAAAAAGGTGTATGTATGCTTGGGTGCAATGCCAAAATTGTTTTAGCATATGTGGAGTTGGTACCATTGTGGGCTTCAAAAAGAGAAGAAGGTCTAATTGTGAGATCAATATGATTGGTAATCTCATCCTTGAGTGTCTAAGAAAAACCCACACCTTTCCATCTTGGTTTACCACTCATATATACCAACTTTTCTGGGTGATTGGTTTCTCTATGGGCTGTGGAGTAGTAATGTTAGTAGATAATGACACCACTCAAATTCATTAGAGGAGAACTTACAGTTAAGCATGGGTTGAGCATGATTAACTTTGGATGCTTCAAGGTCACCAATGTCAATACTATTTTCATGCCTTCCAAAAAGAATATAGCACAATGGTGAAATGTCATATGAAGGTGCAAGGTATGTGATGTTTTTCTTGAAATTAAGTCAACTAAAGTTATAGTTGTCTATGGGATGCAATGGATTCAAATATTCGGGAAAGGTAACCTCAACCACCATGATGTAGGACCAAACTTTGAGAATAAAAATAAAAGTTCAGAATTCAAGATTTGGAGGATGGATGATTCATGGTAGCAAAGTAAGAGGAATTTCATTATGGTTATCTTCTTCATATAACAACTCATTGGGAGAGCATAATCACAATTGGGCATGGAAAAATTCAGCCACCAGATAAAATTATAAAAGGAGCATTTAAGTTGCTGATCATGGGGTGAAAGTTGACAAGGTTAAACAAAAGGCGGCTGAACTCTATCCCTTACCAATAGTCTAGGAAAGGTGGATCATAGTTGAGTTTGCAAACACAAGTTTGACAAGCAACATCATGAAAACATGTGGAGAGAATTAAAAGATGCATGCCTGATTTTTCTTTACAAACTCTCCTATATTTCATTTCAGTCATAATTTATTCCCTTCCTAAGGGGAAATTGATTAGTTTTAGTTGTGTCATTGAAAACATGGATACATATCAACCAAACAAGGAGAAGAAGAAGTTTGATAGGCATGAGAGGAAGATGATCATCATGCCTACAAGGGATGCGGGAGGATGGATGGAAGACCATTTTTTCTTGAATAAGTTTGTTTCTTGTGTAGGTACAAAAGAGGAGCAATTGACATTAATTTGGGATCTGGGTACTTGCAATTGCTTGAGGACAAACAATTTTAGGAAGGGAGGATTGTAATGTCTCCTTTTTCGAATTGATCCAGTTGAAGGCTTCTTGCAAATTCGTCTTCTCATGGGAAGAAGATGATGAACAAGGGAAGCCCTTGGATTATATTTCGTCTTTCTTTAATTAATAGTTATATTACTCTTTCATATATTCCTATTAAGCAGGTCGGCTGAGTTGGAGGGATTTTAATTCAAGCCTAAAGAAAAAGTAAAGCTTCTAAAGGACGTCGATCTTGCGGAATTCCTCCATAATGACTCTTAGTGCCACCATAAGGATATATAAGGGGTTGCATAGGCTCACTTTTGGGCATGTTTTTGGCTTACATATTTTTATCTACTTGGTTCTAGAGCTGATTGCTCTATTCCAATCCACTAAGGGGCAACAATCCATTAGTGTGACAAGCAAGGAGGACGAAACCCTTGTTGAATGCTGGAGAACGAAAAATCTCCAATTTTGTGGTGTTGAGGACTTCTATGAAGATTATCTTTCTAGTTGGGCAAATAGGGCATTGAGGAAAAGAACATAAAGGGTTTTTATTCACTTTGGTGCCCTCTCCTAGGTGGCGACTTGGGTGTGAGTGTATTTTGGTGTGTTATAGGACACTATTTGGCATTCCAAGTTAATATTCAGTTCTCTCTATATTTATAAGGTTGATTTATCACTCATTTGACATTTATTGGGGATTGGAGACCTCACTTTCTGCTCATTTTGTAGACCGTACTTCTATTGTCATTTATTTAATTGCAGTTGGGTATAATTTCAGAATTTGTACATGTTTTGGGATGCTTTGGCTTGGTGTTTATTCCATTAATTTAATATAATATTTAGAAGAATTTGTGCACCTATTTTTTAGCTTGTTTGGAGGGTGTTTGATCCCCTTAAAGTGTAAATTCAGCTCGATGCTAGGGTTTTTAATAATTTTTCAGATTTTCTTTCATAAAAATCAAATCACTCTCAAGTGGAATTGGTGTTATTTATTTGTTTTTCAATTCAGCCCTAGAAAGGGACATTACCTAGAATTCATCAAACGATGAAAACATTTATATTAAAACCATATGATGCAATAAGATACAACTGGAAAAGCTTGTTGAAGACAAGATTGTTATAGTAGAAACACAATGAAACCTAGTAGATTTTATTAATCTTAAAAATCAAGCATTACAAAAACAATGGAGAAAGTTGCAATGTATATAAGCATTACACAATTTCTATCTAATCCACATAAAATGGATCGAATCATCCTAAATTAAATAATATGCAAAAATAACATATCACCCCTAATTGCCACTAGAAGCTACTATGGAAATCATTTGGACACAAACAAGTCAAAATCATCCCAAAAACATAGGGATTTACTACTATCACTTAATTAACTAACAACTAATAAAAACTAGTGCTTATCAACTTAAGTTAAAGTAATAAAAATAAATTACTTTAATTTATTAAATTATTCAAATTAGTCTAATGATGAATTAACTAAGTACTATATCCTAACATTTCCCCCCTTAATTCATCATGGTCTCAAGTGAATATAAGAGAAATTCTCTAAAGCCCTCACATTCGTCTCGACCAAACGGCTTTGTGAATACATCTACACGCTACATATCTGTCAGGAAATACTAGAGTTGGATGTTTTTCTGAACATGTTCACGAATGAAATGACTTGCACCTCAATGTATTTGGTGCTCTCATGAAAAAATGGATTTCTAACAAGTTTCACTACTCCTTCATTATCAACATGTAGGATAGTTGGATGTTTCTGTGGTATTCCCAATCCTTCAAGTATACTTCAGAGCCATACCACTTCACAAATAGCTCTACCTACTGCGCGATATTCTGATTATGTGGAGGACCTTGAAACATAAGTTTACTTCTTACTCCCCCATGATATCACTTTAGATCCCAAAAAGAAGACAAATCCTAAAGTGTATTTCATGTCATCTATGTTCCTTACATGATTTGAATTTGAATATCTTGTCAAGAAGAATTTATAATTATTCTTTTATTCTAGGCCATAATCCATAGTCCATCTTATGTACCTCAGTATCTTCTTTGTTGCTTTCTAGTGATAACCCTTGGGTTTGTGCATGAACCAAGAAGATAGATGGCTACATAGTTGATATTTTCCCTGGTACAGGTCAAGTAGATGAGACTCCCAATCAACTGCCGATAGAGACTTGCATTTACTTACAATGATGGATATGTTCGAGACAATTGAAGTCTTGTCTCCATAGGTGTGAAAATTGGTTTACAATCCATCATATGAAACTTCTCAAGTGTTGTTTTGGTGTATTTCAACTGTGATACAAATATATGATTTTGTCTTTGCCAAACTTCAAGTCCAAGACAATAATTTATAAGCCCGAGATCGGTCATGTCGAATGATCGTGTTAGATCTTTATTTGTTGACTCAGTCATCCTCATCGATCGTCCAACGATGACTAGATCATCGACATACAACAATCACTATCTCTCCCACTTTATTTTTGAGATAAATATTAGGATCATATGGACTCTTGTTGAATCCACGATGTATGAGATGCTCATTGATTTTGATGTACCATGCCCCAAGATATTTCTTTAGACCACACAATGATTTCATGAGTTTACATACCTTTTCCTCTTTATCTGGGATGAAAAAACCAAAATGAGTCATGTAAACTTTTTCCTGTAATTCCCCATTAAGAAAGACACTTTTCACATCCATTTGGCATATTTTCCAACCAAAATGTGTAGCTAGAGAAAATATTAACTTAAAAGTTTTTTATCTTAGCTATGGGAGAAAAAGTCTCCTCATAGTCAATGCCTTCTTTTTGAGCATATCCCTTAGCTATAGTCTAGCCTTGTGTTTATTAATTATGTCGTCTGCTTTGTACATTTTTTTTGAAGATTTATCTGCATCCAATCAGATTTTTCCCTATTGGAAGATCTATAAGGAACCATGTGTTATTCTTCATAAGTGAATTGTACCCTACATCCATAACATGTTTTCAAGGTTTAGACTGTAAGGATTCTGAAACTATGGACGATTCAGTAGATTCAACAATTTGACTCATTGAGGCCAAATTGACCTCATTTCGAGCCATACTGCGAGTCTTCATCCCAGTGGTAGATGTGTCAGCGACACTATCCAATTTTGCATCTCGTATCATACTAATTTAACAAAAATATAAATTTAATTAAACCCTCATTACAAAGTAACTGATGCAAAAAATGATGTACAACTAATAAGTATAATATGACGCAAACAAATAAGCAAGTAAATAGAAAACCCTAAGCAATAGTTGTAAAAAGAATGACTTATGATTGACACTTGATCCGTAAGTGCCCAGGTCTAGGAAAACTACTAAACAAGATGTGAATAGTGTCGTCAATTTTCATGAGAAATTCTAGACTGCAAGAACGATGGTGGACATGGGTGCCCACGGTTGGATAGGGGTGCATGGGCGCTGGAGAACTCTTTTGAATGCCTGTGACTGCGAAATTGGTCAGAACTTGATATTTACTGTGTCACACAAGTGTTATAAATATTCCTTGTTTCTTGCATGTGTGTTGTTATTTAGTCACCAAGGGTACCTTTAACCTGCAAAACAGATATCACCTGTAAAATCCCACAAACCACATCAAATCCAAAAAAAGAAAGATGCAAAATAGGGAGTCAGATTGACCCCGATAGTCACCCCGAGTGTGAACTTACGACCGAGCACTACACTACATCTCAGAATCCATGTATTTTTGGTGAGTGTGTGTAAGAATCGTGCCCTAGGATGCCCTTGTGCAAGTTCACTTGATAGCGGGTTGTAGCTAGATGTAATAATGTAGTAAAATGTGCGGATGGAATAAATAACTTCCCCTTTTTATGGTGTGTATGTAGAAAATGTAGTTCCTTATCCCTTAAATAGATGTTAGATGGATGCCTTCAAGTGCTTTAAATGCCTTCGGATACAAGCTTAGGTGATGATAGTATGTGCTTAGTGCTTGGTACTTGATTTTGAACACATAACTATGTATTTATTTGATTCCCTTGTTTGAATTTCATAATCGACAATTGGAAGGCCAATCCATAAGTAGAAAATATTCCCAAAAGATAAAAGAGACCTAAAAGAAGTGAGTAAAGTGAAAAAGGGTTAGGGGTGCCCAGAGGGGAAAGGGGCGCCTAGAGAGGACATGGGCGCTTGGGTGGTCATGGCTTGGTTGGGTGTTGTTGTATGGAGCCATAAAAGGTAAATAAGTAAAATATCGACTGGGCTGTGGGGTGTAAAAGACCAAATAGAAAACAAGAAGCAAATGAAATAGGCCAAAGAAAGTCATCAATTACTAATTTTCTTGCTTAGGAATCATATGAATTCTAGTATGGGTTTAGGACCTATAAATGTACCCAAGTGCGTGATTTAGTGTCTACACATACTTTTATACCACTTAGGCATCCATTGAGTGGTTCTTGTGGGTGGTGGATTTTCACAATCTTGACCATCATCATTGTTCTCATCAAGGTGATCATCATTCTCTATTTTCACTATTAGACTAATTTTTCCATCATGTAAGTGTATGGAAGGAACATTTTCTTCTTTCTTTTCAAAGAAATCAACATCTTGACTTGTGTAAACCTTTCTATTTTTAGATCCATAAGTATGTACCCAAGTGCTTCATCAATGTATCTTAAGAAGATAGTTTTTTATGATTTCATATCAAGTTTAATTCTTTGTTTCTTAGGAATTTGCATATGATCTTTACATCAAAAAATACAAAGTGTACAATCGACGGTTTTCTCCTTGACCATGCTTCATGTGGTGTTACTCCATTAAGAGTTGTAGTGGGAACTCTGTTTAGTATACAAACTATCATTTTAGTTGCTTCTACCTAAAATGTTTTTAATGAACCTGTATTGTCAATCATACATCACACCGTATCCATGATAGTACAATTTCTCCTTTCAACACCATTATGTTACAGTGTATGAGGAGGTGTCATTTGATGACAAATGTTGTGTTTCCAAAAAATAATTATTCTCATTGCTAGTGTATTCTCCCCCTCAATATGAGCGGAGTGTTTTAATGTTCCTACCATATTTGGTTTCAATAAGAGTTTTGAACTTCTTGAAAGTTTCAAAAGCTTGGTATTTAGTGCAAAGAAAATATATCCACATTTTTCTTGAGAAATCATCAACAAAAAAAATGAAGTATTGAAACCCAGAGTGACTAGGTCTCATTGGTCCACACAGATCGATATGCACCAATTTAAGTTTTTATTTATCCCAAGATGTACGTTATTTAAAAGGCGTTCGATGTTGTTTACCTTCCAAACAATGTTGACACTTACTTGTAACCTTTTTAAGAGGTGTCAAACCCCTCATCATGTGGTATTGATGGAGTGTGTCAAGATAGCCAAAACTAACATGATCAAGTCTTTTACAGCATAGTTGTGTTGATGTTATGTCCTTTGTCACAAGGGCTTGATCATCCTATTGAAAAAATCCAACTAAAACATTCTTACCACATTCAAATATTTTGCAACATTTTTCGAGCTTCGTGACTTATCTCTAATTAGGCACATATTTTTACCGCCTTTATAATCAAAGTCAATTTTAAGATTATGATATAATAATTGACACATGAATAAGAGATTTTTGGTTAAGCCAATGACATATAGAACATATGCAATTTTACAAATGTGTTTTCCAAGTGATAGTGTAACTGAAACAATCCCCTGAAGACTATATGATGCATCATCACCCAAAGAAACATGGTTTTTTGTGGGTGTGTTGATCAATGTGAATAATCAATCTTTCCTTCTTGTCATGTGTCAAGTTGCACCCAATTCGACATGCTAGATTCCATTTGTAGAGTTTGGCTTTTCAGTTGACTGTGCACTACACAAAAATTCATCATCGTCATCATCATATTGATCTTCTTGTTTAGCAACATTTCCTTGTTGAGTTGGTTTCTTCTTCCACTTCCCCTTATTTTGTCCTTGTTTATTCTATTGTTGTCCTTGTTTAGATTGTTGGTTGTCATTTTTCTTGCCACTTGATGTTCCTTTTTGGAATGTGTTGTACCAACAATTTGTTAACTCATGTCCCTTTTTACCATAAATAGGACATTTTTGTTGTGCCTTTTGGCCTTGTTGTGTGTTACCTTGATTTGAAGGTTGTTTAGGAGACTTGGCATGTTTCTTTCCTTTCTGATTAGAAGCAAGTTTTTTCTTCATTTATAGTACTTGTGTGAATAACTTTTTGTTGTAGCATATTCACCAGTTCAAAAGTTATTGTTTGACCAATCATGTTTAACATGCTCACAAAAAACCTATATGAAGGAGGAAGGGATCTCAACACAATGGGTACAAGTGAGTCGTCACTAACTTCTTCGAAATCTTGAAGCGATGCTCACAATGTTGCAACACGTCTTAGAAAAGATTCTACTTTTTTAGTTGGTTGCATTTTTAAATTGAAGAGCTGACTTTGGAGATGGAGTAACGTGTTTCTATTTTTGGACTCATACAATTTTCAATTTGTCCCAAGTCTATTTTGTTGTCATGGCTTCACGAGTATGAGGTTAAACCTCATCTAAAACACCAAACATAATTATTAACTTTGCTTTCCGATTTGTGTGATCAAATGTGCATTGTTATGCAACACATTTTTCAAATTGTGTTAGTGTACCAGAAACCATGGGCCAAATATCTCCAAATTTGAGTTGTGCGCAAATTTTACTTTTCCATGCATCATATTATCAATATGAAGAAGCTGAGAGTTGGGAAAAAGCAATTTAGGTGTTGTATTTGCAGCCATTTTGAAAACTAAAAATGAGAGAAGAATATAAACTTTCAACACTCCCTCGTTGAAGCAGTATACAACCCTCCCCCCACCCTACCCAAAATAAATGACATGTTATTGATTTTTGGGCTCGCTTTTTGTTCGTTTTACATTATTTTGGCACAATCGGCCAATTTACAAAAAATATTTTTGGCAGTAATGGTCTATATTGCAAACTTTCCACTTTGTGGAAAAATAGCTCATTTTTCGCCTTTGATAAGGTGAAAATTTTGCAATTTTTTTTGAATTTGGGCTATATAGCCTATTTTCGCTTTACAATGCAATAATGTGATTTTAGGAAAATAAAACAAAAATCAGATATCGTAAAAACAAGTTGCAATTTTTTTGGTTTTAACTCCTTTTAGGAGTTTCTATGCTAATTTAGTGGAGGGACACTAAAGATTTTAGAGAATGTTTAAAATTAGCAGTGCCTCTAATTGTATAGTGTCTCAACTAAAAAATTTAAAATCCTTCGAATGGCTTGAATAGGAAATGCAAATGTTTTGTATTCACATAAGAAATGCACATAATAAATAGGGAGTCAGGGCCACCTAGGACCATCTTACTTTGGTTAGTTGGAATTGTAGAGGTTATCCTTGGAGGAGGGATTCGGGGTTTGGGCCCATAACAGAGGGTAGAAACATCATTGTACTTGTAGAGACACATGAACTTGAAGGCTCTAGAGTACCAGACTTTATAGGATATGAGAAGTTATCAATTTGGAATGAGTTAGTAGAGAATGGCAAAGGACATTGCAGAGTGACAATGTTAGTAAGGGAAGCATGGAAAGGCATCATTAAGGAAGAAAAGAAGGATCCGAATAATCAATACATATGGTTGAAATTGACCGACAAGGAAACCACTCTTTTTCTCGCAGCTTGTTACTTTGCTCCATATGGATCTAAAACCTACAAGAAGAGGAACATGGATAGAGAGGACCCTTTCAGAGCTTTGAAAAGGGACATAGCTGAGTTTTGCAACAAAGGAGAGGTCATTCTATTATGTGACTTTAATGTTAGGACATCTAATAACCAATGTCTTTCTTTTGGGAAAGAAGAGGAATGGAATAACAATCCTCTATGGCTAGAAGAAGGCGAACAACAGAAATGGGAACGGGTCTCACAAGACATTAAAGGTGGTGTTTCTCATTTTGGGGTTGAATTATTAGGTCTATGCAACTTACATGATTTGATCATATGTAATGGTATAAAGACATGGCCAAATTCAAGAAACATCACATGTTAAACCTACAACGGTCAAAGTGTTGTAGACTATGCCATATGCTCGCAAAACATTATGTCTTGGATATTGGAGGTTGAGGTAGGAAGTTGTCCTATAGAAATGAAATCGGATCATAACCCAATTCATGTGAAGATTAGTATGCAAAACAAGGACCAACAAAAGGAGAGCCTTCATCTGAACAAAAAAACAACGTATCAAAGCAAAATCCTTGTGAATCAGGAGAACCAAGTCATCTTTAAATGTATGATTGCAAAACAGCTACATGAAATGCAGGATATTGACAACTCCAATAAGGGAAAATACATGCTCAATAGTGAGAAGTTAATGACTATAATACACAATGCGCTAAGGGAGTGCAAGTAGGCTAGAGCCAGGAGAAGTGTTAAAAAATAATTTTCCAGCAAACTCATGGTTTGATGAAGAATGCAAAGCTGCGAAAAGAAGGTTAAATGCTTCCGGAAAAGAGAAAACATATACAAAGTTATATAGAAAGTTAGTGAGAAACAAAAAGGAAGAGTACATGAGAGGTAGGAGGGAGGAGCTGATTTCCATGGGGAAGAATAATCTAAGAGGTTTTTGGAGAGAGCTTCAACAGACTAGAACTACAGTAGAGAATAATATCACAGACACTCAAGTGGCTAGAATATGCAAAAATGTTGTATGAAAGAAGTAATGACTTGTTGCCTCTTCCTTATGTTATTGAAAATAGGGACAAACTCTTCTCCACGAAAGACATCAAGGAAGGGATCAAAAGATTAGCAGGGGGCAAGGCTCGGGACATAGATGGTCTGCAAGCGGAATTCTTAAATTGGGGTGCAGAAGATCTTGCTCCACACATTAAAAATATCTTTAATAGAGTTATCCAGTTCAGTTTTCCAAAAAACTGGACAACTAGCATTGTCATTCCTCTCCACAAAAGCGGCGATGTCAAAAACCTAACAAACTACCACACTATTATGATTAATCTGCTTTTTGGAAAGCTCTTTGGCAGCATGGTGGAGTGTAGAATTAGTCTTTGGGCTGAAAAGGAAGGTAAGAGAGCAAAAGGCCAGGCGGGGTTTAGACCAAAACACTCTACTATTGATCACTGTGTCACTCTTAGGCATTTGATTGAAAAGGTTTGGGAAAGGCAAGGTGAAGAGGTCTATTGTTGTTTCGTGGATTTCAAAAAGGCCTTTGGCATGGTTCCGAGAAACAAATTGTGGGACATGATGGAAGAGTTGGGTATTCCGGATAAATATAGGGCAGTGGTTCACAGACTATATGAGCAGGTACGAGCTAAAATCAGAACTAAGGACGGTCTATCCGAGTGTTTTGGGAGTGATATTGGGGTCAAACAAGGTTGTCCGTTTTCCCCCACCTTGTTTGGGTTATATATAGACAAGCTAGAGGAATGGATTGACAAAAAGGGTGGACGTGGGATTCATTTATTTTCTTATGTGGTAAAATTACTGCTCTATGTGGATGACCTTATCCTAATGGCTAAAACAACGCAGGGTTTATAGGAGCACTTGAGAGCTTTAGAACTATTTTGCCAAGAGGTGGGAATGCAAGTGAACATTGGTAAAACCAAAATCATGATCTTTACCTTAAAAAGGAAAAAGAGACAAGTAAGCTTTGAGTTTGAAGGGGACTCCTTGCAAGTTGTAAATGAATACAAATATTTGGGACTGGACTTTCACAATAATCTCAGTTGGGAAACTTGTAGAGCTAAGAGGATTCAGGGGGGGTGGAAAGCTCTATACATGCTCCAAAACAGATGCTGAACAACAAAGTTATGGGATTGGAAGACCAGATTGAACCTTTTTGGGTTACTGGTAATCCTAGTGGTGTTATACCGGTGTGAGATTTGGGGCAGCAGTATGTCTGTGGGGAAATGGAAATAGATAGATAAAATTCAAAAACATCTAATTACAAGCAATTTCAAAATAAAAACCATGGTTCCATACGAAGTCATTCTAGCTGAAGCCGGAGCCTTTCCGGTGGAAGCGACGGCGATGATTAGGCTATTAGGATACTTCAAGAAAGTGGAAAACATGGATGATTCCCGGTGGCCTAAAATAGCAATAGAGGAAAAGTTAAATAGGAGGAAGAAAACTTGGATGAAGCAAAATGGCATGTGGATGAGCAAATGGGGCATTAGCATACATGAGTCTCCTAGCACTAACAAAGAAATAAAAAATTATGTGAGAGAGAAATTTATAAATATTATGTGGAACAAGCAGCTTGGATGAAAAAGAGGATACTATGTCAAGAATTTTAATCCCACATGTGATCATGGGTAAAAACACTATATTGGAGTGACGATAAAGCATAAAGCTAAAATGTTAATTGCACAGCTAAAAACTAGTTCACATCATCTTAGGTGTGAAACAAGGAGATGGAAAATGCCCAAAGAGGAGTGGTCAGAAAGGGTCTGTCAATTTTGCATGTCGGGCTCGACTGAATCGAAATGGCATTTCGTCATGGAATGTGTAGCTTACGAGGATATACAGAGCAATTATGTGGATATTTTAACAGTGGATGATCTTACAACTTTGTTTGAAGAGGAAAGGGTGGCAAAAACAACATATTTCTTGATCAAAATCCATAGTAGAAGAATCAAGATTAGCAAAGAACTGGAAGAAAGGCAAAAGTAGCGGTTATTTTGGACATTTTTTTGGTATTTGGCTGCCTAGTTTGTGTTTGCACAGTGGGTCCCATAAACTGTTCGATCTCGTGGACATCATTAAAAACTTTCATTTCATTCATAGTGGCATAAATAGCCAATGCAACGTAAATTGTTTGTGCAAGCCAAGACCTCCCCTTCACATAGGCGAATACACTAGCCAATGGGCTAGTGAAACAACTAGCCATTCAATTGAACTAGTTTGTATTTAATCTTTAATAACTTTAAAAGTTTATTTTAAAAAATAAACGAAATCCTATTTTCATTTTAGGGTTACCACGTCTTGAATCATTTTCACCACCATTCTAATGGAAGGGAGCTCGCCGCCCAGCCATGTAATATTCTTCGACTTGCCAAGGATCGTGAAGAAAAAGAACTTACCTCACCCAATTTGATTCAATGGAGTCTTGTATAGTGGTTGGAGATCCGATAAGCTCGTGAGTGGATCGTCCAGAGATGAATTAACTCTCCCTGCCAATCTTCATCAACTATGTTACAGAGATCATAAAAAATGCGAGTGCAGAGATCAATGGGAGTGTGCTCAGTCAAAATCCCCATGAGGGGAAGAACTCGGGTTTGATAAGATCGATGGGAACTCGTGGATCCAAAGTAACTCGCCTCTGCAATCAAACTGAGGTAGGAAGCTCAAAGAGCTCGGTTTCCTACGAAATTTAGGTCACACCTGTATTCCTTCAGCAGTTAAACACAAATTTTAATACCAGATGCATGAATTTTTCTCAAATGTCGACTATGTGCTCCAAATTTTGCGAAAGGAGGCCTATGAGGAGATCTAGAGGCCCTAGAACTACGTGGTGCAACTAAAGGCCTATTATGAGAATTAGAATTATGTGAATCCGTATGTGCAACCAAAGACCTATTATGAGACCTAAGAATACTAGTGCCATGTGAAAATAGACATGTTCGTAGATGCACTAGAAACTATAAAAGGACGAAGTATGCTATGAGAGAAATCCTAAAAAGGAATACCTCCGATAGGGACAACTTGTAAATGACTTATAAACTTGACAAGCTGATAAAAAATGGATGGAATAACCCTAAGAGCATGTAGCCAAGGTAAACCTAGATGTAATATGTCGGTAGGAATAGACTTGTCAACTAAAAAAGAGATTTGTGTAGTGATAGAGCCAATTGCGATTAGTATGGTAATGTGTTGAAAATGTGGATCAAAATCAAGTGCAAGACCCTCAAAAGGAATTCCAAGAGATTGAAGCAATGGCCATGCACAATTTCATTCTATTTTCTATGTGGGGTAACCAAGACACCCTAAATAGGAATATGATGAATGGAGACTAGAATAGATAATGTGTGAGAAATAAGTGATTCATCTATATCAGCATTATCAAAAGAAATGACTAGTGTAGAATATGATGTGCGAGTAATAGTGTTGATCATAACATCAAGTGGATGATCATAAGAGGGTGGTGGTGGCACCACACGATGAGTGTTATGAACTTTTGAAGTAGATGTGTCATTAGTATGCTTAGGAAGTGAATCATTGAAGATTTTCAACTTAGAATTGTTATTGGTAGGCTTACAAGATTTTGTGGGCTCATCCAATTTAATTGCTATAGAGTCAATAAGATCCTGAATGGTGTGTCGTGACTTAGACATCTATCCATAGAGTGGCTAATACATCGATGATAATCAAAAGAAGAATTTGCATCAAAGCTCTTACTTCGAGGCTTGCTAGTATCAATATCAAATGGTCCAAGGAGAGACACAGTATTACATTCAAGTAATTATTTTAGGAACATGTAAGGAGGACAAGCTAACCGTGTACATTGGTGTCTTGTAGGTTGTAATTGTAGCTTAGTAGTTTGAGCAACAAAGTCGACAATTTATTAAGAAATAACCTTACAGTCATTAGATTTGCCTTTGAAATTAGATTTGGTTTGAAACTTGACATTGGATAGATTAGAGGAGCTAACAACATACTTAAGTATGTTTAGGTGTAATAGCTTAGCTTCACGCTCTTTCGATGTATGACATAGATGGTCAAAATATTGAAACTTTTCAAACATGATCGATTATTGTAATGGAGGAAGAAAATTTTGAACAAAAAGGTCTTGTGACTCATTATCAGCTAATTTGTTGTACATATTAGTAAGCATTATTCTATAATGCAAGACATAATCATTGATGTGCTCATTAGATCGTTGTTTGAGTTTGGAAATTTGTGCATAGTATATCTTATCCCTAATGTTGATTGAAAATTATGCCCAAAATTAATTTTCCAATGTAGTAAAAGAATGCACCGAATGGAGATCATAAAACCATCGCAATGCAAAGTCCTTAAGGCTCCTAGCGAATATATTAGTAAGAAAGATATCATTAGATGCATTGTCAAAGCAAGCAACATGGAATGATCTAAGATGCTTTAGGGAATCACCCTTACCATCATAGATAGGAAGTTTAGGTGCAACAAAACCAATAGGCAAAGGATATGAAAAAACTTTAAGTGCAAGTGGATTATGCAATAATTTAGAAGAGTCCATAACATTAGAATTATGAGAGACACCTTGTTGCAATTGTAAAATTTGAGCTTGTAAAGAATGAACAAGGGATTCATGAGCCTATGTTCTAGATGAAGATGCGTGTGACCCATTATGATGATAGATGGGATATGTAGTAGCAATGGTGGAAACATGAATACAATAGACAAATTTCATATAGGAATGTGAAGTGCCCATAAGGAGGTAGGCACAACAGATGTGGGTATAGTAGATGTTTTTGCAGAGGCGTGCTTGAGTTGATATTGTGTATCATATAGAAGAATATCAAAGTGGTTAGGATTTTCTTGTAAGAATTTTGTAAATATTGTTCTTAATCCTCAGGAAGGTCTTGTGTATGATTGTCAGAGTTAGTAGTAGAGCCATCACCTTATGCATGATCTAGATTAATAGTAAAAATAACATTAACAAATAGATTATCATAGACTTGAGCACAAGGGTGAGAAAGAATGGGACATGAATTAGAAGAGGTGGATGAGCTATATAGATATTGATAATGATCCCAAAGACTTGACATGATGAAGCAAAAGACAAAAACACAAAAAATAGAGAAACCCTACAATAATTAAGCACAATGTTGATGCAAACAAATCATACCTCAATGTTAGATGAAACCCCAAGGCCACTAGGGTTAGGGCTATAATGTTCAATTAGAAAATGTCAGGTTCACCAAATGATTTCCCTTTTTGTGAATATATTTTATTCCCTTTTAAGTTTTTAGTGTGTTTCTAATTACCGTACATAAAAATGATGAAATAATGCAACAAGTGGATATTATGATTTAATTAACTTCCAACATTAATTGCACAAATCATAATAACACTTTTCAAAGTGAATATTGATCTCGCAACTATAAAAACACAAGGGAGAATTACACTTAGTCTATTCTATGTGTATATGGAAGATTTTGGGTGATACGAATACAAAAAGAGGCTGATCTGAGAATGAAAATGCTTCTTTATAAAAACTGGCACATGAGAATGAACTTGGCCAAAACCGTACAACTAGGTCAAGACCGTCTATATGGTCCTGAACCTTCTTTATGGTCTGGGACCTACTTGGAATTTAGGTGTGCAAATTCCTAAGTTTTTCATGTTATTAGGATTGAGTTTTGATGTATGTTGGTCTCCTTTGATCAACTTCAAAATGGCTTTGTAAACTTTGCTCAAACCCTAGATACCTTACAAAGCAAGGAGTTCCTACAAAAGAAAGTTAGGTGTGTTGTGGGCACCCTTATGCATTGCCGATGTCACTAATACTCCAAAGAGGAATTAAACCACAAGTTGTTCTCCTAGCATGTGATATCTACTATAGTGTAATTAAAAATTTACAACAGTGCTTTGCTAATGCTTCAACTTGAGTTTCACACTTACTCAAATGCTTCGGAAGGGTCACTTTGCTTGCTTATAAAAAGAAGGTGGAGACTCCTAGACCTGGAAGAAGATTTCAGACATGTAGAGGGTGCCACCCTAATGGATGTGCATGGGTTATTTTGTAGTTTAGGGAGCTTGGAGTGCCTTTTGTGTTTTCTTTTACATGAGTTCTTAAAGTTTTAGGTTACCAAATGATGTATGATTTACTTGCTTATATATGCTTCCAAAGGTTGTTATGTTACAAAAGGACGACTAGTGGGATGTATTTTTTAATAAGAATGTGATAGAATTGGAATAAATATCCCAAATTATGTCGGTCCAAAACCATACAGTAGTGTTGACTTGTAGAACTGTACAAACTGATTAAAAATGACATTTTTGAATAGGAGGGAAAAACATGTTTTGACTTTATGAGTCAAAGGATTAATGTTTATAGATGTGCTTTATGTTGTTAAAATTCAAAACTAACAAAAAAGAGGTGTGTAAAGATAAACAAGTAATCGAATAGCTATCGGGGTGAGCTAAGCAAGAGTGAGGAGAGTGCATTTGTACATGGGTAAGTGCAGGGAGTTAGGGGGCAAAAAGTGTGAAAAAATGTAAAAGGGAATTAGGGGAGGTAGGCTATGGTTTGGTAATTACCAAACCAAAACACACATGCATTATGACACATATGAGTTTCTTATACTTTAAATAAAAATATCTTCCATTATCCATATCTATTATGCCATAAACGTGTATTTTCCTCCAAACCCTGCATTGAAGTTTATCTTCAATCCATTTGCTCCAAAATATTTTTGCAGATCTCACACTCAAGATTGCATCGAGGTGGATTTAATGATTCCACGATAGAGAAGAGGTAGGGGAAATTATTTTCTCTCAATTGCAATCAATTTTGGTGATTTTTTGATATTTATAATGTAGATTTTAGTAAAATACATGTTTATATGATTCTCATATTTCCTCCACAACCAAAAAAAATTGCAAATCCTCGTAGCCCTCATAGCCGTCTTATAATTGTTGTAGATCCTTCTGGTATTCATAAGGATTTAATATCCCATATAGTGGAGAAAAAACTATAAATTGAGGAATTGATTAAACTAATGAGGGATGCCCATTCTACAAACTCACATCGTGCCTCCCTTGCAAACACATTGGATTCATTATTGGCTTAGGTTGACTCGGAAATGAGTCAAATTGATCAGTGGATAACCTATATAGAATCTTGTAGGGAATATTATGCTAATAATATACCACTTGTAGGAGTAAATTTTTTTTTACAAAAGACCTCATTTGTTCCCTATTCACCGACCCTAGAACCAATTTGCTAGTTCTTTTGTCATGCAAACACTTTCCAATCCACTGGTGCAACATAATTTGATAAAAGATAAATTGTGGGGAAAATTATTCTCTCAATTGTAATCAAATTTGGTGATTGTTTGATATTTTTAATGTAGATTTTAGTAAAATACATGTTTGTATGATTCTCACCGTTCCTCCACACATTAAAAAAACCCTACAAATCCTCGTAGCCCTCCTATATTTGTTGTAGATCCTCGAATATATAGTGGAGAACAAACTATAAATTAAGGAATTGATTAAGTTAATTAGGGATGCCTATTCTACAAACTCCCATGGTGCCTCCCTTGTAAACACATTTTTTGTCATTATGGCTCAGGTTGACTCGGAAATGAGTCAAAATGATCGGTGGATAACCTATATAGAGTTTTGTAGGGAATATTATGCTAATAACTTATCACCTGTAGAAGTAAAATTTTTTTTTATAAAAGACTTCATTTGTTCTCTATTCACTGACCCTAGAACCAATTTGTTATTTCTTTTATCATACAAACACTTTCCAATCCACTGGTGCAACAACAATTTGATAAAAGATATTTTTTGGGACCGATGGTGGATGGTATTTGATATACCACCTTGCAATAACAATGATGTTTTCTTATATTTTTTTAGGAAACTCTATTGTGAGTTTATCCTGAACAAGATCGCCAACTATTTTGACTATTTCCAATTTCAGAGCCGAGGAAAAGGATTTGCATAAGATAGACTAGGAGCACATCGTGCTCCTATTCAACATGTTAGAGTCCCCATCCAAAATCCCCCTCATCCTGAGATGGTCCTTCCATTAGTGAAGGATATAATTGAGATTTACATACTGCATGCACTTTAGGCGCTCATTGATACCCTTGCTCAACATACGATAGAGGCTTCTGAAACCGATGTTGGTGGAGGTGGAAAGAGGAGTCCTCTAGGTAGTACTAACACGAGGCCACATATTTGCACATATTTTGGTGGCATATGTATTACACCCAATGAGGATGACAATTTCGTGCAGGATGGTGTTGGTGGAGTTTTTGGTGGTACACATGATGTGGCTATGTAAGATGTTTTTTGAGTGATAAATCTAGATTATAGACATCGATGAAACCTTCACATGTATTTTTATTTTTATTACATGTTATAAAAATATAAGTACAATTTACATATATATGTTAAAATTTCAAAATATTTGTATTTGAACCATGTGGTCATTTATTAATTTACACAAACACACACATATGCATTAACATTACAACACACGAGAGGGAAGTCATCATACCAACCACATGTTTCCGGAACCATGTCAATGTTTACATTCACAGAGGTAATTTAGAATGTTATTTGTAAATTCACTTATGTAAATATTAATTTAATGTTATATAAAGTTAAAATATTTTTATATACATGGTCTTGTATATATATGCTCAACTAACTTGACGTGATATATTATTTATAAAGTTAATGACCACACAAGACACTCCACCATCTCTGGGAGGAGTAGACAAAGATGTTGCTGCTGCGATTTCATCTTTGCAGTAACTCACCAAGGTATAAATTATGAATTTCATTCTAGAGTGTGATTCATACTATGGAATTGTTGTAATAATTTTGCTCATTGTAGCATCATGCAGATAGTTGATATGGATGCATTGTGTATGCAAGAGTTTCCTGTGATTAGTAGCATCCATGTACATATGATTAATAGGCGTCGCATGGTAAAAATATTTTTCTTGATAAAATTAGTTTAAATGTTGTCATTATGTGCTCAGTTGGTGTTAATGTTTAGATGCATTAAAAAATTTAATTATTAATATAGTTCTATAAGCTAGTTTTGATCTTATATATATATATATATATATATATATATATATATATATATATATATATATATATATATATAGAGTTCAACCCTTTTGTTTTCTATTCGAGGGCACAAAATCCTCGAGCTCATCATTTTGACACCCTGGTTCGTGATTCAGTAGCTCATGTTGACCCTACTGAGTGCAAGATGCAGATTGAACATGGTCGAGAGATTACGGTAAGTGTGTGTACATACAAATAGTTTCATTACCATGGTCTTATACATGTTGAAAACTTATGTACATAAATTTTTGACCAAAAAAATATATGCATGTAGGTTTAACTACAATCAATATTTGAGCATAAGAGGACTTGTAGTTGAACCATGGAGGATCCCAAGTCATCTCATGTAGCTCCATCTACATCTAAGGGATATCCTTCTTTGAGTAAGGAAAAAAGAGGGATACATTTTACACACACACACACACACACACACACACACACACACACACACACACACACACACACACACACACAGAGACAGACACACACACACACATGTGTGTGTGTGTGTGTGTATATATATATGTATGTATGTATGTATGTATGTATGTACATGTGTATATACATATGTATATATATGTATATACATATACATATACATATATATGTGTGTGTGTGTGTGTGTGTGGTGTGTGTGTGTGTGTGTGTGTGTGTGTGTGTGTGTGTATGTACATACATACATATATGTATGTATGTACATACACACACACACACACACACACACACACACACACACACACACACACACACACACACACACACACATATGTATGTACATATACACACACACACACACACACACACATATGTATGTACATATATACACACACACACACACACACACACACACACACACACACACACACACACACACACACACACACACACACACACACACACACACACACACACATATACATACATACATACATACATACATATATATATTATATAATGTTGTGGTTACCTAGGGAGAGGGCTCTAGCCCTTTGTGGAATCACCAGCCCACACCGGTCGTGGAACCATCTAAGGATGGAAGTTTAAGCTCTCGGCTAGCCCACGAATTAAACCACTTTATCGTGGTACCCTATCACCAGGGTATCCAAACTGTTGGTAGTATGCCACCTTAACATGGAGCCGAGATTTGAACCTTAGCCCTCCCAATTACTAGGAGACCCAAGAACCATTAAACCACTACCAGCTGTGTGTGTGTGTGTGTGTGTGTGTGTGTGTGTGTTATGCCATTTTTTTGTATGTCTACATACATGGCAATGCATGTGTGTCTAGCATAGTATGTATGCCTATATGGCATTGAATCAAGGAATTATATGACCCATTCACATATTTGTATTTATTTCCTTAATATTTGGAACTTGATATGTTTTATGGTCCTATATTTTTGAGATTATAAATATTATATCCAGAGTAATTTGATGTGCATGTGACAATATACGCCATTCTGGATATTTTACATTTATTGGTGTTGTATACTAGCATTTTCATTTTCTTTTGACATTCGTGTGTTAATAACACATACATAATATGTATGAGCTTTGGAAATCAAGTCATATTGGTTAAAGTAATATCTCTATATAGCATATAGAGATTTATCTACTCAAGTAATTCTTCATTTAACATCAATGTGTACATGTATATTCTTGTTCATATGTGTGCCAAAAGCTTATCTCTCATAATATGGAGGTGCAAAATATATGTTTAGCTATCCATTTCTAAAGGAGGTTCAAAGTTTTAATAAATAAGATATTATTGAATTTTTATTTTTTTTGTGGTTTCATAATATAATAATGGCTAGCAATTCATATTCATTATTTAAGTGATTCATCTCTTTGAATAAAAAAATATAAAGAACATTCTTACCAAAATTATAAATTTGTCACCAAGATAATAATTTCAAGTTATTAATCTTATAAAAGATGATATTATTCATGTTAATTATTCTATCTCACCATCTCTCCAATTCACCATTTTTTGGATAGTATAAAGTTTTACATTTGTTCTAGTGTTCTTTCCTTGAGCCAATATCATATTTCTACTTCTAGTCTTACTATGCTTAGATGACTCATGTACAAGGTCCTGGTTTACTAGATTGTCAATATTCTTTCAAAATCTTGTCATTCATATGCTATCACCATTTACTCCACCATACTCATGAATGAAGGGAGAAGGAGAGATAGAGAGATAGAGAGAGAGATTAAACCCCTTTTTCTTTATTTGAAGGTGTTTTATTGTATGTGTACGAAACATTGATCAACAGGTCTTCACTTCCAACATATAGCTTTATCTTGAAAAATTCCAAACATCAACAAATAAAATTTACATCAAACCATTAATGATTCTCATAGAGCCTTCCCCGTGAGATATAACAATAACAATAAAATTAATAATACTATTGAAATATAAATAAGTAATAAAAAACCTTTTTTTAAAATGGAGACTAAAAACATTGTATCTTTGATAAAAAGACAAAAAATTCAAAATAATTTAATGAAATTAGTTTAAAATGAAATAAGTTTAATATTATCAAGTAGTGTTATTTTGCATATATACCATTTGATTTGCTAAATATTTTATGTTGAAAATATGAACAATATTTTTTAATTTTTCTTACAATAATACTTGGTGATCATTAGAATAACAACTGTGAAGGCTGTAACCTTCATTTTTTCCATTGTATTATCCCACTAAATCAAACTTAGATTCAACTTTGAAAGGGTATCATTGAAAACACCTTTGGCGTTGGACAACACATCTTCCAAGGAGGGAATCTTTTTCCCATGGCCATCAGGTGCATATCCAACCTAAGGTGTATGAGAAGAGGAAGATGAAGAGTTAGAAAACCCTTGGTCTTGTGAAGCCAAAGGCTATCGATAATTTAGATAGGTTGCAAACGATCTAGAAATATCTAACATTTGTGAATGTAGGGCATGACAATGTTTATATTTCTAGTATGTATTTTTTCGTGTGATGCATTTTTTAGGTGCGAGACAAGTTTTTAGCCAATTAGGAGGGACCCTTTCTCACACTTTATAGTCTATTGGTTAATTAAATTAAACTATGTTTATGAAAATGATATCAAAATGGGATCAGGATATTTAATGATGACGATGATTTTTTAATATCCTTTAAATTAATTATTTTGTGTGGAGATAAGTTAATTATTTTGGTATTAGTTTATCTATGTGTCGATTAATCATTGGTTTATGTTAGCTTTAGTGGCCATGTTTTTCTAGTGTCATTCAACCTTTCACTTATTGATAGAGGGAAGTTAATTTTTACGGTTAAGTAACCAAGTCATAGAAGTGACACATGCATGTTCACAAGGTTTAATTGTAAGATATGTGAGCTTCAAAGATAACAGTGTAAAAATATATAAAGAATATTACTTGTTTATGAAAATAATGAGCTACACAAAAAAATACACATAGTGCATAAGAAACGAGCTAATAAGCAGATAATCTCTTATTGCATAACCAACATAAGGATGAAGGGATGTTTCAAAAAGTTGAAGTGTACAAGATTATTCAACAACAACAAAGAAACCTTACATGATCCATGAAAAGAATATAAGGAAATTTTTCATGGCAATTAGTTGGATGAGGTTTCCATGTGAATTTTATTTATACCCATTTATTCTTAATTGTTATATAACTAAAGTTAGGGGAGAAAATTTAAATGTAAATACAATCAATTGAAGGTATTTGAGAAATAATTTGTAAATTCCATGGGTTCATGGATGTTTCATGTAGATTACACATATATAGTGCATAATTATTGTAATTTGTCATGTTATTTTTTATGTTGTAAATATGTAAAGTGTAAAATTATTTGAGGAGAATAATAAAAGATGCATGTTTTTTGTAGCTCGGGTTGATATTTATGCAAATTAAGCACATACTATGTTTTTTTCTAATGGTAATAATGGGTTTTGAGAGAGACCCCACCCTCATATAAACCAAACCAAAAATATAAAATAATGTAAGTTCTCAAATGGGCAAGAAGAAACAAGGCTTGAGAAGCAAGCCAAAAATAAAAGTAGTAGGTGATCAAAGTCCTACAAACAGCCTTATAACCAATTAATAACATATAAATCAATAAAACAAGTTTACCCTGGGAAAGTTTTACAATCTAGTAGTGTAAACAAGGAAAAAATTACTAGATAGTGAAAGATAAATGAAAAACACAAAAATACCTCTCGTGTAACTTTTTTGTGAACCTCAAGAAGTTTTGTGAAGCACTTGGGCTTGTAAAATATTAAGATGTTTGAATTATGGGTGCTTTTAATATGACTCCCCAAATGGATAAATACAATGCTATGATATTAGATACGTAAGGATGCGGAAGGTGATTTGGAAGAAGTTGGCTATAATTTGCAATATCTTCTAGGGATGAGTTTGTAAAGGAAATGACATGCTTTTATAGCTGAGGGTGAGGCCATGAAAGGTGGATCAAAGTTTGACTAAGCTTCATGTCATAATTGTAATTACATGAAATAACAAGTAGACTTGGTTTGTGGAATTACAGATTTAAAGGAGCAACAGACATTTGGTTGGAAAAAGTTACACCTGGGAAGGTGGTTGCACGTACAACTCAATTTCCCCCACCTTTCTAGGATTCTAAAAGCGGAGTCCAAGTGGAGTTGACTAGAGAATAGGATTAATTAAATAACCAATTTAATTAGTTATTAATTAGTTATTATGAGGATCAGTTGGGTCTTTCCTAATACTCTCCTTTCATCTTGGAAAAAATGGTTTCATCCTTTCAAGCACCCAATTATTAAGAGATTATGGATATTATCCTTCCCTCACATTTTGTGGAATATTTGGAAGGATTGGAATGCTAGAATCTTTTAGGATAAGAATAATTCTTTGGTCAGGATCTTCAAATGCACTCTTGAAGGCATCAAGTAAAATGTTACTAACTTCAAGCCCAAAAAAAATTCTTTTGAATGAGTATGAAGCCAAGTTATTGGCTAAGTGTAACATTCCCTTCTTCTTCAAAAACATCTCTGAACAAAGCATTGATAGATATTTCATTTCTCGGACTCCTCCTAATCCCAGATACTTTAAGTTAAACTTTGATGGAGCTTCTAAGGGTAACACTGGGAAGTCCAGGGGAGGTGGGTGTATTCATGGGGAAAATGGTTTATTTATAACTTCATATGTTGGTTATATGGGGAATACTAAAAACTATTACTCAGAAGCTTTGGCAGCCCTCCGGGGGACCAAGCTAGCTAAATATCTCAATATCATTAACATTATCATTTAGGGTGACTCTATGAATATTATCAATTGTTTGTAAGGTTCCACTAATGCCAGTTGGTCTATTAATCATATTATTGATGAGACATGTCACCTTACTAATACATTTTTTATATGCTCCTTTATTCATACATACAGTGTAATGAAATTACTAGTATAGTTCAGATTATGAGCAGCAATATAACACCAAATAACATAATATTTCAGAATAATGATCTCAATATGCAATTGTAATAGCTTCGCCACTTCGAGGGGGCAACCTCCAAACCATAGAATAAGACTCAAATGTTCAAATGATGATGAACTAATACCTACAATCCCCTATATATACTATTCATATGTTATGGTCATCACCAAGGCCATCCTACTATGCATGAGAAAGTATAAATGATATAATAAAATGATATGGTAAGCCACAAGTCGGCTACTCATATGCTAATACAAGTAATAGGTTAAGGGTGTAGCATGCCCTTCCTCTTCAAACCAATGTTGTCCTCAACATTGAATAATCCTAGATGTTGCTTCAAAAAACCTTCAACCTCCTAGGTTGTATATTCTATGCTTAGATTCTTCCACTTGATTAGATATTCCTTAATGTCTCTAGTTCTCATCCTCTTAGTACTTGTTTGCAGAATCTTCTCTCGCTCTAAAATGATTCTTCCTTCCTCATCAAGTTCTGGTAACTCTATCTGGGCTTCAAATTTTTTTCCAATAACCTTCTTCAAGCATGAAACCTGGAATCTGGGGGTATGTGTGAAGATGGAGGCAACTCTAGTTTATAAGCAACACTGCCAATTTTATTTAGTGATAAGGGTAGTATTTAGGAGCAAGTTTGTTGTCCTTTTTCTGTTCTTTAGAGACATCTGATTTGCAAGGCTGGAGACGTACAAAAAACCAATCACCAATTTACAAATGTATTTCACTATGATGTTGATCTGCTTGTTGTTTCATCTTGTTTTGTGCTAATGCTAAATTCTCCTTCAAACTAGCCAAAACCTATTGTTGATGTTGAATGTGTTCCTCAACATCTCTGACCTTAGTTTGCACCCTCAAGGAGGAAGTGATAGAAGGTGGATGGTAACCATATAATGCTAAAAATGGGGTCATTTGAGAAGAGGTATGAAAAGATGTGTTATACCACCATTTTGCAAGTGGTAGCCATTTAATCCACCTTTCCTGCTTATCTGATACAAAACAACGTAGATACCCCTCTAAGCATTTGTTGACCACTTCCATTTTCCCATCAGTTTGAGGATGATAAGATGAACTGTGAGCTAGTTGAGTACCCAAACATGAAAATAATTCTGTCCAAAAATTACTTGTGAAAATAGGATCATGATCACTTACAATTATCTTTGGGGTTCCATGTAGCCTTTGAACTGTCTCCAAAAAAATAGTTGCGACTGTACTAGCTACAAATGGATGTGATAGGGCACAAAAATGGGAATATTTTTTGAGCCTATCCACAATAACAAAAATAACATTCTTATGCTCTGAACAAGGAAATATGGTGATGAAATCCATGGAGACCTCCTCCCATCTTTGCTAGGAATTGGTAAGGGTTGCAACAGACCTAGTGTCTTAATTGTTTCCCCTTTGTTCTGTTGGCACACTAAACACTCTGATACAAAATTTTATACATCCCCCTTGAGTCCTTCCCAAAATAATTCTCTTTTTATTCTATGATATGTCTTCAAAAACCTAGAGTGTCCTCCAATAGGTGAGGCATGTAGCTCTGCAAGAATCTTATGCTTCAACTCAGAATCTTTACTCAAGTATAACCTATCCTTGTACCATAGGGCATTACCTTTCCACTGAAATTGTTTAGATGTCATAGATCCTTGCTTGATATTTTGTATTAGATATTGTGTATCCTTTTCTTGATCCCATTCCAATCTTGCTTCATCCACCCAATTGGATGTCAACATGTATATTCCACATAGTAAGGCATCTACAAATGTATCCCTTCTTGACAATGCATCAGCTACTACATTTTCTTTACCCTTTTTGTATATGATTTCAAAATCATAACCCAACATTTTTGTTACCCACTTTTGTTGTTCCTCAGATGATAACCTTTGCTCCAAAAATTATTTGAGACTATCATGATCAGTTTTTACCTTGAAGTGTCTACCCATGAGATAGGGCCTCCATTGCTTGACCGCATGAAGAATAGCCATCATTTCTTTCTCATAGACCGGTTTAAGAAGATATTTTCCTTTGAATTGGTGAATCTCAAATGTAATTGGTCTTCCTTCTTGCATTAGAACTACTCCCAATCCTGATCCTGAAGTGTCACATTCAACAATGAAGGTTTTTGAGAAGTTGGGAGTAGCCAAAACTAGGGTGCTGCACAAGGCTTCCTTCAGCTGCTCAAAGGATTTAGTGGCTAAGTCTGTCCAATGGAAGGCATCCTTCTTTAGCAATGGAGTGAATGGGGTTGTTATTCTACCATATCCCCTCACAAATATTCTGTAGTACCCTGTTAGTCCTAGGAACCCACGAAGATTTTTGAGAGTTTTGGGCCTTGGCCATTCCACCATAGCTTTGATCTTCTGAGGATCAACTTTGACACCTTCATGGGATACAATGTGACCCAAGTACTCTACCTCTTATACACCAAAAGAAAATTTAGATGGATTTGCATCGAGAGTATGTTTCTCCAAAACTTCCAACACTTTATTTACATGTTGTAAGTGTTATTCCCATGTCTTACTGTAAATCAATATGTCATCAAAGAAAACTAATACAAATTTTCTTTAAAATGGCTTGAAAAATAGTGTTCATCAAGCTTTGAAAGGTTGAAGGCACATTTGTAAGACCAAAAGGCATTACCAAAAACTCATAATGGCCCTCATGAGTCCTGAAAGCTGTTTTATGAACATCTTCCTCTTTTATTCTAATTTGATGGTACCCCGAACGAAGATCTAATTTTGTGAAATAAATAGCACCATGCAATTCATCAAGTAAATCATCAATTACTGGAATAGGAAACTTATCTTTGATAGTATACTTATTGAGTTCTAAGTAATCTGGACACATCCTCCATGTTTCATACTTCTTACATACCATGACCACTGGGGAAGAATAGGCAATCTGGCTAGGCCTGATGATACCTGCCTTCAACATTTCCTATACCATTTTATCGATCTCACTTTTCTAGGAATATGGGTATCTATATGGTCTGATGTTAGGTGTTTGGCTCCCTAGAATCAACTGAATCACATGATCATGATCCCTAACTGGTGGTATTCCCTTTGGAATTGCATCAAAAATAGATGAGTGAGCATCAACAATCTTCTGAAGATCGGGTGGCATTGAAGACTTTGTATTTTGTACTTCTATGGAAAATAACTTTGCTATAAATCCATCTACTCACTTTCTAAGAACCTTTTACATCTGATGAGAGCTAATAATATTGTGGAGACTTAGCTACCATCCCATTCAATTGTATTGTCCTTCCATCTGAATGAAATCACATGAACAATTCTTGGAAATTCATCTCTATAGTACCTAAGGTTGTGAGCCATTGGACACCCAAAACAATATCTACCCCTCCCATAGAAATAGAAAACATAGGTGAGTCTAACATGTAGTCTCCCATGGAAAGCTTGATACTATGGTATTTTCCTGTGCACTTGACTGTCCCACCATCCGCAATCATAACTTGCATTTCTGGAGCTGGATAAATAAAACAATTGAGGCCAGCAACTAACTTACTATTTATGAAGTTATGAGTACTCCCCGAGTCAATCAACACTGTCACCTTCTATTTTTTGAGATAGCCAATAACCTTGAGTGTTTGAGGAGTACTAATACCTGACAATGCATGGAAAGAAATTGTAGGTTGGTGATCCTCTACTTCCTCTTCTACTGGTTCCTCAACCTCTCCTATAATTTCAGCATCCTCATCATCCTCATTACCTCCATCAATATAGAACAACTTCTTCTCAGCACATTTGTGTCCCGGTCCATATTTTCTATCACAGTTAAAACATAATCCTTTTTCTCTCTTTTCTTCCATTTTTTGAGGAGTCAGTCTAATTGGCCTAGAAAATGAAGGGGAAGAGATACTACGGTCTTTGGTGTTAATGAAAGGTGGCCTCCTACTACAAAGAACTTTTTCCTCTGCTCGACGTGCCATGATAATAGAATCATAAATCTTGAGTGGATTAAACATACGTACCTCATGCTCGATGTGGTCCTTAAGACCCCCAAGAAATAGGTCATTCAAATTCTCTTCTGGTATATTCTCCACCCTTAAGGATAGGTTTTGGAATTGATGCACATAATCTTTGACTGATCTTATCTTCCGTAACTTTGCTAATTGACTAAAGTAGTTCTCTGAAACACTGGAAATATAGTGCAATTGCAACTCCTCGGTAAAAATTATCCAAGTGACACTGAGACCATTCTTCTTCCTCTGAGCACATAACCATCGATACCAAACGAATTGGTCTGGTTCAAGATACAGTGATGCCAATGTCACCTTTTGTCATGATGGTTTTGATGTAGCTCAAAGAAGTTATCCATTTGATTTATCCAATTCAGGGGACCTTTATCATCAAATTTGCACATATCCACTTTCGGCATCATGTTTCGTGGTTGCGAATAAGTTGGATTCTGATTGGGCTGGAAAAGTGATCCAACATGGTTATTTTGTCCATGATTTTGAACTAAATATCCTCCTTGGTTGATATGGGATGGATTTGGGCCATACTATTTACCCTTTACATGTTGCATGATATCATCCAACCGATGATTGATTTGGGCTATGTCTCCTTTAGAGGCCATCTCAGATTGTACATTTCGCAGCTCATACTCAAGTTGGCTCACCTTATGATCAACTGAAGTAAACCCTAGTGTTGAGGAATTTGTATTTACCCCTTCTGAATCCATCTCTTTAATCACTATCTCATCTTTATCTGGGGTTTTACCCAGAGTAACCGGATTCTTTTTTGCTCTTGTGGAAGGCCCCGCCATGATATCAAACCTTAGGGTTTAGGGTTTTGATACAAATTTAGCCGAACAAGAAAAAACACAGAGAAGATACTAATACTATTTTTTTGAGAGATTTCTAAAAATGTAAATAACTTGAAAATTCCACAAATTTGCACCCTAGGGAGCGATTTTATGAAAAACCCTAAATTTGTAATAACTTGTACAAAATAAATCAAAAAAGTCTAAAATTTTCAGGATAACCTTACTTGAACTGATTTTCAACTCTGGTAAAAGCATATCTCCTACCAATTCACTCTGGTTCGTAAAATATATTGGAAACAAAAAATTAGGGTTTTTGCCCTAATTTTGGCCCAGATCGTAGCTTTGATACCACTTGTAATGAAATTACTAGTATAATTCAGATTATGAGCAAACAATATAACACCAAATAACACAAAATTTCAGAATAATGATCTCAATATGCAATTAGTAATAGCTTCGCCACTTTGAGGGGGAAACATCCAAACCATATAATAAGACTCAAATGCTCAAATGATAATGAACTACTACCTACAATCCTCTATATATACTATTCATATGTTATGGCCATCACCCAGGCCAACCTATTAAGTATGAGAAATTATAAATGATATAATAAAATGATATGGTAAGCCATAATTTGGCTACTCATATCCTAATACAAGCAACAGGTTAAGGGTGTAGCATACAGGGAAGGAAACAAGTTAGCACACTCCTTGGGTAATATAGGGGTATTAACAAGTAACTTTAATATTTGGAGACATGGTGATATTCTTCCCCTAATGTCCTTTCCATTATTAATTCATAGAAAAATCATCATTGTTTCCCACGTGACTAAGTTCTGATTGGCGGTGAGATGTGCGGGACCTTAGATTCCTTTTTACCTCAATTTTTAATTCTAAGTACTCATGTTTATCCTTCCCTTTTTGTGAATACACTCTCGAGGTTTTATTTTTTTCAAAGGGAAGAATGAGTGGGGAAATCTGTCATATGGAACTAGTGAATAATGAACATTGGAAAGAGGATGCTGAGCTCTGGGATATCCCGTGTAAGGGAGGTTTTACAAATTTTATGGAGAGAGTTCAAGGTCATGATTTCCACCTTTTAAAGGAATTTGCAAAGCACTGGAAGGACATGAAGCTCAGTTACAAAGATAGGGAATTTGTTATCACAGAGGAGTTTGTTGCAAACATCACAGGTCTACAACTTAAAGGCACCAAATTTTTCAAAAACAAGTATGACAGGGCTGAAGAAGAAACAAAAATTCTCAAATTGGGGGAGAATCTTGTTCATGTTAAGAGTGAATTTCTGAGAGATTCATTACCAAAGTTGTATGATAGGGCCAGTATTGTTTTGATGAAATATATTACCTTAGAAGGACATTTTAAGGTAACACCTTACTTTCATCTAGTGCTCCTTTATCACTTCCGTAGGTGCGTCTCTATTAGCTTTCCCTTTTACATTTTGCACTCCTTGGAGCACTCAATTAATCTAGTTTCTCAGAGAAAGAGAGATCAACCATTTCATCATTTGGTTATTCTTCTAATTTGTAAACAACTTGATTTGATCATTATCAACTCCAACCCCTCTATTCCCTCTTCTTCTTCCTTCCCACCTCATCCACCCCCCACCCCTACGTCCTTTAAGCATGTCATAGGCCTTGCTTTAGACTGAACCCTCCATGGTAAGAAAGTTTAGACTATTCGTAATGGGGTTCCTCCCAATCCTCTTTCTCCCCTGGGTGAAGGAGAGGCCGCTCTAAGCCTTGTTGCCATGGGTTCTAAGAATTCATAACCCTTAAAATCCACTGCCCTGAATTTGAAAACTGAAGTTGATCTTCATAGTGACATGCTAAATTGGCTAAAAAAGGATTGCAGAGAATTAAAAGAAAAAAGTAGAGGGTGTAAAATTACAATTGAGAATAACAAAAATGATGAAAATCTACTTGAGGACCTCAATAAGATGATGTATATCATTGAGAAAGAATAGGGAAATATTAGGAGAAAGCAACGTGACATTATTTCTATCCTTAAAAGTTATACTGATCTCCTCACTTCCATCACTCATCTTTTTGAGGAGAAAAGGGAAAAAGAAAAATCTAAGAAAGACACCATTTTCAAAGATCAATAATAGCTTGGACAACATCAAGAATAATTTTTTCAATGTCATGAAATAGTTTCACAAGGGTGCCTTCTCTTCGTGTTGTTTTTGTTGGCTCCTTATTAGTCTTTTGTTATAGTTTTACCTACATTATGATGATGTTTTGGTGGAGTTTTTCTATGGTTGAACTATAGTTTTGTTGTTCCTTCGTTGTGTTATCCTTATGATCTTATTTTTAATATTCTTATGTAATTCATTGTTATATCTTGGCTTGGGCCTTTTGTAATCTAGGTAGGATCTCAATAAAAAAACCTTGTTGGCAGAGTTATTCATATTATGAATTTGTTTTATGATGTTTACAGGATTTATACGAGCATTATAATATATCATGGAAGTCATAAACATATTAAAATGATAATAATGAAGAATATATAATATTTTACATCAGGAAAATGAATAAATACCATTATATTATGTAAATATCCACTAATTACTAGCTCAGAATGTAAATAAGAGTTAACCAATGGTTACTATGAATCATTATGAGTAAAAAGTGTGAAAAGACAAATTTTTCCATTTAAAGGCTATATAATGATATAAAATTAGGGGAGAAGAGAATATCGCGAAAATGAGTGAGAAGAGTTAATATAAACATAAAGAATAAAGAGAGAAATCAATGTAAGAAGTGAGGGATATTAATATACTTGATATAAACATATATTTCTGAATTATATGAAATTATGATCAATATATGTGTGATATTGGTGGTTTGAAGCATTTACGCATTGAGTGTTATGTTTATTCATGTTTAATAAAGGATAGCTACTTATTTTATAAGAGATAAGTACCCGTCTTTGTGATGTTATCTCTAGTTGGGAAAAAACAAACTTATAAGACCCACAATTGCGTCGGGTCTTAGGCCAACAATCCTTTTACTAATAATAAAAAATTGTGAGGAGATAATTAACCATTTAAATAAATAATTTTTTAATTATATTAGCTAAGGGGTGTTAGGAATTAATTTAATTAATTCCAAAGATATGATAAAATTAAATTAATTATTTTTAAAGGGTAGGAATAATATACATCCTAAAATAACCCTATGATTTGTTTTTGGTCAAAAGTATATAGATAACAGTACATGTAGGTGTGCCTTATCTAGCACGTAGAAACATTTGTTCGTGTTGCCCGGGCACTACCGACAAAACATTTTGGGCAGCGATAAAAAATGTACAAGTTAAATAAAACCCAAGTCGATTTACTTGCACACAATGCGCATAGGGGGATTGGTTAGGCCGCCACAGTGGGAGGGCATAGGTCCAGTGGTCGAATTGTGACTGCGCTGGGGGCATTTTTTGGTCAAAATTGGTCGACGTTGGGTAGTTGACTAGCACGTTTGTGCGTGCTAGTTATGTCTAGTTGTACATGTACCCACCTAATCCCTGAAATCTAATAAAGTGCTAGAGCATGAATAATCTAGACTTAAATTCATGAGGTTATCCTATGTGTCAATCTATATTCTACGTTGAATCCCCTTGTAGCATCCGTCATACATAATTCCATGTACTAGGTTATATATCACCTAAGTAGTATACTTTCTTCTTATATGGCAATTTCTTTTCCAAATAATTATTTATTTATTCCTAAGTTACAAGTGGTCAATTAATGTTAGCTATGTTTTAGCTTATAAAATTGCATTTATTGTTTATAAGTTATGTGTTATACACTAAAGATTATCTACATTATCATAACTGTTACTTATTAATAGCTACATTTTTTGAATAATTTATACGTTCACCCGTCCTTGCAGTCAAGGTATTCATAATTTATCACCTCCCTACCGAATAGTTTTTTATGCTTAATTGTCATGTATATCCTTGCTCTTGGTCTATCATACCCTCGTATGTGCCAAAATTGGGAGCTCTCAAACAATGTATAGAGTTCCATAAAATTATAAAGGATATAAAAAATCTATCAGATGTAGTTATAACTGACTAGGTAGACATGTATGTAAAATGTTGAAACATAGACAAGGCACGTGATTTGTTTGACAAAATTCTTCTAAAAGATATGTTCTCATTAATGATAATGATTTAAGGATATGCACAAAATAGATTTATTGAAAAGGTTTTTTTAATACTATGTAAAACCAAAATTAAATATTTGTTTGTGTCCTCTGTATGTAGCCATACAAGTTTAGCGAATGAGGGTTGTACACATTAGAATCACGTGAATGACCTTTTTTGCATCAGACCTACAATTAATAGTTGATGAAAGGTTGGAATCATCTAAATCAATATGGAACTACATTTTCTTATATTGAACAATTTCATCAAAAATTTGTATGGACTCTAGCAACAACCCATTTACAAGGTTTAAACCAAAAAAACAAAAAAACTACAATACTCCAATCCCAAAAATACCAATCCCCTCATCAGCTAATTCATTTGCAGAGATTTAAACATGGAAACCCCTTTAAAATTTATTTCTTCATGTTGGGTTGCATCCCTCTGTTGTGTTTTTGTATATGTATCCCTATTTATTTATTTTGCTCTCTAAAATATTAAATAAGATTTTATCCCCCTTTTTTCTGAAGACGCCCATCTCCCCCTAAAACGGCCATGTTGTGGAGTTTTTAACTCCCAAAATCTAAGTTCAATCTTATCTAAGTTCAATCTAGTTTTAAGTTGTTTATCCTTATCTTATGATGCACATGCATTAATACTATCTTTTCTTTTCTTTTATTTACCATGTTCCTCTTGTTTTTAATATTGGATTATGCAATTAATATAACTCACCTCCTTCTCCCTATGCATGTTGTCAGATCCACCATGCCCTTTTAATTAAATATTTTTTAATACATTAAATTATTATTCACAATTAAGATCACATTACGATCCAACTTTAATATAATAATAATAATAATAATAATCATCTTGTTAAATAAGAATTTAGCATCTTTTAACTCTTTTATATTTTGTTGAGATTAAAAGCTATATGTATATGTATATGTATATGTATATGTATATGTATATGTTTTGATATTATATTCCCAATATGCATCTTATTATTAATTTATAATAGTTTATGATTATTTCATGTGTAGTGACATCACACTACTCTCAACAAGAAACATGTGATAAAATCATGTTGGTTGGACCCCTAAAATATTGACTAAGTACAAAAAGGTGCATAGGCGCGCAATGCCTAGATTGAAGATGGGCACGTGCAAGGATAAAGCACACATGGCAGGGTTTAAGGAAGGATTTAAGGAAACCCGTGGTGCGCGCATGGACAGAACCAAGGTTTAGGACTTAGCTATATTGGGTGTTTTAGGTAGAAAACATGAAAAGCATGACCTGACATGCATGCGGAGTGGATAAGGTGCCAACCTGGTGACAGGTTGGCCCAGGAAGGAGCATGCCTGCGGTAGAAGCTTCTAGAAGCACATCATGGTAAAAAGTGGAAAGCTCAGGCCTGGAGGAGCATGCTCACATGGAGGACCACATTCAGACACTTGGCATCAGATCTGAGGCCTGCTGGAGGATGAGTTGGTAGTCCAGAAAGCCTATATATACAAGAGGCCACAGAAGTAAAGAGAGAGACCAAATAGATAGATATGAGGAGCTCTGCAGAAATACTGCAAGAACTCTGTTAGTTTGGGTAATATGTTTTAGGGAAGGATGTATTAAGGGGTATGGGATTATAAATTTTCTTTGAGAGCCTAGCCATATGAGTCCAGATATAATGTATGACTTGCGGTCTGCTTCTCTGTGATATTCTGTAATGGCTCCATGAATGTAATGAGGTTACCAGCTTACATGAATATGAACATTGATGAGTATTCTGATGCATACATCTTTCTCATAGTTCTTTTTCATTTATGTTTATGATTAAGTATGGATGCTTGTACAACTTCTTTCTATTTTAGTATAAGTTATAAATCTATGTTAAGCACTTTCTATCTGGAATGACTGCAAGGACCTAGAAGCCGTTCTGAGCTCTATGGTGCTTGTATGTTTTACTTCCTTTCAAATCTCTTAAACATGGAATCATAGATGATGTTTCCCACTAAACTCACATAAAAGAGAGACTCGGCACCCGCGCGTGCCTCGGGTGAGTGCCCATGCCCACTGGGTGATAGGCTAGTGCGCATGGGGTTCCTTTCTTTTGTGATAAGGGTAAAAATGACTACATCTTGGTTCCATTGTCGGGACCTCTTTTTGAAGTTTGTAGAGGGAAATGGCATACATCATGATCTAGGTAATGAGTAATGACAGAATGTTTAACTCTGGAAAGTGTTGAATCATGGTTCAAGAGCACAGAGGATGAATTTTCTCAGAGATTCAACACTGGACCTGAGTTTGATGCATGTAGATGGGTAGAAGAGAACCTCTACCATGATTTATATGAAACATTTTTCTGTTGTTTCCTAGTAGAACTGTATGAATGGCTCTCAGCATATGCGTCTAGATCAAGCTGGTATTCTAGATCATGCGTGTGGACCCAAGAAGAATACTAGAGGCTACAGGATGCAGATCTGACATGGACTCGTGTTGTGGATCATTGGTGGGAAGGTGTGTTGGCTAGCTACACTCTGGAGTACGCTATTTCCACATATTCTTGCCTGGAAGTTATTGAGTTTGAATTTCTGCAGAAACCCAGAGGATCATTTCTATGTGTTATCCATCTGGTAATGAAGATATTGGTTGTTACTTTGAGTTTAGAGGCATTTCCAATGGCTGGCTAAACCATTCTGAGCACTGGGTGAGGGAGCTAGGGTGGAGGAAGATGGCAGATATTACGATGGAGAAGGAAAGGGAGGAGAGACGACTCAAGTATAGTGAAGCGCGTGAAAGGGAGATTTCTAGATGATGTGAGGCTGTAAGTGTGATGGATCTATGGAGGTAGATGTTGCGGGAAGGAGTTGAGGTTCACGCAGAGGATGTGGAACCTGAGCAGTCTGTGCTACCCCATCTTGGAAAGCGCGTAAGAGAGACCCCTTTGGCTTCTGATGAGATTTCATCATGTGGAGAAAGAAGAGTTGTTGGCACATATCTAAACCCACCTAGTGACCAAACCATGGTGCTTGGTTTTCCATAATAATGAAGGAGTGTCATTGACCCAGTTGGTATCAGTGGAAGTGATAGATTTGTGCCTAGGAGGTACAATTTTTCAGTTCCCACTTCTATGGCTACACATATTCTAGTATTTGGAGGATTCTTTGGACAAGGAGCAAGTATACAAGCCTTCAGTCTCACATCTGGGAGTGGCGCGGGGTACAATAGTGGTAGTGGGGCATTATCACAGACCTTTGGCGTGCACAGTTCAGTGGAACTTGGGGACACTTGTTACATGACTACTACAGGACCTGGTGGTTCTAGTGGATTCTGGTGGGTCAGGAGGGACAAGACCTGGTGGACCTAGTGGTTCTATTGGATCTAGTGGCTCAGAAGGTGCAATACCTAGTGGACCTGGTGGATCTGGCGGTGGAGGAAACACCGGAGGAAACCAAGGCTCTGGCTTAGGAGGACAAGGGCCCCAACCACCCCCTCAAGTCTTCTTTGAGATGTCTTTACACTTTGCCATATTATAGAGGTATTGAAGATGTTGCAGAACATGTTCACAAGTGTGAGCTTCTATGGCACACAAAGGGGATCGCAACCTCGGAGTGGAAGGCTAGTCAATTTGCAACAACGTTGCAGGGGTGCACACATAGCTGGTATAGGAAATATGACCCTCATCAAATGGTGGTGGATTATACTGCTTTAAAGAATGCCTTCTTGGTAGAATTCCACATCCCTGAGTTTGAACAGAAGAGCATTAGTGCCCTGAAGGAGATTCAACAAGGGAATGGCAGAGAATGTGCGGGAGTATGATGCACACTTTAAAACTCTCTTGTCTAAGTTATCATATGATATTCACCCTTCACAACATGCTCAGTGGTTTGTTGGAGGATTGATCACACCTTTTAGAAGGGCCTTATCTCATAAAACTTTCACAGACCCGCACGAGGCATTGGAAGTTGCTCTGCACGCTGAGGCTGTTGGTAGTGTTGATACTGGAGTTAGCCCATTCCTGGAGGCTCAAATTGTTGCTATGGCTAAGCAGCTAGAGAAGTTGTCTGTGAACTCATCCCATGAGACTCAGTAGTGGTTTATGGTGTACAGATTGTGAAGTAGAGGGGCATGTCAAGGGTAGTTGTCCCTGGAGGGCAGTACGCGCCGTGACAGTAGACTGTGAAATTTGTCATGGGGACCATGATGCAAGTAGATGCCCCTTGTTACAGTGCATAATTCAGAAGAATGTGTCTTGCTACTATAAGATCTGCACCTCTACAACCCATGATACTAAGGACTGTAGGCTCATTGATCAGATCCATGAGGCCATTGATCATGGGGTGTGCCAAACCAGCATTGCCAGTAGTTCTAAAGGGGATGATCGCTGCTATGAGGAGCGCGCAGATGGTGGCACGCATGGAAGGGGATTTCATGCTAAGGATTCCATGGTCATGGTAACCGTGGGGGAGGAAGGAGTGAGTTCCCATGTGGAACCTGTTTTAATTGTGGGTCTACAGAACATTATAAATGAGAGTGCCCAGACCTATTGCAGTGCTCATGGTGTGGGAAGAAACACAAGTATGAGGAGTGCCCTGAGTTGTTTGAGCACATGAATCAATAGCAACAGAAAGACAAGGGCACTGCAATGGTAAGCATTAAGAAGAAAGACACACAATGGATGCCGCGGGTAACACGTAATGTAGGCTTGGAACCTGTTTTAGTAACAACAAGAGTAGAGGCTGCGTGCGTAAAGGAAATACCAAGGCAGAGGACCCTGGTTTCAAGAGAGGAAGTAGTTCATGGGAAGTACCTAGACCCTGCGCATCAAAAGGAAGTATATCAAGATACCATGGATGTCATTCAGAGTTTACAAGGAGAAATCGAGTGTCTAAAGGAGTAGTCCAGAGGGAGTAGCAAAGGAGGAAGGTCAAGGCACCAAAGGATGACCTGGATGAGGTCAAGGAAGTATGTAAAATGCTAAGGCAAGAGAATGTTATTCCCTTGCTAGGAGCATGGTTGAGGGAGAAGGTACCATGTGCCGGAGAAGAGTGTGAGAGGTAGGTCCTGCATGTAAACCTTCCCCCTCACAACCTTGACTATGACAAAGAGATCACATTGGATGCAGTCGTAGATGGATGGCTCCTTAGTAATATCCTCATTGACACAGGCGCAGAGGTCAATGTTCTCACACTTTGGATGCATGGCATCAGATGGGAAGGCCTGCATTACAACCATCTTTGAATGTGTTGTATATGGAAAAAAAACAAAGGCAATGCCCATTGGTGTCTTAAAGGATGTAGCTATCACTATCCAGGGAGCTAAGTTTACTGGGGACTTCGAAGTCTTGGTGCTCACTGAGGTAGACAATTTCCCAGCACTACTTGGGTGCCCATGGTGTTACAAGAACAATGTTGACCTTCGGTTCAACAAGGGGTACATCAGATTTGAAAATAAGGAGGAACGGGTTATTATACCCTTGGCTGATGGGAAGTCGACACCCTATACTGAACCTTTGGGGGAAGAGGTCCTGGATAGGATATGTGTGCTCAATTAGGGATCCAAAGATAATCCATCCTACTGATGGAGTTATCCAGTTTGAGGATGCTCAGTTAGTAAGTGACACCACCAGTCTAGCATGTGATAATTGGGTGCATGGGACTTATGAATTGATCAAATGACAGTTGAGAGGATCGGTAACAAAAGTAACAAAGGCACGTATAGTTCGGTGCCTAGGAGGAAAAGAGCTACCTAAGTATTCAGGAGGGGCCTTCCCTGAGATATTTTTACAGGAGATGGAAGCTCAGTGGAAGGAGGAGAAGGAATGGAGGGGGATGTTAAGTTATGTCCTACTTAGCACAGTGGCACGGTGGTGGGCTACACATCAGGAGAGCCTTTTGGAATGGCATGAGGTGAGAATTTATCTCTCTGTCAGGTTTTCTAGAAGCAACGTGCCCACCGCCATCAAGGACTACCATGGTAAGGAACCCACCTCTTTCCACATCCAAGCTTGTGAGAAGGTCTGGAGAGAAGGCACAGAAGCTTTTCCACCATCCCTTTGGGTGCACAAGTTTGTATTCTACACTACAGGGTTACACGTGCACATGGTACATACATTCTGAGACATGCCACCAAACAGGAAATTGGCAAGAGCTAGCAGCTGACCTCATTCAAATGTTTGAGTACCGAAGTACCAAGCCATCAGTTGATAAGGCATTGTAGGTTGTTAAGTGCCTTACCATGGGGGATAGTGCCATGGTAGAAGATAGGCTATTGGAACTGCTAGGTGGACCAGGTTTGGAGGTGTGCTTTGAAGAAGAGGCAGAAGAAGCAGAAGAGATCCAGCTTGAGCGCATGCTTGGAAAAGGAGAAAGGGAAATTAGTATATGTTATTGATGGGGAGGAAGCAGAGAGCTTGGATGTTAACCATTCTGTAGGGACGTGTGAGGTAGTGGATAGTGTTGATGCTCATGCGTGCGCCTACCATGAGCCTTTAAAGAAAAAGAAGGTTAACATCGGCTCAGGAGAAGAACCTAAGGAAGCTATTATTGGAGATTACTGGTCGGAGAAGGAGGTCTCTAAGATCATTGATCTTTTGCATGAATTTGAGGATTTATTCCTGCACAGGTACCATGAGCTCAAAGGCATCCACCATTCCTTGGGGGAGATGAGGATAAAGCTGAAGGATGGTGCATGCCTAGTTAGGAAGAGACCCTACTGGATGAATCCCAATTTACGCGTAAAGGTAAAGGAAGAGATAGAAAAAATGATAGCTTCTGGGATCATTGAAGCTGTGGAAGAATCAGAATGGATAAGTCTAATGGTAATCAACATCAAGAAGGATGGGTAGATTAGGATCTGCGTGGATTATAGGGAGTTGAACGTAGTTTGTGTCATCGATCCTTTTCCAACCCCCTTCACTGAAGAAATTTTAGAGGGAGTCGCTGGGTGAAATCTATTCCTTTACGGATGGATTTTTTTGGGGTACCACCAAGTCCAGATTGCAAAGGAAGACTAGGAGAAGACAACTTTCACCACTGAATGGGGAAGTTTTGCATACATGGTCATGCCCTTTGGGTTGAAGAATGTGCCTATTATTTTCTCACGCATAGTGGTTCAGGTGTTCCAGGACTTCATCCACAAATTTCTTCAGGTTTATCTGGATGATTGGACAGTGTATGGGCTAGTGAAAGACCATTGTGATAATTTGAGGCTGATGTTTGAGAGGTGTCGGCAGTTAAGGATATCCCTCAACATTAAAAAGTGTGTCTTTGCTACACCCTTTGGGATGTTATTGGGGCATATCATATGTAAGGAGGGCTTGCTAGTAGATCCTGCCAAGGTTGCATTTATTGTGGGATTGGGGGAGCCTACTAGCCAGAGCGCAGTGCATGGATTTCTTGGGCATATGGGTTATTACAGGAAATTCATCAAGGGGTATGCCAAGATAGCTGTGCCTCTAGAAGAATTACTCAGACATAAAAGTGCCTTCCATTGGGGAGAGGTGCAACAGAAGGTGTTTGACACATTAAAGGATAGGCTTGTCACCGTGCCTATATTACGTTTTCCCTCTTGGGACAAGCCCTTCCATGTTCATGTAGATGCCTCAGGAACCGCCATTGGAGCAGTGCTTGCACAACTGGGTGAAGGAATTTTTGATCATCCTCTATGTTTTGCAAGCAGGAAGTTGACACCAGCAGAGAAGAATTACACCATGACTGAGCGTGAAGCATTGTCAATGATCTATGCACTTTTCAAGTTTAGACAGTATCTGCTGGCAACACCCTTTGTATTTTACACCGACCACATGGTGTTAAAGTACTTGGTGAACAAGCCCATTCTACAAGGGCGCATATGTCAGTGGGTGCTATTATTTCAAGAGTTTGAGTTTACGGTAGTTGTGAAGCCTGGAAAGAGTAATTGTGGACCTGATCATCTGTCAAGAATTGATTCAGGGGAGGATGCGTAGAGTATTGAAGAGACTATGCCAGATGCGTAACTGTTTAGGTTGCGGTGCGCACCCTCAGATTTGGAGAAGATTGTAGTATTCCTAAAGGAAGGTGTGGTGCCGGAAGGGATGAAGGAATTAGAAAGAAAGCAACTAGCCATATGCACCGTGCCCTACATGTTGATCAGTGGGGACTTATACAAGTTAGGGTGTGATGAAGTTTTACGTAGGTGTGTACTAGAGCATGAGCACCTCACCACCATAGAGGAAGCACATGGAGGAAGTGCGGGTGGACATTATGCAGGTGATGCCACCGCGCATAAAATTTTAATGGCAGGATTGTGGTGGGAAACTCTGTATAAGGATTGCAAGGACTATTGTAAAGTGTGTGACCATTGTCAGCGCATTGGCAAGCCAGGAAAGAGAGATGAAATGCCTTTGTGCCCTATCCCTAGCGCTGAACCTTTTGAGAAATGGGAAATAGACTTCGTAGGCCCTATTGCACCAGCAACGCGTAGGACTGGATCACGCTATGTAATCACTTGCACGGACTATTTGACAAGGTGGGCAGAGGCAGCCCCAACTAAAGACTGCACAGTAGCCACATCGGCAAGATTTTTGTGGGAGAACATTATCACAAGGTATGGATGTCCTTTAAGTTTAACCAGTGATAGGGGTACACATTTCTTGAATGAGACTGTGAGGATCCTGTTAGCAGAGTTCATGGTAGCTCATCACAAGACTACCCCTTATCACCCACAACAAAATGGAACCCGGAAGCATTTAACAAAATACTAAGTCATACCCTGACCAAAATTTGTGATGTCGGAAGACAAGATTGGGATGACAAGGTATCAGCCATATTATGGGCTTACAGGACAACTTATAAAAGGTTGAACAAAGCCACACCATTTCAATTGGTGTTTGGCATGGAAGCTGTTCTGCCGGTTGAATTCATGTTACCTTCTCTGTGAATAGCATGCATGCAGGAGGGATGGCTGATGAGAAAGCACTGGAAGAGAGAATTGATGAACTGATGAAGCTGGATGAAAGATGATCACTTTCCAGGTGGAGCCAAACAATAGAAAAAGCAAAGCAAAAAGCATGGCATGATCACCACATCAGAAACAAGAAGTTTGAGGTTGGGAAGATGGTCTTACTGTATGATTCTAAGTTTCTGCGCCATCCTGGGAAGTTGAAGGTCCATTGGTTAGGTCCCTATAAAATCTCGTACATCCTTGATTCAGGTGCGTGCCAGTTACAAGCGCTGGATGGAACAAAATTTCCTAGACACTTCAATGGGAGTAGGCTGAAGCCCTACTATAAATAAGTCTTCTTGGTGTTTGTAAATAAGGTAGTTTTTCCAGTTACTTTAGAATTTCCTTTATGCATTTCTTTTCTTGTGTTTCCCTTTCATGTTGTTGTTTTGTTTTTGCACCTTGGGCACCGGTAACCTTATTACTCTTTGAGGATTTTTGAGTGCGCAGAGGACCGCACATCATTTTAGTGTGGGGTGGAGTGATGTGAAGGAGAGCATGGGTAAAGTGCCAAGGAAGTTTGTGTTGAAAATCCCAGTTGAATGGCCCTGTTGAAAGAGGTGCATGGAAAGAAAAGATGGAAAAGGATGGTTGGTGTCAAGATAAGGCTACTTTCAGATCCCACGTACAAAGGAGGAAAAAGTGCATAAGCAACATGAGGTAGGTGAGAGAAAAAATCAGGACAGAAGAAGTGCCTTCGGTGTCGGTGACGCACGTGCAAGAGTCTCCTGTCTAGATGGATTGGTTGCATGCCAGAAGGTTGGAAGATTGTCTGCGTAGGGTTGGGTGCGTGAGTTAAATTTCTAAAGTCAGACTTTGTTTGAAAAAGCCACATTAAATGTGAAAAGTATGGTGGTAGGTGAAGTAGCATTTAATGCTTAAAAAGGGAAAAAATATAAATAAAGGGTTGAGGCATTTCATTATTCACTTTGTGTATAAGGAGAAAGAAGCACTTTTTGCATCTTTGCAAACTAGGGCTTCCAAAAACTGATCTGTGTGAAGAAAATTTTAAAAGAGATTAAGCATGGGTAACTAGTTTGGATCTGTGAACCAGAAGGAAGGGATTTCACGGGCGTAAGAGAAGTGGTGAGAAGGTGTCATCTTGTGAAGGGATTATCCCAGCTAGGGTTTAAAGAACTAGGGCATGGGTTTAAGGAGTTTTCTTCACAAATTCGAGATCTAAGGTGGGAAAGAGTGGAAGAACAGAGTTACAAGAAGTGATTGAAGTAAGAAGAGAACCTAGACAATGGCACCCAAGAAACTAGTTAGCACACCCAAGAAGGGAAAGGGAAAGGGCAAGGGAAAACAACAAGAAAATGACACACATACAAACAAAGAGTGGTATGTAGAAATGCAGTACCCAGATGGAGTGTTGCTAGGGAAGGAGTGGGAGTCCCATCTAAGAAACATGTCTGTAAATGACTACAATCATCGTACGAGCACAATCAAGAAGGAGATGGCACTAGAGTTAGTGCACCCAACAAATAAAAGGACACCAGAGGGTTTTCCCATCTATAATGATGATGTGAAGGTCAAGTTGGAGAAGGCAGGGTTATTGCAACTCTTTGAGTTGCCCTACTTCGGGAAGCCTGAGTGCCTATATCAATGGCTGATGTCACGCATGCATGAAGACTACTTCCACTTCGTAGGGTGCAAGATGCGCATTACCCCTCAGCTCATTTCACATTTCATAGGCCTCATCTGTGAAGGATATGGTTTGGAAGACGACCTAAGTGATAAAGAGGAAATTAAGGAGACTATCACCACCTACACATACAAAAAGGGGTCAAGGTACTATGATATCACAGACATCGAGGACCCGGTAATGAAGATGGCCGTGCATCTGGTGACAAAGTTAAATGGCCAGGAGAGATGGACCCAGGTCAATAAGCCATGGTTGCATGTTTGCAGGAAAATCTCAGAGGGCACCATCTACAACTTGTTCTGCATTCATCACGGATGAGATTTTCAGCTCTGCGAAGGAAGGTGACAGGATCCTTTTCGGTAATGTCCTGCTAACAATTGTGTTTTCAGAGATTGGAGTACCTAATGCATCAGAAAAATTCATGTGGGAGTACCCTACTGAGGACCCTTCACCCGTAAAAAGATTTGAAAAATACGCCTGTGACTCTATGATGACCATGCATAAGGTGCGCCTGGAGAAATGGTATACGCGCCTAAGAAATGCATTTAGGGCGGAATGGAGGATTCCTAAATAACTGTCAGTGGCCACCAAAGGAGAAGCTAAATTTTTTGTGGACCAGCATTTTTTCTTGGGAAGGTTCAAATTAATGGATGAGACATGGAGCCCATGGTGCAAGCTCCCCTTTGCCTTCATAGCTCAATACTTCCAAGCGGGAGTAAACAAGTTCAAAGAATCCAAGAATCTGAAACTGGACCCTGGTAATCTAAACCGGGACCACAAGGAAATGTGCAAAGTGTTGGTCTACCCTAGAAAGCACACATATGTGGAGAGGTACGCATCACATGAAGTTCAGATGAAAAGGCCCATGACTTTTCCCATTGCAGGAGGATCCTGCGTGCGCGTATACCTCTGCATAAGACCCAAATCTGAGAAGGGCACATATATGGAAAATGAGGTGTCTATACCTGAGGATCCAACTAGAAGGAAGAGACCCACACCCAAATGGGAGGAAAAGGAGCTAGAGAAGAAAATACCAAGTGTGGTGGATACACAGGTAATAGGTTCCCCTGGGACAAGCGCCAGAACAAGCATGTATTCACACAAGAAGAGGCCCATAGTCAAAGAAAAGACTCTGGAGCTAGAAAATCCATCAAACAAGGAGTTCTGGGGAGAAGAAGAAACAAAGTCACCTACATTGGAATCCCTAGTTAGGAAGAAGAAGAGAATAGAAGAGGAGACTGCCTCAGAAGAAACTGAGATTTTGGAAAAATACATAGGTGAAGAAGAAGATAGTGAAGAAGATGTTAGTGGGGAAGATGAACCTGAAAGAGAACAAGGGCCACCTATTTTCAATGTGCATGATTTAGAAGAAGAAGGTGGAGAAGAGGAACAGGGGTTCCTCTTCGTGCGGTGCAAGGATAGCTAGGAAGGGGGAGGCACCCATGACATGAGAAGTGAGGAGGATGGTGCACAGACGCAGAAGGTTCCAAGCCTTATGATGGAACAGATTACCAAGGTTGTAGAGAGAGAATAAACAAAGTACATTGAGATCTTGGCGGAGGAGAAGTTAGAACGCAGTGTTGAGCCAGTGTTAAACAAAGATAAGGAGGAGAGTGTAGAAAAGGACCATGACAGCACTGGAGGCCCCATTTTAACTGTAAGTATTCCTAAGGGCATGTGCATGGGAAGAAGGCATGTAGGGGAGGAGAGGCCAGGGATGGGTTATATTGATGACCCCAATAAAGTGTTTTGCACATGGTTCCAAAGCATGATTCCAGCAGAGGAGCTCGTGGAAATGTCATCTTTTGACAAGGAGGTTGCATACCCATGGACAAGGAAGATGCTCTCATGGGAAATTGAGTCCCATCTTGATGAGCCAAAATTTGAAGTAAGCCACGGGGCAATAATAACATTGCCAGGACCAAAAGAAGACAACCCAGTGGTGAATGCTCAACAGCTCTTAGATGAACAACTGTGTAACATGCTCAACAAGGTCTCCATTGAGATCAAAGCTAGATTCTTTGGGAAGAATGATATAATCAAAGATTTTGAGGAGGACCTGAAGAAGAAAGAGGAAGAACTAGCTGCAAGGGTAAAGGAGCTAAGTAAAGATAAATTAATCAGCTCCCAATTGCATCGTGACTTAAAAGATGAGAAGGCGAAGATGTGTGCACGGTATACAAAAAGGTGGAGTCTATTAATAATGCTATAATATTGAATCATCTGGACCTAGTTCCCCCCGTGCAGAAGTATGGATCTGCCTTGGGATGCCTGGAGGATTTAACAAGAGTCCTCACCATGGAGAGGCATCCATTAGCCTTGGAATCTATAGAAGAAGTGGCCGTGCACTTGGAGAAAGAAGATAAATTGAAAGTCATGGCATTTGTAGCTGAGTACAACAAGGTTCTTACTGATATAAAAGTTGCTTCCCAGACTACTGAGGCCACGTACGACAATTGTGTGGACATGGACAAAGTGGCAGGCATCTTGGTCACCACTCATGAAGCAGAACTCAAGGAGTTTCAAGAGAAGAATAAAGGAAATAGGGCAGAAAGGGATAAAATCCTTGATGAGGTTGAAAGAAAATCTGAAGCCATTGAAGCCTTAAGGGTTCAATCAAAAATCAGTTGAAGGAACTATACCCACAGATTACATGAAGAATGGATGCACTGGATGATGTAGGCAAAGAGTTAGAGAAAATTGCTAACACCATAAGCACACAAGGAAATGGGCTAAGTTTTGAGGAGGTGAGCACCCTGGTCAGTGACCTCTGTCAGAGAGCTCAGAATGAATTCGATGCCTGGAACAAGTTGGAGGCCGACTTGTAAAAGGATTTTCCTAGCTTATTGCAGTGATTCCATCACTTCCCCATTCTTTCTTCTTTCCATATTCTTTCATCCCCTTATTCTTTTCCCAAGGTGTAAGTCTACTATATTCTTTCTTTTCACTAGAGAAGTGTTCCCATGGATGCAGAACAGGCATAGTGTGGGGTGATGTTGGGCCCCTAAAAGATTGGCTAAGTACAAAAAGGTGCCTAGTTAAAGAAAGGCCTAGTTGAAGAAAGGTGCGCAAGGATAAAGTGCGCAGGGCAAGGGTTTAAGGAAGGCTTTAAGGAAACCTGTGGCGTGTGTACGGACAGAACCGAGGTTTTAGAACTTAGCCATATTGGGTGTTTTGGGTAGAACATGTGAAAAGCATGACCTAACTACACATGCGGAGTGGATAAGGTGCCAGCCTAGTGACAGGTTGGCCTAGGAAGGAGCATGCATGTGGTAGAAGCTTCTAGAAGCACATCATGGTAAAAAGTGGAAAGCTCAGGCCTGGAGGAGCATGCTCGCATGGAGGACCACATTCAGACACTTGGCATCAGATCTGAGGCTGCTGGAGGATGAGTTAGCAGTCCAGAAAGCCTATATATACAAGTGCCTATAGAAGTAAAGGAGAGAGAAATAGATAGAGGGCGGAGCTCTACAGAAATACTACAAGAACTCTGTTAGTTTGGGTAATTGGGCTTAGGAAAGGATGTATCAAGGGTACAGGGATTATAAATTTATTTTGAGAGCCTAGACATATGAGTCTAGATATAATGCATGACTGCGGTTTGCTTCTCTTTAACATTCTGTAATGGCTCCATGAATGTAATGAGGTTACCAGCTTACATGAATATGAACATTGATGATTCTGATGCATACATATTTCTCATAGTTCTTTTTCATTTATGTTTATGATTAAGTATGGATGCTTGTACAACTTCTTTTTGTTTTGGTATAAGTTATAAAATTTGTTAAGCTCTTTCTATCTAGAATGACTGCAAGGACCTAGAAGCCATTCTGAGCTCTATGGTGCTTGTATGTTTTACTTCCTTTCAAATCTCTTAAACATGAATCATAGATGATGTTTCCCACTAAACTCACATAAAAGAGAGACTCAACACCCGCGCGTGCCTTGGGTGAACACTCAACACCCGCTAGGTGATAGGCTGGTGTGCATGGGGTTCCTATCTTTTGTAATGAGGATAAAAATGACTATAGATGGCCTATTGTTGACAAGATTCAGTTGAAGGAATTGTTGTCTCTCTTTAACATAAGCAACTTCTTGGGATGTTTTTGATTATGCACTTTGATTCAGATTTGCTAAAGGATTTATTTTATTTATTTTTTATTTGAAAGGTACCCCTATGTGTTACCCCATGCCATCAATAAAATGCAAGGTCTTAATACTAAATTTAATATGTAGATGAGTAAGGATACCTGCCCCCATTCCCAGTCTCACACTACTAGTAAGAAGTGTGGGTCCATCACCAAAGACTATGAAGGATGAAACATGTAATGATTGTTTTTTTCGTATTTTATGTTGGTTTTTCCTTGTTTATTGATAGTTCTCTTTTTGGGAAGGAACATTCTTCCCCCAAGTCTCAACCACATGTGACTAGTAGAACATAATGATTCAACACCATAGATTGAGATGGGCAGTAAAAAAATGTTCAGGTAAATAATTTTAATGATTTATATTGAAGAGAGAGATTATTTGAAGGGAGGATTTGTCATCAGTAATCTTAGAGACAAACACATTGGTAAAAATATGTGGAATGGTAGAAACCATAATAAGGACGAGACACACAATCCCCAATAATAACAAGGGTAACCTATGTCGTAGAGGTGAAGAAAGTGAAGATATGATAATGTTGTGATTAAGATATCTTCCAATGGATGAAACAATTAAAATTATTTGTTAAATGAGTTAACCATGTAAGTGGCCTTCCCTATTACAGACCATGGAAAAAGATGTTTTTACTTATACATTTTTTATGTTCAAATAGTGCTTTAAGGAGTAGTTTAATATGGATTTTTATTCTCTTTTTATACTTTTTAATGTGTCTGAAATTTGACGGATGAGATTTGGTAATGGAATCATTGGGAGAGATATCCATGTCGATGAAAGTTGAATTTTCCTGGTTTACAAGACTTGGTCAAACTATATCCAAGTCAACGGAGTGAATCAAAATATTCGACTCCAGATTTACAAGACTTAGGTAGATAAGGTCCAAGAAAACAAGGTGAATCAAATAATTCGATGAGTCATAAGATACAAAACTTGGGTGAAAGAGATCCAAGTTAGAGGGGTAACTAGAAGGATTTTCAAGTATTAATGATTGAAGTAGTCCTAATTTACGAGACATGGGTGGATGAGGTTTAAGTCAAATGAGGGAATCTAAGGATTTAATGAGTGCATATTTATGAGACTTAGGCATATGAGATCTAAGTCAAAGGAGAGAATCTGAAGATTCAACGAGTCCAAATTTATGAGACTTAGGCGAACAAGGTCCAAGTCTAAGGAGGGAATCTAAAGATTCAATATGTCATAATGTACGAGACTTGGGAAAATGAAACCCAAGTCAAAGGATGTGTGATTGGATAAATATTTGATGAGATTGAAAGACATATGTGATGTTAGATGAGGATTTTTGATGCAGAGAATATGTTTGAAATTCATATTCACCCGTGAGTGGAAGAATGTGAGGAAAGAAGGATTGATCTCTAGATGCATATCCGAGGTCCTTTATATGTTATAAAGAGAAAATATTCAATGTTACTCTATCGAGGTTGTCGATTAATTGATTTGATAAAATGTTTTTAATTAAATCTCGAAAAGGTTATGTAAGGATATTCCTGGGTATAATCACCTCGTAGAGTTTATGTATGTAGATATCTTGATACATAGGAATCATAACTGAAGAGATGCATGTAAGATTGACCGTTTAAGGCAGAATGGACACATAATTACATTGGTGCAAGTTGATTTAAAAAATATTTAAATATGTAAAACCCTAGAGAATATTTTAGACTCACATGCAATAGATAAAACGTTAAAGCACAAATATGACAAAATCAATAAGCAATAAGAAATTAAAACCCTAAGTGCAAGAGGGAGGACAGAAGACTTAGCTGATTTCACAATAATCTCAAAGAGTGTAAAGTTAAAAAACTATTGGAATTAGAGGGCAAAGTGTCGTAGTCAAACCTATAAAATTACAGAAGTGTCAGAATAACCTAGACCAAGGTTCCTAAAATGGTACCAGGGCACCTAGGCGCTAGAGAGCCTTTCTAGGAACTCGTGATTGCTCAAACACTCAGAAATTAGTTTTTACAGTGTCACAAGATGGTTTCTCACCCTCTCTATTGATCACCTGTGTGTCACATTATGCTTGTAAAATTCACATGTAACCTGCAAAATAAAATACCTCATGTAAAACCCTAAAACACAGCAAATCTTAAAAAGAAAAATTTGTAAATGGGGAGTCACATTGGCCCTGATGGTCACCCGAATGAGTGAACTTACAATCTGGGTACTGCACTACATTTCAAACTCCATGTAGGTCTCTATGTGTGTGTAGTACTATTCCCTAGGAGGATCTTGTGCAAGATGTGCTTGATAAAAATCAATAGCTAGATGTTGCAATGTAAATAGATGTGTGCATAGAAAATGAACTTCCCCTCTTATGAAGTGTATACAAAAAAATGTAGTCCCTTGTCCCTTGAATGATAGCGAGATGGATTTTTTGATGCTCTTAGTAATGCCTTTGAATGTAACTTTAGGTGGTGATAATAGATTCTTAGAGATTAGTCATTTAATTTGATCATATACCATTGTATTTATATGATTCCCTTATTTACCACTAAAAATCCAACCCATAATAAATCAACATGCCCAACAACTAGAAGAGACCCATAAGATGCGAGTAAGATACAAAGAGGTTAGGGCACCCAGAGGGGACAAGGGCACTGGGCATTGGCGTCCTGGCTGGGCGCTAGTGTTTAGACACAGAAAATGAAGTGAAGAAGGTCAGACAGGGCAGTGGGGTGTGTAATTCCAAGAAGGAAACCGGAAAGAAAGCAAAGAGGCCAAAGATAATAGTCAATTAGTAGTTTTCTTTCTTAGGAATCATATGAATGCAAGTATGTGATTATGACCTATAAATGTACCCAAGTGCATGATTTTATGTCTACATTTTCCCCCACTTTATGTTTTTGAGAGAATGATTGATAAGTATAACATAAAGTAGATAAGACATGTGTACTTGATAACCATGTAGATCGATGGCAAAAACATGTCGAGGAACAAGAAAAGGCGTGAAGTGATAACAAATGAAGCATGGAAGCTAAGGAAGAGGAAGTGACCCTAGGGGTGAAGCATATGTGATGTTTTGTGTTGTACCTATTGTCATTTTTGTGCTCGATGTGTTCAATTATTTGACTACTTCTTCCCATAAGGAAGGACCTGTAAAGAGAAGAGAAAAAGAGTAGTGAAATATGTGTATATGTAAAATTTGATCCAATCATGTTTAAAAGTATGTAAAAATGTGAAAAAATTAGTAAAAAGGAACATGTGCACCTAATTTGTGATGAGTGAAAAAGATAGAAAGTGTCCTGGACTGCTGTAGAAGGGTGAGTTTTTTGGGTGATCTCATGCCAAGTGCGAGTTTTTGGGGTGATATCACACCACGACAAAAGAAGTGTTGGGGAGAAAATTATTGTTTTATTCTCCATTCCTAACTACTTCCTAAAATTTATACACCAATGCAAATGGTGTGATCCTTCTTTATTCCATTTCGATCCAGTTCATTCCAAGTAGAAAATAGAAGATAGAATGCATTATGATTGCTTGAGGATTGTCCCTGTACTGTGAAAATTTTTGTGTATACTACTAATAATTGTGTTGATATAAGAAAATAACTATAACTACCCCTAGTCATAGGCACCCAAGAAAGGCTAGGAGTGCCCAGGCACTCATGTCTATATTTGGGCATTGACGTTTGTGCTATGTTGAGGGCCCAAGTTAGATTCTCTACCGTTCCTATAATGTGTAGGTCTGAACTATGACTGTGTGCTATTGAATGGGGTGACTGATTCACCTAATGTATGCCCCCTTGTTTGGGGTGCATGCGACATTTCTAGGAGGATGCGACCCAAAGGAAAGGACCAGATGTTGATCTGAAACTGATACCCTGCAGGGGGAGGGAATGTGTTTAGTAGAAACCAAGACATATGCAAATAAAGTGGCTGGAAACATGTGTTAGTACAAAAAAGGTAAATACACATATAAAAGACAATGCGTAATCTAACAAGTAAGAAGACAATGTAGGCTATGAAAAGTGGGTTGCAAACATGGGACATCACTATTAATGTCGCAAGACAATCAAGGCTAGAGTGGCCAAAAACATACAAGAAATGAACAAGAAATACATAGGGAAAATCCCACAAACAATGGCAGACAATGGAAAAAAATAGCATGCAAATTATCAGACAACCATGGTAGCAAATATTTCATGTAAAGTAAATGCTACACATGAAGCACCCGTTAGTATGTTATAAAGATAAAATTATATGTCAAAGCATGTATGTATCGATAGAGTAGTGTGCTAGGATGAATAGGAAGTAGTATAAAATGAAACAATACCACCTATAGTGTGTACAAAAGTAGATGCCCGCAAAAGCCACAATTGGATTGGTAAGAGGTACATTGCCAAACATCCATGTTGCATGTAAAGATATGTGTAAAGTTTGTATTCACAACTAGAAGGAAAGTGAACATACATGTTTATATAGAAAATATAATGACATAAAAAATATCTGACTAACATAGTAAGCAAAGTGGACATGTAAGCATAAGTAAATAAGAGTAAATGCAACCAAGATATGCAATATACTTTGAATGAGTGAGATGGAATGATATGCAATGTGAATGTGATAGGAGTAGTGTGTCCCCCAAGCAGATGTGAATGTGTATGAGTGAAATAAGGCTCATTTATAAAACACCCCTCGGAAGTCAAGAATGAACCATAGAACAAGAGTACATCATTGGGAAATGGTTTGAACTGGGCACTAGAAAGAAAAATCAATGATGTATAGAGTGTGAAATGAGGTGAGGTTCATTTCAAATTTATACCCTCAATAGTTGAGTATGAACTGTGGAACTAGAATGCATCATCAGGAAGTGTGTTGCGTGAGAATGTAATGCTAGAAAGATGTGTCGTGAATGTTTTGAGTGTGGAAATGTGTAGTGTATGAGGTTCATGTATATAGTATGCCTTAATAGTCAAGTATGCACCGAAGCACAAGAATGCGTCATTGGGTAATGACGATACAAGAGATGTATCAAGATGTGTAAGATGTATGTGAAAGACTAGATGTAAAATATAACGCAAAAAAATTTGAAATGTGAGACACCTGATAATGCTAAAAGGGGGAGAGTATGTATGATGCCCCCAAAGTATACGATGAGGAGTAGGCTATTTGATAAAAGTGAAGGGCATAAGGATGATTCAAATGTCAGGTTCACCAAATGATTTTACAAATATGGAATTTATTGAACCCTAGAGGATATTTTAGAGTCACATATAATAGATAAAAAAAGTAAAACAAAAATATGACACAAGAAAGAAACATTAAGAAATTGAAACCCTAAGTGCAAAAGGGAGGAATGAAGACCTAGTTGATTTCACAATAATCTCGAAGAGTGCAAAGCTAAAAAACTACTAGAACTGGAGGGTAGAGTGTCATAACTGAACCCAAAAAATTACAAAAGTGTCAGAATAACCTGGACCAAGTTTCTTGGAATGGTGTTGGGGCACCTAGGTGTCGGAGACCCTGTCTAGGTGCCTGTGATTGCTCAAACACTTAGAAACTAGTTTTTCGTAGTGTCACAAGATCGTCACTCACCCTCATTGTTGATCGCCTGTGTGTCACACTATGATCATAGAATTAACCTGTAACCTGTAAAATAAAATACCTCTTACAAAACCCCAAAACACATCAAATCCTAAAAATAAAAAAGTTACAAATTGGGAGTCAGACTGACCCTAACGGTCTCGACTGAGTGAACTTAATCTTCCTTACACAATGTATCCAGAAATTCCATTCATCATCTAACTTGCGAAATGAATATAAAATATTTAATTACCATCTGGGTGCTGCGCTACATTTCAAATTCCATTTAGTTCTCTCTGTGTGTCTATGTAGAATCATTTCCTAGGAGGAACTTATGCAATATGCACTCGATAGTGAGAAATATCTAGATGTAGCAATGTAACTATATGTGTGCATGAAAAAATGAACTTCCCCTCTTATGAAGTATATGAAGAAAATTCAATCCCTTAACCCTTGAATGATAGCTAGATGGATGCTTTGATGCTCTTATTAATGCCTTTGAATGTAACCCTAGGTGGTGATAATAGATGCTTAGAGCTTGGTCCTTTAATTTTATCACATAACATTGTATTTATATGATTCCCTTATTTGAATTTCATAATTAACCACTAAATGACCGACCCATAAGAAATCAAGATGCACAATATCTAGAAGAGACACAAAAGAGGCAAGTAAGATACAAAGAGGTCGGGGAGCTTGGGCGCTAACATCCTGACTAGGCATTGGTGTCCAAACTTAGATGATCTAAAATGAAGGTCAGACTGGATAGTGGGGTGTGTAAGGCCAAGAAGTAAACCTAGAAAGAAAGAAAAGAGGCCAAAGATAGTAGTCAATTAGTAATTTATTTTCTTAGGAATCATATGAATGTAAGTATGTGATTAAGACCTATAAATGTACCCACGTGTGTGATTTTGGGTTTACACAAGTGTCCAAACCTATTATTGGTGTGTTTCAACAATAAGATAAGAGATGTTAGGAACATGAGTTAGGATATAAAGAATAGACTTATGATCAATGGTGTTTGATGATGGATCCTCTTTTGTAGATTCTACATGTATATCATTTATTATAAAGCACTCTAATTCCTCTCCAAATTAAGTAGAGGCATTAAGGTTTATATCGAAGCCTTTCTTGTGGTCTGATAAGGGAATAGGGTCCCGAGTCCCGAGAAATTCTTGGATGGCCTCATCATTTTGAAATAGGTCCATGGAGATGTAACATTTTTTATCCTGATGTATAAGGGATGGGTAGATGATATCAAGGATTGGAAAGGAGTCTTAAAACAATTTCAATCTATTGTTTGATGTTGGAAGGTTGTTGTCTAAAATAGGTTCAATGTCTATTTAAACTAACAAGAGAAAATATGGAGAAGAGATTGATTGGTTTTTAGTTAGAGATACTTGACCCTTATCATCGTGATCTCGTTGAGTTTTAGTATGTACATGAGTTTGGACAAAATTTAACTCTTCATGCGAAGTTGTGGTAATTGACGTGTCTTCAGTTTTGATAGCTTCGTCATCAATTTCTATTTCAATGACTCTATCATCAATTAATTCTTGGACATAATGGAAAATTCATACACATTTATCTATAGAGTGGCCATCAATGGGATGAAAATCACAAAATGTATTGGGTTTGTACCAATATGTCTTAGGTTCCTCTTTGATAAATGGTGTTGTAATTGGATATTTCATCATTCTAGCTATTACTAATTGATGAAAGAGACTAGAAAGACTCTCCATGAGGTGTGTAATTTGACGTTTAAATTTTTGTGGAGTAGTATTTTTACTAGGTTGTATGATTGTATTTTTGGTTGATTGTTCATGTATGTTGTGCACATTTTGATTATCCGCGACACCATCATTGATGAAATTGCAGTTGTGGTTGATGTACCAATATTTATCATGATTAGTGCTAGTATTGTTATTATTATTGTTATGATTGTACCCATTATCTTTAGAACAAGGCTTGATCAAGCCTTTAGAAATGAGGGTGTTTTCTATTTGAGTTCCCTTTTGGATAAATTCCTCTAAGTTGTTGAGGCAATGCATCTGCATGTGAAATGATAAATCACTATTAAGGTTTGGGACAAAGATGATAGCCCTTTGTTTTTCAGGGATTGAACATGGGAAATAAATTGCAATTCTATTCCATCATTGTAGGAATTGTGTGAAGCTTTCATTTGAGAATTGTTTAGCCTTGCTCAACTCCATCATGGTGATTTCAGAATATATATTGAAGGAAAAGTGTTTAACCAAATTCTCTAAGAGGTCTACAAAATTTGTTATTTAACCCTTGGGAAGGTGTAAGAACCAATCTAAGGCTTTTCCTCCTACACTTCTTGGGAAGAGACACAATAATAAGATATCATTATATGACACTTATTGACATGCCATGAAGAACTCCTTAATGTGCTTTCGTGGCTCATTATTTCCCTTATATTTATCAAATTTGGGTGTTTCAAATGATTTTGGAAAGGGTATACTAAGATATACTTATCAAAGGGATAAGGACATAATTCATCAAAGTTGAATTGTTTGCATTGGTGTTGCATACCCAAAATTGTGTCTTTCATCATTTGTCATTCCTCAGAAAATGGTGAATTATTTGGGGTATAAAGGAAGTATTATCATTATTTTGATTGTTTATCTCTTTATTTGGTGCAATATGGGTTTTAGATCAATCGCCACTTCTATTATTTGATTCTTTTTTAGTCGTGGCACTAATGAATTTGGAAGATATGAAAACAATTTGTTTCACCATCACATTGATTCGATCAATTAAGGCTTGATTGGGATCAAGAGATGAAGAAGTAGATTTTCCTTTGTCCTCAACATTCATTTTTCTTGGCCCAGATTCATCATTGTTATTTAAGGTGGATGGTATATCCTTTTTGGGCTTAAGTTTATAGTTGTCACGTGGATCATGCACCCATTAAACTATGAAAAGATCCCGTGCTACATTAGAACATCCCTAAGGTGTGGTACCTTGTCACCTTAGGATGAACCTCCAGAGAAGGTCTGACTTCCTTTGAAACTTGGGGGCACCCGATTTAAGATCGATGTGCAAGGCTAAAGCACTTTAGAATGATTATAATCTACACACTTCACAAGGTTCAGGGGTTAGAGATAACAAATAAAGAAAATATGCAATGATACACTAAGAGTATAACTAGATAATCAGATGATCTCTACGCCAAAAAGGAAGTAACTCAGAAAAGATAAAACAAACATCACAATCTAATTCACCTAATGCTATTTGGACAGGGTAAATAACAAACCACAGTCAAAATAGTATACATATCCTTGTAAGTATACATAACAGATAGATCAAATCCGATTGAAAACATAATCAACAACTATGACAATATAGAATATGCACATATAAAGCATCTCTTTCACTTATGACAGTGTAATGATAATACAAATTTTATAACAGAAGGAAAATAATCTCTCCACAACTGATATTCAAAAATAATTATATCACTTTCCCACAAAATGAAATATGGTATCTTGAAATAAAGGACAACTAAACACTTACACTAAGGAATTGTGCATCCAAAAAGCATACATTGATCAACCATCAACACAATAAATCATGTTCTTCACAGAAAAATATCACTATAAATGTAATTGAAAGGCTTCAAAATATTCAAAGCACTCTTCCAAGCTTGAAGAGTAACTTCCCAAATGATCTATAACTCTAAAACGTTCATGCACTTAACTATTTATAAGTTTTTAGGTTGAGCCATTGCAGCTGGGCCTTAACCAAAAAATTACTAAAATAGAATATCATTTAAGTTCAAGGGAACATGCTCCCATAAAAATAGCGAGGTAGTTATAAGGGTTTGACTTGGTCAACCCTGCAACTTGGACCTATCTAGAGCTTGGAACTATCCTACCATGGCCACTTAATTTCAACTTGGCCCTGCAATACCTTCTGTTTCCTCAGTTTTGTCTTGTTCTTTCTCCCATGCAACCATATGATGCTTGTATTTGATGAAATGATTGATAATTCCTTGTATCTCTCCTTCCTCTAGCCCACACATGTAATGGTTTATCACATCTGCTATCTCGATCTCTCTTGCTACCTTTGTTGGAGCTCTTTTAAGTTTACTTATCACTTTCTTCATTCAACCTGTGAAATTTTAGCTTGAAACCAACCTGTCAATGGAATCACTATTGAAATTACTAGTCACCTCATCGTCCCTTTTCACCAAATCCTTGAAATTTGACTTAATTTGATCTTCCAGAAGAGCATCAATGTTTTCATTCAATAAATTGCAGTTAACATTATCAAACTCTTCTGAGATGTCATTCAGAGCATCCATGATTTCCACACACTTGTCGTCTAATTTATTTATTAAATCCTGTAATACTTTGGATATGAATTCCATAGCCTTTTGATATTCAAACAACTTAAAAACATATTCAATTACGTATTCTTGAATAAGTAGATCTGGATCCTCTTCTCTAATTTCACTCTATGTGGTAAAATTCTAATTTAACCTATTATTATCTTCAGAGAAGGCTTCATCCATTTTGTGAATAGAGGCTCTTTCAATCTACAAATAATTATATATCTCAATAACCTCTTTAATCAAAGGATTGGCTTCTTGAAGTATGCACTCTATCCATCCATTTACTGATCTTCCCTTCTGTCCAATCTTCTTAGTCTCATGATAGGAAATATCATCCAAGGTAGAGGGAATCGTCAGAGTAGTAGTAGTTGAGATATCAGTAGATGGAGTAGGTTTTTCTACCTTTCTCAACAGGGTAGTGAGCTAGTCAAATTTTTCTTTGAGCTCATCTTTAGAAGCCTTATCTTTGTCATAATTTTCCAACCAATTTCTGAGAGTTGTCTATACATCTTGTTTGGCTCCTTTGTGCGTTGTTTTTCCTAGTGAAAATATGGAAATTTGGTAGTCAATTGATGCGATAGTTTCTTTGGTGTTTCCCTCAACAGGAGTAGCAATATCCACAACCCTTTCTCCTGATTAGTTCACTGATATGCTGGAGACAATCTTTGGAAACTTGGCTTATCTCCTTGGGGTAGGTTCTAATACACTTAGATCTATAACATCCACAAGAGGTACTTTTTTCTTTTGTTTCAGAGTCTGGAAAAACAACCATTATGGGATGGTAGATGTTGATGGAACTACTGATTAGGTACCTGGAGCACTAGATAATACAACGACACTGGTAACATTAGTTGGAACTGGAATGGAAGTGGTAATGATAGATGGAGTGGAAGTGAGAATAGTCCCAGGGGTGGATACAAAGAGGCGAGAATATGAGATGGGAGGAAATGAAAGTTGTAGAGGAAGTGAAGTGGAAATTATAGACCCAATCATCTCCCCTACTAAAATAATAGGAAGAGATGAAAAGACCTAGGCCATGAGTAGGGATGGAAAATAAAAAATGAGTGTAGAAGTGGAAGGAAGTTATGATGATAAGGAACGAGAGGATGGTGGATTCTACAGTAAGCTTGGCGAATAAGTGACTTCAACAATTTCTAATGTTGATATTACTAGAGACACAACCTTGGAAGTAGGAGCCTCAAAGAGAGAGGAACTTCTAAAAATGAATGAAATCTTCTTGGGGATTATATGTGCCCTTTGGATAGACATTTTTCCCTTTAGTAGGTGTAGGAAGACTCATTGTTGATTGGGATGTTGTTCCTATAGGTTGATCTAACTCATTGGGTGAAATTCCCAAGATAGCCAACCAATTATACATCCTCTGCAAAATGGACCCCACCCTCTCCTTAGTATTACAACATTCTTCTACATACCAATAAATCCATGACAATGGTTGATTGGTGACATTATTATCCTTCTAAACTGTATCCAATACTTCCTCTTCATCTTCCAGTTCCTTTGGAATATCTACGATCCCAAACTGTCAAACCTCACCTAGGGTTAACCTTTCATATTCCCGTTTCCGGATAATGAACTCATCTCGACAATGAATCGAAATGTCTTCTAACTAGGGTACATGAGAACTATATAAACCTGTTTCACTAAATTTTCCCTAGTAATTGAAATTGGTTCGAGTATGAAATGTTCACAAGGTCACTTCTAAAATTTCCACATCTACATTCTTTGTTTTGTAAATACTTGCACAAGTATATTTCCCAATTTAAATGGGGAACTGGGATCCTGCAATGTGGAATTTGTTCTGGATTTTATGGTAGTCCAAAAATTATCAAACTAACTCCAAAAAAATCCATTTATCTATAGGGCATCTTGACAACTTATTAGGAGCACCTAAAAAACTAGGGATCCAGATGTACGTGAATGTAGGAAATTGCAGGTAAATAGATCCCCACTCACGTACCTCCTTAAAAGCTTCATCTGAAATCCTTTGGTTATATAAATCCTTATCAAAATGATAAAGGATAATAATGACGAAGGCATCATTGACCTTGTGAAAGTGCCTGCTACCCTCATCCATTGTAAGCTGAGGATAAAAATTGTAAATTTTTGAAGCACTCCTAACACCTTTAGTGTTCAAACCAGTGAAGTATCACATAACAGCTTCAACATAGACCAAGAAAGAGGTCATGTAGAAGTTCTTCGAAGACAAAACCTTGCCTAATTGTAAATAGATGGAACTACTAATATGATCCCCCCATCATATGAATTCCTTATTTTTCTTAATTCTGTCAATATATAAGAATGCCCATTCCTGAAATTCTTTCGCAGAGTTGAGGCTTGAAACTCTACTCAATAACACGATAATATTGTTCACTTCCTAGATAAAGTCTGATCGATACAAGGTATTTGGAAACTTGGTGACACTCTTGGCCAAGTAGCTCTGTATTATGACCCTTATACATAACTCAGTTTCTTTATCTCATTTTTCAATGGTCGCCTCTGGTGAAATCGTGGCATATTTTTCAACGTCCAAGAGTTTGAACAAATCTTCAAAGAAATCAACATCTAATTGAATTACCACCTTGCCGTCAGCATCCTTTACCAACCTGGAGTCTTTATCAAAGTGGGTTGTTGCTACCAAGAGGAATTCAGGGAAATGCATTGATGCAGGGAAACCAACAACAAGAACAAGCCCACTGTCATAGATAGCTTGCATCTAAGATTTCTTGTTAGGAGCCTTTACCCTTGCCCAGAAATTAGGAAAATCAACTTGTCTGAGATCTGTATCTCTTATATTTCCTAGGTCTGAAGATAGACAAGAGTGAGGAACAACTCCTAGGAATGTATACTTCATTTTCTCTTTTCCCTTTGCTAAAGAATTTGACATTAAATTTGAGTTTCAGAATCTGAAAAAGCCTTTGGAACTTTATAATAATTACCGCAAAAGTCTTGAAATGCCAAAGTTTGAAAGTCTGAAAAGACTCTAACTCCAAAGTGTGAAACCTCCAAAAACCCAAAATAGCAGATGTCTAAAAGTTTGAAAAAGGAATCTCCAAAATCCCGAAAATGAAACCTACGAAAGGGAAAACCTATGAAACTCCAAAAACAAAACCTCCGAAAGAGTAGACCACAGACTTCCGAAACTCAGAAATAGCAAACCTTCGAACTCCAAAAACACCCACCTCCAAATTCTGAAAACAAGAACTTTCAAAATAAGAAATTCTAAAACTCTGAAATAGTGAAACCATAAACTGTGAACTTCACCGAAGGAATGGAAAGCAAGAAAAATACTTAGTAAGATCTCAAAAAGTATGATGAAATCTGAGCTGGATGCCTGCACATGTCTAATTTTGTAACTATGGAGATCAATAAACACCTTCAAAGAAGACATGGTGAATGCCAAGGGTTCCATTTCAAAATAGAATAAAGAAGAACAAATGAAAATAAAAAAGGAAAGGGAAAACTGAAAATATCATAAACCCAAAAGAAATAACCTAAAAAAAATTACCTTGAAAATGATGCCTTGAAATTACAAAGAACGCAACAAGAAATTAGATTGTCAGAGAAAAAAATTAAGTGAAAATGATAGGTAAAATCTTGAGTTTATATAGAAAAACCTGAAATTAATGTTCAAAATATGATACGTATGAAGGTTGGTGAGAATTAAATGCTCAGAGAACCCCAAAGTTTGATAACTTGAAATTCTGAAGTTCCAAAATTTTGAAACTTCGGAGTTTTGGACTTCGGAACTCAAGAGACAAAAATTGTGAAAAGGTAATGGAGAACTCCGAAACCTGAAAGTTTGAAGTTTCAAAATTTTGGAACTTTGGATTTTTGGACTTCAGGAGTCTAAAAGAAAACATATCAAAAATAGGTGGGAGAGTTCTGAAACCTGAAAGTTTGAAGTTCTGAAATTTCTGGACTTCAGGGTTTCAGACTTCAGAACTCCAGGAAGAATTTTCTCAAAATATCAACATGAAATTTTGAAACTTGAAAGTCCGAAGTTCTGAAATTTTGGAACTTCAGAGTTTTAGACTTTGGAACTCCAAGTTAAAAAATCACAATTTACCAAAAGATACCTCCGAATTCCTAATGTTTGAAAGACTGAAATTTCAGAATTTCAGAGTTCGGAGTTCCTTAATAAAATTCTTAAACACTTTTAGGCATTGAATCTCAGAAGAAAATTTGTAAGTTTATTTTAACATCTTCACTTCAAAGTAATATTTAAAGATTAACATTTTTGGTGACCTCCAGGGAATGCTTTCCTCTTAAGCTTTTGAGCTAGTAGCCTAATACAAACCATTGGGAAAAAGAGTCTTAGGAGCAAACTACAGTCAAAGAACACACAAAAAATAAAAAGAAAACAAATAATGTGCAAAGCACTTGGAGGAAAAAATAAAATGGGCACTGTATAGGGGTGAAAAAATATCAAAAGAAATCTTTGAGATGTATTTCATTCACGTGAATGGGAAATTATTCTCCATTTAGCCTGGATAGATGAAATGAATTCACCTTTTTGTAACTTGTGATAATGTATGGCCCACTCCAAAGAGCATCGGATTTGGCATGTCTACTTGGTTTGGCTCTATCTTCATCCCATTTGATAACTAAGTCTCCCTCCTGAAAATGTCTATCAGAAGATTTCTTGTCAAATGATTTCTTAACTTGAGCTTGATGTTGTCCCAAATTTCTCATAGCCTTGTTTCACACTTCTTCCAACTCCATGAGTTCAAAATATCTCACCATAAACGATTCATTCTCCATAACCTCAAGCTGATGAGCCAAATCCAAAGAAGGTAATTCCAAGGAGAGCGGGAGATTTTCTTCCCTTCCATATACAAGCACAAAAGGTGAATTTCTAATTTCCCTTTTAGGTGTTATTCGATCTTCACATAAGGCAGTTTTAAGTTGTGTATGCTTGGTCCTCCTGTTAGTCTCCATTGTGCGTTTGATAATTCTTATGAGGTTCTTGTTGCTAGACTCAGCCAACTCATTCCCTTGTGGATATTAATTAGATGAAGTCTTGAGGTAGACCACATTCTTAATAGCCCATTCACTCAACTTCAAACTGAGAAAAGCCATTGAATTTTCAGAAATAACCATTAATGGAACATCGAACCTTGTCATTGTGTTTTCCAAGAAATCGAGTACTGCCTTATCACTGCTTTCTTTCAAAGCTACTGCATCTATCGATCAAGTAAAGTAGTCCGTTGCAGTAAGAACCCATTTATGTCCATCACCGGATGGAGGATTTATCATCCCAACAAAGTCCAAACCCCATTAAATAAAAGGTTTATCCACTTGAATTGGGTGCAGTGGAAAAGTTGCCAACTTCTATTTACCAGTGAAAAGGGCACATTCCTTACATTTACTCACCAAGAGATGGGCATATTTGAATATGTCTAGCCAATAATAACTAGTCCACATAATTTTGGTAGCAGTCATTTACACAGATTAATGTCCCCCATATAGGCCATTGTGGAATTCTTCTAACATTTTATTCACATGTTCCGGTTTCATGCAGCAAAGAAGGAAACTGTTCAAATCCTTTCAAAAAAAACATTATCCACCAGGACATATGGAATAGACTGGATACGGAAATTACATCTTTGGACTTTATCCATGTTTGAAGGATATGCCCCTAAGAGGATAAAAAATTGCATCTTTGACAACCAATCAACTTGCTCATCACCTTCGTCAATGTTCAAGAGTGTAACAACTTCATTATCATTTATCTCTATGTCTGCAGCAAGTTGTTGACATAAACCCTTACCTCTGCAAAGTTTAGTGACTTTGATGTGTATGTCGTACTCCATCACCTTCGTGATCCATCTAACATGCTTCTCGTTCATGTCTTTTTTCAGCAAAATTTCCTTGACGCTAGGATGAGAAACCATCAAGTGAATTTTATTGTTGGACAACATGTGCTTAAATGTATTTAGAGATCAAATAACTGCAAAGACTTGTTTCTCAACAAATGAATATTTGAGCTCATAGTATTTGAGGGACTGAATGAAGAAGGCAATTGCTTGCTCCATTAGATCATCATTTTGCTGGGTGAGGATCCCTGAAATGCTCTCTTGGCATGAAAAATCATAATGAATAAAATCTTTATCAAACTTGGGGTTCACCAATGTGGGAGCTTGGGAAATGGCCATTTTTATAGCCTCGAAGCTCTCCCTCCCTTCCTTTTTCCATGAGAATGACATAGTTTTCTTCAACGTGGCTTTCATCGGTTTAGCCAATGGTGCGAATTGAGGGATGAATCTCTGCACGAAAGTTATGGTTCCCAGAAAATTCTGAAGACCCTTCTTGTGACTTGGGAGAGACAAGGACATAATCAAATGAATCCTGGTTAGATTGATTGATAGTCCTTCCACTGAAACAACATATCCCAACAATTTTCCCTCTTGTACTACAAAAATACATTTCTTGGGGTTAAGTAAAACCCTAAATTTTTGACATATTTGGAAAACCTTCCTTAGACGCATGATGTGATCCTCTACATGCTTAGAATATACAGTTATATCATCAAGGTAAACAAAGATGATATCCTTAATTAGTTCCTTAAATGCCATGTCCATGGCTTTTTGGAAAGTAGCCACGGTGTTGGATAATCCAAATAGCATTTTTTTGTAAGCATACATGCCCCACTTGGTAGTGAAATCTATTATGAATTGGTCGGATTCTTAGACTAGAATTTGATTGTAACCTGAATATCCATCGAGCAAAGAAAATCTTTGAGCTCCTACCATTGTTTAAAGGATTTTCTCCATTGATGGAAGAGGATAATGGTCTTTCAACAAGGCACAATTCAAATCTTTGAAATCCACGCACAACTGAATCTCTCTGTTCTTCTTCCTTACAGGCACCAAATTGGCTCTCCATGAGGAATGCTTAACAGGAAAAATTATACAGACCTCAATGAGTTTGGTTAGCTCTTTTTGCATTAGTGGCTCAATTTTGGGATTAATTAGCCTTTGTTTTTGATGAATTGGTTTCGAATTAGGACCCAGTTCAATGGTATGTTGTGCTAGACCTGGATCAAAACCACGCAGATCTTTATAGATCCATGTAAAAATGTCATGATATTCTTGACATAGTTTGATGAAATATTTCTTCTCTTCGATAATACATACCTTACCAATGTTTAAATTTTTTCACTTACCAACTCGAATTCCGCAAAATCCTCTTCCTTGACCACCATGTTTTTGCTTTGTCATTTGGCATGGTCATCTGAATTGAAGATGGATTCAAGAGTAACTAAACCTTTTGGTAGATTTTTTCCCTTCAACTATATAATTTGATCACCATACGATTTTTACAATTTATCTTGGTGTTTGGAAGCTAATTCTGCCTCTTCTTATAGGAAAAGAACAATTTGTTTGTTATTATCAAACACTTTCCAGCTACTCAAATTATCTGGAACTACAAGACAGACCACTATTTTTACCATTTTCTACCCATCCTTCATGAGGTCTACATGTATGTCATATTGTAAGCCAATTATAGCAATCCTATCAACATATTGGTTTTGTTTTCTAGGAACTGCATGAATTCCAAAAGCTTCAAAATATTCTATCAGGTCCCAAACTCGATTCTTATATTATCTTAAGAGATCATTTTTTGATGCACTACGGGCTATCACTTGATACACAACCAACTCACTGTATCCAAAGACATTCAGAGCCTTGATGCCTCTCTTTTGAGCTAGTTGGATCCCTTATATGAAGGGCTCATATTCGGTGACATTATTGGTGCAACTAAATTACAACTGAAAAGATGCGAAGTATTTATCCCCTTCTGGAGAAATCAACATAACTCCTACACCAACTCCATTTTTACTTCTCAAACCATCGAAGCATAATTTCCATAACCCCTCAAAATTGTTTGATGTTTTAACCAATTGAGGTACGATCGTACCTTCTTCATGGATGTAATATGTACCCAATCCAATTTCCTCCAAAAATAGTAGATTATATTCTTCATCTGCAAATAAATCATCGTAGGGGTCATATTGATGATCTGTACTTACGTCATCAAGCACTATATCAGGAACTTCCTCTATGAGAGTAGTTAGTTCATGATTAACATCTTCCTCTTTTTTGTCACAAATGGCATAATTCCCATTTATGGGTTTAGCGGTTTAAGGCTCCATATGATTATGGAAAATTGGCTCTACTCTTATAATCACCTTTGTCTCGTACCAAGTTCTAAGAATCAAATGTAACTAGTCTGATGAAAAGTAACCACCCATCTTGGTAGTGAAATATCGTGATAGGAAAATGGCGAAGAGAGGAGGAAGATCAATAACGGATATGTCCTATGTGAATGACAAGCTGAGACATGAATGAACGGTAAGCTGGAGTCCTTTAATGACTCCAAAATTCTAAACTGTTGTACCATCTAACTAGACAACTCCCCCTGAGATTGGAGTATACAGTATTCCCAATACATTTGCAATTTGCTTAGGCATAATGGAACTGCTGGCTCCAAAATCGATCATGCAATTATGCACCAATTGATCACCAATGATAAGGCATATATAGAATGGGAGTGGTTTGTTGGCCTTAGGAATTCCTTTTCCTCTTGGTTGACACATACTTGTTGCTATTTCTGCTCCCTGACCCAATGATCCATCAATTGTACCAAAACTGTTCAAAGCCTTCCGTAGCAAATTCCTTTGAGAAGTAATTGAGAGTGCGTCCCACTAGTGACGCTTAGGTTGGTCTTATGCATTTGTTCCACAATACTGAATGGAATTGACCCTAATTTTTTAGTCCTCTTTTGGGTGTTAGAGTCCTCTTTTGGAAAATGTTGGATGGGTACTATGATACCTGAAGACCCTTCTTTCTGTGTAGCTTGATTAGCGGATGTTTCCTGTGATTTCTTCCCTACACCCTTATCAACTGTTGGTTGTGTTTAAGGTTACGAAGTGGATTCCTGGTCATCCTTGGAAGGTTGAGATTCCATTGCTCTCTTTTTATAATGCGTATGTTTCGTTATAGAGGAGGCATCGATATTTAAACCGTAAAAAATCATTTATTTGCCAATTTAATAATGTGGTTTTATCATAAGGATGATCTTGGTTTTCTTGTGCAGCTGATCCTACTGATGACTTAGGTGGGATGGATATGCTTTATACCATAATATCTTGACTCAAAACTCCATTTGGAAAAATATTTTGGTTATGAGGCTAAGAAAAATGGTAACACCATTCATCATCTTAGAAAAGATTATTTTGGACAGGTACTATGGCTCTGGATGAACTGATTGCAACAGGGTTCTGAAATTTCAAAGGCTTAACATTTACATCTTGGTTTGTAGCATGGTTTTGAGGTTGATTGCTTCCTTGAAAAGGGGGATGGCTTGTTTGGTATTGGGATTGAAATGGGTGAGCACAGTGAGACTGTTGCCTTTTGATTGCTACGAGCTCATTCCCAAAGGTTTGTAATAGTGATTTGACCTCAACTAGATCATTTGAAGGAATAGACTTAGTCATAGTTGATTGATTGGAATTTTTTGGAACATGAGTGATGGCTGGTTGTTTCCCTATAATTTCAGCAAACAAAGGCATGGGAGGCATAGGCACAATTTTACCTGCCTGAATTAAGGAATTTTTAGTTCTTATAGCAATTTAATAAACATCATGAATGATAGTTCCCCCCATGGATTGAATCATAACTATGTCACTGTTCAAGGCCCGTAAGTAATACAAGAATGCATTACTTGGAGATGACCTTATGAGAGTTGTTCCATAAGTGATAGGTGATCACTTTTTTCTACAAACTTCTTACAAAAAAATTCACCCAACTCATTCCATGTATTTATAGAACCAACGTTCAAACTCTGAAACCGTTGAAGCACTTTACCCTTAAAAGAAATAACGAGGAGTCTGACTGCCACATTTTCCTTCGTAATGCTATGTAATGCACATATGCTAGCTATATCCAAAATTTGCTCCAAATGAGTAACATTGTTTTCTCCAGTATAAAATGGAAAAAATTTCAGGGCAGCTGCAGGAATAGCATCCCTTTGGGCTAATAGCATGGGGCTACTAGTGTTGAAAGGAGGAAAAGCATTGGCTTCCACGATGACCAAGGGGAAATTGTTCCTTAGTGGAGGAAACCTTCTTTCAGGGGGAGTTGAATGCATTCTGCGGGATGATGTTAAACCGTCAATTCTTTTTCTCATTGGTGGAGATAGAGATAATTCCATATGTTGATAATTTACTTTCTTGGAATAAGCTCATGTTTGAATTATTCAAATAAGTGATTTCACTGAGACTTGAAATCCAGAGAAATGGAGTCACTAGGTACTCTAATTTGTGTAAGTGTGAAGAGAAGTACCAACTCTCTATCCCACTGGGCGTGCCAAAAAAAAATTTCACATAGATCATGCACCCATTAAACTATGAAAAGATCCCACGTAACATGGGAACATCCCCAAGGTGTGGGACCTTGTCACTTTGGGATGAACCTCTGGAGAAGGATGAATTCCTTTGGAACTTGGGGGAAACCAATTCAAGATTGATGTGCTAGGCTAAAACACTTTAGAATATTCTAATCTACTCAATTTACAAGGTTCATTGGTTAGAAATAACAAATAAATAAACATGCGGTGATACACCAAGAGTAGAACTAGATAATCATTTGATCTTTACGCCAGAAAGGGGTAACTCAGAAAGGATAAAAAAATCATCACAATCTAACTCAACTAGTACTATTTAGATAGGGTAAATAACATACCACAATCAAAATAGTATGCATCTCCTTATAAGACCCCAAGTATACATAACAGATAGATCAAATCTGATTGAAAACATAATCAACAACTATGACGATATAGAATATGTACATGTCAAACATCCCTTTCACTTATGATATTTAATAATAATATAACTTTTATAACAGAAGGAAAATAATCTCTCCACAATTCATATTCAAAAATAACTATATCACTTTCCCACAAAATGAAATACGATATCCTGAAATAAAGGAAAGTTAAATACTTACACTAAGGAATTGTGCATCCACAAATCATACATTGATCAACCATTAACACAATAAATCAGATTCTTCATGGAAAAATATCACTCTGAATGTAATTGAAATGCTTCAAAATATTCAAAGAACTCTTCCAAGCTTGAAGAGTAACTTCCCAAATGATCTATATCTCTAAAATATTCATGCACTTAACTATTTATAAGTTTTTAGGTTGAGCCATTACAGTCAGGCATTAACCAACAAATTAATAAAAATAGAATATCATTTAGGTTCAAGGTAACATACTCCCATAAAAATAACAAGGTAGTTGTAAGGGTATGACTCAGTCAACCCTGCAACTTGGACCGATCCATAGCTTGGAACTATCCTACCATGGATGCCTAATTTCAGCTTGGCCCTGCAACACCTTCTCCTTCCTCAGTTTTGTCTTGTTCTTTCTCCCATGTAGCCATATGATGCTTGTATTTGATAAAACACTTAATAATTCCTTGTATCTCTCCTTCCTCTAGCTCACACACGTAATGGTTTATCATATATGCTATCTCGATATCTCTCATTACCTTGGTTGGAGATCTTTTAAGTTTACTTACCACTTTCTTCAGTCGACCTATGAAATTTTAGTATGAAACCAACCTGTCAATGGAGTCACTATTGAAATTCCTAATCACCTCATTGTCCCTTTTCACCAAATCCTTGAAATTTGACTTAATTTGATCTTATGAAAGAGCATTAATGTTTTCAATGAAGAACTTACAGTTAACATTATCAAAATCTTTTGAGATGCCATTCAGATTATCCATGATTTCCACACGCTTGTTGTCCAATTTCTTTATTAAATCCTATAATACTTTGGATCTGAATTTCATATTCTTTTGATATTCAAACAACTTATAAACATCACCGATTATGTCTTCTTGAATAAGTAGATTTGGATCCTCTTCTCTGATTTCACTCAATGTGGTCAAATTCAAATTCAAGTTATTATTATCTTCAGAGAAGGATTCATCCATTTTTTGAATAGAGGATCTTTCAGTCTATAAATTATTATATATTTCAACAACCTCTTTAATTGAAGGATTGGATTCTTGAAGTATGCACTCTATCCATCCATTTAATTATCTTCCCTTATGTCCAATATTCTTAATCTCATGATAGGAAATATCATCCAAGGTGGAGGGAATTGTTAGAGTGGTAGTAGTTGAAATATCAGTGGATGGAGTAGGATGTGTTTCCTTTCTCAACAGGGTAGTGAGCTACTCAAATTTTTCTTTGAGCTCATCCTTAGAATCCTTATCTTTGTCATACTTTTTCCAACAAATTTATGAGATCCGTCTATACATCTTGTTTGGCTCCTTCGTGTGTTGCTTTTCCTAGTGAAAATATGGAAATTTGGTATTCAGTTGTTGTGATAGTTTCTTTGGTTTTTCCCTCAATGGGAGTAGTAATCTCCACAACCCTTTCTCCTGATTGGTTCACTAATAGGATGGAGACAATATTTTTCCACTTGGCCTATTTCCTTGGATTAGGTTCTAACATACTTAGATATATAACATCCACCAGAGGTACTTCCTTCTTCTATTTCGAAGTCTAGAGAAACAACCATACTGGTATAGCATATGTTGATGGAACAACTAATTCGGTACCTAGAGCACTAGATAATACAATGGAATTGGTAACATTAGTTAGCACTAGAATGGGGGTGGTAATGATAGAGGGAGTGGAAGTGAGAATAGCCCCAGGGGTGGATACAAAGAGGCTAGAATATGAGATGGGAGGAAATGAAATTTGAAGAGGAAATTAATTAGAAACTAGAGACCCAATCATCTCCCCTACTGAAATAACATGAAGAGATGAAAATACATGGGCCGTGGAAGGAGATGGAAAAGAAGAAATGAGTGTATAAGTAGAAGGAAGTGATGATGGTAAGGAATGAGAGGATGGAAGATTCTATGGTAAGCTTAGGGAATCAGTGACTTCAACTATTTCTGATGTTGATACTACTGGAGACATAACCTTAGAAGAAGGATCCTTGGTGAGAGAGGAAATTCCAACAATGAATGAAATATTCTTGGGGAATATATGGACCCTTTGGAAAGACCTTTTCCCTTTAGTAGGTGTTGAAGAACTCATTGTTGATTGGGATTTTTTTCCTATAGGTTGATCTAACCCTTTGGGTGAAATTCCCAAGGTAGCCAACCAATTATACGTCCTCTATAAAATGGGCCCTTCCCTCTCCTTAGTATTATAACATTCTTCTACATACCAATCAATCCATGACAACGGTTGATTGACAACATTGTATCCTTGTAAACTACATCCAATACTTCCTCTTCATCTTCCATTTCCTTTGGAATATCTGTGATCCCAAACTGTCAAAACTCATCCAAGTTTAATCTTTCATATTCCCGTTGTTAGAAAATGAACTCGTCTTGAAAATGAATCCAAATGTATTCTAACTGGGGTACATGAGAACTGGATATACCTATTTCACTAAAATTTCCCCAGTAATCAAAATTGGTTCGAGGATGAAATGTTCGTAAGGTCACTTCTGAAATTTCCGCATCTAGATTCTTTTCCTTGTAAATACTTGCATAAGTATATCTACCAATTGAAATGGGGAACTGGACTCCCACCTTGTGTTGTTTTTCTGGATTTTATGGTAGTCAAGAAATTGTCGAACCAACTCCAACAAAACCCATTTGTCCGTAGGGAATCTTGGAAACTTACTAGGAGCACCTAAAAAACTAGGGATCCAGATGTATGTGAATGTAGGAAACTATAGGTAAATAGCTCCCCACTCATGTAACTCCTTGAAATATTTATCTGAAATCCTTCGGTTATATAAATCCTTATCAAAATGAGCAAGGGTAACAATGAAGAAGGCATCATTGACCCTGTAAAAGTGCCTGTTACACTCATCCATTTTAAGTTGAGGATAAAAATCATAAATTTGTGAAGCACTCCTAACACCTTTAGTGTTCAAACCAGTGAAGTCTCACATAACAATTGTAACATAGACCAAGAAAGAGGTCATGTAGAAGTTCTTTGAAGACAAAACTTTGCCTAACTGGAAATAGATGGAGCTACTGATATGCTCCCCCCATCATATGAATTCCTTATTTTTCTTAATGGTGGCAATATATAAGAACATCCATTCCTAAAAATTTTTCACATAGGTGAGACCTAAAACTCTACTCAATAACATGATAATATCGTTCACTTCCTGGATGAAGGTTGATCAATACATGGTCTTTGGCAACTTGGTCACACTCTTGGCCAAGTAGCTCTTCATTATGACCCTTGTACATAACTTAGTTTCTTTATCCCAGTTTTCAACGGCTACCTCTAGTGAAATTGTGGCGTAGTTTTCAACTTCTGGGATTTTGAACAAGTCTTCAAAGAAATCAACATCTAATCGAATTACCACCTTGCCGTTAACATCCTTTACTAACCTAGAGTCTTCATTAAAGTGGTTTGCTACAACCAAGATGAATTTGGGGAAATGCATTGATACAGGTAAACCAACAACAAGAAAAATCCCACTCACATAGATAGCTTACATCCAAGATTTCTTATTAAGATCCTTTACCCTTGCCCATAAATTAGGAAAATCAACTTGTCTGAGATCGGTATCTCTTATATTTCCTAGGTTTGAAGATAAAAAAGAGTGAGGAACAACTCCTAAGAATGTTCACTTCATTTTCTCTTTGCCCTTTGCTGAAGAAGTTGACATTAAATTCAGGTTTCAAAATCTGAAAAAACCTTTGGAACTTTGTAATAGATACCACAAAAGTCCCAAAATTCCAAAGTTTGAAAGATAAAAAATACTCTAACTCCGAAGTGCAAAACCTCCAAAAACTCGAAACAACAAATGTTAGAAAGTCTGAAAAAGTAATCTTTGAAATCCTTTAAATAAAACCTCTGAAAGGGAAAACCTCTGAAACTCTGAAAATAAAACCTCTGAAAGAACATACCACAAACTTCTGAAACTCCGAATTAACAAACCTCTGAACTTCGAAAACACCCACCTCCAAATTCCACAAACAAGAACTTCCGAAACTCTGAAATATCAAAACCGTAAACCTTGAACTTCAATGAAGGCATGAAAAGTAAGAAAAATACTTGGTAAGATCTTAAAAATTATAATGAAATATGAGTTGGATGCCTGCACACGTTGGATTTTGCAACTATGGAGATTAGGAAACACCTTCAAGGAAGACATGGTGAATGTCAAGGGTTCCATTTCAAAACAAAATAGAATAAAGAAGAACAAATGAAAATAAATAAGGAAAGGGAAAACCGAAAAAGATCATAAACCCAAAATAAATAATCTAAACAAAATTACCTTGAAAATGACACCTTGAAAGTACAACGAACGCAGCAAAAAATTATATTGTTAGAGAAATAATCAGGTGAAAATGACAGGTAAAATTTTTAGTTTATATAGAAAAACCCTAAATTAATGCTCAGAATTTGAGACATGTGAAGGTTGGTGAGAATTAAATGCTCATAGAATGCCTAAGTCTGAAAACTTGAAAGTACAAAGTTCTGAAATTTTTTAATTTCAGACTTCGAAACTCGAGAGACAAAAATTGTGAAAAGGTAACGGAGAACTCCGAAACCTGAAAGTCCAAAGTTCTGAAATTTCAAAACTTCGGAGTTTCATACTTTTGGATTCTCAAAGATAACATATCAAAACTAGGTGGGAGACTTCTGAAACCTGAAATTCTGAAGTTTCAAAATTTCAGGACTTCAGGGTTTTGGACTTTGGAACTCTGGGAAGAATTTTCTCAAAATATCAACATGGACTTCTAAAACCTGAAAGTCTAAAGGTTCAAAATTTTGGAACTTTGGACTTTTGGACTTTGGAACTCCAAGTTAAAAAATCACAATTTTCCAAAAAAGACCTCTAAATTCCGAATCTCTAAAAGGCCAAAAATTTTAAATTTCAGAATTTTGGAGTTTGGAGTTCTTTAATCAAATTCTTAAACAATTTCAAGCATTGGATCTCAGGAGAAAATTTTTAAGTCTATTTTAACATCTTCACTTCAAATTAAGATATGAAGATTAGCATTTACCAAGTAATTCTATCAAAACATTCTCATCAAAGTTGAAAGGTAATTTTTCTCCCATATAGAGAAGACAAAGCAAAAATTGGTCCTTGTTTGTGCATAAAATATTTTTTATTTGGGCTTGTTCCTTAGGGGAAACACCGTTTTAATGATCCTCAAGATTAGTGTTGTCTTCATCATCAGAGTTTTGGAAAGCATTTCTGTCACCTCTTCTAAAGGAACTATAGTCTTTTTGTCTTGTCCCCACCATTTTTAAAAGAGGGGGGATTAAAGAGAGATGTGATAGATAACTTGGCCCTTAGAAAAGTGAATGATAAGATAGAAGAGAGTGTAGCGATTAAGCTTGAAGATAACTCAACCCTTAGAAAAGTGAATGCTAAGATGGAAGATGGGTTTGGAATATTTGAACAAGGTGACCCTTAACAATGTGAATGCTAAGGTAGAAGCAAGTGAAATGAAGGTGAAGAAAAAATCAACACTTGCCAGAGTGAATGCTAAGATGGAAGAGGGGTTTGATTTGATTGAATGTTCTTGTCCTCTAGAAAATTGAATGCTAGAATGGAGGGAATTTGGTGATTAAGTTTGAAATTAAGCGACCTCTAGCAAAGGGAATGCTATAATGGAGGAGAGGATGAAAATATTTGAATGTATTCAACCTCTAACAAAGTGAATGCTATAATTGAAGAGGAGGAGAAAAAAATAAAATGAACTCAACCTCTAGAAAAGTGAATTCTAGAATAAAAAATGGGATGAAAATATTTAAACGTACTCAACCTCTAGAAAATTGAATGCTAGAATGTAAGAGGAGATGAAAAAATGAAATGAACTCAACCTCTAGCAAAGCGAATGCTAGAATTGAAGAGGGGATGAAAATATGAAACGAATTCAACCTCTAATAAAGTGAATGTTAGAATGCAAGAGGATATGAAAAAATGAAATGAACTGAACATATAACAAATTGAATGCTAGAATGGAAGAGGGGATGAAAAAATGAAGCGAACTCAACCTCTAGCAAAGTGAATGATAGAATGGAAGAGGAGATAAAGAGGACTTAATCATGATAATATGGATATGACGATGTTAAGACGTAAATTTCTAGATAAAAATGCTCAAAAATGAAGTGGATATCCAAAAATCAATAATTAATGGAAAATGGAAAGAGAAATCTTAAAATTTGGGAAATGTGATCCAAAGATTTAAGACTAAGACAAGATAGGAAAGAACTCAAGATGAGAAAATTTTGAAAGTAGGAATTTGGTGATTCCAAAAAGAAACAAGAGATTAATGGAAGATTAAAAAAGAGAGAAAGAAAATTCCAAGAAAGGATGCAAGATCAAATGAAAGAGGCAAAAGAAGGTCCAAATAAAGGATGTTTAGAAAGAGATGAAGTAAAATGACCAAAAATCCGAATAAGGGAATATAAGGATTTTGAGAAGAGATGAAAGAAAGGACCCAAATAAAGACTATTTGGAGACGTGAAGATGTTCGTGTGTGTTATTTTCCACATTATTAGGTGAGTCATCTCACTTAGGTGAGATCGTAGGTCCACGTGTCATTTAGGGGTCATTATGAGATTCTCTTACGCGTCAGTGTGTCATATGCATTATTGGGATTTACACTTCTATTCTAGGAATGTAACTCCCCCTCTCCACTCAAGTTGTCATATTTGTAGCATTGGGGGTTACTCAACACCTCCTATATGTACACCCCTTTGGATCTATGAGATAGAGAGAGAGTTTGTGGATTATAACGAGGTTATGCCCGTATTTCAAATCTTTGCATGCACATTTGGTTGATGCTCACTCCTCCCGAGATCTCTTCACATTGTTGTTCTCATGTTCCTTGATGTGTATGTCGTCCCTCACGATCCTCACATTTTGGGTTTCGAACCCTCTTACATGGTATCAGAGCTACACGATTTGTCGTCACACCACAAGCTCAAACTAACGTTGGAGAGGGATCTCATCGTGTTAATCAGCTGCTACACCAACACCCTCCCTCATGATGGAGCTGGGTATACACCCAATCAGGCCCAACATCAATAGGAGGTAATGACACCAGGAATTTCCTGAGAGGTCACCCATCCCAGCACTACTCTAGGGATGGTGACATGCTTAACTACCTAGCTTTGATACCATGCTACACGATTTTACCATCACACTAAAAGCTCAAACTTTTGGTGTGATGAGGGATAGTCGTGCAACTCTGATACTAGGTAGTTAAGCGCGCCAACCCTCCCAGTACGTACTGGAGATGGGTATACACTCTCGAATTAGTCCCAACGTGTCATTAGCCTCCTAATGATGACTAGGGCCTGATTGGGAGGTATACCCAACTTCATCACTGCGGGAGGGTGCTAGAGCACGTAACTAGTCTGGTATCAGAGCATGTATGAGATTTCCCTCTCCACCACTAGTTTGAGACTTTTGGTGTGATGGACAAATCATGTAGCTCTGGTACTAGAGCTGATCTCATGGATCGCGTGCAACTCTTCATACATAGTGTTGGGATGCATGACCTTTCGGTAAATTCTTCTGGTGTGATATTCAGCTCTTGATGTATGTTGGTCATAATTGGGTGTATACCCGGCTCCATCGTGCGGGTGCTTCTTGGCATAACAACTGATTTAACATGGTGTTTATACCTCTGTTCGGGTTAGTTCGTGAGTTTGTTTGGTGTGATGTTCGAATCTTTGGGTAGCTTTGATACCATTTTTTGAGTTTTCTGGGTCCTCAGAACACGAGGATTACAAGGGATGACGTACACATCAGACGGACATTTTTGTATGGATTGGGCTTTAGATTTGAGTTTTTACAGTGCTTTTTAGGAAAGAGTTTTAGAGGTGAATGTGCATGCAAATGTCTTGAAATATGGGCCAAGTCAGCCACAACTCACCGATCCGGGAACTGAGCTTCTCCCCAGCTCACCTATCTCCAAAGGGGTGTACCCTACACCGTTTTCAGCTTGAGTAACTGCCCTAGTGTTTTCAACTAATGGATCAAGTTTACTGGAGACGGTGATTTACATTCCCAGAATAGAACATGTAACTTGCAATGACACATATGACGTATCTGACGCGTTTGTAGAATCGTGCATAATGACCCCTTTTTGACACGTTGAGCTACGTTCTTGGTCTTCGAAGTCATGGTGGGTCACCTAATGATTTTGAAAATAACACTTGACCAATAAAGGATGAGTTTGAGTCCTCTGTAGTTCTCTTGTACATCTCACAACTGGCTCCTAGAATCCTTGTCATTTGAAGCTCGGCCTTCTGGTTTGGTTCTCAGCATCTACGTGGTTTGTGAACAGTTTCATCACACATAGAAACACGCATGTTCATAAGCTTCCCCGACTCTCCTAGCTCATCATTCCCACTATGCGAATGACAATGTTACTGCGATCTCTGGAGGAGAAAGCATCAACCGAATGTACATATAAATATGGTGAAATACAGGAATTACCTCGTTTTCGGTAATGCCACTTGCTCTCTCTCTAGTTTTCTCGTAGCACTCTCTACCATTTCTCTGAGCATATTCGAGGTGTATCAGTCAACTCACTCGGCACTAGAATTTTGACAACTCAAATTGGAGAGGGGGATCCTTCACATGTCTCATAATAGAAGTCTAACACTCTAGTGACTTGTATATGACTTACACTTGATGTTTGCATCTGTCAGAATCTCATAATGACACGTGGACCTACGATCTGGCACCCTCCTTGAGATCCACATGACCCGATGATGTGCTAAAATAACACACATGGCCAACACTTTTCCTTGGCATCGTAGCTTAGGATGACGTGACAAGTCAAAAATCATAAATGGATCGTAGCACAAAGCCTTATGAGGTACCCATGCACAAAAAGAAGTCCTTAGGTTGGTGAAGGAAAACCCAGTGGGAAAAACATCCACTACAGGAGAACAAAACAGGTTCTCTAATCTAAGAAAGTTGGTTCTTCTCTGATGGGGTGAGGTAGGCCATCAGACTAGGATGAAAAGGTAAAACATAAAACAAACTAAGGCGAAATGCACTCAGAAAGATGAAAAAGATAGAAGAAGAGCCAGACGAGAGGGATGCAGAATTTGTCATAAACTGGACTCTAAGACTCAACAACTCAAAGAATGCAACAACAACCAAAGTTGATGCATGAGATCCTCTATAAGAAAATAAAAGGTGATTAGAGACAAGTAAAGATATGCAAATGATGAACTGGAAAACAACTAAAAAGCATGACCTCCTAGGAACTCCAATGGTGTCGTTGCACAGTATTACATATAGAAGAGAGGTAAGATTTGGTGATTACATGGTGGCCCAAGCAGAAGGCTCAGATGTTTCAAGCATCTAGCTTTTCCTAACAAAAGAGAACTTAGTGATAGACGCAAGAAAAGATTAAGTCTCCATGAGATTTCTACTTTAAAATTATATCTCAATATTTTCTAGTCTCTCATTACAATATATAGGAGGAGGAAGAGGTGAGAGACGGATTCTTGTGGATCCTTTCCACTCTTCAGCATTTCTAATGCATGAAAAATAGCTTGTGAAGTGACAAAAATAGATTTTCTCATGTGTATGTGTCATCATGCTTTTTCCTATTTTTGGCTCTTCTTTCGAAGGATTTGGAGATCCATACCTCATGTTAATGGCTTCTTTAGGACTATTCTACAGGTCGAATGCCTGTTTAGATGGACTTGAGCTTACCGTTTCATGAGTTTTCTACTCCATGATTTGGTTCGTGTTGGTTACATAACCAGATATTTCAAGGTCCTGTTAAAGTGCATTGGTTGTCGGCCCAACTTGGCTGCAAATGGCATCGAATTTATAATCGAAATGATCCATTTGGCTTGCCTCCTTGGACATTGTAACTTGCCCGTGCTTTACTGGAATAGTAGCTCGTTGACATGATTGGCTATGCATTAAAACGGTCTACTGAAATGACAAGCTTAAACTGACCCCTCTTTTGACTCTGGATTTATAAAATCTGACTCACTCCTAGGATACTTAGAGACAAGACCTTAAATTGGAGTCTTCCCTACATGACGGCTTTGGCTATCCTAATCCTTAATAACCTGCTTCAAAACTAGAGTCCATTTGCTAGAGGATCCACGTGGCAGGTTGGCACATCCTCCTAACTTTTCTTTTCTCTATGCTTCCTGAGGAGCGCTGGGATGACACTTGGCATCGTCCGCGGGCTCACAACTTTCATTTATTTCGGCAAGTAAAGGACTCATGGTGGTGGGACCCTCTTCTATTGGATCCACGTGTCTGAATGACAGCTCACTGGGTGCTTGGAGAGCATCGTCCCTGTCTCTTTGAATTTTGAACATAGTGGCTTGCATCCGATACTTGGCACTGTTCGTGAGCATGTCTAATGGTTACTCCTTTTAAATTTCGTGCTAAGTCCCCTCCTCTCTCTTGGAAAAGATTTGGATTCAAAATTGGGTTTCTCTAACCACCCTGTACAGACATTTTGACAATAACACTACACCATACACTGCCTTCACCAGCTTGATTTTTATGACGCGACCTCTCTCCACCTGTGAGCTCGCCCATTTGAGTTACACCAAGTTGACCACCTCCAAGTTCGCCAACAGAGGTAGCTTCCAACTCAGTGCATCCATAGCTTCACACCTCAGATGGGCACATCCCTTTTAGAAATTGTATGGTAGTAAAAAAAATCCCTCCTTTTTTAATTTTTTGAGGAAAAACATTCATTATGGCATTGTAATAATTTCAAGGCTCTAATTTGCTTGTAATTATTCCTTTCCTATGTGTGTAGAAGATAGAGGGCGAGGTTTGGGGTTGTCAAGAGGCTAATCCCCCCTCGTAAGAAAAACAAACCCTACCTAAAATTTGATGCCATTTCCAATGAGTACCCACACGACACCCTTTTCACCCATTTCAGGCACTTTTTTAATCAGTTTGCAAAGCTTATTGGCATTTTCCATCAGTTGTGGGAATTGTTTTCTTGCTATAACTTTTGACTCGCTACTCAGTTTTGAGCGCTTATTTAGTCAAAGTTGCATGATTTTTCACACATTATGTGATGAGATTATCAGTTTTTTAAACAAAATACTTTATAAAGTGCCACATTCTGGGGGGGTTCACTAGTACTCTTGGGTGTTGTATTACACGCAGACGCATTATCGGCTGAGTTCAACGTCTTGCATTTGTGCACCTTGAAATTTTAATTCCGCATCATGGAGGGTTATATTTCCAGACTTGAGTGTCGTAGGATCTCTTTACAACCTCCACCACTTCTTACTGGAAGAGAGAACTATTCAACATGACATGCTTCTATGGAACACTACTTCGCCTACGAGGGTCTTTCACACTTCTTGCTTGGGCCAGTTTCTGCACCCATTGATCATCGTCATCTGGAGGACTTTATTAACACTTGTGACCATTTTTTGGTCACTTGATGACATGTGTCCACATCTCTCTGGTTTCACGTGGCAGACTTAGATCCACCCCACTGTGTCTGGAGCATTCTTCAGTCCCTCTTTGGAGACCCTTCACATACTACCACCATTGTTGTTTTTGTTGATTAATTTGTATCCTCTATTTATTCGTGTGATGATAGTTCCAATGAAACAGAATCACTTGGTTCTATTTCTGATGACGAGGATTGTGCACCCATTTTTGATGTCGAGAGTACTATAGGGGACTCTTCTCCTCCTATCACTATTCCAGAGAGTGTTGAAACATCCCACATATCATCAAATTTTGAGCAGTCTCCTATATAGTCTTATACAATCATCACACCCTCCTTTTTTCCACCTTTAGTGTGTGAGGCCCCTTTCACTCCTCTACCTTCATTGGATGAATCCTACCTATATGACATTGCTCTTCTATTTGTTGAGCCCCCTCATTGGGAAGAGTATCTGCCTAACCTTAGTCATGCTTTTGTAGAGTACACTTGTAATGTACTACAGGTTCCTCATCCATCTACAGGTATTTCAGAGGATTTAATCATCTCCATTGTTGGGAGTGCCCCTTATGGGACTCTTACCACTTCCACTTTTTCAGAGACCTTCATTGATCCACCATTTCTTGTGGCTCCTTTTTCTATTGTGGGGGATGTCTTGTTGCCTTCACATTAGTTGGACATCCTTTCTACAGGTGTTCACCCTTCATACTCTGACATTTCGGCACTTGTGACATTACCTTTAGTTCCTTCACACTCACTTGCTAGACCTATGTCACACTTTTGTGGACCAGACTTAGAGTTATTTGTGTTGTTGCCTTCGGTTTCCTTCATGGTGTGGGCAGACTTCCAACACGTCATTTCTGTCCTTCCTAAGGGAAGACACACAGTTTGGTGTGGATGGCTCTTCTTCAGTCCAGAGGAAGAGGATATCATCATCGAAATTCTTCTGGGAGACTTCTTAGAGTTGTAGAGTTTAGATCCATCTATGGCATCTTCTACATCCCTCTCGTCTCCCTCTTCTTCTCTCTTCTTCATCTTTATGAGAGATTTCCCTTTTGTACATGGGTACCTTTTCAGGCTATTCTATGGCTAGGACCCATCTTTGGCATCTTTCTTAGATTAGAGAGTGTTTTGTTCTCTTGTGGTGGATGTTTTTCCCGTATTTCAAATATTTTCATACACATTCGGTTGATACTCACTCCTCCTGATATCTCTTCACGCTATCATTTACACGTATGTTTGTGTTATGATGTCCCTTATGATCCTCATGTTTCAGGTTTCGAACCCTCTTGTAGAAGACAAGATGATGATAGATCCAAATTAGGGATATTTGGGAAGTGTGACAAGAATGAAAGAATGATTCCAAATGAAGGCAAATGTGGTAAGGATGGAGAAGAAATGAATGATCCAAAATAATATTTGGAAAAGTGCAAAAGAGAAATAGTGAATGACTTCAAATCAAGGAGAAGGAAGATAAGAGAAGAGATGAAAATAAGTCCAAATATGGAAAATCTGGAGATTTGGAAAGAAGAAAAAATGAGCCCAAATAAAGAGTATTTGGGAAAGAAGAGAAGATATGAAAATGAATCCAAATAAGGAGTACTTGGAAAAGGTTGAAAAATATACAAAAAGTGAATCCAAATAAGGAGTATTTGGAAAAAATTGAAAAAGATATGAAAGATGAATCTAAATAATGAGGTATTTGGAAAATGGGAAAAGAGATGAAAAAGAGAATGTATGATACGAGTGTGGACCACAACTCATTAATATGAAAAGAAAGAAAGGAAAAAGTGAAAATAAAGTTTTTGTTTATGGATGTTTGGCCCTCTCCCTTAAATTGGATTGGACAAGACATGGCTTCCTATTATAAGTTATCACTCTAGGTGTCAGCAGTATATCTGAGTGAGTGTGGTACTATTTCTAGTTTTTGGCTTTACTTTACCCCTTGTGATATGATAAGAAAATATCATACTCAAATTAATTACAATGGGGTCACCACTGTGGATATTCATGACTCTAATCTCAAAATAGGCGTAGTAGTCAAGTGGGTGGAGGATCCCATTTCATTAGCCAGTACACTCAAGGCATTGAATACTTTGGGGTTCCTGTGGTACTCCTTGAATGATTTTCTAACCCTTGGTCAAGTACTACCCACATTTATGTTGGAAGAAGGGAATAATCCCAACTATGAAAAATTTAATAGTATTTTTATAAAAAAAATAATAAAAGTGATAAAGGGTTTGCTTGGCATACGAATAAGGCAACCTGCAATTATTAATTTGATTGTTTTAATTTTAACCTCATTTAGAGCTAGTCTTGCAAACAAGGATTAGTAAGTTTTCCTAAGGTAGGTGGAGAGAAAAAGACATAAGAAGCAATCCCATGTTTCTGATTTCCAAGATCACTTAAAAAGTGTGAGGAAAGAGAATACACATGAGCTTACTTTGATTAAGAAAATAAAAAGTTAATTCCTTTAACAAAACTTGAAATAGTTAAAAAAACATATATGTAGAATAAAAATAAGAAAGTGTCCTAAATCATAAGTTATTATTATTCAAAACACGGGAAAAAGCAAAAAATTAAATAAAAACAGAAAGGGTACGCTAACGCGTACAGAAGGATGCTAGTGCATACACTTTGAGTATGCTAGTGTTACAGAGGAAGATAACACGTGCAATTGAGGGAATCAACATTACATAGATACCTACAAACACATATGTTAAAAGAGAATAAAATATAAAATAATGCTGACGCATGTAAGAGTATGCTAGCGTAAAGGTTTTGATTGTAGAAAATAGTCTATACTTTGAAAACACATGCAGACGGATCATTTCCTCACCAAAAGTTTAAAGAAGAGAAACAACGCGTGTAAGAGCCAAAATGGAAAGATTTTATTCTATTTTTAGAAGGTGTAGTCTTATTTTTAATGTATAATTTGATTAAATCAAGATAAAAACCTATTTTTATAAAAGCAACATAAAACATAGTAAACAAAGAAAAAACACGCATGTTTTCCTATTTTTAAACCCAGACTTGCATGTATGTGTTCTTTCCTTCTTTCTCTCTCTTAGATTATCTATAAAGCTTCATAACACATTGGAAAATACATCTTTTCCTCTTCATTCATGTTTCTGGAGAAATTCATTCTTTTGGGTGATAAATCAAGGGTTAGAGTGACCTTTTGTGCTTATTCCACCTCTTCAAGAAATATAAGAGCTCATTTTTACCTTTCCACACTTTGTTTTAGTGCATACTCTATTTATATTGATTTTAGATTGTGATAAATATTTATCCTTGTTTTATCGATTTAACCTTCATGCCTTTATGCCATTTTTTATCAATTTGTATGTCTTAGATTGTGTTTTACGAGTTGTTTGTAGGATCTTGAGGTAGAGCAATATGTTGTCCCTTCTTTTCTTGTGACAATTCATTCAAAACCCTTCTACGAAACACTTTTTCTTTGATACAGTTAATTATAGTTAGTGTATGGTGTGTGTGGTTCTCGCGATTCATTTGTGTGATCCAAATAAGTCTGAGATTCTTAAAAAATTCTAGTGTGTCACCAATTTTTTAGTTTTTCTTTTCCTTATTCCTCCCTTTTCATTTTTGGTTTTGGTAGGGTAGATTTAGCCTTGGGAGATAGAAATAGCTTAGGTGATTGCACTAAGGGAACCAACCCTCTCTAGAGAATCACTCCAACATACATGACACCCACAACCTAGGAGTGTTTTCATTTTTTAAATTGAAAGGAGATCTATCACGCCATTCTTGAAAGGGTACATTTCAAAGTGACAATAGTTATCTTATCTGTATGTTTGGTTGAATTTTCTTGGAATGTATGTGTGTTGGGAAGATGGGAATTTTAGTGATCCTAGTTTTAGTGTTGGATATGGAGACTTTTCTTGAGTTAGGGGATTCATGGGGTAATGGGAAAGGACTTTCCCCATTGCATGGTTGGGAGCTGAATGTTGCCTCCACCCCCCTTTTAGTGTGTTTGGATGTGAAGATGGATAGTGGAAGTGGTGGTGGAAAAAGACTACTTGTCATATATATTGTTGCATGAAACCCATATTGTTTTGGGAAGCAAGTTGTAATCAATTGTGTATTACGTTATTCAAGTGTGCTCTTGTCTATTTTATTGTGTCTCCATTACAAAGAAAGGGGTTGAGAATGTAATGATTTTGAGAAATAAAATTTGTAACTAGAGGAATTGTTATTTTTTTGAAATGTAATATTTTGCTTGCAAGGAATGAGAAGCCTTATTGCTTGGGAATTAATATGAGAATCTAAGAAAATTGTGAGATTTTACTATCTCTTTTCCCCTTCTCTCTCTATTTGTTTGTATTGTGGACTTGACTTATGTAAAATGATGGAAAACATTAATGTAGTATTCAGTGGAGTGATTTAGAGGTTACTTTACATTTCCATGTACTTAGGTAAATGATGTGTTAAATAACAAGAAAAGAAATTTGTTGGGTGAATGCTTTACTTAAACTCTTAGTGCAACTAAAGACCCTATAATAATTTTACTCTCTCCATTTTCTTTATAACTGGTTGTTTGGAAATGTGTTCCAAAATTGTATATCTTTGTTTTAGTTAAAATTTGGCTATGGGAGATATTTTGGGATAGTAAATTTAAAATATTTAGTTTCTACTACAAATTTGTTAAGTTTAATGGTAGGAGAAAATATGGCATAGATACACAAAAGATATGATGGTTACAATGACATTGGAAGCCTAATTATTAATCTAATTATTCTTGAATAGAAATTGGTGTTTTATTAACCACTAGTTGAATTAGTGTCGCCCATAAAACATGTATATATAAGGTGTTATCTAAGCCATTTTTTGTTTATTGAAACATATATATATATATAGCACTTTGTTATCAATACATATAAATTATCAAACTACTATTAGCTATATATACTAATTTATATAGAGGTTTAGAGGCTACTCATTGTTATTAAATATACACACACACTTGATATTCAGTAAACTAAATTTTAATTAAAGAAAATAATAATAATGAATGGGATCGGAGGGCTCGAACATACCCATCCCTAGTTTTGTGTGTGTGTGTGTGTCTTAGTACGGAGGTTATATGACATGCACAGGCTGTGGTCCCCCCTTCACACTCTCTTTAGGTTGTGGAAAAATTGTTAAGCCATTTCCCACACCCTCCTCTATGCCACTATCATTCTCTCACCATGGCCATCCCATCCCTCCCTCCATGGTTGGCCTTCCATGGTCACCACATCCCCTATCCAAGCCATTTGTCCTCTCCACCCTCCAAATGGCCACTCCGGCCACACCCCCGCCCCACTCTCCATAGGGCATATGGGGATGGGCAAAGTTGTTCCCCACACCCTTCCCTTCCTACCATTTTCATATGGCCCTGTTGCCGCCCAACATCCCTTGTGGCCCCTCCACACCATGAATAGCTATGTATGAAACATAGTCAGCCATCCCTTGGCCACCTTTGGCCCAAAAGAAAAAAAATAAAATTATATATATACCCATATCAATGCATATATGCATATAGAGGTCTTCCTTTTTCTTCAAGCCTCTTTCCATAGAATTGTAACAAAAAATGATATAGAATGAAAAGGAGAAAGCAAGAGAGGAAAAATGAAAATGAGGAAGATAAGAAAGAAATTTCTTTAGGAGGCATAGGGTTTCTAGGTGCCTTAGATCTAAGGGATGAGGTTTTCCCAATTTAAGGGCTCATATTGCATCCTCCTCCCCACTTTTTGACAAGTTGACCTAATTAATAATAAGTCCTTTCAAATTTATAAGATAGATCTTTGATTAGCCTTTTAAAACCTAAGGTCCTAAAATAAAATGAGCTTTCATATAATATAAGTGTTATCATTTTTATAACAAGGGCGTTATGATTGTTTAGGAGCCTAGAGCTTAAGTTATAATGTGGGTTACTTTATTATTATGAGTTCCATTACATTTATAGCATAGTGTGTGAGATTATTCATTGAGAACCCAGATGGGTGATGTTAGGTTAATAATTCAAATGAATTTTAAGTTAATTATTTATCCCTAGAGTTGAACACAACGGGTCTTAATTAAGTAATGGTTAATCAGAATTTATGTGTTAATTGAGTTAATTCCTCAAGTCGGCTACTAGTAACTCTATAATTCGAGAATATGGCTTAAACGTAGCAAATCGTACACACTTATAAAACATATAATATTTTTTTATCTTGTAAGGTAATTATATAATCATATATATTTGAATATATTGAGATGTCAATACCCATAACTTCTAAGTAACCCTCAAATATTTCTTTGAGATTTGGTCATTTACATGGTTATTAACTTCGCCAATTTAACCGTGGACCACCTCGATGTTATCATGTCATGTGTTGAGTTGAAACAAGGTAGGTTATCATCCACACGACAACATGGAAATCTTTTGGATAATGTAAACCTATGTCACTTCTTATTAACTCTTTCTAAAACGAAACAAAAAAAAATCCATAATTTTGGCCTCTAAGTCAAGTTGTTTTGTGTGTTTATTTTTAGGGCGTCACATTATCCATCTACAAAGCATATATCAGAATATAATCATTCTGGATATTATTCAAGTTAACCAGATTCCACACATAAAATAGAGTAATTATCACTTGTGAAGATTCCTAAATCACTCAAATATACAATATTGTAAAGCACATCTATAAAATCAAGTGTTAGAAACATCCACCAATGAAAATAAAACTTGTATAGCACAATTTATTACCTTGTAAATTCAACTGAGAATTGAAGTGCAAACTCTACTCAATAAACCAAAATATATTTATGTATAGGTTTGAAGACATGAACCAACAATTGATATACATATCACAACTCACAAGACTTGTAAAGCTCCAAAATTCCCCCTCCGTATTGGATTCATCTCTAGATGATTTTACAATGAACTTACACATATTTATAGAGAAATGGGATTTCTCCACACTATCTGCATGTTTTGGAACTTCTAAAATAGTTAATATAATCCTAAAACAACAAAAACTAAAACTACTAAAATTAACTAAAGCTAAAACATATTGAAAAACTAAATATGGTAACATGTTCCAATTTTACATTGTTTTGATCCCAAAATTAACCAATTTGCCTCCAAAATAGATTTCCTCTATCAAAATCAAGTTTAAACTCATGTTGACTAGTTTGGCTATGCATCATGGTCATAAAAGCTCTATAAAAATTAAAACAAGCCTTGAAATAACATTGCATGGATTTAAAAATGAAAAAATTGTTGTATGTCTATTTTGACATGTATTGTTGTAAAATTTGGAGCTTTGATGCTTCCAATCAAACTAAAAACATCTTAATTCATCTCTTGTACACATATTCCAGTACTTGGTCAGCCAAAATAACCCCAATTTTTCCTTCCAAACCCAATTGGACATTTTTGTCTCTCAGGATACTCTTTTTATTTCTATCTTGGTCTTTAACATTTAGTCAACTAAAATATTATATTAAACCTTTTAATAAATTTTTGATATAACCTTATGCGTTGGCCTCTCGTAGAATGATTCCATGTGTCCTTAGATATGGAATTTACTCTTCACCATCAAAAACCTTAGCTCCCCAATTAGAGACGCATGTCCCCTATTAGTCAAACTAAGTCCCATACAATTTTAAAACTTTAGCTTGGATTTCTGTATGTTTAACTTTTTGATTAGAGACACGTGTTTAAAATTAGTGAGGTCTTATGTGTCAAGCCCTAGAATTCTTAAATTTTGTGCATTATTTTTAGCTCGTCGATGGCTGACATATGGGCCAACTCAGTCCTCCTGTATTTCACATAATTTTGTAATCCTTAAGATTATATTGTTTCATGTAGTTTTCTCGTTCGATTCAAATTAATGAGTTCGCTACTAAATAAAGTACACAACTCAAAACATGGAGGGTTTAAGGTACCTCGAATGCGATGTGATGGATATGGGTGCAAAGTGAATGATGGATCCTCGTTGTAGTTGATAACTTGCAAATAAGATAAACTAAAACAAGATTGATTAGATATATTTATGTGGGGGTTTCCTGAACAATTTCAGCTCTAAAAAGTGATTATCTTCCTTCCATATATGTCAACCCCCATGTGTTTAAAAAGATTGAAATGAAGTAAGAACAATAGATAGCATACAAAGATAAGAATATACAGAATCTAAGAAATGATTAAAATTGATTTAAAAGCTAATACAATTGGAATAATAGTAAATTAAAGGTTACCTAGTATGGGTCGATGGTGACCTAGACTGTGCACAGGTAGGTTGATGCAAACTAATTCATATGAAAGGAACGTGCAACATACCTACAAGCTCTTTTGTGGTTGGATCTAGATTTACAAGATGCGTCGGGTCGATGCCTATTGGGAATGGGTCGACGTTGATTGGACCAGGTTGACGCCAATCAGATTTGGGTCTACACCAACTAGACTGGGTCTACGCTGACCAGACTGGGTCTATGCCGATTGAACTTGGGTTGGGTAAGGTCAAGGATGGATGGATTAAAAAGGAAACCTACAAGAAAATAGACTGAAAAAGAAGGTTTTTGTAAAATTTCTGAGTGTTACTAAAGTTGATCTGAACCTGTTAAAGATTAGAAATAAGCAATACAAAGATAATCTGCTAAAAACTGAATAAAACAACACAAAATACCGATAAGTCTCACAAATGATGATCGTGAACAATGAAAACATGTTGAAATGATGTCTAGGAGATTTTTGATTGTTGTAGGAATGCTCAGGCAAGAGAGAAAGTTCATGGTCGCAAAAGGGAGGTTGGATGTTTGCATGCATATGAAATGATAATGGAGAGAAAAAACTTAGTTTTATAGGGTCGATGACAACTGGGCAAGGTCGTTGCCGAATACGGGGAAAGTTTCCTAAACGATGGGTGATTTGTGTTTTTGATCAGGATTTTGTGTTTTGATGAAGGGAAAAAGCTGCTTTAAAGAAAATAGGTGGGAATGGAATGATATGGATGAGTTGGGGATAAATATAGGTTGGAAAAATCATAGAAAAGCATGGAGATAGCAAATTTAGAATAAAAGCATCTAAAATGGAAATTTGGTTAGGGCATAATAGATGTTAGTTAATTAATTAATCAATTAATTTTTATTAATAAAGATTAATGATTAAAATGAAGTGCATGGATATTGTTTAATTAATCAATTGATTAATAATAAGGATTAATAAGGTGATAGGATAAATGTGGTAATTTTAATTAAATAAAGGGGATGAATTAAATTAAGGGGGCCTAGGAAAAGAAATAAATATGCACATGTGGGTAGATTAAGGGTATAGATACCAAATTTAGGTGTCTATATTTTATCCCTTTTTGTTGAGTGGTTTTTGTTATAGCAAGCCACGAGAAAAAATCGATGAGAGATAAATGGTAAATGAGGATAGACGAAAGGTGGATGATGAGCCCCCCATAAAACGGGGATTCGATGACACCAAGGGAAATTGATGATGCTTTTGAAAAAGTTAGATGATAAAGAGTAAGTGGGTGAAGAAATATGGGTAAAAGACATTACCAAGGCAAGATGCCCCAAGAAAAAAATGGATCATAATAATGAATAAAAACTATTGTAGTGACTCCAATATCACATTGGTAGAGGACAATACGGTCTCAAGAGAGACAAGCTGCAACGTTCTACGGACCCGTGAGTGGGTGAAGATCATTGCACTATGGATGCAACCATGATGACCAACGAGTCATATGAAAACATCAAAGTATGCACAACTAAATGAAAAGGTATGCGAAATCCTTCGTACATGAGGAATCGAGTGAAAAAGGTATGCATTCATAAGGGATGAGGATGAAAATTTATGGTGCCCCAGCATAGGACACAAACAAGACTGAAAGGAAAAATTGGAAAATAGATGGTGAAATAATATTCCCAAAAGGGGAGGTAAGTATGGCCATAAGGTGGACTTTGTGTGTGGATTGGATAGGACCATAAAATTAAATGCCCAAAGGAGGAGTAAATATGGCCATAAATGTGGAATTTAAGATGTATAAATTAATTATTTGAATGTAGAATTAAAATTCCTGAAGGGAAAATAAATATGGCCACAAATGTGGACTTAGATATGAGGTAGATTAGATGAGATTAGGTGAGATTTGGATGAGATGCGACTTAGTAATGGCAACCTATGGATATGAGTGAAACTATGTCATTGAATAATGCGAGAGGAAAGGATGCCTCCAACAACATTGGAGGTAAATAAGAGGAGGATCCAGGTAATGCAAGGCACATACGACCAAAACATAATGTTAGCATATAACCAATGATAATTAATTATACAAAATATCATGAGAGAAAGATGGATGGGATGGACTCATAGACCTAATGTCAACACAAAAAAGGGGTTTGAGGTGTAACTTGTACATGGGAAGAGGGTTCTATGTTAGTGGTGTTCCCTAAAACTATGCCCCAACTCTGGGAAGGGGAAAGAGTGATCAATGCAGGAAGTCTACTAAAAGAAAGCTGATCAATACGGGAAGCTTTCTTAGGATGCTAATAAAATGGAAGGTTGATCAATGCGGGAAGCCTTCAATGCCATAAGAGAGTAGTCATCCTTTGAGGGTATGGTATACTTTATACAAAACATAGATGACAAGAGTAATATATATGATAGTCAGCCTTCAAGGGATTGGTCTATTTCTTTTTATTTAACTTTGATTTTTTGAATTGCATGCTTTTTTTTTTTTTTTTGCATGAATAGTTTTCCTTCGAGGGATCAGTCTATTTTTTCAAGTAACTTTGATTTTTGACAAGAACATCCTTTGATTTTTATTTTACATGGGGGAGATTTGGGACTAGCTAAGTAGACCACTTAAGAGGGGATAATGAATGTACAAGAGACACCCCTAGACCCTTTGCATGGTTCCAATAAGTGAATAAGAGGGTGATGAATGTAATGATCACAGAGTTCTCACTGAGATGGGAGAACCTATCCATAAGTAAAATGCTATGGGCAAAGCCGTGGTGCCCATATTTAAGGTCACATTTAGGAAAGTGATAGAAGATGACATATTTCCAAATCATCACAATGAAATATGGAAGAGGATAAAATGGAGGAATGATCTAAGGATATGACTAAGAGCTCATTGGTAGACATGCTAACAGTAGAATGGTCAAAAATTTCATGCATTAAGAGGTTCCACTTCTAGTTTACCACTCAAAGGAGGGAAAACTTTCCATGTTGGCTCCTAATTAAAGTCATGTTTGAGATAGGATGATAACTTGATAGGATGGGATATGATGAGATAGATGAACGAAGATAAAATTATGTGCTACCCTTAAGGAAGCAAAAATGTGTGTCCCTAACGAGATGAGATGGTCACGAGATAGATGGTTCTCCCCCAAGAGAAGGACGAAACATGAACACAACAATGGATTTTAGGATAGAGAATTAATGGTCCCCCAAGAGAAGGAAAAATATGGCCACAAATGGTGGACTTTGGGATGAAAATATGAAAATAGATGGTGGTCCCTAAAAGGAGGAAATAAATATGGCCACAATAGGTGGACTTTAGAATGAAAATATGGAAATATATGGTGCCCCTAAAAAAGGCACGAATATGGCCAAAAAGGTGGAATTTGATGAAGATGGTCCCCTAAGAGAGGCATAAAATGGCCACAAAGGTGGATGATGAGACAAAATGGTCTCTTGACAGAAGGAAAAATATAGCCACAACGGTGGACCTTGATGATATGGATGCCAAAGAAAGGACGAGGTGATGAATTTGATAGGTTAAAAGGTAGATGAAGATTATAAATTATGTGTGACTTGTCAATAATGAGGGATAAATACACGTTTTAAGAAATGGCCACAAAATTTGGGATTAAAAGGATGCCAAGGAGGAAAGGATAATTTTGGATTTGGATTGAATACAATGGTCGAGGAAGATGGAAGAGATCCAAAAGAAAGGGAATCGATGTTTGGTAAAATGAGATGAATAATGAATGATGAAGAAGGGAGGACCTGGATTAGATATAGGAGGAACAATGATGGAAAGGAAAACAATATGAATGAAGAAGGGAGGACCTTCTGTAGGGGAAATGATGTGTGATGGGGGGATGTAGAAACCCAATGGATGGGATAAGTTGGATTGGCCATGGATGGAGAAGGATGGATTTTCTTTGAATGAGGAAATCATATTTCTCAATAAGGTCATAGACGATGGTCTAAAAGGCCTTACAATGCTCAATATCATGAACTGGGGTATGATGATAAGTGTAAATGAAATTAGGATTGAACCATGATGGCTTCTTATGATGGGGATTACAAGATCTAATGGGAGGACGCAAGATGACATATATTTGAATTAAATTTCTAAGGATTTATGTGTAAGATCCAATAGAGGTATTGGAAGGAAGATAGATTTTGTAGGTTTTAATAGGATATCTTGACTTGGATTTAGGTTGGATGGGTGTGGATGTAGATTGGATGGGTGGATTAGGCGTCTTGAAGGAAAAACCAGTTTTGGGAGGAGAGTTATATTTTTTAGATTGGATTTTATTAATACGTGACATCTTAGGTGAAGGGGCTGGCCCTAAAATAGATGAGTGTGTGTCCTAGGATGGATTTTATAATGTTGAATTGCTGAGAAGAGGAGAGGTCTAGCATCTTATGAGGACAACTATGAGACATTTGGGAATGTTTACCACTGGTATTAGATTTGGATCAAGATGGTTTACCCGTGGCGGGGGTAACTATAATCTCAACCAGTGGATTTGAAGATTGTGTTGTAGGTTTTGGATTGGTTGATGTAGAAATAATTGATTTTGGTAGAGGGAGAATGAATCCCCTTCATGTTTATTTTTGATGGAGGTGCTTGATTTATAATAGTTGCAAGGGGTATCATTGATATGTTTACAAATAAAGAGGATGTGATTGGTGCGGTAGTGGATATAGATGTAGATATAGGAATGGATGTTGGAGAAGGAGTGTGTGTCAAATATTGGGATGGAATGGATGATGTAGTCATATGTAAATATGTATGTGCATGCATCGAGATAAACATTGGGATAGTTATAAGTCGGGTTATAGGAGTATGTGTGGTAGTTGGGATTGATGTGGAAATGAGTGATGTAGATGTAGTAATAGGTGTGTTTGATTGTGAAGGAATAGATGTGAGAGTTGTAGGAATAGGTGTGGATATCAATGGGACAGAAATAGGTGTTAAAGATGAATCTAATGTAATAGATTGGGGCATGATTGAAGTGGATGAAGTAGGGGGTATATTCAAAGTTGATGTGGATGTGGAAATGGTAGAAGTAGGTACAGGTATAGAGAAAGTAGTAAAATTTGATATATGTGTGATAATTGTGGATACGATAGGTTGTGAATAAGGGGTGGGAATAATGTCTAAGGTAGGAGCATGTGGATTCATTTGATGAGATGAGATATTGATTAATGGTGTTAATGGTGTGAGCATTTGGAAATTGAGATGTAAAAGGGGTGGCTTGATTCATTGGTGGTTGACTAGGTGAAGTGGTGGAGCTATCTATTTGGATATCCCCCTGATTTATAAGTTGTTGGATATGATCTTTGAAGGAATGAAACTTCTCAATGTCGTGACCTTTGACTTGATGATATTTACAATAGTGGCCTTTGTGATACCACATAGGCTTGGGTTGTGAATCAACAATGGGTCATATGGGAGGAAGTTGGATGGAGTGTACTACCATCAACTTGTCAAATGCAAAGCTATAGGATTCCTCCAAGGGGGTGTAGCTAGGAGATGGTCTAAAAACACTTTGCAAAGACTCCATGTGAGAGGGAAATGTGGATGGGTATTGAATCGAGATGGTATTGGTGGTAGTTTTAGACTTGTCGCTATGTATAGTCGGTTTGATGAACTCGGTCTTATGCTTGTTTTATCGAGGCTTGAGTTGGCCTTGCTTAAGGGTGTGAGTTTCAGATTTTACGAGCTATGGTGAAGGCTTCTTCAAACATTTAGAAAGATTGAATTTGTAATGTAGAAGAAATATACTTCGCACAAGAATGTGAGAAGATATTGATGAGTTCATCTTATAGAATATTAAATTATAGTTGGCATATGATGCCACGCCATCGTGTGACGAAATATATGATAGAATCGTCATCAAATTGTTTGATGGCATATAATTCATCGATAGTGATTTTAGGTGCAATATTAATTGAAAAATTCCCTACTAATAATTATGTGAGTTGGGTAAAGGAGAATAAGGAATCTTGAGGAATCCCATTGTACCAATCCAGTGTTGGACTGACCAAGGACATAGGGAAGGTGTGAAGCATAAGTTCCTGATCATGTGCAATAAGGTAACATGTGTGTTTAAAAGAACGAATATGTTGTTGGGGATCTTCCTTTTTGTTAATTTGATAAAATTGGGAAGATACCAATGAGGAGGGTAAGGTTTAATTTGAACTGATGGATGAATGGGTTCATCATAGACTTGTTCGTAAGATAACGTAACCTTGGGTCCCAAGGTAGTCACCTCTAGACTAGCCAACCTATTCATTAGGGAATCGATAAGATCATTCGATGTGATGATAGGTTGGGATTGGATTGGTTGTTTGGCATGGAATGTAGCTTTATAAGGTAGTTGATAATTTTTTGGATGTGTGAGTGCTTGGGGAATCGTTTGATAAGGTTTAATATATGTCACAGGTTGAGATTGGATAAGTTACAGAAATGATTGATGTTGAGGAACAGGGACGTGATGTATGATTGTTGGGATTTATAAAGTTGTTGTGGTAAAGGATAAGTGAGGATATGAGTGTTAATAGCTTGAGATGGTGGGAGCATATGATGGGTAGGAATGTAAGTGTTAAGAGGTTGAGATGATTGGATAGGCATACTTGTAGTAGATGGAATAGGGATAGAGTTGACATAAAGTGATGTGGGTGGAATGGAGATCCACTAATTGAGTAGATTGATAGGTTTGCAGGATTGTGGGAGATTTACGAAATAAGAATTCATATATGGGGATAGAAGGAGGACCAAAGAGTTTCTAAAGGTGCCGGATATGGTCGTGTAGTTGGTCTAGAAAGGTTGGATTAATAAGAGATATGAGGATTGGTTTCAAGATAAGGATTATTTTGGATGACACGGTCTTCATGAAGTGAGACCATGGAGACAAGGGGTTGGGTAACCAAAGGTGTGGTCTCAAATGTAGAATCTTGTTGGAAGAGATCATTAGAGGAAGGAATGTTATTGGATGGAGTGGATTGTTATATTGTTTCGACTTGAGAAAGAGTGATAATAGGCATGAAATAGATGAACATTTGTTTATGTAATTTTTTAACAAATAAATCAAGCAACAAGTTTCTTATCATCATGATTAATTAGGAGATGTGAAAAGAATAAAGTGGATAACAAAGGTACCTAAGGAACAACAACCTAAGGTTGGTTTTAGGTAGTTATGGCTAGGAAGATTTCAGGTGGCTTCTTATTGGGTGATAAAATCCCAATCAACCAACCGAGTAAGGATATGTTTACATATGTTGATTGGTGTGTGAGTTATAGGTTGTGTGTGAAAGAGTGTGAGATGCAACAAGTTAACCCCTAATTAAGTTATGTTATCAAGTAGGATGAAGAAAAGAAAGGTTCTTTGAAAACCAAATCAAAGTGTGATCTTTCAATAAGGAAACACACAGGAAAGGGAAATACGATGCAAAAAGAAGAAAATAGGGAAAAATGAGGAATACCTAGATACATATTTTCATTTTTTAATCTAAAATTTAGGGGAAGAGGGATCCAAGAAAGAAAACCCAACACAAGCAAGAAAAAAGTGAATCCTTGTGCTGTAATGTTAGTAGAAGACAGAAGAAAAAAAAAACAAAAATGGATCACCTAAAGGGTGTCTTGCCGGACATGCTAATAATGTTTGTCTAGATTTTTTGTTCCTTATCAATTAAATGATCTAGTACTAGAGAAAACTAGATAAATCAGAAAATGGAGGGTTTATGGTACCTCAAATGCGTTGTGATGGATGGATGAGTGCAAAATGACTGATTCTCGCTGCTTGATAAACCTATAAAAATGGAATGAAAAGTGATTAGATAGATATATGCGGGGGTTTCCCAAACAATCCCGGATCCAAGAAGTGATTAGATTCCTTTCACGGATGTCAACCCCCATGTGTTTAGAAAGAGTGAAATAAAGCAAGAACAATATATAACATGCAGAGACATGAATTTATTAAATCTAAAAAATGATTAAAATTGATCTAGATGCTGATATGATTAGATTACCATAGTAAATTAAAGGTTACCTGACATGGTTTGAAAACAACCTAGACTGTGCACAAGTTAGGTCGATGACCAACTAGATCAGGTAAAAGGAACCTACAACAAACCTGTAAGCTCTTCTGTGGTTAGATCTAGTATTTACAATATGGGTCAGGTCGACATTGATTGGACCGGGTTGACATGTCAATTGCGAATGGGTCAGATGTCGATTGGACCAGGCCGACGCCAATCAAACTATGGGTCTACGCAAACCTGATCTGGGTCTACGCCGACTAGACTGGGTCTATGCCAACTAAACCTGGGTTGGGTAAGGCCAAGGATGGATGGATGAAAAAAGTGAAACTTGTAAGAAATTAGACTAAAAAAGAAGGCTATTGTAGAAGCTCTGAGCATTACTGAAACTGATATGAACCTGCAAAATATTAGATAAAAGCAATACAAAGATAATCCAAAAAAAAGCTGAATAAAGCAACATAAAGATATCGATAAGTCTTATGAATGATTATTATGAGCGATTGCAAGAACGTTGAAATGATGTCCAGGAGATCTATGATTGTTACATGAATGATCAGGTAAGAGAGAAAGGTCACAGGTTGCAAGGGAGGTCAGATGTTTACATGCATTTGATTATTAGGAGAGAAAATACTTAGTTTTATAGGTTTGGCGAGGACTGGGAAAGGTCATCGCTGATTATGGGGAAAGTTTCCCCAATGGGGATGCTTTTGTGATTTGATCAAGATTTGAGGTTTTTAAGGATAATAAAAGCACTTTAAAGTTTATATGCGGGATCAGGTTATTTTTAATGAGTCATGGGTTGTTAGGGGATAAGGATAGGTAGGATAAAAGCATATAAAAGCAAGGAGATTCGGATATAGAATAAAATTGTCTCAAATAGAAGGTTCATTAGGAATTTGGATTAAATAATTAATTCATATTAATTTGGATTACAAGTGATAGGATAAATGGGCATTTAATTAAATTAAGGGGATGTATTTAAATAAATATGTGCACATGGGTGATTAAGGGTATAAATACCAAATTTAGGTTTCTACACATACTCTATCTCCACTAATATCCAACACGTGGATAAGATCCACTTCACCATGTATCACATGCTTCATACCCCTTGCACTATGATTTGTGAAACATGATTGATATCAGTGTCACTGGATAACTTTAAACCTTGGGGGTGTTTGTATACTCTTCTCACCAATGTCAAACACATGGGGTGAATCGGGTGCACCCACATTTCTTGAAACTTTGAAATATTGTTGTAATCCTTTTAAACCACTGATGTGTTGATTAATGACACATGACTATGATTAGTTTCTCCACATAACTTAAGCCTTAAAACTTCTCTTCACAACTATGTTTGACATGATTCATGACAAGTGTATAAAATCGACTCATTCATGATCCTCTGCAAGGTGTAATTCAAAGGATTAAATTTGATGTCTTCTATTTAATATAAACTTGTGTATATGGACATCAAATGAATGTATTTTGATTGTTCTCTCTTAAAATCTCGAAATAATGGGTTTTTCTTACTCCATGCCATGCACACATAATAAACATAAAAATATATTGTAATATCCTTTTATAGATAAAAATATGAGTTATACTTAGAATAAGTATTATAATTTAACTTTGAAGCAACTTGTAGAGGTTGAAATGATGACATCATCAAATGCCAACATAATTTTAAGTATTGAAAACATTTTAGAACTATTAACAGGTTTCACTTTGTTGTTTTAATGTGCTAGCCTAGTTTGTGAAACTAGATATCCTATTTGGTCAATTTAGAGGCTCCAAACTGGGTTTTTTCAACTTTTTAAAAGGGGGCTCAATTTTCTCACTAGAAAAGAAATGGGGGTGTATTGTTCACAACAAGACAATTGTATGGATTTCCTCTTCAGTTATTTGTCTTTAAAAATATGTATTAAAAATTCTCTAAAATTATCTCTAAATACATGTCTTACTACCCAAGTTGGATATGCCTCTTCAATACGTCTTGGAATTTTTTCCAGGACTCTAAAAATCCTCATCCAAATAAAAAATAATCCCATATTGGTTGATTGTTTGGTCCATGGTAACATGTAAACCCCAATATATCATTATCCTTATGCCAATAAGTATGGAGCCACAATGGAGGTGGCCCTCTCATGAACACGATATGATAATAACGGTGACACCCAAATGGAAGTGGACCTATTACTACTGCAATGATTAATTGGTTGCAAAATCAAAGTATTCTCTTGCTAAACTTTAAAAATTGCCACAACTCTTGCAATCCTTCCGGACCGCGGAGGACATTTTCCTATGATACCTTTAAAAATGACATTGACTACATTTCTAATTTAATTTCCCATGGATGTGTGGCATTTTTAATATCATTGTATAGTCACATATTTGACCATCTTATCTGATATTAGCCTAAACAACATGGTAAACCAGAACCATGTGTAGGATTTCCCACACCTTTGTTATTCTGGTTGTCAAGAACTCCATGAAATAGGTGGTGAGTCACTCCATATTCCTTGTGAACATATAGTTGGCACGTTCAAGTAAGAGTTGGATTAGATACAACCCCCACTCCTCAGTCTTCAACTTAAGTGACACCATCAACAACGATGATGGTGGACATGCTTGGTGCTACACACCTTGGAATTACTTCTACAACTCTAAAAATGTATATTTGGTCAAAAATTCAATCATGCCTCGGTTTTCTATCCTAATTTGTCATAATATATAATGAGCCTTATGTCATTATGGTGGTGGTAAAGTCCTCCCACCACACTTAGAGAGATACCCAATGGGATGAAAACTATTAATGTTTAATCTATTTCCTCAATGGCCTTAACAACATATACATACAACTACTCTCTAAGAGTTTACAATCATCTATATGAATTTTTACAGGCTTCTATGATGTCTCCCTAAGACCTATCCTAGACTGTATTGTGTGCTCACAAACGCATTCACAACCTTAACTCTTAGAAATTTTGGGCTTATAAAGACCTAGCCATTCTCAATTGGCCTTTGTGCCTCCACATGCACATTCCACCACCTCTCTAGTATTTTCCCATGCTAACCTAGAAATGGTGAACTCATCCTTCCTTTATAGTTGTGTATTTTTATCTTTTCTCACTTCTCTCTCCTCATTTGAAATTTCATGTAGCTAGATTGAATTCTTCTAGATGCTTCCATTTCCTCCCGCTCAAATTTAAATTTAAACTTGAACTTCCCTAAATGGATCTTCTCGTGTCACGTTGATCATGTCAATGTCTTTTCTAACCATTCCATCCTATTCAGCGTCTCATATAGGACACCTCCTGACATCTTTTATTGTTTTCACTAACTATCCATTATATCGAATACTCTTTTCTCCAACTCATCTATCATCTCTTTGTCTTCTTATACTACCCACGTGTATGCTTGAGCTCACCTTCAACTCCTTTAGGGAACTATCTTTGGGTTTATGGGCCTTCTCCAAAATATATGCGCCCCTCCTTTGCATTCTTAGCTATTGCACAATCCTCCTTTTATCCTCATATGCCTTTTGCATATATTATATTATTGTACATAGTTCCTTCACAATCTCAATGAGCTACCCATCTATTTGGTTGAGTCAAAGGTCCTTGATTCCCTACCAACATCCTATGTGTGTTGTCATGCATTATTCCTTTGCACCGGATCTCCTCTGTAATTCATTATGTGCATTACTTGCACTCTTACATCCTATGCACAGTCAAAAAACTACATTCCTATTTGAATACTATTGTGCAAAATAATTTTACACTTCTACACAGTCATTCCTTCCCTTCCCTGCCTACACATGCTCCAGCCTTGTGTGTAACCATCCTTCACCAAAATTGAGCAAGATTTCCCTAGACCTTGGATTCTCCTACATTAAACACTTGAGGTACTTTAAACTTCATGTCCTCTTCAAGTAGACTAAGTGAGTTGTAGAATCACCCTTTAAACTATTGAGGCAAATAGTTCTAGTTACTTCATCCTTTGAACATATTCTTGACCTTAACACTTCTTTCAGCGTCTCTTCAAGTCCTTCGAAACCTTCTCATGACTTTATTACACTATCGCACACTTTGGTTAGTCTATTATCACCATGAACATCCCTCTCCTCCAAATTGATCTCCCCTTTTGATCCTTTATGAGTTTGTAATGAAATTACTAGTATAATTCAGATTATGAGCAGCAATATAACACAAAATAACACAATATTTCATAATAATGATCTCAATATGCAATTGTAATAGCTTTGCCACTTCGAGGGGGCAACCTCCAAACCATATAATAAGACTTAAATTCTCAAGTGATCGTGAACTACTACCTACAATCCTCTATATATACTATTCATATATTATGGCCATCACCCAGGCCGACCTATTAAGCATGAGAAAGTATAAATTATATAATAAAATGATATGGTAAGCTACAAGTCGGCTACTCATATCCTAATACAAGCAATAGGTTAAGGGCGTAGCATGCCCTTCCCCTTCAAACCAACATTGTCCTCAATGTTGAATAATCCTGGATGTTGCTGCATAAAACCTTCATCCTCCCAGGTGGCATCTTCTAAGCTCAGATTCTTCCACTTGATCAGATATTCCTTAATGTCTCTAGTTCTCAACCTCTTAGTACATGTTTGCAGAATCTTCTCTAGCTCCAAAATGATTCTTCCTTCCTCATCAAGTTCTAGTAACTCTGTCTGGGCTTCAAATTTCTGTCCAATAACCTTCTTTAGGCATGAAACATGGAATATTGGGTGTATGTGTGAAGATGGAGGCAACTCTAGTTTATAAGTAACACTACCAATTTTCTGTAGAACTTGATAAGGGCCATAGTATTTAGGAGCAAGTTTGTTTTCCTTTTTCTGTTGCTTTAGAGACATTTTTTTGTAAGGTTGTAGACGTACAAAAACCCAATCACCAATTTCAAAATGTCTTTCACTACGATGTTGATATGCTTATTGTTTCATCTTGTTTTGTGTTGATGCTAAATTCTCCTTCAAAGTAGCCAAAACTTGTTGTTGATGTTGAATGTGTTCCTCAACATCTCTAACTTTAGTTTGCACCCTCAAGGAGGAAGTGATAGAAGGTGGATGGTAACCATATAATGCTAAAAATGGGGTCATTTGAGAAGAGGTATGAAAATATGTGTTATACCACCATTCTGCAAGTGGTAGCCATTTAATCCATCTTTCCTGGTTATCTAATACAAAACAACGTAGATACCCCTCTAAGCATTTGTTGACCACTTCCATTTTCCCATCAGTTTGAGGATGATAAGATGAACTGTGAGCTAGCTGAGTACCCAAACATGAAAATAATTCCGTCCAAAAATTACTTGTGAAAATAGGATCACGATCACTTACAATTATCTTTGGGGTTCCATGTAGCCTTTGAACTGTCTCAAAAAAAATAGTTGCAATTGTACTAGCTGCAAATGGATGTGATAGGGCACAAAAATGGGCATATTTTGTGAGCCTATCCACAATCATGAAAATAACATTCTTACCCTCTGAACAAGGCAATCCAGTGATGAAATCCATGGAGACCTCCTCCCATCTCTGGCTAGGAATTGGTAAGGGTTGCAACAGACCTGGTGTCTTAATTGTTTCCCCTTTATTATATTGGCACACTAAACACTCTGATACAAAATTTTGTACATTCCCCTTGATTCCTTCCCAAAATAATTCTCTTTTTATTCTATGATATGTCTTCAAAAACTCAAGTATAACCTGTCCTTGTACCATAGGGCATTACCTTTCCACTCAAATTTTTTTGATGTCATAGATCCTTGCTTGATATTATGTATCAGAGATTGTGTATCCTTAGCTTGATTCCATTCTAATCTTGCTTCATCCACCTAATCGGCCATCAACATGGACATTCCACATAGTAAGGCATCTGCAAATGTATCCCTTATAGACAATGCATCAGCTACTACATTTTCTTTACCCTTTTGGTATATGATTTCAAAATCATAACCCAACATCTTTGTTACCCACTTTTTTTGTTCCTCAGATGATAACCTTTGCTCCAAAAAGTATTTGAGACTATCATGATCAGTTTTTACCTCGAAGTGTCTACCCATGAGATAGGGCCTCCATTGCTTGACCGCATGAAGAATAGCCATCATTTCTTTCTCATAGACCGGTTTGAGCAGATATTTTCCTTTGAATTTGTGACTCTCAAATGTAATTGGTCTTCCTTCTTGCATTAGAACTACTCCCAATCCTAGTCCTGAAGTGTCACATTCAACAATGAAGGCTTTTGAGAAGTTGGGAGTAGCCAAAACTGGGGTGCTGCACAAGGCTTCCTTCAGCTGCTCAAAGGATTTAGTGGCTAAGTCTGTCCAATGGAAGGCATCTTTCTTTAGCAATGCAGTGAGTGGGGTTGCTATTCTACCATATCCCCACATAAATATTTTGTAGTACCTTGCTAGTCCTAGGAACCCATGAAGATTTTTGAGAGTTTTGGGCCTTGGCCATTCCACCATAGCTTTGATCTTCTGAGGATCAACTTTGACGCATTCATGTGATAAGATGTGACCCAAGTAATCTACCTCTTGTACACCAAAAGAACATTTAGATGGCTTTGCATAGAGATTATGTTTCTCCAAAACTTCCAACACTTTATTTACATGTTGTAAGTGTTCTTCCCATGTCTTACTGTAAATCAATATGTCATCAAAGAAAACTAATACAAATTTTCTTTAAAATGGCTTGAAAACAGTGTTCATCAAGCTTTGAAAGGTTGAAGGTGTATTTTTAAGACCAAAAGGAATTACCAAAAACTCATAATGGCCCTCATGAGTCCTAAAATCCATTTTATGAACATCTTCCACTTTTATTCTAATTTGATGGTACCCTGAACGAAGATCTAATTTTGTGAAATAAATAACACCATGCAATTCATTAAGTAAATCATTAATTAATGGAATAGGAAACTTATATTTGATGGTATACTTGTTGATTTCTCAGTAAACTAGACACATCCTCCATGTTTCATCCTTCTTACGTACCATGACCATTGGGGAAGAATAGGCACTCTAACTAGGCCTGATGATACCTGCCTTCAACATTTCCTGAATCATTTTCTCGATCTCACTTTTCTAGGAATATGGGTATCTATATGGTTTGATGTTAGGTGTTTGGCTCCCTAGAATCAATTTAATGGCATGATAATGATCCCTAATTTATGCTAGTCCCTTTGGAATTGCATTAAAAATAAATGAGTGAGCATCAAAAATCTTCTGAAGATTGGGTGGCATTGAAGACTTTGTATTGTGTAGTTCTATGGAAAATAACTTTGTTATAAATCCATCTACTCCTTTTCTAAGAACCTTCTACATCTGATGAGAGCTAATAATCTATGGAGACTTAGCTACCATCCCATTCAATTATATTTTCCTTCCATCTGAATGAAATCACACGAACAATTCTTGGAAATTCATCTCTATAGTACCTAAGGTTGTGAGCCATTGGACACCCAAAACAATATCTACCCCTCCCATAGAAATAGCAAACATAGGTGAGTCTAACATGTAGTATCCCATGGAAAGCTTGATACTATGGAATTTTCCTGTGCACTTGACTATCCCACCATCCGTAATCATAACTTGCATTTCTGGAGCTGGGTAAATAAAACAATTGAGGTGGGCAACTAACTTACTATTTATGAAGTTATGAGTACTCCCCGAGTCAATCAACACTGTCACCTTCTATTTTTTGAGATAGCTAATAACCTTGAGTGTTTGAGGAGTACTAATACCTGACAATGCATGACAAGAAATTGTAGGTTGGTGATCCTCTACTTCCTCTTCTACTGGTTCCTCAACCTCTCCTATAATTTCAGCATCCTCATCATCCTCATTACCTCCGTCAATATAGAACAACTTCTTCTCAGCACATTTGTGTCCCGGTCCATATTTTCTATCATAGTTAAAGCATAATCATTTTGCTCTCTTTTCTTCCATTTGTTGAGGAGTCAGTCTAATTGGCCTAGAAAATGAAGGGGAAGAGATACTACTGTCTTTGGTGTTAATGAAAGGTGGCCTCCTACTACAAAGAAATTTTTCCTCTGCTCGACGTGTCATGACAATACAATCAGAAATCTTGAGTGTATTAAACATATGTACCTCATGCTCAATGTGGTCCTTAAGACCCCCAAGAAATAGGTCATTCAGATTCTCTTCTAGTATATCCTCCACCCTTAAGGATAGGTTCTGGAATTGATGCACATAATCTTTGACTGATCCTATTTGTCATAACTTTGCTAATTGACTAAATTAGTTCTCTGAAACACTGGAACTATAGTGCAATTGCAACTCCTCGGTAAAAACTATCCAAGTGACACTGAGACCATTCTTCTACCTCTGAGCACATAACCATCGATACCAAACAAATTTGTCTAGTTTAAGATACAGGGATGCCAAAGTCACCTTTTGTCCTGATGGTGTTTTATGTAGCTCAGAGAAGTTCTCCATTTGATTTATCCAATTCAGGGGATCTTTACCATCAAATTTGTGCATATCCACTTTCGGCATCATGTTCTATGGTTGCGAATAAGTTGGATTCTGATTGGGCTAGAAAAGTGATCCAACATGATTATTTTGTCCATGATTTTGAACTGAAGATCCTCCTTGGTTGATATGGGATGGATTTGGGCCATATTATTTACCCTTTACATGTTGCATGATATCATCCAACCGATGATTGATTTGGGCTATGTCTCCTTTAGAGGCCATCTCATATTGTACATTTTATAGCTCATACTCAAGTTGGCTCACCTTATGATCAACTAAAGTAAACCCTAGTGCTGAGGAATCTATATTTACCCCTTCTGAATCCATCTCTTCAATCACTATCTCATCTTTATCTGGAGTTTTACCCAGAGTAACTGGATTCTTTTTTGCTCTTGTGGAAGGCCCCGCCATGATATCAGACTTGAAATGTTTCACTACTCTGGTAAAAATATCTCCTGCCAATTTTCTCTGGTTCAAAATATATTGTAGAAACAAAAAATTAGGGTTTTTGCCCTAATTTTGGCCCAGATCGCAGCTCTGATACCACTTGTAATGAAATTACTAGTATAATTCAGATTATGAGCAGCAATATAACACCAAATAACAAAATATTTCAGAATAATGATTTCAATATGCAATTGTAATAGCTTTGCCACTTCAAGGGGGCAACCTCTAAACCATATAATAAGACTTAAATGCTCAAGTGATCATGAACTACTACCTACAATCCTCTATATATAATATTCATATGTTATGGCCATCACCCAGGCCAACCTATTAAGCATGAGAAAGTATAAATGATATAATAAAATGATATGGTAAGCCACAATTCGGCTACTCATATCCTAATACAAGCAATAGGTTAAGGGTGTAGCAAATTTTATGGTTGACTTCATCCTTTATGAGGCTCTGCTTGCTTTCATCCTTTTCCTACACAAGTGTTTGTTTTCCTTTAATCCTCCTCCTCCTCTTAAGGCTTCTTTGTTGATATTTTTGATTTATAAGTCTACACTCACTTCCAACTCTTTTTTGTGCAACTCCATTCTAGCCTTTATCCATCCACCTCCACCTAAAGCATTCAAGTATTTTTTTCTTTCTCGCTCACTTCATCTATGGGCTTCCCCCCTTTACGTGATCCTTCTACGTGTACTTATTTTCTTGTCTTCTCCCCTTTTCCTCATGTTCTTGTGTCATTTTCTCACTGTGACTTCTCCTCTGCACTCATTTGCTTTATGCATTGCTTCTTCTCTAAACTCTTTCCCTTTACGCCCTTCTTCTTTTTCAGGGGCTCCTGTTGTGCACTTTCTCTCCTTTCTTCCTTTTTTCACCTCTATGTCGTGACCCTTTCTTTCTAATCGCTCTTCCCTTACACACTTCCTTTTTTTGTTATATTTTACACTACCTCCTATCACGCACATGCGATTTTTTTTTCTTGGCATTTCACCTCTCCTTGATTTGTTCTCTAGTACTACCTACTCTTTCTCTCTTCTCCTTGTTGAGTTTATCCTCCTACACACTTATGATTTTGGACCCATTACAAACCTTCGATATCTTGGTCTTATTCTCCACCTTTTCCCTTTTCTACATGAGGCTTCTCTTGATTACGCGTCCCCTTCCTTGCGCGTTCTACCTTGCACAATTTCTCTATGTAGTACTCTTCTCTTTGCCTAGGGTATCCTCGTAGGCTTCTCTTCTCCTTCTCCTCTTGACCTATGTTAGACTACACTTTAACTTCCAGTGACACATCTACTTCTGCACCGCTCTACCCACTTTGGTGGTTGCAAGCCACATCTCCTCTCCTCTTCCTAGGGAAACTTTTTCCAATGGTTATCCTTCTCCTTTTCTTCTTCTCTTACGCCTTATTCATTACACAAAACTTCTTGAACCTCTTCATAATGTTCCTCTCTTGCCCTTCTTACCAACATGGAAACTTCCTCATTCTCTCACAATGTCTTTACAGTGTTGTTATGCCTTTCCTTATCCACGTGTTATTTCTCTTGTGTTCCCCTTGCACTATGCACTCTTGGTGTTTCCTATTATGACTGCTCCTTCTGAATTACCTTTGGTGTAATTTCTACTTCTTCACATAATTCTCCATCACACTCTTCTTCTCTTACATGGCTCTTTATATGTTCCTTCTTGAGATCTCTATTGATCTCCATTTTCCCTAGTGTGCTCTTTTTCAAGCACACACTAGAAACCTCTTATATCGGATGTCATACCTTGGTTTCCTTTGGAGTAACTACGTTCCTCTCCTTTTCCTCCTTCACAATGGTGCTCCCATTGTTAAGTGTGTCTTTGAATTCAAACTCTTAAACTCCTCTTATTGGATATTCTTCATCCATGCAATCCCCTATGCTTTGTTACCTTTCCATCAGGGTCCCCTCTTCTATGCACCCCATTTTTCATTCCTCTAAAAAACCTTCTTCCACTTGTCCTTCTTTTCTCATCTATACATCATCCCCTTACACATCGTATGTGTATTATGTGCGCGTATCTTCTTTTTGTGCAATCTTTGCGTTCCACTCTTCCCTTTTCTCCACCACCTCATCTCATGGTTTTGTGCAATCCTAGTTGAAGCTTTGATATTATGATGGAAGAACAATAAATGGTGCCTCATAGAATCTTGTGAAAAGATGTGAAGATAGTGTACTACAGGGTATAGAGGTAAGATCACAAGGTCTATGTCTAAGTTCTTGAATCCCTTGGTTATGATAATATTATGAAAAGGTCATGTTTCTTGCCCCAAGAAACTGATTCAAATATGTAACTAAGTAAGGCTTATCTCTCTTCAAGGTGATCTAGTGGTCTATAAGATGGAAATGACAAAGTATAATGGTTATTTAAGGTTTGTATGGTTGACTTCTTGCATTTAGATTGATTATTTCCCCATATTAGAGCTATTCAGAGTTTTTGTGTGCTTCAAAAGTGAGCTATAGTTATGTAGAAGGTCGTTAAGACAGGGGGTTGGTGTTTTTCCTCCACCAGAGGCTCTAGGCATTAAGAAGGCTAATATAGGTTGTATTGCTGATAATTTGTCAGTAAAAATCAAAGGTAAGCAAGCTTATGGGCCAATCAAATATAATATCATGCAAAAGGAGTGAAGAACACTAATGGAATGCTTCAGGGTAGTAGTGAAATGACCGAGTCATCTTTAGGGCTTAAATGTAAGGAATGAACTCGAGTATTGTGTGTTTCAACTAGATATGGATAGTATAAGTCAAAGGGGAGAATTTTGAGGTTGTCTTGTATGCTTAGGTTGATTTTATCTCTTTGAGAAGTTGGTTAAGAAGGTACTGAAGAATTAATTCAAGGACAAGTAGTCCTAAAGGATGTCATGATTGAATTTGGAGGCAAATTGTGCTTTTGAACTTGAACAAGACCTAGTAAGAGATGTATTACATGAATGAAGACAAAAATTGAGGTGTATTGGTTCAAAGGGAGCCTTGTGGATGATAATTACATGTCCATGAATCTTCATTTTCTATTTTTGGAGTCAAAAAGAGAGGTTTCAGTCCTAGTGGAGCTTTCTAAATCAAGTAAGTTGTTTTGAGCATTGTTGACATTGTGTGTTATCATTTTTCATGTTGTATTGTCATAGTAGCCTTTTTCATAGATGTAGAAGGGGGAGAGAAACATCATAAACATGGAAATGAGGTCATGTAGGTGTTGGTCTCATTATTTTTCATCAATGTTTTTTAAGGTGGTTGTCATCAATGACAAAAGGGGACATTGTTGACCATTGTGTGTTTGTGTTGTCATTGATGTCAATTGCATTGATGGAAAAAGGTGTCATAGTGTTGTATGAATCTCCATGTGGTGTTTGTAAATGGTCAAACATTAAGTTTTATGGGAATTGACAAGATTTGGTGAGTTCTACGAGGTCCTAGAGCTTGGTTTGCTAGGGGGAGTCATGGTTTGAGTCCTCCCAAGTTGGTAAAAGGTTGGTATGAGGTCACACATGGTCATAGAGTTGTGTTATAGGTGAAAATGAGTCTATAATAGGTCAGCATGGTCAGGTCATGAGGTTTCATGGTTGAGTCAGGTCATTCTAGGCATATTCTTGACATTGGAGCATGCAGAATGAGATAGAGGTATGAGTTTTGGAGTTGATAAGTATTTTATAATGATGTAAGTAGCATGGTCATAGTGTACTTAAAGTGTATGGTGAGTTTCATGTCATTTTGCAGAGATTTGATAGTGTTTCAGTGTCCTTGGGAAGCAAACAGGTGAGAACAGACAATTTAGAACATGTAAGTCTTAATGACTAAAGAGTTTGAGAGATATTTGGGCTAAATGGTGAATATGGAAAGTTATAGGATTTTTTTGTGATGATTCATGACAATTTTTAGGTTATTTTGCAAAAGGATTTGTAAGATAAGTCATTTTTGGTGAAACTGGGTTTTCTACAGTGAATATTTAAAGCAAAAGTGGACCTTTTGATGCTCATTGTGAGTTGTGTGCTTTTCATGGAAACCTAAGATATTTTACATAGCTTCTTATGTCAATTATGAATGTTTTATAAAAATAATGAGGAGATTTTATTGTCATCTTTTTATGAAGGATTGTTAAGAAGATAAGTTGTTTTGAAACCCTAGCTAAACCTTAACTCAAAGCGACTTGGAGGAAAAGAGGTATGTTGAGTCTGTATTGAAGTATTTTTCCAAATTGATGATTGGATGTTGTAGAGGACTATTCTAGATTTCCATAAAGGTATATTAGAGCATGTAACAGTACTTGGGCCCCACCAGAAAATACTTATTTCTGAAGAAGTTCAATTTGTGGAAAAGTTATTTAAAGAAGGTAAAGAATAAATTGACATTGTTTTTAGCCCATGATTTGTTTTATATGTCTAGGATGATTTCAATTCATGATGGTGATTCTAAATAGAAAAGTGTACCCTAATTATGAAGACTGGTTTTTTAGGCAGTTTGGGGCAGTCTACACTAAAAGTGGAATTATAGGAGCTACGGCAAGAGTTAAGACTCCATTAAATTTGTGTTGTAATATTGGTTCAGAGATATTTCCAATGGTATATAAAAAATTTGTTTTTATAAGGAATGAAGAAGTTATGACCTTTTCTTTGAGGGTCAAATCTAGAATATGTTTGATCTTACAGAGTGTTAAATGGCTTCAAGAGTTAAAGTGGTGATTTTGTGTTGTTCATGATTTGTGAAGGTTTCTTAGTGCTTATAAAACATGTATAAGTGTGTTCCATTATTTTTTCAAATGTGGAAGTGATTTTTTAGGTGATGGAGTAAGTTGAGCTCAAAGTTGGTTTTTGAGTCTAATAAGGCTTAAGAAGCATTTTACAGATATTGGATTGGTTGTATGCCTTCCACTTGGAGTTGGAAGGAGTTATAATATTTTATGGAAAGAGGATTTAGAGGGGTTTATATTTTTATATTTATTATGTCTTGGTTAGGTTATTTGATGTGTTTTTCATGTTAGTTTATGAAGAAGAAGGTATGTTGATTTTCAGGACAGAATTGGTCAAGCTGAAAGATTAAGTTGGTTAAGGAATGAAATGGATTAGTTGATGTTGTATATCAATTGGAGAGTGAATAGGGATAAATTGTGTTCCTAATGAAGGAATTTTTAGGTCTTGAATGTAGCAGAAAGGGTGCAAACTAGTTGAGTTTGCAAAATTGGTTTATGGGCAACTTGATTTGGGGAAGTGGAAAGTAGGTGGTTTACACATATGGATGTGTCATGATCTATAACATGAATTTATATTACATACAGGTCTTTATGATTCTATAGAGTGGCTACATGCCATAGTTGAGTTGTTCTTGAGTGCTCTTGATGCCCAAAGGTGAAGATAGGGTACCGGAAACAACTGTTTTGAGAAGGATGTGAGCCTTTTGAGTTGTGTTATGATTCATTTGATTGGTAAAAGTTAATTAACTAAATTAATAATCATGGTTTTGGTTTTAGTGGATTTTACTCATCATAGTGATGGGGTTTTTAGCATGTTTTGTGTAAAATGAGTAGTTTTTAGCATGGGTCATATGTGAATGTTTAAATGAGTGTATTGGGATGTTATTAAGTTTTTTTGGTTGAAATTATGATTAAGAACTGACATATCTTGTGTTTAAAGGAAGATAAGCCTATAAAGTAAGTGTTTTGAGTTCATTTTTGAACTAGTGCTCTTGGAGGGAAAAGTGTGACCCATGTGGAAGTGTGTAACAGGTATGGTGGGATGATTTGAGAGCTGAAAAAGTGTGTTATAGGTTGAATAATTATTTAGAACATATGAGAAAGGGTTTGGAGCCAAGACAAGTTGAGAAAGAATAAGAAAGAGTTAGCTAGAGGGATGAGGGTTTGATAGTGTGTGCATGAGCTGAAATTGTGATCTCCATCAGTTATGGTAGAAACAAACTTTATAGATCATCATATTTAGGTTTCTAAGTTAGTGCTTAGTCATCTTAGGGGGTTTTATCCTCCTTGTGGAGTGGGTGCTTCAATAAATTAGGGATTGGTGCTCCTTGTAGGGTTGGTGCCTCACTAAATTTGAAACGTGACAATATAATATTTTTGTTTCAATGCTTTTTCTTCCCCTTGAGGGTTTCCCACTTATATTTGGTGTTCATGTGTACTATATAGCTCCTGATCTTGTGTATGGTTGTTTCTATACTTAAGTAAACACATATATGGTTCATGGTTGATTGAATGGTTGTATAAATGATAATGAATGATAAATGGTAAATTGTAAATGGAATGAATTTTTTTTAGGATTGATTCACCCCCATATATTACAATCACCTAAGGTAGCATGCAAAGGCATTTCAAGAGCATCAAATCATTCATCTATCATCTATTCCAGGGATAAGGGACTACATTCTTCACTGTACACTTAATAGGAGGGGAAGTTCATTTTTCCATGCACAAATCTATTTACATCTTCTACATCTAGTTGTTTCTCGTTATTCAAGTGCATATTGCACAAGATCCATCTAGAACTACATGGAGTTTGAAATGTAGTGCAGCTCTCGGCTCGTAAGTTCACCCAATCAGGTGATCGTCGGGGTCAGTCTGACTCCCCATTTACATCTTTTTATTTTTAGGATTTGATGTGTTTTGGGGTTTTGCAGGTGCTCTTTCTCCTAGCAGGTTTTAGGAGAATTCCATGGGCATAGTATGAAACACAGAAGAATAACAATGACATCTTATGAAATTGTAAAATATAGATTCTTGCATTTTTTGCAATCACAGGCACCTAGGAGTAGTCTCTAACACCTAAGTGCCCCTTATCAAGTCTATGCACCCCAGTCTAGGTAGATATGGCTATCATATAATTTTATGGGTCTGTTTTCAACATTATCCTTCTCGTTTTTATCAGTTCTTCATCTCAACATAGTCTAGGATGAATTGTGAGATCAACTAAGTACTTTACCCCTTTTCTTGCACTTAGCGTTTCTTCAAGTTTAACTATTTATTTCTTAGGTCAAATTGGTACTTCATTGCTTTATTATTTAATTGTGAATATGCAATTAGAATTTAACATATATTTCAATATTTCTAAAATCATTTGGTGAACTCATCTCATTTGAACAGTCTTAGGGTACTCATATTTTCATTGCTCTCCATTTACTAGGATCTTCTCATCATGGATATATCTATTCATGATTTATTACTAGCCAATACTAATTATCGAGCTAAAATTATTACTCTCTTGGATAATACTCACATCCTTTCTACTCTTGAAATGGACATAGTTTATAAGACATTTGTGGATGCTTTCTCTCAGCAGCTTACTTTTCCATCTCTTATAACTGACAATCTATCTATTTCTGATAATTATCCTCTTTATATATGAGTATGAATTCATAAATGGGGTGTTAAGTGAAATTTAGTGGATAATGGATCTAAAATTAATCTTTGTCCTTTGTCATTCATTTATAATATAGGCCTTTCCATAGCTAATATTAACCTAACATCTATTTCTCTTTGGGCACATGATTCTACTACACGTTTGTGTCTCGAAACTATGTTTTACCTCTAACAATTGGGCCTAAAACAGTTCTTACCATGTTCTTTGTCATTGATTTCCCCATTTCATATAATTGCTTACTTGACATTCCATGACTTCATAGAATGCAAGCAATACCTTCTACAGTCCATCGGTGCGTCAAATTCTTAAATGAGGGAATTGAATATTCAATTCCTGCTGATAGTACCCCATTCCAATATTGCAACCTAGACCCAACCACTTCATTACCTACTCCAAATTATACTATTGTACATCTTATTGCTAATTCATGACCCACGGACTATCCAGACAACTTTCCTCCAATCGAAGGAACCATTTGTGCACTAGACATTGTTCCATCTACATCAGTATCACCCCCTCCTACTAATGCAATGGTTCTCTATCACAGTCATGACCATACATCGGATGCCATACCACCTTCATTGTCTTCTCATGATAAATTTACATCTGCACCTCCTCCATTTGCATGTGCTCTCTTCATGAATAATGCTTATTGGGCGCACATTCCATTCAATCCTACTTGTTCTTACACTATTTACACACATGATGGTTTGGCTCAGCTAGGATTCATGTTGGATGATCTCATCCCTCCATCGCATGCTCCTCATTTATATCAAGGATTCATTTACATGACTATTGATTATGGCCTCCAAGTATTTCATCTATGGCCTCCATGGATACCTTTCTTCACTTACTCTTGGACAATATTTGTTTGATTATATTGGCGGTACTTTAGATCCTGACCATATCAACATTTCATTCCATATACCCTTTGGCCTTGTTTTTATTTGTAATGATTCATTCCTTGATTATTCACAAAATATTACTCATTGGTATGCACGTGGTTGTCCATTACCACCTTTTTACTGACAAAGAATATGCAGTGGGTATGTACAATTTGCATCGTAATGGATCTTTACGTTATCAACCTCATACTATTGCTTATCAGGTCTCAGATGCATCTCCATTGGTTTTGACAATGAAAATGATGATCTCTTGGATGATATTACTTGACACTCCTACACATCATACACTTGGGGGGCATCATGCTTATTCTTCCCCCCTTCTAGCATTTCCAGGTGTCTCGCACTTCTACCATTTCACTTCTTGCTTCACATCTAGTCTATCACACACATTTTTCACATCTTTATACATTTGTATCATCATTACCCGATGAGGCACTCTTGTTCTATTGTTCACACTCAACTATTAATGGCATACTACATACATGAACATCACACCATACACAAACACATTTCACACTCGAAACTTTCACGACACATATTTCTAGCATCACACCCTCGTAAATCACACTTCCTTATGATGCACTCTAGTTTCACGGTAAATACTTGATTGTTAGGGGTTTAAATCTGAAATGAATCTCACCACACTCACTCACTCTCTATGCTCTATGCTTTATCAGTCATATCTTTCTAGTGCACAATTCAAACCATTTTCCTATGACACACTCTTATTTTATGGTTCATGTTTGACTGTTGAGGGGTCTTTCATCAATGAACCTCGTCTCATGCATACTCATTCACATTCTCTCGAGGGGCACATTGCTCCTATCACACACACATGGAATTTCATTCCATTCACACTCACAACATATTACATATCTTGGTTACACATTGTTCTTTCTTACTTATATTCCCATGTTACACTTTGCTTATTATGTTATACATATACTTTGTATGTCATTATCTTTACTATATACACGTGTGTGTTCACTTTCCTTCTAGTTGTGAATGTAGGCTTTACATAGATCTATTACACACAACACAAATTCTTGACACTGTACCTCTTACCAGACCCACAGCTGCTCCTGGGGCATCTACTTTTGTACACACTACATGTGTTATCGTTTCATTATATGTTACTACTTATTATTACTATCACACTACTTTAAATCAGATCATACAAGTTTTGACATACTTTCTATCTATAACATACTAATGGGTGCTTCATGTGCAACATTTGTTTTACAGGAACTATTTACTACCATGGTTGTCTGTTACACTTTGTTTTCTCTTGTGTTCCATCGTATGCCATTATTTGTGGACTTTTCCCTTTGTCTTGTGTGCACATTGTATGTTTTTGGCCACTTCAGCCATGATTATCTTACAACATTGTGAGTGATGTCCTATGTTCGCAACCCACTTTTTCCAGTCTATATTCTCTTCTTGCTTGCTAGATTACACTTTGTCTTCTACATGTGTACGTGTCTTGTTTTTGCTAACACATGTTTTCCAGCCACTTTGTTTACATATGCCTTGGTTTTTACCAAACACATTGCCTCTCCCCCTTGTAGGGCTTTAGTTTTAGATGTATATTGAGTCCTCTTTTGGGCTACGTTCCCCTAGTAACGTTGCATGCACCCCAAATAAACGGGGGCATACATCGAGTGAATCAGTCACCCCATACACCAGTTCATTATTAGAGTACAACACAATTTTATACAAAATCAATACATTCTATAGTCATAGACAGGGCTCAAAATCTGACTTGGGTCCTTAGCACAACATAAACACCAGTGCCCAACCCCAGACATGAGCACCTAGTTGTTCCTAACCATTCCTGGGTGCCTATGACTAGGGGCAATTACATAGTTCTTTTTAGATCAGCACTCCATGTTTTTTCTTGTCTCTTTGACACACTTTCACCATCAATCTACATGGTTATCAAGTACACATTTCTTATCTACTTTATGTTATCGAGCATACTCTCAACAACATATAGTGGGGGAAAATGTAGACACTAAATCATGCACTTTGGGGACATTTCTAGGTCATAATTGTACACTTGCATTGATATAATTCCTAAGCAATAAAATTACTAATTAACCACTGTCTTTGGACTCTTTGCTTTGCTTTCTAGTTTTAATATTGGTCTTGTACACCCCACTTCCCAGTCTGACTTTTGATACTTCAACATTTCTAAGAAAGACACCAATGCCCAGCCAGGACGCCAATGCCCATGCACCCCCATTCCCTATGGGTGCCCCCGACCTCTTTCTATCTTGATCACATCTTTTGGGTCCTTTCTAACCATTGGGTATATTGTTTTCTTATGGTTTAGCCTTTTAGTGGTTAATTATGAAATTTAAAACAAGAGAATCATATAAATACAAAGCTATGTAGCCATAATAAAGGATTGAGCTCTAAGCATTTATTACTATCACCTAAGGTTACATCCAAAGGCATTTCAAGAGCATCAAAGCATACATCTAACATTCATTCAAGTGATAAGGGACTGCATTCTTTTGCATAAACTTCATCAAAGGGGAAGTTCATTTTTTCATGCACATATCTATTTATATCTTCTACATCTAGTTATTTCTCGTAATTCAAGTGCATCTTGCACAAGAGCCACCTAGGGCATGATTTTACACATATACACGCAGAATTACATGGAGTCTAAAATCTAGTTTAGTGCCTGAATCATAAGTTCACTCAGTTGGGTGAATGTCAGGGTCAATCTGACTCCCCATTTACATCTTTTTCTTTTAAGGATTTGATGTGTATTGGGGTTTTACAAGATCTCTTTCTCCTTGCAAGTTTCAAGCAAATTATGTGGGCATAGTGTAACACGTAGGCGACTAACAACAAAATCTTGCGACACTGTAAAATCCATATTCTGGCAATTTTTATATTCATTGGTGCCCATGAGAAGTCTATGGCACCTAGGCACCCCTAACCCAATCCAAGCAAATCCAGATAGTGTCCTCCTCATGTTTATTAGTTCTTTAGCTCGACACGGTCCATGATTAATTACAAGATCATATAAGTAATTTATCCCTTTTATTACACTTAGGGTTTCAATTTTAATTGCTTATTGCTAAGGTAATATATATACTTCATTACCTTATTATTTCATTGTGACTCTCAAATTAGAATTTAACATATATTTAAATATTTGTCAAATCAGTTTTTAAACCTTGTGAGAAGAATGTTAAATCAGGTGAACTCAAACTTTCCAAGAAGATTAAATATTTTGATGGTTTGAAGGAAAAATAATCAGTGATATCTAAGGGAGAATCAAGTTCCTTCATGTTACCAAAAGATGTTGACATGATCAAGAAGGAAACAATCAAGTTTTCCAAGCTTAGTTCAATTCAAGGAGGTCTATTAGCCATGGTTGAGAAAGAGAAATTGATTTTCAATCATAATATAAAGGATTTATAGATGAATTTACTATTCCAAGAGGATCCTCTAAGATCTCAAAGTAAGAAAGGGAGAAGATGGAATCCTTGAGGCCATCTGAGGCCTATATATTGTTATAGTGTCCTAATGAGTTTTGAGTGTCTTCTCTAGGCTTCTAGGAGACATTATTCACCTGAAGGAAGCATGAGTATGTCTTGAAAATGCATCACCACTTACTGTTATTGTTCTCAATCCTAATAAGGTATTTCTTTTTCATGAAAGGTGTTTTAGGTTGTGTTAAAGTGTGAAAAGGGTTTTTGAAGTCTCTTGGTTATGTCTTAGTTGGGATGTTAACTCATCAAGAAGTATGTTATGCTATGATGTGATCTTTGTGCCTTGGGTTTTGTCATGTCTTGGATTTCTATTCTTAGTCAAAATAATGTCAAAACATTGTCAAGTATTGAAGGTCTTGTCATAAGTGAGCTTGTGTGTGTGTGTTATTGGTCATAAGTGCCCTAAGTTATTGAGTTTGTATAAGTCCAAATGATCATGAAATGTCAAAAGTAGTGTTCTGAGAGTATAAGTCAATTAGTGATGATTTGAGTCTGAATATGGAGTATTAATAGTCATTCATCCTTTGATCTCAAATGAAGAAAATGCTAATTCTTATTAGGTTTGAGATGGATTTTCAAGTCTTTCATACAATCAATGGTATGTATGTAAGTGTATGTGGTGTTCTTGACAAGGTGTGTTGGTTCTAATGCATCAAGAAGTATGCATTGTTGCATAGAGTGGTTGGTATCATGATTATTTATGTATGAATGTTTGTGTTAGTCTAATCTATAAGCAAGGAAAATTAGTTCTTGGCAGAGTTTCCAGTGTGCATAAGTGATCTCAGGGATCTCTAAGTGACAAAGGTATATACAGGGTTACAAAATTGTGGTAAGGTACTTATGCCTTGCAAATAGAGTTCTAATGTAGAGTATGTTGCTCATAGATGACTCAAAGTTTTTGAAGGTTCATAAAAGGGGTTATCTTTCAGGGATTAGTATTGATAAGAGGTAAAAGTGTGTACGCTCAGTTATCAAGCCTTATCATGAAGTGTCTAATTAAGTGTGTGTGCTCTAAATTTTTTGAAATCTATTGGGTTAATGAGAATGCATAATATGTTGAAGGATGAAGCATTAGTTTTTGGAATTCATGACTATGGAATAGTGCTTTGATTTAATAATAAACAAAATCATGCACACAGGATCTAAACAATTCCCCAAAATCTACAGTAGTGGAAGTATAAACTATAATAATCTAAATTAAAAAAATTACACACACATAACACAGCATGTACCATGGTTCACCCAATGTGGGCTACATCCACCAAAGATAGAGATCTCATATATATAATACAATAAGATTACAAACCAACTCTTCAATACAAGAGTACAATGTATCTCTCCAAGAGTATCTCCTCTCCTCCAAATCTCTAAACGGATCTCCATGAGTGCACTACAACTATGCCTCCAAACACCACTAGAAGATCTCACATAACCCATAACTATTCCATCTTTGAATTTCTACCAAGTTCTCTGTAGATCTACGATAAGACCTCTTGCATGGGTCTACGAATGTGCAACCTTGACTATGCACCAAGAAGTAAGTTTTTCTCTCCATCACTGCATGCATAACATGTACAAACATGAAGACAACCTCCTCTACAATATCTAGATCTACATGGATCAACAATACAATATGATCTCATAGATCTACAATACAATCCTAGATCTACATGGATCTATAATACAAGATCTCACCAACTTGTGGATCTACAAGAAGAAACTCTATGTGCTTTGCATACTATGCAAGCCATTACAATGAGACAATAACTCTATAAAGGAAATACAGTAGAAGATGTTACCCTCTTCTCACCATTCACATGTACCTGTTATTTCCTTTTGTTTAGCTCCTTTCCATGGAGACTCTATCTTCATGTAACTTGTTCTTTCTTTCTCTTCTTCTTCTTCATCCTCTCAATCTAGGAGAATCAAGGATCTAATTCAATCCTTCTCTTAATTCTACTTCTAAACCCTAGATTTCATGCTTATATATGTATATACAAACTTAGGGCACAATAGCCATGCATTTACAAATAATAGATTTGCTTTAATGCTAAAAATAGATCTAATTCCCAAGAGTTAATTAAAACACTCCCACACAGGTAACCGGTGACGCTTACCTTAACCAATGGCAGTTCATTTGCTGACCGATGGTGGCTAATATACTAACCGACGTCGATTACTATGTAAACTAGCAAGGTGTAAAATAATCTATTTGTGAAGCAATTCAACTCCACAATCCTAACACTTAGACGTGTCAAGGTATGTTTATAATAACTACAAAGTTGTTAAATCCATAGAGAAAGAGAAGCTTTCATGTCTTGAGCTAATAAAGGAATTGTCCAAATTGATAAGGATTTGTGCTAATGTATTGAGAAAGATTATGAAGTTCTTAATCTTCCATCAAAGAGTCTGAAGTGGATATTGTGAATGCATAGTGCATATTAGAGGTATGTCCAACCATTATTAATCAGGTGAAAAGCTAAGTTTGGTAAGAGGTATACAAAAGTCATATTAAGTCTGTGTAATAAATATTGAAGGCAACATTGTTGTCTCAAGCACATGTAGACACAAAATCACACACTTTGAGTCATTAACTAGTCTCGATCATATACTACTATTTACATGACTCCTAAGTAATAAAAGTACTAATTAACCCATGTCTTTTTCCATCTTTTGTTGCTTTTTGTAATTATTTTTAGTCTTGCACCTTTATTGGCCTAGTCTATATTTTCATACTTTAGTTTTACCTTTTCTATATTTGAGCACCCAACCAGGATGTCAACGTCAGGTGCCCTCATCCCCTTTGGGTGCCCCTATCCTCTTTACACTTTACTCTCACTTTTTGGGTCTTTTTTATCCATTTGAGCATCTTATATTTTTGGTAGTTGTCCTTTTCAGGGTTAGTTATGAAATTCAAGCAAGGGAATCATATAAATATAAAGTCATGTGATCATAATAAGGGACCCAAAGCTAAGCATCTACTATCTCTACCTAAGGTTGCATCCATCAAAGACATCTATAGATCCATTTTCATCCATCTAGCTCTATCACATGGGACACAAGGTTGTTTCATCTACATCACACTTCATAGGAGGGGAGTCTATTTTTTCCATGCACACATTATTTACATTCTACATCTAGTTACTTACTCGCTACTCACAAAGTGTGCCTTTCACAAGAGCAACCTAGGGAACAATTACACACACACACACACCTAGAACTACATTGGGTCTAAGATGTAGTGCAACGCTCAGTGATAAGTCCATCAATTTGGAAGTTGAGGATAGTCTGACCCTTCATAGGTATCTTTCTTTTTTTAGAGTTTTTATGCTTTTTTTGGGGTTTTGCATGCGATTCTTTCATTCCAGATTTATAGCGACGTTCAGAAAAGTTCAGTGATATACACACAATAATAAGTGAATAAGTGCGAAGCTCTAACGACCCTATCAAAACCAGGTTCTATCCATTTCCACATAACATGGCACCCAGATTCTATACCAGGGTGCCCTAGGTGCCTCGATCCCATTTTTCAGGTGCCCCAATCCATCTAAATCACTCAGATCTACATTTTCTTAGGCTCATGTGCGACAGTTTCCCATTCTTGTTCAACTGGTCTCCACTGTGACAAAGTCTTTCGACCTCTATAAATCAGCTAAGGCTCTTCTAACCCTCTTTGCACATTAGGGTTTTTACATTTCATTGCTTAGTTTACTTGGGTTATTTATTTTATTTATTTATTCGTTATTTACTACAAACTTGCATTAGATTAGGCTAATAATATTTACATTTTAGCATAATCATTTTAGTGAACTCGACATGAAAGTGGATTAATCTTCAGCTGATCATGTATATCACACAGTTCCTCCTCCTGCATCAAGGGATCTTGACTTTCTAGTTGCACATACTGACACTTCCCCACTGATCATTTTTTTCTTTGATCGTGATTATCATGTGACTTTCACTTCTAACCACTTACATATTATTACATCTATCAGATTTGTCTCTATTAATAATAGCAAGGTTGACTCATATTGGCCCATCAACGCATGTTCTATTCCACTTCTTATCACTATTGGCTATCCACTATCACAAATTTCATATCCGATAAAAATTCATATGGTGTTTTCAAACTTCATGTTATGGTATACCCTCTCACTATGCTTATACCCTTCCTTTTCGGACAAACAATCGATGGGTGCGACATGCTTTTAGGCCTCAATTGGATTTGTAGGTCTAAGTCAATCATCTACATGAATCATTTGCATTTAAAATTCATTCATAATAATCAATTCATTTCTATCGATGGTGTGTCACCTTTTAATCCATGGTCACACCCTCCTCTCACATTGGCTAATGCATCGTCTAGTACGCCACGACCCATAAAACTCAAAGCACAATCTACTCCTATCTCACCTACTCATGCATGTTTTACACATTCTCATTACTCTGTTAGTCCAATATACCGGTATAGGCCCATTCCTAGGATAGTTAATTCATCTCAATGTAAATCACCACCTCATTTTATTCCATGGAGGTGTCCATCACCGACACGTTCTGCTTCATATCGATCTCCATCACCTACACATTTTGTTACATCGAGGTACCCATCATATACTCATCCATCGCATGCACATAGAATTCACTTACATGTGTAACCTCTATCTACTATTCCACCACTCTTAGAACATTATCACATGCTTTCATCACCACAATTATCAAGTAAAGGACCTCTATCCTTTACTTTTATTGGATACTTCGCTCACCATTATACCCTTGGGGGGCATTACACTTGTGCACTACCAAAAACTCTTGCAAAGCTAAATATCTAGACTAACACCACATAATATGTTAACAAAGCTAAGAATTAACAATAGTACAACATCAAGATCTTAGCTTATTGGAATGCTTAAGAAAACTAACATGATGTCAGTCAATCTAAGTTAAATCATGCCTACTTAGTGTGAATTTCTAATTAAAATGGACCTATGAAGACCACTAGCAAATCAAATTGGGTTTTTTCTACTTCACAATGGTGAAAGGATCTCTCTAAAAATGGCTACAAGGCCATATTATATATTCCTCTACTAACCAAGCATGAAGATTGGATGCAAAGATTGAGCAAGCTAATCCATCAATGGAAGTAAGGATCTTGATTATATGTCTTATATGATTATAACTATTCAAAGTATGGTGTAAAGTATGAAGGTAGGTTCTTAGTCCTTTTTATAGTTTTCTATTTAGGGAAAACTTGCATCTTGGTGCATGTGGGACTAAAAAGGATAAATTAGATTAAGGATTGTTAATCATGATTAGTGAAATTAACAAGTGGTTGATATAGAAAGTGTCTTAATTAACCACTTAGGGTCAATTAAGAGGTTAGGATAAGATTTTGAAGCCTTTTGAGATGTCTTGGAGGGAAAAGGGGTGATTTTGAATGGTTGGAATAGGGGTATTTGTAACACCTTTGTCATCATTTAATCTATACTTGCTCATTGTGAAATGGATTGCAACGTTGACATGTGATTTTTTTGAGTTGTTACTCTATAGAACAGATTAAATCAGGATGCTAGATTAATGTTTATCTCAGTTGGGATTTGTTTGATTACTAATTCATTTATTACCATGTACTCTTGAATTGTGATGTTTACTTAATTGGTTCGTAAAATTAATTGGATGTCTTCAACTTGTGGAAAGTTGAATCTCATCTTGGAATTATTTGGTAAGCTGGTAAAATTGGAAAATTATCCTAAATCAATAATAACTGATTATTATTATTGAGAATCGATTATGAAAATACCTTGGATCAGTTTCATTGATCCAAGTCATTCCCTTAATTCGATCTATAAATTTTATTAATGCAAGACATTGCGATTGTTCATTTGTTTGTGGATTATCAATTCATACTAATTGATCTTGGTGACTTGTTCCAGTTTTCCTATGATTCAGTTCTATATTGAGAGTTGGAAGGTGTTGAGAACTGGCTCGAGTAGCACTACTTTGTTTGAAAAACATATCCCAACTGGTAAGGTTCGGTTATGGCATTTATTAAAGCCTAGGCTATGACTAATGTTTTGATAACACTTGAATTCCTAATGGTCTAACCTAGACCTAAGGCATATGAATTAAGTTGATTTCCTTATAACCTAACCTAAATGATCTATGCATAATATTAATGTTGCTAAGTTTAATCTAAACCCTAACCTATGATGAAAAGGGACTCGGATCCTAGCTTGATGTTGACCCCGGTTGGCATTGGGAAAGGGGATACTTTTTCAAATGAAAATTTGGTGGTTGCCACCACCCTTGCATGTACTGGAGCTTTGATTTAAATTGCATTACTTGTGAACACCACCACTCCTTAACGGTAAGCCAAATTTGAATTTGGTAGGTTATTAATAATGACTTTAACATGGTTGTTTGGTTAGTTAAATAGTTAGAAGCTAACCTACAGGAAGTTGGAGGAAGTTAGTGGGTTAGCGGGATGAACAGACCATCCTCACAAGCATTGATGATTTGGAAAATCATTCCAAACTGCCTAGGGGAAAACATGTTGGATTTAGTGAAGGCGATATTGTTTTTGGATTTCCATTTGATCATTTTGTCTCTCCTTCTTGCTCTACAAATGGAGGTTTTGGGTGATTGAACTTGTTTTCGATTTTGGTTTGAATCTTTGCTTCTTTGTTTCTTGGAGTGACTATTTTGGGAGATTCCAATGGAAAGGTTGAGAAATTTTTAAGAAGATTTTCTGCTTCAACTATAGAAGCTATCACGAAGTTAGACAAATGGTCATGGGAGTTGGAAGAAGACTTTGGGAAGCTCTACCAGGCATGATAGGCTCTAATCTTGTGCAAAAACTTGCTTTATCTAATTAGCTTGTAAAAAGAACCATGCTTATTATAGAAAGCATTTTGGGGTTCTAGGTTTTTATTATTGCTCAATAAAATGAATTTTTTTGTTTGGTAAGAAGTTGATTGAACTATGTTTTGATCTTGCAATTGTATACTTGTTTTCTCATGGTTGAAATGTCAATTTTCTTCACATGATTGGTTCGGATGTTTTGGAATGAACTCGACATGACTGTAATGGAAATAATAAGTGTATTTTAAAATTGCATTTGCATATATTTTACAAATAGGTTTTACAATGTTGTTATAAATCTTTGTGTTGTTAGTTTTCGATGGTTATGGAACTGTCTATGCTTATCTTTTAAATAAAATAATGACCCTATATTATGGGTTTAATGGGAACTCGAGCACTCAATCGAGTTAGACTGGTATTGTTTAAGGATATTACTATCTATCTTAGGTCTGTTTTTTAATCTTGTTTTGAATATTCAAACTCATGATCAATGTAACTCTGAGTTCATGGGGATTTTTCTTTTTTTATCACCCTCATGTGGGTGAGTTTTTTCTCAACCCAGTTGGGTATGGTCTCGGTTGTATTATTCTGTGATCGATTTGAAAATTTTTTTGAGTTTTCGATAACCTAGGTCAGGTTAGATCTTAACTGAAGCTTCTGGGTACTGTTCATACCCATTGTGATTAATTGCATTCTCTATTATGTGTAAGTAGGTCACTGGACTATTCTTTGATTTAGCCATTCAGATTTACTTTTGCTGAACCGTGGAGGGTTATCTATTTCCCAAGTCATATGAACTTTGGGTCCTTCTATTTCATCATGGTGACTATTATATTTTCTTCTATATTGTAAGGGTAAACGGTTTGGTGTAGTATTAGATAGGACAATGCAAGTGGGCTTGTACTAAGATGGACCTATAACAATGATTGTTTTGAACCAAGGAAGTTTAAATGTCTACCTGGGAGTTATTGTGAATCGTCATGTGAACTGTTCAACTCTTTAGGTCCTATGAATTGTTCAGCTCTTTAGGTAGACTTCCACTGTGCAAACAGTATACTGAACTATTATATATTTTGGTATGTCCAAGTTTTTATCATTGTTTTTAATGATCTTAAATGGTTAGGTTGTATGGTTGGAACCTTAACCTAGATTGGATGATTTTATAAACTTGCTTGAGTGTTGATCAATCTAAATTCTTATCGATCCTTGATCATATGAAGATGATCAAGGATATCGTTTAGTCGGTTTGAAAGGTTGTTTGATTGTGAGCTTTCTCTGCCTTGGTTGAATCATTTCATTACTCAGTCTAAATGATGTATTATATTAGGTATGATTATTTACAAGTCATGTATGGGATACTTATATTGACTTAATACTATCTCCTTTATGATTATATGTATTATGTATTCCAAATACTTGCATGCACTCTAAATTAGTTGAAGTCAAGTTGTTTTTATATAGATGGCTTGTCTGATAAGTTAAGATAGGTTTGGACCTTGAGAGCTTGTTGTTGTTATCCTTATGCTCAGCTATATGAAACCTTTAAAACCTTTATATTGTTAGATTGTTGGAATGGAATTCATTTTTTAATATAATTGATTAGATTCAAGCAAAATGTTTTAACCATGTAGTATGGGTTGCACTCTTAAGGAATTTCTACTCTTGCTTGCCCATTTGTTATTATGTATACTTGGCTTTTCTTTATTGGTGTGATATTGCTTAAGTGAGAATGTATACTTGTATATTTTGGGGTTACCTGTTTGGTTAGATAATGGATGAATGTTAAATTTGTTTGCTGATAGTCTTCTAGTTGATATAAATCAGACTCATTTGGATATTTAGATGCTAACATTGCAGGGTTTTGCGATACACTTGAGTATGGTACTTCTGAAGTGTTCAAATCGGAAAAGATATTTCTAAACCCTTGACTGATTTCTATTAATAAGTAGTGTTCTATTTCGAAGTTGTTAAGTTGTTAGTTAGAACATATGGTTCCAAGGATTTAGCTCATATCATGCTCAATTCAAATGAACTGACAGATGTTAACGCTCTTTCAGATAAATTTCATGAAAAAGGAAAAGAGGAATACTTATGGAAAGCTGCATTTATTTTATTAATTAAAGAAATGTAGTTTGATGAAAAGATTATGTTTCATTTATTATATTAGTCTTATGAATAAGTGTTTAAGTCCTAAGGCCAATTATGTAAACTATTGAAAGAATTTGAATTAGTTATTGTCTACTTGAATTGACATCTTAAATTGGAAGTGATTGAAGTGGTTGCTTGAATCATTCTCTCTTGACTGGATTAGTTGTGTGTAAATGATGTTTTCAATTTAAAGAGTTCTTTCACTTGGAAAGTAAGCTTGTAGGGAATCAGATGATATGCATTGCTCTACTTCTTGACATTGATTAATAATCTTGGGGAAGTTATATGAAATGTTACCAACTTTATATTGTTATAATAAAGCAAGGAATATTATTTTTTATATTTGAATACGAGGAAAAGGGGAATAGATAGCAAACATTTCCTTTTAAATGATTTACATGAAAGGTATAAATATAATGCCTTATCTATGAAATATTTATTGGTTGTTATAACTTTTACTTACTAGAATCATTTGGTTAAGACAATAACGAATAAGTTATATTTAAACAAGTTATGTGTTATGGAATTTAAGTTATGAATGACTATGCTTAATTACACCATTACGAACAATACTTGTGTGATTGGTTTATGAGGAACGATATAAAGCAAAAAGGGTTGCATAACTATTAGTAAAGGGATTCAGACCTTAGCGATAATCATAAATAGTACTTAATCTTATTACATACATATAAGAACCTATCTTTTAAAAAGGGATCTAAGTGATTATACTATAATGCAATTTATCTATCCTAATGGACAAATAAGTAAAATAATGAAAAGGAATTGTACTTAAGAAGGATAGGAATGATAACATGGGGTTAGATGTATAACTTGAACTAACCTTTAAGGCATTAAGAACAAAGTTCTTCTTGCTGCAATAATGAAGTCATAAATATGATACATATTTGACTTACATGCATAATGTAATTATGTTATGAAGCCTTGATAAAGGGGGTTCTCAACTATTTGGAATAGAATGAACCCTCTGAATAGGTTATGTGGTGGATGTGGAATATACTTCCATCCTAGATGAGTTATACTTAGGGGATAGTGTTTAACTAAGTTATAACCATTTGAATAGTTGAATGACTTATAGGAAAGTGAATGTAAGTCAAGAAGAGCTATTGCGGGTTGAAAGCATAGAACCCATTGGAGTAAAGGAAATGAACTTAAAATGCTCCTAAGTATGTTTGGATGTATGTGGTTGTTTCCCTACAATATACTTAATATCTTTCTAAGATTCTTAGTCAACTAAAGGAGATTTCATACTCAAAGGAGATTAAGTAATGAGCAGAAATAAATCTACAGATCCTTCATATTGATTTAAGTAGAAACATAATGTTCCTTATTGGAATGTTGATAGAACCCAAGTTAGTCCTTAGGAATGACACCTAAAGGCTGAAATTAACTAGGGTGGGATTAACAAGCTGCAATTTAAATGGATTAATGAACTTGTTAAGATGGGAGGTTTTGATTTCTGGGACTTAACAGGTTGTTGCAGCATAACAACTTCTGCACAATACCCATATATTGATAAGGTTCATTAGGTGGTTACTGTGGAGAAATTGTTATGATGAAATAATTAATTTAGCTCATCTAATCAAGGCTATATCGGAATGGGATCTCAATTTATTATTATACACTAGGCAGTGATGAGCCATGGTCTGCGGTCAATGTCGACTTGCATTGACTACGAGTGAGGGAGTGGATTTTAAATGATGGGGGTTGATTCGAACATACTTGGTTACTTTTAATCACTGCAAGCATACTATCTACACTAGCCCATGAGTTCTATCTCTTCTTAGTGTATAATAAGGAAATGGGAAGGATTGACATAGGTCAAGAAAGTCTAATCAAGATAGCAAATTCAAGTGTGGTGAAAAACATATTCCTTCATGACGAGTATGTCGTCTTGGAATATAGGCATGGAAAATATGTCTAAAAAAAAGGCCAAAGTATCGTACGTTTCTGGTTACGTTGTCTTAAATTCACCAGACTAAGTTTCGAGATATAGGATGGGTACTTGTAACAAGTACCTAGATAAGCCCTTGGTCAGTTGCACTTGATGAGCCCTTAAATGAAAAAGGGAACCACAAGTATACTGAGTATACAATGAAATGAAATATAAGAGATCAGTTTTATATCGAGTCATCATTGAAATGAAATATGAGAGATCGGTTTTACGCCTAGTCATAACAGTTGCATATGGTTACTGTTGTAGGATTGATTAGCATATTTAATGTGGTTCTAAATGTTGAATTTAGAACAAAAAACATTGATATAAAAATAAAATAAAAAAATCCCTTGCTTTTGTAATCATGAAATAGGGATGTTACAATACTATCCAATAAGAAGGTTTATTGACCAAATACAAGGGTAAATAGGCTTAATTAGCTAATAATCACTAATTGCTTGCTCGAAAGAGGATAATAATTAACGATGTGTCGTCAATTGGCATCTGGAATGTGACAGAGGTTAGTTAATCAACAAAGTGTTGTTAAATAACCAAAACAGAGAGAAACGTTAGTTAATTAGCAAAAATCACTAATTATGACGGAAATGGTAAGAATGAAGGCAATTAGTGTACTTTTAGCAATAAAATTGCTTAAGTGGAATTTAGGTGTTTACATTTTCCCTGTTTGAGGTGAAGTAAGTGACATCACTTCAAACATAGTAAACAAGCATAAACAAGTAAATTTTGAAGAATGAAGGATGCCCCCTCAAGTGTCGGTGGGGTGATAGAAGAAGTCAATCGACGATCGAAAATTTGATGGAAACGGATAGAAGAAATAGGGTAGGGATAAAAATGATTTTAATTGCCCCAGGTGTTTTGGAAGAAAAATGAATAGTGAGAAGACATGATAGTGAAGAATATATGAATAGATTTTACATCCAATCGTTCAATAAACAACTATGTTTCATCATGTTTTTCATGATCTACATCATCGGCCCTTTTTAAAATAAATGCATACAACAAAAGTGCAAGATAACTTGAAAAGCTATATTACTAACATTTGTTCATTGCTAAAAATGTGTAACTCTATGCAACATACATAATGTAATGAAATATGAGAAATCAAATCAACTAACCTAATATAGAAATAAGTACAATCACCCATACTCAAATAAATAATGTTTAAGACAGTTGCACCAATGTTTTTGTTATCAAGCTTCAGCTTTTGAATGTTCGTGTTTTAACAACAATGGTTAGAAATGGTGCCCCAAGTAAGGATACATGTGAGGGGAATAACGGAGGACACAAGTACTCCCATGAAAAATCATTTTTGTGCTATGACACAGTCTCTAATAACTCATTGTTGCATGGGAGTACCAACATAGTAAGCAAACTAGCTTTGTTAATGGAGGTAGATCAAAATGATCCGCGAGTCGTTTGAGACAAAAACAAACCAGAACTTAAGAAAGATGTTTTATAGGAAAAATTTTGACGTTCAAGGACAATGCATTTGATACATGCTTCAGCTATGTGCATGTTGTTTACCAATTTTTGAAAAAAATTGAATTTTACAATTTTTTGGATTTTTAATTATTTTACTAAAAAGTTTGAAAATGTTTTAAATTTTACAAAAAAAAACTGGATTTTTGATGATTTTACCTATGTTTTGGATTTTTGAAAGTTTCTACCAATATTTTGGATTTTCAAAAAAATTCCAAAGCTATGTACAGGAGTAACTAAGAAGCGTGGATGCCCTCAGCGTTAGATGGGACATACAAGGGCAGAATGTCATGTGTATGTGCAAGAAGGTGAAGATAAAAAGTTTCCCCTAGTGTTGGATGGGACATACAAGGGCATAATGTCATGCACATGTGCAAGAAGGTGAAGATGAAAAGTTGCCCCCAACATTAGATGGGAATGTACAAAAGCAAACTCTTCATGCACAAAAGTTGGATCAAGGCCAATATGGATAGGTCCAATGTGTGGGAATGATTTATTTTCAAAGTTGATTTGTGAATGGATGGTGGAAGGATAGTTGTACATTTTTCCACTACCAGCCATAACCCCGACGGAGATGTATTTGATTCTAGTCACAACATTGCTTTACTATCATCCAGGCATCCATAGCCCCGATAGAGATACTGGAAATACCCCAAGAGAGAGTTATATATCAAATTTTTTTTCTTTTGATTTTTGATTGGTTTTTTGCTTTTTAAAATTTTATTTCGACTCTCTTGATTGTTTTAACAAGGGGTTAAGAATCACTTATGGCTTAATGGAAGGATGTGGAAGTGATTATGGTGACGACATTGGTCAGTGTCAAAAAATACATCCAAAAATTCTTCAAGACGAGTTTATTAGATGTTAATTGTAATAAGATCTCTATGAGGTCAGTCGTTCTTTAATTTAGCAAGGTTATGAAAGACCAAGGTCAAACGGATACCAAAGAGATAAATGTCGCAAAATGCGTGCTAATGGACTAACCAAAATATCATCGAAGGGATAAAAATGGTGGATGACATGCAGAGGGATGGAAAGAAAGGGAAGAAAGAACATCCATGTGTATACAATACCTAATTGCAATGTTTGATCTTTGTACCTTTTTCCTTTTTTTGTATTGTTTTAATGTTTTCTCATTTTTGTATTTTTGAATTTTTTTGATTTTTTAGATTTTGGGAAATTGGGATCAATCAATGTCAACTTTTGTGATAAGATACAATAAAATTGTTCACGATTTCTTTGATAAGGGATATTAAGCATGTTTTCTTATCAAGAGTCATATTATCTCTGATCTCAATAATCATGGTGAGCTCATACTCAACAAATGACTGTAATTTATCTTGAAACATGGATTTCGTATGTGGGAGCTTGAGTTACCTATCTAGAAGTTTATGCACTTTGCGTTATACTTGATGGTTGTGTTGGTGTGCATTCTTGAATTGTTCTTGATTCTAAACTTTATGATTGTTTAAATTGTTGGAAGCTTTAGAGCTCTTGGAATTTTTGATCTTAGCTTGATAAAGAAACTATTTGGGTTTCCTATAAGCTAATATGTGACTTGTCTGATCCCGATAAATGGGAAAAGAATGTGGATGTTTAGAATTGATGTGAGAAATGATGGTGGGTTTGCCATAATCATTGATAGAAGGATAATGTGATGGAAAAAAAAGGATTCGGTCCAATAATTAAAGAGGATGGGCTACTAGGAGGTGTCCCATAGACTGAAGATGAAGGGCTACTAGGATATGGCCCAAGTATAGAAGAGGACGGGCTACCAGGAGGTGTCCCATAGACTAAAGATGAAGGGCTACTAGGATGTGGCCCAAGTATAGAATAGGATGGGATACCCAAAGGTGATCCATATGTAGAAGATAAAGGGATAGTAGGATGTGGCCCACATATACAAGAAGATGATGTGCTACCAGGTGGTGACTCAAGGTGAGATTTTGATTGAGGAACCATGATAGATAAAGAATGATTGGGTAATGAGAAGATCGATCATGGATCAATGCCAAACCCAGGCATTTCATCATGTAATGAAGAATGTGAAGATGAAAGAATAAGAGGAGGTTCAAGTGTGATGATCCTTCGGTCTTCCTCTGTTTCATGATAAAAGGAATCAACCTATTTCCCACAATACGTGAATGTATTGAGGTCTAAAGAGAATTATTTCTCACAACCTTCTAGAGGAATATCTTCATGCACCCCTATAAATTATCCAATCACTTATTCATTCTGAAATGAATCGATCGGTATGTGTTATTGGTCGACCATAAGAGGTTGATTGGAAAAAATAGGTCCAACAAGTGTGGAAGATTTAGAAGATGTTTGATGAGGGGAAGGTTTGACCTTATTATGTCCACAAAGGAATTAGATAGTGCGTCAAAAATATATCTTAGCACATCATTTTTTATAAATTATTTTTCATGGATGCAAACATCGATCTTTAGAAGATGGATGAGGATATAGTATGATATTGTTGAAATGGCTCAAGGGCCAAAAAGGGATTGGATTCTGATTCATAGAATAATATGACTCAAGAGATAAAGTAGACTTAGATTTGGATGTCTTGTGCGTGGAAGAAGATGACATGGGTTCCCCCATAAGACGACGTAGTACCGGTAAACACATAGGATTGTTCAAAAATTCCTTAAAGTGTATATAAGTTAACTTGAATGATTGACTAGAAGAACTTTGAGCCACAAAAATATTCAATGGATGGAAGTCTTTGTGGTAGTGACTGATAAAGGGGGATTTGCAGAGAAAGGGAGGACCTCGACTTAGGAGTCAAATTAGAGGAATAAATCAGATTAGAATCTTTATAAGACTGAGGAGAATCAAAAGAGTAGTTTGGATTGGAATCTTCAGAAGACTGAGAGGAATTTGAAGAATCAGAATCATACCATCGACTATGAGATGAATGTGGGAAAAGAGGTAACTGAATGGGTTCTCTAACACAAAGAACCAAATGAGGTATATATGTGATGGACATCTTTTAATGGGAATGGCGAGACTTAGGTTCCCTATTGTCATAAGTATGAGGAACCATGCGATAATCAGTCATGGTTGGCCTTGTTGGGTACAAATGCCTAGACCTGTGTGGTGATTGAACTCCTTCATGGTGAAGAAAGTTCTATGTCAATCCGAGCAGCATAACAGTGACACACTAGACATTTTGCAAATATGGGTCCTAGGACAAACCAAACAACGTAATGGCGTCAAATCATCACAAAGAATTTCAATCAAAGAATGGTAACAAATCCAAAGGTAATATGAACTAAGGACACCATAGAATAATGAATGACACACTAATCACATTATTATGTAACAAGAAGTATCTAGGACAAAACGATTAAGTACAAGACTATAATCCAATCATAAGAATAGTTTACTCCCTATGTTTTACCAAGATAGGTTTAGAGCAAATAGTGACAACACAATATCACCACTTAGGTCAAGTTTAAAATAAACAAGACCTAAATACTAAGAAAGTGTTGACGCGATCTCCGAACAAGGTATACTAAAACCATTTTTTAGACAGGTAAACAAAGTCCAAGTAAAGTCTTTGACAATGGAAGTTACAAATGTGAGTAGCGTAAAAACACTATTTGGACATGTTAATCAATATTTTTTATGAAAGCAAGATTTTAGTATTAAAATTATGTTATCATGATGGGAACAATGTAACACCAACACTCTAAAAAACTCAAGGCAATATTAGGATTAAAAACTAAGCCTAAGTATATCAAGAAGTTGTTATGTGTGTGAGCAGCGTAACAATATAATTTAGAGACTTAGATCAATTTTCACAATGGAAACAAGACGTAAGTATCATAATTGTATGGTTATAATGCAGACAACGTAACAACTTAAAGGAAGTGAATGATGAGACAACCTAAATACAATATGAAATATTGGTTATGGGTATCGAGACGATGACTACCAAGATATAAAGACACACCAACACACTTTCAAATTTTTCCATCCAATCTCAAGTAAGGAAGAATGTAAATGAGTGCAAAATTTGTGGACACAACCAATCAATAGCACTACGTAGGTATGTTTTATTTTATTCCAAATGGGAAATAAAAAAAAAAAGTAGTAGACCAAGTGGTGATGAAAATTACTTAGTGTAACTTTAGCGGAGTTTCTCCTTGTCTTAGGACAAGTGAAAAACTAAGAAAAAGTAACACTTCGTAAATTTCATGGTGAAATAACATGTGGTTTCAAATTTAATGGAATCTCTCCTTGTTCAAATAATAAGGTTTTGAATCCAACAAAGTTGTCATGTTGTGAGAACTCTTTAGAACATGATGGATAATTCAACCTGACTCCAAACCACAAGCTTCCAATTGGTTCACTCTCTAGGTGACACAAATTATCTCTATGAGCGTGGTTTTCCATGAAAGTCACTTTGAGTAAATCTTGGTGATATCCCAAATTTACTTTACCCCTTTTAATAAAATGAGTAATAAATTGTGTTTAGTTGTATCTCATTCGAGGGTTCATGTGAATATAATTTTGATGCTAATATCTCCAAGGCGTACTAATCAATTGGGTAGTGGAGAACTTTCCCATTTCATCTACAAGGTTCCCTCTTGCGTGGACTACTTTATGGTTCCTGAGAGTTCATCCTTAACCCGAAAGCTTCCAAATATGAGTTGTAGCTCTTAACCGAAACTTGCAAGTACATTGTGTTGAATGATGTGGTCTATTTTTTATCTTTTGGATTAAGAAATTTGGTTTATACCACCATTGGCAACCTGCAACACACATGTAGTTAGAGTTTTGTTTAGATTCTCCTTTCTTTGTAAATTGTTAGGTCCTACACTCAAATAGTTAGTAGTTATCCAAAAATATATATAATATCATACAAAGAAAGGATTGTTGTTTTTTTGATTCTCAAGATCGTCTAAGGATGCAAGAGAAGAGCATACACAACAAGCAACCCAACTAGATAACAATGAAACACTTGTAAATCAAATAACCACCATAATGCTTTTTAAACCAAGGTTCATTCTCAATTAATCCAAGTGCTTTTTAGTGAAAAACTAAAGTTGTTTTTGATTCTCAAGTGTTCAGACTTTAGCGCAAGAAAGATACACCTATTAAATTTACCAAAATGAAAATGGATTTGAAACCTTGTATGATCTCAAGATCTTATACACACTAAATTTCCATCCTTCTTTCACCGATGAGTGAATACCGAACAAAATGAAGAGGACCCATTAGACCTAAAGGCTTGGAGTTTCCTTGCAAACAAAGCCCCACTGAAAATCTTTATATCTGTTAGAAAGAATGATAATCATATCCAAATCCAAAGGAAAATCAAATTGTAGATTTTTAGTGCACCATAAATCTCTAAGGGAAATCTTTATTTGGTAGCAATCACTTCTCAATGTCCATACTAGAACAATCAAACAAGCAAGGATATTACCAAGGGGCATGGATATTTGTGGATCTTGAAGAGATTAATCCACACTCAACATCAAATGTATAGGATTGCAAAGCCTATATCTAAGATTTGGGTAAGGGATCTTACTAGAATCCTGTCACGCATACATCATGTAGTCACCATTTCTCAATTTATGCATGCCGACAATCCTTGCAATGCATAACTTAGTTTGTATCATTCCAATTTTATCAGATGTCTAAACCGAAAATGTAGTACACTCCATTATAATAGGGGTGAGGAGGTGGGTCCTTTCTGGCAAAGCGAGCTTCTAAACGCATAATATGGTAATAACATCCCAAGATGACCTTAGTGTTTGAGAATGTGACAAGGTCATCATGGAGGGACATAAATATATTTGAATTTGAAAATTCAAATTGTAGATATAGTGCCCTTAGTTTATCGTTGCAATGACTCTTGATGAGCATATCTTGAGCATTCTGCTGTTCACGACTATAATCTTGATTCAAAGGGATGCAATAATAATAATAATGATGAGGACTGATGATCTAAAATGGTTAACGTTTGTAAAAATCAAGATTTTGTTTTTGTATTGAAGGATGTCATTCACTGGGTGAAAGATGGGAACACAATTTTATTTTGCCCACTTCCATGCAAGATTTCGATGTGGTCAAAAATGTCGTCTGGTAGCTTTAAAGGGGAAGTGTCGATTTCTATTGGAAAATTAAAATTAGAATATTAGAATATAAAATGAATTAATAAATATCAAAAGTGGTTAATGGGATTTAAAGGAATATTCTAGGTTTCCTTTCACTTTTGGGATTCTGCAATTTTCACTTGGAATGGTGCAAGAGAAGAGCATACACATGAGATTATTTAGAAGAAACTGGCAAACATGTTAGACACATAAAAGTTCATTCTTCAAACCTGAATAAGAAAATTTTCCAAAAGATAGGGCTAAAAGTTATTCTTTTGATTGTTGTTTATGCCAAAATGCAAGAGAAGAGCACACTTTGTTTGGGCGTAAATTCAAGGCCCATGGAGCAATTTGCATCATAAAAATGGATCTAGAGCATTTAAAAAATGGACTGGTTGACAAAACGCCTCTAAGGAGAAGTGGGGACGCATAAATGGCATGATAGTAGGCTTGCATAAATATAAATTTGTTGAAAAAGCCTTTCCAACTGTTGTGAAAAACGCCTAGCAATTGTTAAAAAGAGCCCAGCCATTGTCAAAGCATATGCCCAAGGAAGATACAATTATTTAGGAATGCATTGGTTGTTGGGATTGTTGACCTAAATGGCATTGACATGAGGTAGCATGTGTTACAGAAATTTAGTTACAAATGAAAAAGTGTTCCATAGCCTCGCTAGGAAAGTGTATGTGCCTCCAACCAGTGTATGTGTGAAAAAATGTAAAAGAACACACAACTAGGCACAGTGGCAAAGAGATTTAAATAAGTGCACATTTCTTGTAGAGCACCAACACACGTGCACTGCTCGACGATTTAAAAGGAATCTCCAAAACTTGTCAACTTGAATCTAGCAATTTGAGCACCTCAACTGTTTTGATCCTGAAAGAAATAAAAACAAAACAATCTATAACTAATGTACCTAGTTAAACTCATATTTAAAAAAATAAAGCAGCGCAGAGGGTTACTAAATCAAAACTGTTTGAAACTAATCTAAAATTTTGCTTGAAATTAATATAAAGCTTGCACTAATGGTAGGTCCCACTGGGCATGCCAAACACTAGAAAAAACTCTTAGCAATGTTAAATAGCTAGACCCACCACATATGTAGTAAACGCCTCCCGAATTTACAATAGTAAGCATCCAAATCTTAGCCTATTGGAATGTTAAGAAAACTAACATGATATCAATCAATCTAAGTTAAAGCATGCCTACTTAGTGTGAATTTCTAATTAAAATGGACATATGAAGACCACTAGAAAATCAAAGTGGTTGTTTCTACTTCAAAATGGTGAGCCGGATCTCTAGAAGCAATGCCGCTACAAGCACATATTGATATTCCTTTACTAACCAAGCATGAAGATTGGATTCAAATTGAGCTTTGTTAATCTGAATCAATGGAAGTAAGCTCTTACATCATATTCCTTATATGATTAATACTTTCAAAGTATGGTGTAAATTGAAGGTTGAAAAACACATTTTTATAGATTTCTATTTCAGAGAACCTTGCATCTTGGTGCATGTGGGACAACAATCTTGGATAAAGTAGATTAAGAGATTGTTAATCTTGATTAGTGAAATTAACAGTTGATTAGCATTTGAGGTGCCTTAAGTCTCATTGGATTCTCAATTAAGAGGCTAGGATAAGATTTTGAAGCCTTTTGAGATGTCTTGGAGGGATCAGGGGTAGACTTTTGCTAATGGTTAAGAAGAGGGGTATTTGCCAATGAGAAGGTTTGTTGATCAAATACAAGGGTAAATAGGCTTAATTAGTATAATAATCGCTAATTGTTTAATTTGGAAGAGGAAATAACTAACGATGTGTCGTCAAAACCCATCCAAAATGTGATAGAGGTTATTTGCCATGAAAACATTGCAAAATAGATTCAACATTAGTCAATTAGAGGAAATCACCCATACGATGGAAATGCATAAGAACTTTCCCAATTTCTGCACTTTTAGCAATAAGAATTTTTCACATGTCCTTTTGGGAGTTAACTTTCCTAGATGTCAAAAAAGAATACGTTAAAAACCATTATGGGAGTCAACTTTTCAGAAGATAAAATCATGTAAGCGGGCTATACTGTTGTACAAAGGCAAACACATATATATTATCAAATTAAAAAAAGCATTTTGGTTGGTTGTTATGTTCTCATTAGATATTTGTCATTGTAGCAAATCCTTCTTCACTATGTTCCTTTTTAGGATTTCTACGATCACCACAAATATCATGTTGTTTGTGTTTTGACAGCACTAACATTTTTTGTAGCTCAAGTTCCACTGTGATTTTTTTTCAATTTTCGAGAATCATTGGAGTACTCAAAGAAGCTCTAGGTTTTCAGTGTACTTTAAGATACTATAGGTTTCTTATAAATCGGGGAAGAAGAAAATGTAAATTATTATATATCGTAACTTGCATAGATATGAAATTTATGATGCATCATAAATTCATAGCACTTATCAACCGGCTGTTATATTGGCATGATGATGCGATTTTGTATTGATGTTGGCTAGATTTTTTGCATAGCTGAAAACCTAGGCAACCATGAGATAAATCTCCCTCATTTACCAGTGAGGCTCCTGTGTAAGATTTGTCAGTTAAATATGCTAGTATCTATTTGTGGGTATTACTTTTACTATGCAGCTCATGAACCATAGTTGTATAATTTTGCAGCAAGTAAGCAACTGTTAAAGAAAGAAAATATCTGATAAAGAAGAAAATAGCAGAAAACAGGAAAGAAAGAGGGAAGATGTGCAACCCAATCAATAAATTACAGAGTTGATTGCATGCACATAGATAGAATAGATAGATATTAACATATAGAATTATAAGCAAAGGGAACTTTCAGATCTAGATCTAGAATAACGCAAAGTTTATGAATAGATCTAAGACAGAAAGTTAGAAACAAAATGCACCGTTGACACAAAGTTCTCCGAAAATATGCTCCTTTCTATTCCTCTGCTTCAAATAGCTATCAGGGATTTCAGCACAAAGTCTGGAACACAAGAATGCTGCTTACCAATTCTGATCCTTTAACCCATAGGTTCTTCCTCTATTTATAGTGTATAGAGAGGCAGTTACAAATAGGAAACTATAACTGAACTGGCACATGTGGAAGTTGTAAAAGAAACAACTGAGCAATCTCCCTCTCTGGAATTTCTCTTTGCATGACATGCATGATTTATAACTAAAAAATAGAACCTTCTATTTTGCATGTCTGCCACCTATCTCCAAGTAAATGACCTCTTCAAGTAATGGCTTTTAAACCAATCACTTAAGTTTTATAATTTAATTAATCGCTCAATTACTTTGTCGAAGAAAAGAAGAAGAAAGAGGAAAATAAATTAGAAGAAAGCTGCAACACTTCCAGTCTTGTTCTTTTTCCATATTCTGCATGCGGTTGACTCTTTTGTCTTTGATTCTCACCAAGCTGGATCTGGAAGCAGATGACTGTGATTTCGCTTGCGGGTATTGTCTTTGCCTTGTCTTCCCTCTTATCTTTGAAGCAGTTTTCTGTACATGCAAGTGCAAATCTTGTCATAAATAATTCAGGAAAAACTCATCACTTTTATTTTTTTAATTGCATATGAGTAAATGGAAAGCACTCGAAATACAAGTAAATTCAAAGGCTTCAACTGGAAGACTGGGAGCACATGCACAAGATCCTGGAAGGAATTCTCCATGCAGTGACTTCTACATGGGCTGTGTCAGAAACAAAAGGATGAATTTTTGTCGGAAGCCTTTGCAATTGGATCGATTTGTGAAAATCTACCAATTAAATTGGTGATAGGTGCATGACATGTGTCTGTATCATTGACTTTAGAAAATCTGGAAGTTATGCATGATTCCATATATCCTATCCTTTCATCCCGCTTTGCCATGGCTGGAGCAATCTTTGTCTGAACAACTCTTTTTCTTTTTATTCGGCCATAATTCTTTACAATTGGTGCAGATCTGGGGATTTCTTCATATTCGAAAGATATATTCAATGTATCTAACATTGATTTAAGCTCCCTTTCTCTTATATGAGCACCTTTAATGAATACCTGCAATTAATTCAAACAAAGATGGATTACAAAGCATGAACACTGGATTTTTATCACAAAAATCTGCACATTAAGCCCGCTGCCCTAAAATTTGAGGCTTTGGTTGCATGCAAAGCAAGCATAAATATTTTTAACTTCACCTAGGCACCTGTACCAATATGCAGATAATTACACAAGCATAAAACAAGCTCCTCCAATCCTAGGCTCCAAACTTTGAAGCTTTCTAGCAATGAAAAACACTTCTTTATGCAAAAATCCCCCTCCTTTTGGGCACCAAAACTGTCTAGGTTGCACTCCTTTCCTAAAAGAATTAATTACATCTTCATTACGGCAGCCCATGCTTATATAACTCTCAACATTCTATTTTTAATAATTGCCCCTCCTATTCTTGGCAATTAATTAATTAACAATGATGTTTATTCACCCAAATTGGGCACCTATTTTTGCATGTTGTTGGCTGTCATTAAATAAATTTTATTTATTTATTTTTAACATGTTACCTTCAGTTCACTTTGGCTTGTCTTCATGCATTGACTTTCCTTCTATTTATGGTGCCAAAATTGGGTGAATAAACATTAATAAATATTATTAAATGCGTTGTTATTCACCCAAGGTGGGTCGCACTTTTTGGCAAGGGTAAATTCTAAAAATAAGAAGTCAACTTCTTATGGGAATTTTCACCCTTCAGTGCAGCTCTAAAAATCCCTTCTTCCACTTAAGTGATTTGACTTTCATAATGGGAATTTTTACCCTGCCAAGCAGGTAGGAAATTCTCGTCGGTGCTTTAAGTGATTTTTCTTTTATAATGGGAATTTTTACCCTGCAAGGCAGGTAAGAAATCCTCGCCTGCATGCCACCTCTAAAATTCCCATTACAACTTAAGTGACTTTGACTTCATGGGAAAAATTACCCTGCTAGGCAGGTAACAAATTCCCGCTTGCCTGCCACAACCAAAATTCCCACTGGTAGCTTAAAGTCTTCCTTCAAAAAAATGCAACTTGCATGAAAGATAGCTCTTTTCCATAAGTGTGACTTGCATTGTGACTTTTGCCTTTAAAATTGCGTGAGAATTTGTCACTTAGGGCAGTGTGGAAACTAGATGTGGAAGGCAACCTTGAAAATTGCGACTAGCATAAAAATAGCATTTCTTTCCTTTTTTGGATTTTTGGTGAAGAAAACACAAGAATGGAATAAAATTTTCCATTTTTGGAAAGGGTTTGAGAAGATGTCGCAGTAAAAACTTGCATGTGTCGTAAATTTCATTTCATGGCTCCGTTTTAGGTGTTGTTTTCTCTAAAAGTGCATATCTTCTCGAGCTCTATACATTTATGGCAATATTTTTCTTATTTTCATAAAATCCATTTATTCCAAAAAATGTGACTTGCCTAGGAGAGGTTTTTTGTGCATGACTTCATCTTTTTTTACCAAAAGCTTGCTTTCTGAGGTTGATTCCTTCTAGCATGGTGGTCGTAGATGATCTCCAAATACTCCAGGCAAGAAAACAAATTGTATTAGCGAAGGAATTGACCTAGGGGAATTTCACAGATAAACATACGAGAAAATTTTAAAAAATGAAAAACGTTGCCAGAAGTCATAGAAAAATCCCAGGATTCATTCCTGGTGAAAACCCTGCTGATATATGTGAATACTGGCATGCAAAACTTTAGCAGGGTTCAACCGGAGCACAATTTACTTCAAATGGGGCATTATTTATTTAATAAATAATTAAATAAAAATTTCTCGCAGACAAAACTTGGCAGAGTGATAAAATGAGTTTTGGCATCTGAGTATTTGTCGAAATTGGCTCATATGATTCACTGGGAATATATTAACGCAATACAGGCATCTTCTGGCAATAAAAACACAAAAAGACCCGTTATTTTAAAAGAACAAAAAAATTAAACATGGGGTAGTCTCAGATTTCATGGTAAAATTTTGAGACACTAAGATCGTACATCCTACATCTATTATGTGTCATTCACACTTTGTGTTTCATACGTCATGCATCTTCTACACCTATATCATCTACACATCTTGCATTACATCCTATACATCGCATATTACACTACACCTACTACACATCTTACACATTTTACACATCTACTTTTACGCGCTACACTCATTACTTGATGACACACTCTAGTCTCATGGTCCATATTGGATTGTTGAGGGTATACATCAACCACATCCTACTCACGCACTCAACCATTCAATTATTTTCCCATGTGACATTCCTCGATTAGTGATATACGCCATAGGCTACATCATCACTTCCACTTGCATCATTTAGTGGTATACACTTTAGGCTAAATCAGCACTCCTTCTACTCATCCTTTAGTGATATATGTCATAGGCTACACCATCACTTCTGTTAACATCACTTAGTGATATACGCTTTAGGATAACTCATTACACATTCTCACAAGTTATATCTATGTCGCATATCATCACTACACATCCATTACATCACACTACACACAACACATAGTTCGACCATTTCCCGATGACGCACTCTTGTTTACGGTTCATTTTTTACTACTGAGGGGGAATTAAAAAATGAACCTCAGTGCATATAGTTCCATTCACTCAGGGAACACGTGGCTCTTATCATTCACTTTGTAATCCATTCCATCCATCCACAACATACTGCATATCTTGGTTGTTTTTGCTTGTTTGCATTTACTTGTACATGTTCACTTTATTACACATTATCTTGTATTTCATTATCTTTATCATACACACATGTGTGTCCATTTTTTTTAGTTGTGGTCGTAGAATATATAGATCCATTACACACAGCATGAATGCTTGACACAGTACCTAGTACCAGTCCCATTGCGGCTCCTAGGGGCATCAACTTTTATACACTACATGTGTTATTGTTTCATTTTTGTTTCATAGCACACTAGTTTACCGATTATACACACTTTTGACATACTTTTTATCTTTCTAACATGCTAACAGGTTCTTCATGTGCAACATTTGTTTTGCAGGATTATTTTCCACCATGGTTGTTTGTTACATTGTTTGCTCTTTCTTGTCATTATATGCCTTTGTTTATGGGATTTTCCCTTTGTCTTGTGTGCACACTTGTTTGTTTACGGCCACTATGGCCTTGATTGTCTTATGACATGGTGAGTGGTGTCCCATGTTTGCAACCTTCTTTTCACGGTCTACATTGTATTCTTGTGTGTTCTAGCTTACATATTGTTTGTTTAGCTTACACTTCATCTTATACATGCATGTTTGTATTTTCTTGTACTAAGACTTGTCTCCCAGCCGCGTGTTTTTGTGTGCCTTGGTTTTTACCAAGCACATTCCCTTCCCCCTGTAGGGCACAGTTTCAATGGTTGGTCCTCTTTTGGGCCGCATCCTCCTACATCGATGTCACATGTGCCCTCAAAGAGGGGGGCATCATTTGGCTGAATCAATTACCCCATACAAAGTATACATAGCACAGTACCAGTATAATATAGCACAGTTCAAGGCTCATAATCATACTTGGGTCCTTAGTATAGTGTTGTCTTTCCTGGAGTGCCTATAACCAAGTGATAGTTACACAACGAGTGGGTTCAACATAGTCTACAAAACTCTATACACAATGGGTTTTATAGGGAACATTGTCCTTATAATTTCAGGGAGGAGTTAAATGCTAGATGATAACACCAGACCTTCCTCTTTACACTACTTTGGTTGTGGTGTCAAATCGGTGAAAAAACTAGATAATACAGAGATCTCTTTAATTTTGAGAAGGGGTTATAGGTTGGAGGATAAATCAGACTTTCCTCCCTACACTTCTTTGGCTAGAGGCAAGAGATCACCCAAAAAACTCGTACTTCATCGACATGATCCTTTCTACACTCTTTTCATCATCATGAATTAGGTGCACATTTTCCTTTTTCCCATTTTCAGCATTTTCTTTTACATACTTCCTTACATGATTTTTATACATATACATGCATATTTAACTACTTGATCATCTTCTCTTTTACAAGTTCATCCATATGGGAAGAAATCAGTCAACATCAACATCACACACATCATTACTAACAAAAAATACATCACTCATTGGCATTCACACACACGCTTTCTCCCTCAGTTCACTCTCATCACCTTTTTACACTTTTGCATCCTTAGTCTCCACACTCCATCTTTTTATCACTCCACACTTTGTCTAGTCCCTTGACACACTTTTTACATCAATCTACATGGATATCAGGTATGCATCTCTATCTACTTTATGTTACCGATCATTCCGCTCACCAACATAAAGTGGGGGCAAATGTAGACACAAAATCATGTACTTTGAGTCATTATCTAGTCTTGATCACATACTACTATTTGTGTCATTCCTAAGTAAGAAAAGTACTTTGAGTCATTATAGTTCGTTGTTTTTTTGTTATTTTTGGTCTTGCAACTTTATTGTCCCAGTCTGTCTTTTCATACTTCATTTTTACCTTTTTTGGACAAGAGTGCCCAGAGAGGACACCAACGCCAAGAGCCCTCATCCCCTCTAGGTGCCCCTGTCCTCTTTACACTTTTTGGGTCCTTTCTAGCCATTTGAGCATCTTATATATTTTTAGTCAGCCTTTTTTGGGGTTAATTACAAAATTCAAGCAAGGGAATCATATAAATATAAAGTTATGTGATCATAATAAGGGACCAAACACTAAGCATCTACTATCTCCACCTAAGTTTGCATCCATCAAAGGCATCTATAGCTCCATTTGTATCCATCTAGCTCCATCACAAGGGACACAAGGCCAATTCATCTGAATCACACTTCATAAGTGGGGAGTCTATTGTTTCCATGCACACATTATTTACATTCTACATCTACTTACTTTCTCGCTACTCACAAAGTTTGACTGGAACAAGAGCAACCTAGGGCACAATTCCACACACACCTAGAACTACATTGGGTCTGACATGTAGTGCAATGCTCAGTGATAAGTCCATCAATTTGGTAGCTGAGAACAGTATGTCTCCTTCATATACATCTTTTTTTAGAGTTTTGACACTTTTTTTGGGTTTTTGCAGGTGATTCTTTCATTCCATATTTACAGTGACATCTGGAGAAGTTCAACGACATACACGCAACAAGAAGCGAACAAGTGTGAAGCTCTATCAACCCTGTTAGAACCAGGTTCCGACCATTTTTGTAGACCAGGGCGCCCCAGGAACCCTGATCCCCTTTTCAAGTGCCCAGTCCAGCCAAATCACTCAGATCTACATTTTCTCAAGCTCCTGTGCGATGGTCTCCTATTCTTGTTCAACCGATCTCCACTGCAACACAATCCTATGACCTCTATGAATTAGCTAAGGCTCTTTTAAGCCTCTTTTCACATTATGTTTTCTACATTTCATTACTTAGTTTGCTTGGGTTATTTCCTTTATTTATTTATTCGTTATTTACTGCAAACTTGCATTAGATTAGGCTAATAATATTTACATTTTAGTATAATCAGCATGAGGTTCAACAGAGTTTGTTGATAGGTTTGCATCGTGAAATATACCTCAAACATGTTAAGGACTAATAACATTAAAAAATGAGCTTTATTGACCAAGAAGCATGATTATCAAAGTCTGAGATCAAGGATGTAGAGTACAATTAAAGTTTTGTAAGATACAAGGTTGAAGACCATGCTATAGTGATTTCTCAGTCAAAATGATGGTTTGAACCTAGAGAAACACCTTAGTCGAGAAAATGATTTATGATCACTCCCAGGGGGGTTAAGTGATTTTTAAGAAAGCTATATAAAATCTTTGTGTACTTCATTGTTCAAAGTCAAGAATCTTTGTTACAAAACAAGTATGACTCTAGTGTAGCTAAGGAGGTTTGTTATATTTGTGAGTTGGTGGTTTCCTAAGCTATGAACTGTGAATAGGTCAAGATATGTAGATTGTTCTTAAGAAGATAAGTCTAAAGAGTCTCTGAGTTAATATGGTTTGTTCTCAATATGAAGAGTTGAAACCTAAGTCTAAAATATGAGTTTGTATGGCATGTGCAATAAAAAAATGTGCATCAAGGGTATGTATGGTCTGAGAAGTGTCTCATAGGAAGTGGCAACAATTAAGCATATGTCTTATAAATATATTGTTTATCCCAAGAAATAGTTAACAATGTGAGAGTTTATTATTAACATTCAAGCTATATCAAAATTCTAAGAAAATGTATGCTACATGTGACTAAATTAGATGTCTACAGGTATGCAGGGTGATATGCCTACTTCTATAGTTATCAAGACTTAAAAAGGAGAATAAAATCTTGTTTTTGGGTCATAAACATTGATTAATCTATGCAATTTTGAGGAACTAGAAGATGTAAGAAGGTGATGAACTAAAATGTGGATATTCTAATTTAATCTAATATTAAGAACAAAAATAGATAAAAGTTAAGTAAATAAAGAAAGTAACCCAAGCCACTAAGCAAGTAGAAATGTGAAACCCTAATGATTAAAGAGGGTTAGGAAGAGCTTAGTTGATTCACATATATGTTGGGACTGTGTTGTAGAGAAGAACAAATAAACAGAACGTGGGAACGATCAATAAGAAGCTCCAGAACAATAAGTTGAACTGGGGTGTAGACACCTGAATTTGGTTGCATTCCCCTTGGCCCCTAATCAGATACCAAACTTAAACATGGGCACCTAACCATGTCCCCCTTTTACGCCACATTAATAATTACTTTAATTAGATTAAATACCCATCCTCACAATATCCATTATTTTATTACCTTAATTGACCTAATTTCCACCTCACCTAGACAACTCATCCAGCCACCTCACCCTAGACCTATTCTTTACATGTTTCCATAACTAACAATAACTAAGTCTTACTTGCTTTAATGAGCTAAGATTTGGTCTAACCCTAAAATCAATGCCTAAGATTTCTCTAACCACATTCCCACTCATTAGAAGGGAATCTTTCATTCTGATCTGCAGGAACAAACCAACATGACCCAAGAAAATAGAAAGAGCTTCCCATTTTAGTAAACCTAGCGAATCCCACCTTAACTGACGTTGGTCAAACCTAAACTGACAACGATCAAGACAAAACCATCGTCGGTTAGCATTTATTCACCTTAGTTACCTTGTTGTTGAGGTTGGCACATTCTGGACCAAAGGATGAGATCAAAGCTGCATGTAAGCAAAACTAGTATCTTTTCACACATCCAAACATTCACAGCTAGCACCAAGACAAATCCATAAGCATTGCACTCACAGAAGCACTCTAAGATTCACTACTACGGTACCAAATACCATCCTTCTGATCAACTATCATTACCATTCAGCCATCTAGTCTGCATCATAGTAAGTTTATCCCTAACCAGTTATTTTAGTTAGTAGATTTTGTTAATCATGTTATTAATCCACAATTTGCATGCTCATTTTTCTATCCCTTACCAAGATGTAACCCAACCATTTCCCTACCCACACTGCCAAATCACACATCCTCACATGTTGTGCATCCCTGAATACACCTGAAACTTATATACACATCCTTATCCACCTTACCATTTCTATTAAATCCTAGATCAAACCTTGCAATCATATCTCTTTGAGTTTCATACACCCCGACCTTACCGACGCTGGTTACCCATAACGGTCGTCGATTCTACATAAACTATCACTTGTCATACTAGATCGACGTCAGTCTCTATGTTTCATACCCTGCCCAAGAACAGAGCCAAACAACCTCCTTCCAGTTGACCTAAAACAACCCAGAATATGACCCGAACTAGTCCTAGTACCTTGATAGTCACTCCATCCTTTAGATCCAACTATAGCCTAGCCTGTTGTGATTGGATTTTCTTATTGTACTTGAATGAGATACCTAAATCATATCAACTAGAGTAGGACTTTACTTATTTCTCACATTAATTTGTTTTAAATAGTGGATTGATAGCCATCTAGGAAGTATCACACTTCCCAGAACTAGCATACGCTAGGCAGTCCACTGTCATATATCATTTAATTTCTTTTTTGTGGTTTTTTTTTCTATTACAGGTAGTTCCTCCTAGCCAAAAGGAAGCTCTCACAATTGGCATTGGGTTAAGAAGTCAGAACGTGTGCGTCAACCTCCAACCAAGCCATTTAACAGGTATTCCTCCTAGCCCATAACCCTATCTGTTTCATCATTAAAAAAAGTAAAGAAAATAGTGAAACATTTTGGCACACCCGGTGGGACCCACCAGGGGTTCTATTGCATTTTCTTCATTTCTAGGAAAAGGTTGTGTGTTTGTTTCCCTTCAAAAGGCTTACACTGTAATTTTCTTCCCTAGTAATTCTCTCTTCTTTCAAATTTCTCTAAAAGAAACATTTCTCTTGGTGCATTTAAAAGGAATCATTCTTCTTTGTTGCTTTCTACATTTAGTGAAAGAGCATACCCTCTCCTATTCATCATTTTCTTCATCGAACGTAACCTTTTCGATTTGGGCTTAAAATTGGTTGCATTACATTTTGTTTTACTGCATTTAACTCACATTAAAATGAGGACAAGTTATATGTTGGAAGTCATGCCCAGCTAATGGTTGACACAAAGAATTGTAGAAAGCACATTCTCTCTCTGTGTGTGTCTTACCAAACTGCACAAAATTGAAATATACACATCTTTCTTAAACAACATCTTACCTAGGAACACTTGTCCATGATAACATGATCAGATTGGAAGGTACTCCTCATCTCGTTACCTCTATCCAGTCATTATCTCAAAGGACGGACTGCCCCCGCCATAACATACATGAAACCTCTCCTTTTAGATATCCTTATTCATAGGAAGCCTTCCTCACCAAAAACTCTATTCTAAAATTCATGAGTCAGTCTTCTAAATAGCATAAGCTCAACATATTAAAAATCACTTGTTAGGTACATGATTTAGTGTTTAATTGACGTGCGTTTTGAGGTGTGAGGATACACTTATCCATTTTTCCATCCTATTGCCTTACACACTCCACAATCATAGTTGGAGTATTCTGACTTCTTTTAAGTGTGTCAAGACTTCATTGCATCATCTTCAGACTTCTGGGTTGATTATTTATCTCACTAAAATTCACAACAATCCATTTTCTACATCTTTCCAATTTTCACAGTAACTGACATCAGTTACCCCTAACCAGCATCGGTTTTTCTTGACCGGCATCGGTTTTATGTTCTTTGGGTTAAACTACCTAAAGAACCCTTATTTCATTTTCTTTGCTGTCAGAGTTCCTATGAGTCTCTGTACCATCTCTACTTTGATAAACAGTCATCAGACAACTTTTTCATCTGACCGTCGCCAATCTTTTCCTCATTTGATAAAATTGTTCTTGTCTCACAGTAACCAACCTTGGTTACCCCTGAACTGACATCAGTCATCCTTAACCGGTGTCAGTTACCCTGTATTGAACATCAATTGATATATTACCCAAATCTACCTATAGACACTTGTTTTCTTCATTATCACTGCTCCCTGTGTCATCTGTAGGATACAACATCACCTAATATGCAGTCATTCACATGGTGTTGACTCACAATCAAGCTAACGCTCTTACATTTCACGTAAGTCGTCAACCACTCTCGCCTAGCCCTTCACCACCCTCTGTCCTATCACCCATGGATCTAACCCTACCTACCACCATTGCCATAGGCGATGAAGAATTTTCATGATTCATTGATCAGAATCCTGCAGCCTTATAGTTCCACCTTTCCCACTCTTCCACTTGGGACTCCTTAGGTCAGTTAATATAGAGCATGCCCGTATCCATCTCTCCTGCCCTTATTCCTGCTTCTGCATTAGCCCCTAATAATGTGGCATTACCTTCACCTACTTCACCCTCAGTGGTTTCATAGTTAGAACCCATACCCGCCATGATCATTGTGTCTGTAGTATCGGTCGCACCTACAGTATCTATTGTCCCCTCATCAACCACCCAAACCATAACCTCATCCATGCCCATTGTCTGACAGATACCGATTGCAACACAACCACCCGTGGTGTCGGTGACCCCTACTCCATTCTAGAATCTCATCCTCTCCATCCCAAAAAAACTACCCCCAATTTCTACTAGCGTCACTACGACCGTCCCACCTACATACACATTTTATCAACAACCCCATCTCTCATCTATCACCCATTCTGGATATATGCCCTCTATGTCGGTCCCCTATTCTCAACCTCCCTATTTAGCATCACCATACACTACAATGTCGCCCACATCATAGGAGGAGCCCTTTCACCACAACCTACCAATGACCTCATCAAATTAATGATGGAAAGGATGCAGACACTAGAAGCATCCGTTTATGGCTCGCGCAATTCTCTCACCTACGATGAAATCTGTAATGAGCCCATTCATCCATCCATCCCAATTTTCCCATACCCCATGTATTTGGAAATGCTAAAATTCAACTATTTCAATAGTAAAGAAGACCCACAGGAGCATTTGCAGTCTTTTAAACATGGGTGTTACTTGATCGCCCATGATGACGCTTTACTCCTACGGAGCTTCCCGATGTCCTTGACAAGACCTACATTGGACTGGTACATTGAGCTACCAAGACACTCCATCTACTCATTTAATCAAGTAACCCAAGCCTTCTTAGATCACTTCTCCATTAACATTGTTAAGAAGGTTATCATGACTTATCTTTATTCCACACGACACTATGACGATGAGTCTATCACTAACTTTGTTTCTTATTGGCATAGCCTAATTAACCAACTCACATTTCAATTACCTCAAATTGAACTCATAGATTTGTTTACTCAGTCTTGTGCATGACACATCTCACCAACCCTGCAGGTGTAGACCTTTCACACTTTTGATAAGGCATTCACCATGGCACGGAAATTGGAAATTCGTGCTATCGAAGAGAAGAAAATTCAACTTTGTAAGAAGAACATCATGTTTAAATCAAATGATGCTTATTCATCTTCAAAACCCCAAAACAACTATTCAAAACCCAAAGGATCTGCCAATGCCATAGTTCTCAAAGCTAGCCCCCCCATCAATCAAACCTAGCCAAATCTCCTTCTAATCTCTCTCTCATCTAAGCTTTCCAGTTCAGATGAGAACAACGAAAGTACACTTTTATAGGAGAATCTTATTCTTCTTTTTTGGAAAAGCTTGTTAAGGCTGGTTCCATCACCCTTCCACCTATAAAACCTATTGACGACGAATCACAGCAGCCCTGGAATGTCTGCAACACGATGGGTTGAGACTCTCAGTGTGATTGCATAACATGGAGCTTTTCCCAAGTGTGGGACCTTGCGAAATCGGAAAAGCTCTCCGGATGAAGGCCGGTTCCTATTCCTCTGTTCAGATGCACACGTAGAAAATGCAGAGGGTTTACTAAAAACCTAATCTAACTTGCCAAGGAGACAGGGTAAGAAAATGCATAAAATAAAACCTAAACTACAAAGGTGATGCACCGAGGAATGAAGAACACTTGTCTTGCCAATAAACACAGACCATTAAAATGCAATGCAAGATCATGCACAGATAGCCAGATTCACAGTGAAAGATCAAGGGGATGCAAATGAATACAGAGAGGGTTGAGAATCATCCACAGACATGCATTAATTTTGCTCCAAAGATTGATACAACACACTGCAAAAATGCCAAGAGGCAAGGTTGCATTACAGTTTCAAATGGGAGGTTTTAACTCCACAAGTTCACCTGCCAAAAAGAAGAAGGGAGGGGCAAACAAGAAATGTCCAACCTTTAGAAAGAAGCCCCTCCTTACAATTTATAGGAAGAATGAGAGAGAAAAGAGAGAGGAATTCGAAATCTACCCCAACCACCTCCAGAATGCACTTAACTCATCTCATTATGGTGGTAGGTGAGAACCCCAGCGAACCCAAAAGTGGCGAACTGTATTTTGCATTTTTAAGAATTTTTTCTCACCCAATTAAATATATCTAGTTGTAGTTGGACAGAGGACCTCGTAAGCTTTCCAAAAAGTCCAACCTTGCATGAATCTGAGCTCCCAGTCAAAAGTTATGGCCGTCTGAATACTTGCGCCAGGGCCTGCTTCCTGTCAGCGCTCAAATTGCTGCGCCTCCTGAAGGTGCACCAAGGGCACATTCATGTGTGTGTCATCATCCTCTTCCGTGCACCTTGGGCACACCATTTCCTCTTGTGTGTACCCATTCTGTGTGCCTTGGGTGCACCATTTCCTCTGTCGACACTCCTGTCGTGCGTGCCCATTCTGTGCACCTTGGGCGCACCATTTCCTCTGTCGACACTCTGTGTCGTGTGCCCATTCTGTGCACCTTGGGCGCACCATTTCCTCTATCGACACTCTGTGTCGTGCGCCCATTCCATGTGCCTTGGGTGCACCATTTCCTCTGTCGACACTCCGTGTCATGCGCCCATTCTGTGCGCCTTGGGCACACCATTTCCTCTGCCAAGGGCGACACTCCATGTCGTGTGTGCCCATTCTGTGTGCCTTGGGCACACCATTTCCTCTGTCGACAGTCCATTCTGTTCGTGTGCCCATTTTTCTGGGATGTGAGCTTCTTTGATTTCTCCATTCTCCTGCTTGTCTATATCTACCTGGGGGGGAAAAGATATATACAACAATTTGGCGACTCAATGGGATCACCTGCCTGCTAGGTAGAAGATCGGTGGCCTTTTAGCAATCCATTGGGCATGGAGTCATAAGCAATAACTTGAAACCAACCTGATATCTGATCCCGATCCTGATATTGTAACTCCTTCTTGAGAACACGCTGAACTGTAGAAAACCAACCTAGGAGGAACAAAACCTTTGCCGGAGCACTTAGGGAAATAGAAACCTAACTACAACAAGACAATGTGCATACGCACTTAGAGGAATTGAAACCTAATCTAATATTTACAAGGGTAAACCCTTTCCTTTTAGTAGCAATGTTTAAGATAGATTCCGTTAACCGGAATCGGGAGTTCTTCTCCATCCAAAGTAGACAATTGGAAGGCATTACTACTTTTACATCCCGTGACCATGTAGGGGCCACTCCAAATGGCATCAAACTTGGAATGCCTTCCTGGTTTTGCCCGATCTGCATCCCATTTCAGAACTAGGTCCCCTTCCTGGAAAGTCCTTGCTCTTGCTTTCTTATCAAACCATCTTTTTACTAAGGCCTGATCTTTCTCAATTGTTTGAATTGCATGTTCTCTAATTTCTTCCAATTCCATCAACTCTGCATACCTGGCCTCCATTGGTTCGAACTCAGCCAACTCCAACTGCTTCATGAACTCCAATGTAGGCAGTTCTAATGATATAGGCAATACTGCCTCTTTTCCATAGACCAACTTGTAAGGGGAATTACCTGTAGACCTCTTTGGTGTTATTCTGTCAGCCCATAATGCTGATTTTAGCTTGGTATGCCATGTTCTTTGATTTTCATCCAGAGTCCTCCTGATGATTCTTAGCAAATTTTTGTTTGTGGACTCTGCCTGTCCATTACCCTGCGGGTAATAATTTGAAGAGGTGCTCAAATAGATTCCATTCTTGACAGCCCATTCTGTAATCTTGGAACCTATAAATGCCAATGCATTGTCTGATATGATAGTGGCCGGCACACCAAACCTGGTCACTATTCCTTCATAAAAGTCTAGTATGTTAGACTCATTTGCTTCTTTGAGTGCTGCTGCTTTCGGTCCACTTGGTGAAATAGTCCGTTGCCGTGAGAATCCACTTGTGGCCTTGGCTTGAGTTTGGATTGATGACCCCGATGAAATCCAATCCCCATTGCGTAAATGGTTGGTCAACCAAGATTGGGTGCAATGGAAGCGCTGCTAGTCTTTCTTTGCCTGTGAAGAGTGCACATTTCTTGCACTTTCTTATCCATGTATAGCAGTCACTGAAGACTGTCGGCCAATAATACCCTGCCTTCATTATCTTGAGAGCTGTTACTCGTGGGGCGAAATGTCCTCCAGAATCTCCATCGTGAAAATCTCGTAACACCCTCTCAATTTGATTTGTCCCAGTGCACCTCAATAGAACTCCATTGATGTCTTTCTTAAACAAAACACCATCAACAAGCACATATGGAATGGCTTGTAATCTGAAGTATCTCCTCTTTGCTTTGCTCATTTCTGGGGGGCATAGGCCTGTCTGTAGGAAGTGTATCATATTCTGAGTCCAACAAGGAGTAGGCACATCATCATTTTCTTGTTCTTGACCATCCTGTAATACCAAGACAGCCTCTTTTTCATTACCTGCTTCAACTTGTTGACTCAAGGCTAGCTGCTCACATAGTCCCTTCCCACGTACTAGTTTGGTGACCTTGATCTCAATGTCATATTCCATGACACGAGTTATCCATCCTGCACGTTTCTCATTCAGATCCTTGTTTAGAAGGAAGTCCCTGACTCCCGCATGAGAGACCAATAATTGGATCTTGTTGTTTGAGACTAGGTGCTTGAATTTCTTTAAGCTCCTGATTACTGCAAGGACATGCTTTTCAATGAAAGAGTACCTAGTTTCGTATTCCTCCAAGCCTTGACTAAAGAAAGCAACTGGTTGCTCTAATCCTCCTTTGTTTTGTTGTACCAGGATTGCAGAAATCGTGTCCCCACCACCAAAGGCATATAGCACGAAGTCCTTGGAGAAGTCTGGATTGACGAGAGTCGGAGCTTGGGATATAGCCTCTTTTATTGCCTCAAAACTTGCCTTGCCTTCAGATGTCCACTTAAATGCCATACCCTTCTTTAACATCAGCGTTATTGGCTTCACAAGAGTAGCAAAATTTGGAACAAATCTGCAGACAAAATTGATCCTTCCCAAGAAGCTTTGAAGAGCCTTCTTGTGACTTGGCAAAGGCAATGCTCGAATTGCTTCAACTCTTTCTGGGTCAATCGTCAACCCCTCCTTTGAAACAATATGGCCTAGAAGTTTTCCCTCGTGAGCCAAAAATATGCATTTTTTGGGATTCAAAGATACCCCAAATCTTCTACATCTCTGAAATACTTGCCTCAAATGACAGAGGTGATCCGCTGCATTTTTTGAGAATACAGTGATGTCGTCAAGATATATCAAAACTATTTTATTGATCAACCCCTTAAATGCCATATCCATTGCCCTTTGGAAAGTGGCTCCAGCATTTGATAGCCCAAATGGCATTTTCTTGTAGGCATAGGTCCCCCATTTGGTGGTGAAAGTCGTCTTGAATTGGTCATCTTCTTTCACCATCACCTGATTGTACCCTGAGTAGCCATCTAGGAGAGAGAATCTCTCTGAACCGGATACTACTTGCAATATTTGTTCCATTGAAGGAAGTGGGTAATGATCTTTGAGAGATGCCCTGTTTAGGTCTCGGAAATCCACACACAACCTGATTTCTCCACTCTTCTTCCTGACCGGAACCAAGTTTGCAACCCAGCTTGAGTGCTTGATCGGGAATATAATGCTTGCCTCTATTAGCTTATTTAGCTCTTTCTTCATTAGAGGCTCAATGTGAGGGTTGACCGGTCTCTGCTTCTGCCTGATGGGCTTAGCATCTGGATCCAATTCGATGGTATGTTGTGCCAAATTTGGATCGAATCCTCTTAAGTCTTCATAGCTCCAAGCGAAGACATCTGGAAATTCTTGGCAAAGTTGTATGAAATCTGATTTCTCCTGTTCAGTGGCCACTTTGCCAATTTGAAGTGTTTTGCCTTCCCCAACTGGAATTGGCTCTGAATCTTCTCTCTTGACCTGTATGTTAGCCTTTTCCTTACGAAACTGGTCGTTAGGGTTGAAGATAGACTCCAATGTTACCAAACCCTTAGGAAGCTTATTTGTCCACAGCTGCACTACTTGATCCCCATACTGCTGCTCTAATCTGTCTTGATTCCTAGCTGAGAATTCAGCCTCTTCTTGTAAGAAATTGACGATCTGTTGATCGTTCTCAAACACCTGCCAGCTTGTGTTATTATCTGGAACTACTGGCCTCACAATCACATGGATATGTGGCTATGTTTTTCTCCTTCTGATGTTGTCAACCACATCAAACGTTGCTCCAACTGCTGCGAGCCTATCTGCGACTTCATTTTTCTTCCTGGGTATGGACACAATGTTGAAAGCTTCGAAATCCTCAATGAGGTCCCATACCCTATTCTTGTAGCTCCTCAGCAAGTCGTTCTTTGTAGCATGTTGTCCCCTAACTTGGTTGACGATTAGCTCGCTATCTCCAAACACCTGCAAGTTCTTTATGCCCCTTTTCCTGGTCCAATGAATTCCATGAATCAATGCTTCGTATTCAGCCGTGTTGTTTGAACAGGAAAACTGGAAACGAAAAGCTGAAAAATATTTGATGTCTTGTGGTGAAATCAACATTGCACCACCTCCAGCACCTTGTCTGCTTCTCGAACCATCGAAAAATAATTTCCAAACTTTGTTTTCATCCTTTTGTTCAGGCTGAATGATGTCGGGAATGGGTGAATTTTCTTCGTGTATACAATACACGCCCAATTCAGATTCTTCAATTTCCTTGTATGGGTCAAATTCATGACTCTTGTTTGCCCATTCATCCAAGGTTAAATCAGGAATTCCCTCAACCTTAGTACCTGTTTCTGGATCATTTGAACACTCCTCCTGATCAAAAGCCGAGCAATTTGCATTGATAGGACCTGATACATGAGGCTCAATATGGAAATTGGCAATTGGTTCTGACCTGATTGTTGCTTTGGCTCCATACCTTGTCCTAAAAATCATGTGTGACCAATCTGCAGATAAATATCCACCGATTTTTGCAGTGAAGTCTCTTGATAGACACAACGCAAAGAGTGGCGGAAGGTCAATCACAGACACATCTTGCAGAACTGTAACATTAGGACAGGAATGTAGTGTTAGGCTTAACCCCTTGATGACTCCAACAGTTCCTACTGCCGTTCCATCTAGCTGTACTACTCCTTTCAGCACTGGCTCATATTTCAAACCCAGTTGATCCGCTATTTGCTTTGGCATCACTGAACTACTTGCCCCAGAATCAATCATGCAATTGTGTACTAATTTATCCCCGATGATTAATGAAACATAGAATGGAGGGGGTTTCAAAACTTTACCTTGTTGTCCTCCATGATTCCCTTCAGGCTGAGCAGCATTCGTGAGGACCTTCTCTTGCATATGGGCCTGCTGGTTCGAAGTTGACCAATTCTTCATGGCAGCTTGTAGAAGATCTCTTTGTCCTGGGATGGATAAAGATTCCCACATTGATATATTCACATTCGTCTTCTTCATTTGATCAATGATGCTGAAAGGGGATGAATTGTCCTTTTGCTGTCCCTTACTTGGTGCAAACTTTTCTGGAGCTTGAGCATGTGCGTGTGTTGCTACAACAGGTACCTTGGGTTGATTTTGCACATTTGGAGCTGCGTTTGGTCTACTGACCCCTTGTTGTGTAAGAGTGGGTTGAGAAACAACTGGATTACACGGTTGTCCCTCTCCTATATTTCTCTTCTTTGACCATGTGTTGGCAGCCACGCCTTGAAAAGGCTGTTGGTTAACTCCACAGAAGTCTTCCGTTTGCCAATTTGCCAATGTGGTTTCTGTTGGAGGTCCTTCTTGTTGCGTTTGTTGCTGTTGATTCTCCTCCTGGCTTGGTTCTTGAGGCACACTAATGGTTTGCACCATCAAGGCCTGATTTAGTGCACCATTGAAACATGCTGACTGATTGTGAGGTAGATTGCAAGGGTAACACCAGTCGTACTCCTGTGCCATGTTATTTTGTGTCGGGACCAAAGCTCTTGAGGACGTCGTTGCATTTGGATCATACGGTCGAAATGGCCTGGCAGCTTGAGGTTGTCCTTGGTTTTGGTTTTGATTTGCAGCCTGAGGTGGTGGTCTATTTTGTTGGTATGGGGGCCTAGCTTGGTACTGTGCTTGAGGCTGATATGGTCTAGCACTTTGAGCTTGTTGTCTTTTGATAGTCACTAGTTCATTTCCAAGGTTCTGCAGTTGTTTCATGACCTCCTGCAATTCCTTTGAAGTATTTGAAGAAGTCGACGCCTCATTATTGCTTTGATTTCTAGGAGTTGGAATGGGATTCAACTCTGGTGCTTGGCTGGTTGTAGGATTTCCCATATCTGGATAGAGAGGCATTGGTGGCCTTGGTGCAAGCTTGCCAGCTTGGATCAAACAGTTCTCTACTCTAATAGCTGTGTCGTAGGCCCCTGGCAGCGTTGTTCCTCCCATTGATTGGATCATCATGGCTATGTCTGAATTTATAGCCTTTAAGAAATAAAGGAATGCTCCTTCGGCGGTTGGTCTAACGGCTATTGGAATCCTGTCCCATGTCCGTTGGAATCTGAAGTTGAAATCTGTCATTTGTTCATTAGGAGCCCTTTTGATTGTTGTCAGTTGTTCCAATAAAGACAAATTGTCCGCCCTCTCCCCGAATTGGTTGCAAAGAGCTGAACAAAGTTGGTCCCAATTCGTAATAGACCCTGCTACTAGGCTCCTAAACCATTGTAAGGCCTTACCTTTGAAAGATGAAGCCAACAGCTTGACCGCAACATCCATTTCATTTATTTCGTGAATTGCACATGCATTAGCAATATCCTGGATGTGATCAATAGGAGTAGTATGATTTTCTCCTGTGAAATAGGGTATGTTCTTTAGTGCTGCAACTGGAATTTGATTCTGAGCATTTAGGGCAAGTGGACTACTACCCGTGAAATTGACAAAGGGATTCGGTGGTAGATGTGCCATTATGATTGGCCTAAGAACCCTGGTCGATGCGAGAAAAGGCCTACCAGGTGGAGGTGTAGACAAAGTCCTGTTAGGTGGAGATGGTGATCTTTGTGGTCTTCTTCCTCTCCTTCCTCTGCCTGGTGAAAGTTGCAAGTGGACAAATAGCCCCTCTTCTCAAGTATTGGACCTGGTTTGAATTCTTCTCATATGCCTGGGCAACCTTTGTTGCTACACCGCTGAATTCTATCCCCTTCAGAGTCGCCAGATGTGTTAGAAAGTGAGCCTCAAAAGGCTAGATCCTGCCAAGTTACACACCAAACCTGACAATATTTAAAAATAGAATTTTGAAAGACCTGTATTTTTGATATTTTAGAGTTTGGAACTTGATTTGGAATGACAGTCCCGAAAACCCAAAAATGCCAGACTTCCGAAAACCTGAAATCCGAAAATCAAAAAACCATGAAATTTTGAAAGTCAAAATCTCAAAAATCTAAGAATACCCTTTTGAAGATTATCCCCCGATCTATCAACTGGTGAAATTTTGACTTGTTTTGAGCAAGTTAAGCCCTTGAAAATTGATTTCAAAGTTCAGCCTGGAAGGTGGAAAAAACTGAAACTGTAAAACCTGTAATTTTTTAAGTCCGAATTTCTTGAAAGTTCCTTCAAATCTGTGGAATGACCTCTTGGTCCCACCGGGCATGCCAAAACTATTGATGATGAATCGCAGCACCCCTGAATGTCTGCAACACGATGGGTTGAGACTCTCAGTACGATTGCATAACATGGAGCTTTTCCCAAGTGTGGGACCTTGCGAAATTGGAAAAGCTCTCCGGATGAAGGCCGGTTCCTATTCCTCTGTTCAGATGCACACGTAGAAAATGCAGAGGGTTTACTAAAAACCTAATCTAACTTGCCAAGGAGACAGGGTAAGAAAATGCATAAAATAAAACCTAAACTACAAAGGTGATGCACCGAGGAATGAAGAACACCTGTCTTGCCAATAAACACAGACCATTAAAATGCAATGCAAGATCATGCACAGATAGCCAGATTCACAGTGAAAGATCAAGGGGATGTAAATGAATATAGAGAGGGTTGAGAATCATCCACAGACATGCATTAATTTGCTCCAAAGATTGATACAACACACTGCAAAATGCCAAGAGGCAAGGTTGCATTACAGTTTCAAATGGGAGGTTTTAACTCCACAAGTTCACCTGCCAAAGAGAAGAAGGGAGGGGCAAAACAAGAAATGTCCAACCTTTAGAAAGAATCCCCTCCTTACAATTTATAGGAAGAATGAGAGAGAAAAGAGAGAGGAATTCGAAATCTGCCCCAACCACCTCCAGAATGCACTTAACTCATCTCATTATGGTGGTAGGTGAGAACCCCAGCGAACCCAAAAGTGGTGAACTGTATTTTGCATTTTTAAGAATTTTTTCTCACCCAATTAAATATATCTAGTCGTAGTTGGACAGAGGACCTCGTAAGCTTTCCAAAAAGTCCAACCTTGCATGAATCTGAGCTCCCAGTCGAAAGTTATGGCCGTCTGAATACCTGCGCCAGGGCCTGCTTCTTGTCAGCGCTCAAATTGTTGCGCCTCCTGAAGGTGCGCCAAGGGTGCATTCATGTGTGTTTCATCATCCTCTTCCATGGGCCAAGGGTGCACCATTTCCTCTGTCGACACTGCGCCCATTCTGTCGTGGGCGCACCATTTTCTGTCGACACTCTGTGTCATGTGCGCCCTTGTGCGCCTTGCACCATTTCCTCTGTCGACACTCCGTGTCGTGCCATTCTGTGTGCGGCGCACCATTTCCTTGTCACTTCTGTCGTGAGCCCTTGGGTGCACCATTTCCTCTGTCGACACTCTCGTGTCGTGTGCCCATTCTGTGTGCCTTGGGCACACCATTTCCTCTGTCGACACTCCGTGTCATGCGCCCATTCTGTGTGCCTTGGGCGCACCATTTCCTCTGTCGACACTCTATGTCGTGCCTTAGGTCCATTACTGTGTGCCTTGGGCACACCATTTCCTCTGTCGACACTCCGTGTCGTGTGCCCATTCTGTGTGCCTTGGGCGCACCATTTCCTCTGTCGACACTCCGTGTCGTGCGCCCATTCTGTGCGCCTTGGGATGTGAGCTTCTTTGATTTCTCCATTCTCCTGCTTGTCTATATCTACCCGGGGGGGAAAAGATATATACACCATGCCTGCGTGGTATAAGGAACATGGATTTTATAACTATCATCGTGTCAAAGGTCATAGCAACAATAACTGCATCACCTTCAAGAATATCATCTAAGAAATGTTAGATAATGGAGATATAGTCTTGGATAGCCTAAATGCACCCGCTAACCAAAACCTATATATCTTCAAGAATTTATTCCCTAATCATTCCCCATCTTTCAACCAAGTCGGTGAGACTTCAACCAATCATAGCAATGTCCGTGAGGTCCACGTTTATTTTCGATGACATACCAGTTGCTTCCCAAGTACCTCATGTTCCTTCCATGGATGAAATCTTAGCACGAGCTCCCTACCTACACTAGAACCTATTTCACATACTCCTCCACCCAGAGAGGAACCCCCTTCATTTTCTCCATCACCCGTGGAAGAGCCTATAATTAGCACGCCATCTTTGACCCCTCAAATTTCTGAGCAGTTGTTAGTGGTACCTCTCCTACTCATAGGAGATACATGTCCACCGTCTACACCATCACAAGGAGATTCCACCTCGTCTGGCTCATCCTCTCCTCTACCCATGGAGGATCCTATAGAAGTACCAATGTCTTTTGATGACCATTCACCATTGGACCTTCAACATCATGTTGATATTCTTTCGGCTCTCTTACCCATAGAGTCCAAGGCTAGCCATTTCCCTGTATCTCAAACACATTTTACGGGGATTTCCACTCAATCCACATTGGCCCTACTTATGACAGTACCATTTTCACACTTGGTCAATTGCCTGGACTATGTTGATAGAGCCTTACTTTGGGGATGCCTTTTACTTCCAGTTTCCACCCAAATGTAGTTGTCACTCACCGATACCTCCACTATCTATCCAAAAATGTTTCAAGCAACCAAACCAAACACAACCATGACTATTGCAACACCCTCCATATCACCACCCATGGCCTAACTCACACCTCTTCCCATAACTCAACATACATCTACACCTAAACACCTACCCACGCCTATATCATCTCCCTTACCTAAACCTATCACTACCTTAGGGGTCATACCGATAGCTAGGCCTTACTCACCCACCCATCAAATTAGATTTATCCACATCTTCCAAAACTAACACTAAACTTACCCTAGTCCCTTAAAAGAAGACCCAACCTCCTAGGCCTCACACACCAACCTCACCTACCATGCCATTATCACATTCACCCCTTCCATTCACCTTCACCCCTTCCATCCATCCTAGGACCTCACCCCTCGACCCTGGCCAAGTAATCCCCGTCCACCAGTAAACCAAGGACGTAGCAACCCATTTCCTCATTACAGATGTCTAATATACCCAAGCAACCCACATAACTTTCACCCTCACCTATAACCTTCTTACCACCCATACCTCCACTATCATCCATAACTTCTTTGCTACCCATGACACTTACTTCTTTTTCACTCACACCATCCACCCAACCTCTACCAACCACCTCTGCATCATCTCGGTTACCCCCGTGGGTCATCTGTCCTCTTCCACCATTTGCTTTTCCTTCCACATCTTATACACTTGTGTCATCGTTGCCCAAAAAGGTGTAACCGAAATTTAAAAATCCACTACCCTCCAATAAGGTAGTTAAACCAAACAAACCTTCTGCCACTAGCTCTTCTACCATGCCCGCACTCAAGTAGATGCAACCAAGATCTAAGACCACTCCACACACCAAACTTGTAAACCAAATCGTTCCCCCTCCTATAAAGCCTCTTCCTCCACAATCACCCACACCTATACCCAAACCCACATTCACCTCCCATTGTGATCCACTGGCAGAGTCCTACGCCAAAATCTTAACCAATCTCCTCAAAAAAAATTTCATCACATTACCACCTCTTAAACCTTATGACCGACTCAAACCCAAACCAAAAGGATTTGACGAAACCAAAATTTACACCTACCATCATGCGTCAGGACATGATGTAGAGAACTATAAGGATTTGAAAACTACCCTTGTCCAATTATGTCCTCCTGAAGAAAATTTTGATGATGATGATCTTCTTGATGAGGACCCCATTTCACCTTCACCAATTTCCCCAGATCTTCTTCCATTACCTACTTAGTGACCAAAATCTCCACCCCCACAACTCTTTGATCCACCCCCAAGATTCGAGATTAACATGGTCTGTATAAGAGATTTGGCAAAAACACCACCCAAATGCCAATGTGCCCTACTCATTTCACAAGGATCATATCCCCCACTAGGGTTTTGTCCCTCCTACCGCTATACCTTCCATGAGACACCCTCTTTATCCACCTCCCCTCATATTAACATGATCAACATTGTTACCCATTCTGAGAAAGACAGGGGCAAGGAAAAAGCAACTAGCCCATCAACCAACCCTGTACCCAACATATCATCCGCACCCATAACCAAAGTCACCATTCGAGGTCTTGCATATCCTATTTCCAATGGGGTCACACATTACACAATGCTAAAACAACTACACCAATCCCCCCTCAAAATGTCTTTATATGACCTCGTCCAAACCTCGAAGTCACATCGTTAAGCCCTCATGGAGGTCCTTCAATCTATTAAAGTCTTGCCAAATGACCCCACACACGTAGCCTCCATCATTACCCCTCACCATGTAGCCTCTCTCACTAGGTCAACACCTTCCTCTACACCTCCACCCACTCGCCAAGTGGCTACCCTCAGCTTTTCAAATGAAGAGATCACTCCCTTCCACTCTGATGACCCTGACCATGCTCTATTCATCTCCATCTTATCAATAATATATGCATACGACGTTTTATGATCGATGGTGGTGCTAGCATTAACATCATCTCCTCCCATGCATATGACCAAATGTGAATACCTGTCAATTACATGCATGGTAACCCTATTATGTTGCGCTCCTTCAATGATGCCATGACCTCTACCCTATGCACCATCATTCTCCATGTCCACGTAGGTCCCCGCACTATCCCGGAATTTTTCTATGTCCTAGAGGGGGAGTTCCTATATAACTTGTTGCTCGGCTGACCCTGGATCTACGTCATGTGTTGCGTCCCTTTGAATTTACACTGCTGCCTCAAATTTGAACACAAGGGACATAATTACACCATCCTTGCTGACCCATCACCTTTCAAGACCTGTAACATGCTATACCGGCCTAATGATGTACTTGTACCAATCAAGGCATCTGCCACTATCCCTACTTCACCTTCACCTACAAGCCAATCCACCAAAAGTGCCACTACCTCTACTGCATCTAACCTCGCTACCCCACTGCAATTGTAGCCTCTACCTCTCACGCATTTGTTTCCCCATCATCTAGCGAGCCATCTATCCTCGCTACCCATATACCAACTACTAATCCCTTAGAATTTGTTTTTCAATGCCTCACTCTGGGGGAATACCACATATACAATATCAACACCTTCCTCACCCCACAAGAGTATGGGAATCTGTGTCAACACCCCAGTTATGACATCTACATCGGTGATGTTTTTCCTTATGGCCCTCCCCACCTTCACACTAATCTAACATATGGGGGACTTGATATGGCCACCTATAAACCCAAACCTCCATCCCAAACCCAACCATTTTCATCTGACCTACACTCCCTCACTAACCACCACTTCACTCACACTTTCCTCCACCGGTGTGCATGGAAAGGATTTGGCTTCAGGTTTTATGAACAGGGCCACCATGCTGTCATTTTTTGTACCTCTCATAAACACAATGTCATAGTGGCATTGGTTTTGATGCACCACCTTCCAAGAAGGTTCATGTCAAGATGAGAAATCTTCCCCATTTCATTCACCCACATTGCCATCTTCACCCACGGAGTCCATAGATCCTGAATCTATTCCTCTAAACTTTTTTTTTCATAAACACCATTTCCCTTGGACCGCTGACCTATCAACACGATGGAAAAGCTCCCTCTTATCTCCCATTCCTGTATCCTGACATGATTGATGACGATACACCTTCTATTAACGTCGTTCAATGTCAAGACAATGAATCCATCCTCACTTACCTTGGTGCGGAAGATTCTTATATTCATCAGTCATTACCTTCCAAGATACAAACCATGTTGAATAAATTAACCATCAAAATCAACATTAACACTTAAGACAACCCGCACACTCTAAATATCAGCCAATCCTTAGACGTTACTGAACAAGAAGCCTTCACCTCTTTCCTTCAAGACCATAGCAACGTGTTTGCTTGGTCCTATGCCAATATGCCTGGTATTGACCCAAAAATTGTGGTCCACAATATCATAACCATTCCTGATGCCAAACCCATCAAACAAAAGTTACGGAAAATGCATCCTCACATTGCTCTTCTAGTCAAAGAAGAGCTTCAGTGCCTTCTCTCGGTTTCCTTCATTCTACCCATTGACTATCCCCAATGGATTTCTAACATCATTCATGTCACAAAGGTGACAGGGGGACTCCACATTTGCATAGACTTCCGTGACCTCAACCTCGCTTGTCCCAAAGATGATTTCCCCCTACCCGGCATCAACCAACTGGTTGATCTCACCGTTGGCCATGAAATGCTATCTCTCATGGATAGTTTATCGAGCTACAATCAAATATTACTAGCTCCAGAGGATCAACACAAGACTGCTTTCATCACCCCTTGGGGGACTTTTTGCTATCGAGTCATGCCTTTTGGCCTCAAAAATGTTGGTGCTACATATCAACGAGCCATGACTTACATCTTCCATGACATCATGCATCACATACTAGAAGATTACGTAGATGATCTTCTGGCCAAATCTAAACATCAAACCAAACACCTGTTGATCCTTAAAATCATCTTTGACTGTCTCATCAAGTATTGTGTGTGTCTTCAACCAAAGAAATGCATCTTTGCAGTGCTTTCTAGAAAACTCCTAGGTTTCATCATTTCTTTGCGTGGCATAGAAGTCGATCCTGCTAAAGTCAAGGCCATTCTGGAAATGCCTCCACCCACTAATCTCTATCAACTTCAAATCCTACAAGGAAAGTTACAATCTATTCGTCGTTTTATCTCACAACTTTCCAACCATTATCACCCATTTCATCATCTTCTCAAGAAATATGTTTCATTCAAATGGGATGATGAATGCCATAAATCCTTTGAGGCATTAAAACAATACCTCCTTCAACCACCAGTGCTCATTTCTTCTAAGGATGAACAACCCTTTTACCAATATATTTTCACCACTGACCATTCTTTAGGTGTCATGCTTGCTCATCGCGATGAGCAGCACAGAGAGCAAGCGGTTTATTACATAAGCCGCACCCTTCTTGACTACAAAACTAGATATACCCAAGCCGAAAAACTCTGCTTAGCCTTAGTTTTTTTCACCACCAAACTTTGTCATTACCTACTCAATCACAAAACCTTCGTCATTACTAATACTGACCCATTACACTATATGTATGCCAAACCCTATCGATATCAACATGTCGTACATTGGCTTATGCTTCTTGCCACCCTTAACCTCAAATTCATTTATCAAAATTCCATTAAGGGTCAGGATATCTCCAACTAACTAGCTGACGCACCTATTTATGGGGATCAACCATCTAACTTCAACTTCCCAGACAAGTCTATAGCTACCCTTTCCCTAGATGAACCCACTTACCAAATGACACTCTTCTTCGATGGCTCCAAGTGTCAGTGTGGGGGTGGGGCTAGTGTTATCCTCATTCCTCTTGAGGGTGAACCTATGCCTTTGTCTTTCAAACTTGATTTTGATTGTACAAACAATATTGTGGAATACGAAGCACTCATATTGGGTCTCCAGGCTGCATATGCCTTAGATGTTAAGACAATCAATATCTTTGGTGATTCTCAGTTGGTCATAAACCAAGTCAATGGTATATACCAGTGTCGTAATGAGATCCTTCAAAAGTATAAGCAACATGTAGACATACTTTTGACCACCTTTGACCATTATACACTTCAAACCACCCCACGTTCTACCAATAAATTTTTGGATACCATGGCATGCTTGGCTTCTCAAATACCTGCTTCGCCCGCTGAATCTAAAATCTTTGTCACCATACAAAAGGCTACAATCACCCTCTTATTTACCTCATGAAGTATACTCCATTAGAACTACTTCCCCTTCCCCACATGACCTTTGGTATAAGCAATATGTAGACTATCTTTTCCTTTCCATTTTACCCGTTGATCTCACTCGTAATGGACAACGTGCCTTTCTTAAAAGTGTCTCTCATTATGTTATCATGGGTGGTCTTCTTTACAAGAGTAGCTTTGACGGATTTCTCTTAAGATTCCTTACAAGTTCTGAAATTCCCTACACCATTAAGAAAGTCCACGATGGAGTTTATTGAGGTCACTTTAGTAGTTTAGCCATCGCAAAACACATCCTTTGCCTAGGCTATTATTGGCCAAACCTAAACCACAATTGTTGTCATTACGTCAAATGATGCCTAAAATGCCAGTAGAATGCTAATCTCCATCACACACCTAGTCATGCCTTACAGGTCACACGAGACCTTTGGCATTTCTCTCAATGGAGTTTGGATCTTGTCGGTGAGATCAACCCCTATTCTTCACAATGCCACCAATGGATCATAACCACTACTGAATATTACACTAAATGCGTAGAGACTGTTCCCCTCATTTCTACAAAATCTGAGAAAATATGTGAATTCATCAACCATCACATCATTTTTCATTTTGGTGTTCCTCACCACCTCATCACTGATAACGGAAAACAATTCAAAAACAAAACCCTACACAAACTATGTGATGCTTTTGGCATCCAACTCAGTTTCTCATCACCTTATTACCCGCAAACCAATGGTCAAGCTGAATCAACCAATAAAACCTTGAACAAAATTCTTATGAAGGTAGTCAATGATACTAGGAAAGATTGGCATACGCACATTCCTTTTGCCTTGTGGGCTTATCGTACTAGTATTCGCACTTCGACTACTGCCACACCCTTTTCTCTGGTCTACGGTACCAAGGTTGTCTTACCTCTTGAATTCTAGATTCCATCTCTTCGCATCTCACTACAAGACATGCTCAATGATGATGACTTTCGCCAAGATCGTTTGGCACAACTTGAGTTATTAGATGAATGACATCTCAATGCTCTTGACCATCTCCAAATCTACCAAAAATGTATCAAACATGCCTATGACAAACATGTTCATGAATGAACCTTTCAGGTCGGTGACCTCATCCTGAAAGAAAATCAACATGTAACCAAAGAGGAGAAAAGTAAACGGGGAAAATTTGCTCCTAATTGTCTTGGACCCTATATCGTTACCCATGCCTATGGATCAAGTGCTTATCATTTGTCTTCACTCGAAGGTAAACCCGAACCTGAGCCCCTTAATGCCTTGCATCTTCAACCATTTTATTGTTGATATCAAGTCCTATATCACTTTCTATCAGTTGATCACTTGTCCCTTGAGCATTGTTCACCTTCCATATTACCCATTTTTAGGATCCATGACTAAACAAGAATCATGTGATTGCTCGTCACCATTTTAACCTTGTCTTCAATATGAGTACCACGGCTCTACTCACAACATGATTCTCATGGATACTTTTCGTCTTCTCCTGGATGGAATCCCATGGTCATTCATCACTCAACACCACCCCCTTTCATAATTCACTTCTGTGTACTATGGTTTTATCATCTGAACAAAAGCCTACCCTTCCTCTATAGTCTTTTCCATGACTTAAACGTCTAAAAAACAAAAAGGGATACAACTCCTTGAGTCAAACTTCCAGCAAAAGATGACTCCCTCAAAAGGGACATCTCTTCACTCTAATTTCACCACTATAAATAGACTGCTCCCTTGAAGGACAACTATATCATAGTTATTTCAAAAATTCAATAAAAATATCCAGAAGCTTCCTGCATCGATCAACTTCACAAAGACCTCAAGGAGATAATATACTCATCCCATATAGACTTCCTGCTTCGATCGGTCTATTAAAAACAAACAAATGAAGAAAAAGATGAAATTTTTGTCATGGACTTTCCTATTCTTGATCCCAGGTTTCTTGTTCCGAAAGACACACTGTCGTACACTAAGTTACGTTAAACCTCCCATTCTCACCTCCTTGCCTTTTTAGCCTAATTCCCTCGTTACTCAAGGGACTTGCCACAAACACAACATTTCGTGATTATGTGACTTTTTTCACCCTTAGAATGGTCCATTATACAACTCCTTTAGGGTCTTATGTTCATGAGCCCCTCTTAGGTATGGTTGACTCATTAGGGTTCTTATCAATTAAGCGGCTCTTTTACCACCTCTTACCATTCTCCTTCCTCATTACTTATTGATTATCCTATACAGGACCAGATCATCGACACCTATATTTAACAACCACTCAATCATGCCTATGACCTACATTCAACCATGCCTGTGATCTACACTCAATCATGCCTATGACCTACATTCAACAATTCCTAACACTTACCAAACCATTCTTCTACTTCATTATAATCTTCCCTAGCTTATGGGAGAACTACATTGGCCTGAGGTACCTTTTCGTCGGGACTATGTAGGCAGCACTTCGAGGGCATGGGGCCCCTGAAGGTTATCTCAGCCACTCTTTACCCTAACCAATTTCCCCATGAATTTCCTATTCACATTTTACCTTGGTTTCCTATTTCTCAAAACATTCTACATCCTAGTTAAGAACAGCCTAACTACTCCATTTTTCTCATCATCACATACCACTGGATTATTTCACATTTCCCTAAATATTAGGAAATCCACATGGTCATACATTTACATTAATCATTTGTTACCAATCATGAAGCTTACCTCATAACCATAAACCTTGACTCATCTATTAAACCGACTGCCTACAACTGACCCTAGCCGACCTAACTCAATCCATGCCCACCTAACTCCACCATGCCTAAATCAACCCCTCCTCATGTCTAAACCAACCTAACTCCATTCATGCCTAATCCACCATGGCAAATAACATTATTTTCACCTCCCTACATCTACCCCTCTACATTTCCTTCTGCCTATATCAAATAAAAATGAAACGATTAGATCTTACCTCGTCTCGATGTCACCTCTGTGGTGGCATGTCTAGCCACTATGCCAGTGGTCCACCCAAACCATCTCCTGCCTCTGCCATGTCCAAATCTCTACATCCAACCTCTCTACCAATCACCTCCCTCTGCCTAATCTCGAGGACCCATCTACCTAGCTCTCCTCTCCAACTGGATCTCTCCACCTCAGCTCGGTACATCCCCACGTACTTTCCTCTCTCAAGGCACAAAAGTCTCGTGCTCTCATCATTTTCACAAAATCCAAAATATACAAATGAATTCGTATTATACAGATTTTTCCTTTTTATATACCCACATCAACCTGACCAGCGTCAATTATACCTAGACTGACATCAGTCTTGTGCCCTGGTACACCGTGTGGTCAGTTGTACCTTAACCTGACATCAGTCACTGTGCCCTAGACAAACCTGGGGATGGTCCTTTACCTAGACTCATCACTAGTTTATGACCGGCATTTTGACCTGTCATAATTAATACCCTTTCCCCATTTCCCCTACAATTGACCCTTACCCATCTGTTTGACCTTACCCACTTATCACAACCTACCTCCAATCCCACATTACCTATCCCTGTCCTTATATTACATTTAGGGACTTGTTATTTTACTCATACCTCGGCCTTACCCATGCCGTGACCTAGCTACCTAGACCCAGAACATTGTTAGTGACCTTTGAACCCATGTACTTGTTATACCTTGCGACGTTGTTACCCATGTTGTTTTTCCTAATGACCTTACCTTACCTATTGACATGTTGTTTATCCTGACCCAAAATTTGGTGTACCGGAACATACCTAAACGTTCCTGCACATGACCTATGTTGTGTTTCCGCACCATATCCTATGCCTTGGATGCCAAAATCACTTTAACCTTGTTCAGATAAACCTGTCAACCTTGGACGATGTATAGTTTGCAAGCTCTTCAACCTGGAGTCATGTCATAGTTTATAATGTGTGCATGTGTTTGACTGCCACTACCTTTGACCCTGGCCCATTTACCTATTTTCCTATTTTTGACCTCTACCCTTTCCCACATTCACCCACATCTATGCTCCTTTTCACCACATCCACCTTTTATCAAACCACTTGCCACTTCCATCTTCCACCTCACTAGTTCTTGGTTTGAAGGGGATCACCTTCACCCACACATAGGGAACCCACTTCTTATTTTTGTCAGCATCGCTTACCAATACAAGCTACGTGACAAAAAGGGGAAAATGTAGACACCTAAATTTAGTCACATTCCCCTTAGCCCTTGATTGGATAACCAACTTAAACATGGGCACCTAACCATGGCCCCCTTTCACCCCACATTAATAATTAATTTAATTATTTTAATTAAATTAAATACCCATCCTCACAATATCCATTATTTTATTACCTTAATTGACCTAATTTCCACCACCTAAACACCTCCAACCATCTCACCCTAGACCTATTCTTGGCATGTTCCCATAACTAACTACAACTAATTATTACTTGCCTTAATGAGCTAAGATTTGGTCTAACCCTAAAATCACATGCCTAAGATTTCTCTAACCACATTCCCGCTCATTAGAAGGGAAGCTTCCATTCTGATCCGTGACAACAAACCAACTTGGCCCAAGAAAATTAGAAAGATCTGCCCATTTTAGTAAACCTAGGGAATCCCACCTTAACCGATGCTACCGGTCCAGACCTAAACTGATGTCCAATCAAGATGGAACCATCGTCGGTTACCATTTATTCACCTTAGCAACCTTGTTTTGAGGTTGGCACATTTCTGGACTAGAGGAGAGAGATCAGAGTTGCATGCTAAGTAGAACCAACATCCTTTCATGCATCTAGACATTCATAGCCAACACTAGGACAAATCCAGAAGCATTGCACTCATGGAAGCATTCTGGGATTCACTACTATGGTACCAAATACCATCCTTCTAATCAACTATCATTACCATTCAACCATCCATTCTACATCATAATAAGTATATCCCTAACTAGCATTGTTATTTCATTTAGTAGTTTTTGTTACTCATGTTATTAATCTACACTTTGCTATGCTCATTCTTCTATCTCTTACCAAACTGTAACCCAACCATTTCCTTACCCACACTGCCAAATCACCATCCTCACTTGTTGTGTTCCTCCCTTAATACACCTGAAGACATTCCTATACAAACCTCCTTATCCACCCTACCATCTCTATCAAATCCCTAGATCAAACCTTACAATCAGATCTCTTTGAGTTTCGTACACCCTGACCTTACCGACGCCGGTTACCCATAACCGTCATCAGCTCTACATAAACAATCACTGGTCATACCAGACCGATGTCGATCTCTGTGTTTCATACCTTTCCCAAGAACAAAGCCAAGCAACCTTCTACTAAATGACCTAAAACAACCCAGAATCTGACCCTCACCAGTCCCCAGGTACCTTGATAGTCACCTACCATCCTTTAGATACAACTATAGCCTAGCCTGTTGTGATTGGATTTTCTTATTGTACTTGAATGAGATACCTAAATCATATCAACTACAATAGGACTTTACTTATTTCTCACATTAATTTGTTTTAAACATTAGATTGACAACCATCTAGGAAGTATCACACTTCCCGTAACTAGCATACGTGAGGCAGTCCACTATCATATATCATTTAACTTCTCTTTTGTGGTTTTGCTTTCTATTACAGGTAGTTCCTCCTAGCTAAAATGAAGCTCTCACAATCAGCATTGGGTTAAGAAGTCAAAACACATGCATCAACCTCCAACCAACCCATTTAACAAGTATTCCCCCTAGCCCATAACCCAATCTATTTCGTCATTCAAAAACGAAAAAGAAAATGGTGAAACATGGGGAACGTAGAGAAGCACTGGGGCACCTCGGGTGCCCTGGTCTATGAAAAAGCTCTGTAACCTTCCTCTCAGGTATTGCTAAAATATTTTCTACCTTTTCTTCCTATCTTGTTGTTGTCGTCAAACTACACTCGATGTCATTGATAATCAATGATGAAGAAAAGACTTGCAAAACCTCAAGACAAGCATCAAACCCCTAAAAAATAAAGATGCATATGAAGGGGTCAAACCGCCCTCAGCGACCACAATGGTGGACTTAATAACTGAGCACTACACTACATCTCATACCTAATGTAGTTTTGTGTGTGTGTGTGCAATCATGCCCTAGGTGCTCTTGTGTTACTCACACTTTGTGAAAGTAGCGAACAATAACTATGTATAGAAATGTAATAAAATGGTAAATGGAATAGAATAAACTTACCTTCGATGAAGTGTCATGTAGATGAACTAGCCTTATGCCTTGTGATGGAGCTAAATGGATGTAAATGGAGCCTTTGATGGATGCAACCTTAGGTGAAGATAGTAGGTCTTAGTGCTTTGTCCCTCATTATGGTCTCATAACTTTATATTTATATGGTTCTCTTGATCTAATTTTGTAATTAACCCCTAAAAGGATGACCACTAAAAATATGGAAAGCTCAAAAGGGTGGGAAAGCGTAAAAAGGATTAGGGCACCCCAAATGGGACCGGGTGTCTAGGGTGCCCCAGTACTAGGCTGGGCACCCCATTAAGAGATAAAATTGATGCCAAATGGCAAAAACTGATTGGGCGAGTAGATGCAAGAGGTCAGCAGTGATGATAATAAGCAAAGTAAAATGGTCAAAGGACATGGGTTAATTAGTACTTTCTTCACTCAAAAACCATATGAATAGTAGTATGAGACTGGGACTAAATAATGTTGAAAGTGTATGATTTTGTGTCTACATTTACCCTAACTTTATGTTGGTGAGCGGAACACTCAGTAACATAAAGTAGATAGAAATGCGTTTCGGTTGTCCATGTAGAGTGATGTAAAAAGCATGTCAAAGGACTGGACAAAGTGTGAAGTGAAAAAAACATGGAGCGTGGAAACTAAAGATGCAAAATAGAAAAAAGTGATGAGAGTGAACCTAGGGCGGAAATCCATTTGTAGTTACCAATGTGTGTGATGTACCTATATGTTAGTATGAGGTGTGTGCTGCCACATAATGTTGTTGTTGTTGTTTGTTGACACCTTTGTTATAGTTGTTTGTTATTGTTGACTAATTTCTTCTCATACATGCAGACCTGCAAAGGAGAAGACAATCAATTAGTCAAATACATATGTATATGTAAAAATCAAATGTATATATATTAAGAAGCCTGTAAATGGAAGTATGAAAAAAAAGAAGCAAAAGGAATATGTGCACCTGATTTGTGATGAGAGAAGGGGTATAGAAAGGATATCCTATCCTGCGAGTTGTTTGGGTGATCTCATGCCACCCTAGCCAAATAAGTGTAAGGAGAAAGTTGCATTATTCTCCAACCTATAACTTCTTCCGTGAAGATGTATGAAGAGATCTCTATAATTCCTAGTTTTTTGGGTGATCCGATGCCATTGGCCAAAGTATTTTAGGGAGGAAATGCGTTATATCCTCCAACCTGTGACTACTTCCCAAAATGTTAAGGACAACTATTTCTTGTAAAATTCGTTGTGCATGGGGTTCATAGACTGGTCTGAACCCACTCATTGTATAACCCACAATATTAAGGATGGAAACTTAACTAAACTTTATCGGTCGAAAGCATTGTGTAGTGTATAAAACCCCAAATGATGACCCCCCTCTTTGGGGGTGTATTCGACATCGCAAGTATTAGGATGTGGCCCCAAAAGAGGACCGACCGCGTAAAATCTTCCCTACATGGGGAAGGGAATACATTTGGAAAAAACCAAGGCGCACGCAAATAAGTGGCTAGAAACAAGTGCTAGTAGGAACAAACATGCATGTAGAGAACAATTGTAAGCTATACAAACAATGTAGGAGATAAAATGAAAGTAAACATGCAAGAAGATAACCATCGACCGCAAAAGCGGGTTAAAAACATGGGACATCACTCGCGATGTTGCAAGACACTCTAGGACACAATGGCCACTTAAAACAAACAAGTGTGCACACTAAAAAAAGGGCAAGGCCCGTATACAATAACAAATAAGAGACAAACAATAGCAAACAAACAAATAGATAGCCATGGAAGCAAATAATTCTACAAACAAATGTTGGACATGAAGCACCCGTTAGCACGTTGGAATGATAACCCATATGTCAAAATCATGTATAATCAAGTAATGTAAAGTGTTAAGTTCAAAATGAAACAATAACACCTATAAGAGACGAATGTGGATGCCCCCAACAACTGTTGTAGGAGTGGTAGGAGGTGAACATCCATGTTGCGTGTGAGAGACTTGTATATGCGATCACAACTAGAAAAGGATGTGAACGTGCATGTGTGTATGGTAAAGATAATGACATATAAGAGATCTAGCTAGCATGTGTAATAAAGTGAACATATACGAGCAATTGTAAGCAAGAGTAAACACAACCAAGATATCCAACACGTTTTGGATGGAAGGAATAAAATGCAAGATGGATGATAGTAACCGCATGCCCCCTGAGTGAATGGAAGTGTATGCAATGAGGTTCATTTAGTATGCCCCCTCACCAGTAAAGAATGAACAAAAAATGAGAGTGCGTCATCGGGAAATGGTCAAATAATGTGTGGTGTATAACACGTTGTGATGAGTGTGTATGTGTGTTGATTATATACAACATAGAGATGAACGTGTGATGATGTGCCCTAAAGCATATATCATGATGAGACGAATGAAGGAATAGGTGATGTAGCCTAAAACATATACCACTACAAGATGAAGGAATATGTGACCATTTAACCTATAGTGTATGTCATTGACCTAGTAATGTCGCAAGATAGAAGGTCAAATGATGAATGTGTAAGTATGATGAGGTCCATTTGATTTGTAAACCCTCAGAACTCGAGTATGGATCGAGGAACTAGAGTGCATCATAGGATAGTGAGTGCAACACGTAGAATAATATGTAGTATGTGTGATGATAAGAGATGACCCTATGATGTGTAAAATGTAATGTATAGTTTGCAATGAAAGATGTGTAGATAGCCTAATAGTGTGGTGGTGCCTGCTATGTAGGAGTGATGATAATGATAGAATCATAGACAATAGGAGTATGACACATATGTGATGAGTAGTAGTATAATGTGTAGAGTATGTATGATGTATAGATGCACAAATTTTGAAACACTAATGATGTAAGCTTCGTTGAGGATGTAAGATGCAAAATGTGACATGTATTGTAAGATGTGTGAAGAGACGCAATGTGTAGTATCTATTGTGCAATGTGTTGGGTTCATGTGTAGTATGTAGCCCTCAACAATCAAGAGCGAACCGAAGAACACGAGTGTTTCATCAGGTAATGACGACACTAAACCATAGATAAATATGCCTATGCAAGGATATTGATGGATGATAATGCAAAGAAGAGAGATGTGTTAATGCTTAAATGAGAGGGGGTGTTTTGGATGTTATTCCCCACTGAGTGTGCATGAGTGAATGAACTATCTAATGACAATGAAGGAGGAAGGTCCTACATCCAATAAACATGGTGATGAAGGCATATGACCATGTGCTAGTAAGGACGGTATAGAAGATAAACGTTATGTGGGCAAGTGAAGTCCATGTGCATGTGTTGGTTGAATATATGATGAATGTTGTAATGTGACAAAATTCTTAGGTGATGGAGACCTACATGAAGCATAATGTGGAATTGATGGACACCTGCATGGAATGAAATAAGGTTGTGACCTGCGTTAAGATGCAGTAACTATACTAGCAATGGGCCTATGCCAATGTGTAGGACTAGCAAAGCAGTGAGGTCACACATAAGGTGTACGAGTAGGTGAACTAGGAGTAGATTGCGCTATTAGTAATGTAGATTATGATGTGCTAGATGAAGTAGAAGATGTGTGACTTGATGCTCAAGAAGATGACGATCATGTAATAGATGGGCCTACGCCGTCAATAGAGATAACCTGATTTTTATTAATGAATTTGAGTCACAAATGATTCATAGAGATAATGGATTTAGACCTACGAATCCAATTGAGCCTGAGTAGCATGTCACAACCATCAACTACTTTCCCAACAAGGAAAGGGACGAGTAAATTGAGGGGACCAACCATAATGTGTAATGTGACGACACCAAATGGTTTGTTTAGAGGGTATTCAATTTGTGATTGAGGGTAACTGATGGAATGAAGAAATGGGATAGAACATGCACTAATAGTCCAAGATGGTTCAACCTTAGTATTATTGATGGGGATCAAGCCAATATATGCTTTGATATGTAGGTGTTTAGATGTAAAAGTTACATGATAGTCGTGGTTAGAAAAAAAGATGACTGGTGATGAAGTGTCAGTATGCACAACTAAAAATTAAAGGGCCCTTAAAGCAGGAGGAGATACTGTGTGGTTCATTAGCTAAAGATTCAACTACTTTCTTTTCACGTTGTTGAGATTGATTATTAAAGAGTTTTAGTTTAACCTTTTCAATGCTAGGTAGAGATTCAGAAGGCTCCGTAAAATCAAGCTTGTTGTTATCAATAAGATCTTGGATGATTGTATGGAGCTTGAAACATTGATTTGTTGAGTGTCCCACACATATGTGATAGTCACATCGGAAGTTCTTTTTGTAATTCCTAGCTTTTGGTCTCAATGGGTCAACTTTAAGTGGTGGAGGAAGCATGATAAGATTTCTCTCAAGAAGTTGTTACAATATGAGATGTGGGGCCATAGGAAAGTTAGTAAATGCACACCTAGGTGGTGGTGACTGAACCTCTTTAGGAGTAGTGACTGCATTGACCATAATTTTGGTGTCAGTTGGTTTAGTTGCAGATGGCTTGAATGGTGTCTTGTTTGGAAAAAGAGTAGAAGACGAGGCTTGTTCTTGATATTTAAGCTTGCCTATGGATAGAATTTTTGTTTCACGGAGCTTAATATTATGAAAAATTTGGTCGAATGAAGGAGAGGTCTCAAAGAGAACACTCTCTTGAAGCAGTGGTAAAATAATTTGAATGAACAAGTCCTGAAGCTCAGATTCCTCTAGCACATTTGACATATTAGCTAGATTATTTTTATATCTCAACACATAATTGGCGAGGTGTTCATTAGAGCCATGTTTAAGTTGTGCTAATTGAGCATAAGAGATCTTGGAGCTGATATTGATAGAAAAATGAGTAAGAAAAGCATCAGCCAGATGTGTAAATGAAGTTACCGAATGAACAGGTAGGTCGTAAAACCAACGCATCACATAATCATAGAGACTACGGGGAAATATTTTACCAAAAGAATATGATCGTCCGTAAAGTCAAGAAAAGCTACATGGAATGCTCTAAGATGGTCTTGTGGGTCACCATGCCCATTGAAAATGGGAAGCTTAGGGGTGAAAAAACTAGGTGAAAGTGGATAAGTGGAGATGGTAGGTGCGAATGGCGTATGCAATAATAAAGTGGAATCTAAAGAAGGAGATGCGCGAGAAGTTACCTGTTGTAACTAACAAATTTATAGTTGAAGGTCTTGATAGATAGACGTTAAGTCTAGAGTGCCAATGTAGGAAACTCGATATGTATGAGAGACAAGAGGTGGTGTGAAATGATTTGTAGGAGTAGTAATAGAAACAAGAAAGGTAGAAATGAGTGGAAGAGTGGAAACAAGCGGTTGGAAAACCATGGAAGTAGAGATGGCGATAGAAGCATTAAGTTCCACCAAATTGGTAGATTCCTCATGAGCGACATGTAAAAGTAAGTCGAGATCTTAGGGATGCTCAACAATATGGTCATTGATAGCTTTAATATGAGCCTCAGTAATATCGTCAGAAGAGTGAGCCATAGTAAAGAAGAGAAATAGATCCCTAAGTGGAAGGTAGTGTCGAATGTGGGGTTCACCAAAATGATTAACTAAAATGTGGAATTATTCTAAGTTAATATAATATTAAAAACAACAATAAACAACAGCTAAATAAATAAAGTAAATGACCCAAAGAAATTAAGTAAATAGGAATGTGAAACCCTAATGAACAAGAAGGGTTAAAAAGAGCTTAGCTGATTTGATGAGTGTTTCAGGACTGTGTTGCAGTGAATAGAAATAGATTAAATAGAATGCATGAATGCGACCACACAGAAGCTCTAAAAAACACATTTCTAGTGCTGTATATTTGACTGGGGTGCCTAAAGAAGGACTGGGTCACCTTGGACTCTCTGGTCTTAAATCTAGACGCCCTAGTATGTGAAAAAGCTTTGTAAACTTCCTCTAAGGTGTCATTGGATGATTTTTTACCTTCGCTTCCTGTCGCATTGGTGTCACTGGATTGTGTTAGGTGTCGATGTAAAATAAAAAATGAATATGAGACCTACAAAACCCCAAGACAAGGGTTAAACCTCTAAAAAAAGAAATATGCGTATGAAGCGGTAAAACTGTCCTCAGCGGCATAATGGTGGACTTACTAACTGAGCGTTGCACTACATCTCAGACTTGATGTAGGTCTATGTGTGTGTAATCATGACATAGGTGCTTTTGTGCAATTCACACTTTGTGAAAGTAGTGAGCAATAACTATGTGTAGAAATGTAATAAAATGGTGGATGGAATAGAATAAACTTCCCTCCTATGCAATGTGATGCAAATAAACTAGCCTTGTACCTTGTGATGGAGCTAGATGGATGCAAATGGAACCTTTAATGGATGCAACCTTAGGTGATGATAGTTGTGCTTAGTGTTTGGTCCCTCATCATGGTCTCATAACTTTATATTTATATGGTTCTCTTGATCTAATTTTGTAATTAGCCCCAAAAAGTTTGACCACTACAAAGTGGGGAAGCTCAAATGGCTAGAAAGTGCCCAAAAAGTGGCGAGAAAGTGTAAAAAGGCTCATGGTTCCCCAAATGGGACCAGGGCGACTGGGGTGCCCCAGTACTGGGCTGGGTGCCCCAGTCAGAGATAAAACTCCATGCTAAATGGAAAAAATTAGTGGGCTAGTACATGTAGGAGGTCAGTCAATGACGGATAAACAAACAAACTAAAATGGTCAAAGGACATGGGTTAATTAATACTTTCTTCACTCAAAAACCATATGAATAGTAGTATGAGACCTTGACTAAATAATGCCCAAAGTGCGTGATTTTGTGTCTACAGAAGGTATAATGACTGAGAAATAAGAATAAGGGTGCATCTATAGGATTTCTAAAGCATCAAAATGTATTGAAGGTGACAAGCATGCCCTCATTCATGCATGTTAGCTATAAAACTTGTCTTACACTTGTTCTAAGTTGAAGCTTTGAGCTTGTGATGGCAGAGTAGTAAATGGTGCCTCATAGAATCTTATGAAAAGATGTGAAGATAGTGTACTAAAAGGTATGGAGGTAAGATCACAAGGTATATTTTTGAGTTCTTGGATCCCTTGGTTATGATAATATTATGAAAAGGTCATGTTTCTTTCCCCAAAAAACTAATTCAAATATGTAATTGAGCAAGGGTTGTCTCTCTTCAAGGTGATCTAGTGATCTATAAAATTGGAAATGACAAAGTATAATGGTTATTTAAATTCTGCATGGTATACTTCTTGCATTTAGAGTTATTATTGCACCATATTAGAGCTATTCAGAGTATTATTATGCTTCAACAATGAGCTATAGCTGTGTAGAAGGTCATTAAGGTAGGGGGAGTTGGTGTTTGTCCTCCACCAGAGGCTCTAGGCATTAAGAAGGCTAATCTAGGTTGTATTGTTGATCATTTGCTAGTAAACATAAAAGGTAAGCAAGCTTATGGGCCAATCAAGTATAATATCATACAAAAGGAGTGAAGAACACTAATGGAATGCTTCAGGGAAGTAGTGAAATGACCGAGTCATCTTCAAGGCTTAAACGCAAGGTATGAACTCGATTTTTGTGTATTTCAGCTAGATATGGATAATATAAGTCTAGGGGGAACATTTGGAGGTTTCTTTGTATGCTTAGGTTGATTTAATCTCTTTAATAAGTTGGTCAAGGAGGCACTGAAGAAGTAATTTAGGGCCAAGTGGTCCTAAAGGATGTCATGATTGAATTTGGAGGTAAATTGTGCTTTTGAGATTGAACAAAACCTAATAAGAGATGTATCTCATAAATGAAGACCAAAATCGAGGTGTATCTTTTTAGGGGGAGCCTTGTGGATGATCATTACAGGTCCATGAATCTTCATTTGTTGTTGTTGGATTCAAAAAGAGAGGTTTCAGTCCCGAGGGGAGATTTCTAAATTAAGTAAGTTGTTTTGAGCATTGTTGTCATTGTGTGTTATCATTTTCCATGCAGTATTTTCATAGTAGCCTTTGTCATAGATATCAAAGGGGGAGAGAAACATTAGAAACATAGAAATGAGGTCATGTAAGTGTTGGTCTTGTTGGTTTCCATCAATGTTTTTAAATGTGGTTGTCATCAATGACAAAGGGGGAGATTATTGGCCATTGTGTGTTTGTGTTATCATTGATTGCAATTCCATTGATGGAAAAGGGTGTCATGGTGTTGTATGAGTCTCCATGTGGTGTTAGTCAATGGTCAAACATGAAGGTTTATTGGTAGTGACAAGATTTCGTGAGTTCTAGGAGGTCCTAGAGCTTGGTTTGCTAGGCAGATTCATGGTTTGAGTCCTCCCAAGTTGGTCAAAGGTTGGTATAAGGTCACACATGGTCATAGAGGTGTGTTACATGTGTTAATGAGTTTGTAAGAGGTCAACATGGTCAGGTCATTAGGTTTCATGGTTAAGTCAGGTCATTTTATGCCTATTCCTAGCCATGGAGCATGTAGAATGAGATGGAGGTATGAGTTTTGGAGCTGATCAGTCTTTTCCAATCATGGTAGTAACATGGTGACAGTGTACCTAAAGTCTATGGTGATTTTCATGTTGTTTTGCATAGGTTTGATAGTGTTTTAGGGTCCTTAGGAAACAAATAGGTGAGAACATGCAATTTAACACAAATCTTAATTAATGGAGAGTTTGAGAGTTATTTGGGAAAAATGGTGAGTATGAACAGTTAGAGGATGTTGTTATGAGGCTTCGTGACATGTTTCAAGTCATTCTAAAGAAGGATTTGCACGATAACTCATTTTTGGTGAAATCAGGTTTTTTTAGATTGAAGATTTGAAGCAAAAGTGGACCTTCTAATGCTCGGTGTGAGCTATGTGATTTATATGGGTACCTTATCTCTTTCGCATAACTTCTTAGGTTAGTTGTGAAGGTTTCACAAAAGGAATGAGGTGCTTTAATCGTCACATTTTTATTAATGATCATTAAGAAGATAAGTTGCTTTGAAACCCTAATTAAACCTTATCTCAAAGCGACTTGGAGAAAAAGAGGCATGCTAAGTCTGTATTGATTGTTTTTTCCAAAGTGATGATTAGACCTTGTAGAGGACTCTTCCAACTTTCCATAAAGGTATATTTAAACATGTGACAATATGTGGAACCCATGGAAAAATGCTTATTTCTAAAGAAGTTCAGTTTGTGGAAAAGTTATCCAAAGAAGGTAAATAATAAATTGACATATTTTTAGCCCCTGAGTTGTTCTAGATGTACATGATAGTTTCAGATCATGAAGATTGGTTTTTGGGGCAATTTGGGGTAGTCTACACTAAAAGTGGAATTTTAAGAACTACATGAGGAGTGAAGGTGGAGTGAAGACTCCATTAAAGTTATGTCGTGATCTTGGTTCAAAAATATTTCCATTGGTATATGAAACTTGTGTTTTTGATAAGGAATGAAGAGGTTATGACTTGTTCTTTGAGGGTCAAATCTGGAAGATGCTTGATTTTACAGGGTGTTAAATGACTTCACGAGGTAAAGTGGTGATTCTAAGTTGTTTGTGATTTGTAAAGGTTTCCAAGTGATTAGAAAACATGTCTAAGGGTGTTCCATATTTTTTTCAAGTGTGGAAGTGATTTTTGAGGTGATGGAGTAAGTTGAGCTCAAGGTTTGTTCTTGAGTCCTAGAAGGCCTAAGAAGTAGTTTGCAGATATTGGCTTAGTTTTAGGCCTTCCACTTGGAGTTGGAAGGATTTATAATATGTTATAGAAAGAAGACTCGAAGGGAATTCCATTGGTATATTAATTTTGTCTTAGTGAATTGATTTGATGTGTCGTTCAAGTTAGTTTGTGAAGAAAAAGGTATGTTGATTTTCATGACACAATTGCTCAGGCTGAAAGATTGAGTTGGTTAAGGCATGAAATGTATTGTTTGATGTTGGTTATCATTTTTAGAGTGAAGAGGGATAAATTTTTTCATAGTGAAGGCCTTTTTAGGTCTTGAATGTGGCATAAAGGGTGCAAACTAGTTGTGTTTGCAAAATTGGTTTCTGGGTAGCTTGATTTGGTGAAGTGGAAAGTAGGTGTGGCTTGCACGTATGGATGTGTCATGATCTATAACATACATGGATGTGATATAAATGTCACAAGGATTCCATACATTGGCTGCATGTCATAGTTGAGTTGTTCTTGAGTGGCCTTGATGCCCAAAGGCAAAGACAGGGTGTTGGAAATGACTGTTTTGAGAAGGATATGAGCCTTTTGAGTTGTGTTATGATTTATTTGATTGGTAAAAGTTAATTAAATACCATGGATGATTTTTTAATTTTATATTACACATTTTTGACTAATTGTGGGGCTTCAATAATCATTGTTTGGATGTAATTGGATTTTACTCATCCTAGTGTTGGGGTTTTGAGCCTATTTTGTGCAAGATGACGAGTTTCAAGGATGACTGACCTATATGGGTCATATGTGAATGTTTTAATGAATGTGTTGGGATTTTATTAAGTTTTTTTGGTTGAAATTATGATGAAGGACCGACCTATCTTATGTTTTAAGGAAAAGAAGTCTATAAAATAAGTGTTTTGAGTTCATTTTTGAACTAGTACTCTTGGAGGGAAAAGTGTGACCCATGTGGAAGCGTGTAACAAGTATGGTGGAATGATTTGAGAGCTGAAATAGTGTGTTATAGGTTGAATACTGATTGAGAGCATCCGAGCAAGGGTTTGGAACCAAGACAAGTTGACAAAGAAGAAGAAAGAGTGAGCTAAATGAAAGAGGATTTGATAGTGTGTGTATGAGCTGAAATTGTGATCTCCATCAGTTGTGGCAACAAAAAAAATTAGAGATAATCATCTTAAAGTGGTTGAGTTGGTGCTTAGTCATCTTAAGGGGTTGTATCCTCCTTGCGGAGTGGGTTCTTCACTAAATTAGGGGTTGGTGCTCCTCGTAGGGTTGGTGTTATACTAAACTAGGGGTTAGTGCTCCTTGTGGGGTTGGTGCCTCACTAAATTTGAAACATGGCAATATAAAGTTTGTGTTTCAGTGGGTTTTCTTTGTTAGAGTAGGTATTTACCTTAGCTCATGTTCACCTAGGTAATTTATTTACCTTTATTGTATTTATCCTCACCCACTTATGTGTGTGGATATTTCTTTTATCTTATTTAGATATTAGGAGATATTATCTAGTTGTTAGGTATAGTTCTTTCCTTGATTTATGGTATTGAATAGTTATTTCCTTGATCTATGGTATTGACTAGATCCTTGATGTCTAGTTCTCTCCTAAATCTATGGTCTTGACTAGTTCTTTGATGACTAGTTATTTCCTTGATTTATGGCTTGATCTACGACCTTGACTGGTTCTTAGATTGTTACTCCTTGCTTGTTTAAGCAAGGCCAATTCTCAATGTATTGCATGAGTTCCATAATAATATATGATATTGTTGCTCATTTGTTTGTAAAGGTTTTATGTAAATCTATTCCGGTGAATTGCTTTCATCTTATTGATCATGTTGTTTGATTAACATCTGTGTTCTTGGCTTGGTACGATCTGGTTGAGTTGGTGCTTAGTCATCTTAGGGGGTTGTATCCTCCTTGTGGAGTAGGTTCTTCACTAAATTAGGGGTTGGTGCTCCTCATAGGGTTGGTGTTATACTAAACTAGGGGTTAGTGCTCCTTGTGGGGTTGGTGCCTCACTAAATTTGAAACATGGCAATATAAAGTTTGTGTTTCAGTGGGTTTTCTTCCCCTTGATGGTTTCCCACTTATATTTTGTGTTCATGTGTACTCTCTTTTTTCTTAATCTTGTGTGTGGTTGTTTCTATGCTTAAGTAAACACACATATGGTGCATGGTTGATTGAATGGTTGTATAAATGATAATGAATGATAAATGGTAAATGGAATGAAAGTTTTGTAGGACTAATTCCCCCCCCACCTCTCAGTCCATTGTGTTGCCAACAAGTTATTCCTTTGTGCATGCCTTTTCCCCTTTTCGACGCTCCACCAACATTCTCTCTACGCATTCTTCCCTATGTTGTTGACTTTTGACTGACTCCACCTCTTTGTTTTGGTTGTTTCGCACCACAAGACCTAGTATCCTCTAGTGGTATTCCTCTACATCCAATATGTTTTTTACACCATTAAGATCCTCCATCACTTTCTCCAACATTTATGTGGTTGTTGTATCCAAATAGTCCTTTCTTTTTAGTGACATCTTTCCTTCTCAGGAAAGTAGCCTACTCCGATACCACTTGGTTGTAGTCGAGCCCTCCCTGCATGTCTTAGAGTCACGTAATGCAATGAATACTGTAAATTTTTCATCTATTCCCTCAATGACCTTAACAACATATACATGCAACTTCTCTCTAAGATCTTATAGTCATTTACTTAGAGCTTTACTGACTTTTATGATGTCTCCCTATGACCTATTTTAGATTGGACTATGTGCTCACAAGCACATTCAACAACCTTAACCCTTGGAATTTTAGGGATTACAAATACTTAGCCATTCTTAGTTGGCCTTTATACCTCCCCATGCGCTTCCACCACCTCTCAAGTCTCTAACCATGGTAACCCAAAATGGTGAACTCATCCTTCCTTTATAGTTGCACGTTCTGCTCTTTTTATCACTTCTCACTCCTTGTTTAAAATTGCCTTTAGGTGGGCTAACTTCTTCTAGATGCTTCCATATTCTCCCACTCAAATTTAAATTTGAAATTGAATTCCCTTGAATAGATATGCTTGTGCCATGTCGATCTGATCGTTAGCTCTTCTAACTGCTCCATCATGTTCAACGTCTCTTGTTAGACACCTCCTAACATCTTTTGTTGCTTTTGCCAACTATTTGTTCTATCGCACCCTCCTTTCTCACACTCATATGCCACGCCTTTTTCTTCATCTACTACACATTCATATGCTTAAGTGTCACCTTCAACTCATTTTGTGCACTATTTTTGGGTTTATAAGCCTTCTCCAAAACATTTGCGCACCTCCTTTGCAATCTTGGCTATTGTATAATCCTACTCAAGTATACTCTTACGCCTTTTACGTATTTTCTATCATTGTGCATAAGTCCTTCATCATCTTTATGCACTACTAGTCTATCTAGTTGAGCCATGTTGCAGTAGGTGGTATTTTCTCGCCTTTTATTTATTTATTAGGTGTATTGCCACCTAACTAGGTGAGTCACCTCACTTAGGTGGGAACATGGATCTTAGGTGTCATATGTGTAAGTATGCATCATAAGAGTTGCATTCCCCTTCGGGAAAGTAACTCCTCTTCTCCATCAAGGAGGCATCATTACACTACATGGGAGTTACTCAGCACTCCCGTATATGTACACTCTTCTACTTGATATATGAGCATGGAGTTTTGAGCCCTTTTTTTCTTCTTACTTGAATCTTGAAGCTACACCATTCTGCGGTTGAGTACAACTCCTTGATGCACATGGATTCCCTATAGATATTCATCCTTCCTCCCTCCTTCATGGTATCAGATCTTAGGGATCGAAATTATTTGCTACAGTTGCTTATTACTCACCACCTCGTAGTTTCATGCGCAGTTATCAATCTTGCTTTGTGCTATACTTGCATTTTTTTAAGGGACTTGTGCTTGGTTCGTGTACTGTTGGTTGTGTTCCTTGTTGTGTTAGTTCAGGAAAAATTACAGGTTTGAAGTGTAGGAGTTTTAAGCTTTGAAAATTTGAAGGCTTGTTTTTAGGTCCAACTCGGCCCCAGCTCATTGAGCTGGGAACCGAGTTGTCCCATAGCTCTTTGCATCGCATTATTCACTGCTCAATTCGCCAAGTCCATCTACATTGGGTTTGACTCAGTGGCTCGTGTTTGTATTTGTAACCTGTATTGTGCTCATTATTGACTTGGGTGTTTGGTCGATCTGCACTATTTCCATTTTAGTTTTCGAGCTCGTGGTTGTTTCTATACTGCCTTGGGTTCATAGCTTGAATGGTTGCATTCACCATGTTCACTGACTTGTGCATAGTTCTCACCTGCGACTCCTACGTTGTTCATACTTTCAACCTGGACTATTGGCTCATGTTTTTAATCGACCTGCCTTGGTTTAGAATCTCATGTTCAGTCTACAGCTCAAATATGCTCTTAGGTGATCATTTTTTTAAGTCCCACTCTGTTGTGCACTTCATGCTTGAACGAGCACCCATCTGTACTGCTCACGTACTCGACCGTGGCTCTTTGCACTTGGCCCACTAACCTCTACACTATTTTTTGACTTGGGTTGCTCTCCTATCACTCATGCATTGGTTGAACATGATCGTGCATTGCTTGGATTGCTTATGCATTGTCAACGGCTCGAGGTTCACTTTGAATGGTCACTTTTGCCTTTGGGCTTCAACTCGAACCATGTCATTCTTTGTTTGTGGACTCTTGTTCATCCATCTGCACATACATTGACTTCACCATTGGTACATCCATTCCACAGCCTAACATGCCCTTATCGGTACTCCAACCTACTCATTTGTATTGCATTGTGACCCAGACTATGTTACTTGACGGTTACTCCTAACGGCGCCCTGACATTTTGAACGTAGTTTTGACTATTACAAACTCTGTCACATCCCTTTGATTCATGGTTAAGCATGTGGAGCTTCCTTCCCCAACACTTGGCCCTAGTTCCCTTCAATGATTCATCTGCTCGACATGTGGCAACCCAACATGGTGTCAATCCTGTCGGCGGCCAACTTGACAGGGTTTAACATAACTCAGCAGTGTGTCTTCCCCAGCTCAGCAAAGTTTGCACTCAAATCACCTTAGTAAGTCACTTGCCCCCAACTTAGCCTGACAATATTTGGCTCGATGGCATAACCCTTACACGACTTGCCATGACAACACCAACTTGCCCATTGGCTCACTGAGCCCATCCAACTCTCAACTCAGCACAAGTCTCCACTATCCCATCCCTTTTTGTTTGGAGGTGATAACAACCTTTTTTTTTTAATGTTTTAAGGTGAAAAAAACATTTTATGGCATTGTAACTATTATTGGGTTCCTCCTTGTTTGTTAATTTGTCCCTCCTATGAGCATCGAAGATAAAGGACGAGATTCAGGGTTGGTAGGAGAATAATCCCCCCTAGTAAGCAAAACAAACTCTATCTAAAATTTGATGACGTTTCCAATGAGTACCCATACGACCCTATTTGCACACATTTCAGACAATTTTTTAATTTGTTTGTAGGGCTTACTAGCTTTTTCCCTTAGTTGCGGGAATCATTTTTTGGCTATAACTTTTGACTAGTTGTTTAGTCTTGAGCGCTTCTTTAGTCAAAATTGCATGATTTTTCACACATTACATGATGGGATTGTCAATTTTGTAAACACACTACTTTATAAAGTGCCACGTTCTGGGAGGTCATTACACTGCTTGTTTGGGCTTTGTACTTCTCACACTAAGTTATAAAGTGCCATTTGGGATATTTTTGGGGTTTTTATCCGCACTATGGATTTCCATAGTTATGTTGTTATACTTGATTATGAGAACTATTCGACATGGAAGAAAGGCATCATCAGACACTGCAATGTGTATGGTTTGATGTCCTACCTCCATGGTCTTGTTCCTGAGCCTCTCAAGCCTTAACAAAAGGATGTGTGGTTTGATTGCATTAATGAGGTATATGGCCTTCTCGGTCTTACAACCTCTAGGGTTATCTGAAGTTTTTTCCAACACACTAAGTTCCCTTTCATTGCCTTGTCCATTATCTGATAGTTGTATGACAATATTGCTTCACCATCTGAGAGTGACGCTTCCCTATACCACTCTTGTACTGTCATAGATTCTCCCCCTTCTCACATCCCTTCCATTGTTGAGTGTTCCTCTGTTCATGTTGCTTCCTAAGAGTCCCTCGTTGATTGTCCACGTCAGGACCTTGCCTTTGAGGCCACACACACTACTACTGCCACTATAAAGCTTATTGTTGACCATGTTCATGCTTCTATTCACTCTTTGCACTCGTGTTTCATTGGAGACCCTTTCTTTGAGACAGATGTGACATTTGCCCCTTGTGCTCCCTCACATCTTGATTGCTTAGTTGATGACACTCTCACTACACTTGTTGCTTCCATTAAGTGCCATGTTGCTTCACCTTGGCCTTTCAGTAGCTCTCTGCATCAATCTTCTCCTAATACTACATGTGTTGCATTACATGTTCCATTTGAGCCATCACACATCTTGGAGGACCTTTCTATCTCTCACATTGGGATTGTTTCCCTAGGCACACTTGTCACTTCCACCATTTAAGATATTCCTCATGATCCACCTGTTCCTGTGGATCCCTTTCTAAGGGCCATTATGCCCCCACCTTCTTCTCTCTCTAACACACACTGTCATGGCATTACCTTTGTCTCATATGCACTCTTTTGCCAGACCTATGTCACTTTCCAGTTGTAGCTCAGAGTCCTATTTAAGAGTATTGTGGGCTTCTTCATTCATGGAGTGGGCCAACTTCCAGTGCTCTTTTTATGTCCTTCCCAAGGGTAGGAACATTGTTCGATGTAGGTGGATTCTCTTTAGTCTTGGCATAAAGGACCACATCATCAACATACTTCTTTGAGGACCTTCTTGTTCTCTCTTCTTTATTTCTCTACTCTGGAGTATGATTGTATTTGGGTACTGTACGATGGAAAAGTGATAAGTGAGCATGGGAATCTACAAGTAACTCTTCCTCGCACCCGACCTCTCGAGGTCATGCCAAGATAGCCGGTGGGGATGGAATACGCGTGGGATGCAGACAAACTAGTTAGGTAATCTGATGTCTTCGACACGCACTAGTGGAAATTGTGAATCTAAGGCAAAGAAGGCCCTCCTAACCTAAACTGGTGTGATAGATCGATCAACGAGGATGACTGCTCGAAGGCTCCAATCAATATCGAGCTCTGGCATGATTTGGTCTATGGGTTGTAGAATACGCAGAAAATGACTTGGGATAGTCTCGTGTATATTTCCAGACAGGGTCATAGGGTGGATGATGGATATAGTGGACTCTATGGGTGATTATCTGGCCTAGTCCAGAATTCCTTAGCTTTATTAGCTACTACGTCTAACAAGGATAACTGTTCGATGATGATAGGTGGAAGTGAAGTAGATCTGAATACTAATGTGTGTAGGCCAGCATCTATGTCTGATTCACCTATGGATTCGTTGGGCTATGGGATTTGTGGGTCACAACCATAGATTCATGTTTGTTGTGGTCCTGCTATGGTCATGTGTGGACTCAATCCCTAATCCCTAATCCCTAATATCTAATAATCATATGCTTTCTCAGCCTCTATATTCAGAATTAACAGTTGTGAGATCTTTTCAAAGTATCTCACAGGCGTTCGTGCAACCTGAATTCTTAAGCTGGTATCTATATCTGTGAGAGTGTCTCCTGCGTCTGGCTGTGGGACCAAAGGATCACAACCGAATGTTTTCTCTCTTTCAAGCCCTTCTACAGTCATGTGGATATATATCTAGGGTAATCTGTAGTTTGGTTGATTTGACCAAAACGTGTGTCATCTTCTATGTTTCTTAACTGGAGGCTGATCTCCATTGTTTGGAAGACTTGGATCCTAAGATTCTGATCTATATCAATTACTGTGACGAGATTGGGTTATTGGCTCGAATATGTATTCTCTGGGCTCTCTAGGTCCCGTGATTGTCATACAAAAGCAACAATGTAAATCCAATTGCAGCAAAGTAAAATTAACTATGTGAAGTGTATTTATAACATATATAACTTCTCTATTTTTGTATTTTTCTGATGAATTTATATGAATGAAATTGAAGGAGCAACTATTTTAATATATCTAGAATTTGACAGCTAATCTAATAAAGAATTTAAAACAAACAAAGCAACCGAGTATAGCTACTTGCTTGTGCAGTTGTAAATCTATTCTAAATAATGAAATAACTGATCTAATCTATTTGAAAGACTCTCGATCCTACCTCAGAAGTGAGGAATGAATCATAGTTTCTCAGAAACTATCAATCCCCACAGCTTCCCTGGCAATATCGAAAGTAAAATTGACTGAAATAAAGTGATTGGCTACTCTATTTGATATGCTTCTAACTAGAACTTTGAAAGCTAGATCCTAGATTTTGCATAACAGTGGTGAATCCGATGGTGTGTGTGGTTTTGTCCCCTCAGTGTGATCTCCTCGTTCCTTCCTGCTCACGTGGATCCAGAAAAGCGTGTAATGCTAGCATCAACAGAAGTAGATATTGGGACAAAGGTAGCTTAGGATACAGACTGAATACAATGCGAGTAGGAGAGAGATAGCGCAAGAGTACAGAGCTTGGCTTATGCAATTCCTAGCAGGATTTATTGCAAGTCATGCAACATAAAATGTCCAGAACCTGAAACTATCCTGTTTGAAGAACAAAACCTGCAACTTTAATGGCTTCCTATTGAAATCAAACTGTCCTATTCCAATTGATTTGGATGAAGTGATAACAACACTTTGCACAAGGTGGATATGTGGCTTCCTAACAACAAAACAACACTAACTAGGCATGCAATGAATGAAACTAAGAATTCTAAGCAAAATGAAAGACTAATCTATTGCAATGAGAAATTCAGAGGCAAATTTGAGGGGCCATTGGCTTGAGCACAAGCCAACTATTTATAGAATTCCCATTTACCCAAAGGTGAAAACCAAATTGATCTCTTTAACCATAAACAATGCAAAAACACTATTCCAGGGAACCAGAATCATTAATGCAAGCCAAAGGCGGTGAAAAAAGATGGTAAACGTTGAAATTTACGTGAGTCGCATTAAAAGGAACATTCTGGAAAATGCGTGAAGGACCGCCACCCTGAGCAGGGCAGTGGTTTCATCTCTAAAGACCAAAATGCAAAGAAAAGGAGGGGAGAAGAGAAAACAAAGCACGCAAGGGTTAAGCGGGGCATGTGGGATGTTAATACATACTTGGAGAGATTTTTCGGATCCCGAACACCTTGCGAGGAGACCTGTATCATCATTGGGGCACGTGTTACGTTGTCCTGGCGGTGCAGTACCCTACAATTTTGGGTACGTACATATTGCCCCCTCGGAGAAGCGTTTTAGCCATGAAGAGGTGTAAAATGGTGGGTCCAAGTATGGCAGTCCCAAAATGGGAAGTTGGAAGTTATACCTGATACGTCCGTGTGTCGCAATGATGCCATCCAAAATTCCCACCACCTGCAAAATGAAAAGAGGAATCAAGTGCAGATAGACAAAATAGATCAGAAAATAAATGCTAAAATAACGTGAAATGAGGACATACCATTTGTGCGGGGGTAAGAACTTACCTCCATTGGCGCTCCAAACCTATGAAAAGGGGGATTCAAAATGAGTCAGGTTGCTATATATATGAAAGTGGGCCCATTTTCCTATTCATTTGCACGTGTTGATTTGGTTGGTTTTGAGCTCTGGGACCCACGGTGATGGTTTCTTACGAGAGTAGAGTCAAAACGTTCGTGACGAGATAGCAATCATGCCTCTGCTAGCGGAATATCAACCCGCAAGATCACAGGTTAGTTTTTCTCAATTTATCGTTTTTACCCCCAAAATTTTGAATTGTTAAAATCTTTGTCATGGGGGGGTTATTTTTGAAAATGTTAGGTTCAAAAGGTCCATCTAGAGGGGGCGCCTACTGGGTAGGCTTTGTTTTAGTCTAAAAGTGTCATTTTTCGTGTTTTTTGGCTTTTTTAAGTTATAAAACCCACGTGGGTTTTCGGGACACGACCGCCACCCTGAACAGGGCGGCAGTCACGTGACCGCCGCCCTATTCAGGGTGGCAGTTACAAGACTGCCGCCTTTAAGGCAGTGGTTGCAAAACCGCCTCCCTGCTCAGGGCGGCGGTTCTTCACAGAATGCCAAAAGAACACTTGTTTGAAATTATTTTTGCATTTTTAGCATCTTTATGTGTTTTCATGATTTTTCTAATGTCATTTGGATGCTAACTTGCTCTGTTTTGTGTGTTTTTGGGTGTATGCAGGTGAGGGAGGAGTATATTCGGTGGAGTCAAGAGAGAGAGAGTGTGTGACTGGCTCCCAGCAGTGTTAGATGCCCTTTCTCAGGACGAGCATGACACTCTTCAGAGGGCCAGTATATTACGTATATCACAGGTTCCACATGTTGCACCATCCAGTCACATACTCTGTGACTTATTTTCCTATTGGGATGCTGATCGGAACACCTTCCAATTGCCAGGGGTCCGAGGTGAGTGGACCATCACTTTGGAGGATGTTTATTGTATCCTGGGGGTCCCGATCATCGGGAGACGACTCACTCTTGAGACGGCAGGTTCACGGGCCCAGATAGCACAATGGGCTTCTTACATGGGAGATGCAGTTATCTCCACTGGCTCGAAGAAGGGGGTGAGGGTCCGATCTATCCCTAGCCTGCCCATCCCCTTGATTCGTCAGGCCATTATGGGGATCCTTGCCTCGAGATTGATCGGGGACAAGGGAGGAGGCATACTACTATATTGTTGGTCCCCCATCATTGCACAAATCGAGGGACATGGCCGGATTTACACCTGGGGAGAAGATATACTTGGGACTACCTATCACGACTTGTACAGGGTAGTCCGTTTACAGGGGCAGTCTTTGAGCCACCCGACCCTAGTTATGAGCTGGGTTTATGAGTGCTTCATCCCCTACGGCAGAGGTGTAGAGGTGGCAGATCCCGGAGCTGTGAGGGTAGCCAGATGGACAGACATGTCGGTGCTCAGAGCACCTCACCAGCTAGTTACTTCCCTGACCACCGATGACATGGAGGCCACACCGTATCAGGCCATGGCAGGTTTATGGGGCGAGGAGGCTCTTACTTTGATCTCCTGCTCCACCATAGGGCAACTTATTGATAGAGTAGGAAGAGTGGAGATACACCCCTTTGGCCAAGTTCCTCAACAGTTTGGCCTACCTTACATGGGTATGCTTCCCCTGGTAGTGCCAGTATACAGGTCAGTTCGAGAGGCCATAGGGGGTCCTAGGGGTCGGGGTTGGATAGTTGTTACCCCTGGCATTCCTATTGCAGCTAGGTAGGTAGTACGTGCCCGAGGGAGAGCCGGTGCTCCTCAAGCACCCTTACTTCAAATTGCCGCGGGTCCTGCCCATAGCAGCGATGACCCCATCGACATAGACTCCGAGTCTAAGGAGTTCACAAAGGGAGATACAGAGGAGGAGACCAAGGCCAAGGCCAGCGAGTCAGGGGGAGAGGAGGACAGTGATCCTGAGTGGCATGATACTCAGGATATCATGTAGGTAGAGAGGGTGAATCTGGTTTCAGAGGAGCCACTCTCTCAGGGCCATGGTGGGGAGGATGATTCTGTTGCAGGACGCTACGTCGCTCCAGCCACGGGAGGAGCACCTCAGTCAGCAGCGGCATCTGTGGTAGGTACTGACCCTAGAGATCCATCCTAGAGGCCTGGTGACCCAAGTAAGTTATCTTCCCTTTGCTTTGAGTTAGGATTGCTTTAATTGCCATCTCTCCTTTTTTTACACTTATGTTCATCTCTTGTTTTATTTCTAATTTGTTTTCTCCTTTGTTTGTAGAGACCACCGATGAGTGGCGAGACCTGATTCGCAGGGTATGCACCGATACCCTGATGATCCCCATGGAGAGGACCCGTGCAGAGCTGTCTGTGGATGCAGGGGAGCCCTCAGCAGCTGGCAGACATACTGACGTCTTTGCCCCCGTCTGGCATGTGGCTAGGATGGTATCTACCCTCTGCACTGAGCTAGCAGGGTATAGGATAGCAGAGCACCTGATGAGGAGTCATTCTCACGGCAAGACTGTAGCTACCCCTCGAGATCGTGATCCCTCCGTGCATTCAGAGCGCCGGCGTAGCCGGAGTCCTAGGCATGGGCGTGCACCTTCAGAGGGATCTCATAGGGGTTGAGAAGCCACTTGGCTCTCTTAGATTTTTGCATGACATTTTTGTACTTCCCGGGCTCTTTGAGCATTTTAACCATGCTTAGCGCATGATGGCATTGTACAGGAATTTTGACCATTTTTATATATATATATATATATATATATTCTTTTTGGATCAAACTCTTGGCATCTATGACCTTGCTTCCATTTCCGTTTTCACATGTAAACTATGATGTTATCCTTATATGCTTTTTAGAATGTATGCAATAGAGAAAAAATGATACAAGTGTCTACTTTCTTTTTGTATTTTGTGATGCCGATATATGATAATGTAGATACAATGTGATTTTGAATTTTCAGTTTCTTTAAGTAATTTTTTTTTGATACTTCATATTTGTTTTGGCAAAGTGGTGAAGAAAAGCCGGTATGATGAGCAGATAAACCTGCCCCACTCCTAACTCCACGTAACTAGTAAGATGCGAGGGCTCATCACTGAGAGCTGGAAAGGGCACAAGTTATGAAATGTGTTGAAATGATAGTGATGAGAGATAGACAAAGCTTTGGTGGAACCAAATTAGGATGATACAAGCCTGCTCTACTCGAGTGACTCCATAGTTTGGGATGTGACTTGCCTTGCGGTTTATCTAGACTTAGATCCGTAGATGGCCACATGGTAGACAAAATCTGGGTTTTAGGATTTTTAATTCTCTTGGAATTTTGGACATCCGATTCATTTGTTTTTGACTCAAGACTTCAAGATTTGAATGGTTTGTTTATGACCTTTTACGTTTGTTTGTCAAGAGGACCCCCTATACCTTACCCCATGCTACTAGTAAGAAGCGTGGGTTTATCACCATGGGCAAGGCATAGGCGAGTAAGGGAATTTCCATCCTTTCCCAACCCTACGTCACTAGTAAGAGATGCAAGCTCATCACCAAAGGTTGGTGGGGCAAGGAAATGTGTAAAATTAAAATTTTATGTTTGATCAACATTCGATTCGTTTACTTGAGCAAAATCTTAGCATGCTCTTACTTCCAAAGAGATATACATACAGGATAGATGTGACACGATGAAGCTTCTAGAACAGACCATAGGTAAGACACCTATCCTAAGAAAAAACCAAAAGTGAGAACAAGCATGAAGACCTTGGTATGGTTACCATTAAGACTTTTTCATATCTAGCTTTATTTGATGAAATGATTCCGAAATAATCGACGATATCATGGAAATGGAGAAGTATGATTAGAGTGTTCATGCCAATACCATCAGAAGTTTGTAATGAATTGCTCTTAAGAATAAATTCCTCGATCACAAATTTGTACAAAACAAGTGGACAAAATGATCCTAACTATATGAAGATGCAATGTAGCTATAATTATGCAAATAGTGTCGGTTACTTATGCATAGAATCGTTTAAGGTGCAGGGAATTGATTGTTTCACCAAATTCCTCACCTTCTAGTGTGCATAAGAGATATGCACCATTTCCATAGTCCTTCATGACTAGGTATGGGCCTAGCCATTTGGGTCGGAACTTCCTTCCTTCGCTGGCCTTTTTATCGATCCGGTTGTCTATCCTTAGAACTAGATCACCTTCGTATATGTCGTGTTCATAGACCTTCTTGTTATACTGCCGGCACATCCGGTCATCATAGACTCTGTGCCGCTATTCAGCATCTAACCTAGCTTCATCTAGGCTTTCTAGTTGGGAGAGACATGCTTCTCTGTAAGCGTCTTCATCCAGAATCCCTTGTAATGAGATACGGAGACTGGGTATTTCAACCTCAAGTGGGAGAACTGCTTCTACCCCAAATACTAGCGAGAAAGGAGTCGTCCCTGTTGGTGTTCTTATTGAGGTTCGGTGGGCCCATAAGGCCGGATATAACTTCAAATGCCAATATCATTTGTTTTCTTTCACCGTTTTAAGAAGAATGGCTTTTAATGTTTTATTTGTCGCTTCGGCTTGTCCGTTGGCTTGGGGGTAATAAAAGGAGGCTGTATAATGGCTTATTTTAAATTTATTACACAATTCATGAACTTTTTCATTCTTAAAAGAATTCCCATTATCTGAGATAATGATTTGTGGGACACCGTATCTGTAAATGATTTGGTTCAAAATGAACTTGGCGATTACAGAACCCGGTACAGTAGTAAGAGGCATAGCCTCTACCCACTTGGTAAAATATTCGGTGGTCGTGATTATGAAGTTATGGCTGTTTGTAGACGACGGAGAGAATTTACCTATCAAATCAAGGCCCCATGTAGAAAAGGGGCATGGAGTAGCGATTGGTTGTAGAGCTTGTGCCGGCATATGGATCTCATGAAAGAATTCTTTGCACTTATGACACCTTCGTACAAACTCTACTGCATCGTGTTCTAGAGTAGGCCAGAAATAGCCCATCTGATGTATTTTACGAGTGGTGGCATGGCCACTGAAGTGGCCTCCACACATCCCACTGTGAGATTCATGGAGAATCCTCTTGGATTCTTCTGTGTCGACACATCTTAGAAGCATTCCATCGAATGCTTTTTGATAGAGCACTTGCTCTATAATGACGTATTTGGCTACGATAATGCATAACCACCTTCTTTGTTGTGGTGTAGCACCTTTCGGATACGAATGATCCATGATATAATTAATGATATCAGCATACCAAGGACACTCAGAGATGGGAGTTCTGGTTTCGACGTAGTATACACATTCATCAGAAAAGTCCAGATCTACTAGATTGCCTCTATCCAGTGGGTTATCAGCTAACCAATCCGCAATGATTTGTCCTTTAACGGACTTTTGATTTACAAATGTTAGTTCTAACTCCCCCATTAAGGTTATAAAGCATCCAGCCTTTTTAGACAAGGACTTTTGTGTGAGGAAAGTTCGTAAATGCTCTGTCTTTACAATGACCTTTGTTTCTTGATTTAGCATGTAATGTCTTAAGCAATTGGTTGCAAAAACTATGGCAAGGCATTCTCATTCTACCTATGTATAACGTGTTTCATATTTGAGCAGTGTTCGGCTAATGAAATAGATTGCATGTTCTCTCTTGTCATCATCTTCTTGAGCCAACATGCAGGCCAGCGAGACATTGGTAGCTCGTGAATATAAAATTAACAGGCGGTCTGGCTTAGGCGGCATTAACGTAGGTGGTGATAACAAGAAATGCTTAACTGCGTCGAAAGCTTCATTGCAATCTTTGGTCCAATCAATACTACAATCTTTCTTGAGTAGATTGTTAATTGGATGAATGGCGAAGCTTAAATCTGGGATGAATCTCTGGATTGCACTAATTTTTCTGAGAAATGACCTGATTCCAGATTCATCTGAAGGTGGGACCATTTCGAGAACAACCTTAATTTTGGTTGGGTCAACATCGATCCCTCATGATGATATAATGTAACCTAGGAGCTTTCCTCTTGTTACACCAAAGACACATTTTTCTGGATTTAGCGTGACTCTGTACTCTATTAGATGTGAAAGAATGACGTGAAGTACTTCCGAATGGTCACAATGCTTCTTGGCTTTGGCCAACAAGTCATCTACGTAGGATTCCACAATTTTATGAATAAGATCATGAAATATATACGTCATAGCCCGCTGGTATGTAGTGCCAGCATTCTTGAGACCGAATGGCATAACAACATAGCAATAGGTTCCCCAAGGAGTTATAAACATGGTTTTAGCTTGATCTTGTTCGAATATTCTGATTTGATTGTATCCCGAGAATCCATCCATGAGAGACAACATCTCAAATCCAGCTGTTGCATCAACAATGACGTCTATGGATGGTAATGGGAAGTCATCTTTAGGACATGCCTTGTTAATGTCCCAGAAGTCTATGCAGATGCGTATCTTCCCATTCTTTTTTAGAACGGGAACGATATTAGATACCCACTGAGAGTAATCGACTGGCTTGATGAATCCTACTTGGAGGAGTTTCATTACTTCCTCTTTTACCATGAGAGCTACCTTTGGTTTCATTGGTCTCGATTTTTGTTTAATCAGTTTTGCATCTGATTTAGTGACGAGGTTATGTACCGCAACATGTGGTGTAACCCCTATCATTTCCTTATAATTAAATGCAAAAGACTTCTGATGTTCCTTGAGGATTTGAGTGTGTATTTCTACTTCCGATGGAGTTAAGGAGGATCCTAACTTCAATATCCTTGGTTCATCCTCTGTTCCGATGTTAATATCGATTATTTCTTCGATTAGAGAAGCATTACCTTCTTCAAACTTAGGCGGGGCTGGAGGTAATTCCATATTGTCTCCATTTTCTACTATGTATATGTTGAGTTCCTTTTCTGGGGGAAGATCTATCATGGGATTCCCGAAGTAGGAAGATGAACGTAGGATTAAAGACAAATCTATCACATGATGAGTGAGATGTAACGCTGCATAGGCATTTAAGAAATCAAGAGTGGTTGTATCATCATCAATGTAGTCTAGGATAGTAGATTTGTCCTCATTTCTATTTAAAAGAGGATTTGACATTGTTTTTATCAGTGGTTCAGTATGAAGGGATACTATGAAACGGGTATCCTCTAACTTACTGTTTGGAGTAAAATGTGATGCTGAGGTTGCTATTGAATCAGCGAGAAGATTTTGTTCTCGCGGGATTGCTTCGATTGATATGAAGTCAAACTCCTTACTTAAATTCAGTACAGCTATTTTGTAGAGCTGTAAGTGCTCAGCTCTGGTTTCATACACCTCAGAGACTTGGTTTGCTACTAATTGTGAGTCTCCTAACACCTTGATGTTATCGACACCGATCCTCTTGGCTAAGATGAGGCTAAGGAGGAGGGTTTCATACTCAACACCATTGTTCATACATTCGAAATTCAGTTTAAAGGTGAATGGTAGGATTCTTTCCTTGGGAGAAGTAACAATTATACCGGCCCCAGCTCCGTGATGACATTTAGCTCCATCGAAATGGAGAGTCCAATACTTAGCTGGGAATATGGGCATTGGGATATTTGTTGTGTTAACATCTTCTACCTCTACCATGCAGAGATCTACTGTTGGGAGAGAACCGATACCTAGGGTGTATCCCATGCCTACAGAATCAAATGGTAGGAACATTGGTAGATCCTATTCTAGCAAGTCAACAATTTTTGCAGTAGTTCCTAATGATACTGTTTCTATAATCTTAACCTCATATTTGAGGGTTGGGATTGTCTTGGCTAGGCTCATAGTTTCAAGATCTGTCGTAGGTACCAACTTTTCTTCTGGTTTATTAAGTTGGTTTGTTGGGAGTTCAAACTTCGAGTGCATGCCTGGTCTTTTCTTTAGGTCAGCCAGGTGTACATCGAATGGTTTTGGATCACCTTTGGCTATGAACACCTTTCCTAAATGCAAGAATCTTACTTCTTGAAATAATGTAGAAGGAATTGCTTTCATACGGTGTATCCATGGTCGGCCAAGGATCATATTATAGTTGGTTTCCCGATCTATAATATAAAACTCAGTCAGGATTGTTTTGGGTCCTAAGGTGACCGGTAGTATTATAGTTATGATCGAGATGGCTTTAAGGCTATCATAGCCTCTTAATGTATTTCAAGTCGTGGAACAATTCATTTCTCCATACCCTAAATTTTGACGGAAAGAAAGGGGACTATGTAACTACTGCCCCATCGTCAAACATCGCACCGTTTTACATAATTGTTAATAAACCCATACTTGCAAATGTAAGGCTGGATCACCTAGCGTGTAATCTCAACATTTGTTGGCATTTTGTTTATTTCAAATATGAATTCAATATCCCTATCGGCTGCCCCGGAGGGTGGATATCAAGTCTATATGGTTACCTGTGTTTCGGGCGGTGGGTGATGTTAATTAGATGGCCCTAAACCTAATGCCTCTAAAAGAGCAGCCCTGTGGGCAGGAGAATTCTTTAGTAAGTCCAAAAAAAGAAACGTGCGAGAAAGGTTTTTGTTAGGTCACTAATTAAATCGTAGGTACCTACGGGTCTTACTAACATTTGTGGAGTTATCTGTCCTCCTCTGGTAGGTAACTTGGAATTTGCGAGAGGAATATTCTCGTGTCCTTGTTATAGCTCCCACGGCTAGTTTTGGCATCTACTCACTAAGTCCTACTATCTAGGTTTTTCGTGATGTTAACTTCTATATGTTGCGCAACTATGGATGTAATAGAGTTCAAGGCTTCGTGATCGGTTTTTCCTCTCTGTCATTACACCTTGTTTGTCCCATTGAATTTAACTTGTTATTGGTGATTTGGAAGAAGGATCTTGAGGGGTGCATTTTGTGGGGAAACTACCCTGTAAAAGTATTTGGTGGTCTTGGTGAATAAAGGATCTAGCCAATAACATCTCTATGAACAGTTGTCTTTGTTCCTCTGCAAATGTTGCATGAACTTATTGTAATCACTGCACGTTCTACTGTCATGGCCCGGATTTGGTGAAACCACAATACGGTTTTAGGATGTATTCCTAGTTGTTGACTTGTGGTAATGTGGCCCAAAACTCTAATCAAACCGTTGCCTATTAGGATTTAAATTTGGCATTTGTTGTTTTTGGGTTTGGGCTTTGGTTTTTTTGATATCCAGTTGAGTTTTGGCTCGGACCCTATATAGGGTTTCACCATTGTTGTTGTGGATGATTAAAATCCACTGTATTGATTGTTGGGGTAAATTTGTTGTTTCGTTGGTTGTTTATTAGTGGTGGAGTATTCATAACATTTACCCTTTTGGCCTAATCAGTTACTCCATCTATTGTCACTCCATGATTTCTATTAAGGATTTTAGGTCCTTGATTAACGCTTGTGGTAGTAGGATAAGTTATAGTGTTCTGGTTGGAGGTGATTAACCTCCCGTTTACTCCATATGTCTTACGACCGCTATCAATCGCCACTTGATCTATTCAAAGAGCGCTCTCAAGTACTTCATTATAAGTCCTTAGTGGAAACTTCTAGACTTCTTCCTTCACTTCTCTTCTGAGAGAATGAAGGAATAAATTGCATAGTTCCATCTGATCCATATTTGGAGCACTTGCCGAAAAATAAAGAACTGTACGCCACCTCTGGATGAAATGGGTGACAGATTCATTGTGTTCTTGCTTAATGTGCAAGAATTCCCTGATTCCTGTTCTTAATAGTTTGTTCATATCAAATGCCTTAATGAACTCTGAAATGAGTTGTTTAAATGAATGGATGGAAGCCTCAGGTATTCTATAAAACCAATCGAGAGCGATACCTTCCAAGGTTTTGGGGAATATTTTAGCAACAACCCCATCCCAAGGGAGTAGTTCTCGAATGGTTGTGGCGTAAGCCTTGATATGTGCATTTGGATCTCCCTCACCTTTGTATTTGGGTAAATCAGGAAGAGTTCTTAGAAGCATGATGCTTCGTATGGTGAAATTTAAGGGCTCCTTCAAGTATTCTGAATATGTCCCTATTGCGTAGGTTTCGACCATCGATTGTGCCTGCTGAGGGGGCGGCGGTGGAATATGTTGTTGACATGGCACAACGTATGCGTTGGTAGGAGCGTAAGGTAGCCCTTGTGTTTGAGCAAATATGTCGAGAGAGGAGAACATGTCCCCTTGTGGTGATTTGGAGTACATGTTTAAGTATGAAGGGGTATTGTCCAGGAATGGATTATTTTGTACTAGACCGGAAGATATCGGAACGGTGTTAGAAATGGCGGTTCTAGTTGGGGTTTGTTGTGAATACTAAGGAGGTCATGCCCAACATGCCTATTCCTATGAGGAGGTCTACTTGGCTAGGATGGTGTGGAGGATTAGGATTTCCTGCCTGCATGAACTGAGAATAGTGATTTGCCTGAGCAAGCTCTAACCCCCTCACTTTTTCTACTAACGTTGAAATGACTTCATTCGGCAAAGTCACGTTATTTTGCCTTAATGGCATTTGTTGTATATCCTGGTGTTGTATAGGCAGGTGATATCCCGCTATGAACTGATCACTGTCCTACCAAGTTTCCCCAAGGGAATTTCTTATATGTAATGGAATGGAGGTATTTTCTTGAAAAGAGGCCTCAGGGTTGTGTGTGTAAACTCTCCTATGGGTGGGTACATACTTCGAGAGCGTTGTTCATTCCTGGCATAACATATCGAATGTTCATCATCTAAAACTAGGTATGGGTCAGCTTGTCTACTAATTTGTGGTCTAAGTAGTACCTGAGGAGATGAACTAGATTCTCCTGTGAACGTCATATTGTTTGAGCCTGAAGGCTCTGTTTGTTGTGTTTGAGCGAGCTGATCCAACTCCTCTGTTTGGAAAGATGAGTTATATCTGACCCTTGGAGATGGAGTTTGTGTTGATAATTGGTTATCTGAATAGTTGTCACCCCATACTGAGAGTGAGGGTGATGACTGTCTATTCAGTTGAGCGTAGTATGCTTCAAGACCTAGGAGAGGTCTACCATATGCATCGAATCCTGACATATTCGGGGGGTATATGAATACCCGCAGAATAATGGGAAAGAGCAAGGTGGAAGGAAGAAGTGGTAAAGAGGAAGAACTGTTTTGTTTCACGTCAGGTTCACCAATTTTGTTGGTGAAGCTGATGGTGAAAGCTGATGGGTGAAAAGATGAAGATAGATTAAGATGAAATAAATGTTATTTGAAAGAGAAAAGTAGAAATATGACTCCGAAACAGAAAGTAGGAAGTTTCACGTCAGGTTCACCAATTTTGTTCACCAATTTTGTATGGAAAAGTGACAAGCGAGCGTGGGAATCTACAAGTAACTTTTCCTCGCACCCGACCTCCGAGGTCATGCCGAGACAGCCGGTGGGGATGAATATGCATGGGATGCAGACAAAACTAGTTAGGCAATCTGATGTCTTCGACACGCACTAGTGGAAATTGTGAATCTAAGGCAAAGAAGGCCCTCCTAACCTGAACTGGTGTGATAGATCGATCGCAAGGATGATGACTGCTCGAAGGCTCCAATCAATATCGAGCTCTGGCGTGATTCGGTCTATGGGTTGTGGAATACGGAAAATGACCTGGGATAGTTTCGTGTGTATGTCTCCAGATAAGGTCATAGGGTGGATGGTAAATATAATTGACTCTATGGGTGATTCTCTGGCCTAGTCCAGAACTCCTTAGCTTTGTTAGCTGCTATGTCTAACAAGGATAACTGTTCGATGATGATAGGTGGAAGTGGAGTAGATCTGAATACTAATGTACGTAGGCCAGCATCTATGTCTGATTCACCTATGGATTCGTTGGGCTGTGGGATTTGTGGGTCACAACCATAGATTCATGTTTGTTGTGGTCCTGCTATGGTCATGTGCGGACTCAGTCCCTAATCCCTAGTATCCAATAGTCATATGCTTTCTCAGCCTCTATATTCAGAATTAACAGTTGTGTGATCTTTTCAGAGTATCTCACAGGCGTTCGTGCAACCTGAATTCTTAAGCTGGTATCTATATCTGTGAGAGTGTCTCCTGCGTCTGGCTGTGGGACCAAAGGATCACAACCGAATGTTTTCTCTCTTTCAAACCCTTCCACAGTCATGCGGATATATATCTAGGGTAATCTGTAGTTTGGTTGATTTGACCAAAACGTGTGCGCTTGTCGTCTTCTATGTTTAACCCGCTTAACTGGGAGGCTGATCTGTTGTAATTTGTATTTGTTTGGAAGACTTGGATCCTAAGATTCTGATCTATATCAGTTATGCTGTGACGAGATTGGGTTGGGGCACGATTGGCTCGAATATACGTATTCTCTGGGCTCTCTAGGTCCCGTGATTGTCATACAAAAGCAACAATGTAAAAAATTAAATGCAGCAAAGTAAAATTAACTATGTAAAGTATATCTATAACATATATATGACTTCTCTATTTTTTGTATTTTTCTGATGAATTATATGAAAATGAAATTGAAGGAGCAACTATTTTTAATATATCTAGAAATTGACAATTAATCTAATGATGAATTTAAAACAAACAAAGCAACCGAGTATAGCTACTTGCCTGTGCAGTTGTAAATCTATTCTAAATAATGAAATAACTGATCTAATCTATTTGAAAGACTCTCGATCCTACCTCAGAAGTGAGGAATGAATCATAGTTTCTCAGAAACTATCAATCCCCACAGCTTCCCTGGCAATATCGAAAGTAAAATTGACTGAAATAAAGTGATTGGCTACTCTATTTGATATGCTTCTAATTAGAACTTTGAAAGCTAGAACCTGGATTTTGCAGAACAGTGGCGAATCCGATGGTGTGTGTGATTTTGTCCCCTCAGTGTGATCTCCTCGTTCCTTCGTGCTCACGTGGATCCAGAAAAGCATGTAAATGCTAGCATCAACAGAAGTAGATATTGGGACAAAGGCAGCTTAGGATACAGACTGAATACAATGCGAGTAGGAGAGAGATAGCGCAAGAGTACAGAGCTTGGCTTATGCAATTCCTAGCGGGATTTATTGCGAGTCATGCAACATAAAACTGTCCAGAACCTGAAACTATCCTGTTTGAAGAACAAAACTGCAACTTTAATGGCTTCCTATTGAAAAAACTAACTATCCTATTCCAATTGATTTGGATGAAGTGATAACAACAATTGCACAAGATGGATATGTGGCTTCCTAACAACAAAACAACACTAACTAAGCATGCAATGAATGAAACTAAGAATTCTAAGCAAAATGAAAGACTAATCTATTGCAATGAGAAATCAGAGGAAAATTTGAGGGGCCATTTGCTTGAGCACAAGCCAACTATTTATAGCATTTGCATTTACCCAAGGTAAAAACCCAAATTGATCTCTTAAACTATAAAACAATGCAAAACACTATTCCAGGGAACCAGAATCATTAATGCAAGCCAAAGGCGGTGAAAAAAAAGCTGGTAAACGTTGAAATTTTTACGTGAGTCATGTTAAAAGAGCATTCTGGAAACGCGTGAAGGACCGCCGCCCTGAGCAGGGTGGCGGTTACAGGACCGCCGCCCAGGCAGGGGCGGTGGTTTCGTAACTGAAGAGACAAAAGGCAAAGAAAAGAGTATTGATGAGGGGTGGCATGGCCATGAAGTGGCCTCCCCACATCTCACTTTGAGATTAATTGGAGAACCTCTTAGATTCTTCTGTGTTGCCACATCTTAGAAGCATTCCATCGAATGCTTTGAATTAGAGCACTTGACGTCTATAATGACGTATTTGGCTACGACTAATGCGTAACACCTCTTTGTTGTGGGTGTAGCACCTTCCGGATACGAATTGATCATGTGAGATAATTAATGACTATCAGCATTACCAAGGACACTCAGAGATGGGGAGTTCTGGTTTAGACGTAGTATACACATTCAGCAGAAAAGTCCAGATCACGAGATTGCCTCTATCAGTGGGTTATCAGCAACTCAATCCGCAATGATTTGTCCTTACAAGGACTTTTGATTTACAAATGTTAGTAGTTCTAACTCCCCAATAAGGTTATAAAGCATCCAGCCTTTTAGGACAAGGACTTTGTGTGAGGAAAGTTCGTAAATTGCTCTGTTCTTTACAATGACCTTTGTTCTTGACTTAGCATGTAATGTCTTAAGCAATTGGTTGCAAAAAATTGGCAAGGCATTCTCATTCGACCTATGTATAACGGTTTCAATTTGAGCAGTGTCGCTAATGAAATAGATTCATTGGTTCTCTCTTGTCATAATATTCTGAGCCAACATTGCAGGCCAGCGAGGAAATGGTAGCTCTGTGATATAAAATTAACAGGCGGTCTGGGCTTAGGCGGCCTTACGTAGGTGGTGATAACAAGAAAGCTTAACTGCGTCGAAAAGACTTCATTGCCAATCTTTTGGTCCAATTCAATACTACAATCTTTTCTTGAGGAGCATGTTAATTGGTAGGAATGCGAAGCTAAATCTGGGATGATCTCTGGATGCCCTAATTTTTCTGAGAAATGACCTGATTCCGATTCATCTGAAGGGTGGGGACCATTTCGAGAAGCAACCTTAATTTTGGTCGGGTCAAACTCGATCACCTCATGAGGATATAATGTAACATAGGAGCTTTCTCTTGTTACACCAAAGACACATTTTTTGGATTAGCGTGACTTGTACTCTATAGATGTGAAAAGAATGCCGTGAAGTACTTCCGAAGGTCTCACAATGCTTCTTGGCTTTGGCCAACAAGTCATCTACGTGGATTCCAACAATTTTATGACGAGATCGTGAAATATTACGTCATAGCCCGCTGTATGTTAGCCCAGCATTCTTGAGACCGAATGGCATAACAACATAGGCAATATGTTTCCCAAGGAGTTATAAACAATGGTTTAGCTTGATCTTGTTCGAATATTTGATTTGATTGTATCCCGAGAAATCCATGCCATGAGAGGGACAACATCTCAAATCCAGATGTGTTGCATCAAACAATGACGGTCATGGATGGGTTAATGGGAAGGTAATACTTAGGACATGCCTTGTTATATGTACAGAAGTCTATGCAGATGCGTATCTTCCCATCTTTTTGAGAACGGGGGAACGATATAGATCCACTGAGAGTAATCGACTGGCCTTGTGATCCTACTGGAGGAGTTCATTACTTCCTCTTTACCATAAAGCTACCTTTGGTTTCATTGGTCTGATTTGTTATCAGTTTTGGCATCTGATTTAGGGACGAGGTTATTGTACCGCAACATGTGGTGTAACCCCATCATTTCCTTATAATTAACTGCAAAAGAATTTGATGTTTCCTGAGGATTTTGAGTGTGTATTTCTACTTCGATGGAGTTAAGGAGGATCTAACTTCAATATCCTTGGTTCATCTCTGTTCCGAGTGTTAATATCGTTTTTCTGAGATTAGAGAAGCATTACCTTTTCAAATTAGGGGGGGCTGGAGGTAATTCCATATTGTATCCATTTTTCGACTATGTATATGTTGCGTTCCTTTCTGGGAAGATATATCATGGGATTCCGAAAGTAGGAAGTCGGAAGATGAACGTAGGATAAAGACACATTATCACTGATGATGAGATTGTAAAGCTGCATTAGGCATTAAGAATCAAGAGTGGGTTGTGTGTCTAACACCAATGTCGTCTCGGAAGTTCAATGTGTCTCATTCTATTTAAAGAGGATTTGACAGTTTTTATCAGTGGTCAGTAGAAGGGCTACTATGAAACGGATCCTGCTACTTAGTTTGGAGTCAAAGTGATGCTGAGGTTGTATGAATCAGCGGAAGATTGTTCTCGCGGGATTGCTTCGATGATATGAAGTCAAACCTTACGAATCCATGTACAGCTATTTTGTAGAGCTGTAAGTGCTCAGCTCTGGTTTCATCCACCTCAGAGACTTGGTGTGCTACTATTGTGAGTCTCCAACACTTGATGTTTATCGACACCGACTCCTTCTGGCTAAGATGAGCTAAGGAGGGAGGGTTTCGTACTCAATCACCATTGTTCCCTACATTCGAAACTCAGTTTTTAGGTGAATGGTAGGATTCTTTCAGTGGGAGACGGAGAAGAGTTAAGTTAGAAGACAATTAACCGGCCCACTCCGTGATGGACATTAAGTCCATCGGAAATGGAGAGTCCAATAAGTAGGGGAATGGGCATGGGGATTTGTGTGTTAACATTGTATACCCTTACCAGTGCAGAGATACTTACTGTTGGGAGAGAACCGGGATACCAGGGCGTTGTATCACAGCCTACAGAATCAATAGTAGGAAAACATTGGTAGTTCATTTAGCACGTCAACACTTTGAAGAGTTCCATGTCCTGTTTCATAATCTTAACCTATGATTTGAGGGTGGGAGTGCTGGCTAGGCCCATTAGTTTCAAGATCTGTCGTAGGTACACAATATTTTCTTCGGTTTATTAAGTTGGGTTTTGGGAGTTCAAAACTTCGAGTGCATAGTGCCTGGTTTCTTAGGTTCAGCCAGGGACATAGAATGTTTTTGATCACCTTTGGCTGAATGAACACATTCCTAATGAAGAATTTACGTCTTGAAATAATGTAGAAGGAATTGCTTTCATACGGTGTTCTCCAGGTCGGCTCGAGGATCATTATCGTTGGTTGTCCCGATCTATACTATAAAATAGTCAGGATTTGTTTGGGGTCCTAAGGGACTCTGGTAGTATTATAGTTATGATCGAGATGGCTTTAAGGCTATAAGAGCCTCAGTATTCAATTTGTGGCAAACAATTCATTTTCCATCCCCTAAGATTTTGAAGGAAGAAAAGGGGACTATGTTAAACTATGCCCCCCCTCGTCAACATCGCACGTTTTTACAAAATTGTTATATCAACCACATAATTGCAAATGTAAGGCTGGTGGTCACCTCAGGTTGTGTATAATCTCCAACATGTGGTCTGTTTGGCATTGTTTATTTAAAAATATGAATCATATCCCATCCGGCTGCGCCGGGACAGGGTGGAATCAAAAGTCATTATGGTCTTACCTGTGTTTCGGGAGGTGGATGATGTTACTTAGATGGCCTATAAACTAAGCCTACTAAAAGAGCAGCCCTTTGGGCAGGCGATTCTTTAGTAAGTCCAAAAAAAGAAATGTGGCGAGGGAAGGTTTTGTTTGAGGTAACTAATTAAATCGTAGGGCGTCTTGTGGCTGTGAGAGCGGGTGTGGTACCTACGGTCTTAACTAACATTGTGGATGGTATTCTGTCTCTGGGTAGGTAACTTGGATGGGCTGACGAGCGCGATATTTAGTCTGTCCTTGGTGTTATGAGCGCCCAATGTGGTAGTTTGTTTATTGGATCTAAACTCCAACTAAAGCGACTAATTTAGGGTGTGGTTAACTTTCATAATTGTGGCGCAACTAATGGATTAATGAATTCAAGGCTTCGTTGATCGTGGTTTCTGTCATTACACCCTTCCTTGTTGTCCCATTTGAATTAATTGTTATTGTGATTGGGGAGAAGGCTCTTGAGGGGTGCAGTTTTGTGGGGAAACTAACCCCTGTAAAAGTATTGGTGCTGGGGACATAGGATTGCCTAAGAAACCATATCTATGAAAAGTTCGTCTTGGTCCTTGGCAAATGTTGCATGAACTATTGTAGTACGGCAGTTCTAGGTCGTGATGGCCTCGGATTTTGTGGAATGAAAACACAATACGATGATCTAGGATGGCAATTCATAGTTTTGATTTTGACTGGTGTATATTGTGGCCCAAAACTCTAATCAAACCGTGCCTAAGGATTAATGTTGCATTGTTGTTTTTGGTTTGGCTGTGGTTTTGATATTCCAGGTGAGTAGCTGGGACCTATATCGGGTTTCACCATTGTTGTTGTGGATGATTAAACCACTGTATTGTTGTTTGGGGTAAATTGTTGTTTCGTTCGGTTGTTGTTAGCAGTGTTGGCGTTATAGAGTCATAACATTACCCTTTTTGCAATCAGTTACTCACATTGTTGTCACTCGAAATTTCATTAAGGATTTTAGGGCCTTGATTTGATGCGCTGTGGTGGTAGGTAGTAGGATAAGATGTAGCATTCTTGGAGGTGAGTAACTCCAATTTGTTAATAGCTTACACCGTTAAGATATTGCCCGCTTGATTATTCGAGAGGAGTGCTGGCAAGTAGTTACTCATCTTAAGTCCTTAGTGGGAAAACTCGGACTTCGCCTTTCACTTCTCTGTGAGAGAATGAAGGAATATAAATCACATTATGTCCATTTGGTCCATATGTGGAGCAATGGCTAAAGAAATTAAAGTATGTACGCCACCTCGGGACTGGAACTTGAGCAACAAATTCATTGTGTTCCTGGCTTAAAGTGCAGGAATTCCTGATTATGTTTCTTAATAGTTTTGTAATGTCAAATTCCCTGGATGAACTCTGAATGAGTTGGTTTTAAATGAAAATGGTGGAGCCTCAGGTATTCAGTATAATACCAATCGGAGAGCGATACTTCCAAGGTTTTGGGAAATATTTTTTAGGCAATCAAACCTCCCATCCCAAGGGAGTAGAGTTAGTTCTCGAATGTTGGTTGTGGTGTAAGTCCTTGCATATGTGCGTGGATCCCTCACCTTTGTATTTGGGTGTAAATCAGGAAGGTTCTTAGAAAGCTATGATGCTCGTATGGTGAAATTTTTAAGGGCTCCTTCAAGTAGTTCTGAATATGTCCCTTTGCGTTTAGGTTTCGACCATCGATTGTGTACCGCTGAGGGGGCGGCGGTGTTGAATATGGTTGCATATGCACAAAGGATGCTGTAGTGGAGAGCATAAGGTAGCCCGTTTGGTGGAGCAATACAGCCAGGAGAGGAGAACATTTGTGTCCCCTTGTGGTGATTTGGAGTCTCTGTTTAAGTATGATAGGGGGTTAATGTCTAGGACATGGATTATGTGACTTAGAGGGGAGGTTGGTATCGGACTGGGTTTTGTGTTAGAAAAATGGCGGTTCTATGTTGGTTTGTTTGTGTGAATACTAAGTGAGTCATGCCATGGGCCTAGTTCCTGTGAGGAGGTTACGGCTAGGATGGTGTGGAGGTTTAGAATTTTCTGCTTGCATGAATTGGAATGGTGATTTGCTTGAGGCAAGTTATAACCCCTCACTTTTCGACTAAGTGGAAATGACTTCATGCCGGCAAGTGCACGGTATTTCGCTTAATGGGTGTTGTTATATCTGGGTCGTCTGGATAGGCATGTGATATCTTGATGAATTGATCATTTCTGCCAAGTCCCCAAGCATTTTTCTTATATGCCGTGGCATGGCGGTATTTCTTAAAAAGAGGGACTAGGTTGTGTGTGTAAAAGCCTCCTATAGGGGGGTACATACTTTGAGAACATGTTCACTTGGGATTAACATACGGAAGTTCTATCTAAATCACGATGGGCAGTTTGTCTACTAATTGTGGGTCTAAGCAGAGTACCTGAGGAGCCGAACTAGATTTCTCATCATGGTGAACGGCTATTGTTCAAGCCTTGAAGGATATGGTGTTGGTTGAGCGAGCTGATCCAATTCCTTATTTGGAAAGAGAGCTTATATCTGACCCTGAGATGGAGTTTTGGTTGACAACAGGTTAGTTGCAGTAGTTGTCACCACAGACGAGGGAGGTGATGATTGTCTATTCAGTGAGGTTTAGTTATGCCTCAAGACCTCAGAGAGGCCTGTTTACTCATCGAATCCCGAATGTCGGGGGGATATGAATAGCGCAGAATAAGGGAAGAGTGAGGTGGAGGAAAGAAGGTGAAACACTAAAAGAGGAAGGCGAGGGATGCAATGGTTCCAAGTTCAACATTTGGTTGGTGAAGTTTGATGCAAAGACTAATGAGTGGAAAAGATGGACAAACGTGCTAGTTCACGTTGGGTCACCATTTTGTATGAGGAAAAGTGACAGTGAGCATGGGAATCTACAACTACTCTTCCTCCAACACCCGACCTCTTGAGGCATTTTTTCCTGAAGACAACCGGTGGGGATGGAAGGAGGAATATGCGTGGATGCAGAAACTAGTTAGGTAATTGGATGGTCTTCGACCACCGCTAGTGGACAATGGTGTGATATCTAAGCAAAGAAGCCCCTGCCTAACTGATACTGGCTGTGAAGATCGATCGGTGTGCAGGCTGAATACTCGAAGGCTCCAATCAATTATCGAGCTCTGCGTGAGCGGTCAGGGGGGTGGCATACGTGGAAAGACCTGGGATGGGTGTGTGATATTCTAGACAGGGGTCATATGGGTGGATGATGGATATGTGGACTCTATGGGGATTAGTTATGGGCATAGCTGTAGAAGATTCCTTAGGAATGTTTGATGGAGCAGTACGTCTAACCAAGGGGATACCGTTCTGGTGATGTGAGAGGTGGGGAGTCAAGTAAAGATCTAAGAATGACTGAATGCGGTGCATAGGCAGACAGCATTCATAGTGAGAGTTCACCCCTATGGGATGTTGGGTAGGTGTGTGATTGGTGGGTAAGGAAACGTCCTAGATTGTGTGTGGTCATGATAGAGTGAGATGGTCAGGCGGAGATCTTCAGTGTATGCGTTAATTCCCCGCTTAATACCAATCAGTCATATGCTTTCTCAGGCCTTGATATCAGAAGTAACAGTTGTGAGATGCTTTTCACGAGCTATTCACAAGGCGGTGTCGGTGTTAAACCTGAATCTTAAGCAGGGTGGGGTACTATATCTGTGAGAGGTCTCCTTACGTCTGGTGGGGACCAAAGGATACAAGCGAACGTTTGCGTTCTTTCAAAGGGCCCTTCTAAAGTTCATTGCGGATATATATTAGGGTAATTGTAGTTTTTTGTTGATTTGACCAATAACGGTGCCGTAGTGCCTGCGGTTTTATGTTAACCCGCTTAATGGAGGTTGATCGTGTTGTAAAATTTGTCATTGTTTGGAAGACTGTGATACGCTCATGATTGTGTGACGATATCAGTTATGTGCATTGACGAGTCGGGGGTTGGGCACGATTGGCGGTTGACATGTCTTCTTTAGGCTCTATTAGGTCCCGAAGTAGGAAGCTGAAAGTAGGATTAAAGACCAATCTATCACATGATGAGTGAGAGGTTAACGCTGCATAAGGCATTAAGAAATAAGAGTTGTGGTATCATCATAATGTAGTCTAGATAGTAGATTTGTCCGCATTTTATTTAAAGCGGATTTGACATTGTTTTTACCCCCGGGGTTCGTATGAGGGATACTAGAAGGGTAATCTCTAACTTAATGTTTGGAGTAAAGTGATGCGAGGTTGACATGAATAGCGAGAAGATTTTGTTCTCGCGGATTGATAGATTTGATATGAAGTCAAAATCTTACTTAAATTCAGTCGCTATTTTGTAGAGGGAAGTGCTCAGCTCTGGTTTCTACCCTCAGAGAATTGGTTTGCCTACTAATTGTGAGTTCTAACACCGTGAGGTATCGACACCACGATCCTCTTGGCTATATGAGGCTAAGGAGGAGGGTTTCATTTAATACAAACACCATTGTGCAGACATTCGAAATTCAGGTTACAGGGGAATGGATAGGTTCTTCCTGGAGAAGTAACAATTATACCGCCCCAGCTCCTTGATGACTATTAGCTCATCGAATATGGAGAGGTCCACTACTTCGCTGGAATATGGGCATGGGATCATTGTTGTGTACCTCTTCACCTCTACCATGCAGAGATCTACTGTTGGGAGAGAAACCTATACATAGGGTGTGTGTAATCCCATTGCTCTACAGAATCAAATATGGTAGGAACATTGGTAGATCCTATTCCTAGCAAGGTCAACAATTTTTGCAGTAGTTGCCTAATGATACTGTTTTCTAGTAATCTTAACCTCATAATTTGGAGGGTTGGGATTGTTCCTTGGCTAGGCTCATAGTTTCAAGATCTGTCGTAGGTACCAACCTTTTCTTCTGGTTTATTAAGTTGGTTTTGTTTGGGAGTTCAAACTTCGAGTGGCATGCCTCGGTCTTTCTTTAGGTCAGCCAGGTTGTACATCGATGGGTTGGATCACCTTTGGCTATGAACACCTTTCCTAAATGCAAGAATCTTACTTCTTGAAATAATGTAGAAGGAATTGCTTTCATTACGGTGTATCCATGGTCGGCCAAGGATCATATTATAGTTGGTTTCCCGATCTATAATATAAAACTCAGTCAGGATTGTTTTGGGTCCTAAGGTGACCGGTAGTATTATAGTTATGATCGAGATGGCTTTAAGGCTATCATAGCCTCTTAATGTATTTCAAGTCGTGGAACAATTCATTTCTCCATACCCTAAATTTTGAAGGAAAGAAAAGGGGACTATGTTAACTACTGCCCCATCGTCAACCATCGCACGTTTTACATAATTGTTATAAACCCATACTTGCAAATGTAAGGCTGGATCACCTCAGCGTGTAATCTCAACATTTGTTGGCATTTGTTTATTTCAAATATGAATTCAATATCCCTATCCGGCTGCCCCGGAGGGTGGATATCAAAGTCTATATGGTTTACCTGTGTTTCGGGAGGTGGAGTGATGTTAATTAGATGGCCTAAACCTAATGCCTCTAAAAGAGCAGCCCTGTGGGCAGGAGAATTCTTTAGTAAGTCCAAAAAAGAAATGTGCGAGAAGGTTTTTGTTAGGTCACTAATTAAATCGTAGGTACCTACGGGTCTTACTAACATTTGTTGGATGTTATCTGTCTCTGGTAGGTAACTTGGATTTGGCTGAGAGGAATATTCTCGTGTCCTTGTTATAGCTCCCACGGGTAGTTTGGCATCTAACTCAACTAAGCCGACTATCTTAGGTCGTGGTTAACTTCCTAATTGTGGCGCAACTAATGGATTTAATGAATTCAAGGCTTCGTGATCGTGGTTTCCTGTCATTACACCCTTGTTTGTCCCATTTGAATTTAACTTGTTATTGTGATTTGGGAGAAGGATCTTGAGGGGTGCATTTTGTGGGGAAACTACCCCTGTAAAAGTATTTGGTGCTGGTGACATAGGATCTGCCAAGAACATATCTATGAAAAGTTGTCTTTGTTCCTCTGGCAAATGTTGCATGAACTTATTGTAGTCACGGCACGTTCTAGTGTCATGGCCTCGGATTTTGTGAAAACCACAATACGAGTTAGGATTGTAATTCCTAGTTTGTTGACTTGGTGTATATTGTGGCCCAAAACTCTAATCAAACCGTTGCCTATTAGGATTAAAGTTTTGCATTTGTTGTTTTTGGTTTTGGCTTTGGTTTTGATATCCAGTTGAGTTTTAGCTCGGACCCTATATAGGGTTTCACCATTGTTGTTGTGGATGATTAAAATCCACTGTATTGATTGTTGGGGTAAATTTGTTGTTTCGTTGGTTGTTTGTTAGCAGTGGAGTATTCATAACATTTACCCTTTTTGCCTAATCAGTTACTCCACTTGTTGTCACTCCGCAATTTCTATTAAGGATTTTAGGTCCTTGATTGATGCTTGTGGTAGTAGGATAAGATGTAGCATTCTTGGAGGTGATTAACCTCCCATTTGTTCCATATGTCTTACGACCGTTATCTATTGCCGCTTGATCTATTCAGAGAGTGCTCTCAAGTACTTCATCTTAAGTCCTTAGTGGGAACTTCTGGACTTCTTCCTTCACTTCTCTGTTGAGAGAATGAAGGAATAAATCACATAGTTCCATTTGGTCCATATTTGGAGCACTGGCTAAAGAATAAAGAACTGTACGCCACCTCTGGATGAACTGAGTGACAGATTCATTGTGTTCTTGTTTGATGTACAAGAATTCCCTGATTCCTGTTCTTAACAGTTTGTTCATGTCGAAGGCCTTGATGAATTCTAGATACGAGTTGTTTAAATGAATGGATGGAAGGCCTCAGGTATTCTATAATACCAGTCGAGAGTGATAGCCTTCCTAAGGTTTTTGGGAAATATTTTAGCAACAACCCCATCCCAAGGGAGTAGTTCTCGAATGGCTGTGGCGTAATCCTTGATATGTGCATTCGGATCTCCCTCACCTTTGTATTTGGGTAAATTTGGAAGATGTTCTTGGAAGCATGATGCTTCGTATGGTGAAATCTAAGGGCTCCTTCAAGTATTCCGAATATGTCCCTATTGCATACGTTTTGACCATTGATGGTGCCTGTTGAGGGGGGGTGGTGGTGGAATGGGTTTTTGGTATGGGCACAGTGTATGCATTGGAAGGAGCATAAGGTAGCCCATGTTTTTGAGAAAACATGTTGGGAGAGGAGAACATGTCCCCTTGTGGTGATTTGGAGTATATGTTTAAGTATGAAGGGGTACTCTCTACGAATGGATTATTATGTACTAGACTGGGAGGTATCGGAGTGGTGTTAGAAATGGCGGTTCTTGTTGGCATTTATTGTGAATACTGAGGAGTCATGCCTAATGTTCCCATTCCTGTGAGGAGGCCTACTTAGCTAGGGGTGGTGTGGAGGTTTAGAATTTTCTGCTTGCATGAATTGAGAATGGTGATTTGCTTGAGCAAGTTCTAACCCCCTCACTTTTTCTACTAATGTTGAAATGACTTCATTCGGCAAAGTCACGGTATTTTCCTTAATGGCGTTTGTTGTATATCCTGGTGTTGTATAGGCATGTGATATCTTGCTATGAATTGATCATTGTCCTGCCAAGTTTCCCCAAGGGCATTTCTTATATGCCGTGGCATGGAGGTATTTTCTTGAAAAGAGACCTCAGGTTGTGTGTGTAAACCTCCTATAGGTGGGTACATACTTTGAGAACATTGTTCATTCTTGGGATAACATACTGAATGTTCATCATCTAAAATCACGTATGGGTCAGTTTGTCTACTAATTTGTGGTCTAAGCAGTACCTGAGGAGACGAACTAGATTCTCCTGTGAACGTCATATTGTTCAAGCTTGAAGGCTATGTGTGTTGTGTTTGAGCGAGCTGATCCAATTCCTCTATTTGGAAAGATGAGCTATATCTGACCCTTGGAGATGGAGTTTGTGTTGACAACAGGTTAGTTGAGTAGTTGTCACCCCATACTGAGAGTGAGGGTGATGATTGTCTATTCAGTTGAGCGTAGTATGCCTCAAGACCTCAGAGAGGCCTGTCATACTCATCGAATCCCGACATGTTCGGGGGGTATATGAATAGCCGCAGAATAATGGGAAAGAGTGAAGGTGGATGAAAGAAGGTGAAACACTAAAAGAGGAAGGTCGAGAGTGATGCAATTGTTCCAAGTTCACCAATTTTGTTGGTGAAGTTGATGCAAAGACTAATGAGGTGGAAAAGATGAAAACGCTTGCTAGTTCACGTTGGGTTCACCAATTTTGTATGATGGAAAAGTGACAAGTGAGCATGGGAATCTACAACTAACTCTTCCTCACACCCGACCTCTTGAGGTCATGCTGAGACAACCGGTGGGGATGGAATATGCGTGGGATGCAGAAAAACTAGTTAGGTAATTTGATGTCTTCGACACACGCTAGTGGAAATTGTGAATCTAAGGCAAAGAAGGCCCTCCTAACCTGAACTGGTGTGATAGATCGATCGGTGAGGATAACTACTCGAAGGCTCCAATCAATATCGAGCTCTGGCGTGATTCGGTCTATGGGTTGTGGAATACGTGGAAAATGACCTGGGATGGTCTCGTGTATATTTCTAGACAGGGTCATAGGGTGGATGATGGATATAGTGGACTCTATGGGCGATTATCTGGCCTAGTCTAGAATTCCTTAGCTTTATTAGCTACTACGTCTAACAAGGATAACTGTTCGATGATGATAGGTGGAAGTCAAGTAGATCTAAATACTAATGTGCATAGGCCAGCATCTATGTCTGATTCACCTATGGATTCGTTGGGTTGTGGGATTTGTGGGTCACAACCATAGATTTGTGTTTGTTGTGGTCATGCTATGGTCATGTGCAGACTCAGTCCCTAATCCCTAATATCCAATAGTCATATGCTTTCTCAGCCTCTATATTCAGAATTAACAGTTGTGAGATCTTTTCAGAGTATCTCACAAGCGTTCGTGTAACCTGAATTCTTAAGCCGGTATCTATATCTGTGAGAGTGTCTCCTACGTCTGGCTGTGGGACCAAAGGATCACAACCGAACGTTTGCTCTCTTTCAAGCCCTTCTACAGTCATGCGGATATATATCTAGGGTAATTTGTAGTTTGGTTGATTTGACCAAAACGTGTGTGCTTTGTCGTCTTCTATGTTTAACCCGCTTAACTGGAGGTTGATCTGTTGTAAATTTGTCATTGTTTGGAAGACTTGGATCCTATGATTCTGATCTATATCAGTTATTGCTATGACGAGATCGGGTTGGGGCACGATTGGCTTGAATATGTATTCTCTAGGCTCTCTAGGTCCCGTGATTGTCATACAAAAGCAAAAATGTAAATCCAATTACAACAAAATAAAATTAACTATGTGAAGTGTATTTATATCATATATAACTTCTCTATTTTTGTATTTTTCTGATGAATTTATATGAATGAAATTAAAGGAGTAACTATTTTAATATATCTAGAATTTGACAACTAATCTAATAACGAATTTAAAACAAACAAAGCAACCGATTATAGCTACTTTCTTGTGCAGTTGTAAATCTATTCTAAATAATGAAATAACTGATCTAATCTATTTGAAAGACTCTCGATCCTACCTCAGAAGTGAGGAATGAATCATAGTTTCTCATAAACTATCAATCCCCACAGCTTCCCCGGCAATATCGAAAGTAAAATTGACTGAAATAAAGTGATTGGCTGCTCTATTTGATATGCTTCTAACTAAAACTTTGAAAGCTAGACCCTGGATTTTACATAACAGTGGTGAATCTGATGGTGTGTGTGGTTTTGTCCCCTCAGTGTGATCTCCTCGTTCCTTCGTGCTCACATGGATCCAGAAAAGCGTGTAATGCTAGCATCAACAAAAGTAGATATTGGGACAAAGGCAGCTTAGGATACAGACTGAATACAATGCGAGTAGGAGAGAGATAGCGCAAGAGTACAGAGCTTGGCTTATGTAATTCCTAGCAGGATTTATTACAAGTCATGCAACATAAAACGTACAGAACCTGAAACTATCCTATTTGAAGAATAAAACCTGCAACTTTAATGACTTCCTATTGAAATCAAACTATCCTATTCCAATTGATTTGGATGAAGTGATAACAGCACTTTGCACAAGGTGGATATGTGGCTTCCTAACAACAAAACAACACTAACTAGGCATGCAATGAATGAAACTAAGAATTCTAAGCAAAATGAAAGACTAATCTATTGCAATGAGAAATTTAGAGGCAAATTTTAGGGGCCATTTGCTTGAGCAAAAGCCAGCTATTTATAGAATTCCCATTTACCCAAAGGTGAAAACCAAATTGATCTCTTTAACCATAAACAATGCAAAAACACTATTCCAGGGAACCAAAATCATAAATACAAGCAAAGGAGGTGAAAAAAGCTGGTAAACGTTGAAATTTACGTGAGTCGGGTTAAAAAGAACGTTCTAGAAAACGCGTGAAGGACCGCCGCCCTAAGCAATGCGGCGGTTTCATCACTAAAGACCAAAACGCAAAGAAAAGAGGGGAGAAGAGAAAACAAAGCACACAGGGGCTAAGTGGGGCATGTGGGATGTTAACACATACTTGGAGAGCTTTTCCGGATCCCAAACACCTTGCGAGGAGACCTGTATCATCATTGGGGCACGTGTTACATTGTCTTGGCGGTGCAGTACCCTACAATTTTGGGTACGTACAGGTACCTTATCAAGCCATGTTGATGAGACCCATTTCTTCTTCTTCTTCTCCAGTCTTCTTGAGTGAGTTTGTCTCTCTTTTGGGGGGAGAGTTTTTCCCATTGGGTTTTCTCCTTTTACTCCACTTTTCGAGGGTTTATTGTACATAAGTACCTCATTAAGCTTGTGGTCAGGACCCATTTTTCATTCTTTGCGTGTGTTTCTTGAATTACCTCACCTCATCCTAAGTTACGATGAAGGGGGGTGTTGGTGTAGGTGGTATTTTCTTGCCTTTTATTTATTTATTAGGTGTATTGCCACCTCACCAGGTGAGTCATCTCACTTAGGTGTCATATGTGTAAATATGTGTCATAGGAGTTACATTCCCCTTTGGGAAAGTAACTCCTTTTCTCCATCAAGGAGGCATCATTACACTACATGGGGGTTACTCAACACTCCCCTATATGTACACTCTTCTAATTGATCTATGAGCATATAGTTTTGAGCCCTTTTTTTCTTGCATGCACATTGTCTTTGTGGTTGAGTTCTTGCTTGAATCTTGAAGCTACACCATTCTGCAGTTGAGTGCAATTCCTTGATGCACATGGATTCCATGTAGATCTTTTTCCTTCCTTCCTCAGTCAAGCCAAATCTCCTTGATGCCCTACCAAAATCCTATGTGCATTGCCACACATATTTCCTTCGCACTGGCTCTCCTTCGCAAACTGTTGTAGACACCTAAAATCTGCTTACACATGATTTAATGCTAAGATTGCACTAATTATCCTCTTTCTCATCATTTCCTTAATAATTAGTGTTTTTCCACTAATTAGCTAACATTCCTCTTCATATTATTTAATTAATGACCTTTCATTAATTAATTAGCCTTCTTATCATTAAGGATGTCAATTAACGACCTTTCGTTAATTACTATCCACTTCTACTTGGGTTAATTAATTATTATTAATTAATTACGCACGCTAACTATAAATCAATAAATCACCATTTATTGGATCAAATTCCTCTCTTACATCCCACAAATCATACTAATTTTACTCTAATTATCTTCTATAAGTTTACCTCTACCTATTAATTAATCACCTTTAATTAATTAAAACATCCCCCAACTCCCATGAGTCACTAATGACTTATTAATCTCTTCTAAATTAAGATTACCTTTTATAAAGAAACCTTACCCATTCCCAATCTTGTTTTACCCTTATCCCACATATCACCAAGTTGCACATCTCTCTGCCAACATTCAGGTTATATAACTAGGACCAAGCTCCTTCTTACCTTTCTAGACTTGCACCATGCTTTGAATAGTGAAAACAATAGGCATTTTGATCTTGAGCCATTATCCATTGTTGGAAACAACTTCTCCGTCTTGCATCCTTTCACTCAAATTTGAGTAATATGGGAAGATCCAAAATGGCCTTGTAGCCATGTCTTGGTGAGATCCCATTCTCAATTCTTGAGATCTCCAGTCATAATCCATTTTTATTGCTTATGTTCTTCATACGTGCATAGTTTATATTTTAGAAATCATAGAGAATAGAGATTTAGCTTGTTAGCATGTTAGTTAGTTTTTATTCAAGTTTATATGCATGTTAATAATGTTTAGTCTCTTTAAGTTCTTATCATGATGGTTCATTGTTCACTAATCCATGTACACATTTGGCACGCCTGGTTAAAACTTGAGGGTACTATGTTAAAATATTGAAGGTACACATTTTTCTCTATCATTTTCATTTTTCTATAGGGGTGAGTACAATGTTAAAAAAAGTTTGAGGGTACACGTTTTGCAATCTGCACATTGTCATTTGTAGGTTCAGATCAGGGGAAAGTCCCATCCGCTTAAAACTTGAGGGTACATGTTCTACTCTGTCATTGTCATTTTTCTATAGGGGGAGAGTACACATTAAAACTTGAGGGTACATGGTCAAAACTTGAGGGTTCACGTCAAAATTTGAGAGTACACATCATTTTGGAAGTGTAGGAGTTCATGTTCTGATCTTTCATTGTGGATTTTTCTATACGGGAAGTGAGTACACATCAACCTATTTGACTAGTACTGTTATCCAATTTGTGCACGCATGGAAAAATTAGCGACACATACTGTCATCCGTTGAATTTTAGGTCTTTAGTGAAAGAACTTGATGGACCTATAGAAATTGCCCACTGTGCTTCTAGAAGGTTTGTGATGTTCTAGGATGGTTCAGGATCATTTTGAGACTATTCTCTCAAATTAGTCACTGGTTTTGGAGGCCCCAGGTTTTCTCATGGTAAATCGAGACTGGCACTTACAGGCCCATGGTCCAACTGACCTGAGCACCTAGATAATCAGAGTCAAATCACACCTAGGAAAGGCCCTATTTTCATTTCATAATATTCATGGTTCAAGGGAATGGTGAACCATTCATCAAATTTTGAGAGTAAGTGTGAAATTTCCCAAGAGGGGAGCTATTGAGCTCAAAAACGAAGATCACTTCAGTAAAGCCAGTGAAATAATTATTGCTTAGTAGATGCGGAAACTCGGCAAACTAGCGACTCGGGGATTGAGTGCTTGAAGTGGGAGACATAGCTTGGGAACAAGGTAGGCTGAGTTGAGTTGAGCTTTCAGAGTTTTATTTCAACCCCAAATGATCTACTTCCAAAAATTCTGTTTTCAGAATTTTAGAGATTTTGTTGGTCAGAAATGTTTAACGAGTGACAAATATTTCCGTTAGCCCCAAAACTCTGAGTTTCAGAGTTTGCCAGGTTTTTTGGGGTTCAGATATTGTGGTGTTTGGATGTTTAAGGATAGTGGTTTTTGAGATCCAAGTTGGTATGCAAGTCGTCAGGAGATGTTTTCAAAGCATGTATGGTAGGATTATTTGATCTTGATACCCGAGCTCACAGATTTTGGGGTCTTCAGTGGATAGCTGCGTTGAGGCTCAAGTCACTCAGATGGCGAGCTTATGAATGCCGTTAGCTTGGTGGGTCTAGATAAAAGGGGTAGGTAGACTCGATAATGGAGGAGAAAGGCTAGAAAATGAGGCCCAACAATGTTAAAGGGGACCTAGATAGCTCATCATTGAAAAAAAGGTTATGATATAGACAATGTTCTCTTGAAGCCCAAATCGATTAAGTATACTATAGCTTCAGTTTGAAAGCCTCCACATGCGGTCATTGGCACAATTTTGAAAAGCATGACCCAAAGTAGAGACTCAACAAGTGCTGAACCTCCGTGTGGTTAGAGCCCAATATCATGTGGATATCCATACCGTTGAAAAGTTGAGGCAAATTTTGGTTAACGGATCTAGTGTGAAGGCACTGTTGTGTCAGCTCGACGCATTTCCATAGAGTGAGACCTTTTGGAACAGTGAGGTCTCAATTGACCCCACGAGACTTGCCACGTGGAGTCATACAATGTTTGGAGACTCACCAATGTTAGCACATATAATGTTGTTCACTCACAGGCTTGTTCATTGATTGGAAGTCATAAAAAGTAGCCAGCGAAAGCCTCCACGTGTAATCAACGGTGCAACATCAAAGGTGTGACATTTGGAGGAGTCCCCAAACTTCTGATTCTAGAGCGTTTCTTTGAATATTGACGAAACAGATAAGGGTAGAGGGCTAGGAGGAATACCTGTTAAAATGTTGGTTGTAGGTTGTTGCATGCGTATGACTTCTTGATCCACAACTGATCGTGAGAGCTTCCTTTTGGCTAGGAGGAACTACCTGAAATAGAAAACAAGACCACCAAATAAAAGTTAAACAGTATATGCAGTGGACTGCCTAGCGTATGCTAGATCCAGGAAGTGTGATACTCCCTAGATGGCTGTCAATCCACTATTTAAAACAACTCAATGTTAACAATAAAGGAAATCCTACTGTAGTTAAAATGATTTAGGTATCTCATTCGACTACAATAAGAAAATTCATTCACAACAGGCTAAGCTATGATTGAATCTGAAGGTCAAGGTCTCTGTCAGAGTACTGGTACTGGTCAGGGTCTAGGTTCTGGGTTGTTTTGGGTATTTGGTGGAGGTTTTAAGCTTTGTTCTTGGTCTGAGGGTAAAAACACAGAGACTGACATCAGTCTGGTATGACCGATGTCAGTTTAGGTTAACCGGTGATGGTTGTGGGTAACCAGCGTTGGTATGGTCGGGGTACAGGAAACTTATAAAAACTTGATGTGAGGGTAGATCTAAGGCTAAATGGAAATGGAAAGGGCAATGGCAAGGTCTGTGTAGGTCTTAGGTATACTCAGGGGATCTCTAAAACCAAGTATGGGAAGTTCAATGGTGTGGGTAAAGGAATGGTCAAGTTTGCATGGAGGTAAATGGTGGGGGAATGGGAATGGGAGTAGAAACTAATAACAGAAGTAAAAGAGTCTACTAAAATGACAATGGACAAGTGTTGGTTAACAAAACACTTACTGTTGTATGAGCTTGATGTCTGGTTGGCAATGGTGGGTGATCAAATGGAAGGAACTTGGTGTGGTGTTGGTGCTTCCCCGGATGCTCCCGTGAAGGAAAATGGCATTGTGATTGCTTCTGATGCTGGTTGTGGATGCTCTGATGCATGTACGAATGCTGGTTCTACTTGCATGCAGCTCTGGTTTCGTCTCTTGCTCTCAGAAAATGTGCCAACTCTGAAATAAGGTTGTTTTGGGGATTAAATGGTAACCGACGGTGGTTCCAGGTTGACCGGTGGTGGTTTAGGGTAACCGGCGTTGGTTAGGGTGGGATTTCCTAGGTTTTCTAAAATGGGTAGATCCCCTTGATTTTCTTGGATCTCGTTGGTTTCCTCTCATGGATTAGAATGGAAACTTCCTTTCTAACGGGTGGGAATGTGGTTAGAGGGAATGTAGGCTTTGATTTTTAGGGTTTAGGTAGGTCTTAGTTAGTTATGGCAACATACTAAGAATAGGTCTTAGGGTGAGGTGGCTAGATGAGGTGTATAGGTGAGGTGGATGGTGTGGGCATTATCCAATTAGGATATTTAAATAATAGATATTGTGAGGACATGGATTAATTTAATTAAATTAATATTAGAGTGGGGTGAAAGGGGCCATGGTTAGGTGAGTGTGTTTGAGGTGGTTATTTGTCGAGGGACCAAGGGGAGTGTGACCCAATTTTGGTGTCTACATTTTGCCCCTTTTTGTTGCGTAGCTTGTATTGGTAAGTGATGCTGACAAAAATAAGATGTGGTTGCCCCATGTGTGGGTGAAGGTGATCCCCCTCAAACCAGGAACTGATGAGGCAGAAGGTAGAATCGGTGAGTGGTTTGATAAAAGGTGAATGTGATGAAGAAGAAGGTGGGAAATGAGGGTAAAAAGGGAAAAAGGTCTACTCGGGTAATCCAGGTAATGGGTCAGGGTCAAAGGTAGTAACAGTCAACGCACACACACGTATAAACTGCAGCACGGTACCAGGTTGAAGAGCAGGCAAACTCTACATTGTCTAAGGTCGATAGGTTTATCCAAACAAGGTTGAGGTGATTCTGGTATCCAAGGTATAGGATATGGTCAGGAAACACGATGCAGGTTAGGTGCAGGAACATTTAGGTATGTTCTGGTACACCAAAGGTTGGGTCAGGATAAACAGTCAAGACAAGAGGCAAGGTAAGGTCAGTATGTCAATCAACATAGGTAACAGTGCCATAAGGTATAGCGAGCACATGAGGTCACAGGTCACTAGCAATGTTCCAGGTCCAAGTATCTAGGTCACGACATGGGTAGGGCTGAGGTATGGGTAAAATAATGAGTCCCCAAATGAGGATGAGGTGAGGGGGTAAATGATAAGGTCAGGAGGATAAAGTGAAGTGTCCAAGTGAGGTGTGGGTGAGGTAAAAAGGATTCAGGTCAAAAATTGGGGGTAGGGGGTAGGAAAAAGACTAAGCAGGTAAACCGATGATGGTTTGAAGGAACCGATGCCGGTCGCGATGGACCGACCATGGTAAGCTAGGGCACAGGACCTGATGTCGGTCAAGGTAAAACCATCACCGGTCAAGTCGGGTAGGTTATAAAAGAAAAATTTCCATGTTTTTCAAATCATTTGTCTTTTACCGAATTGGGGAAAATGACAGGTGAGAGAGAGAAAAGTGGAAAGCATCCATGTGGAATGGAGAGCTGAGTTGGTGAGTGGTGTAGTGGGTGATTGGTAGTGGATAGGTGGGTCCACGAGATCAGATTGATGATTTGGTTAGTTGGAGGTGATGTTGATTGGGTGATGGAAGAGGCAGGAGAGGGGTTGGGTGGACCACCGGTGCAGTGGCCCGACGTGCCACCATGGTGATGATAGTGTGATGAGGTAAGAGTCAATCCTATTCTTTATTTTGTGTGTTAGATTGAATTAGATGTCGGGTGGGGAAAAATGGGTTTGGGGGGGAAATGAATTTTGAATTTTGGGAGGGCAAATCGGGTTAAATAGGAATGGGGAGAGAGGTGATTGGGTGAAGGAGGGGTGGGGAAGGGTGGAGGGGGGATTTGGGTAGGATTGGGTGGGTAGAAGGGAGAAAAAGGAAGATTTTAGGAAGAAGGGGGGTTTGGGCGTCGTGGTTTTTGCGGCGACAGTGACCGGCGTCGGTTGAGGGTTAGCCGACGTCGGTGATAGCGAACCGGTACCAGTCACGAAACAGGTGACCGATGTCAGTTTATGGGGGACCGGGGTCAGTTAGAGATAACCGGTACCAGTCATAATTTGGGGAAAAAGGGGCCAAAAGTGCCCTAGGTTGGGTGGGTGAGGTAGGTAGTGGTCAGTAGGAGATGTTTTGGGGAAAATCATAACATAGGTAAGGGGTAAAAATAGGTAAGGGTGAATGATAGTGAATGAGGGTTAGGGTGGGTAGATAGAAGATGTGATACGAAGGTAATGAGGTCTAGGGAAAGAGAGGTAGGGTGGTAGGTATAGGTGAGGTGTCGAGTGGGATTGTGGTTATGATTAAGGTGAAATTAATGTGATGTTTTGCTGGATGCAGGTGAGAGATCAGTTGAGGATGAGAGATAGGGTGCCACCCCTGCTCTTGAGAGTTTGAGGTGCGGCGACAGTCGAGGAGTGGAGGCATGTCACAGATGTGGGCCTGATTGGGGTCAACGCTACTGGCATGTAGTCTGGTAGCTGAGTTTGATGGTCACTCTCATCGATAGATGGGATTCAGTGACCAACACGTTCCACCTACCGATGGGGGAGATGACAGTCACCCTGGAGGACGTGTACAGGATCCTGCAGTTACCTATATTGGGGACGTAGGTATATTCAATCTCCTCAGAGGCATCTGAGGAGTTGATGCTGATGGTATTTGGTGAGGGACTGGTGGAGCTGACATTCCACAGTGCCAACCTGAGTTATGGAGAGATGTACCTAGCCTGTCCAGAGGAGACGAGGCTAGTAGTATTATTGATGGAGGCAGTCTACTGTTTTGCACTACCGGATGTAGAGGGTGGGAGATTCCCATGATCACTGATGGGGGTATTACATGATATGATGATGGACAGGACCTGCTTTGCATGGGTGCCAACATTCCTGGTGTAACTATATAGAGAGCTATGGGCATATGGGTAATGGGGCTCCGCAGGTTCAGTCTATGTTGCACATTTATTCTTCACTGTTGGGCCTACGAGCACATTGTTTGTGTTCATCTGATTGGTATGCCCCAGGAAGATGCATTTGAGCCTGGTTTTGTTTGGGTGGGGTATAGGTGATGGGTGCCTATGATGGGAGAGCATCGAGTAGGTAGGGTTACACATGATGTAGCCTATTACAGGTGGTTACTGGAGGGATTGTCTAGCATGGACATTATTTGGAGACCGTATGTGGGCTATCCCTCATACAGACAGATGGCCGATGAGTTAGATGGCTTGCAGATACTTAGATGGATTGAGGGGCATCATGTAGGGGAGCATGAGATGATCCCAGTAGATAGGGTCAGACGGCAGTTTGGGCTGCCGCAGGATATACCACCACCTTTCCCACAGTACCGGAGAGATGATGTGGAGAGACCACTGCCACTACCACAACCGATAGTACCTACAGGGCAGGAGGAGTAGGTGATAGACCGTGGATAGATGATGCCGGAGTGACTGATAGGTATAGATAGTGGTGGGCAGCTCATTTATGAGCAGTACCTCCCAGGCCGGGGTAGCCAGATTTAGCCACCATCACCATGCAGAGAGACACCCTACAGGGGTAGGTGGTGACCCTGATTACATAGTTGGGGATGGTACAGGGGCAGTTGGCAGGTTCAGAGGTGGAGGTGGCTGCGTTGCATGCACAGGTGGCCAGTCTATAGGCCCAGATGGCCCAGGGTGGAGATGGAGATGGTGATGATGAGCAGGTGGCCACCCTACAGGCACAGGTTATAGGTTTGCAGGGCCAGTTGGCCACTACACAGGTGTAGATTGAGGCATTACAGGCTCAGGTACAGGCACAGGGTGCGAGGCTGATGGCACCTCCACAGGCACCGGGACAGGGTCCCAGTTCACAGGTAGGGGTGGGACAGGGTCCCATAGGATAGGTACAGGGGTAGAGGCCGATGGGGCCACCATAGATAGTACCCATATCTAGGTTACAGGATGCCTTAGGTGAGGCCAGGTATTACCAGGATCAGTTGATGGTGGCGGGGATAGATTTTCTATCCTATGGAGAGTACAGGGCACAACAGGCCTCGAGTGAGAGGACCAGATCCTGTACCCACAGTGTGGAGAGCATAGGGGGCCATCGAAGCCCTGAGACAGGATCAAGGTGAGGCTACTAGTTCATGGAGACCAGCTCCAGGTGATGTACCTACAGGGACCGAACCATGACCCATGACAGGCAGTGAGATGTTATCAGACCGTCAGACAGTAGCTGAGAGGGAGGAGGAGACAGGCGAGACAAATATGGACGATGCCTAGCAGGATGATACCTGATGTATGTCTCTTCATTTTTATGTATTTATTCATTTTTTATATATACCAGCCTGCGTGCTGAAGAGAGTGAGGATGTATATGAGAGTTTTGTATATTTTTTATCATGGCCTACCTGTGCCGAAGATGGTGAGGATGTATATGAGAGTTTTGTGTAGTTTTGATCATATACCGGTTGTGTGCCGAAGATGGTGAGGCTGTATATGAGAGTTTTGAGAGATTTTGTTATATACACCGGCCTATGTGCCGAAGATATTTGAGAGGTATGTATATGGATACACATGTTTGGATGTTTTTATTTATAGAGATGATGGTGATTTTGGCATGATGTATCTATGTTGATAGAATTTTATTATTATGCATAGATGGATTCATGATAGGTGTGTTAGGCATGGTGGAGTCAGGTTATAGGCATGGATGAGTCAGGTTGTGGTTTAGGCATGGATTGGAGTCAGGTCATAGGCATGGCTGAGTCAGGTTGTGGTTTAGGCATGGATGGAGTCAGGTCATAGGCATGGATTGAGTCAGGTTGTGGTTTAGGCATGGATGGAGTTGAAATGGGTTGAGTCTGTAATTCATTAATTTGTGCAATTAATGATGATATGGGTCATGTTTGAGATGTTTTATAGTAACATGCATGATAATGGTAAAGCAATGGTAGACATAATGAATGTATGTTTGATGATGATAAATGTGTAAAGCAATCTGTTGTTTGTTTGGTTTAATTTCCAATTATTGATATAAAAAGGAAATTAACTAGGGTAGAATGTGATTTAGGAAAATGAAAGGTGAATTGGTTAGGGTAGAGAGTGGCTGAGCTAACCTCCAAGGGCCCCATGCCCTCGGAGTGCTGCCTACATAGTCCTGGTGAAAAGGGACCTCAGGCCGATGTAGTTCTCCCATAAGCTAGGGAAGAATGTGAGGAGGTATGAGAATGAGTTGGTAGGTTATATGCATGATTAGATCTAGGTATTTTAGGTATGGGTGAATTGTGGGCACATTGGTATGAGTGATTTGAGTTGATTATGGTGAAAGAGGAAAATGTATTACCCAAAGATAAGCATCGAGAATCTAGTCTTGTATAAGGTAATCAATACGTAATGAAGAAGGTTAAAAGATAAGAGGAGGAAAGAAAGCCACCTGATTGGTAAGGATCATAACAGGTGGGTCATACCTTAGATAGGTTGATGAACGTAAGACCCTAAAGACATTACATGATTGATTATTCTAAAGGTGAAAAGTAGTCACATGATCACCAAATGTCTTGGTTCCAGTAGGTCCCTTGAGGTGGTAGGAAATGAAAGTGTGAATGGTGAGAGGGTGAAAAGTGGTTAGTTTATATGGTATTTGGTAGCATGCGTTTGGGTAAGAGATCCAAGATCACAATGGGCAAGTCCATGACAAAAAATTTTTCTGTTTGACTTGTATTTGAGATAGACTGATCGATGTGGGAAGTCTATATGGGATGAAGAAATTAACTCCTTGAGGTCTTCGCGAAGTTGATCGATGCGGGAAGCTTCAGATTCTTTTTTTCTTTTTGAAAGCAAGCTTTACATAGTTGTCCTTCGAGGGAGCAGTCTATTTATAACAGCGATGTAGAGAGAAAGATGTCCTTTTGAGGGAGTCATCTTTTATTGGAAGTTTGACTCAAGGAGTTGGATCCCATGTGAGGGATTTTAAGTCATGGACAAGACTAAGGTGAAGAATTGGATTCTTGTTCAGAAAGCAAGGTGAAATGACCATGGGATCTCATCTAAAAGTAGATGAAAAGTATCCATGAGAATCATGCCATGTGCAGTGCCGTGGTACACATATTTAAGAGAAGATAAAAGAGTGATGGGTATGCACATGATTCTTGTTTAATCATTGGGGGTGGCATAGTGAAAGGAGGGAAGTGAAAAGCGCTCAAGGGATGAGCATGAAAAGAGGTAGAAGGTGAGGTAGGACTGAAAGTCAATAGTAGAATGGTCGAAGATGCAAGGCATTAAGGGGCTCAGGTTTGGGTTTACCATCTAGTGAAGATAAATGATAAGCACCTGATCCATAAGCATGAGTCACGATGTATGGTCCAAGCCAATTAGGAGAAAATTTTCCCCATTTACTTTTTTCCACTTTGGTTACATGTTGATTTTCCTTCAAGACAAGATCACCGACTTGGAAGGTTCGTTCATGGACACGTTTTTCATAGGCATGTTTGATATGTTTTTGGTAAACTTGAAGATGGTCAAGAGCATTAAGATGGTGTTCATCTAATAACTCAAGTTGTGCTAAACAGTCCTGGTGAAAGTCATCATCATTGAGCATGTCATGGAGAGAAATGTGGAGTGAGGGAATCTAGACTTTGAGAGGCAGAACAACCTCTGTACCGTAGACCAGAGAAAAAGGTGTGGCGGAAGTGGAAGTGTGAATACTAGTGTGGTATGCCCATAGGGTGAAAGGAATGTGTGTATGCCAGTCCTTCCCAGTATCGTTAACCACTTTCATGAGAATTTTGTTTAGGGTTTTATTAGTGGATTTGGCTTGGCCATTGGTTTGTGGGTAATAAGGTGATGAGAAACTGAGTTGAATACCGAAGGCGTCGCAAAGTTTCTGCAAGGTTTTATTTTTGAATTGTTTTCCATTATCAGTGATGAGGTGATGTGGAACACCAAAGTGACAGATAATGTGATGATTGATGAACTCACATATTTTCTCAGCTTTTGTGGAGATGAGAGGTATGGCTTCAACCCATTTGGTGTAATATTTGGTAGCGGTAATGATCCATTGATGTCGCTGGGAAGAATGGGGATTGATCTCTCCAACAAGATCCAAACCCCATTGAGAGAAGGGCCAAAGGTCACGGGTGACCTGTAAGGCATGACTGGGTGTATGATGAAGGTTGGCATGTTGTTGGAATTTTACACAATGCTTAACGTAGTCACAACAATCATGGTTAAGGGTCGGCCAGTAATAGCCTAGGTGAAGAATACGCTTAGCAACAACAAGGCCACTGAAGTGACCTCCACATATGCCATCATGAACTTCCTTAATGGTATAAGGAATTTTAGAACTCGTAAGGCATCGTAAGAGAATACCATCAAATTTGCACTTATAGAGGAGGCCACCCATGATGATGTAATGAGAGACCTTTTTAAGAAAAGCACGTTGTCCATTACGAGTGAGGTCAGGAGGTAAGATGGAGAGGGAAAGATAGTCTGAGTATTGTTTATACCAAAGGTCACTCGGGTTGGGAGCAGTGGTTCTGATAGAGTAAACTTCATGAGGTAAATAAGAGGGTGATTGGAGTCTTTGTATGGTGACAAATATTTTAGAATCAGTGGGTGAAGCAGGTATTTGAGAAGCCAAGCAGGCCATGGTATCTACAAATTTGTTGGTAGAACGGGGGACGGTTTGAAGGGCGTAACGGTCGAAGGTGGTCAAAAGTATGTCCACATGATGTTTATACTTTTGAAGTATCTCATTACGACACTGGTATATACCATTGACTTGGTTTACGACCAATTGAGAATCACCAAAGATGTTGATGGACTTAATATCTAAGGCATAGGCAGCTTGGAGACCCAATACGAGTGCTTCGTATTCAGCAATATTGTTTGTACAATCAAAATCGAGTTTGAAAGACAAAGGCATGGGTTCACCATCAAGTGGAATGAGGATAACACCAGCCCCACCCCCACGCTGACACTTGGAACCATCGAAGAAGAGTGTCATTTGGTAAGTGGGTTCATCCAGGGAAAGGGTAGCAATTGACTCATCTGGAAAGTCAAAGTTAGAGGGTTGATCCCTGGAAATAGGTGCGTCGGCCAATTGGTCGGTGATAGCTTGGCCCTTGATGGACTTTTGATGGATGAATTCAAGGTTGAGGTCAGCCAGAAGCATAAGCCAGTGTGTGGCACGTTGATTTTGGTAAGGTTTGGCATACATGAAGTGCAAGGGGTCAGTGTTGGTCACAACATAGGTTTTGTGGTTGAGTAGGTAATGGCAGAGTTTTGTGGCAATGAAAACTAAGGCTAAGCAAAGTTTTTCGGCATGGGTATATTGGGTCTCGTAGTCCAAAAGAGTACGGCTTATGTAATAAACCACCTGCTCCCTGTGTTGTTCATCGCGATGAGCGAGCATGGCCCCCAAGGAGTGATCGGTAGCTGAGATGTATAGGTAGAAGGGTTGATCATCTTTAGGTGGAATGAGTATGGGTGGTTGAAGAAGGTATTGTTTCAAGGCTTCAAAATCTTTATGGCAATCATCATCCCATTTAAAGGAAACATCCTTTTTGAGAAGGTGGTGAAATGGTTGACACCGATCAGAAAGTTGCGAAATGAAATGAGGAATAGACTGCAACTTACCTTGTAAGCTACAAAGCTGTCACAGATTAGTGGGTGGAGGCATTTCAAGAATGGCCTTGACCTTAGCAGGGTCAACCTCTATACCACGTAAGGAAATGATAAATCCCAGGAGCTTGCCCTAGAGAACCGCAAAGACACACTTCTTGGGCTGGAGGTGAACACAATACTTAATGAGGCGGTCAAAAATGGTTTTTAGGATGGCGAGGTGCTCAGAGTGGCATTTAGATTTGGCCAGGAGATCATCCATGTAATCTTCCAATATACGATGCATGATGTCATGGAAGATGTAAGTCATAGCCCGCTGATATGTGGCACCAGCATTTTTAAGGCCAAAAGGCATGACTCGATAGCAGAAGGTCCCCCAAGGGGTGATGAATGTGGTTTTGTGTTGATCCTCTGGGGCAAGCAAGATTTGGTTATAACTAGAGAAACCATCCATGAGTGATAGCATCTCGTGACCAGTGGTAAGGTCAACCAGTTGGTCAATACCAGGTAGAGGAAAGTCATCTTTTGGGCAAGCTAGGTTGAGGTCATGGAAATTTGTGCAAATGCAGAGTCCCCCTGTCACCTTAGTGATAGGGACAATGTTAGAAATCCATCGAGGATAATCAATGGGTAAGATGAAGGAAATGGAAAGAAGGCACTGAAGTTCTTCTTTGACCAGAAGCACAATGCGAGGGTGCATTTTCCTCAGCTTTTGTTTTATGGGTTTAGCATCGGGAATGGTTATGATATTATGGACCACTATGGTGGGGTCAATACCAGGCATGTCTGTGTAAGACCAAGTGAAAGCATGGTTATGATCTTTGAGAAAAGAAGTGATGGCTTCCTGTTCAGCAGTATCTAAAGATTGGCCAATCTTTAGAATGTGTGGGTCGTCCTGAGTATGGATGTTGATTTCGATAGTCAATTCATTCAACATGGTTTGTATCTCAGATGGTAACGACCAGTGAATATATGAGTCTTCTACACCAAGGTAGGTGAGTATAGATTCATCATCCTAACATTGAACGATGTTAATAGAAGGTGTATTGTCATCGATCATTTCAGGATACAGGAAGGGAAGAGAAGAGGGAGCCTTGCCCTCACGTTGATAAGTCAGAGGCCCCAAGGAAATGGTGTTTATGAAAAAAAAATTTAGGAGGAATGGATTTTGGATCCATTGACTCTGTCGATGAAGGTGGTGAAGAAGGTGGAGAAGGGTTGATATCCTCAATGAGTTCAATGTGAGCCTTCTTGGTAGGTGGTTCAGCAAAGCCGATACCACTATAGTCGTTATGTTTGTGGGTAGTACATGGAATAATAGTGTGACGGCCTTGCTCGTAAAATCCAAAACCAAAACCCTTCCATGCACATCGGTGCAGGAAGGTGTGGGTGAAATGGTGATTGGTGAGTGACTGGAGGTCGGCAGAAAATGGGCGGGTTTGTGATGGTGGTTTAGGTGTATAAGTGGTAGTATCAAGTCCCCCATAGGTGAGATTGTGTGAAGGTGGGGAGGACCATAAAGGAGAGACGCTCTCCTATGCAGTGATCATAGTGAGGGTGTTGGTGAAGACTTCCATACTCTTGTGGAGTAAGGAATGTGTTGACACTATATAGGTGATACTCCCCCAGAGTGAGGCATTGAAAAATGCCTTCTAAGGGATCAGTGGTCGATATATGGGTAGCTGGGATAGATGATGTGTTAGAGGTTGAATCAGAGGTGGAGACAGCTGATTGGGAGGCTGACGGGTCGGCCGTGGAGGTTGTGGCAGCGGTAGGGATGGAGGATGTAGGTGCGGTCGAGGTAGTGGCAGCACTGGTGAGTGGAGGTGTAGGTGAAGAGGAAGTGGTCATGGAGGTAGATGCCTTAATGGGTATAAGCACGTCATTGGGTCGGTAAAGCATGTTGCAAGTTTTGAAAGGTGATGGGTCAGCCAGAATGGTATAGGTGTGCCCTTCATGCTCAAACTTCACACAATGATGCAAAGTGGAGGGAACACAACCCATAACATGAATCCAAGGTCTACCAAGCAACAAGTTATATTGAAATTCCCCCTCCAAGACGTAAAATAACTCTGGAATAGTGTGGGGGCCCACATGAACATGGAGGATGATGGTGCCAAGTGTAGAGGTGATAGCGTCATTAAATGAACACAACATGATGGGATGTTTATGCATGTAATTGTTGGGTATGTGCATTTGGTCAAATGCATGGGAAGAGATGATGTTAATGCTAGTGCCCCCATCGATCATAACACATCGTACACATATATCATCGATGTGGATAGAGATGAAAAGGGCTGGATCTGGGTCATCGGTTTGGTGCGGTGTGATCTCTTCATCTGAGAAGCTGAGGGCGGCTACTCGGTGAGTAGGTGGAGGTGTAGAAGAAGGTGGTAATTTGGTAAGAGAGGCTACATGATGAGGTGTGATGATGGAGGCTACGGGTGTAGGATCATTGGGTAAAACCTCAATAGATTGAAGAACCTCCATGAGAGCTTGACGATGGGATTCTGAGGTTTGGATGAGGTCATATAGGGACATTTTGAGGGGGGATTGGTGTAATTGTTTGAGCATCATGCGATGTGTAACCCCATTAGAAATAGGATATGTGGGGCTACGGATAGTGACTTTAGGTGTGGGTGCAGATGGTATGTTGGGTATAGGTTGGTTGGTGGGTCAATTGCCTTTTCCTTGCTTTTATCCTTCTGAGCATGGGTAGCAACGTGGATCATGTTGATTTGAGGTGGGGAGGTAGGTGAAGTAGGTGAGCCATGAAAGGTATAGCGACAGGAAGGGAAAAAGCCAAGTGGTGGGAAGGAACCTTGTGAGATGAGTTGGGCACACCGACATTTGGGTGGAGGTTTGGCAAGTTCTCTGATGTGCACCATGTTAATTTCAAATCTTGGAGGTGGCTCTAAGAGTTGTGGGGGTGGAGGTCTTGGTCACTGAGTAGGCAATGGAGGAAGAACTGTGGAGATTGGTGCTGGCAAAATGGGGTCCTCATCGAGAAGGTCATCATCGTCAAAGTTTTCTTTAGGAGGACACAACTGGATAAGAACGGTTTTCAAAGCCTTACAGTTCTCTACATCATGTCCTAGCACATGATGGTAGGCACAAATTTTGGTTTCATCAAACCCCTTTGGTTTGGGTTTGAGAGGGTCATAAGGTCTGAGAGGTGGTAATGTGATGACAAAAGTTTCAAGGAGGTTGGTTAAAATTTTGGCATAGGATCCCACTAGTGGATCACAATGGGAAGTGAATGTGGGTTTGGTTGTAGGTGCAGCTGATTGTATAGGAAGGGTCTTTGCAAGAAGGGGAGTGGGTCGAGCTACGGTTTTAGGTGTTGGTGTGGTCTTAGGTGTTGGTCATGTTTGCTTGGGTAGGGGTATGGTAGATGAACTGGTGAGAGAGTGTGTGGTTGGTTTGACTACCTTATTGGAGGGTAGCGGATTTTTGTCTTTAGGTTGCACCTTCTTGGGTAAAGGTGATATAGGCGCATGAGATCTAGAGGGAAAAGTGGATGGTGGAAGAGGGCGAGTTACCCATAGGGATAACTGAGGTGCTGTGAAGGTAGATGGCGCAGGCCATGCAGGAGGTGTGAGGGAAAGAGACTGAAGTGTTGTGGGTAGTGAAGAAGTTATCGATGGTATTGAAGGTATGGGTGGTAAAAATGTTGTAGGTGTGGGTGGAAGTCGTGTCGGGTGCTTGGGTATGTTAGAGGTTTGCGATGGAGGAATGGGCTGCTGTGTTTTTAGTTTACTGGCAGGTGGAGGTTTCTTAACCATGCTAGAAGGACGAGGTCCTAAGATGGACGGAAGGGGTGAAGGTGATGAAGGTGTGATTGGTGAGGTTGGGGTATGAGATCTAGGGGATTGGTTCTTCTATTTGGGGGTCAGATTAGGTTTGGTGTTAGTTTTGGAGGATGTGGCTAAATCTAATTTGATGGGTGGATGAGTAAGGTTGGCCATTGGGATGACCCCTAAGGTAGTAATAGGTTTAGGCAAGGAAGATGATGTAGGTGTGGGTTTGGATGTAGATGCATGTTGGGTTATGGGTAGGGGTGTGAGTTGAGCCATGAGTGGTATCGTGGGGGAATTTGTGATAGTTGTGGTTGTGTGTGGTTTGGTTGGCCGAAATATTTTTGGGTAGATAGTGGAGGTATCAGCGAGTGACATCTGCATTTGTGTTGAGACAGGAAGTAGAAGACACCCCCAAAGTAAGGCTCTATCCACATAATCCAGGTGGTCAGCTAAGCATGAGAATGACACTGTAGTGGGTGAGGTTGATGAGGATCCAATGGTGATTCCCGTAAAATGTGTCTTAGAAATGGGGAATTTTCTAGCTTCAGCTTCTGTGGGTAAGAGAGCCGAGAGTAAGTCCGTAGGATCTTGGGTAGCTGATGGAGAATGGTCACCTAGGAGCAACGACATTTCTAAGGGATCTTTGATAGGTGGAGGAGATGATGGGTGTTCCTCTGTGGGTGGAGGAGATAAACAAGCATCTTCCGTGGGTCGGAGAGGTACTGCGGGTGACGGCTCTCTAGGTGGAGAAGCCAAAGGTGAAATGGTCTCAATGTTAACAAGAGGCTCCTTCATAGGTGAGGGAGGAGATGAAGGGTGTTCCTCTGTGGGTGGAGGCATATGTGAAGTGGGTTTGTGTGTAGGTGGATTATTTCGAGCTAGGATTTCCTCTATGGAAGGAATATGAGGTAATTGGGAAGCAACTGGTGCATCACTGAAAATAGCATGGACCTCACGGGTATGGCTATCATGAGTTGAGGTCTCTCCGGTTTGATCAGAAGAAGGGGCATGATTAGGAAATGGTTTCTTGAAGATGTGTAGGTTTTGATTGGTAGGTGCATTAGGATTATCCAAGGTTAACTCACCTTTCTCGAGCATTTCTTGGACAATGTTTTTGAAAGTGATGCAATTTCCGTCACTATGACCTTTTACCCGATGATAGTTACAGAAGTCATGCTCTTTGTACCACGTGGGTGTGGGGTGAGTAGGATCAAAACCAGTGTGTGGTTTTATGGGAGGAAGAGTGATGGCCCCAGCTTTAATGAGCTTTTCTAAGACAGAAGAATAAGGCTCCCCAATTGGGGTGTTGTTCCCATCTGAATTGAAAGGTCTGAACGGGTGAGAGATTAGATGAGGGGTTAGCCTGATTTGACGGATGGGTTGGGCCGGCCTTGAGTACCACTGCGTTAGCAGTTCCCTTGGTTTTTGAATAATTGTTCTGTGGTTTCAAAGAAGAAGAGGTATCATTTGACTTAAATGCTGAGTTTTTATTGCGTAGTTGAATTTTCTTTTCTTTGATGGCCCGAATCTCTAGCTTTCGTGCCATGGTGAATGCCTCATCGAAGGTTCAGAAAGTCTGCACCTACAGGGTTGGCAAGATATGTCTAGCACAAGCCCACGTGAAGAGCTCTATGAGTTCGGTTTGTGGTAGTTGGAATGTGAGTTGATTGATCAGGCTATGCCAACGAGTGACAAAATCTGTGATAGATTCGTCGTCATATTGACGTGTAGAGTAGAGGTCAGTCATGGTAACCTTCTTAACAACATTGATGGAGAAGTGATCCAAGAAGGCTTGGGCTACCTGATTAAATGAGAAGATAGAATGTCTAGGTAACCCACTATACCAGTCTAATGCGGGCCCAGTCAGAGACATGGGAAAGGTCCTCAGGAGCAAAGCATCATCATGGGCAATAAGATAACACCCATGTTTGAAAGACCACAAATGTTGTTGCGGGTCCTCTTTGCTATTGAAGTGGTTAAATTTAGGCATTTCCCAATGTATGGGATATGGATGAATAGGAATGGATGGGTGGATGGGCTCATTACAAATCTCATCGTAGGTGAGAGAGTTGTGTGTGCCAGAAACTGATGCCTCCAGTGTCTGCATCTTGTCCATCATTAACTTGATTAATTCATTGGTGGGTTGTGATGGATGGGTACCTCCTGTAGCGTAAGGAGGTTGGTGTTGGACATATGATGGAGGTGGCATTCTAGTATATGGTGATGTTGTATAGGTAGATTGAGAAAGAGGAAGTGAAATAGGGGGGACATACCCCGAATGAATGATAGATGAAATGGGAGGCTGCTGATAGTACGTATATGGAGGTGGAAGGGTCGTGGTGACCCTAGTAGCAATGGGGGCTAAGGACTGTGGAATAGAAAGGACAATGTTTTGAAAAGGGGTAGGGGTCACCGACACTGGGGGTGGTTGTGTAGCTACAGGTATATGTGAGACAATAGGTGCAGATGAGGTTATGTTTTGGGTGGTTGGTGAAGGTATAGTGGATGTGGCAGGTGCAATAGATGTGGCAGATGCGACGGTCATAGTAGGTATAGGGCCTATTTGAGAAATGACTGGGGGTAAGGCAGGTGCAGGAAGCACGGAGCTAGCAGAGGCTGGAGAAGAAGTAGGAGTGAGTGTCGGGGGGATAGATACGGGCATGCCGTATATCAACTGACCCGAGGCATCTCGAGTGGACGAGTGGGAAAGATAGAACTGTAAGGCAGTAGGGTTCTGGTCAAGGAGTCGTGTGAACTCCTCGTCCCCTGTGGCAATAGTGATAGGTTGGGTAGGATCCATGGGTGATAAAATAAAAGGTGGTGAAGGACTAGGTGGGAGTGGTTGACAACTAGCATGGAATATGAGGGCATTTGCTTGGCTACACGTCAACACCATGTGAACAAGTACTGACGTGGTAGGACTACTTTCTGTAAATGACACAAAAATACAACAAAGATAGGAAAAACAGGTGGTGGTAGGTGGATTAGGTATAAAATGTCAGCTAGAAATTTGAACAGGCTAACCGATGCCGGTTAGGGTAAACTGACGCCAGTCACAGGTAACCGTGGTCGGTCACTGTGGAAAATGGATAGTTTGTCAAAACAAGGCAAAAGGTTGACAAGCTGCTAAGTAGACAAGATGCTGATAGAATTTACCTGGACAGTGAATATGATGAGAGTGACAGAGACTCTGAACAACAAAGAAGGTGAAGCAGGTGTCCTTTTGGGTAGGTTAACCAAAAGAACAGTAAACCGACCGGTTGGGTAAAACTGATGACGGTCAGAGGGTAACCGATGACGGTCGCTGGACCGACACCTGTCACTGTGAAATTGAAATAGAGATGAAGAAAAGGTGGTTGTGAGTTAAAATCAGATATGGAATCAAACCCAGAATTCTGAGAATGATGAAAATAGGGTCCAGGCACACTCAGATGAAGCTGGAATACACCAACTATGATGAGGAGCGTGCAAGGAAAAATAAAAAGATGAAGAATGTGTCCTCTCACCTCAAAACGCAAGCCAAGCAGAAACACTAAGAAAAATATGATCCTAAGAGTGCTTTTTCTATTATGTTTGTTCAGCTTATGCTATTAAGGACTGACTCATGAACTTTAGAATAGAATTTTTGGTGAGGAAGGCTTCCTACGAAGAAAGATATCTAAAGGGAGAGGTTTCAGGTATGTTATGGTGGGGGCGGGCCGTATTTTGAAGTATGACTCGATAGAAGTAGCGAGTTGGGGAGTACCTGCCAATCCTCTTATCAGTGCGATCGTTGACAGGCGTTCCCAGGAAAGATGTCGTTTAAGAATGTGTATATTTTTTTGAATTTGTGTAGTTTGGTAAGACTCAGAGAGAGAGAGAGATGTGCTTTCTACGATATGTTTGTTAACCATCAGCTGGGAATGACTTCCAGCGTATAGGTTGCCCTCAGTTAATGTGAGCTAATGCAAGAAAGCATAATGAAATGAAGTTGATTTTAAAACCCAAATCGAAATATTGAATTCGATGACACAAAAAGATGAACAGGAGAAGGGATGCTCTTTCACTAATGTGATACTAATGAAAGGAAAGAAATGTTCATTTTAAAGCACCAAAATATGATTGCTTTTAGACAATAGAAGAAGAGAAGATTCCAGGGGAGAAATTTTAATGTGAGAACCTTTTAGAAAGGAAACAAACATGCAACTTTTCACCTAGAAATGAAGAAATGCAAAGAACCCTGAATGGGTCCCACCGGGCGTGCCAAAATGTTTCACCTGATTCTAGAGCATTTCTTTGAATATTGACGAAACAGATAAGGGTAGAGGGCTAGGAGGAATACCTGTTAAAATGCTGGTTGTAGGTTGTTGTGTGCGTATGACTTCTTGATCCACAACTGATCGTGAGAGCTTCCTTTTGGCTAGGAGGAACTACCTGAAATAGAAAACAAGACCACCAAATAAAAGTTAAATAGTATATGCAGTGGACTGCCTAGCGTATGCTAGATCTGGGAAGTGTGATACTCCCTAGACGGTTGTCAATCCACTGTTTAAAACAACTCAATGTTAACAATAAAGGAAATCCTATTGTAGTTAAAATGATTTAGGTATCTCATTCGACTACAATAAGCAAATTCATTCACAACAGGCTAAGCTATGACTGAATCTGAAGGTCAAGGTCTCTGTCAGAGTACTGGTACTGGTCAGGGTCTGGTTCTAGGTTGTTTTGGGTATTTGGTGGAGGTTTTAAGCTTTGTTCTTGGTCTGAGGGTAAACACATAGAGACCGACGTTGATCTGGTATGAACGATGTCGGTTTAGGTTAACCGGCGATGGTTGTGGGTAACCGGCATCGGTATGGTCGGGGTACAGGAAACCCAATAAAAACTTGATGTGAGTGTAGATCTAAAGCTAAATGGAAATGGAAAGGGCAATGGCAAGGTCTGTGTAGGTCTTAGGTATACTCAGGGATCTCTAAGAACTGGATATGGGTAGTTCAATGGTGTGGGTGAAAGAATGGTCAAGTTTGCATGGAGGTAAATGGTGGGGGAATGGGAATGGGAGTAGAAACTAATAACAAAAGTAAAAGAGTCTACTAAAATGACAATGGACAAGTGTTGGTTAACAAAACACTTACTGTTGTACGAGCTTGATGTCTGGTTAGCAATGGCATGGGTGATCAAATGGAAGGAACTTGGTGTGGTGCTGGCACTTCCTTGGATGCTCCTGTGAAGGCAAATGGCATTGTGATTGCTTCTGATGCTGGTTGTGGATGCTCTGATGCATGTACGAATGCTGGTTCTACTTGCATGTAGCTCTGGTTTCATCTCTTGCTCTCAGAAAATGTGCCAACCTTGAAATAAGGTTATTTTGGGGATTAAATGGTAACCGACGATGGTTCCGGGTTGACTGGTGGTGGTTTAGGGTAACCGACGTCGGTTAGGGTGGGATTTCCTAGGTTTTCTAAAATGGGCAGATCCCCTTGATTTTCTTGGATCTCGTTGGTTTCCTTCCACGGATTAGAATGGAAACTTCCTTTCTAACGGGTGGGAATGTGGTTAGAGGGAATGTAGGCTTTGATTTTTAGGGTTTAGGTAGGTCTTAGTTAGTTATGGCAACATACTAAGAATAGGTCTTAGGGTGAGGTGGCTAGATGAGGTGTATAGGTGAGGTGGATGGTGTGGGCATTATCCAATTAGGATATTTAAATAATAAATATTGTGAGGACATGGATTAATTTAATTAAATTAATTAAATTAATATTAGAGTGGGGTGAAAGGGGCCATGGTTAGGTGAGTGTGTTTGAGGTGGTTATTTGTCAAGGGACTGTTCCTTGTGTTTATCCATCTTATAAACTTGTTTTTATGACAATCCTTTGGGTCTTTGATCCTCTTGATCTTCTTGTTTTTGCCTAAGTCTATGGTCATTTTTGAACATATCTTTCAAACCTTATCAAAAAAATTTCCTATCAAGCAACTTTTGCACCAATCGAACATTGGAAATCTTCCCGTTGTATCCTTTATGTTGCTAAAATTTTGATAAATCCTTTGACATTTATACCTTCATCCCTTGTTGGATTATCAGTTTTGATTCATCATTATGTATGTTTTCCTTATCTTCCCTTTTGGAAAATCATACAAACATCCCCATATTTATGAAATGTCTAGTTGGTTGTCGTTATGTTGCCCAAATCAACATGAAACCTTCTTCGCTTTGAAAAAGTTTGATCATATAATCTAGGTTTAGAACTTTAAACCCAACACGTGCCAACAATGACTGATTATCGTAAGGTCCCTTATACATACGATACTAAGGAATCAAAGTTTCAATGTTCACATCAAAATATGCCCATCATGACCAAACCTCGATTGGTTCTTTGTGTTAGAGAACCCATTCGCGTAATTCGTTCCCCACCTTCATCTCATAGTTGGTGGTATGATTTGGATGCTTCTGATCCAAATTATTATTCAAGCTCCCCTACTCTTCTTCTAATTCTAATCCAAACATTTCCTCTTCTTCTGAGGATTCCAATCCAAATATTTCCTTTGACTCTTCTGATGATTCAGATCCAAACTACTATTCAGATCGAAACTACTATTCATATTCATCTAATTCTACTCCTAAGTCATCTAATGTGACTCCTATGTCATGGTCCTCCCTATCTTCGCAGGACCCTCTTATCCATACATTTAATATGACTCCTACGTCGTAGTCCTCCCTTTCTTCGTAGGACCCCTTTTAGCAGTCGCCTCAACGACGTCTTCTTCCTTTGAAGATATGCTTGACTCCAAATCCCTCCAATCAAACATCTAATACAATTCTTGAATCGTTGTCCTCTCTTTCTTTACAGGACCCTTATTATTATTCATCCAATGCGATTCTTGAATCACGGTCCTCCCCTTCTTCGTAGGACCTTCTTCATCAATCACCCCCACTAAGTCTTCCTTCTTTGAAGATTTGTGTAACTCAAAGTCCTTTTAGTCAAACGTCTGAATCGACCCATGCATCGCAATCTATAGACTTTGGACTTAATCCTACTAGTTTATAGATGATATACCATTGTATAGGTAGGTCCACACCACCTTCTTCTATTCTTGAGACATCTAGCTCCACATCTTCTTCGTCCCTCACATCATTTTCTTCTATCAATCATCATTAAACATCTTCTAAGTCTTCCACACCAATTGGATCTCTTTCTTCCAATCAACCCCTAGTGGTCGATCAACAACTCATACCGATTGACCTCTTTTAGAATGAAGAAATAATCAGGGCATTTATAGGGGCACATGAAGATATTCCTTTAGAAGATTATGAACAAGGATTCTCTTTAGACTTCGATGCACCCACATATTGTGAGGAAAAGGTTGATTCCTTTTATCAAGAAACAAAGGAAGAGACTCAAATCATGCAACTTGATCCTCCTCTTATTCTCCCATATTCACATTCTTCATTACGTGAGGAAAATCCTAGGTCTTGCATTGATCCATGACTTATCTTCTCATCACCCAATCACTCTTTGTCTATCATAATTCCTCAATCAAAATCTCTTATGGGGTCAACACCAAGTAGCCCTTCATCTTCGTCTAGGTGTGGGTCACCTTCTAGTAGCCCTCCCTCTGCTGTTTGTGGGACATTTTCGAGTAGTCCACTATCTTTTATTCTTGGGACATGTCCCACTAGCCCCTTGTCTTCTATATATGGATCACCCCTTGGTAGTCCATCATCTTCTATTCTTGGGCCACATCCTAGTAGCCCATCATCTTACATCTATGGGTCATGTCCTAGTAGCCCTTCTTCTTCTATTCTTGGGCCACATCTTAGTATCCCTTCATCTTTTGTTTATGGCTCACCTCTCGGTAGCCCATCTTCTTCAATCCTTGGACCGTATCCTTTTCATCCATCACATTATTCTTCTACCAAAGATTGTGGCAAGCCCACCGCCTTTCCTCTCATCAATTCTAAACATCCATGTTCTTCTCTCAATTCTCAGGATCAGACAAGTCAAACATTAGCTTATAAGAAATCTAGACATGTTCTTTATAAAGCTAAGATCAAAACTCCAAAGAGCTCTAAAGCTCCCAACAAATCAAATGATTATAAAATTCAAAATCAAACGTGATTCCAGAATGCACACCAACATACCCATAAAGTATGGCGCAAAGTGCAAAAACCTATGGATAGGGAACTCAAACTCCCACATATGAAACCCATGTTTCAAGACAAATCACAGTCATTTATTGAGTGTGAACTCACCATGATCATCAAGATCGGGGATAATATCACTCTTGATAAATAACCGCACTTAGTCTCCCTTATCAAGGAAGTCGCACACATCATTGTTGGATCCTATCATGCAGATTGACATTGCTTGTCCCAACTTTCAAAAAAATCATAAAATAGTTCAAAAATACAAACAAAATGAGAAAACATTAAAACATTACAAAAACAAAATCAAAGGCACAAATATCAAACATTACAATCAGGTATTGTGTACACATGGATGTTCTTTCTTCCCTTTCTTTCATATTCATCTACAAGTCATCCACCATTTTCATCTCTTCAATCTTATTGTGGTTAGCCTATTCATATGCATTTTGTGACATTTATCTCTATGGTATCCGTTTGACATTAGTCTTTCATAACCTTGGTAAATTAAAGAACAACCGACCTCTTACAGATCCTATCATTATCTACATATAATAAACTTGTTGGGTAAAATTTTTGGGCGTATTTGTTGACACTAGCCAATGTCATCATCACAATCACTTCCACATCCTTCCATCAAGCCATCAGTGGTTCTTAACCCGTTGTCAAACAAGAGAGAAGAAATAAGTTTTCAGAAAGCAAAAGAATCAAAATCAATCAATTAAAAAGCAAAAGCAAATTGATGTATAACTCTCTCTTGGGGTATTTCCAATAATCTCTATCGGGGCTACGGATGCTTGACTGATAGTAGAGCAATGTTGTGATTAGAATCAAATGCATCTCTGTCGGGGCTATGGACGCCTGACTGGCAGCGGAGCAATGTACGACTCTCCTTCCACAATCCATTCACACATCACCTTTCAAACTAAATCATTCCTACACATTGGCTAGTGTCTTCACTTATTGTTTATCAACTCTTTCCTTCAAGAGGTAATTCATTTCCATGTGCACACACGAGATCTTGGTGAGTAAACAAGATTAGTATGTTACCAAGTGTTACTTTTTGGACCTTGTTCAAACTCTTGCTTTAGCGCATGTCTTGTCTCATGATTTGTGCCTTGGGCTAATCACTTTTTCATCAACCATCATCTAAATATTTTCATAGCATCATTTTTTCTTTGAAAATCATTTAGAACATCCACGTTATCAGATGTCCTTTTTTCCATGTTTGTAGGCACTTTTGTCCCCTTTTAATAAGACAATTTTCTACTTCCTTTCTCTCATGTGTTTCTTCGCCAGCTTATGTTAGGGGCATCCTTGTTCCCTCATGATTGAACCTATTTTATACTAGCCTTGATACCCCTTCAGCGCGTGAAGAGTTTTCCTTTGCATACTCCCACCTAATCAGCGGGGCATTTTCACATCTTCACTTTCTTGTGCATACACGTGGCATTCTGCCCTTGTACATTCCATATATCGCTAGGGGAATCCACGCTTCTTTATCTTCTTGTACATAGTTTCAGAAAACTTTCAAAATTAAAAAAAAAACATTCAAATATGTTTCTAAAAAATTAAAAACAATAAAAATCATTATGCAAAATCTCTCTCTTTGGTTCTCGCTTGTTCTTGTGTGCAACTTGCGGATCATCTTGATCTACCTCCATTAACAAAGCTGATTTGCTTACTATGTCTGTACTTTGGGGCACAATGAATTACCTAGTACTGTTTCATAGTGCACTACTTTTCACAGGACCCAAGTGTCCTCCATTATTCCCCTTACATGTATCCTTGTTTGGGGCACCATCTTTTAACCCTTGTCATTAATTTACACAGGTCAAAATCAAAGCTTGATAACAAAAACATTGCATTATGTTTCTCTGTCTGGTTATCTTGTTTACTTTCTCGTATTGCATTGCATTATGTATGTTGTAAGGAGTTAGGCATCTTTTACTTTCTCGTATTGCATTACATTTTGTATGTTGGACGGAGTTGGTGTTTTTAGCTATGGACATTTGTTCGTATATGGCTTTTCATGTCATACTACACTTCTGTTCATTCTTTTTAATAAGGACCGATGATGTCGATCATAAGCAAAATGATGAAATAAAGTTGGTTTTTACATCGGCAAGATGATAGCTATATCCATCTCTTTTCATCTTTATTTTTCTTCCATATCACTCTACTTCTATCAACACTTTTCTTCAAAAGTAACTTGGCGCAATAGCGATCAATTATTCTACTTCTTCTATTTTGTTCTTTCATCTTTTTGATCGTCAATCGTCCTCTTTCATCACCCCATCGACACTCGAGGGGGCATCCTTCATTCTATCTCTTCAAAAACATTATTTGTTTGTACTTGTCTACAATCTTTGAAGTGGCGTCATTTATGCCACCCCAAAGAGGGGCAAATGTAGACACCTAAAATCCTCTTACGCAGGATTTAATGCTAAGATTGCACTAAGTATCCTCTTTCTTGTCATTTCCGTAATAATTAGCGTTTTTCTGTTAATTAGCTAACATTCCTCTTCATATTAGTTAATTAACGACCTTTTGTTAATTAATTAGCCTTCCTATCTTTAAGGATGTCAATTAACGTACTTTCGTTAATTAATATCCACTTCTATTTGGGTTAATTAATTATTATTAATTAATTACACTTGCAACTCTAAATCAATAAATAACCATTTATTGGAGCAAATTCCTCTCAAACATCCCGCAAATCATATTGATTTTCTTTTAATTAGCTTCTATAAGCTTACCTCTACCTATTAATTAATCACCTTTGATTAAATAAAACATCCGCTAACTCCCATGACTTACTAATGACAAATTAAACTCTTCTAAATCAAGATTACCTTTTATAAAGCAACCTTATCCATTCCTAATCTTGTTTTACCTTTATCCCACGTTCATCAATTTGCTAGCCTTGCCTCTTTAGGGAAGCTATATAAAGAACTCTCCTTCTTACCTTTCTTCTTGCACCATGCTTTGAATAATGAAAGACTAAGCATTTTGATCTTGAGCCATTCTCCATTGTTGGAAATCGTTTCTCCATCTTGCATCCTTTCACTCAAAATTGAGTAATATGGGAAGATCCAAAATGGCCTTGTAGCCATTCTTGGTGAGATTCCATTCTCAATCTGTGAGATCAAGTAATAATCCACTTTAATTGCTTATGTTCTTCATAGGTTCATAGTTTAAGTTAGCAATCATAGAGAGTAGGAAATAACTTAGCATGTAGTTTCATTTATACATTGAAGAAACATTTCCTTTAAGCTCTTATCTCGATGGTTCATTGTTTAATTAGCATTTGTTTTTGAAGCTATGTAGATATTAGTTTCAATTTATAGCTTAGTTAATAAAACATGTGCACAACTGTTACACGCACTACTTGCACTCTTACTTCCCGTGAGCACTCCATGCACTTCACTCCTTCCTAATAACAATTACACAAAGTTATTTTACACTTCTACACAATAATTACTTGATTCCTTCGCGCTTTCCCTTCCTTACCTACGCTCTCCAGCCTTGCGCGTAACCATCCTTCACCAAAAATTGTGTAGGATTACCGCGGACCTTGGATGCTCTTGCATCACAATAGGGTGAAGTCGCACTAGAGGTAACCCTCTCACTAACATATTGGTTGATTGGTTGTAGGATACATATGTTTGTTGCGTTCCTACATAGGTCAGATATGCCCTCTTTGATGCATCTTGGAATCATTTTGACAAGTACGCAAACCTTACATGTCTTATTGTCTAAGTCAGACATACCTCTTCAATACATCTTAAAAGCGCTTCAAGAATTCTAAAAACCCTCATATTTTACTATCAAGGTAACATTACACCTCCTTTTGATAAAGTGCTAGCACAATACTCGTCCACATAGAAAGCCAAAGAGGGTGGAGGCAATAAACAAAAACCTTTACTAAACATTGTCGGTCGGTCTCACGGAGCAAATGGAGGGCCGTTAACCCCCCTAAAAATAACGGGGAAACCCGAAACACCGTAATCATAATGAGGGCTTCACCTTCCTACAATGTGTATGAGGAACTTGGACTTGGGAGGGACCCACCCTTGATTAAAAGGATAAATTACTCATTTACCACGTCATCTCATCCATCGCCACGGCGTGCAAACCCATGGTTAACCTCGGGTTCCACTCTAATCCGGGGTTACACCAAACCCTAGAAATTCAAGGGTATTTTTCCTTCACCCACATGCACAACTGCCATTGTTCTTCCTCACCTTTGCTTCAATCATTTCACTGTTGCCTACAATTCTCTCCGAGGAAGGGCAATTGATCGATCGCCAAATAAGATACAAATAAAAACCCCGATTTCGAACTCGATCTTCACTTGTAAATATGTCTGATTCGGAGCACCACTTCGAATCGAAGGCCGATGCAGGAGCCTCAAAGACGTACCCTCAGCAAGCGGGTACCATTCGCAAAAATGGTTATATCGTCATAAAAGGCAGGGCCTGCAAGGTTAGTTTACTATTCTTAAACTCCAATTCGCTCTTTTTTTTTTTGTTTCTAATCCTGTAAGGGTTTGATTTCTCGGCTATTTTGCAAATCATTGTATTTCACATTAGCCGTCAGGGTTCTGTCTATCCGTTTTTTGGTTGCTGTCAGGGTTTCATGCGTATCTGGTTATTTCTTTGTGCATGTGGATTGGTGTATCGATTCTGTATTTTAGTTTATTCGTCTTTTGCCATAAAGATTCCAGCTCGCAGGCAATTTACTTGCCCCTACTTCTAACTTATCAGAGAGAGAGAGAGAGAGGTGGTTAACAAGTTCTGTTTTTCGAGGAAATCTATAGCTTAGATGCCATGATTGAGAGAGAGAGAGAGAGAGAGAGAGAGAGAGAGAGAGAGAGAGAGAGAGAGAGAGGTGGTTAACAAGTTCTGTTTTCGAGGAAATCTATAGCTTAGATGCCATGATTACGGGTTGCCTCTTCCATAGAAGTGAACCGGATTTTCACCTCGGAATCTAGATCGTAGAGTTTGATGTGGTATTTCACCCATCTTCAACGCTGTATTGTGCCGTCAGGGGCGGAATATGTTTCCACCCGATTTCAATGCTTTATTATGTGCCCGGGGCACAGCTGTAGAGGTCCCAATGCTTTTCACTGGAGCTCGATCTTAATCGTCCGATGATGTGTTTAGCCTTAAAATATTTATAGCTCCTTTGATATTTTCAAAATCAACTATTTACTGTTTTTTTATTTGAGCTGAATCAAGTTTGTATGCCATCACCGTGTATGCTGTTTTTGTATATTAGCTGAACCATGTTTGTATACCATCACTGTGTAGTCTGTTTTCTCGCTTTCTTACAGTATTATTGCTACGAGGGATCTAGCTTGCAAGCAATCCGCTTTTTGGACTTATTAACACTTGGTGGTGAAAAGTTCTCTTATATCTGACTTCGCTGTTGTTTTGCAAGTTTTAAAATTATTTTGAGAGGCATTGGCTTTTTTGTTAGACCATTTGTTTTGCATTAAGTACTTTGCAATTGATGTATTTCTGTTATGATCGTCTGCTTTTTTCAAGCAAGTTCATGCTATTCTCTGTTTGAACTCGACTCTTGCTTGCCTATTATATTTTTGTATCAACCCCCTTTGTGTGCTAAGTTTTGGCTTAGACGCCACATCAGAGAAGTTTTTCAAATTTATACGGGACCTGCAACCAAACTTGTCAGTTGGCACATGATGCATCCAGCGACCTGGATAGAGTATTTTACTACATTTATGACCTTTATCATATTTCATATGATTTGAAGTTGGGGTTTTTGTTTTGAGAACCCCAATATTTGTATCTTCTGTGCTCGTCCCACTCTACTGCTTAATAGATCGTTATAAATTCTTGCTTCACTTGTCCTTATTTTTTTGGAAGTTATTTTTGTTTGATGTTAATTTAGTTCAAAGCTTTTTTGATATATTTGCCCGTACGTTGGATCATTCTCTGTTCCCCTTCACCTGTTTATTTTTGTGTTTGATGAAAAAGCTTTCTGGCTCTTAAGTGATTCCTCTGCGCTTATATTTTTTGGGCCTTAATTAATCTCCCCCTTAAAACTTATTTGAGTGATGTAACATAATTGATAAATGAATGAATTATTTTTTCAACTCATTTGTTTAATGATTTCATATATATATGTTTGTGCTTCTTTTATGAACCACTGGTTGATTGATTTTCTGGTTTCTTGAGCAACGTATGCTGATTTTGCTTTCTTGAATTTTTAAAATTATTTTCTTATTTTTTTATAAATTTCCAAGCATTTGCGTTTCTCGAGAGGTTACTAAGTTCTTAACAATTTGAGTTTAACGGTCCCATTTGATCCTATGGGATGGTAGTAATGTCCTTTTTTTTCCTTCTTACACCAATACAAGATTATGTTTTTAATTTTGCCTGGTAAATAATTTCTAGATCTTTTTTTCATCTGTTATGATAGATTGGATAATGAAATTGTACTTGTAACTGTCATAATTTTAATGTTAATCTGGTAGTTTTAGTTATTATTAGGATTTAAGATGTATGATGCTCTGCATATTTTGGTTAAGTTGATTGATGTATTGTTTGTTTTGGTCTGTCTGTTTCGTACAATATTTTTTTATTGTAATCTAGCTCCAATATAATTAATGCATTTTTTTGTGGGTTTAAATCAATATCCATTTGAAAAAGACCTTTGGTTGGTATAAATAAAATTTACTTTATTTAGCAAGAATTTTTTGATACATTTATTTTATTTCTCAACTATTTACTCTGCTTTTAGAGGTTTAAACGATTTGCAGTATCAATGGCACTGAAGCTATGTCACAGGGCTCGCCGAATTTCTTCCTTGAAATTCGAAATTCAGCGAATGTAATAAAAACCTTAGAAAATCGTCAAAATGGTCATAAAATTCATACAGTATGAGGTAGTTTAAATGCAAAACTTGAAATCATAAGAACAGGCAGATAAAATCTGTTTTAGAGCTTTTGTAACTTTTCCTGTTTACTGTGCTGAGCGCGAGTTGCTGCGGCCTGTGAGTGATGAGTGTTGCCACAACCCACTGAGCATACTGCAGCTCAATTCCACTGTTGGAGGTTGATTGATTCCAGTGTTGTGGAGGCTTGCAGCTCTTGCTGCCATTCAATACTTGTCATTCACAATAGGGCCAAAAAAAAGAGGTTAACTCATCTAAACTAGTCTTCTCTTTCACGATTTTAGCTTTTTGTTAAATCACTTATATTATATTAGTTTTTACAATTATGCATTAGGTTTCAACTTTTTAAATTAGTTTTTTGCTTTTTCTTTTCAATTCGAATTTAAAAATCATGAACTTTAGACATTAGGTTTTTCAATTACTTATAATCTTAGTTTTACAAACATTAATATTTGAATAATAATTTATGAAGATATTTATGTGCAAATATAAATATGTATATATTAGTATTAATAAATAATAATTTCGAAAAGTATAAAGTTATGTCATTCAAAGTATTAATATTAATCTCTTTGAATATTATTAGACATTATACATCAATTTCACTATATTCATTTAGATATTAAATATTAATTTTAATTAATATTTCGTTTAGTATTAAGTTGAGTTTCAGATTTATGATATTAACATAAATTATTTTTAAGATATTAACATAAATTATATTAAAAAATAGGTATTTTAATTAGATTTTCATTTAATCTTAAATTAAAAAATTAATTATTATTATTTTTAATTAAATTATATATAATATACTTAAAACCTTAGTCACCGCATTCGGCGAATTAGTTCCCCAAAAATAAAAATTCGGCAAATTAGTTTGGGATCTCAAAAATTTGGTGGCATTCGCGAATGTAATCATCGATGTGCAGTTGCGATTTTCGAGGGCAAAAAATATTAAAAAAATGTTTAAAAATTCATTTAAAAACATTTGAAATTCGTTTATATTGACCCTCCATCAACTCTGGGACAGCAGCAGGCTTCCATCGACCCATTATTCCCTTCGACCCAGCCACAACAGGCATACCACTCGCGGGTGACGGAAACCACAAAAACTATTGTGTTTTAGGTTTATATTTTTATGTGTAATCATATTTGTTTAGGTTTAATTTAGGATAAGCTATAATCTACTGTGTTTTTATGTTTATAAAATTTAGTTTTATTTTAGGTTAATGCAATTTATTAAACGTTAAATTCTAAATTTTAAGTTTAGGCATTTATAGTTTATTTTTAGGTTTAATAAAATTTATGTTTAATTTTTAGCCATCTATAAATTATAGTTTTTTATTAGGCTGATAAAATTTTGTTTTAAATTTTAGCTTAATAAATAGTAAATGAAAATAGTTTTTAAAAAATTCATTACTTATTTATTTATACGAAATGTGAAATTATAACTGTATTTCTATTAGCCGAATTTAATCACGAATTTTATCTTTATTTTTTAAACAACGAATTTCTTACGAATTTTATACTCGGTGAACATGAATTTGAATGTGGTGACTTAGCTTAAAACTTATTGACGATTTTTTTTCCCGAAATTTAATCGGCTAGTGAATTTCTTTCGAATTTTATCCTTGCCGAACACAAACACAAACACGAACCTTGTGACCTAGCACTAAAGCAAAAGATATACTTACTTTTGGTGGTTCAATTATTACAAAATAATGCCTTTATCTGCTTATGATGGATTTTGGTTTTACTTTAGCAGGTTAAGATTATTTACTTGTTGATTCTTTTGGTACATTTATCATCAATCAGAAAATTTGAATTCCTAAGGTAAATTTGTTCGAAGGATTTTGTTTGATATGTTGGCATGCATGTTGAACCTTCCCTTTTTCCTATAAGAGCTCCCCCTTCCTGTAATATCTTTTGATCCATTCTTCCCCATCATATGATTCCTAAGCTTGATTTGTTCCAAGTATTCTGTTTGATATATTGTTATGTAGGTTGGAGCTTCTCTCCCTCTTGTAATGTATTTTGGATCATTTCTCTGCATCATAATTCATTAATTTGGGTGGTAAAAAATGCCACAATTATGTTCAGTTAGTTGATGTATGTAAGGTTTTCAATTTTTAATTCTTCCTATGGCTTTAAATTGTACTCTTGGTGTTCATTGGTAACTATCGGCCTCTTGTTTGGCAAAGGAGCAAGGACAAATTGCTTTTTCCTGTTTGATTATTGCGTTCTTGCTGGTTTCAATGGATTGGATTTACTGACTGCAATTTGTTTAAATAAGTTTTATAGTTGATGACATAGCAATTACCTGTCTTAATATTTCACAGGTTAGCTTTTATTATTTTTAAGTAATTGGCCTTAATTAAGTTTTGTTTCTTACAATTTAATTGTCTCTAATTGCAATTTACTGAGAGACATGTCTGTTCAATAAAGCTTACTCTTGCCTAGCTGTTTTTTACTACCTATTAGTGATGTGGCCTGATATGAAATATTGTTTCATCTGAGTATTTGATGTAAAGCTTATCAAATATGTGAAATATTTAGTGTAATTTACTTAATCTAGGTTGGTATCAAGTAGGGTGATAGTTTATATCCATCAGAAAATATTTAGTTTATTACTTGCTGGATGAGGGTACAAAGGGAAATTATATGTAAGACCAGGAAATGGGCTGTGAAAATGCATTAAAAATAAAAGAGTGAACCAATTCTCATTTTTTGGAAATTATGATACAAATTTACATATTTACCAACATGAAATGACTGTCTAGCTTCTAATGTTTTTAGTTAATGATAATATTATTAATTTATTGATACATTTATTTCCTAAACCTAGGATTACGTGTAATACTGTTATATCCCTCCATATTCCACAGGGGTAGTTGTTAACCCATGTTGTGTTGCCCAATTTGGCAACTATTTTCTGTGCATTTGGCGCTTTGTTTTCTTGATATGAAGCCCCTTCTCCTCGCAAGATCTTGATTATCTTTCAAATTGTTGTCTGACAACACTTACCTTCAGACTGCTTTGAAATGCAGTCCCTCTGCAAAAGGTATTGCCTATGGGATAACTTGTTCCCTTTTGTGGTTTTAGATTCGTCATCAACCAAGTCATTGAATTGCTGAAGACTTGAGTTTGTGGAATGAGAATTGAATGAGGTTTTCAAATGGTATTGACAGATTAAGAAAATCTAGCAAATACTTTTTGACTGCTAATTTAAGTGATATGAGCAAAAATTGTTGAAGCATGAAATTTAGAATTACAAAAATTCAGCAAATAATTAGCTGTGCCTCTGAATGGAGGAATGGAAATTGGAGCAAATGAATTGCTTTGTGAATTTATTTTCTTTGAATGGATATTTTCTTTGGTGCTGTATACCAATGTAAGGCCAGGAAAATGACTGAAAATGAAATGGAAATGGAATAGTGAAACCCAGTGGATGACACAAAGTACATATTTATCAAAGTGAAATGACTGTTCAGTTTATCTTCAAGATGGGTGTTCAGCTTCTAATCTATCAAGATAATAATTATATAAAATTTTGTTTTTACATATATTGCCCGTACTTATGATTATGGATAATTTTGGTCAAAATGAAATGACTGTTCAGTTCATCTTCAAGATGGGTGTTCAGCTTCTAATATATCAAGGTAATAATTATCAAATTTTTTTTTACTTACACACACTTATGATTATGTATAATACAGTTACAATTTTAGGGTTTTGTTTGATTTAAAATTTATTTTGTTCTGGGCTGTAGTAAAAGTCTTGTATGCAAAGGTAGTTTGTATCCCTTGATTCTGTGACTATGTAATTCTTATGTATGTTAAAATCTGCCATTTTCTTTTCCTGAAATACTATATTTTAGAAGTTTGTTGTGATGCGGGGATTGTCTCCCCGCTCTCTTGGTGTTGGAGGGTGACATGGTGTTCCCAGACCTGTTGTTTGTATGTGTATCACAGTAATGCATATCATCTCAGTAGTACACATGTATGTAATCAATTTTATGATTGGCTTTTCATTTGTATAATTGTTTATAAGCTATGCATTAAATCGTAGCTGAGAAAGGTACGTGGTTTTGATTATTTTGTAGTTTCAATTTACGACCCCAATCTAGTCTTTTATTATATTTTATTATTCATCAAATTACAATCCATCCTATGAGGTGTCTGTTCAAATGCATCGACAATTAGAAAAGATTAAGAGGTCATGTGTAGAGTATTGCTCTCTTGGTAAATAGGCGAATTGTAGTTTTTATATTTTAATGTAAATTGTTTTTCATAACGTTTTTAGGTTGTTGAGGTGTCTACCTCGAAGACTGGCAAACATGGGCATGCAAAATGCCACTTTGTTGGAATTGACATCTTCAATGGTAAAAAGCTTGAAGATATTGTTCCATCTTCTCACAACTGTGATGTAAGTGTGGCCTCTATTTCCATTTTGTGGTTTCTTCCTTGATTGTCTCCTTGCAGTGCAGTATGTCTGAATAGCCATTGGTATTCATTTTTTGTTATTGCAGGTTCCCCATGTTAATCGCACTGATTACCAGTTGATTGATATTTCTGAGGATGGGTTTGTAAGTTTTGCTTCTACTGTTTGATGTTTCTGCATGTTTTTGGGATCAACTGTTTTACAATCAAACTATTTAGATCTTCTACAATTAAGATTTCTTTTGATTCAATCACAGGTAAGCCTGCTGACTGATAATGGAAACACAAAGGATGATCTCAGGCTCCCCACTGATGATCAACTCCTTACCCAGGTATGACCATGGTTGCACAATTGTTTGACGGTGTTGTATTATTCTACTTAATACAATTGAATTAATTTCTCTCTCCATATGGGCAGATCAAAGATGGTTTTGGAGAGGGGAAAGACCTTGTTGTGACTGTGATGTCTGCTATGGGAGAGGAGCAGATCTGTGCTCTGAAAGATATTGGTCCGAAGTAGATTATAGCCGTAGAATTTGAAGGATACAATGATATCCTTCAATTCTTTTTACCTTCACTAGCTTTCAGTTGGAAATGCATACTGTTAGTCTTTTTGTGCACATGTATTATTGAAGCATTTGAGATATACAAAAATACTATACTAGGCTACTAAAGCCTCTTAAGTCGAAGTGGTATAGTATGACTGAATTCAGGATTTACATTTTATGTTAAAAGTGTGTGGCATGTGTTTGGCCTCATACTTTTTATTAGTATCATGCACTTTATTTCCTGACTTGTTTTTGCAGTGCATGAGATTTTGTTGGCGATCTGAGATTCAATTGTTAGATATTAAATAATTATTTATACCAAGTTATATCAATCACCTGTTTATATTTGACACTGTATTTTGGTATGGTATCCCCAAAATGCTAAATGTCTTGCATTTGGTTGAAATCTGTCTCTAGATTATAATCTGCTAGATACTTGGTAAGAATGATTCTGCGTAAGGAATAGCATATGGTTATGTTCAATTAGAGATTCTACTTTTTGTTTCTCTTGATGTTTTACTTATTTAGGCATTAAAATATCAGTGTTATATGCTAGTAATTAATATTTTTGTTGCACTGCCCATTTTGCGGATAAACTAACAATCTTGAATTAGCCGTGAATGCTGTTGCATTGAAAAGTGCCTAAGATTACATCGTTATGAATTTATCACCCTTCAAATGAGAACATAATTTAATCTCAAAATATGTTTCTTTTGTTCTAGTCCCATTAATAGTACCAGCTCGTTGGTGTCAATTGATACCTGTTAATTGAGATAATGTAGTTACAGATTGGATGGATATATAGAGCTGAGATTTATTAATAAGTACAACACTGGAGTGTTTCAGTATGGCAGTGGATCTTGTGTTGATTTGAAATTGACTTCGAACATTTTTGAGAAATAGTTTTGAAAAATATTTGATTGGTTTCTTTGGTTTTCTTGTGAAATCGATTTCTGGAGTTTATCATGAATAACCTTTTCAAGTTTAGTGAAAGAAAGTTTGGTTTGGGTCGTCAAGTTTATCAATTGTATTTGCATTAATAATTAGGATACATCTGGGAGTTGAGCATATCATTTAATTTTGACTAATGATTATGAGTAGGCCATAATGTACTTAGGTCCATGAATATTAGCCTTACTAATTTGTAAAGCGTTGGATTTGTGTTTTCTTCCCATCAAAGAAGGGTATGCAGAGTGTCGGTGGGATGTTTAATAGGTAAGAGTGTCCTTACATACCGATAGGTTTCAGTATACAAGATTTTTACAGGGATTTTGTGCCAAATTTGGGTTAATTTCCTCGAACTCGAATGAACTGGAATTCAATGTCGAGCCTCCCAAAACTACCCTCACAAGTATAAACTACAACAGGTCTATCGAAAATAACAGTCCACTAACGAGAATAATCACTCGTAAGTAATTTGTAGAAAATTAATGCGGTCCACTCAGAGAATAGTCACTTGGAATTAGTTTGAAAAGAGAGCGGTAGACAGGACCGAGAGAGTGGTAGACAGGGCCGAGTAGTCTAGATAACTAGATAGCCTTGGGAGAGGCCGTGTACTAACAATCAGAAGATAAATAGATTTGATTCTTAGAGTTTCGTTCATGTATGTTTTTTGGAACTTATTATCTTCTGTGCTGTTGAGTTGCTCTAGGGTGGGGGCCTGGGGCGTGGTAATATTGAAGTTATCCATTTCTTCGATTTCTTTAATTGTTTTTTAGAATCCGAAGCACATCAAATATAGGGTAGAAATGAATGTGTTTAAAGGCAAATTTTAGACTATGAAATGATAAAAGAGAGGGAAAGGCTGAGTAAGTAGGCAGTCATTTCTCAATCTCTCAATCAATTGATCATTATGTTAATGAGGTTTCTTTGGTATAAAAATTATGATATATTGATAATTATATGTTAGTGGCAATCTTAATGGGATTTTTATTATGATTGATTCAAGACTTTTGTAGTTGAAGCATTTGAAAAGGTATATTTCATAATTTTATCATCATTTTTTGTTATCATTTTTCTAACTTTCTTTGCATGTTTGAATAATTGTTCATTTAAACTAATTCGGCATGTAAGGCTTTTGTCTGATTGTTTTAATGTTTTATGTAGAAGACTATTATCTCAAATGCCTCTCTATATGTCAAAGTGGCCAAGTGAAAAGGAAATGTGTACTATTTATTGTTTGTTTTTAAGTTTTGCGCCTTCAAATTTTGATTTTAAAGATTTTTGGGGGAATAGTTCAGAAAAACTTGATAGTTAATCATAATGAATTTGGTCTCATGTATTGTAAGTTTAGACCCACTCACTACATCTCGAGGACAACCATTGCATGATTAATTTCTCCGTCATCGTTATGGAGAAAAAACATGCTATCGTCAGCAAAATTAGAGTTTAGGACACCAATGTTAGGAAGAAAATACCAATACTACCATCTTGGGAAGTTTGTTGGGCCCATTTTGTAGATTGCCAAGCAAAACCTAAACTGTCTAGAATGTACCTTTCCCCAAGAAATCCCATTTACTTAGGCCTAACAATCTCTTGCACCACAACTTTAATATATTTAGCAGTAGCCTTTGTAATTATCTTGTAAGAAGTATTGTCATCCCAATTTTGGTGTTTGATTGGACATAGGGCAAAAATCTCAAGTGCAAGCAAGAGGAAGGTAAAATGACTTGTTATTTTTAGGCAAAAACCCCTTTGGTTAGAAAATTCCGCCTTCGAAGGAACTTGAGGAACGTTCCTTTGTTCCTCTTATTCACTGCTTGCTCTTGATCCTCGAAAAACTGCTTGCAAAGCGCACCTCAATTGGCAAAATCAGGGTTTATGGGCTCCTCTGGAATAGTTCTAATGTTCCATCACTTTTTTGATCCTCTGAATCGGGGGACAGGGTAATGCAAGGGGTGCAGGGCGGTGTAATCGGTTATGGTAGGGCTTAACAACACGAGGAACTGTGCCAAGGTTCAAAAGGTTCCTCAATCAGCTGCATTTATCGACGAGGAGGGTGAGGACACTACGTCAGTTACGACGGGGTTATAAGGCAATGTTGGAACGATACCCACAGTCCAACTGTTCTCCTCTTGCCCACATAAACCACACCATGCACCAAGTTGGACATGTCGGGCTCAAATAACACAAATGGAATTGTTCCATGTTGCCTCAAGTTCCCCAAACCCCCGCAATAAGCACACTACACTTGGAATTAGATAAAGTGGGCAATGAGGGCACAAACAGAACCGTTCTCCCGCTCCCCCAGTTCCCCGAAACTTTGCCTAGGCCGACTGTCAAGTTGTTTCAAGGGAAAACAAGGAAACAACAATTTTGGATGGAGAAAACACCATTTCTTGCACCTATAGGCATTCAACAACCATGATTTATTGATGAATGACACCCATATCTTGTCCAATTGCTCTAATGGCGAGTACATGAGGAAGAGAAGGACACCCATGCTGAAAATAGCAAAAATGATGTCATTTGGTCACGGGGTCGGTGGACATGGGCCATTAATGGTTGTTTGGTCGCCCCCTTCTCTCTCTCATTCTCTATATATGTAAATTCTTATGCAGGAGAAAATTGTTCTTCTTTGCAGGATTTGGAGTTTTTCCCTTAGAGTTTTGCATTTTTCATACCTCTAGACCTTTGTAAGTATGTTTTTACAACTTTTGTAACCTCTGTTTAGTAAATGCAAGTGAAAATTCCTTTAAATGATGTGCAATTGTGGTTCATTCCTTTGAATATTGTGTATTTGATGTGAATCTCTTGCCCTCTTATTTTCTTTTGAATCTATTTATTTGTTTCTTGCAAAACTCTTATGTTTTCCTTAGATTTTTGCATATGTGGTTGCATTTGTGTTTCTACAGGTCAGATTTGAACCTTGTTTTAGCTTTGGTGCATCACCCTCTTTCGTTTTGCAACATTTTTTCCTTTCTCAACATTGGTTTCTACAAATTTTCAGTTTAAATTTAGTTTAGACTTAATTTAGTCGTATTTTGAAGTTGTAGGTTGGTTTATACTGGGCTAAGATAGAAGGAACCAACCTTCTATGGAGGTTTGTCTCACTTTGCAAGGTCCCACACTTGGAGACAATCCCATGTTACCCAAAAGTTCTAATGTTCATCCATGATCATGCAAAGGGTGCAACTTTTGTGTGATAACAATTGTGGCATGCCCAATGGGACTACATTGGAGGATTTGATATCATATCACTAGGATTGGTGTGTATCATGGAGATTTGAAGCCTTTGGAGGCTTCACAACAACACACTCCGTAGCTCCAATAATCATATCTATTGGTTTAGAAAGTCAAATGTCTTAGATTCATGAGAAGGATTCAAACGAGGCAAGGGATAACAAGTGGAGAACCTTTTGACTACTTGTAATTGTCACCAAGGAGAAGAATAAGAGGCAGATCAATTCAAAGATCCCCATCACCTCCATATAGAGTTCTATCTACTCCTCCTGGTAGGCCTTTCTTGCTGTCTTCTAGGGTTCTAAGGCCCATCACATTCATGGCTCATCAAAGAAATCAAGATTTTGTCACATTCAATGGAGGAAGGCCACTACTTTTGGCCCAATATGATGACATTACAATTGCACCCCTATAAAGTATTCCTTTCTTCACCAGAGAGAGCACTACAATACCCATTGAACACATCAAGGACTTTGCAAACATCTGCTCAGTTTACCACATTACACAAGACATTGTAGTAGTCATATTATTGGCCACTTCTTTCAAGGGAAAAACTCTCTAATGGTGTAGAAGCCTAAGCGTTAACTTTATCTCTACTTGGGATGAGTTAGGAGAAGCTCTTTGCAATTAGTTTGAAGACAAGTCAGACCATCTATCTCTGGTGGAGCAACTGACTACAACAAAGGGGACACCTAATGAGTTAATGACTGATTTCAACCTTAGATTCCAAAGGACTTGGGATATAATCCCACAAATGGTAAGACCTACACCTCAATATGCCTTTATTATTTAAGAGCTCTAAATAGTGACATTTCAGTCATGATTTAGTCCATGGGGGGAATAACTTTACCAGATGCCTATGACATTGCCACAAGGGCTGAAAACAATCTTATTCAGGGTGAGAAAATTGCACCTAGACCTCCAATGCCTATCTTCTAAGAGGTAGGAACATCTACACCTCACCAAACACCTGAATTAGCCCCTATTCTAAGTCCAAATAGCCAAAAATCAAAGCCAAACATCTACCTCTACAAATACTTCAAATGAGTTACAAGAAGTAATGAAACAATTGCAAAATTTGGGAATGAGTTGGTATCCTTGAAGAGACATCAAGTTTAGAATTTCACACCTTATCAATCTCCATACCAACCTAATAAGCCCCTTTATCAGTCTAACAAAGCACCATACAAGAAAATCCTCAAGTTCAAGGCCAAGTGCCTCATGCAAGACCATTCCAACAGTATAATCCTAATGCATCCAACTCATCTAAAGCGTTGGTTCCAGTTCAAAACAACCTTGTGCAAGATTATGAATGGTGTTTTTCTTGTAACCAAGCTCATAACCAAGCCACTTGCCCAAATGGCTTCCTAAACCAAACATTGATGGTACAAAATGCCTCTTTCTCTTAAATTGCATCAACAAAAGCATCTCCACCACCAGAGGCTACTTAAGAGCCAAAAAATGATACCTTCCTTGTGAATTGGCAAAATGATGAGTTTTGTGGAATAAATCAGACTCCTCCTTCGGGTGTAACAACTAATACTAGATCTAAAAGGAGGGTTATGGAGGAGGGGAAATCAAAAAATGTAGTTCCTTTCCAACATTCTCTAAGACTTCAAGGAGGTGACTTTCAAATCCAACCCCTAATGTGTAAGAAAGCCATGAAAAATCGGACTTCAAATCAACCCAAACACAAGAAAATGTTGTTACAAGTAAGGTACAACAGAAGGATAGTTCCACTCCTTTCAATATTCTTGAAAAAATGAAGAAGACTAATGTGAACATTTTAATGTGGGAATCCTAGGCTATTCATAGACAAAGGGACCTTTTGCAAGCAACCATGTCCAATCTCTCCATACAAATGAGTCATCCAAAGAACATGTCAAAGTTGCGCTCACTAATGCACCCAACAAAAAGATGATCAACCATGAAAGAGTACGAAACCTCCTCTCTTCTATGTATCCATGATTATTAGCAATTACTTGGTTCATAATTGCATGATTGACTCAGGGGAAAAAATATTAGTGATGCCCAAATAGATAACATATTAGTTGGGGATCAAATATGAATCTCTCTCTAAAGGTGTGGTTCAGTTGGATGGAACAACAATGAGAACTATTGGAGTTATCGAGGTTTAAGCCTCACATTGCATGCATACCCCAACTTCTCTATTGCCCATGATGTCTTCATAATAGATCTACCTCCATTTTTTCTCTATGCTTCTCTAGAGATTTCACTGCCAAGATTGGAGGATACTTATCAGTTGACTAGTCTTATATGATTTTTAGGACAAGATATGGTACCAAAGTTACTAGAAGGTCGGACCCTATTGCCACATATCATATAGAACCTTATATGTCAAGTCTTATCAATGTGAATTGGACAATCTTTGACCAAGAAGATCACCCTATTGTCCAAGAGGAAAACACTTTAGTTGAAGGCATTTCAGATTTGTTTCTTGATGAATGTGGAGCTGATTTCCATGGTTTTGATCCTTATAAATAGATTGAGGAGACTAATTTGGGTTGGGTATCTATTGTTTGCATGAGGAAAGTCCACTTATTCCTAGTATTATGAAAGCAAATGAGCAAGAAGATGAAATTTGACATATGCTTTTTGATGGATCTAGGAGTAAACAAGGTGCAGGAGGTGTAGTGCTTGTATGTCCCATAGGTGTAGAGCATTTCTCCACTTTCAGATTTCAATTTAGCTGTTCTAACAACTCAGCTGAGTATGAGTCTCTAATCCATGACTTACAATGGGCAAGAAAGAAAGATGTCAAACAATTGTAAGCTTTTGGTGATAGTGAGTTAGTTGTGAATCGAGTCAAAGGTTTGAATGTGACTAAGAACAATTTGTTAAAATCCTATAAGCATAGGGTATGGGATCTCTTATAAGATTTCAAAGCATTTACCCTCCATTCCATACCAAGAAAGGAGAATGAATCAACTAACAAATCAGCAGCAGTTGGTGCTAAGCTTGATATCCCTGAAGGAATCAAGATGGATGGATTACAAGACCATGTTATAGTGGTAGTAAGACATGTTGTCCCATAAAATAACACTAAATGGAAAGTATTAGATAATGACCAATATATTATCAACTTCATCCAAGAAGAAGTTGAGTTCTCTTCAAGAAATCAAGACAAGTTGAAACAATAACATGAAGATCTTATTGTCCAACTTGTTAGAATATGTTGTATATTTTGCATACTGTATAGCCAGGAGTACTCTACACCTCTGCCACAAGCGTTAGTAGGGGTCCGGGGACTATAGATATGCTATTTTTATCTATACGTGTATATGGGTGGTGTCATAACCCATGACTTATGGGAAACTAGTGTGAGTTGTTTGTTAGCCCATGGTTTAGGTACCCATTGTATTGTAAAACCGCTTTGATGGTTCCTACTGATTTTCTTACATATAGCTCAAGATGTAGTAGGGTAGAGAAGAACTTGGAAGTACATTATTGTATTATAAATGGTTAAGTTAATGCAATAAGAGAGAGAAGTTACTTCGCTAGGTTTTTTCCCGAAAGGGTTTCCTAGGATAAATCTTGTGTTTGTTATTTGATTTCTATGTTTATATCAAATATTTTGTTAAGTATAGCTTCTTGTTTATTAGTTTATTGGATAAATTCTCTTCATTTGGTATCAGAGCGAGGTTTTAGATTTTATGTGAAGAGTTAGGGTTTCTAAAACCTGTGATAATTTTTTTCGAGTGGGAGCTTTGTGGGTGAATTTTTAAAGTAGAAGAAAATGATGGGAAGTGTAAGGATCGAGATCAAAAAATTTAATGGCCAAAATTTTGAGTTATGGAAGGATAGAGATCAGATGATTGCTGTGTCTAGAGTCATGTCTACGGGTATGCAGGTAGAGGAATGAGAAAATATCGATAGGATGGCAAGGAGTTTAATCAGATTGTGTCTGTCAGATTCAATTTTGATGAATGTGTCAAATGATTAGAGAATTAGGAGGCTATGAAGAATGTGAAGAATACTTTCCTAGTAAAGCCATCTCAATATTTTGAATGTAAAAAAATTGTGTATGGTGGATGAGGATGTTGTTGGCAATGGTTATGGGGAAAAGCAATTAAACCTAACCCTAATTAGTTTCACATATGGGAGACTATAGAAAGGTTCGATATTAAAGAATTATCTTAAAAAATACTGGAAATGGGTGGATCTAAATATATTTTGTTATCTTCTTAATGTATTCTCTAGAGTATCTTTTCATAGTACTATAGAAAATATTATGGAGCTTACAATTTTAAAGAATTGAGGTTATTCCTTAGGAGGATGAACCTAAGATGATAAGATTAAAAACAATGGATATGGACAAGGTTATATAATATGCAAAGAATTTTGTTGTACACCCATGCTTTTAATTATATTGGAGATTCCTTCAATGTCTTTTGTGTAGTGGACCTAAGATTGTTTTGGAGAACTTCTCAAAGTATGTAAGGCTTCTAATTTATATTAATGACTCCAAACCATTGGATGATTTTGTTTTCGTATAATTGGGAAATAATATTATGTTACAATGAATTACTTATGAGCATAAATTTGCTAAATTTTTTTATAGACACTCTATTATAAAACATATAGAAAAATAGTGCAAGGTTAAGATGAATACAAAAATGGTGATCCAGATATGGAGAGTGAAGAATATACCTTCCCTCCTTTAGGTAAGGAGATTTATTTGCATAAATATATTGAATAAAATATCAAATAAGTAGTGAAGAAAGAGACAATGGATAAAAGGGGCTTTGTCAATGAATAAATATTGGAAGGAGAGAAGGTGTCACTATGTATTTCAACAATAGATATAGAAAATAATGTTGTAGAAGGAAAATGGGGGGTTAAATATATTTTGGGAAAATGGAAAGAAGTGAAAGGATTATAGGGAAAGTAAAATTTGGGGTTCAATTTTTGTGATGATTTACAACAAAAATAGAATACCTAAAGAAAGGGATTTATGATGGTAAAATTTTAGCCATGTTAAGGATATTGATGGATTGATTTAGGATGGTAAGGGAGGATCCCCTTTTCCAATCTTGAAACAATAAAATATTTTGTGTGTTATCTAGAAACAAGGAAGCTAGCGAACTTATAATGATGCATTATTTGCACACCTAAGAATCCATAGGTAAATATTTGGAGTAAGGCTAGATTGTATCTGATTTAGGCTCATAATATATTTTATAAAAAGTATATGATAGTTTGGTATTCATTAGAAAAGGTACCAATTTATCATTTCATTATGAGAAGTATAGACTTAGGTGATTAGGATTAGGCAGTGGTAGAAGTATTTTTAATGATGTTGAAGGGGTTCCATGGATCATGATTGCTACATTTTATCATGATTACTTACTCATGATCTGAAAAAGAGGTGGATCTTCTTAATAAAGATGTGTTAGACACTATTATATTGTAAAGAAATACGTTTTAGATAACTCTTGGTTGTTGGGACCTGGTAATTTTTGACACGTCACTTGTTATTTGTGTGGTGCATAATTTTTTTTTGTGAAAATGGGGGAAGTGTTTGAAGGTTAGAGCCATCTGATCATAGGTAATTAGAGTATAATGTGGTCTACCTACATTTTTTTAGGAGGTAGAATGGATGATAGTTTTAATGAAGTTTTTGAGGATGATGAGGCTTTGGTTAGATATTTTTACATGTATTTCAGAGGTGGTGTAGCAGTTGTGAGGGGGGACACATATTTTAAAAAAATGAGAACATATTGGCTCCTATATATAATCTATTGACCATTAAATAATGATGGTTTGTATTTAGGGCACAAGGATATTAGTGTAGATATTTTTTCGTGCGAGAGAAAGAACAAGTTTGTGTGATGGCTAAAGGTATAGTATGGGGTTCCCTCTCTACCCTATGGAGTAATGTTTTTTATTCTATATAGATATATCTAACTTGTGAAGGCCAATTTTAATCATATTTACTTACCATTTTAAACTACTCATGTATCTTAGGTATGAGATCCTCACAAATATACCACTTTTCTAGTTAAATCTCTTTCTCATCATGGATTGATCAAGTAAATTATTATGGATGCCCCAACTAAAAAGGATCTTAGGGCCTCATGGAAGGTAATATAATTTTGCTTTTATTTTAAATATCTTAAGGTATGTAAGAAGAGAAAATGATCCTATTAAGAATCTTGCATGGAATTTGAGGTGAAAGCTTAGATTAAAGAGTATAAGGTGGGAAAGGGTAATAGTTCTTTGTGGTATTTTGATTCAACTTCGGTAATCAAGATAAGGTTTGAGGTGAATTTATATATAGTATAAAAATCAATTTTCCAATTGAGATTGGATTTGGAGCATGACATGAAAAATAATAATACACATACTAATGATAATACTTCATTTGAATTTAACTCTTTTCCTTCTACTTTTTCTGAGGATTTTTAGGTAATTATTGATATGAAAATGGAATTGGAAAGTTTTAAGCCTCTTATACTTATAAGGTTCATAACTTATATATTTTAGTGGATGTGGATGAGGAAATGACAATTACTAAAGAAGGGTAAACAATGTAATATGTAATTACACATTTTTGGAAGAACTAGAAGATGCGAGACATAATGCTGATTTGCAAGTTAGGAGGAAAGAGAAATAATTTAAAAATATTAGATGTTCTTTGAGAACGATAGGGAAATGGGAAAGAATTGTATTTACTCATAGAACTACTAGGGGAGTATATGCTCCTTAAATAAAGAAGGTTAAAGCTGATGCTTGAAAGGGTCATGGATAAAAACTATGGACATTTTTACTCCCTCAACTATTCAATGAGGAATTTAGGTCATCTAATAAGGAAGAAAATAATCTTATTTGTGAGTCTTATATACACAACATGGTAATACCTTGTCATTCTACTTGGAACCTAATACTGGTGGTTGGGAAGTAACGGTTAGATCCTTTGGTCTTACTTATTTAATGAGTAGTTGATGGAAAAGGAGAATGAACATTATGTTGGAAAGTGGGATTTCCTTATGGATTAGAGGTGAACATTTCTAGCACCAAATGTTAATTAGGGATCTAAAGGAATATATTGACAGTACTGTATCTTGACATAGGTCACCACCTCAATTCATTCCACGTGAGTCTTCATCATATTTTCATGCACCATCACATAGATCTCCATTACTAACACATTTTTTGACAACACAAACTTCTTCATACATTCTTCCCTCATATGCGCATAGACTTGATTCACTAGCACAACGTTTATTTACCATACCGCCATCATTAGAGCATATTCATACATTTTCACCATCACATGTCTCAGATGGAGGACATACTTCCTTCACGGTCATTGGTTAGCCTATGCATTTATGTAAACTTGGGGGCATAACATCTAATATATCTCCCCCACCCATCGCCACATATGCGCATCTATCATCTTTGCATTCTCATACATCAATATTCTCACATATGCATACTCATTACACATTTTAGCATCGTCATTACCCGATGACACACTCTTGTGCTTCGGTTCACACTTGATTGTTGAGGGCTTACTACACATGAACCCTAGACACTGTGCACCAAGTCACACATCACACATCACACATCACACATCACACATCGCACATCGCACGTCGCACGTCCCACGTCGCACATCGCACGTCGCACGTCACACATCGCACATCGCACATCGCACATCACACATCGCACATCACACATCATTGTTTATGTGTCTAGCATCATATACTGCCCATCTTTCATACTAAATTACTAGTCTATTTACTTACATTACATTCCCATCTATACATTACACTTTACACATTCTATACATCTTGTATTACACATCACTTTTTACACCTTATACTTATCACATGGTCATCACCTACACTATCTCGTCTTTTACGCACTGCACTCACTACCATATGACACAATTTAGTTCCTCGGTCCATACTCGACTGTCGAGGGTTTACAAATCAAATGGACCTTACATTCATCACACATTTATCATCCACCTTTCATCATGTGACATTTATAGGATAGTGACACATGTTATAGGCTGAATCCCCACTTGCTCTATCATCTTATAGTGGTATACACTTTAGGCTACATCACCACTCCCTCCTATTAATCTTGTAGTGGTATACGCTTTAGGCTACATCACCACTCCTTACTATTCATCATGTAGTGATATATGCTTTAAGCTAAATCATCACTCATACATTCATTTTTTGTGATATACGCTTCAAATATAGGGTTCACGCACACCTCTTCTATATGTCACATATCATCATCACTACGCATATACACATTCATCACATTACGATAGACACAACACACACTATTCGACCATTTTACGATGATGCACTCTCATTTACAGTTCATTCTTGAATGATGAGGGGGAAAACTAAATGAACCTCACTACATATATTTCAATTCACTCGGGGGGCATGCGGCTCCTATCACTCCATTTTGTATTCCATTCCATCCATCCACAACATACTGCATAATATGGTTTCTTTTACTCTTGCTTACTTTTACTTGTTTATGGTCACTTTATTACAGATGCTAGTTAGATTACTTATATTTAATTTATCTATATCATCTACACATGCACAATTACATATTTTTCTAGTTGTGATCGCAAATACAAGTTTATTACACGCAGCCCAGATGCTCGCCTACTACCCTTCCTACATTGGTCACTGGGGGCATCCGCATTCGTCTCTCACATGTGTTATTATTTCATTTTGTACTTAGCACTTTACATCACTCGGTTATACATTATTGACATACTAATTATCTTTCTAACATGATAACAAGTGCTTCATGTGTAACATTTGTTATGCAGGGATATTTGCTTCCATACTTGTCTGTTACATTGTCTATTGTTTTCTCTTGTTTACATGCCATGCCCCATGTTTAGTGTGCACACTTGTTTTTTTTGTTTACGGTCACGATGGAATTGCATGTCTTGTGACATCGTGAGTGATGTCCCATGTTTACATCTTGATTTGTATGGCCTACTTGTCTTCTTGCGTGTTTACATTACTACTTTGTTTGGTAGCGTTTACATTATTTACGTAGCTTATACATTATTTTCTATATGCATGCTTGTTCATACTAACAATTGAATTTTGCTAGACTTATTGTTTGTGCGTGCCTTGGTTTCTACTAAGCACTTTCCAGGGTATAGTTCATGCGGTTGATCCTATTTTGGATCCACATTCTCCTATCAGTGACATTACATGCACCCCCAAAGAGGGGGGCATCATTTGGGGGTTTACATGCTAATAAAACGTCTTTACACTGGTTCATTTTAGTGCACTATCCACCCTTGGCATGGTGGGTTACACACAACGAGTGGGTTCATGCCAGTCTACGAACCCCATACACAACGGATTTTATAGGACATGGTGTCCTTAGCATTCTAAGAAGCAGTTATAGGCTCAAAGGTTATAGTGGGTGTGCCTCCCTACACTACTTCAACTAGTGGTGTCAGATCACCCAAAAAACTAGGACATATAGAGATCTCTTCACACACATTCAAGGAAGCAATTAAAGGTTGGAGGATACAGTGGAATTTCTCCCTAAACTTCTTCAGCCTATGATGTCAAATCACCCAAAAAACCCCGACAATACAGGATATCCTTCTACACTCTCTTTCTCGACATGGATCAGGTGCACATGTTCCATTTACAATTTTTTATTTGTGTATTTTACATTTACACACTTTCATATGTGTCTTTTACTTTGCATTTTTACACATACATATTTGACTACTTGATCATTTTCTCGTTGCAGGTCCGACCGTATGAGAAACAAACAGTCAAATGGGGGCAACAACAAGAACAACAACGTCACCAATAACACTTCATGACATCACACACCATTCTAACCATGCAGGTAAATCACACACATCAACATCTACACACGCGTTTCCGTCCTAGGTTCACTCTCATCACTTTTTTGTGCATTTTCATCTCTAGTTTCCATGCTCCACCATCTTTTTATCATTCCACGTTTTGTCTAGTCTATTGACGTGTTTTCCACTACAATATTCATGGACATCAAGTATGCATCTCTATCTACTTTATGTTGTCAATATTTCCACTCACCAACATAAAGTGGGGGAAAAATACAGTAAAAAAATCATGCACTTTAGATGTTATTTAATCATGGTTTCATACTACTATTTAAAAGGTTCTTAAGTGAAGAAAGTACTAATTAACCCCCATATTTTGGCCATCTTCTCTTATTTTATTTCGTCATTCCCAAACTTTTACACCCACATGCCCAGTTTGTTTCGGTCATCTTTCCTTATTTTAGCCTCGACTGGGGTGCCCATGGGCACCCTGGTCCCACCATGAATACCTCGATTCCTTTTTATCTTTCCCGCCACTTTTTGGGCTCTTTCTAACCGATTTAACTTCTTATCTTTTTGGTGGTCAACCATTTATGGGTTAATTACAAAGTTAGATCAAGATAACCCTATAAATATAAAGTTATGAGACCATAATGAGGGACCACACACTAGTCACTACTATCATCCACCTAGAGTTGCATCCATTTGGAGATCATTTGCATCCATTATCTCCATCACAAGGACAAGGCTGGTTCATTTTCATTACACAAACATAAGGGAAGGGATTCTATTCTATTCCATGTACACATTCTATTACATTTTCTACATTTAGTTATTTCTCGCTACTTTATAAAGTGTGATTGACACAAGAGCACTTAGGGCATATGATGCACACACACACTAGAACTACATTTGGGTCCGAAATGTAGTGCAACACTCAGTTAGTAAGCCCACTATTGTGGTAGCTGAGGTCAGTCCGACCCATTCATTTGCATTATTTTTTAGGGTTTTGATACTTCTTTTGGTCTTTTGCAGGTCTTCTATACATACTGGATTATCAGTAACATCTAGAGCAGTGCAACGAATCTGATGCAAAACACAACAAGAGTTTCAGTCCACTTGCCAAATCTGTAAAACTCAGTTCCATATATTTTATATAGACCAAGCCACCCATTATGCAAACCAGAGCACCCTGAGGCACCCCTGTCCCTCTCCAGGTGCTCTAGTCTAACTAGATAGTTCGACTCCATCATTTTCGGGACCTCTGCAAGATCGTTCCTGTCTTTTGTTTCTCTAGTCATTTCTGCGACACAGTCCAACGAGCTTCTTTAATCAACTAAGTCACTTCCTCACTCTTCTTTCATATTAGGGTTTTTAATTTCATTATATTAGTTTCTTGGGCCATTTCTATATTCATGTACTGCATTTACATGTTGTTCTAGATTAGATTAACTATCGTCCCTTTCATTTTTAGTTAATCTCTTGTCTCATGGGAAGTTCAGTGAGTACTTTATGTTGCTCAACCAATCCTATATCATGCTTAATTGATTTTCTTTTATTTTACTCTTCAGTAAATTTAATGAAATGTGGTTTTTCCTTAAGGAGGAATATGTATGTGAGTGATTTGGGGATGTTTGATGGGTCCCTTTTATCTTGTATCACTTTACCAATATTTGTTATGGGGATGAATCCCCTTCTAGATCTTGCTACTCAAGTTATTTAATGTTCATAATTTTAGCAATATATTTCATGTTTGACCCATGGTTGTTCGGTTCATGGTTTTTTTAGTTGGTCTGGGGCTAGATTTTACCTCCTTAGTTGATTTGTTGCTTCATGTTGGACCTTGACAATGATTTCCTTGGTACTATTGCTTGCTAAAATTTTCTTGGTTATTTACAAACTGTGTTAAGTAATGGTAGTGCATCTTGGTGGGAGGTTTTTCCTCCTTATCTATTTTTTATGAAATTCATTGAAAATCATATTGTTTATTTGTAAAAGGGAGGCTGTACCTTTAAAAACCCTTACTTTTACGCATTAATAAAACATAGTAGTTTTGAATGCCATGTACAAATTGTTTTGCTACATATTTTTAATAGAAATGTTAAGGGACCATATAAGCTCTAATACATCGATCAATCAATCAATCAATAATAATAATGTCTCTTTAAAATAAAATTGAATGTCTATTGTCATAGTGATAGTTCTTTGAATTGATGTGTTTCCATTATCCCTACTCACAATAGGTCTTGTGTTGATTCTCCTAAGTATACTTCACCATGTGACACATACTTTTAACTTCTTAGTATCCCATGAATACAATTGAAATATATGATGAAAATTACAATATGAATTCAAGAGCATATGATTATCTTCTTAGTCATTTACTAGTTGGATTGAAAATAATTACAATACTACCCAACCAATTGTGTCAAAAATTTAAATGATACATTTCCATCTAGATTTTGAACGCCAAATTTTATCTTATTCACAGGAAATTAGAATATTTCTCAACACAACGACCATTTTTCCAAATGTCTCAAAACATATGCAAAAAATGATAGAATATTTCTTAACGATTTTCCACATAATCTCTCCAATTTTGCATTTGTATGGTTTGTGGTTTCTCTAGTGGATCCATTGATAGACATTTAATATCACAAGAACTATACCTCATTTATTTATGACATACTATTACTAATAATGATTTTTTAGCATTTGGAGGCAATACACCACTAACTTAACAAGTCTATCCATGCTTATATAGCTTATTTCACGGCTTTAACAAACTAATCGATGTTCAATCCAAGTATTTAGGAAAAATATTACATGTTTTTCCAAATTTTAGTATCTCCTTTTCCTAAATTGATGCTTAAATGAATTTGTTTCTAAGTTGATGACAAGATAGTAGTTGATCCAAAATAATAATACTTAAAATATATTTTGGAAAAGCCATTAAATCTATTTTTAGTAGGTTTTTGGTAGCTTTTATTATTTATTTTTTAAAAAGGATATTCAAATCTTTCATAAGCTTCATAATGTATAATAGTTATAGTGATTTTTTTTAAATTCACTCCGTCGTCTTTCTAACGGGTTATAAGTTCACAAATTGGGTCAAAAAGATGGGAGATATGACAGTAACAAGGAGTGCTAAAAAATATATAGTAATAATAATATAGATTTTCAAGTTTTCCACTTATATCTTTTTGAATCCATCCCTAATGTGGATATGAGTGGTATACATGTAGGATGACCTTTTGGTTCCCATATGGAATCCTTCATATTCTATTTTTATTAGTTTTTCATACTCTCCATTGTATAACTATAAAATAACTTGTTTTGAATAAAGATATATATGTCTGGGCATACATATATCTTTTGGAGTTTTCCAATTTATATACATTTCAAATTGTAATATAATTAGTTTTTTTTATTACTCTTTCATTGTGAATTGATTTCTATAACATATTAAGAACCATCATTAGTGTGCTATCCACCAAGTTGTAACTCAATCTAGATTAGTGGTTTTAGAAAAAGTTTGTTCCACTTTTACATGTCAAAACACATGAGGTTAGAATATAATAATAATATTTTTGAGACTTATGATCATTTAGATTACCTTCCTTGTCACTTAAAATGACCCTATTATACACAAGAGAAAATGAGAGATCCCATTAAAGAGTTATTTGATGAATTCCTTGATCAATAGAGGATAGAGATTATGACACCGTTTGTTGATGCCTCTCATGGGCCATCCCTGAAGCTGGATCCACATCCAAATGACAACCACATCAAGTAAACCCTTTGGAAATCCAACATACTTCAAGGCACAAGTAAATCTTGACATTTCGTAGTTTAAAGGAAAAATGGATGTTGATGAATTAGATAAATGGATGAAACAACTATAAGTATACTTCTCAAGCAATAATTTATTTCATAATGAAAAGATAATATTTACACTCCTAAAATCTTCTCTACATTTCAAAAAATCTTGGGAATCATAATACTTTCAAAATTATGATAATTATTTTTTAAATGTCAATACAAAACCCTAAGAAACATGAGATGGTTTTATAGAGGCTATCAAAGATGAATATTATCTAGTGAAGATGCAGTTCCCACCTTCTTAGCCCTTAGTTTTACTAGCTTATGTTTCTCATGTATCTGGGTACTAGAATTTCTACTGAGGTATTGGATGTTAAATTTTTATATTATATGCAAACCAAGGACTTTAAACATTACTTTCTTATATATATGGAATACTAATTTTTTTGTTTGGGGGCATAAGGTGCCTTGTTTGATATGCGATCTTGGATATTGGACTAGTTATATGCATTGCTTTCAATATTTGTTATGCAGTAGATGATTAGAGAATTAATACTTTGTTTATTTAATATTTGGTTAGTTAGATTACGGATTTTGATGTTGTTGATGTAATTCGTTGGATTTGCTATTGTTAATATACATGGATTTATTGAATGAAATGTATTTTATATTATGCTATTGACTTCGTATGAATTATATATGTTATTTTGGATGTATTTAAGGGGTATATTGAGTGTGCAGGTTATAAGTGAGACCAACATGGTATGTGAGGGACTGATTATACCACTACCATTGTAAAACCAAACTAACCATGAATTATGTTTATCCCTTGTTATACTTTTTATTGTTGTAAATGTGTTGTACACATTTCCACTTGTAAATGTGGTTGAAATAATGTATTTCTCATTATTTTTTGATTATTCATCCACTTTGAGATTAATTTTGTTAGGAAACCATATGTTAAGTGCTCAAATTATATGTATAAGTAAGTATAAAATATTATGTGTAATAGTTAGTTTGTGGGTAATTTGTAATAACAAATTACATAAATATATTATTATGTAAATGAGTTGTTTAATAAACAACTCATATTACAAATAGTAGTGGTTGAAACCAATCACATATAAAATAGTTTGAGTGGTTAAACAACTCACCAAATATGGCATGAGTTGTTTGTTGAGGTTTCCTATTTTATAAGATACATATTCATATATATTTGTAATACATATATGTAGAGAAAAAAGGTATTGGAATAGAAGATTAATATTATGTCAATATCTAAGTTTTCTCTATCTATAATATATAAAACTCATACCAAAATAAAATTTTGTATCGGAGTGACGCTTTTGATTCTTGAATTAAATATATATCTAATGTCTTTGCATTGAAAAATTCTCTTTGTAGTCTTTGGAAAGATACCGTGATAAATCTATGGTGAGTTGCATTGTTTGCCAAGAAACTTAACCGAAATATTCTCCACGTAAATCTCTCCATGTGATCTCCTACAAATAAGTTGTGTATCGGGCTGAATTAAGGGTTATGAGCGCCCTAGGCAATACGAGAGATAACACCTATAAATAAATAAAATCCATAGTAGAAAAAAAATTAATTGTGACAAAATATTGTATTACTTTCAATTCCTTTGCCATTAGAGAAAAACTTCTTAATAATTTTTTTTTTGTAGCTTCTACTTCTTAAAATCCCAGTTAATTCTCTAACATAATCACAATCCTCCTTTTCTAATATATTTCCTAACAATTTTTTTTCTAATGTTCTTTACATATTTACCTTTCTTGATCTCTCCCTCAAATATACTTCCAAGACTTCAAAACAATACAAAGTATGAAAAATACATAAGATTCATGCAACAAAGACACAAGTGCATAAATATTTGAGGCCTACTAAATATTATATTCTTAATACACTTACGTAATTTTAATTTTAATATTATTTTGAATGGAGTGAATTGAATTTGTATGTAAGATTGGACACTAAGTGCTACTAACATATATGGAACTAATAAATTGATCTACTCTTCATAAAAATTATAGTAAAATAAAGTAAATTAACTCCCCTAAATATTAGCACCCTAAACAGTTGCCTAATTCACTTAAACCTTAATCCCCTCTAATGGTGAATGGAGTGTGAGGTCTTCATACGGACAAAAGTTCTTGAGTGAAAATGACGAGTTGAAGATTGAATAACATATACGAATTTATGAAAGAACTCTGTAAACAACTCTATTTAATACACAACCTTCATTTAATATGAGTTCCAAAATAAGTCTCGGTCTTCAAAATTTAAAGGTTGACCGTGCATTATGTTTTTCACGTAAGAATTTTATAAATAAATCCATGACTATGATGTCAAGTCAGTCAATAAAAGTCTAAATGTTTATTTAGACGTATGTCTTAGGCTTTCAATAATAAGTTTGAAGTATGCATCGTGAGTCATGTTGCATCACAATTGTCTTTTCCCATTTGCCATTATATAGTTGTGATCAAAAGTAATTACATATTACTTTTTTCATCTTTATTATTTTATTGTGTTGTCTAAGTATTTTATTATATCATCTCCATTTGTAATGGAAGCATTCTCAATTGACACTGGTGTCTTTTTGGTCCCTCAAATTTGTGCGATCATAATTGAAAAATCTAGTCATGTTGAATATTTTTAGGGAAAATACTTTCCAAGATATGAGAGTTTACTAAAAAGAAACCAAAGGATGTAAACGAAGAAGAAAATTGGACAACAAGGGATCCAAAAGAAACACCAATAATCAAGCTAGGACTATCCGATGCTTATTTTCATCATATAGATATAGCTAATCCATCCAAAGATATTTGAGTGACTAGGAATAAGTTGTTTTGATCATGAGTAGAAAGTGTAATAGTTGTATTAAAGAAAAATCTATTTGGATTAAAGATGGACAAAGAAGATAACATGATCAAACACATTAGTAAGTTTCATTCAATTATGAAACAATTAGCTGGTATAAATTTTGATGTAAATGAATATGACACAATATTTTTTGCTAAATAGTATGCCTCCTAGTTACTCAAATGTAGTTTTTCTTTTGAATAAAATTAATTCAGGTATAGAGGAATTAATATAATCCTTGATAGATGAAGAAATAAGAGAAATAATATGTTCAAAAGGGAAAGATATATTTGTGAAAAAAATCCAAATCAACTTTCAAACCAGATAAATAATCTAGTACTATTTTCAAAAGTTTAAAGAAAAGGTTTCTTTGTCACTATTATAAAACTCATGGACATGGAATTATATATTGTAAACAAAGAGCATAGAATCTACTTGACGGAAAAATAAAAGATAAGGCTCTCATTTATGAAAATAAAGAAGAATAAAATTATTAGGATATGAGATTTCACCATTCAAATGATAGAAAACATGAATCTCAACATGATGATAAAGATTTTGTGTACTAGATAAACTATAGAAGGATAGAGGTATTAGAGGTTTGAGGATATTCATCATCCTCTCGTCAGTCGCCAATGACTGGGCCACATTCTATTTTGGTGGCATATTTTCTTTCTATTTTTTTTCGTGTTTTATGTGGTAGGGGATAAAAACCGATGGTACATTACTATTTAAATGTATAAGAAGTGAGAAAAATTCTAGATGTAATGCCATGATGTGAGATAGTACATGAGATTTGAACCATAGGTACTGAAGCAACATATGTCTTTGAAAAACATATAGGTGGTAGATGTGTTCCAACTAATTTTGATTGGTTAAGTTTATGTTCAAAGATTTGGATGATGGTGGATGTGATGTTCCCAGGTCCCTTTGTATGGTTGATGAGTTCCCATTGTACAATGGATCAAGGGGAATTAAGCCCTAGGTAGAATAGGTAATTTCCTAGGGTGCCAACACTCAGGAGAACCTAAATTTAATTTTTTTTCCTTATTGTTGGCTAGTTTTAGAACTTAACATTAAAATGATGTACTTGAAGATTCAATATTAATTGACCTATTTATTGATATTATTATAAAGTAACATATATTTCGTGCATACACATAACAAAGTTACATTATATTTTTACAAGTAAAAATAAATATGGAATATTTCTAAGCTCATATTATTTTGGTTCTATTGTTAATGATTCTTCTATATTTATCGAATTTATGTAGTGTAGACACAAAATCACACACTTTGAGTCGTTATTTAGTCTCGATTACATACTACTTTTTGCATGATTCCTAAGCAAGAAGAGTACTGATTAACCCATGTCTTTGGCCATATTTTGTTGCTTTCTATTACTACTTTCGGTCTTGCACCTTTATTGGCCCAGTCTGTCTTTTCATACTTTAGTTTTACCTTTTCTGGACAGGAGCGCCCAACCAAGATGCCAACGCTAGGCGCCCTCGTCCCCTCTGGGTGCCCCTGTCCACTTTACACTTTACTCTCACTTTTTGGGTTCTTTCTAGATGTTTGAACATCTTATCTTTTTGGTAGTCGACATTTTCAGGGTTAATTACAAAATTCAAGCGAAGGAATCATATAAACATAAAGTTATGTGATTATAAAAAGGGACCAAACACTAAGAACTAACTATCACCACCTTAGGTTGCATCCATCAAAGGCATATATAGCTACATTTGCATCCATCTAGCTCCATCACAAGGCACACATGATGGTTCATTTGCATCACACTTCATAGGAGGGGAGTATATTGTTTCCACACACACATTTATTACATTCTACATCTAGTTACTTGCTTGCTACTTCACAAAGTGCGACTAGCACAAGAGCAACCTAGGGAACAATTACACACACACACACACACACACACACACACACACACACACACACACACACACCAAGAACTGCATTGGGTCTGAGATGTAGTACAACACTAAGTGATAAGTCCATCAATTTGGCAGTTGAGGACAGTCTGACCCCTTCATATACATCTTTATTTTTTAGGGGTTTGATGTTTGGTTTGGGGTCTTACAAGTGATTCTTCCATTGCAGGTTTACGATGACATCTTGTGAAGTGCAGTGACATACACACAACAAGAAGTGAAGAAGTGCAGATATCTTATGACCCTACAAATTTGGATTTTTGACCATTTGAGTAGACCAAGGTGCCCACAGGCGCTCCTATCCTTTTCCAGACACCCCGGTCCAATAAAATCCTCTAGATCTACATTTTCTCAGGCTCTTGTGTGACAGTTTCCTCCTCCTGTTCATCCGGTCTCCACTGCGACATATACCTGAGCCATCTTCGAATCTTCTGAGGCTCTTCCAACTCTCTTTGCACATTAGGGTTTATACATTTTATTGCTTAGCTTTTCTTAGGTGTATTTCAGTTATTCCATTGCTTATTTATTTTATTGCAAACTTGCATTAGATTAGGCTATTATATTTACATTTTAGTTTAATCATTTTGGTGAACCCGACTCGATCTACACGTTATTAGGATCATTGTTGCTTTATCATCCTGAGTATCTCAATTAATGACTTCTTGCTTGCCAATCCTAGTTTAAGACATAGAGTATGATATCCCCTTGCTACTACTCGCATTCCTACTGATATGCACTCATATTTGGTGTATAATACATTTGTCAATGCATTTTCTCAACATATGGCTTTTCCATCTAATCCTACTGTTGATCTCCCTGTCTTCGATAATGATACACCCTTGCATATCATGATTCACATATATAATGTAGGTGTCAAGTGAACTGTATTTGATAATGGATATGAGCTTAACATTTGGCCTATGTCATTCCTTGAAAAACTTAGTCTTTCTTCTGCCCATGTTAGTCCATTGTCTTTTTCCCTTCGTGCATATCATGGTTTGATTCGTGCATGCCTAGGTCACATTGTTTTGCCTATCACTGTAGGGACAAAAACTCTCAACACGGTATTCTTTGTCATTGAATTTCTAGTTTCATATAACTTTTTACTTGGTAGGCCATGGCTCCATGCTATGAAAGCTGTTGCCTCCACAATACATCATTGTGTGAAATTTATACATGAGAATGTCAAGTTTACTATTCTTCATGACTGTCATCCATACAAATATTGTGACCATGACCCAAACACTACACTTCCTATTCCATGAACTAACACTACTGATGACCCATAACCCATTGATGAGCTACCGCGTTTGCTACCACTTGAAGGTTCCATTTGCATGATAGATTCTACACCAGCTACATCTACGCCTCCCCCTACTACTACCAATGCTTTGATTGTTTATCAGGGGTCTGTCTCTACATCTGATGTCACTTTAGCTCCTTTACCTCCTCATGTGCCACCTCCACCACGCCGATGTCATTTCACGTGCACACTTTTCATGAAAAATTATTATTGGGAACACATTCCATTCGATCCTACTTGTGATGACACTGTATGTACATATGATGGTTTGGATCATCCAGGTTTTGCTTTTGAGGATATCTACCCTCCACTACACGCTTCTCATATTTATCATGGCTTTTTTTACATTACTACCACATATGGCTTACATGTATTTCATCTCCAAGTCTTCCTTTCATGACATTCTCACTCTTTTCCACTTACATAAGGACAATCTTGGCTCGATTACATTGGGGTCACACTCGACCCTGACCATACCGATATATCATTTCCCATGCCCTTTGTTCGTGTATTCATTTGCAACAGTTTCTTTCTTGACTATACACAAAATATCACTATCTAGTATACACACGAGTGTCCCTTACCACCCATCACTAATGAAGAATATGTCATGGGTATATATAACTTACACCGTAATGGCTCATTACATGATCAACCTGACACCATTGCTTACCAGGTGTCCGATGCTTGTTCATTTAGCTTTGACCATGACAATGATGACCTCTTAGATGACATTACATGATTGAATTATTCATATTAACAAATTGGGGGGAATTAAACATATATCCCCACACCCTAGTATCAACACAAGTTTCATACTCGTATTATCACAACTCTACCTTTGTAATGAACCGTTACACCAAAAGCTCGAGGCATTAGTGAAATTTACACATGAGGATCATAACATCCCACCACACTTCTGTAACTTGGACCCCGAGCTATATTTACACCCATATAGTAGGACCATGCCCTACCCTATACGATCCCCAAGAGAACACTGCAATTCTAGCGTAGCCACCCGTGCTGGGACTTTTACCTAGGTGGTTGCTTTGATACCAAATGTAGCAAACCATTAGACCAAAACCTTGAGGCGTTAGTGAAATCCACACATGAGGATCATAACAACCTTCTAGCATACACATATTCATCCACATGTTAGCATCATCATTACCCTATGATGAACTCTTGTGCTTTGGTTCACACTTGAATGTTGAGGGCATATATACACATAGACCTCACACACTACACAATAAATACTACACATCGTACATCTTCACATATATTACATATATACATTCTACATCCTAAATTTTACATTTTACATCCTACAACTATTATGCGTTATACATCATCTACACCTTTTTCATCTACACATATTGCATTGCATCATATACATCAAACATTATATTACACATCCTACTCATCTACCTATACACGTTGCACTCACTACCCAATGACACACTCTAGTCACACAGTCCACACTGGATTGTTGAGGGTATACAAATCAAATAGACCTTACCACACTCACACATTCAACCATCTAACCTTTTCTCATATTACATTCCTAGGTTAATTATATATTTAATGGGATACATCATTACTTCCTCTAGCGACATTTAGTGGTATACGCTTTAGGCTACATCACCATTCTTTCTACTCATCTTGTAGTGATATACATTGTAGGCTACATCATTACTTCCTCTAGTGATATTTAGTTGTATATGGTTTAGGATACATAACCACTCTTTCTACTTATCTTGTAGTGATATATGCCGTAGGCTACATCATCACTTCCTCTAGTAATAGTGGTATATGCTTTAGGCTACATCACCACTCTTTCTACTCATCTTGTAGTGATAAATGCTGTAGGCTACATCATCACTTACTCTAACATCATCATCACTTGTTATTATCATCATTTAGTGATATACGATTTAGGATAAATCATCACTCCTTAAATCATCTTGTCATGATATATGCTTAGGCTACAACATCGCATCACCACATACTTAACACATCACACTATATATAACATATAATTCTACCATTGTCTGATGACACACTCTTGTTTATTCTTGACTACTGAGGGGGAATAAAAAAATGAACCTCATTGTATGCAATTCCATTCACACGGGTGGTACACAACTCCTATCATTCACTCTACATTCCATTTCATCCATCCATGTAATATTACATTTTATGGTTGCAGTCACACTTTTTTACTCATGCTTTTACATGTACACTTTATTACACATGCTAGATATATATCTTGTATGTCGTTATCTTTATGATACACACATATGCGTTCACTTGCTTTCTAGTTATTATCGTAGACTTTATAGGTCCATTACACACAACAAAGATGCTTAGAACTAGTCTCATAGTAGTTCCTGGGGGCATCCACATTCGTACACTACATGTGATATTGTTTCATTTTTGTTCATAGCAAACTAATTTATTAGTTTACACACACTTTGACATACATTTTATCTTTCTAACATGCTAATGGGTGTTTCATGTGAAACATTTTCTATGTAGTGATATTTTCTTCCATACTTGCTTGTTATATTGTCTGATATTGCTTGTTCTTATTTGCGGGCTATGCCCTTTGTCTTGTGTGCACACTTGTATGCTTTTAGCTTCATCGGCCTTGATTTTCTTGAAACATCGTGAGTGATGTACCATGTTTGTAACCCCCTTTGCATGGTCTACATTTTCTTCTTGGGTGTTTTCATTCTCTGCTTACACATTGTCGACATAGTTTACACTTGTTTTCTACATACATGTTTGTTTATATTAACACTTGTTTCCTATCTAATTTATTTGCATGTTCCTTAGTTTCTACCAAGCACATACCCTCCCCCTGTAGGGAACAATTTTAGTTACATTGGTTGGTCTTCTTTTGAGGCCGTATCCTCCTACAACGACGTCACATGTGCCCCCAAAGAGGGGGGGCATAATTTGGGTATATACACAGCACACAACTGAGTACCAGTACAGTTCAATTTTTAGTTTTTGTCCATGACATAGTGGGTTACACAATGAGTGGGTTTAACACAATCTACAAAAATCTATACACAATGTATTTTACAATACAAATTTTCCTTAGCTCATGTGTGGGTAGTGGGTACACACCAGCTGCAATGGTGTTTTATATAGTGGGAAGTAGTTAAAGGTTGGAGGAAAACACTGGGTAGTTTCTCCCTACACTTATTCCATTACATTGGAAATAGATCACCCAAAAACCAGGTAATACAAAGATCTCTTCAGTTTCAGGAAGTAGTTACAAGTTAGAGGATAAATCATACTTTCCTTTCTAGACTTCTTCAGCCAGTGGCGTGAGATCTCCAAAAAAACCTGCACTTCATCAACGTGATCCTTTCAACACCCTTTTTAAAATCACGGATCATGTGCACATGTTCCTTTTTAATTTTTCGTACTTTCATAGCATACATGCATCTTTACACACATTATTTTTCCACTTATATATGCATATTTGAATACTTGATCGTATTCTGTTTTGTAGGTTTGTCTGTATGAGAAGAAAGAAGTAAACATCACACACATAATGGGTACATCACACACATGATACTAACCATGCAGGTACACCACACACATCATCATATACACACATGTTTCTGCCCTAGGTTCACTCTCATCACTTTCTAAAAATTTGCATCTTTAGTCTCCACACTCCATATTTTTGTCACTCCATGCTTTTGTGTAGTTCCTCAGCACACTTTCTACATCGATCTACATGGAAATCAGGTACGCATTTATATCTACTTTATGTTACTGAGCATTCTGTTCACCAACATAAAGTGGGGGAAAATATAGACACAAAATCACACACTTTGAGTCATTATTTAGTCTTGATCACATACTACTATTTTCATGATTCCTAAGAAAGAAGAGTACTGATTAACCCATGTCTTTAGCCATATTTTGTTACTTTCTATAGCTACTTTCAATCTTTCAATTTTATTTTCCCAGTTTGTCTTTCCATACTCCAGTTTGACATTTTCTGGACTGGAGAACCCGGCCAGGATGCTAGCGCCAGACGCCCTTGTCCCCTCTGGGTGCCCTTGTCCTCTTTACACTTTACTCTCACTTTTTAGGTTCTTTCTATCCATTTGAGGATCTTATATTTTCTGAAGTCAGACTTTTCGGGGTAAAATTACAAAATTCAAGTGAAGTAATCATATAAATATAAAGTTATGTGATCATAATAAGGGACCAAACACTAAGCACTAGCTATCCCACCCAAGGTTGCATGAATCAAAAGCATATATAACTACATTTGCATCTATCTAGCTCCATCATAAGGCACAAAGGCTAGCTCATCTACATCACACTTCATAAGAGGGGAGTCTATTGTTTCCATGGACACATTTATTACCTTCTACATCTAGTTTATATGCTTGTTACTTCACAAAGTGCGATTGGCACAATAGAAACCTATGGCACAATTACACACACACACACCTAGAAATACATTGGGTTTGATATGTAGTGTAACACTCATTCTAATATGAGTTATTTTTTAGGATTATGATGCTTGGTTTGGGGTCTTGTAGGTGATTCTTCCATTGTAGGTTTATGATGACATCTAGAGAAGTGCAACGACATACACATGACAAGAAGCGAAGAAGTACATATATCTTATGACCCTAAAAACTTGGGTTTCCAACCATCTGAGTAGACCAGGGTGCCCAAAATCCAGAATAGGGTGCTGACGGGTGCCCCTATCCTTCTCTAGGTGCCCCAGTCCAATAAAATCCTCCAGATCTACATTTTCTTAGGCTCCTGTGTGACAATTTCCTCTTCATGTTTATCTGATCTCCACTATGACATAGTCATGTGGCATATTCGAATTAGCTAAGGATCTTCAAAATCTCTTTGCACATTTTATTTCTTAGCTTGCTTGGGCGTATTTTAGTTATTCCATTTCCTATTTATTTTATTGCAAACTTACATTAGATTAAGCTATTATATTTACATTTTATTTTAATCATGTAGGTGAGTAACTTTCCTAGGAAAAGGTTCATGTATTTTTATAATGTCACTAGTGTAGCCAATGGAGGTGACTATAATTGAAAGAAAGAAGTATTTAATTTTGTGGGGGAAATGTCTATTATTTTTATTGAGAAATTGGTATGCCTAGTATGAATACCATTCTTGACAAATATGTGGGAGCTACATAATAATTTTTATTGCTTTGTGAAAAAATGGTACATTGTTCAGGTTTGAGTCCCATCACCTATGTGATATTTGTAAATTGAACTTGCAAAAAACCATGTATAAAAAATTATATTTGTTGCATTCAGAGCACCTCATGTGATTAATTCTCTTGATCCATGGAATATTTATAATCCTTATGTGATAATTTTCTAAGATATTTTTTATTCTTTTTGTATGGAAATTTCTCTAAAGTTTTGATTTATTATGATATTGATGCAAATTTTAAAATATGAGAGTAGAAGCAACTTTTATTTATTTACTTGATGGGAAAAATTTATTAACTAATATTGTGAGAAGGAAGTCTACTCCAATTATTTCCTAGGATGATCCTAACCTTTAATTTGAATCTACGGTGGATATGTTCCCACATTGGTTAATGTTCCCATGACTGCTCAATAGTGTTCCCATTTCCTGGTTGATTTGTTCCCACAATCAAGTACATAGATTCAACACCAAGGAAGGTCAAGATATGCTTATGTTGCTTAGTTAGAATATGGTGTTTCTCCCCATGTTTATACTAGGGGGGATGCTAGGAAACCATATGTTACTGTTCACATCATGTGTATGGGTAAGTATAAAATATAATGTGTAATATTTAGTTTGTGGGTAATTTTTAATAAAAAATTACATAGATATATTGCTATGTAAATGCATTGTTTAATAAACAACTCATGTTGCAAATAGTAGTTTTTGAAACCAGTCTCGTATGAAATATTTTTGAGTGGTTTAAAAACTCACCAAATATAACATGAGTTATTTGTGGAGGTCTCCCTTTTTACAGTAGACATTTTCATATATATATTTGTAATACATATGCATGGAGAAGAAAGGTATTAGAATAGAATATTAATATTATGTTAGTGTTTGAGTTTTATTTGTGAATAATATATAAAAAATCATACCAAAATAAAATTTTTATAATCACCCCATTATCCTAAAAACTTTATAGAAACATCTAATGATGTTTAGTTAACTTTTCTCTAAGAAAACACTACCATTTTCTCTCAAAACTCGAATTTTCACATTTAACCATTTTTTGGAGTGTTTTAAAAGTTATATTACCATTTTTCTTTAAAATAAGCCCTTAGTCCTATACCAATATGACAGAGAGTTTTTCACAATGTGTTTTGAAGATTTTAAGGTTTTTTTGAGGACCTAAAAAGACTTGAAAAGTGCATCTCAAGTAAGCACTTATGATTGGGTGTGAGGACCTAGAAAGCTTGAATTTACAAATCAACCTCACGTGACTTGTAAGAGGTAATAATTACAAATGTAAGGTGATATTTTGTTATATGGGAGTGGACAATTGTATGAATCCATTGGGTAATGTTTTCTCTTTCTCTTTTCATACTTATTATCCAAATTTTGGATTTGGGATGGTGTAGACACCAAAATTTAAACAAAATCATTATTACACCATGATTTTGTTAGAATTATATGTACATGAGTTTAATACCTTTAAACTATACCTTATGGTATAACCTAATCTCCTCCTGATTTTCATTGATTAATTTGATATCTTCTAGTGATTATTTTTCTATGATTTTGTATCATGTCATAGAGGCCTCTGTATCTTTCCTTTTTTGACCATATTCGTATTTGCTGTTGGTAAAAAACTATAAATTAGGTCTAGGGCCTTACCTACATTCCTAGACCTTCTATACATTAGTAAACCCTCTTGGTTTCCACTTAATTTTGATTTATGAGTCTCTTCATTATTATTTTTTATAAGATTTTATATGTTTGGGTTGGCCTTTCCCACCAATAAGGTTTAAAAAATCAAGAGAATGAAATCATATATATATCTATCTACCATATACTGAACTGAAGGAGAAATAAGTAATGTTACATATTACATACTCAACATAAGAGGAAATAATTCTAATTTCTTTAATAAAAAACAAGGGTTTATATGGGATGAAGTATCTTAGCTCATTATTAGTGTGGAAAATAAGGGGAACAATAGGGCAAGATATAGTTGCATGTATAACAACATAAAACATGAGAGAGCTACATAGAGTCTGAAATATAGTGCAACCCTCGGTGACTTACATACGGGGTGACTGTTGAGGTTAGTTCAACTCAAGAATTTACATTTATCATTCATCTAATACGTGCTTAAGTGTGTTATAGGGTAACTAGGGTTATTTTGTACATACATGTATACAATTTGGGTTTATATGCAACATTAAATATTCCAAAAGATGATAAATAACAACACAGAGTGACGCCAAAGTTTTTAGATCCCAATTTTATATAGTTCTAAATCCATACAAATAGGTTGATTTGTGTTATATGGTCTCGACCGTACTATATGATTTCAAACCAGTAGATCTAGTAGTGCAACAAAATATTTCTCTAGTTATCAGGCTCTATTCATATTCTAGATCACTCATCAACACAATATAGATCTTATCTAAATTAACTAACTGTCTCCTTTCACCAAACTCCACCTTTGATTTATTGCATCTCTTCCCTAGAGTAATTTCTATATTTTTATGTATGTATATTATATCTGAAACATCATTTAGCACATTATCTATTATTTAGTTCTATATTATTAACCATCCAACGATTGATATCAATTAGGGTTGATACATTTTGGTGAGCCCACTTTGATAAAATCATTAACCTAATCTAGGATGTTTCCCAAGTTCACATAGGTTAGGCCTATTGATTTGCAAACCCTAGTGTTGTCTTAGGGTACATAAGTGTTTTGTTTGTGTGTGATTATGGATTTTTTTTTCAGGATTTGTGAATGTATAATGGTTATTGTTCCTTTAACTATATCCATACCACTTATGAGGATGAAAATAAGGTTACTCCATTTTCACACTCCCTTAGGGATGGTATATTATTTAATGGTATATTTTCACACTCCCTTAGGGATGAAAATAAGGGATGGTATATTATTTAATGTTGATTTAGATCCTTCTTGTTAACCATTCACTAATCATCCTCCCCATTTCCAAGCATCACCTCATATATATATTGCTCATTACACCTTTCTGGATCTGGCCTCACTCAATTCCCATGTCTTACCACTCATGAAGACCCTATGGATGGTATTATAGGTTGGAGTAATTGTAGACACTAAATCATGGACTTTGGGTACATTTCTAGGTCCTAATCACATACTACTATTCATATGATTCCTAAATGATAAAACTGGCAATTAACAACTGTCTTTGGTCTTTTGTCTGAGTTTCATGTCTTCTTTCAGGCCTCTTACATCATGCATCCCAATCAATACTTTACTATTTCATATTTTATCACTCTGATCACTAGCACCCAGATAGGACGCCAAAACCCAAACGCCCTCATCCTTCTGGATGGCACCGACATCTTTGTATCTTACTCACCTCTTTTGGGCATATTTTATCTTTTGGGCATCTTGTTTTACTATGGGCCAACCTTTAGTTGTTAATTGTAAAATTAAACCAAGGGAATCATATACATATAAAGATATGTGACCATAATAAAGGACCAAGCTCTAAGCATCTATTATTATCACCTAAGGTTACATCCAAAGGTATCTCAAGAGCATTAAAACATCCATCCAACTTTATTCAAGGGACTAGGGACTATATTTTATGCATACACGCATAGGAGGGGAGTTTAATTTTGACATCCACATATCTATTTACATTATTACATCTAGCTATTACTCACTATCAAGTGCATCTTGCACAAGAGCCACTTAGGGCATAATTCTGACATACACACACGAGAACTACATGGAGTCTGAAATATAGTGTAGTGCTTGGTTGTAAGTTTACTCTCTTAGGTGACCACCAGGGTCAGTCTGACTCCCCATTTGGATCTTTATTTTTTTAGGATTTGATGTGTTTTGGGGTTTTGTTGGAGATCATTTATTTTACAGGTTACCGGAGAATTCTGCGGGCATAGTGCGACACATAGGCGATAAAAAATGAAGGTTAATGATATTGGTGCAACACATAAAATTCATTTTATGAGTTCCTTTGCAGTCACAGGTGCTAAGAATTAGTCTACAACACCCAGGCGCAACTGACATGATTTAGGCACCCCAGTCCAGGTAGATCCGATACTCGCACAATTTTTTGAGCTTGGTTACAACATCTTCCTCCTCTTGTTCACTAGTCTTCTAGTCCAACACACTTTAGGTTTAATTAAGAAATATGTTAAGTATTCTATCCCTTCTATTGCAATTAGGGTTTCATTTTCATTTAGCTTATTTACTTGTGTCAGCTTATATCTAGCATAGCTTACATTTGTTAAACTGTAATTAGGGTTTTCCAAAAAAGTTTATTTTTTCTAAAATCATTTGGTGAACCCATCTCATTCAAATTATTTTTGGGTCCTCATTTCATCATTTGTCTCATTTCTCCTAGGATCCTATCAACACAGATGTCTCCATTCATACCATTTTGTATTATCATCATCATTGTGTCAATAAGCTCAGGTCTTATCTAGCTAACACTTATATTCATCCTAACACTTCTCCCGAGTATGTGTATCATAAATTTACTTTAGCTCTGTCTCTCAATGAAGATCACATTACTTTCACATAAAATGATTTTCCTTCCATGTTAGAGCATGACCACCCTATATTAAGGTTTGTATCAATAATGTTGGGATCAAACATGCCTTAGTTGATAATGGATCGAGACTTAATAGTTGTAATATTACATTTATTTATCAACTTTGCCTCTCTGACGCCTCATTAGCTCCATCATTTGTGTCTATTCATGGATTTGACAATATCCCCAAGTGTGTTTTAGGTATTATTGCACTCCCTATTATTTTCAGGCCATGTATGCTACCTATTCAATGCCACATAACTCCCAACAACCTTAATTATAATATTATTCTAAGGCAGCCTTGGATCCATGCTATGCATGTAGTTCCCTCCACTCTTCATACACGGATTGAATTTATTTATCAAGGGATTTTCTGTGATGTTCTAGAGGATCCATCACCTTTCACATATTGTAATTCTATTGAGAATTCCACATACACTTCCAACTCTATTATACCTACTCATCATTTCTCCCAATATAGTCTTGGTTATAAGTATTTGCTTCATTATGGTTTCTTTGGTAATGGTTTCGGCCTACATGGGTAATGAGTCACGTAACCATGGGTTTTTCCCACTCAATCTAACAAGTTGAGTCTGGGATATCATCTTCCCTCTACATATTCTTCAGAGACTTACATTGTTATGCATACTTATTCACTTCCTCTAGTATATCCAAAGATCATTAGTGAATCTCCTTATACTACTTGGCCTACTCTGGATACTTTCACTACTGGAAAATCCCTTCTAGACTACATGGGAGTTTATGATCACCTCCCTTATTTCCATCATAAGAAATGATCTCCACCAATTCTTAATGCTATTGCTTACTTTGGAGAATCCAATGCACCTACTGAGAGTAGTGATGCTCTTGACATGATTCCTACTAATCCCTACATTGAGGACTGGCCATCTCTTCTAAATGAAGATACCATCAATTATAACCTTGGTAGTGCTACCAATCCAAGAAAGGGGTTGTTAGCCACTTCTCTCACGCCCGCTGAGCAAGATGATATCAAATAATTCCTCCATGAGTTATTTGACATATTTGCATGGTACTATAGTGACGTGCCTGATATCGATCTTATTATAGCCATGTATAATATTGTTATTCATCCCGATGCAAAACCTGTTCAACAAAACATCTGGAAAATGCATCCAAAGGTTGCATTGGTTGTCAAGAAATAAATTCAATGCCTACTAGATGCAAGCTTCATTCGTACTGTGGATTATCTTGAGTGGGTGTCTAATATTTTTCCTATTATGAAGCCAGGTGGTAGGGTCCATTTTTGTACGAAGTTTTGGGATCTCAATAAAGCTTGTCCCAAGGATAGTTTCCCATTTCCGCAAATTGAAACAACATTGATTCTACTGCTGGATACAATATCCTTTCTTTTATGGATGGATTCACTGGGTAAAATCAAATCAAAATTAATCCAAAAAATCAAGAAAAAAATTCTTTTACTACTCCATGGGGGAATTTTTGTTACACTTTCATGCCCTTTGGTCTTAAAAATGCTAGAGCCACTTACCAACGAGAAATGACACATATATTCCATGACTAAATTCATAAGATCCTTTAGGATTATGTTGATGATATACTTTCCAAATCATGATGTTATTCTACACATGGTCACGATCTTCACACACTCTTTGAATGTTTATGAAAATTTAAAGCGTACCTAAATTTGAAGAAATGTATTTTTGGAGTTACCACTAGTAAGCTCCATGGGTACATCATTTTCCAACGCAACATTGAAATCAATCAGAATAAAATTCATGCCATTATTGACATGCCTCCAACTTGTAATTTACACCAGTTATGCTGACTCTAAGGTAAGATCCAAGCCATCCATTGTTTCATTGCACTTCTCGCTAAAAAACTTAGGCATTCAAACATTTAATGAAGAAGGACACTAAATTTTTCAGTGACGATCATTTAGAAAAGGCCTTTGATGCTATTAAAGCATTTCTCTTAAATCCTCCTGTCCTAGTGCATCCAACAGCTGAATGGCCCTTCTTACTATATATTTCTACTACGTTCCATGCCTTAGGGACCCTTCTGACACAACATGATGATTTACAACATGAGAGAGCTATCTATTACATTAGCCAAGATTTTCTCTCTTATGAATGTAACTATAACTACATTGAAAAGCTATGCTTAGGTCTTGTTTTTGTAGTAGACAAGTTGCGCCACTACCTTCTTAACAATGCGGTTCATATAATTACCAAATTAGATATGCTGCGATACTTCTTATCCTGTACACATCTCTTGGGACATTTGACATGATGGGTCATGCTACTCACATAATTTGACTTCAAATTCATTCCATAGAAAATAATCAAAGGTCAAGTTATTGTTGATGAAATGGATGAAGCACCTATGCCCGATACATATCCTATCTATGATTCTTTTCACAATGAATTAAATACTTATGCCATCAGTACTGACACTTGGACCATGTATTTTAATGGGTTTCATTTCCACTTTGGTTTTGGGGTCAAGATAGTCTTCATCACTCCACATGGTGATCCTCTCCCTTTGCATACCACTCAGGATTTTCCTACACTAATAACATCACTGAGTAATAAATTGTGATTCAAAACTCATTAGTAATAAATTTAATGACACATATCACACAAAAAAGGAATATATAATTCCATATAATACACTTGTTAAGGATATCTTAGCTACATTTGAGTCTTACTCTCTTACTGCCATTCCCTGTAAAGATAATCATCATGTGGATGATATGTCTAGTGTGGCATCTCTTATCCCTTAGGATATCATTGATGAACAAGACACATTCATCATATGACACTTGCAAAAACCTTCCACTACTAATTCACCTCTTGAACCTTGTGCCATCACACACAGTAATGACCATCCCCAATGGTTCGCTCCAATTTACAATTTTATTTATTGATAAACCATTCCTGATGGTCTCTAACCTCATGAAGCTCATCACTTACGATGCGAGGCCACACATTATGTAATTATAGGGGCATAATTATGTAAATGATCATTTGACGGCCATTTTCTACGATGTCTAGGACTCATGGACATCCCCACTGCTATCTCTCAGATAAACGACAGTCTATGCGGTGGCCACTTCTCTGGCTAGGCTATGTCACATAAGCTCTTATGTCAAGGATACTATTGGCCCACCATGGAACAAGATTACCTAGAATATGCTAAATTTTGTGATAAATTCTAAAGGCATGGTAATCTTCACCATGCATTTGCATATGATCTTTAGCCGATTACTCCGAATGGCCCTTCTCTTATGGTGTTTCAATCTTATTGGCACCATGATCAATCCTGAATTGGATGACGACCACAAGTATCTAAAAAATATTTTACTAAATGAGTCGAAGTAGTACCATTACAAACTACAATTGGTCTTGATATTTGTCATTTCATCACTACTCACATCATTAAGCGTTTTGGAATTCCCTCTACCATTATCATTGATAATGGGTATTCTTTAAAAAATAAGGATGTTAAAAAGTTCTACGCAAAATTCAAAATCAAACAATCATTTTTTACTCCTTATTACCCATAGGGAAATGGAAAAGTACAGGCCACCAATAAACCCATAGTAAAAATATTACACAAGACTTTTGACACTAGTGGTGACAATTGACATAGTCAACTCTTATATGGTCTTTGGGATTACTGCACTAGTGTGCATACACCCACCAATGCCATACCCTTCTTGCTATTTTATGGTATTGAGGCCATCTTTCCCCTAGAGCTTGAGATATGATCATTACGTGTCTCACTCAAAGAAATACTTAAAGATAATGAATATCGTGAAAACATCTTATATGAGCTTGAAATGATTGACTCCCTCCATGTCCAACCTCTTGAAAATCTTCAAGTATATCAATCTCACATCACCCAAGCATAAAATCATAAAAATCATCCTCACCAATTCAATGTGGGTGATATCGTATTAAAAGAAAATCATAAAAACATGAAATATAAAGCTCCCCTCAAAGGAAAATTCAAACCCAAATGGCTCGGTCCTTATGTCATCAAAAACAATCTTGGGGGTGGTGTCTATCACCTTTCAAGTCTCATGGGTAATCCTCTTATAAACCCACTCAACGTTATGCATCTTAAGAGATATTACGCATAAAACATATTCACTATCCTATGACGCACTCTCGTGCTTTAGTTCACACTTGACTATTGAGGGCATACTACATACATGAACCTCACACACTACACATTTCACACTCTGCACATTCATGACACATATTTCTAGCATCACATTCTCACACATTATCACTACCTTATGACACACTCTAGTTCCATGGTTCCTACTCAATTGCTGAGGGTATAAATCTGAAATGAACCTCACCACACTCACTCACACTCTTCACACTCTATGCTTTATTTACATATATTTCTAGTGTATAAGTTCAAACCATTTCCCAATGACACCCTCTTGTTTTACGGTTCATTCTTGGGGTCTTTGATAAATGAACATCCTATCATACTAACTCACATTCACTCAGGGGGAATGCTGCTCCTATCACATTCACTTTGTATTCCATTCCATTCACACTCACAACATACTACATATCTTAGCTGCACATACTCTTGCTTACTTATACTCGTTACGTGTACACTTTGTTTCCATACTAGACAAATATTTCGTATGTCATTATATTTCTATATACACATGCGCGTTAACTTGCCTTCTAGTTGTGAAAAAATACTTTACATAGATCCTTACACATAACATGGATGCTTGGAACTGTACCTCCTACCAGTCCCACAATGGCTCCTAGGGGCATCTTCTTCCATACACACTACAGGTGCTATTGTTTCATTTTATTCTACTTCCTATTCTCACTAGCACACTACTCTATTGATATATACACATCTTGACATACTTTCTATATTTCTAACATGATAATGGGTGCTTCATGTGTAATATTTTGTTTGCATGAACTATTTACCGCCATGTTTGTATGCCACTTTTCTTGCTACTCTTTGTCATTATTTTCCATTATTTGCAGGATTTTCCTTTTGTCTTTTGTGCACACTGTATTCTTTTGGATGCTTCGGCTCTGATTGTATTGTAACATTGTAAGTGATGCCCCATATTTGAAACATGATTTTCATAGTCTAAATTGTCTTCTTACTTGCTAGATTACAAATTGTTTTCTATATGTGTATTTGTCTTGTTTGCACTAACACATGTTTCCATCCATTTTTTCTACATGTACCTTGGTTTCTACCATGCACATTCCCTCCCCCTTGCAGGGCTATAATTTTTGATCAGCTTCTGGCTCCTCCTTTTGGACACATTCTTCTAACGAATTTGCATGCACCCAAAATGAGGGGGGAATACATTGGGTGAATCAATCACCCCATACATCAATTCATAGTCACAACACACCACACTTTAGGATAGGATCAAAACACTATACAATTTTAGAAGTGACATAGAATCTAACTTGGGTCTTTAGTTTTACACAAAAACTAGCACCCAACTCCATATTCTAGTGATTGGGTGCACCTGACCCTTCCTGGGTGCCTTTACCAGGGGAAGTTACAGATTTTTTCTCAGATCAACATAATTTTGAGAATTTTACACAGTGGTTTTCATAGAATAGGCACAATCCTCCAGTAATCAACATGCATGCCATCTCATTTTTCTATTTTGTGTTGGATTGAATTAGATCAAAATGGATCGAATTGGAATAAGGAAGGATCACACCATCTGTAGTGGTGTATAAATTATCGGGAAGAAGCCAGGTTTTTCAAACTGGAACATAGGTGATCAAAATAAAAGGTTAGTGACATTGGTCTGACTCAAGAAAAATAATTTTCTAAGTTCCTTTGTAGTCACGGGAACCCATAACTAGTCTAAAACATCCAGGCACCACTGACCAGATCCAGGTGCCCCAGTCCAGGAAGATCCAACAGTCACACAATTTTCTAAGGTCAGTTGTGACATCTTCCTCCTCCTGTTCATCATTCTTCTAGTCCGACACACTTTAGGATTAAATGTGAAATATGCTATGTATTCCATCCCTTCTATTGCACTTAGTGTTTCATTTTCATTTAGCTTATTTTCTTGTGTCAACTTATATCTATCATCTATTTAGCATAACTTACATCTGTTACACTGCAATTAGGGTTTTATAAAAATTTTATTTTTTCTAAAATCATTAGTGACCACATGTAATATCCTCAACAACAGGTAGATCATGACACCAATGCTATAGATGACCTAGATTCTGGTGATGATGTTAGTGTTTCTATTGCATAGATGGATAATTTTACTTCTATTTACACATTGATTTATGGTGTCCCCTGTGTTTCTAGAAATGAAGAGGAAGTAATGTACCATAATTAAAACCATGATGATTATATACATGATGTTTCTTATTCTAATGAATTAGATGAAAACAATTGTGTTTCTACTCCTCTTGAATGAAAAAATAATGATGTTGATTATATAGTCTCTAGATTACTTTCACATAATAACCATTTCACTTATATAGTTCCATTTGAATATAAAACGAATTTTGTTTCTTGTAATAATATTTCCATTTATCACAAATATAAAAATTCTGATATGGATCATGTTGTGGATGACATCCATTGTGTTTCTCTTTATCCTCCTCCAAGAAAGTGTGATGTTATTACTAGTACTTCTTCTCTTCCACTTGTATATACTAATGTGCATAGTGATTTTGTTAGAAAAAATGATCATGTTAATCTTCCCTTAGTTTCACATAGTCCACATGTTGATACCTCTCCTAATATATATGTATTGCCTATTATTGATGTTGATGTGCCTTTAGAACCTAATCACGAGGTCAAGCCCATTCGACCCATGAAAAATTTAGATGACTAATACCTCAAAAAATTTCATAGGCTTGATAGTGTTCCTTTGGCTACTTGTCATGTGAAATCACTAGCCGCAAAAATGCAAAATTTGATCCATGACAACCAAGCCACAAAATGAAAACATGCTTCAAAATGCTTCCAAAATCCCTCTCCCAGTTAGTTTTTCTTTCATGTCATGACCATATTAACCTCTCAGGTGCTCTCAATATACTGAATAAACATGTGTAATGTTTAAATATGGTGTGATAAAGTCAATTATTTCATTAAGCAAAGTGGAGTAGAAAACTAATTCTCTAGTAGGATTAGAAAGGATTTTTTTTGCCATTTAAGGCATGTGTTCATCTTATGGGAAGGTTCTAACAGATCATAAATATCCAAATGTGGTGGTATCCAAAATAAATCCCCTAGTTATTTGGATAACTTATATTTCCATTTTGGCTATGAGGTTGTACATTACAGGTTGCGCACACTTCAATTGTTTTTTTGGCATAGTTCTCTTGGTTGCACCCCTTTGTGGCACCTTCTCGCGCTCTTTAATTGCTTCACTCATGTCATATCCCTTCCCTTTTCTTCTATCTATTTCATTTTCCTTCACACCCACTCTCAGAACACTCACCTTCCTCTCAGTAATTTATGCATCCCGCGCGTGCACCTGAGACTTTCTTCCCAAATTAGCTAGGTCCCCTGACATCCTCACGTGACCTCTTCCTTATTACTGCACATCATCTTGTAATGATTTTTCCTTTGCCATACATTCCTCTGGCAGGATTTCCTCCCATATCTCCCATACACACTACTTTTTCGCGCCTCTTTCTTTCTTCTTCCGTGCCCATTTCATCTATGCGCTATCGTGCCCTCCTCTGTGCTAATTCCTGTACCACATGGACTATTAGACATTGAGTATATCACACACAATCCATAAAAGTGTGCATAAAAGGAACCAAATATTTACAACAAACCAATGCGGGCGCTGAATATTTGCAAAAAACCAATGCGTGATGCTGAATCTTTGTAAAAAACAAATGCATGATGCCAAATATTTACAACAAACCAATGTGTCACATGTGGTAGAAACAAAAAACATGGATGCACAGTTGGCCAATATTCTAGTCAATCAACATACACCATGTGTCTTGCATGTTTAGTTTGCACTGTAGATTTCCGACAACCATAAATTTTGCTACAGGGTTGACACACACACACCTGGTCTCATTTAAAAGCTGTTGACATGTGCTACATTCTAAATCACTCAAGTTTAATTTCAGTGGGATTGGGTAGGTGAGGAGATGGCCATTAATATAGGATTTGATTACTCCAACCACCTGATTTGATTCAGATCTCACCCCTTTTCTTCTCCCACATGCCAAACATACATGGAGAAGTAAATTTGACACATTTGTAGGTAGATTTACAGGCATTCATTGCTGGTTGTTGGTGGTTGTGGGTTTAAACCGGATTTTCCCTCCTTCTCCTCCTCTCATCTATTCATCTATAAATATAAGAGCATGGCTCATTATAAAGAGTTGGACATTTTAGATCCTCTATTTTTTGCTAAGGATTTTGTATCTTTGCATTTTGGGTTGCAGACCTCTAGATATGGTTCTTACATGTGGATATCAACCTCATAAACCATTGTAAAAAACTATGCGTGCTTGGAAGCAATAGAAGCATTATTTTATGGCTATTCTTTTCCTTAACATGCTTGTATTATTATTTCTTACCTCTCTTTTGTATTGTGTGCTTATTGTGCCACTTTAAATCCATTGCAGCTCCATTTTATTATTTTGTCTCATGAAATTGATCGTGTGAATGCATCCTGGTCTATACTGCATGTGCTTAGCCTCCCTTTATACATTCTCCTTCTCTTTCACTTGAAACAGATAGTGTTGATCCCAATTTTTCTGGCGTTATCACCTCCTTTAGTTTATTTTTCTCTTTTCGCATATCCTTCTATCCCCAATATCTTGGCATCATTAGCTTAGACTTTCCTTTCAACATTAGGAGTAGTAGTAGTAACAAAAATAGGTAGAGGAATCAACCTTCTCTGGAGGTATGTCTCAAGTGCGTAAGGTCCCACAACTTGGAGACAGTTCCATTATTGACTCAAACAACCCATCTCCTTTAGATTTGAGACACATGTGCAAGTTTGAATGACCAACAATTTTTGGCACGTGCAGTGGGATAAACATTGAAAGATTAAATTTCATCATTACTAAGTTCTAGTGTGTGAATTAGTGATTTGATCCATTAGAGGCTTGTTTCAAAACATCTGGTGACTCCTAACATCTAGATCTACTATTTTTAGTAGTCCTAAGTGCTTTTCATGATAAGAGTGCATACGAGACAAAACTCAACAACTGAAGGATCCTTAAAGTACCTCTAGATTTTACCAAGAATCAAGTGTAGTAGAGATACTACGCATGCATCCCCATCTCCAGAACGTCACCCACATTTCACTCCTCCTCATAATAGATCTGCACACCCTGTTATGACACTATAACCAGCTCATCCTCTGAGAAACATTGCTAGCTTCACTAGTGGAATCCCTCTCAATCTCTATGCACAACATGATATGCCAACAACCGGGCTAAATATTATTCCATACTTCACTTGCAAGAATCAAGTTACCCCTATTGAGCACATCCAGGATGTAGCCAACATGTGCTTTATATATCTGATCACGTACGATGATGTAGTAGCAAGGCTCCTCGCAACTTCATTCAAAGGTAAAGCACTTGAATGATACTGAGGCTTAAGACCTGCATCTATTACCCCCTGGGATGAGCTTGGAACAACTCTATGCAACTATTTTGAAGACAAGTTAGATCACCTATATTTGGTGGAGAAGTTGACAATGACAAAGAGGGCGTTCAATGAACAAATGAATGATTTCAATATCAGATTCTAGAAAAATTGGGACATGATCCCTCAAGTGGTAAGGCCTATAGTCCAACATGTTTTCATGTATTATTTAAGGGATTTGAATAGTGAAAATTTAGTCATGATTTAATCCATGGGAGGTAGAACCCTACCTGCTGCTTACAACATTTCAATAGGGGCAGAAAATAATCTCATCCAGGCTGGAAAGTTGGCTCCTAGACCTCCCATGCCATTATTCCTAGAGATGTCTTGAGCACTCCAACATTCTATTGCTCCTATTCTTGTGCAAAGTGTGCAACCTGTTGCATCAACATCCTACTCTCCCACACAATAAAAGGAAGATGAAGAAATGAAGGCCCTAATTAGAACCTTGTCCAATAAATTCATTTCCTTGGAGAAGTAATAGACGTAAGCCTTCAAAAATAATTCTAATCAGGGGCATAACAAGAACAATCAACCCTTACGAAATCGATATGGAAACCAAAGGTATGGGCAGAACCAACAAAATGATAGATGGTATGCCAATGCACACTTGCCCTTATAGGTTATTTCTCCTGTGCAACCCCTTCCAGTGGGCAACACAAGCCAATCACTTGTTCTAGTTCAGAACAACATGGCGTAAGAGTCAGAATGGTGCTTTCCTTACAACATGCCTCACAACCAATATCACTATGCTAATGCCACACGCATGCAGGCCTACATAATTCATGTTGCTTCTAACTGTGAGCCTTCCACAAGTGCAAACGAGCATGAGAATCAAGAAAAGTGAGAAGAACATTCATAAGCCAATTTGATATTATTTGGGATGGAAGACTTCTATATGATTAATCAAGCTATGGATGATACAAACTGACTGTGTGCCCATGTTTGTGACAACACAAGGTATAAGAAGAGAATGCTCAAATCTAGCTCGCAAGTCTCAATTCCTGTAACACATGCCGATCCTTAAAAGAAAAAGGATGCAACTAAGTCATCTAGTAATAAAAGTGCATAGGTTCTTGCATGAGGTTCTGCAAAATGTTCCTTCTAAAGTAGTGCATGCTCAAACTTTGGTAGGTCAAGCCTCTACGCAAGCTAAGGCCCCTGCCTCTATACTAGAATAAAAAAGAAAAGATTTTGCTATGCCTCAAATGTACAAGTGAGTGGGCCTTCTATTAAACATTATGGACCAAATGAAGAAGACAAATATAAATTTTATAATGTGGGACGCTTTGGACATTCCATCTCAGAGCGACCTAGTTTATGAGGCTTTGGCACAAATTCTTTGCACCGATACAACTGTAAAAAATCACGTATTGATGTCAACATCTATCAAGAAGAGGATAAACAAGTAAGTAAGGTTTTCAAAACCCCACCATTTTATATATCTTTGATCATAGGTAAACACATTTTGCACAATTTTATGATCGACATAGGCTCTAGTACTTCAGTCATGCCTAAAAAAATTGTTGATGTCCTAGGTCTTAAGTACAACCCCTTATCTAAAGGAGTCCTATAACTTGATGGCTCAACTATCACTACCCTAGGAATCATCAAGAATATTGAGTTAACCATCCATGCATGTCTAAGCCTCACTATAATTCAGGATGTGTCAACCATTGACCTACCCCCTTTGTTCACCTTATGTTTTTCAAGGGATTTTACTGCTAAAGTGGGTAGTTACTTATCTTCTGACTAGTCCCATATGTTACTAAAGACAAGGTATGGTACCCAATTTACCATATAATCTGAGCCAATATTTTCCTATCATGTTGAGACGTATGATCCATATCCTCTCTAATCCAATTACTTAATCTATGAAGAACAAGTTTCAATTTATGAAGAGCAACCTATTCCCCCTCTTGTACTTGAATTAGTGATAGATGAGTGGGCAGAGAGGCACCATAAATTTGATCCATATGCTAAAGAAATTGAAGCCTTTGAAATTGGAATTGTAACCAATTACATCCTTAAAGAAGGAGCTATGCTACTACGCACGCTCAATCAAAATGAAGAAAACATTGGTATATGGAAACTATACTTTGATGGTTCCAGAAGCAGAAATGGTGTAGGAACAGGTGTGGTTCTCATTTCTAACAAGGATGAGAAATTATTCTTCATGCATAGGTTGTAGATTACATGCTCCAATAATGAGGCAAAATATGAATAGTTGGTGCATGGTCTTCTTATTGTTGAAAAGAAAAGGATCAAAGTGCTGTCAATCTTTGGGGACACATAATTGGTTATCCACCAGGTCACCAAAAAATGTTCTGCAAAGAATAAGCCTCTGAAAGCTTATAAACACAAAGTATGGGACTTCATTGAGATATTTGATGCTATAAATCTACAGGTGGTGCCAAGGAAGATGAAAAAATAAGCCGATCAGATGTTCGTGCTTGGCCCACAGTTCTCTCCTGTAGAGGAATTTGTAAAAGGAAATGTGTAACACGTCAAAATGGTAATCGTGCCATCTATTCTAGATAACAACACTGGCTGAAGATCATCCAGTTCATCCAAAATGAAGCTGAGTTCTCATTAAGCATGTAAACTAACTTGCATGACAACTATGGTGACCAAGTGATCCAATTGAAGACAAACAAGTTGCCTAAAGGACTAGTCACCTTAGAGAAAATATTCAACCCTGACGATGAGTTAAAGGGTGAAGTAAATAATATGCATGTGACGCAAGAATAATGCTCCTCAGTCGCTATTGCACATGACAAAGAGTTACTACTCAGTAAAGCTTGCACACATGATGAAAAATAGGCCTTCATCTCTCTCTGCCAGAACTACAGTGAAATTTTCTCATGGGAGTATGAAGACTTAAAAATATTTGATCCAAGTATTGCTCAACACTCCATTGACCTTGATCTTAGTATCAAGCACATCAGACAAAAGCAATGACTAGTCAATCCAAACATAGAGCCCCTCATGAGGGAAGAGCTATCTAAACTCATTGAGGTGAAGATAATATTTCTAATTAATTACTCTACTTGGGTCATGAATCTTGTTCTAGAGCACAAAAAGAATCGTGAAATAAGACTTTGCATTGATTTTAAAGATTTAAATAAGGCATCTTTGAAGGATCACTATCCTTTTCCTTCCATGGAGCTGATTTTGCAGACTGTGGTTGACGCGCAGAGATTCTCAATGTTAGATGGGTATTCTGGCTTCAATAAAATTTTGGTCAAGGAAGAAGATAAATACAAGATGACGTTTACAATTAAGTGGCAAACATATGCATATCATAAAATGCTCTTTGGTCTATTATATATAGGCGTGAAATTATAACACGCTATAGATATTGCTTTCAAAGGATACATCAATGTGTTCATCTTGGTTTACCTTGACGACATCACTGTCTTCTCAAAGCAGAGTGCCGATCATATGATGTACCTAGAAAAATTATTTGAGAGATGCAAAAGGTTTGGGGTGTCTCTTAACCCCAAGAAGTAAAATTTTACAGCAATGTAGGGAAAGATACTGGGCCACGTGGTCTCAAAGGATGACATCACTATTAATCTTGAGCGTGTTTCACCCATCTTGTCTCTTTCTCTTCCAACACATAAGAAAGACTTGCAGTCCTTCCTAGGAAAAATCAATTTTGCTAGGCATTTCATTCCTAACTTTGCAGTACTGGTAAGGCCTATCACCCTCATGCTCAAAAAGGACACAACCTTTAGGTGGGCAGCAGGAGGAAAAGAGAGCTTCAACAAGATCAAGAAAGAAATTTCTTACACACCAACACTCATCAACTCAGATTACACTAAGGATTTCATCCTTTATGCTTATGGAGCTGATATAAGTGTTGCTGTTGTCCTAACACAAGAAAATGAACAAGGATTGGAGTGGATAGTGGTTTTATTCAGTTAAACACTAAAGGCTTGTGATTTGAAATACATTCACATCGAGAAACATGTATACGCCATCATGCAAGTTCTCGATAAATTCAAAAGTATGCTTGCCATAAACTAAATCAAGGTGTTAGTCTCACACACAAGTGTGAGAGACTTCATCATGGGAGCATAAATCAACAGGAGGAGAGCATGATGGGTAACCAAGATCATGGAGTATGATGTGACTATCAAAGCCATAAATCTGGTTAGAGGAAGCGCACTATGCAACCAACTTAATGAGGACACACATAATGTGCTTGAGACTTCATTATTTATAGATGAAGAGCTCCCGCACATAGAACCTGATTGGAATGAAGCCCCCTCGCATGTGTAGCTAGATGAAGGACATGATCATATTCCTTTCCAAGGGCATGTACCCTCCTGGTATGAATAAAGTAAAGAGAATACATTTGAGGTTGCAATCTATTCCATATGTTTTGATTAATAGTCTTCTCTTCAAAAAGAATATTAATGGCATGCTATTGTGATGTATTGACAATGCACAAATTGAAAGAGTGCTAGCAAAATTTCACGATGGATTCTCTAGTGGGAACTTCTCTGCCAAGACTAAAATGATGAAGATCATAATGGCAGAACTCTTTTGGCCTACCTTGGTCACATATGCATATAAGTGGGCCATGAAATGCAAAGAATGCGCTTTCTTTTTAGGAAAGAAGAAATTGGCAACGCTTCCCCTCTAACCAATCTAAGAAGACCAACCTTTTCCACAATGGGGTATTGACTTCATAGGAATGATCAATCCTCCTTCAAGCATTGGCCATAAATGGGTGCTAACAGCTACGGATTACTTCACCAGATGGAAAGAAGCTATCGTGCTCAAGGAATCAACCTAGTTAGTCATCCTTGAATTTCTCGAGTGTATTATAACAAGGTTCGGCATTCCTTAAACTATTATATCTGATAATGTGAAGGCCATCCTTGGTAATAAAATATTTGATTTGGTGCTAAGCCTTGGAATATATTTGAAGACTTCTTCCAACTACTACCCTTAGGGAAATGGATTGGTGGAGTCAATAAATAAGAACCTGATCAAGATCATGAAGCGAATAATGAACATCAGCCAAAGATAGTGGCATACAAAGGTTTCGCGTGCCCTGGGTAGACAAAATTAGAATATAGAAAGTAGTAAGAACTTGACCTTATAAGCTTGTCTATGGCATGGAGGCTAAAATTACTTTAATACTTGATTTGAATTTGTTAGCACTTTCCCAACAACTAGAATTTGAAGGTGTGAACTAGAGAGAAATCAGAATGCCAGGACTAGTTGAACTTAAATAATCAAGGAATTCTTCCATGATCAAGCTAGAAAAACATCAAAATTCAACAAATAAATGGTTTGACAGGAAGGCTAGGCCTCAAGATTTCAAAACTGGTGACTTGGTCTTAAAATGGGATGTTGGCAAATCTAAACCAGGGCACCATTCAAATTTTGATGCACATTGGAGTGGCCCATACATCATTAGTTCATGAAAGGAGGATAACTAGTTGTCTCATCTTGATGGAGGCATGCTGCCAAGCCCAATCAATGGGATCTATCTCAAATCCTTCCATTGAGCCTTTTGCATCATTATATATATTAGAGTAGTTTAAATTCTTGTAAGTGCATTACATACACATTGTCTTGTTTATACATAGTTCTTTCTTCTCGCATGTGTCTTGTGCATGCTCTTCTTTGCTTTTAGGATGCCAATAATCTTCCAAGAAATGTAGGAAGTTTTGCAGGATTCAGAACATAGTTCAGAACATGATTCAAGTGACTCAAGGGTAGTTATTCAAAATTGTAGATTAGAGGTTCATATACACGCTGACTCTATGCCCAATAGATTCTTCAGGCTACTAATCTCTTTTATCTAACAGGAAGATGGCCCTAAAATTGAACAAAATATTATCCAAAATAACTCCCCTAGTTATTTGAATAATTTATATTTCCATTATGGCTCTAAGGTTCTACATTACAGGTTGCACACACTTTAATTTTTCTTTTGGCATAGTTATCTTGGTTGCACCCTTCGCGCATGCCCTCTCGCGCTCTTTAGCTACTTCACACGTGTCATCTCCCTTCCATTTTATTCTATTTTTTAAATTTTCCTTCATGTCCACTCTTAATGCACTCACCTTCCTCCCAATAATTTATGCATCCTACACGTGCACCTAAGACTTGCTCGCCAAATTAGCTAAGTCCCTTATGTCCTCGTGTGCCATCATCCTTTTTTCCGCACATCATCTTGTAATGATTACACCTCTACCATATGTTTCTATAGAAGGCTTTCCTCCCATTTCTATCGTGCACACTAATTTTATGCACCTCCTACTTTCTTATTCCATGCCCCTTTCTTCTGTGTGTTTTCATGCCCTCCTTTGTGCCAGTTCCTATTCAATGTGGACTATAAGACATTGAGTATATCACACACAATCTATAAAAGCATGCATACAGAGCGCCGAATCTTTGCAAAAAAATAATGTGGGCACCAAATCTTTGCAAAAAACCAGTGCGTGATGCTGAATATTTGCAATAAACAAATGCATGTCATTGAATTTGAGCAACAAACCAATGCATAACACGTGGCAAAAATGACAAACACATATGCAAAGTTGGCCAATATTCTAGTCAATCAATTCCCACCACATGTCTTGCATGTTTAGTTTGCATTGTAGATTTTTGACAACCATAAATTTTTCTACAGGGCTCTGACACATGCACACCCAGTCTCATTTGAAAGCTGCTGACATGGGATACATTCCAAATCACTCAAGTTTAAATTTCAGTGGGATTGGGTAGGTGAGGAGCTGGCTATTAATACAAGATCTGATTGCTTCGACCACCCAATTTCATTCAGATCTCACTAATTTTATTCTCCCACACACTAAAAAAACATGGAGAAATGCATTTGACAGATTTATAGGTGTATTTGTAGGCATTAATTTATGGTTTTTGGTGGTTGTGATTTAAAATTTGATTTTCCCTCTTTCTCCTCTTCTCATCGATTCATCTATAAATATAAGAGCATGGCTCATTGTAAAGAGTTAGACATTTTGGATCCTCTAGTTTTTGCTAAGGATTTTGTATCTTTGTATTTTGGGTTGCAGACCTCTAGATCAGGTTCTTGCATGTAGATATCAGCCTCATATACCATTTTAACAGACTGTGCATACTCGAAAGTAATAAAATCAATGTTTTGTGGCTATTCTTTTCCTTAACTTGTTTGTATTCTTCTTTCTTGTCTCTCCTTTGTATCATGTGCTTGTTGTGCCAATTTAAATCCTTTGTAACTCCATTTTCTTATTGTGTCTTGTGAAATCAATTGTGAGAATGCATCCTGGTCTATGCTATGCATGCCTAGCTTCCTTTTATGATTTCTCGCTCTCTTTGACTCGAAACAGATAGTGTTCATCCCATTTTTTTGGTACTATTGTCTCATTTAGTTTATTTTTCCCTTTTCACATATCTTTCTATCCTTGGACCATTGTCATCATTAGCTTATACTTTCCTTTTAGCATTGGGAGTAGCAATAGTAGTAGAAATAGGTAGAGGAATTGGCCTTCTCCGGAGGTCTGTCTTAAGTGTGCAAGGTCCCACAACATTGAGATAGTACCATTGTTGAATCAAACGACTCAAATATTTTAGATATGAGACATGGGTGCAAGTTTGAATGACCAACATGTGGTATTGGAGAGAATTTATTGTTTTGGAGGTGATTTAGGAAAATTTAGGAAAGATTTGGTGGTTTAGCGATAGTTTGTGCAAAAGTGGGATTTTTCTAGGTGTAAGGAATGAGTAGTTAAAACGTGAACCTGGAATTCTCCAGTTGATTCTAGGATTTTTGTAAGGATTTAGAGGGTAATAAAAATAGGAAATGAAAATATGGAATAATCCTCTACATTTTGGTGGCATTAGATTTTATTTAAGAGCTAATGGTTTTTAAAACCAGTTCAATCTTTGTAGGCGTACCTCAATGTACCGATAAAAAATGGAAAATATTTTGGAGTTTAATGAATAATTAATATTTTAAAACTTTTATATTGGTCTTAGATTGAATTTTGGATTTATATTGATATAAAATTTTACCTCCAAATACTATCATAAGCTCCCAGAGCGAAGATTTCAAGTTTTCACTAGGTTAGTATGTGCATGCTTCATAAATAGCCATTTTTCTTTACTCCCACATGTCAAAACCCAACTCCATGGCACCATTTTCTATCCCTCATTTCCCTTTGTCCTAAGAGGATAGAGGGGATAAGTAATATTACCCATGAGCAAGCCCCTTTCCTGGTCCCCCATGTGACATCTTCCAGCTCTGCAGGGTGCTTATCTTGCTCCTCCATCCTCCTCACACCTGACCAAATTCTGCCAGTTGTCATGATATTAATCCATGGAACTCCTTTCTATCCCTCTTTTACCTTTATAGTAAGTATAAAATAAATAACACCCATGAGCAATCCCCCTCATGTGGTCCCCCATGTGATCTCTCTCAACTCCGCAGGGTGCTTCCTCACACTTTCTCTCATGCTGACACTTGGCATAATATTGATCCAAGGTGAAATTTTCTGTCCCTACAGTAACTTGTGTCCCTTTTCACCATTAAAACTATATTATTAACTCAACACAAACTTTTATTCAACCCAGGGTCAAACCATAGTTATCAAGGTAACATACAAGTGAAAGATAAAGTTTTTTTAAGTCATTTTCTTTGTAGAGGTCTACCTCCCACCATATATGATACTCTAAAGCCTCAAAAAACATAATAATATACCAAATATTCCATCAAAAATATTTTATAACATCTATGGCCTCCAAAACCAAGTTTTCTTCATATCACACTAACCAAAATATACCAAATATTCCATCAAAAATATTTTATAACATCTATGGCCTCCAAAACCAAGTTTTCTTCATATCACACTAACCAAAAATTGGATTCTATTGAAATTTTCATAGATTGTGCTACTCCCAAGAACCTTTGAGATGATTGTAGATTTATACCAAATAATACCCTAGATTTTTTATAGTAGAAAACTAAAACCCTACCCCTCAAAAAATTATTTTTCAATTTCCAAGAGTTATAGAGGAAGAAAAATAGTAAAAATTGGAGCACAAGATCCTCGTGTAAAGCCGAATCCAGTGAAGGTGGTTTTGTTACAATCTGAAATTGGTAAACCCATTTTATAAAACATTAATATATCTATATAAATATATGATAAAAATATTAAGTCCCCCAAAACATAAAGCTCCCATCACTATGAACATTTAGAAACAATGAAAAACAACAAACAAGGTAAAACAAATAACTTACTAAAAATAGAAGGTTACGAAAAAGCAACTACCCCAAATAGAAATTTATAAAAATTGAAAAACATCATAAATTGAGGTTGTGTAAGTGTATTAGGAGATCCATAAAACAAGGTTTGAGCAAAAAATAAACATTTATTAAAATAGAATCTCATAACTCCACTTGCCTAAAATAGAAAGTTTTAGACTCTAGTACAAAAAGTTGTTGGCTACATTTTCACTTATCTTGTTGATTTTTGAAATCACGAAGTTAAAATTCTATAGTATGGAGGCTATTTCAACATTAGCCACATAATATTCAAGTGTGGGTGACAGTGATGTCACTTACATGGACCTAGAAGACCTATAAAGTAGGATGTTTAGAGGATTGAGAGAGCCTGTTGCGGAAATAATATTCACAATTGGTTTGTTTATAGTAGGAGGCCATCCTTTGTTAGTACATAGTCCATAATTGGTGCTAGCATGTGATCAATACTATGAACTAGGATCGAAGGTAGTAAGGGTAAATGACAACTCCATACTTTTAGTGCTCACCTCAAAAGGTATTTCACAATGTATGCATATTCCAATTGGAAATAACATGGTTATAATCTAGAAAGAGTTTGCATCTAGTGAGTGGTCAAAGACCAAATCCTACCTATAGGGCCTCACACTAGGGTCATTATTGAGATAGGGAAGAAAACCCTATTGTATGTCTTTTTTTCAAGGAGTGAGTTCTATTAGGATTTCTCATATGCAATCATATTGTTGAGAAGGGTAATGTGCAAAGAAACAACAAAGGACTTTAAGGATTGGATGGAACGATTCCTACTCATTTTCATAGAGGGAAACCAAATGGTACATTGGGGAAAAATTATAAATTATAATCTTCATTATCAGCTACTCCAATTGTGAGTTATAAAGAAATTCAATATGACCTCATATTTGGTGTATGCTCTTGTGAGCACAAGACAATTCAAAGGCCTAACTATTTCTCAGAAAGCACTAACTTATGAAAGGAAACCTCAAATAAATCTCAAAGAAAATAGCATAAGTTTTCCAAGGTGAATGATGCATTCAACATGTTTGTCATCCGATTGCTAGAAGATAACCCATAATTGAGGTTATATTCCCAAGTTGCAACATTAATAAAAAATTATGGATATTACTTCACTCAGTTTTCCATCTTCTCATACATCAAAGTTTTAGGGTTTGACCTTACTCCTTTCAAGCTTCCCAAATAACTTAGTGATAAGATAGTGATGTTTACACTATGTAGGCAACTTTCCCGGGTCCATTAAAAGTTCAGGAACCATAGGAAGAAACATGTGTCTTCCCCCATTTCTCTTGGTATTTACTCTTGCAAATGCCTTGAATCTTGAAGCTTCATTTACCTCTTTAAGTCTCTATTCACACACATCTAGGGCATATTTTGACATTTGAAACAATCCTAAAACCTTAAATCTTCATGAGTCATTCCATGTTACCTAGATAGAAGATTATTGGGATAGCTGTGTGGATTATTTTGAGGTAAGGAAAAGAGATCACATATAGATTAATATCATCCAAATGAAGAAATTTAGTTTTGACTAGTTGATGGAAGGTGTGGATGATTATGGATCTGATTTTTTTGATCCTGAATACTAAGAAGTGAAGGCTTCGCCTCTCCTAGCTATTTCATAGAGTGTTCTTGAGTTAGGAGACATCAATAAAAGAAATGTAGTAGTGATCTAGAGGTCTAAGGAGTGGTTCAAGAGAAGGATATATGTGCTTATTGAATCAGGTGGTCTTCAAAATATCTCAAGGAAAGTATTTCATCTCTCATCTTTGAAGGCACCCGAGAGAACTGTGATCTCCAATCACTTAAGAGAGCCCACCAAAAGGAAAAAATTAGATGTTGAGGGCACACACTATATGATATTACACAAGAAAGAAAAATTAACTCAAGAACTTGCATAAGAAATAGAATAAGGAGAAGTAGATCTTTCTCAACCTCTAAATATGTATTAGTCTCCAAGCATCTCTTCTTTGTTGCAAAGTCAACTCACCAAATATAGGAGGTAACCCCTCACCTTGAACCTAAGACTGCTATCATGCCTAGTGCTGAACCTTCCACATCAGAGATATGAAAATGGATCTAATAGCTGATTGAAAGTGAGGCTTGTATAGTGCAATAGGAATTCTTGCCACAATTTCAAGCTGATTAAAATATGGTGAAGGAAAAGTGGGGTAATAAAGCCCAGACAATTTATTACTTCTTTACTGGTGTATTAAGAAATCAATATGTAGAAGTTTCTTGGCCAAATGTAATAAATACCATTGAGGAGATGAGTCCATCATACTATGTGATGAAAAAAATTCCCTTGGGACCAGTAACACATGAAGGGGTGCCCATTTGTTCCAATAATGTGTCACTCATATTCTTAGGAGAAACAAAGAGTACAAAAGGAAAATTAGACAATTGGAGGAACACATGAAGACTATCACCTCCTATGTTCAATCATTTATGGATCCTAGTGTCATTCCAACTCTCCTTACTAAATATATTACCCTAATCAACAAATTCTATCTTGATTCAATCAATAAGGTGCATGGCTACTCAATGCAAGGAAGGACCTTCGACAAGTGGGTTGAAAAGATCCTCGAGAAAGGTTAAAATTTGTTTCTAGAGATTATTTCACTATTTTAGCTCATGCTTACCACTGCTATGAAGGTAAGGATGAATAAATATGAAATTGAGAAGGAAAAAATTTATTGGGACTAGGTATTTCCATTGGTAATATATATGTGGAACCTTGATTATTTTGTGTTGGTAGGGAAAAATGTGTTCAACTCTATAACTGAGAATATGTGTCCAGTTTGGTCTCAAACATTGGTTTCCTCTTTATGAGATGGATTCTTGCGATGATCTCACTTCAAAAATGTGGGAAAACATAGGCATGTAGGTGTAAAATCTTGGAGCACCTTTGGTGAATGATAATTCCTCAATGAATTATCTTCTGAAGCTATTTGAGGAGCTGGTCAGGAAATAGGTAGTAGATCAATTCTTCTTAAATGATGAAACCTTGGAATCCATTGTATATATCAAGTGTGATATTTCCAAAACTACTAAAGAGAAAAAAAATTGGTTTAACTAATGTAAAAACATCAATAATACTTTTGAGAATCTCCTTAAGGATTTAAGTTTTGTGTTTGTTCCTCAAGCAGATAAAGTAGCTCCCATAATGGATTACTTCAATAAAGAGTTCAAAGGAGAATATATTTCTCTAGGTGCATTCTCCTAAAGTGCTTTAGGAGGTGGATCTTCATTGGTGGATACAACATCTCATTTGGCATAGGTATCTCCCTTCTTCATCTTTATTTCCCCCATTTTTTCTTCTCTTCTCTCATGTTCTAATTATTCATTAAGGGGGGTCTAATTTTCACTATTTCATCTTGTTCATTTAAATGTTAACTATAGTAAAACATTGTAATGAATTTTCTTGAATTAATAAAAAGGACTCACTTTTCTTTCCTAGGGATATGAAAGATCACAAGTTGTAAATGTAAGTGAAAAGTCATGAGGGGAGTAGGTGAAGAGTTTTTTTGTAAAGCTATATATTGTATGACTCCATCATTCCAAAGGGTTTTCAATTGTGAGTCTCTAAGTAGATAGATATCACACTACTAAGAAACAAGCAAAATATAACAATCTTCCATTTATTTTCTCTATGTTTCCTCTATCTCTCTACTTTTCATCTTTATAAGCATGATAATCTTGTACAACCAAGGAAGGTGTTAATTCCTTTGATGAATGGATTAATGGAATTTTGTGTGCATGATTTATTATGTCTTGTCATTGTTAGCAAAGTTTTTTTCTTCTAATTGAGTGTGAATTGATTTGGGTTAATACTTGTGAAACTATATTAGTGCCTATTTACAAGATTAACCCCCTTTCTCCCAAGTTCTTACTCCCCTTACCTCACCTCTCAATAAAATTTGTCCCTTGCACTAGGTGATTTTTTTTCCATATGTGTATTAGATTAGTCCTATGTGATCCTTGTATTTATGGCCACCCATGATATTTGTTTTATCTACATTAAACAAATAGGATCCTCTTACCCATCACAAAGATGAGGGACATAGTCCCAAAGTGTTGGTGAAAATCAAATAATTTATCCTTGTGACAAATTATTTCTCCAAATATTTTTAGCACCCACTGCAAGGAAGATTTTGATGTCTATACAATACCTCCTAAACAATAAAATATAGACAAAATCAAAAATAAAATTTATAATTTGAAAATCATAAGAGCCTAATGTCTACTATATATTTTACCCATAATGATCATTCCTAGAAATTATCTTATTTTGCAGACTAATCTCCTTTTTTCAGGATACACAAGAATATGTCACAACTGACTTGAGGAATCAAATATGACATAACAAATAAAGTTTCAATCACTTCCATGCAACCTCAAGAAATTTGGATTTGGAGGAATAATTTACACAAGCTCTGTAACATTCAATACAAGTTCCTAATCAACCAAGAAGGGCATATAATTTTTTTCCTTGAGCTGTACATCAATCCTCCAAACTGGTTGAAAGAAGATATGAAAGGTCTACTCGAGCTAGTGGTGCAACTGATCCAATATTTGAAGAGCAAAAACTAGTTTATTTTAGACTTCCAATTGCTCAACTAGCAAGAAGGACTGGTCAAGAGTATTTACTTGAGTTTTATCCTAATTTCCCTCTTGAAGGACCAAAATATGAACCATTGAAGTTCATTCCTCTGTAAGAAGAATCCAAATAAATAGAAGAAGTAGAAGAATAATAATAAGAAGGGTAATAAGAACTCAGGATGGTAACACAAGCACTAGTGCCATGGGGATAGAACGCAAGCCCATTGGATCTAAATCCTCCATTGTATGACCTACCAAAGGGATCTAGAAATAACTTTACTAAGTTATGAGGATATGGAAAACAAAACCTTGATGATCACATCACAGAATTCATAACAACTTACATGGTGTTGGGGTGTGGAATACAAATATGTCTCAGTCCATCTATTCATGGAATATTTGTAGGATGCTGCTATGGATTGATTTTATCATTTTCCAAGAAGACCAATCACCAATTGGGTAGGTATGAAATCAAAATTTGAAGCTATATTTAAGCCAATTGAAGATTCTCATGCCCTTTTTTTCCCAATGGTCTCAATTAAAGAAAGAGTCCTACAAGTCTAGGAGGGAGTTTCTAGTTAAATTTAATAGGATGATCTATAAGATTCCATAAGCTTCCAAGCTCATAGAAGATAACCAATTAAGGTTATTTACTAATGCACATCTTCCTAAAGTTAGTTTCATGCTAAGAAGAACCCAACCTTCCACCTTAGATAAGGTGCATAGACTTATAGTTGATGTAGAAGATGATTTTCTAATATATGTGAATATTAAGAGGGGTCTAAGTAAGGAAAAATCTCAGAGTTCAAGTTCTGAAGCCACAAACTCATTAGTGTAAAAATTATCTATTGATATTCTTTCTCTCAAAAGTAACTTACATAAACTTCCCTGTATAAGGAAATTTTGAGAAATAATTTCTTGAATAAACAAATAATTGGTCCTCCACCTCAGAGGCTTGATCTTGAAGTCCCTCCTATGAACACATCATGTGGGAGTCAGTTAGATGAAGAAAGTGAAGAAGAAGTAGGTTCAAAAATTGAAGAAGAAGAAGGTGAGATATTAATAGAATAGATTACATCTATAAAGGTAGGTTTTTGTGAGTATGCATCCTCTTTGGATGATGAATATGAGGATTTTTTGCTATTAATTGACGACTCTTGAGAAAGAGAAGTCCTCCAAGCATATAGACAAGGAGAGAGAGAATCCTCAACCAGTGAATTTACTTCCTGAAAATATCATAAAAAAGAGAGGATCTCCACTCCCCCCATGTTTAGAATCCTCCAAGAAGAATCCTGAAGCTGTGACCCATCGCAAGGAATCCTCTAAGCAAGGTAATTAAAATACTACCAAAAATTATGTTTTAACTTATGAAAGGCATAAGAGTGATGAGAAATCAACAAGTACCTCATATAAGTCAAACCAAGCCTATGTTTCCCATAATAATTAAATCCCTTCTTCAAACTTTGACATCATTGACTATGTTAAAAATTACAAGGTCCAGATCTCAGAGTCTGAATACTTACAAACCCACCTTGAGCAGTTTGAGAAACTTGTTAAATTCATCAAGGGTGGAATCTCCAATTATAAAGTATCATCCCCTTAAAAATTATCCTCCATGGGTCTTCTTCCTACTCCTGAGCATATCCCAAGCCAAAATATCCTAACCTCTACCCCTTCCTCCATTGGAAAAATTGAACCATTATATGTTTCGTTGATAATAAATAGATACTTCCTAAAGAATTATATCATCAATTCTGGTGCCTTATATAATGTTATGCCTGCCAAGGTTACCCAAGCCCTCAGTTTAAGTCTCTCAAAATAATTTGGCTATTATTACTCTATGGATACCAAAGAGGTTCCACTGGTTAGGAGCATTAAAGATGTAGTGATGAACCTTGTGGATTATCCAGAAAAGAGGGTGAAGGAAAAAATTACAGTAGATGACATTCCAACTACATATGAAATGCTTTTTAGCAAAATATTCTGCCAAGATATGGGAGGTGAAATTAAAATAAATTGGTCTTCCGCATTAGTTATAGTTAAGGGTGAGATGGAAAAAATTCTTCCCAAGTCCAAGATGAAGTACACAAAACAAAAATTAGATGACCCTAGATCCATCATCCTCTTCCAAAGTAGGGAGCTGTGGAAATATTCATTTGAATATTCAAGAAGATTTTCATATGAAGAAATAGGTAATGGTAATTACTTCATAAACTCAGAGAGGAGTGAAGAACTACCCATTCTGGAGGAAAAGAGAACAAAAATTGTTGATGAAGTTTGGAACATAGAGTTTGATGGAATTTTTTATACAACAGGCTCAAGAGAAGGCATTATTTTATCATCCTCATAGGGAGAATTTTTTCCCATATCATATAAGTTGCAATTCTCAAACACAAACAACATGAAAAAATATGAATATTTGTTATTAGGATTGAAAGAAGCTGAAGACACAGGGATTAAAAAGCTCATTGTATAAGATGATGTTGAACTAATAGTGAAACATGTGGGATACATTTTTCATGCAAAAAATTATTGTCTCCACCATTACGAGAATAGGGTACGGGACTACATTAAATCATTTGATTCATTTGACATTAAAGTGGTTCCTAGAGATTAGAATTCCATAGATGACTCATTGGCCGTATCTATGTCATTAATGATTCCACATCCTGAATTCAAAGCAGAAAATTTCTCATTGGAAATGGTATTTTTACCAAGTGTTTCAAAAAATTTAGAGATATAATAAGTTTTTGAAGATGATAATCAAATTTTGTCCTTCCTACAAAAAATTGGGGACTTCAGGTCAATGTATTTTGAAGGAAGTGACTCACTCCCATGGGAGTTTTCTAATGAAAACAATGAGGATAATTCAATTGATTAGATGAATGAAGATGAATTAATTCAATTAAAATGCAACATGATCTCTAAGGGACTGGTGTCTTTGGATAAATTATTCAACAAGAATGAAAAGTTAATTCATGACAAAGTAAAGAATCAACCTAGGACTTCATCAGAGTACGAAAAAGTAAACATTAGAACTAGTGAGTAGATAAGGATGGTGAACATTGGTAAATGTTGTTCATCTGAGGAATGAAGGAATTTCACATCTTTATTGAAAATTTACTTTGAAATGATCACATACTCATATGATGATTTGAATTCCTTCCAATCATAGTCCATGCAATACTCTATACCCATGAATCATGATGCAAAATCCTTTTGGTAGAAGAAAATGTAGTACAACCCCAAAATTTCTAGAACAATAAAACTAGAGGTTGAGAAGTTTCTTAATACCTGCATCATCTTTCCTATCCACCACTCAACATGGATAACCAATATTGTACCTGTGAGGAAGAAAAGTGGTGAAATTCACACCTACATCGATTTATGGAATCTAAACCAAGCTTATTTGAAAGATAACTACCTGCTTCTAGTCATGGACCATATCTTGCAAGCGATCAATAATTCAGAGATGATATTCATGATGGATGGATTTTATTGGAATAATCAAATTGAGGTGGCCAAAGAAGATCAATTCAAGACCACCTTTACTACCCCATGGGGAACCTTCTATTACCACCACATGCCATTCAACTTGATCAACATGGGTGCTAAATTTTATAGGGACATGGAATTAGATTTTAAATATTTTAAGGGGAAGTGTATTTTATTGTACCTTGATGATATAACAATATAATCAAAGAAAAGAGAATAACATCTGCAACAACTCGAGCAAGTTCTAATCCATTTTATAAGGAACCAAATATCCCTAAATACAAAAAAATTAATATTTAGGGTTACTGAAGGAAATATTCTTGGTCACATTATGAGTAAGGAGGGAACCAAGATTAATTTGGAGAGAGTAGAGGCTATTCAAATACTATCTCTACTTACTCGCAAGCTAGGTGTACATTCCTTCTTTAGTAAGGTCAACTTCTTGAAAATATTGTACCATATTTCATATAGCTCATGAAGGATATTTTCAATATAATGAAGTCTAAGGATACCTTCAAATAAAACAAGTAGGGAAAATAAACTTTTGAATCCATCAAAGCCGCCATTGCCAAAGCTCCCATTTTGGTACACCTTGACTTTAGTAAAAAATTCATCCTCTACTATTATGCCTCTTAACATACTATATTTTATATTTTGGTACAAGAAAATGAGGATAAATTTAAGTCACCCATTGCCTTCATGAACTCCCCTCTGAAGGTACATGAGCTCAATTACTCACAACACAAAAAACATGCTTATACGGTAAGGGTATTGAAAAATTTCATATTATATCTTTTAAATTCTCGTGTTGTTGTGATGGTCCCAAGTCCAAAAATAAAGTATATTATGAGGTAGAAATACCTAGGTGAAAATACATGAAATTGGATTTAAAAGGTGTAAGAATATGATCTTGAGATAAAACCCTCCAAGTTGGTGTGATGAAATGGATTGTGTGAGCTTATTTCCTGAGAAGAGTGGGAATACTTCTTAAATTTTTATAATTGCTTGATCAAGGATCTTCCTCCTTTTTTTTTGTAAGCACAACCACTCCATGGTACCATGATATAGAATATTTATTTTTTGGAAGTATAATGGAATGGGAGGGTGAATCATTCCTTTAAAACCATTAACCAATTCAAATTAACTTGCATAAACCATTTATCATTTAGCGATGCATTAGTGAGTGATTAACAACATGTATTAACCATTCATAAGATAATAAACATGAAAGAGTACACAATAACACAAGATGTAAGTGGGAAAACCTCAAGGGGAAGAAATCCCACTAATTTTTTTTATTATATTACTCAAACCAAAATACTTATATAAATATGAATCATCACACAAGATTTGTTTAGCGAGGCACCAACCGCACAAGGAACACCAACCCATAGAAACCCTTGTTGATATTACTCACAACAAAGGAATCATGTGATTATTACTCATTGCATATTTTTTGATCATAATAACACTAAAGATATACTTCCAACACACATAATTGATAGTGATCACAAGATTCAACTCATACACCTTCAAACCCTCTTCAAACACACCTCTTACTTTGCTCAAGCTAGCTCAAACATGGACTAATTTGATCAATAAAACTTGAAAAATAACTCTTCATCAATTTTGAGATTTTCACACACTCTCTCATCTTTGAATTGATTCCCTTTAACCACTTTCACTTTTTCACCTAGCTCGCACTTTTTCCCTCTCACACAACTAGTTTGAAATGAACTTATTACATGCACTTAAATACATGACTCATGATTACAAACACTATAGGTAGGCCATATCCCTTAATGTTGGAAAATAAAACTAAAAAATATAACTACAAGCTCTTATAAATCAACATGAAAGACTGATATGGGTTGGCAATGCACCAAGACAACCACTAACTCTCACAAGCCCAAAAAGGCCTAAAACCCCATCATTGAGTACTACAAAGAATTAAAAAATGTCATAAAGATTTATCATGACTCTAAAGGATTCAAAAATTTACATGATGTCCTATCAACATCATCCACCAGCTCAAGGAACTTTACACCAATCAATTTCTTCATAACCCCATCTTGTAGGATTATTTCCTACTAAAAACATACACCTCTAGGAACCAGTCTTCACTAATGGGGCTCAAGATCACAAAACACATAAAATTTTCCATGTAACCACTCGTTGGAAATAAAATGAATTTTAGATCATCACCATTAATGTTAGAACTCATGAAACATTAAACAATGCAAATGGAGACAAATCTCCTGTTCAACAAACTGAACTACCCAAGAAGTAGTTTTGGAAACTCAATTGGTTTGCACCCTTTATGAAAATTTAATACCTATAAATGCATTAAATAGGAAAAATAATCATCCCTCTTCACTCTCTAATTTTTATCCATCATCAGCTAAGCCAAAAAATTGGTCTTCTACTTCAAACTTTGCATCAAAGCAGTGGTGTCTCAAACCAATCAAACCAGGTCAACTAGTGACCTCAATCATGTCACCTAAGTAAAATTTTCGTAGATCAATGAAAACATGAAAATTTTCACATGAGATGTCAAAAAAACCTACAAGGACATTAAAATTAATTACCATACCCACAAGTGCTCAAGCACTTCCATTCACAAAGCCTGCTAAAACTACCCTTTTGGCCCAAAAACTTGTCTTCAAAGATAGGGAAAATTTTTCACTCTACGACCTAAAAAATGATATGAAACTATCATGGATATGTATTACAACTCCTAGGATTTCATAAGTGGTAATTTAGTCAATAGGTTCAATGGAAATATTTTACACAAACTAAAAATATTAAAAAAAAAACCTTTTTGAGTGGGGCCCACATACTGTCACAAGATATAAAATACCTCATTAGAAATATGGAGGATTAATATATAACCTAAAATAATAAAATTTTCAAAACCAATCCATTCAGGACATCTACAGAATATTTTCTCCATCGCTAGTAAACGAGGGTTTCAAAGCCATAAAAAGTGACTTACCTTCTTAACAATCGTTCATAAATGTTTGGGCCTCATTTGAACTCATTAAAAACATGAGATATTATTAAATCAATTCCATAAAATCCTTTAAAGGATAATATCCCCACAAAAATCTTACACATGCAAACCAAGAAATTTTCTTTCACATCGAGCTAGAACTCATGCTTTCAATAACCCTGTTTTTGTCTAAACATCATTACTTGCAAAATAATCATAATGAAAACATAAAACTTGGCCTATGGCCCCATTAAAACCTGTCATAACATATAGAATTCTCAACATATCATAAATATATCTACATTTCTTTAACCACTAGGACTTGCAGAACTAGGTTTAGGGTTTTGCATAGTTTAAGCCAAAATAGAGTAGAAGAACCTCATATCTCAACTTTAAACATATCTATAAGGCCTTAAAAACCTTAATACATCATGTCTCACTCACCTAAATGAGATAAAATATCTCTATACATCACTTTCATGCTCCATTTAACCTTCAAGCACCTATACTAGGTTTAGATGAGTATATGTAACTGAGTCTTCTACTTGTACCTACACTTTGAAGCTCATGTGAGTGTCTAAAAACTCTTAATAATTCTCTCCATGCCTTGACCATGCTCCTCAAGTCACCATGTAACTCTTTTCTCCATGTTCCATCACCAAGGCTAACTAGGTCACCTGATTATGCTTGTTAGACCAAACCATTCTCACCGTGTCGACCCATTCCATCATGTCACACCTTGATTAACCATTTCACCATCGTGAAACATATTATGAAGCACTCATAGATAATACCATTTTTCATTAATGAGATTTTACATCAATTACAAATATCAAAATCACTCATGCCAACATTGTTAACTTATAGATAGTGCCCTCCTAGGATCAATCGGAAGCAAAGGATAACCTTGGCTTCAGAGAAGAAAAGTAAGTCATTTCGGAAAATGTTCTATATAATAAATGACTAGATGACACATTCTTGAGGTGGGTAAAGGAAGAAAAAAAAAATAATATATTCAATTCATACCACGATCAAGCATGTTGAGGCCACTTCTTCGTAATGGTCACAAAAAACAAGATATTAAGGGGTGGTTACTACTGGTCTACTCTATTATGTGATGCATACAAATAGGTCAGGAAGTGTGATCCATGCCAATATTTTGTATGAATTCCAAGGCTAAGTGCTCTAATAATCTAGCCCATAATCATTGAAGAGCATTTTCAACACTGGGGTCTTAATTTCATTGGTGTGTTAAACCCTCACTCTAACACAGGACAAATGTATGTACTCATTGCCATAGATTTCTTCAAAAAGTGGGTAGAAGACATTCTGACTAAGCATGTAAATTTTGAGACTCTATGTATCTTTTTGAAAGAGAATGTCATTGTTAGGTTCAAAGTGCTTAACAATATCGTAGTAGATAACACCACCTACTTCTCATTAGGTGAGCTAATGGACTTCTGCTACAACCATGGAATTTATATATCTCATTCTTCTAATTACTACCCATAAGGAAATGTACAAGAAGAGTATAGTAATAAGAACATTTTCATAATTGTTTGCAAACTAGTGGATGTCAATCAAATAGATTTACATAAGAGGCTATACAATGCCCTATGGGCACATCAAATCATAAATAAAATATTTAGTGCATCTTCTCCTTTCCTACTACTATATGGGATCGAGGCTTAAATTCCCATTTCTCAGGAGCTTCCTATCTTGAAACTTGTGAGGGAAGTGAAAAATGGAGAGTATTCAAATGCCCTTGATAAATATATCTTCTACTTGGAAAATCTCAATGAAGGAAGTCTGGTAGCATTGAACACACTAAAAAATGAATCATTCCAAGGTGATAAGGATCTTCAATCAGACGAAATAAGATGGAAGCTTTCAAATTGGAGACCTTTTCCTACTTTGTGATAAAATAAGATACCCCAAAGGAGGCTATGGGAAGTTTGATTCACTCTGGCTTGGCCAATTCAAAGTGAAAAAATTCTACGGAGAGAATACTTACTAACTGGCCGACTTGGATGGAACCCCATTAGAGTTGCCTTATAATGGGAAACATCTCAAAATCTATAAGTAGTAACGATGGTCAGTACATCCTTTGTACCATAATTTCCCTTTTCATTACGTGTGTGTCTTTCCTTTTAAATTTGGTACGTTTCCTTCCTGTTGTGTGTGTGTGTGTGTGTGTGTTTTTTTTTTTTTTTTTTCTGTTCTATGTATTTCTTGTAAATAAGGAATCTATTACAATGAACAAGGTAATTTTCTAATCACCTAAGAGAAATATGAGGTACTATATTTCCCCTTTTAGTCCAATGTCCTCGAGTTAGAGCCATTTTTTGTCATGTAAAATTTCTAGCCCAAAAGTGAAAAATTTGATCCATGACAATCAAGCCACAAAGTGAAAACATACTTCAAAATACTTCCCGAATCCCTCTCCTAGTTAGTTTTTATTCCATTTCATGATCCTATTGAACTTATAGATCCTCCCAATATAATGAATATGCATTTGTAAGTTTCCAAAATGATGTAATAAGGCCAATTCTTTCATTCAACAAAGTAGAGTAAAAGACTAGTTCTTTGATAGGCTTATAAAGGCCAATTTTTGTCATTTCAAGGCATGTGTGCATCTTCTAGGAAGGTTCCAAGATATCATAAACACATTGAGGTTTTTTTATTAGATAAGGTAAAAAACAAGGATCGGCTCCCGGGGGCCTTATAAAAGGAGGAACAAGAACCAATGAGTAAGAAAGAAACAAAAAAGTCCTCAAAAGGAGTTAAACATGATTAACTCAGACAATAAAGATCAGAACTTAAAAAAAAAAGGATAGAGATTAAAACAATGAAAAGAAACCAGCCCTAAAACATAAAACTACAGAAGTTCACTAAAAGTCTAGAAAACCAAGCTAATTTTTAGGAGAAACTTCACTACTTCCAGCATGACTTTCTTTGATCACAACACCCTCAACACTCTTGTCATTCATGTCTTCCTCCAACTCTTCCTTTGAACTACTGATACACAAATTGAAATTCCTCCTTTTAGTTCCTCCCTCCATCCCTTCCAACCTATCACTCAACTTTTTGACCAGAAACTCCAGCTCCAGAACCTTTTGTTTGGACTTCACCTGGGCTGAGATAATTTGCTTTGAAACATTAATGACATCAAACCTTTTTTCCCTTTAACCAAGATTGGTTTCCTCCATCACCTGAAGCACTAACCACATTAAGGTGATATTAGAGAGATTGAATGTGTTTTATGTGGTTTAGGAAGTTTGGGAAATATTTGGTGGTTTAGGGATAGTTTGTACAAAAACAATTTTTTTTAGGTGTAAGAAATGAACATTTAAAATGTGAACCGAGACTTCTCTAGCTGATTCCGAGAGATGTGTAAGGATTTATCAGACAATAAAATAGTTAATAGAAATATAGAATAATATATATATGTTGGTAGTATCATATTTGATCCAAGATCTGATGGTTTCTTAAAATAATTCTATCTTTGTAGGTGCACCTCGATGTCCCAACCAAAAAGGGGACTTTTTTAGAGTTTCAGAAAGAATTAAGATATAAAACCTATGCCATTAGTATAATAAGGGATTTTTGAGTCATATTAATATAAAATTTCACCTCCATAGACCATCATAAGCTCATGGAGTGAAGATTTCGAAATTTCACCAAGTTAGTGTGTGCATGCTCCATAATCATTTTTATTCACTGCCACATGTCAACACCTTGCTCCATGGCACCATTTTTATCCATTTATCACAAGGGGAAAATAAATACCACCCATGATCAATCCCCTTTCCTAGCCCCCCATGTGACCTCTTCTAGCTCCGCAGGGTGCTTATTTGGCTCCTCTATCCTCCTCACACCTGACCAAATTCTGCCACTTGTCATGAAATTTCCCCATGGAATAATTTTTTTGTCCCACTTGTCTCTTTTTCCCAAGGGGAAAAATGATAAAATAAATAGTACCCATGATAAATCCCCCTCATTTGGTCCCCTAGGTGATCTCTCACACCCTACCGGGTTCTTGTTCAACTTTTTCATCTTCCTCACACTTTCTATCATGCTAACACTTATCTTCATCCTTCTCCAAAGAACCCTTTTCTGTCCTTTCCATCCCTTGTGTCCCTTTGCACCATTAAGCTTGAATTATTAACTCCAAACAAAATTATATTTAACATAGGGTTAAACCATAGTCAACAGGGAAACATAAAAGTGAAAGATAAAGTGTTTTTAAGTCATTTTATTTGCATAGATCAACCTTCTACCATAGATACTACTAAAAAACCTCCAAAACATCAAAATATACCAAATACATTGCCAAAATTATTCCAAAACATTTATGGCCCCCAAAACTATGGTGAATTTGAGATGAATGTAGCTTCATACCTGATGATGCTATTAATTTTGGATCAGATTTGCACAGGTAAATCACTCAGAATAATTATATTATTTTCTGTCTCTAAAATCTTGTGCAATACACTAGGCTAATATATAGCCAATATAATAGACAAACCAGTATCCTATAAAATAGGAACCCATACAAACAAATAACCCGTTAATAGATTTACGGGTACAACAATACTCTATGAATAATATATTGTTGAAACAATATATTCTTTCAAACCTAATATTTATAATATAAAAATTAATAATTAATTTCCTAACATTCCCCCCCTTAATCTTTACATGGTAACAAAAGAACTTTCACACTTCCTTTGCATCCTGCCGCCTCTGCGCACTCATGATCTTGGCACACACTTGAACTGAAGGTAGAAGAAGGAACACATCAACTTCTTATCGACCAAGCACTGTCGAGAACACATTTGACCGACGAGGATGGGAACACGCTCAGGAATCATCTGCTTATCAACCAATCACTCTAGGGAACACATCTGACCTAACAGTGTGGGAACTCAAGCAAGAACACATATGAACAACCTTCAATGGTTTTCAAGAGGCTAACCACAAACCTAGGTATGAACAGGAACACATCTAACTGTTCTACCTCATCAAGCCTCATGATGCTGCGTTTCACTGTGTTATTTGTTCTGTACTATGTTTTTTTCATTTAGGGAAATAGGAAAAGCCACATACTCAACTGAAAAACTGAAAATGGAACATTGGATCATGTTGATCATGTTCTCCCCTCAATGTGAACATTCCACTTATTCAACACACAACAGGAACTCTGAAAAAGAATCACACCAAGCTGAAATTCACACTGCACAACTGAATCTGGAACACTGCAAAACTCAAAAAACAAGTACTCACACTGCACACCTGTGCCACCAAATCATTCTGTGTGGCCCCATCATTGGTGACTGACGAGAGGTCGCTGTCTGACCTCCAGCCTCCTGTGCCTCCATCCTCCATTTTTCATGTTGCTTGCTCAACTGGATTTGATCATGGAGCTCAAATGCATATTAAAGGACGTCAGATTCCACCGATAGTGCGTCCGTAAAAAAAATTTATTTTTATTTTTTTGACTTTTGACAAGTACTATTTTTACAGTGACATTGACCGTATGACCATTACAAAATGACCATTAAAAATAAAACCTAAAATCACCTATACGACTCAAAACTTGACAATTTTATAATGACTCTACAATTGACTGACAAATGTATTATAACAATGACAACTTAAGAAAATATATATATTGACAGTGAGATGCCAATGGTTTTTAATATTGACAACATCTAATAGAATTTTGACATTTTGAATACAAGACAACATTACGTAGAGAACATTTTACATGACTCCTTTGAATTTGATGACTTTGATTCTTTGAAGGAAGACTACAAATTACAAACACAAGTATTGTCTTACTACATTTAATAAAAACTGGACTTGACTCAAACAAACAAAGACTATACTTAACTTTGACGTGGAGACTGGTCGACTGCACATGTGAATGTCAGAAGATATGTATCTGCGAATCAACACGTATACACACAATAATGAAAACATGCACCATATACTCTCATAGAGATTTGTATATATTTGACAGTGGCGCAGACTTGTAAACAATCACTTCAATATCAACTTCAACAGCTGGGCACTCTGATTAGGTGTCAGATCGAATGCACTCTTTTAAGGTGTCGACCTCCAAAATACTGCCACGGCTCATACAGACAACACTTGTTTTTGGACAATTATTTTTTATTTTAGCAAGTATTGATCTATGTACTCGATGGATCTGGTTGCATCAACGAAGGAGGTCGATATGTAGAATACCACCAAACATTCTATCCAATCCACTGAACTCTTCCAGGTAACTAACGTTACAATACACAGATCACGTCCAAACTGATTCCGACACCTATCGATGCAGTCGAGTGAAATGAATTGTATAAATTTTCGTGTCCACACAGAAGGAAGAGCGCAGGAGGAGAGGAGATGTCAATACAAGCTCCGATGCGTAGTTTTTAGACAGATCACTATATATCCTTGTCCAAAACACTGTTTGCAGGTCGTAATTTGGGACTGAAACCACATAAATACTATAGAAAAATATTACAACTCCTCATCAAGATGTCTTTTCCCATGATTCCATTCGAACAGATTTGCGTGTGTGTCATAGGACAAATTGGGGAAATCAGACTGCTTTGCCCAATTTTTTTGATTTTTAACTAAAATCAATCACTTCGTAGATCAAATAATTTACAACCGATCTAGGATATAGAAAACTTTGACGGATGGCACAGATTGGGAACTTCAACTTTCAAATATTAAAACAAATTATATTGTTCTATGCCAAACTTCCAAACATTTTCACTGTCTTCTCTCTCGACTCTCATCAAGATCGATATCGCTCTGATACCAAATATTAATTTTGGATCAGATTTGCACAGGTAAATCACTCAGAATAATTATATTATTTTCTGTCTCTAAAATCTTGTGCAATACACTAGGCTAATATATAGCCAATATAATAGACAAACCAGTATCCTATAAAATAGGAACCCATACAAACAAATAACCCGTTAATAGATTTACGGGTACAACAATACTCTATGAATAATATATTGTTGAAACAATATATTCTTTCAAACCTAATATTTATAATGTAAACATTAATAATTAATTTCCTAATAGATGCCCTAACTTTTTTATAGTAGAAATTTGAAACCCTACCCCCAAAAACTTTCATTTTCAATTTCCAAGAGTTCAAGTGGAAGAAACATAATAAAAATTGGAGCACGTGATCCCGATGTAGATTCAAATCCAGTAAAGGTGGTTTAGTTGCAATATGACACTGGTAAGACCAATTTCTAAAAATACTAAGTGTTATGTACAATCATATGCTAAAAATAGTAATTCTCCCAAAACAACAAGCTCCCATCACTAAGAACATCCAGAAACAATGAAAAATAATAAAGGGGGTAAAAAGGGAAACTTAATAAAAATATCATGTTCTAAAAAATCAACTCTCCCAAAATAGAAAATTTCTAAACATAAAAAATAAACATCAATGGAGGTTTATAAGTGTATTAAGAGCTTCAAAGAACAATATTTGAGAAAAAAGAAAAATTTCCCAAAATAATAGCTCTTAACTCCATCTGCCAAAAATAAATTGTTTCTGACTCTAGTGTAGAATGATGTTATTGGCTTCATTTTCATTTATCTTATTGATTTTTGAAACCATAAAGTTCAAATTATCTGGTATAGAACCTATTTCAACACAAGCCAAAAAATATTTAGGTGTGGGTGATAATTATGTCACTCATATGAACCTAGAGGACCTAAAACGTAGGATGCTAGGAGGACCGAGAGATCCTGTTGAGGAAAATATCTTCACAAACGGGTTGTTTGCAGTAGGATGCCATTATTTTTCAGTATAGAGTACAAATTTAGTTCTAGCATGTGATAATCACTATAAACTAGAATCTAGGATAGTAAGGGTAGATAACAACTCCATACTTGTAGTGCTTAGATCGAAATACATTTGACAATGTATGAAGATTCCAACTGGAAATACTGTGCTTATAATCTCAAAATATTTTACATATAATGAGTGGTAAAAGAACGAATTCTATCTCCAGGGCCTCACACTAGGTTCATGGTTGAGATAAGGAATAAAACCCTCTCATATGCCAAAACCTTGTCAAGGAGTGAGTTCCAAGAGGTTTACTTAGATGCAATCATCTTTTTGAGTAGGGTTAATTGGTGAAGAAACAACAAAGGAATTTCAAGATTGGATGGCATAATTTATCCTTGTTGTCACTGAGGGAAACTAGGTAGCAGATTGGGGATAAATTATAAGTGACAATATTCATCTTCAGTTAATCCAGTTACTAGTTATAAAGAAATTGACAATGACCTCATATCTGGAGTATGATCTTGTGGGCATAAGACTATTTAAAGACCTAACTCTTACTCAAAATGTTTCTTAGAAAGCACTAGGTTATAAAAGGTACCCTAAAAGCACTCTTAAAGAAAACAACCATCACTTTTCTAGGGTGAATGATGCATTCACCATGTTTTTCATCTGATTGCTATAAGGAAACCTAGAACTGAGGTTATCTTCCAAAGTTGCAACATTGACCAAAAAGTATGGATCTTACTTCACTTAATTTTCCACCTTCCCTTGAATAAGAGTTTTAGGGTTTGACATCCCTCATTGCAAGCTTACGAGATACCTCAGTGACATGATAATGATGTTTAAACTATGTAGGAAGCTTTCTTAGGTCCATAAAAAGTGCAAGAATGTAGTCTTGTTTTACCCACAAAATCTCAAGGCACATTGGCACATCACTCAACTAAATCTTAGAGCTCACCCAAAGTGTGCAAGGGTACCATGTCCCTCTTTATGGTAGTTTATTTATGAAGTTAGCATGACCATACAAATATTCTAGATCCATAACAAATAATCAATTATATTGCATTACATAACCTAGATATAGATCTTAACCAGAATCAAGATTAAGTTTACCATACATGAACTAGTTACATATATGTCAACAATCAATATCCAGCCACAAAGATCCATTATATTAATTGCTATAAAACAAAGAATCTTCATACATACATAATAATGTCACCATAAGTCATGCATGTATATAAATAAGTATCATAACTATATTACAGAAGAAATTCTTCTAAACTATGTAGATCATACATATATATAGGGGTGGGGACTTTCCCTTCACCATCCATGCATCCTCAAAATAGGTTGTATGCTAAGAATAACCATGCACTGCTATAAGATAAGTATAAAAATCATGCAAGATTTCCTAATAATAGATCTACTACAATTAAATCTTAGTTTAGATCCTATTAGTAGCTAAAAACTATGCATGTCATTTAGTCTTCATCTTATCCCAAAATAAACCTTGTTTGAACCACAATATTCTTGCTTTAATCTTATCTTCAAAACCTTGCTTGGTCATCACTGCAAGTCTATATTTAGATCCACATCCCAAACAATGGCAAGGTGTTCAGCCTATCTCCTACATGTATTCCTATCCAAATTTAGCACACAAACTATGTTCTCCTCACACATGCGTCCTCATTTTCCTTTCTTCTGCAGTGCCTCTTGGGTGTGATAACCTCTTTTTTCAAGGAATTAGTCATTTTATACGTTTAACATTACCCCACACTTGTTTTATTGACACCACCAATAATGGGTAATCTAACTAAACTCTTCATAAATAAAGAATAAAAAATTTCGCAGTCTGAAATAATAAATGAACATCTACCACCATTAAAGAATAAAAGAATTGTCACTGTGTAAAGAGGATGGGAAAATCATTATTCAATGATGCTTCAATTGCATTCCATCCCTTCACCTCACTTTGCGCTCGCTTGAACAGATCCCCCATCACTGTACTGAATTCTTTAAATGTGAGATCTTCACCCTTGGCCGTAGTTGTGTTAACCAAATTTTCTAACTGTTTGCCCATGTTCGTCAGCACATCCATTCTTCACATTACCTATGGATACAATTATTTTATCTTATCATTTATAGAGGTCCTCAATATATTAATAACATCAATCTTTTTCTAAACCTCTGCAAGGATCTTATCTCATTCCACCTGATTGTATTTTTTCTTGGTCTGAAAATCCTTTAAATCAACCTCATGAGTGGTAACCAACATGCTTGCCACCCGATATCTATCTTCACAGTTTTCATAGAAAACATTAGCCATGTGAGATGCGGTTTTTACTGATGCAATAAGCTCAGTGTATTGAGTTATGGTTACCTTAATCTATTCCTTCTCCTGCTGATTCTTCCATGCCATAACTTCTTCCTAAAACTCTAGAGCTAGGGGTTGCTTTTGCATCACGATCATGTATGCTAAATCCTCAAAATAGTGGAGAGATGATTCATACTTCTATGAAAGAGGGGCTAATTATGGGTGCACTATTATGATTAAATCTGCATTCAACTATGTCTTTTTGTATACTTCACATAATTTTCCCTTTTCCTCCATCAACTTAGCCTTTAACTACACCACCATCTGCTCTTTCCCCTTTATTTCTTTAGCTCTCTCAATAATTTCTTTATTCTTTTCTTCCAACTCACTTTCTAGCACTTTGATTCTATTTTTCCTTCCAAACAACCTATCCTCTACTTCCATCGATACCTTATTCAGTGCATTACACGCCTGTTCATCAGTCAATTGTTGAGAATACACTAACCAATTCACTACTGTGGAGCTTGGTGAAGTGCACACATCCAGTAACAAACCTACATTGACTTAAAATTTAGGCTCATCTACATGGCAATAAAAAATCCAGGAAAAAATATTCCTTGTGCATGGGAATGCACTCTCTCTATCAAAATATGACCAATAGAATATTTTCTCCATCGGTACTATACTATGGTAGTAATCACACGATACCTTGTTGGAATCTGCATCGTAGGACATAGTAGGCCTCTGTTGGGTGGACACACGTCTACCAATTGTGCATGCACCCTTTCGAAACCCTACCACCAAACATGTTTCACCTTCTAGACCCCCACATTTTTCTTTTTATTCTTCCTCTTCAGTGCTGTGCTCCACCTCTTGTTTGACCACGTTCTGTATGATAACTGCTACTTATTTTACCACAATGGTATCCAAATCTTGTCTAGAAGGTGTGAAGTCTCATGCACATTTGTTCAAACTTATTATTCTCCATCTAATTCTAATTCTCTAACTTCCTCCGAATACGAGTTGTACTCCTCATCAGACTTGTGCATATTGTATACGGGGGGATCCTTCTCTAGATCTCGTTCTTCCTCCTCCCCCTCTGTTTCTTCATTCATCAAGCTCTCCATTTCTTCAGAGTCATTACTCCAAACTACCCTTGGTTTCTTCTTCACTAGAGACTTTTATTTTACTGGGGACCTCTTCCTATGAGTATAAGTACTCGTGCCTACACCTGTTTCCTTTGTGCTTGTATCCTTGCCTTCATGTGTACTCGGTGACCAGATTGTTGTAGGAGTATCTCTATCATCTTTATTCTTTATCTCTACCTTCTTTCTCCATACAGGGTCCTCAGGTATACTAACATTGTCTTCTACATACATGCCCTGTTCAAAATTCAACCACAAATGAATTTACACCCTTGTTGTAGTGGACCCTATAATTGGTTTCATAATCAGCTTGACCATTTGTACGTCATGTGAGACACCTATGCGTGCTTATTTGGGTAAACAAGTTTTTGGTGTGGATCGTGATGCTCCTGATATATAGTACTTAGATACAACCTCAACTTCTTTACCTATTTGATCTTGTTAACTGCGCTTTGGAAGTACTTCACTTTGAAGGAAAATGGAAATTTACACCATGGGTTCTTGGTGCCATCAGTCAGAGTGAACCTGTAAATGTAAAATTGCTGGTAAACAACAAACTCAACCTCATATTTTACTAGGGTTGACAATTGTTCTGAAATTATTTATTCGGAGCCAAACACATCTACTTGTACCATTTATCTATGTTCATCTTGTATGTTGATGTCATAGTATCACAAGTATAAGCCACAAACCTCTTAGTAGTAGAGGGGTTTTATTCAGGGTACTTTCACATATTACTATCGGTCCATTGGGCACCCCAATCTCAGATAATACAATTAAAATCAATATATTACCATACATTATCTTATCTCCATCTCATGAGAAATCAATAATATATTCTGCAATGAAGGCTAAGATGTTGTAAATGTTTCCCTCAACTATATTCTTACATACATTTAACCACCTCTTATTAACTTGGGTCCATATTTCCTACCCACTCAATTTCGTAAGCAGGCACACGACCATCCTTATCACCAAATTACTTATACCCATATACCCATATTTGGTAAGTAGGCACATAGCTAACCTTTCTTATAGGCATATTCCTTTGTTGTTTCTTTGACAGCCTCATTATCACCTAATTCATCATCAAATGACTCCCTAGTAGAGATAAGTCTAGTGAAATTTGACATTAATTGTGGGGTTATGCGCATTCTTCTTCTAGCGAAGTAAAAATAATCTTCATGTACGCATGAAATTAACCACTGGTACAATCTCTCAGGTTTTCTAAAGAATGGTAATTCATACAGTTGTAGAATTCCAGCCTTCTCCAAAGTATTTTGCATTGAATCATAATGGACTGATTTATCATCGGCCATCTTCTTCCTTGTAGGTCAAACTGGTTCCAAAGTTATTTACTTCTCAGTCACATTAGTTTGATGGTTATAATCACTTATAACCATTATTCTTACGTGGGATACCTACTCCATCCCCATCAATACTCTGTTTGGGTATTGCATCTCTAAATACCACTCCTCATTGAAATTTCTTCCTCACTTGGTTTGTCCTTACCTTTGCTCTAGCTCATTTTATTGGGTGAAATGGTTGCTCCCCTCCTTGGTGCCATTCTTGGTTAGGTACTTGTGTATTATTTCCTTAATGCCTCTAACCATCATCCACAATTATCCTGCATGAACTCTGTAAAATGTGCCCTATTTTTTGAAACCCTACCCTGAAAACATTCTTTCCTTCACACCACACTGTCCAAACCCGTAGGAATTCTTTTCCAAACTTTCTCTGCACGTGACCACATTTTTCCCTGTAATCTGGTTTACAAATATTTTTTTTGTAATCAATGTTTTGCCAATACTCCAAAGGATGCCCTAATTCTCACAAGCTCGTTTGTATATTTTTGTAAGGTAAAAATGATTTACCACGACACCTTATTTATATTTTTTCACTTCTACCACATTAATTACAATGCCACCTACCACTGTACTACCACAATAATTTTTTTTTTCCTACCTTCACAAGTGCATTTCCTCCACGTGTCCAACTACGCATAACTTCTGTAACCTTTTGGCATGTAAAACTACACTAACCACAGACCTCCTTACGCATGCTATCAACGCCAAAGTAAATCAACCACTACATCCTATTCCAAGTAGTTCTCCTTGCCGATGGCTACCTCACATTTCCCTGTGCGTTCATTCATGTACGTGGATTTTTCCTTTTGCATCATCCTTATTATCACCATATTCCTTATGAAACCTTATCATTGTCCAACCAATATCACCACCATTACATACACTCCTCCACTACTTAGGAATATCATCACATGCTCTTGTTATTCCTAGGCCTCTACTTGTACTCTACCCCACACTAAATGTATGCACAATCCTCTACGCATGAACTCAAAAATGTAGTAATCAAATTTTGGCATGCAAAAACACTTATTACACAAACCACTGAACTAAATGGAAAAACCATAGTAATGATGAAAGGAAATACATAAAAAGAAATGCATTGAGGGAAATCTAATCTAACTGATAATACTACCTTATTACAAACACGAAGAAGACTATAGTAGGGATTTAGCTTACTCCCATTGAAATAACCAAGAAGCCATGTCCCATCTAGTTCCTCTAACTGGAAAGCACTTGAATCAAGTATATAAGTCAAAACATATGGTCCCAACCAATGCAGTTTTAGCTTTCCAGGGTGGCGAAAGAAAATTGAATCATACAGAAGAACCATCTGTCCAACTTCAAGCTTCTTATCCTTAATATTCCTATCATGTCATACCTTCTGTCTAGCATTTTTTTACTTTTGAATCCATCGTGCTATAACACACCTTTCTTCTAACTACATCAATTTTCAATGCACTCTTCAAGTGCTTGCTCATTAGCCAAACCTCCTGTACGTGTAATACACAAGGAAGGTAACATGAATTCTACTGGTAAAATAACCTCCATGCTAAACACCAATTGGAAGGCTATGGCCTTACTCAACCTCTTATATGCCCAAAGTACAACAGAGAATTTTTCATCCCAGTATTGTCTTCTAACATCACAAATATTAGTCAATGTGTGGCTTAGTATTTGGTTGAAAGACTTAGTGGTTCCATTAGCTTGAAGGTGATAGGGTGTTTTTTATGGTGTGCCACCATAAATTTTGCCAATAGTATCTGAATAGTATCATTAAGAAAATGAGTACCCCTATCACTTTTTAAACTCAATGGGAATCCATATATGCTGATAATGTTTTCCCATAAAAACCTTGCTACCGTAGCTACCATGTAATCCTTTATAAGCACTAATCCTACCCACCTTGTAAGATAATATGTACAAGTTATAATATAGTGCAATCCATTCCTCTGCGTGGGTGGGGAAATAGGACCCATAAAGTCAATTTCCCACTTTTCAAATTATTCTGCACTAGCAATCGACCTTAAAGGCATTTCATCTCTATGCCCAAGCTTTCCAAGGTGCTGAAAATGATCACAAACTTTACAATATTATTTAAAATCCTTATACAATGTTTCCCACCATAGGCCTACTAATAAAATATTACACGCAGTAACATCTCCTGCATAATGTCCACCTGTAATCCCACCATGAACTTCCTCCATAATGGCTTCATGCTCATGTTCAAGTACACACCGACGTAAAACTTCATCTCGACCTAGATTGTATAAGTCTCTACTAATCAACATGTAAGGCGCAATGTATATGGAAAGTTATTTCTTCCCTATACTCTTCATTCCCTCAGGTGCCACACCAGTACGTAAAAAGACAACAATATCTTCTAAGTCAGAGGGCACATGATTCAATCTGAATAGTTATGTATATGGAATTATATCCTCAATGCTCTGTGTGGCCTCTCCTGAATTAATCCTTGATAAATGATCTAGTCAATAATTGCTCTTTCCTGGCTTAACCACCACCATAAAATCAAATTCCTAAAATAATAGAATCCAGTGACATATGAGTCCTTAAAAAATGGGATTTTTCACCAAATACTTATGTGCCATGTGATTTGTATAGAAAATAAAAGGTGTTGCTAGCAAGTATTGTCTAAACTTATGTAGTGCATAGATAATAGACAAGGCTTCATGTTCTGTTGTTGTATAATTCTATTCGGTGGGGCTTAATTTCCTGCTTGTGAAGCAAATACGATGATCCAAAATAAATTCTTTAGGCTAGGATAACACCATGCCAATGTCCATGCCAGAGGCGTCCACATGCACATGAAAAGGTTTGGTCCATGAAGGAAAGCACATAATAGGTGCTGTAGTAAGCATTTCCTTCAATGTCTCAAACACGCACTATTACACTTCACCCTAATGGAACTTCCCTTTAATATTTAATAATTCATCCAAGGGAATGATGATATTAGTATAACATTTAATAAACTTCCTGTAATATCTTGTGTGCTCCAAGAATCCACACACCTTGCTATGGTTAGTAGGTTTTTCTAAGACCAAAATAATAGCAACCTTATCCAGATCTACTAACAGGCCCTCTTTGCAAATAACGTACCCCAAAAATGTCCCAAAAGGTGTAGAAAAAACACACTTATTAATGTTTAAGGAGATGTTCAACTGCTGGCACCACTCAAACATAAGTCTTAAATTATCACAGTGATCTTTCACTTATCCATACACTCTGTAATCATCTTGATAAACTTGTAAGAAATTATGGATAAAGTCTTTGAATAATTGTGCAACAATGCGGGAAAATACTGTATATTCTTCAATCCAAAAGGCATAACTGTGTATGCAAAACTTCCCCTCTCAGTAGTGAAAGTTTTCTTCTCTTGATATTCTTTAGCAATCCTCACTTGATGATATCCAGAAAATCCATCAGTGAAAGAGTAGATATCGTGCCCTGCAATGACTTCCATAATATCTTCAGTAAAAGGTGTGGGAAAGGGATCTATTACACATGCAACATTAAAATCCCTATAATCCACACAAATTTTTATTCTTCCATCTTTTTTTATACTGATCACCATAGGGCTAACCCATTGTGACTCCTCAATTGGCTTAATGATTCTAGAATTTAGCATCTTATCAATTTCTTCTTTTACCTTTACAAACAAATTAGGATTCATCCTGTAAGGCATCTTCCTAACCGGTCACACACCCTCCTTTAGCTTTATCTTCATCTCACGCAAAGAGTGATGATTCCATTTTAATTCATGGTATCCTCTAGGAAACAAGTCATGGAAGTCACGCAATAGCTGAATTATTTTAGCAACCTTTGAGTCAGACCAATAATCTTTGATAATGACCTCCTTAGGTTCAAAATCTATCCCAATGGTGACCTTATTTATTTTTATAGGCTCATGATATGTGTGTGTAGACACCAAATTTGGACCACACTCCCCTTGGTCCCCTTTAATTAATTAACATAACATATTCAACTAACCATGACCCCTTACCCCGCATTCCTATCAATTTAATTAATTACAATTGAATTAATGTTCATCCTCACATTATTAATTAATTTAATTACTTTAATTAAGTTAATTTATACCTCACCTACCCACATCACCTAGACACCTCACCATGGACTTATTCTTAGTTTATTAATTAACTAAGACTGAGTCTCTACTTATCTTAAGCAACCAGAACTCTTTCAAACCCTAAAATTAAAGTCCTATTCCTTCTCGAACAACACTCCCGCTTATCTAAATGCTAACCCTCACCTGAGACCTAGATTGAAAATCAAAGCACGCCAAAAATAGCAAATATTTGCCTATTTTTGGAAAACCTAGGATTTCCCGCCTTAACCAACACCGATTATCCCTCAACTAATGCCAATCACCTTGACCATCATCAGTCACCTTATATACCCTTTGGAAACCTTTTATTAAGGTTGGTCATTTTTGAGTTCTGAGAGATCTATTACATTCAAGCATGAACCAAATACTTCTCAACATCTAGATGACAGAATACACTTAACCATAGGCCCAAGAAAGCATCTGATACTTGTCCAAAGGCATTAGAATATTCATGGGAGCACTCCAGGAGTATTTTTGTGACACTGATCAAAATTTTCTTCATGGATCAATGACTACCTTCCTTCATCTACCGGACCTGCAAATAAAATTAAGTGTATTTTATTTTAATCATTATGTACTTGCTTAAAGTGTAAGTTCATTATCTTTTGTTATCTGATATTTTTCTTTCCTGCATTCCTCCATCCCCACCTTCTTACCAATCTACCTATTTAACCATCCATGGCCTTCTAGCTTGTTGTAGTTGACCTCTATACATTCCTAAGTCTTCCTGACATTATTACAAACCCAACCATCCTCCCTTCCTCCTCTGTGCAATCATAGAGAAGTCCAAATCTACCTTTTATTTAATTACAACCGAATTGCCCCTACCGATGCCGGTTATCTTAACCATCATTGGTTTCCCCTTTTCACTAGCATTGGTCACCTGATCGACATCGGTCTCTATGTCATCTTATTCACTTAACAAAAAAATCCTCAAACCTCCTGAAAATATCCCCAAAACCTCACAAAACCTCATCCAAACCTAATACCCCACCTACAACCTCGCAACAGACCTTCCCAACTATTTGTGTAGAAAAAGAGAGAGCCTGGACACCATTTTTGACATTATGCCATTTCCCACAATAACTGATATTGTTCATCCTAAACCATCATCGATCATACCTAAATTGACATCAATCACCTTGACCGGCATCAATTATACCTAGTAAATCTTCCTTAGACCAAAAAGCTTACTAATCACCCAAAACCAACTCAAACTTCACCAAATATTATCCAGACCCCGTCTGTGATACTCAGACCACCTGCACAACCTGCAACCTGACTCAGGACCTTCACCACTTTAGTTATCCAACATTTAATTGGATTGACATAGATAGTATTATGAGATACCTAAATAAGAACACTAACATTATATTCTTTTATTTACATGTTACATTATTTCATATTGAGTTATATATCAGTGGATTGACAACCATCAAGGAATTATCACACTTCATGGATCTAGCTCATGCTAGGTAGTTCACTTAATTTTGCTATTAATTGTAACTTGTGGTCTTGTTTTGTATTACAGGTAGTTCCTCCTAGCCAAAAGGAAGCTCACACAATCAGCCTAGATCGAAAATTAGAAATGCGCACACTCAAACTTCGACCAACATTATAATAGGTATTCCTCCTTAACTATTTACCTTATCTGCTTTATCATACAAAAATTTGTGAAACAACAGCATGCCTTCTACTCTGCAATGTCTAAGAATTCGTGTGTATCATCAATATTCTAAACATCAAAATTTTCCACTTCATCATCAATGACATAAACCATCTTAAATTTTTGTTTTTCTAGGAAGGCATGCCCAAGTTGTTCTTCATTTGTCTCTTCTTATTTAAAACACGCCTCAAGATTTGAATCACCTATTAACTTCTAAATAAGTTCCTTTGCCTTTACACGATCTCCCATAGTAAATCACTTCATAACCCGTAATACTTCATTCACTGGAGGTTTAGTGGAAAAATAGTCAAAGGTTTGAATCATACCTACAATCAGTTCTTTCTAATTTCCCATTTCTATGTTCAACTCTATATAAACATACCATGTATATGTGCAACCTCACACATTGTAGTAGAAATTGTGCACCAATAGTGAAGGTGGTAAGGCCTCCTCACCTTATGTCTAGAGTCTCTCACACTGCTAAACATGGTGTTGAGCATCCTTTCCCATGAAATTCACATGTCTTGGTAGGTGCATTTCTTCTAAGAAATCTAGTAGAGAAGGTAATTCTCACTTCTTGCCACTCTAAAATATTATCTCTGTGAACCATCCACCAATGCTTTGTTATCCCACGTAAGGTATACACCAACATATTCCTTCTTTCAACTTGATCTATCCAATGAAATTTCATAGCGTGAAGGAAAAATTCAAGATTCCCCTCACTAGTCTACCTTGGTAACTAGTTACAGCCCAAATGCCTAACACAACACAGTTGAATCACACATGTAACTACACTCTTTATCTCATGGCTAACCATTTCATAAGTTCCATGTGCCTAGTTGTCACATGCAACATTTGTAGTATCACTGATAGACTGTTCATCATTCTACTGAATAAATCCTTCCTTTGATGGCTCAAGTACTTCAGGATCTATAATGGTGCACCATAAATTTTGTTTAAATCCTCTTCGCTCAAAGGTTCCACATAAGGTACAATTTTTTTTTTTCTGTCAAAGGAATGATGACACACTCTTCATTGTTTTTAAAACTTATATATCCTTTTTTGAACTGAAGATCAACATTATTTTCATAACACCAAGGACACTCAAGCAATGCTGGAAAAATATCTACCTTTGCAAGCACTGAGACCTCAAATTCCTCAGTAAAATTGGCACGTTGTTTAGTAATAGTAGCATCTTTCAAGACTCCAATTGGAATAGATTTAGTTTGGTTTTCCATAACTAACACATTTGAAGATGGTTGTAATGGTGGCCTCCCCATATGATTCCACACATCCAAAGTGAGTACATTTACTTCTGCACCTATATCAATCAAAATTTTACTTAACAACCATCCATCAACAAATGCATTTAGAGTGATCTCTTTGTCATAATCAAGATTGTGAAGATGAAGGTTAACATGCAAAATTTGTCTTTCATGCTCAACTCCCGAGCATGCCATCGTCCCCCTTAACCATTCCCCCAATAACGGAATGGTGTTTTCTTGTTGCAACATCTTGCAAACCTCATTTAGATCATCAACATCCTCATGAGGAATCTCAACTATTTTATTTTTCTCTAACTTCCGTGACTATTCTTTTAAACATTGTATCTCTCCCCTAAAAATTCCTAATCACCTCCATGGTTTCTCGATAAAATTTCTTCTGATGTGTAGGGTCTGGATACTTTGCATGCAATAATTCCTCTTTTCCAATGACATGCTTTTGCTTTGGAAATTCCCTGGCATGCGTAGCCTTGGCGTATGTAGTAACCAAAATAGGAAACAACTTAGGATAAAGTGCTACATTTGGCATCCACTGATCTTCCACAATGCGCTGTACTCTAACCATTCCCACGCCCTTATCCTACTTGTGCTGCTTACTCAAGTTTTCATAAAAATATGGGAACTCTTCATAATTATGGTTATTTCCACAAAAAGAAAAAATCATATTCTAAGGGAATTCACGGTTGTAATGATAAGGGGATCTGTATGTATAACATGTTGCATGTGGAAATTCACTTCTTCCACTACCGCAACCTCATCTTCTGAATCCTCCACAATATCCTCTACGTCTACCTCGACCTCAATCAGAGTGCCCTTTGTTATGATTGTGATCATGATGCTCACCTTGTTTCTTATAATTATTTACAACACTAGTCAGACATACACCAATATCAACGACATCATGAATCTGATCAATCAACCTGTAATTCTCAATATTGTGACTAGTAGACCTGTAAATATTACAATAAATGGACACATTCTTCCTTATCACACATTGCAACAATGGGCACCTGCTTGAATCATGATCCAAGTGACAGATTTCACATTCTCGTAACATAACACACACCAATTTACAAAGACAACTATAATTATTACGTCCTTCTACTTAATAATTTGTTCACCAAATACCACTGTGTGTCTCATGAGCCGAATTAGTAGACAAACCACTTCTATGAATAATTTTCCATTACTTCAATCTAAGCTTCCAAAAATGGGCTAACTCCAGTGTCTACACTCCCAACTACCTCCACACGTAGAGCTACCTGAAGTGCCTCACGTGGATCTATACAAGTTTTGTGTGAGATTACCCTTCTGAAAGGTGTGATAAATCCTTTAATGAACCATTGAGCATGTTGAATTGGGTGAATTTCATAAGATATCTTCAACAAAATGGTTTTGAAAAATGCATTATACTCCCTAAAACTTTCAGCCATGCCCTATTTGATGTCCTTCAATGCGCTGATGCTCTTCTGCTCAAAATCATGTATGTGGAACTTTGCCAATAAAACATCATATAATGCAGTATAGTCTACACAAGTCTATTTCAGATCATATTTCCTGTACCAGCTATGTCCGCGCCCTTGCAATGTGGTAGGAAATTGACTTTCCTTACACTCGGGGGTTGTAATACCCTTCATGTGCCATAGTATTTTTCACATGTGTACATGCTCAACTGCATCTTTAATTCCTCTATATTTAGGGAGACGAAGAGACATCTCAAAATATAATTGCTAGGGTTGGTGAAAACATTACCAAATAGATCCATAACCTATATTACCTCCCATGTTTCCTCCACCTCTTGAACCACCAGAGCCACTAGATCCCAATCCAGCTGATCCTCTTGATCCTCCTCTTGTAGTAGGTAAGATACCAAAGGATGTGTTTCCATGTATTCTAACAATTTTGCTAAACTGAACTCCCATAGTCTGTAAAGTTGTGCTACTTCCAGACATTATACCAACATTATGCGTGCCCATTTTTTGTGTTGACAACATGCCAGAAAATATACCTCCAACCGGATCTCAAAATAACATAGACGATGATTACACTACCATAGATGAATAAACTACTTGATTAAATCCTGAACGTGACTAAAAATTAAATTTTTCTGTCGCTACTCTACTTCCGACACTAGCTTACTTACTAATGATTATCATAGAAACATGAAAACCAAGTGCAAGGGCTAGGTTGTTAGGAGGGATCAAATGCACACCCGCGGTTGTTGCAATTTCCACCAACATGCTCTCAACTGAGGTAAAAGAGGGTACCTTACCATACTTAACAAAATGGGGGAGTTCCAGATGCTTTGGCCCCATGTCATCCGAGTGAGCTCCAAATCCTTCATGAGCCATCTCTCTCAAGAACACCATTCATTCCAAAAATTCATGCTACTTCTCTAAATCCCTCTCACACACCTCAATAAAATTAAACCACCTTTCTTCTTTGCACCTTTTTTCCACTAGGTCCACCATCTTTCACCACACCTACTCTTTCCCCTGCGCATGGTGGTGTTTAGCTAGCCATAGGACGCTATTCCAAATATAGAGTCATGATCAAGATCTTAATTTCTAAAGGGATTCCATGTAAATACGATGCTCTGGGTTCATGCAAGAATTGGGACTCAACAACCTCTAAACAAGAATAAGTAGAAACTGTGTACTCTAAAATATAGCTATTCAGAAAGCCACTCCACTAATGATCTACTACGTGTGTCCAAGTCAGATCAACATCATGTAAATCCTAGAATTCTTCTTGCATGCAAAAAAGTGTTCGAAATATAAAATTCCTCTTCTATGAAAAAGAAACTAGCCACTCGTACAAATCTATAGGGAAGATATAAAAGAACGTCTCATCTATCTCATGATACAGATTCTGTTCAACCCACGTGTATGCATTAAATTCAGGTCCAGTGCTAAAAATGTAAGCATAATCTTCCTCTAAATTATCTAACCACTCTTTAATAATAGCCAAAGTCAATCGATACGTCTCTATCATACAACATCCTGGAAAACAACTGAAAAATATGTCATAGAAATGGAACATAAATGTAGTCTTGTTTTACCCACAAAATCCCAAGGCATGCTGGCACATCACTCAACCAAAGCTGAGAATTCACTCAAAGCACGCAAGGGTACTAGGTCCCTTTTTATGGTAGTTTATTTAGGAAGTTAGCATGACCATACAGATATTCCAAATCTATAACAGATAATCTAGTATATTACATAACATAAACTAGATCTAGATCTTAACCATATGTAATTTTACTCATACAAAAATCAAGATTAAGTTTACCATACATGAACCAATCACTGATATGTCAACAATCAATATCCAACCACAAATATCCCTTATATTAATTACTATAAAACACATAATCTTCATACATACATAATACTGTCACCATAAGTCATGCACGTATACAAACCAAGAACATAACTCTATTATTGTAACACCCTCGACAACTGATATATTCCTCTTTTTGCATTCAAGTGTTGACATATGATTTTTTGGATAAAGATGTGTTCTTTTGACTGATTGAAGATCATGATCGATAAGGATAAACATTTTCTGTTCTTAAAATCATTAGACTAAAATTATATGGTTATCAAGAATTCATTTTCACTTTGGAAAGATGAGCTGAAATTTGGCTTTAAGAGTTGCAGACTTATTTCTTCTTCTGACTCATCCTTGGATAAATTTCAGTGATCCAAGGAATGTTTCAAATCCTCTTCATAGACTGAATGATAAATTGGCTTTCAGTAGGTTAAAGGGACATTGAAGACTAAACTTTGTGTGATACAAATTCTATGGTCTTGTGTGAATATGTTTTCGTTCAGCTCTATGTTGTGCTTGGGTATTTGATGATTGATCTTGGCAAGACATTAAGGACTCAAGAAAAAATCAATTCTTTGAGGATGAGTTTGGAGTCCTAAGAATCTAAGGATTATCCTATGTAGTGCCCACATTTTTTATAGCTCTAGTTATCTGTTGGTTCCTTTATGCATAGACATGTTTTGATTGAGACTCTGATAGATTTTAGACATTTTGCTATGTTATTTTATCCTCATGGACATTATGGTATTTTTGGCGCGTAGCGCCAATTGGAATAGATTCGTATATTGATATATTTCTTGTGATGTTGATGACACTAACAAGGGTACATGATAGTGAGATTTATTGGTTAGATGTTGATTTCTTGTGGTTGATTTGATTAAAGATATAGTTTTCTGGATTTAATAATGGTAATCTCATGCTAGCCTGAGTATATGTCATTGTAATTTTATTTGTGGTTGATTCATGGTGAACTATGTGTATAATTGCATGCATTGCACTATCAATTTATAATGATGTTAGGACATTATAATTTTGATTAATTTTGTGATGAGTAGATGATGTTTATTGGATTGTATAGATGTGGTTAATGTGTGCAATGAGTGTGCAGGTGACAGGTATAGGAGAGCATGGGTTTCAGGGCGGCTACACAATTGTGCACGAGCGGACCATGGGATGAGTCCTAACCATGCTAAATGTTTGAGGCCTTAGAATAGGTGTATTAATTGGGCACCATGGGTGAACCCTTAATTGTAATGTATTTATGTCTTGTAAAATTAATTATGTTTAGGGTGTGTTTTATTAAGTAAACTAGTTTAGGGGTTTAATGATCTCATCTTAATTTAAGTGATGGTTTTGGGTAAGTGTGTGTGTGTGTGTTGGTAGAAGGGATTGGGGACCACATGTGAACCTTGGGTGGACCCCATACCCTCTACCCTTGTGCCCAAGTTTGTGAAACCCGAAATTAGGTTATTTTAGGTATTTTTAGGGACCCCTTTTGAGTTTGGGAGTTCCCTTAGAATGAAAATGGGCCCTTGGAACCTACCTAATAGGTAGGGGGATTATTTCCAAGGTTTGGAGGGAGTTTCCCTCCCATTTTTCCCTCCTTAGTCACCATCCATGTAAGATGGTTGGTTTGTGTGCAATTGTTAAAAGTTGCTCCACTTTGTTTTATTTTCATTTTTAGTATTTTAGGTGATATGGGCTAAAACGTGAGTTTACTTTTACTTATTTGGTTTTTGGAATCTTTGAATCATGGGAGGAGAGGGGGTGACACTTGTCACCTTCCCATTGGTGAGGAAACTTTTGGGTTCCTCTTCTTATTCTTCCTCATGTGGAAGGAAGGGGTCTTCATGGCTCATTTTGTTTTTGTGTGGAGAACTTGGAGAATTTTGGGAGATTGGAAGTTTTCTTGGACAAAAGGGAAAAACTTAGAGTCTTGGAAAGCATTGTAGAGGTAGGATTTTCAATCCTTTTCTTTCCTAGCTGTTCTTATCTTGTGAACTATGCAATGGTCAAAAAAATAATGTGTGTGAAATGATGTGTTGTAAAGTTGTATGGAGAATGTAGTTTGTTTGTTTTGTTGCTTTGTTGTTTTCTTTTGTTTTCTCTCCACCATCATTTGGATTGATGGTTTTTGGAGAATGTAGGGGAAGAGAGAGGGATTTCCCTCTCAAACCTCATGGTTGTTGGTCAAGCCATGAAGGTCCCTTCTCATCCCTTCGTATGGTTTGAGGTGGGAGAAAGGTTCATATGGCTTGAACCTTTCCCCATTCTTGGTGAGGAAACCCCTTTTGGGTTTGAAAATCCTCCCAAGAAGAATTTATTTGACATAAAGGAGGAATAATGAGGATGAATGATTAGGAGGAATAAGGAGTTTTGTAAACATGTTTTTGTTGGTGTTCCTATGGTTGGAAACCTTTGCTTTGGGCATCCTATTTCTTCTCTTCCCCCTTTGTGAGGTTGACCATATTCTCCTCATGTTGTTTTTTTTACCATGTGTAGTATGTCTAAGTGTTTAAATGGTCCTATGTATTTCTTGTTGTGTTTTATCCCCATTATACTTGTGCACATTGTGGAAGTTTGTTCCTCTCTCCCATGGGCTTGGGGGAGGCTAGCATGGATTCCAACCATGGAAAGGCATGTGATGATGCCTATTGGCTGGGTGGTAAACAAGCCTTGTCTCTTATTTTAGCATCCTTGGAAGAACATTCAAGTTTGGAGATAGTTGGAGCCTCCTTGACATCTTGGTCCTCTTGGTCATCTTCATCTTTTGAGGACATTACTTTCATTTTATCTCTTCAAGTGTGGCTTTGTGAAGTCTTACCTTCTTGTAAATACCTATTTTTTGTACTTGATTATACTTGTAAACTTAAATCATTTGGTAAAGAAGTTTTTCCTTCATTATTGCAAGAATCTTGTAATATTATCATATTGAAATCATGAGCTCTTTTATTTCAATGTCTTTATTTGGAGGCCTTGTTTGTTTATAAATCTGCAATAATATAGCTATGCATCATACATTAAATATGAATTATTTAGTTGTGCTTCACCTTTAAAATTTTTAACAAAAAATAAATAAATTGAAATGGCATATGTATATATATTTTTTGAAAATAAATCTGAAATTTATATGCTAAACATTCTTTTAAATCTACAAATTTGTATGGCATTACATCCTAACGGTAACCTAAGCTAGGTAAGAACAATTATGTCCTAGCTATGTTTACTTATTTGAATTCTGTTCTAACCTAAGCCTCTTATTCTATTGTTGGGTTGGCTACCTAATCTAAGCATTGTGCTAAATGGATAAGAGAAGGGTTACTAAAGTATATTAGGTTACTTTAACTAATACCTAATACTAAAGGGTTATGAATTGAGCCTAACCTAAGGTGGGGAATTCTAATGGCAAATGTTTTTAAGACCTATGTTCGTATTTGCTAAACTAACCTAAGTTCTATTTAAATCTATCCTAAACTATTAAGGGAACCTAAGGGGTCACATGTCACTAGGCCGATGGTTCTAATGGAATTTAATTGAGTTGAAAGGTTTTAAATGAAGGAAGTACTGCCATATTTGGCAGGGGCTAGTAGACTTGGTAGAGGCTTACGCGGAAGCTCCACTAAAGGATGGAATTATATTTTTGTGTGGAATTTGCATTCGCCAAATTTAAGAGGTGGTGGCAAGGAAAAATAAGTGGAAATTTTGGAATGAATGACATTTATGGAATTTGTGAGCCTCTGTCTTCATGTGTAAACCATATTGGAAACTTAGAAGGTGGGTTTGTAGGAGGTCATTTGGTTTTGCATGCATGGTGGATTTTGCTCTGCATGGAGCTAACTGGTTCTTTGAACTTACAGGTTGACCTTCACTTCAAAGCTATTTTTGGTTTCTTCAGCCTATTTTTGATCGAAGGAAAATATATGAGGCATAGGAGGAAAATAAGTTTGATTGCTGATCTTTCATGGAGGAGAAAAAGAGTTGGAAGCTTGGCTGGAAGTCTCCTTCGATTTGGTGGAAGAACTATCAGGCATGATAGGCTCTAACTATTAAAATTCTTTGCGTTCTTCTAAATGAATCATTAGAACAACTCTGCTCTCATGAGATTAATGTTTTCATGTCTATCTTCTTATTTTTTCTTACTGGGTTTGGAGAATCTTTGTGTTGTTTGGATTTATATCCATGGCAAAAAAAATAGTGATGTTTGGAAACTTCCTTTCTGTGCAAGTTTTATGACCTACATGCAAGTGAAAATGGTATTAGAAACTTGTTCTTTATCTCTGTTCTACTCTCTAGATCTTGTATTCAAAGTTAATGTGCTTTGAACTGACTTTCGTGACAATATAAGGGCATGAGCTTAGGGAAACTTGAGTTGTGTTTTATTTTGCTTACGGGTTACATTCTTTGGATGTAGAATTGTGTTGGAACTTTGTGTTTTGATTAAATTTGTGTGGGGGATTCGTTTTGATCGAATCCAATATTTGGAAAAATTATGCATTGCTGAACTGTTGATTGGAGTTAGTATTTTGGCATTGTATTCACATTATCTTACTTGTGAAGTTCTGAACATTTGTGCATGAAACTTGGGTTCGACATTGAACTCTGATTTAACACTTGAGTGTTATGAGTTTATATTTGGGTCAATATATTCGATTATGTTCAGGATTTTTTGTATTGGGTTATTCCTTTGTTAAAATATTTAGCTTATAACTCTTTATTTATGCAACATACTCACCAGGAGACTGGGTGAAAGCTTGTTTGAGTTGTTTGAAATATCTTTGAGAATAGGAACATGAAATGTCTTGCCTAAAGGAATTTCGAGCTTCTGTTTATTACTGTATCAAATTCTTGAGATGGTATGAGCATGGGAATTGGAGGAAGTATTCTTTCCACTCTATTTTGAGGGAATCCTATGTTTTGGGTTGACTGTATAGTTTTATATCAAGTCACCACTGTCACAACTTTATAGTTAAGAAGTTTTGTTTTGAATTTTCATTTATTTTGCATTGGAATGGATTGGGTTATTAAACTTGGACACTGAAACAATTCAGGAAGGATACTTTCTCCATTATGCTGTTTGTGCTTAGTTCTTTGAATCATGAACTGATACTCTTTTTAATAATTGGTAAAGCCTTTGTGAGTCTTCAGTTTTGGGTTCATGGGTAATTCTGAAATTGATATGTTACTATTTTGGGATGTCATTCTCGACTGATACAATGATTGAGTCTTTGAATTATTTGTAGAAAAGAAAATATATGTATATATATGTATTCTTTTGAGACCAGTATATGGTTCGGGTCGGCAGTATGCTTTCATCCTGAATTGGTTTGAAATTGGAACTTCTTGTTCAGTTGAATGAAATGATTTATCATTGCTTCTTTCCTTATTTGAGTTACCATTCCTCTGTCCTTGGTTATGCTCATTTTTTGAACTTTTTTGTACTCAACTCCATTTTGAGATGGTGATTTATTATGACCTGTTGGTCCACCTTGTTTGAATTATTGTTGCAATAATGTAGAAAGTTAGTAGCCAAGATGGTTCTATTGTTAAGTGAATGATACTTATGGGTTCGACTGTTGTTGACTAGCCTTGCCTAGTTTAAATGGATAGAAGTAGGTTTCTCTCTTGTACTCATTATCTTTTGTGAAGAACTTGAGTAGAGATTAACTCCTCTTTGGGGCTACTTTGATTGTGAACTTTGATTTCTGATCTTTTATGGATAACTTCTAACATGAAGAGTTAGAATTGGAATTGTAGTTGGACTGTTCTGATTTTTCCTTACCTTCTTGTATTGTTATGGAACTCTATTTTGATGTATATTCTGATGTTGAATGTGTAATATTGTTACCGAGAAAGGAACATGTAATTCATTTATGAACCTAGTCTTTCTTTCAGATGTAATAAGTTGGGTATGGTAGGAATTGGTTCTTTTTATTCCTTATGATTTAGATGAATAATCCTAGAATGAAACATGCTGTATTCATTTATTTTGACTCTTAGAAAAGATAAATGTGGTATTCTATTAGGATAGAATTATGAGACAATGGGATGACACGATTTATTGTTTGTTACAATCCATTGATAGGATTAATAGAAATTTAAGATCTTAGGTAGATATTGTTTATTATATTCTTCTCTTCTCTTTAAAGTGGATCTAGATTTATTAATATACTTCCTTTCTATTTGTTATCAATTATGCTGATTGTATGATGTTTTTATTATCTCATTAAAGAAATGTTGCTTTAATGAAACAATTAGTGGAATGCACTTCGTTTTAATGCTTAGTGCTTATCATGCTCAGTTCATTGAATTGACTCGTGCTAGCTATTTTTACAGATGGATGATTCAAGTGGTAAAAGAAGGAAAAAACTTATATAATGCATTGGATGATATATGTATAACTCTTAGTAAAGAATTCTGATTCATTCTTTTGTTGTATTGTAAAATAAAATTTGTATAATTTATACAATGATGGCTGTTGTTATGTAGTTGCCTAAAGTGCATAAATTATATAATGCATTGGTTGATATATGTATAACTCTTAGTAAAGAATTCTGATTCATTCTTTTGTTGTATTGTAAAAGAAAAGTTGTATAATTTATAGAATGAGGGCTGTTGTTATGTAGTTGCCTGAAGTGCATAGTCTTGTAAATTTTATAAGTTGTAATGATGAATTATGAGTTGTGATTTATTTGCATTTTTGTAAAGAAGATGAAAGTTCCATCTGGTTGATATTATTTATATAATTTTATGCTTATCTTGTTATCTTTGATAAGATGGATAGTGGGAATTAGTTCAATTTCCATTATAATGGAACATCTAGTTGAGTTGCATATTACGATGTGTTTTATCTAAACAATTTAACATAGTAATGTGTTGCATATAAACATGAAGTAAGAACTATGGATATTGGGAATAATACACCCTAATACTTAATCATTTAGAGGAAGAATCTCTCTCTCTCTCTCAATTAAATATAAACCTAAAAGGTTTGGAGATATGACTACTAATTATTAGACTTCATTTTGTATGAAGTCTACTTTAATTGGATATATGCGGTTGTTAAACCTTCCTGAAAGTTAAAGTACATTTTAATGAAACTTATGATATCACTGTCCTATTTTGGTTTACTATTGGTTACACCATGAAAACGAACATTAAAAGTAACCATAAGTTTAACAAAGTTCTTTAATACTTGATTGATAAAAGTATACAATAAGAACTTATGGAGTGTTGGATTAGGGTTTAGCAGGACTGCTATAATCAAGACATAATCCAAATTAACAATGTAATAACAATCTCCTTGGGGTATGTACATCTTGATGAGGCATTTTATGTAGGATGTTGGCACATGTCAACTACAGGATTGTACTTTCGAGAAGACTTGGGTCTTCTCGAGAATATAGCGTTATAATTGACATGTGGCATATACCTTCTGCATTGATCATCCAGATCTACACACAGTAAGAACTTGGACTTGAACTTAGCTTCTCTCTAGGTTAGGTTAGTGGCATACTTGGGATAGGAAGTAGCTTCCAATGGCTCAGGGTACCTTGGCACATCCAGTTGACTTAGGTCAACCGAGTATTCCCATTTACCCTAAACCATTGTGAGTGTCTTCCTATAATAAGTTATGTTTTTAACTAGGGCTAGGGTTAAACCTGTGACAAGTGGAATGACGGTAGTCAGTAAAGACCAATCATGATAATAGAGGAGTGTGGTGAAGGACATATTCCAATATGATGAGTATGCCGTCTAGGAATAGTGACATACACAATGTGTTGTAAAACTTTGGCCAAAGTATCGCAAGTTGCTAGTTGCGTTGTCCTACGTCACCAAGTTTACAACAATGTGAATATTAGATGAATATTGGTAACAAATATTTAGATATGTTCTTCAAATAGATCACTCAGTACCCAGTGTAGGGTAGTAAAACCAAGTATACGAAGAATACAATATGTATTCAATACTTAGGATAACATAAATAGATTGATAGCTTACCGAGTTATGGAATGAATAGATCAATGGATCACTGAGTCATTATAGATGCATATGGTTATCTATTTGAATTCGATTGGCATGGAATGTTTGTTCTAAATAATGCTTTATTTAGAATAGTGAACATTATATTTAATTTTTTTTCCCCTTGTTTCTAAAGTCTTAAAATGGGAATGTTACAATTATAGAAGCAATTCTTCTAAAATATTCATATCATACATATATATAGGGGTGGGGACTTTCCCTTTACCACCCATGCATCCTCAAAATAGGTTGCATGCTAAGAATAGCCATACGCCGCTACAAGCTAAGTACAAAAATCATGCAAGCTTTCCTAATAATAGATCTACTATAGTTAACTATTACTTCAGATCCCATTATTAGCTCAGAACTATGCATGTCGCTTGGATTTTCCTCTTATCCCAAAATAAACCTTGCTTAAACTACAATATTCTTTAATATTATCTTCAAAAAATTTCTTGGTCATCACTCCAAGTATATATTTAGATCCACATCCCAAAATATGGCTAAGTTTTTGACCTATCTCCTATGCACATTCCTATCTGACTTCAGCATGTAAACCTTGTTCTCCTCGTATACACGTCCTATTGCACCTTTCTTCTGCAATGCCTTTTGTGCATGCTAACCTCTATTTTCAAGTACTTAGTCATTTTTCATGCTCAACAAGGAACCACAGGAAGAATGGCGTGGCTTTCCCCATTTGTCTTGATATTTACTCTTGAAAAAATATTTCAGATGCCTCGAATATTAAAGCTTAATTTTCCTCTTTAAGTCTCTATTCATAAACATCCAAGGAATATTTTGACATCCAAAGTAATCTTGAAACCTTTAATCTCCATGAGTTATTCAATATTCTCTAGATTGAAGACTATTGGGTCAACTGCCTAGATGATTTTGAGGTAAGGAAACGATATCACATGTGGATGATTATTGGAAAAATGAGGGAATTATAAATTACTGGTTCATGGAAGGTGTGGATGATGATGGAACTGATTTTTTTATACTAAATACCAAGTAGTGAAGGGTGTTCCTCTGCCACTAATCTTATGGAGTGTTTGCGAGTTAGGAGACATAAATGAATGAACTGCAGTAGTGATCCAAAGGTCTAAGAAATGGTTCAGGAGAAGGATAGATTTCTTCATTGAATCATATGGTCTTCAAACTCTCTCAACACAAACATATCATCTATTATCTCTGAAGGAATCCGAGAGAGATATGAGCTCTACTCACTTAGGAGAGTCTGTGAAAAGGAGAATAATGGATAATGAGGACATGAACTACATGATATTGCACAAGAAATCATAATTAACCCAATACCTTGAAGAAGATATAGATAAAGGAGAAATAGATCCTTCTTAACCTCGAATTCCACACTAGTCTCTAAGAATATCTTCTTCTGCTACTGAGTCAACTCACAAAATATAGGAGGTATCCCCTTTTCCTGAACATGAGACTACAATCATGCCTAGTATAAAACCTACCACATCAAAGATCTTCCCATAGATCTAAGAGTTTATCAAAAGTGAGACTTGTACAATACAATAGGTAGTGGTTCAAAAATTTCAAGCCATTTCAAATATGGTGAAGGAAAATCGAGGTAAAAAATCCCAAAAAACTTCCCACTTCTTCATTGGTGTCTTAGGAAATCAATATGTAGAAGTTGTTCGACCAAGGTAATAAATACCATTGAGGAAATGATCCATTAGACTATGAGATGAAAAAAATTCCTTGGGAATAGCAACACATGAAGGGGATGCCAATTTTTTCCAATAATCTTTTGCTCATCTTCTTACAAGAAATAAAGAGTATAAAGGGAAGATTGAACAATCAGAGGAATGTGATGACTCTCACATCCTATGTTCAATCAGTCATGGATATTACTATCATCCTAACTATCCCTAAAGAATATGTTACCCCAATCATGAGATTTTATCTTGAGTCAATCAAGAAGGCCTATGACTACTCAATGTAGGGAGGGGCCAATGACAAGTTGGTAGACAAGATCCTCGAGAAAGGTAAAACTTAGTTTCTAGAGATTCTTTCACTATTTGAGTTCATGCTTGCCATTGATACGAAAGTAAAGATGAATAAATATGAAATTGAGAATGAAAATATTCATTGGGACCAGGTATTTCCATTGGTAACAAATATGGGGAACCTTGATTCTTTTGTGTTACTAGGCAAAAATGTGTTCAACTCCATACCTGAGAATATGTCTCCATTTTGGTCTCAAATGTTGGTTGTCCGATATGAGATGTTGAAAAATGATCTTGATGAGCTATATTATTATGATGAGATCACTTCCTATATATGGGAAAACATAAGTAAAGAAGTGCAAAAGATTGGATCACCTTCGGTGAATGAGAATTCCTTAGTGAATGATATTATAAATCCATTTAAGGAACTGTTCAAGAAAGAGGTAGGGTAACCTTTCTCCTTCAATGAGGACACCTTGGAATAACTTATAGATATTAGGTGTGCTATTTCCAACACTACTAAGAATAAAAAAATGGGTTAAAGCAATGTAAAAAATCAACAATACTTCTGATAATTGGCTTAAGGATTTAAGATTCGTGCATGTTCCTCAAGCATACAAAGTAACAACCACAAAAACTTGCTTCAGTAAATATTTCAAAGGAATATATATTTCTCTAGGATCATTCTCTTGGAGTCCTTCAGTAGGTGGATCTTCATCAATGGATACACCATCTCCTTTGACATAGATATATCCCTTCTTCTTTCTTTCCCCCATATTTTCTTCTCTTCTCTCATGTTCCAAATCTTCATTAAGGTGGTTTAATTTTCACTGTTTCATCTTATTGATTTAAATGTAACCTATAATAAAACATTGTAATGAGTTCCATTTAATTCATAAAAAGGGACTCACTTTTCTTTCCTAGGGATATGAAAGGTCATAAGTTGTAAAGGTAAGTGGAAATTCACTTGAGGAGTAGGTGAAGAGTCTTTTTGTACAACTATATATTGTATGACACCCTAATTCTAAAGGGTTATCAATTGTGAGTCTCTAAGTATATAACTATTACAATATTAAAAAGAAAGCAAAATATAACATTCTTCCATTTATTTTCTCTATGTTTCCTCTATCTCTCTACTTTTCATCTTTGTGCAAATGATAATATTATACAACCAAGGAAGGTGTTAGTGCCTTTGATGAATGGATTAATGGAACTCTGTGTCCATGATTTATTGTGTCTTTTCATTGTTAGAAAAGTCATTTTATTATAATTGAGAATGGATTTATTTTGGTTAATACTTGTGAAACTTTCCTAGTGCGTTTTTACAAGATTAACCCCCCTTCTCCCAAGTTATTACTCCCCTTACCTCACCTCTCAAGAAAATTCTTCCCTTACACCAGGTGAAAGTAATTTACCACAGATCTATTAGAGTAGTCTTGTGTGATCCCCAAATTTACGGCCACTCATAATATTTGTTTAATTTGTATTAAATAAATGGGATCCTCCTAACCACAAAGAGGAGGTAAATAGTCCCAGAGTGTTGGTGAAAATCAACTAATTTTTCCTTGTGACAAATTAGTTATCCAACACTCCTATGAATGGTAGGGTGAAACCTTTAAAAAATCCTTATGTGATTATGTTATACCTCCTAAAGAGGTGTTTTCTATTATGCATGTGGTAGGTGAGTTACAGAGAAAGGTCCACAGATTGACTTTAGAAATAAAGGCCTATTATGCTAGTGTTGATTCTAATATTATTCCTGGAAATCCTATTCCATGTAGAATATTTAAAATACCATTTGCAATAAAATTTTAAAGGATTATTTTAAATTATTTGATGGTACTTTATATCCATACATACATCTTAAGAATTATACAAAAATCATGTATCTTTATGACAATGACAAGATGCTTCTTAAGGTTTTCTCTTGGAGTCCTATTGATGATGCTCTCTCTTGGCTTACTCATGTCCCTAGTGCTTCTTTAAGTTTTTTTCATAACTTAAGGGTAAATTATTATCTCACTTTAGTTACAATATAAGACCTAAGGATACATATGAGTGTTTACCTTATTTACATAAAGATGAAGTTGAATTTATCTCTAGTTATATCTTACGTTGTATGGAAAACATGCACCAACATGTATATCAACTTAGTGATTTATAAATGTAATTCATATTTTGTTGGAGACTTGTATATTCCCTCAAATAAAAATTACATTATGAAACTTATGATTCATTATATTATCTCTTCTCATGTGTTATTGATCTAGAACAAGATATTATGCTAGCACATAAACCTAATCCTTGAGATGTGAATGTTATAAACCCTTCTATTGCACATGCTTATTATACACAAAATGATAGTAAAGTGATGGTTTTACATCATGGTAATAGTTTTTATCATCCTAATCCTAATAAAAAAGTATGAAAACCATCTCCTTCAAAGAGGAATCCTCTCTATTTTGATAAGGATCGTGATAGGACCGATGAAATCTTACTTACATTATTTAACAAGAGGATGATTGAGTTTCCATATAATGATCATCTCCCTCCTCATAGGATTGACTATGGGAAGGTTCATCCATTTTGAAACTTCCATCACATTAATGGACTTTAGGATAATGATTATTATGTGTTATATCATAAGCTTAAGTTATTAGAAGAAAATGGTATCATCTCTTATGAGACACGACAAGCACATAGATCTGCTTCACCTTCAGTATTACACTTGATGAGCATGTTTCTACTTCTAGTCATATTTATTACACCAACACTATTCCTACATAGGAGTAATCTAGAACCAAATCTACAAGTGGATCAACAAGGAACGAGAGTTTATCCCAAAATTTATACACATGAATTCAAAAAACCATTTGGTTCTACCCATTTTTCATCCCGTCAAGTTGAATCTTCAGGCATATTTTCTTTAGTACACCATTTTTTCCCATACATACACCATACATCCTAAACACTTGTTTGTTATATCATGTAATGTATTCAATCCTGTTTTATGCTTGTAACCTTCGTACTTAGTCTCTTATGACAGTATCCAAGTATCACCATTCCTTAATTATTATGAATAGGTTTCCTCTATTAATATGTACATGAGGACTAAGATACACTCATATGTTCCTATTTGTATCATATGTTACCATTATTCATATATTATTATTAACGTACCATCATCAACTGTGTCCACTGTATCTATTAGCTACATCACATTAAACAATATCTTACAATTAACATTCATACATTGTCACAACATATTACATATCATAAATCAATCAAATAAGTATAAATTATATTGTATCTCAATGTAAAAAGCTACAACTACCAAAAATATCAAGAATATAAATCAATTATCTATCCATCAATGTAATACAACATATACACAATGTAATGGAATCAAAAATCTCAAACACACACACACACACACACAAACACAAACACACACACACGCGCGCGCACACACACACACACACACACACACACACACACACACACACACACACACACACACACACACACACACAAGAACACACAAAAACATGCACATACACACACACACACAAAAACACACACACACATACATCACACTAACTATTATAAATAAAGGTGTAGAGATTGTATCTCTTCATAAAAATAATGCTAATCCTCATCACTATCAGTCTCTACATATAGCTGATCTTGTGAGCTAGCGGGTCCTCATGGATCTTGGCGTCCTCTAGATCATAACTTGGCCCAATAATGCAATAGTTTCTCTCAAAATTTTATATTCTCTTCTAACACCTAGGCATACTGTGCTCATGACTCTACCGGTCTCTCTAATAGTTCACCACTAGAATGGCCTATAGGTTTCCTAGCTGACTTAGCATGGCTCTCATATCTCTAGCATTATATAACCACATAGGTGGCTACTATAACTACTATTGGGTCAAATAAATAAGCATGTTCACCTATAATATCATATAATTTCTTGAGAAATCCCCCACTAATAAGGTCCCCCATAACATTCCAAAATAAAGTACATACCGAGTCATCCAAAATGGTGGTCCAGTAAGCATTGCTTATAATCCTCAACATACATACATTAAAAACAATCAATCTTTACAAATAAATAACATGCTATCAAAAAATCACTCAATCATAATCTATACTTACATTGGGAAATTTTATTTTCCACTGTATCCCCACCGGGGACAACTCATTCTCCTCCTCCACGTGTGGTTAGAGAACCCTAATATCTATAGACACCTTCAGGTGATACACCTCTATATGGGAATCCCACTAGTATAGGAAACAAGAGCACACCCATCAATGCTTGAACCACCATGTTGTATAGGCTGATGTGTAAACCACATCATCTCTATCATCCACCACTATAGCTTGGCCCACCTCCCCTATTAGGGGTGGTAGTAGGATATCCTTTGTGGGACCCAAATGGGCCCCATCTCTATGTGTTGCATGTGTGGACCATATTTATGAGTAAATTGGTGGGGGAACCTCTTACATGATCCTTTACTAATGGTTCAATCTCTCAAACTGATACAACCCCCCCTGGATGGGGAATTTATCATCTAAACACATAGTTTGTCTAATGTGATGGAGATCTATAATATTATTTGACCATGCTGGATAGTATCTATATGGTCTCCAAATAATATCCACCACTCTAAACATATCTAAAATTTATTTATATGTCATATTGTCAAAACATCACCTCCTAGGTAGGACCCACCGTACTCCCACTATCTCAACATGAGCCCAATCAATCTGTTTCCAACTTATTGGACACACATAAGCAATATAATCATAATCCCAAATTTGTTCTAATGTAATAGCTGTAACACCACCACTATAACTCTCTAAAGTAAATATATACAAGTCTCTATATAAGTGTGCTAGCATGTAGCGAACCCATTCATAGAAGATCCCATGATCCTCTATATTTCAAAAACTATGCCATAAACTATATGATATGGATACCCCATGACCATCAACTGTTACACATGAAGACAATAACAATGGAATATATTTCCAACTTAGGAACCTAGGATGTCACAATAGTGAATAATCTGATCGAGGGCTCTCTTGGACCACCCCGTCCTAGAAATTATCTTTGATAAGCTCTCATATGATATGTTGTATCTTTGGGAAACACCTGTACCCACTGTCCAACCAATATTAATCTCACAGTATAATACACATTCTCTAAGGTGACCGTTATCTCCCCTGTTGGGAGCCAAAATGTACATGTGTTGGTATTCCACCACTCATAAAAATTTGTAATCAACTGCATATTTGGGGCACATTCCTCAATCATACTACATGAATTATCCCTACTCTACATAGTTCTCAATGAACACATTCCTTTCCTAAGGAAGATAGGGGGTCCATGTACCAACCACTGTGAAACTCCCTTGGGTACACATCTCTCTTTAAACAAACATAAGCATAATTTTTTTTTCATGCCACATATATCTCATATACTCACTAAAACATTCTCTTAAAATAATCACTTATCATAAATATAACCTAGGTCTAGAACCGTACCATTCGGTCCATTTTCATCTTTTCTACAAAATACGTAAAAAATATTTATTTTACAAAAATAAGTAAAAATAGGCCATTTCCTACAAAATTACTACATTAAATTTACTCAGAAGGTCATATGTCACATGATTCTATATGGTCTCTATCACCCTCTCAAACCAAGATAAAATCATGTCTGCGGCCCTCAACATCCTTCTACTCTTAGATTACAATTGTTTAATTACCCAGTTGTAAATAAAAAGTAAAATTTTAACTTTTCTATTTAGTATAAATAATAAATGATGCATGAGCATCACTAAAAGAAGCCTCTAAATGATGAAATTAACCTTTCTAGTGTGTTAATAATCAAGGTAGAAGGTTAGAGAATCTTGAAGTTATTCTTGAGCCAAAAGGAGACCTTACAAGATAGTAAGGAAGTCTATAATTTAAATTCAGACTTGTTATTGTTTTTCCCTCCAAAAGGAGGTTTGAATTTGTAAAGGCATGATAATAAGGGAAAGTGATTGTTACGAGGTTTCAAGGATTATAAGAGGTCTTAAGTGAGTCTAGACATGATATTAGAAGGTCCTAGGGTGAAAAATCACAAAGATGTCTTAAAATGATGAAATATACATGTATTTTCCTTGAATGGGCATGATGAAAGCTAAGAGTCAAAAAAATAGTTAGTTAGGGTTGAAAAAACCATGAAAGAGAATAAGATAAAAGGAAAACATTCGAATGTAATAGTTAGTTATCTCCAAAATGAGGAGGGGAGAGAGATTCCTCATGACAGAGGAGAAGTTCTCTTATAAATGAACAAAAAATAAAGTAGGGAAGATGCTCTATTTTGGGAGAAATAAAAAAAGAGAATGTCATGTCTTAATTTTGAAAGCATAAAAATGGAGCTTGAAGTTATCATCTCTCTCTGTAGAGCAAGATACTTCCCGATTCTTGATTATTTTGCTTGTAAATATTGTTGGTAATAACATGAGATAATTTTATTTGTGTTTGTTGTGATAATTCATTAAAGTCCTTCTAACACTCCCTGTTATTCTTAATTGTTGAAATACATGTAAGAATAAGGATGAGAGAGTTTCTTCAGTGATTTTGTACGTATTGGCCTAACCTAAGAGGTGTTTCGTTAAGAAATATTTGGCAAATAAGAGGAATCATGAACTATGACTGGGTTTACTTCAAGACTAAGCATGTAAATTAAGGGTAATGCATTGTAAAATGGAGATAAAACTTGTTCTTAAGCATATTTACATTGCATGAGTGAGAGTACATTGATCATAGTAATAAGAAGAGTTTATCTTGGCTTTATTTGTTTCATAATTGCTAATATCCTAAACTGTGTATGTTGAGATAGTGCATGTCTAAGGAGAAAGGTATATCATGGAAATTTTGAGAAAGAGGCTCATTACAAGACTCTAGTTTGATTTAATCGCTTGTTAGGGAAATCATTCATCCATACAGTCCTTTACAAAGGAACTTAAGTGTTGAAGATAAATCTCTATGGCTATTTTTGAGAAAGGAGGAGGAATAATAACATTTAATCTTATATTTTCATGATTATGAGAATATATGCAAACTCTAACCACTTGTGAGAGGGCTTAAAAATCTTGAGCATGTAAGAGAGGAACAATTTTTTATTTGAAACTCCTAGTTTTATGTTGAAATATTTCACACACAGTCAGGTTTTTTAAAAAAAGATGAAAATATTCATAGGAGTAAAATTAGTTGAAGCCACTGGTAAAATTTACTTGGAGATAAATCCATTACATAGCTACAGGTAAAATTTGAGACTCTGAGTCACTCTCTAAAAAAACTATTGTAAAATTAAGTCCTCGGGTTTCCCTAAGAGGAACAGTGGAAGGGAGCTAGGGCATGAAGTTTGAAGCCCTTAATGGTGAAATTTAGCCTAGAAAATTTGTACAAATAATATTTGAGAAGTTATTAAGTATAATTTGAAATAAAATTTGAGTTCCACTGGGGAAATTTAGATAATTTTCTTACTAGTCCTAACTGTGACTGTGTGCACAGTGACACATGTGGTATAAAGAGTCATTTTACAAAGGAAATTTGGGTTAAGTTAAGAGTTAAATCATGAAACTTATAGAGAAATTAAAAACCTTCCTCACATGATGAAAAATATATAATATGTGTCTTGAAACTCTTTGCATCCAAAGTTTTAGGGTGATTTGTGTGATCATAGGCCTGATTTGGTCTAGTAAGCCTAAAAGTGAAAAAGTGGTCTAGAAGGAACAAACTAAGGAGTTGAGTCTTAAAAATTGGCAAGTAATTTATAGGTGTTAAGGAGTTGCTTATGAAGTCTAAAATTATTTTTTGGTACCTCGAAAACCACCAAACCTATGTTTGAGCAAGAAATTGGTCTTAAGGGGAGTTTAAGGACTTTTTTGGTCTTAGGGTTGAAATTAGTGTTTTGAACCTCCTAGAATGGTTTTCATTGATGAATTAAGCATGATTTGATTGTTGAAATTTTTTGGAATGAGGGGATTACTAAAAATCATTAAATTTGTAAGAATTTGCATGTTTTGGGTCTAGTGCTTGATAAGAAGGCTAAGGGTATATTTGGACAACTAGAAGAAGTACTCTTTTTCTTGCTTAAAGAATGAGTTTGAGGGATTAATGAAAATGAATGCTAAGTGTATAAACAGTTTATAAAGATAGAAGAAGCATAGAAACATTTTTTGGTGTTTTTTTGTTAGTTCTAGGCCTTATAGGCTTGCAAATAAGTTGCTAAAGCTAAAATTTAAGAGCAAAGATCAATATATGATCTTCTAACTTATGAATTTGGTTTGAGTTGTGTTGAGGGTGCACCAGCAAATATTTCTAGTAACATACTATACATCTCACTTTGATTAGAGTCTAGCTCTCCAATAATACCCTTTTCATTATATGGCCCATATCTTGGAGCTCATTAATTCGTTTTACATGATGTTTATGGCATTGGATTTGTGGATACCAGTACTCTTGAATCATGTTATCATTATGAAATATCACACATACTATGAAATTGTGCACACACATTATTTAATCTATATAATGTATCCTCTATATGTAATTATATTCTCTATCTCATCACCTTTCTCTCAATCTTTCAAATATCATATACTCAAATCAACAAATCTTATTTCCCAATGTATATTACATCCGCATAGTCTAATTTTATATTATTTTGATTAACATGACATGGTTCCTCCATATCCATTTCACCAAATGGGGGGAAACTATAGGGTCATACACATTTTACATTTTACATATTTTATATCCTTAATCAAAGCATGAGTTGGTTGGCCACACAAGACCATCTCGTGTAATCTATGACTTTCAAAACAAAATGCAAAAAAGTTGTGCAAGGCCAAAGTTATCCTCTCATGTCATATAATTACAAATCAAATATCATGATCTAATAAATCATTATTCAATCATAGAAATACAACATATCTAAAATACACACTAGTTGCAAACACCATAATGCCACTACACTTTATGAGCACAGGGGGAAAACAAAAAAAATCAAACATACACATGAATATACACAATTTATAATCATACACACGTGTTATATTGTAGGGGAAATGATACGTCATTACCTAAAATGTTTTCATGAGTTTTGTAATAAAAATGTGACCTAGATCCATCTATAGTGGTGTGGTCATAATTTTGGGAAGTGTTATAGTGACACTCTTCCCTTGGTGTCGAGACACCCAATTTCCATGTCTACACTATCAAAACACAATTTTTTGTGGATTTGATCATCCCCTAACCCTTTGATTACACCAACTGAAATTTTCTCTGTCTTCAAAAAACTATTTTCATATAGTTATAGAATCTCCCTCGACACTTACAACAAGCTTCTACCAAAGATACATGTGAGTCAATCATTAGCTAATGAAATTCACCATACATGATTATGTTCTCTTAGCGTACTCATATTTATTCTTTCTTCAACACCTTTTTAGGTACATTTCTTATTTTTATTTACACTAGTAAATTTCATTCACTAAGATAAAAATGGAGTCAAATTTAGACACTAAAATGTTCACAAAATCATTATTACATCATGTTTTTTTATAATTGTATGTGCATGAGTTTAATACCTTGAAACTAGACCTTAATAACATAACCTACTCTCCTCTAGATTTTCATTGATTAATTTGACGTATTCTAGTGATTATTTTTCTTTAATTTTATGATTTTGTGTCATGTCATAGAGGCCTTTATATCTTTCCTTTTCTGACCATATTCACATCTGGTGATGGTACAAAACCATAAATTAGGGCTATGGCTGAACCTACATTCATGGACCTTTTTCACATTATTAGACCCTCTTGGTTTTTAATTAAGTTTGATTTATGGGTCTCTTCATCATTAGTTTTTATGATATTTTATATGTTTGGGTTGGCCTTTCCCAACACTAAGGTTTGAAAAATCAAGAGAATGAACTCATACATATAAACTATAATATAAAAATTAGCTATCTAGAAATCATCTATCTATCTACCGTATACTAAATTAAAGGAGCAAGAAATATTGTTCCATACTGCATACACAAAATAGGAGGTCATAATTCATATTTATTTCATCAACACACAAGGGTTTCAATGGGATGAAATATCTTATCCCATTATAAGTGTGAAAACATAAGGGACACACTAGGGCAAAGGATAATTACATGCACAAAAAAAATCATTAGGAGAACTACATGGAGTCTGAAAATTAGTGCAACACATGGTAACTCATATATGGGGTGACTGGTGAGGTCAGTTTGAATCAAACATTTGAATTTATTTTTCATCTAATGTGTGTTTGAGTGTGTTTTAGGGTAGTTAGGATTATTTTTTAGGTACAAGTGCAAAATTTGGGGTTTGATGTGACAGTGAATATTCCAAAAGGTGAGAAAAAATGACACAGAGTGACACCAAAGTTATTATATCCCAATTATGTATATCTCTAAAACCATATAAATAGGTAGATTTGTGTTATATGGTCCCGACTGTATTATACAATTTCTACCTGTAAGATCTAGTAGTGTAGTAGAATATTTCCATTATTTTAAGGATTTTTTATGTTCTTTATCACCCATCAACACAATCTAAATATTATCGAAATCAGTTAAGTGACACCTTTTACTTAAATCCACATTTGTTTTTTTGCATCTCTTCCTTAGAGTGATTGTTTTGTTTGTATGTATTTCTATATGATACGAAACATAATTTATCACATTATCTACTATATATTTCTATATTATCATCCATCTGTTGATTAATTTCAATTAGGGTTGATACAGATGGGTTGTTAATTATAGGTCTAGGAGGAAGTTCTTGCTAATGTTAGAGAATCTTTTGGGGTTGGAGTTATTGCATTGATATGTTGGTTTAGGATCGGAGAAGACATGGTTTTAGAAATTATTAAATAATGAGATATAACTTATAGGTAGACTATTTATTATCTCTCTTTTCTAATTTTGTATGTGTGTAAAAAGAAATGTGTAGTTAAGAGAAAGAAGTTTTTTTCTCCTCCTTATTTTGTTGATTTATTTTGGTTTCTTAGTTCTCATTCTCTTTTGTTGTAGTATAGTTTTTTGGTGTTTCCTTTGGGGATATTTTTGTAATACCATATCACCCATTGGGTTGAGTTTAGGAGTATGTGTGTAAAGAGGGAATGAAATGAGAATTACATATTGGATTGTTGGTAAAGCCCTTATTATTGCATGCTTTTATATTTTTTTCCCTCATCAAATTGGTGGTGGTTATATTTTTATGTTCAAAATAGAACTTCCTTGTAGGTTGAAAATATATTTTGAATATTAGGCTGAGAAATAAAAAGAGAAGGGGTTGTTTAGGTGGAAGTGTTGGATTTTTGGATAAAGATAAGTAGCTTGTATTTTATTAAAGTTATGTGTGATACCTCTTCTTCCCTTCTTGGATGAATTGGTTACATCCTTACGTTTCTTTGGTTTCTTGTGTTTTATATGTTATGGATGTTCTTTCCTGATTTATTCCTATTTTCCCTATCCTATTGTGAAAATTGTTTAGAATACTTATTTCCCTTGGGATTGGTGGTAAGATATTGAAATATACCATTTGGTGGGAGTTATTTTGAAGATGAAATTGGTTAGGTGGACAAGTTCTTGTATCCTTTTGGTCTCTTAGAGTTGGAGTAATGCTTGGAGCATGGAGCCCTGTATTGTTGATAGTTGTAGGTTGTATTGGGAACGTGGAGCAAATGATTTTGGTTGAAATTTATTCTCATATATCTTGTTTGAGCATCTATTCATTTCCTTTTTTATATTTTATTGATAAAATAATGTTAAAATAAAAGAGTCACCTATCTTGAGTAACGAGTTCAATGAATTGTAATATTGTTGTAGTTTCTTGTTAGAAGCTACGGAAATTCATTGTATATTTTCTGATATATTATAAGATGAAGCCTTTGTAAATTATGTATTCATGTTTAACTTTTTATGGAAGAAAGTTGGGATGTATTTATTTTTTAAAAAGTTAGAAAACCATACCCCTTCTTCTTTATCTCTCTATTTGTCTTATATTCTTGGAACAAAGTTGTGTGACTTGAGAAGAAATAAAAGTTATTTGTAAATCATACCATATTTTGCAAAATTGAATGGAAATTTATTTATAGTAACTAGTTGAAGTTGAATTAGAAAAAACAAAATAGAGATATTATTACTCTTATCTTGTGTTTCCTTATTCTCTTAATATTTTTGGTTTGAAAGTATTCACATTTCAAACGAGTTTTAGTAATAATAGGAAAACAATTTGCCAAGATACTTCTCTCCATCTCCCCTAATTTTACCATTGGTTTAATACTTGCATTCTTGTTGACAAAAAAATATTAGTTATAACTATAAAGCTTTAAAAGATAATATATCTATTTATTTATGGTCATAATTTTATAATTTTCATAAAATAGAGATACACATATATTATAAATAAAATTATAAAATGCATACTATGTATATTGACAAATAAATTATAATATATATATATATATATATATATATATATATATATATATATATATATAAAATGTATATATATATATATATATATATATATATATAAAATGTATATACATTAGGTGAGGGAGGACTTGGCCTCACCCCCACCAAAATGGTTAATATAAAACTTAACAATAATAAAATAAAAAAAATTAAATATTAGTATGTAGGGAGAGGCTTGAACCTCCCCACCACATTATAGTTTTATGGTAAATGAGGAGTGGGAGGGAGTGACGTGGAATCAAACCTAACTTACTATCTCAATTATTTTAATCTATGAAAGGCCACAATTATGCCAAAAGCTGATCATGTTACAAAACGGTCCCTATTCATCACATGGCCTATTACAATACACGTCCAAATGGCTTGGGTAGACTAAAACATATTTTTTTTGTATTTTTGTCTCCCAAAAATTGCTTTGTGTTTTCATAACCAAATTAAATTTTTTTGAGCTCATGCCCTTTGTTGGTGTTTAAGCCAAGTTAGAGATTCAATAAATTAGCAAAATTCATTCCCTAGAGCTGTTTGCACCTCTGTTTTGCTCGTTTTTGAGAAATCCTCCATTTTCCAGTATGTGCATGTAATATCCTCTTTGTAACCTCCACTTTTGATTGAAATTGTTCACTTGTTTTATGGCCTGGGTCGTCAAATCATTTTTTTATCTCCATGCCTTTGGTTTGTGAAGGAAATTTGAAAATTGGACTCAAAACGATGAAGTTTTCTTCCTCTGCGTATTTTCCACAGTTGGGAATAATGGGTGTTTCTTTCCCCATAAAATTTTACCTTAGCATCCCTGAGTGATACGTGGGTCTCTCTGATTGGATGTGGTTTATTCATACTTCAAAATCTAGTGGAAGTAGCCATGTGTCACAATGACACAACTCCAGGGGCAGGTCGAAGAGATAGTCTTCAATTAAGCGTAGGCTCTCCACATGTCCCAAGTACAAAATGAAGCTAAAATCAGCTAAGTATGGAAGGCTCAGCTGATGTCTCCACGTGTCGCAATGACGTAACTCCAGGGTAGGGTCCAAGGGATAGCCTTCAATTAAGCACAGGCTCTCCATATATTCCAGGTACAAAATGAAGGTAAAATCAGCTAAGTATGGAAGGCTTAATAGACAGCTCCATGTGTCGCAACGATGCAATTCTGAAGGTGGGGCAAAAAGGGCCAATTACCAAATTACGCCAGATCACCACATGGTCAGACTCATTGGAGAGGAAAATCCCACCATTGAAAAGTCAAAGCAGACGAGTGAGCCATCGGGGGGATTTGAGATTTTGAGCCTCTTTGTAAAAAAGGCAAAAAGTTAAAAAGTGACCCACAACCCCGATCAGGCTTTAAAAGGAAAAATTCAAAGTTGAAGCCCACAAAGAAAAATTCAAAGGTGACGCCCACCATTGAAAATTTAAAGCAGATGAGCGGGCCATCGAGCCATTTTTGGGAAATTTAACCAAATTTCCAAAAGTGAAGTAAAAGTTCTAGATTGCTCCGCGGCTCCACCAAGATCTCGGGTCTGCCGTTGAAAAGTCAAAGCGGAAGAGTGGGCCAGTGGAGGAGTTTGTGTTTTTGAGTATTTTTCAAAAAAAGGTTAAAATGGTGAGAAAAAGGCCGTGACCCCATTTCCAATGAAAACATGCCACATGCCAAAGTTGAAAAGTCAAAGTGGGGGTGCGGGCCAATTTGTTCCAAATTACCAATTTTATAAAAAATCAAAAAACGCAAAGGGATTTCCCCCGTACTCTCTCCAATCTCTTCCTACCACATGGATGGCCCAATTTCAAAATTATAAGTGAAAATCAAATGGTCTATATTCAAACTGGAAAATCAAATGTAACGTTCACGTTGCAAGATCTGGTTTTTTAACCCGCCATGACCGTTTTCTTTGTAATGGAGGAATTTGAAGAGGTGTAAATGATTCGTAAAGTTGTAACCATTTTGGAAAAGGATGTAATGGCCTCTTGAAGCCATTCCAAAGGGCTGGCGATTGATTTCAAAAAGACCAGAGTGCTTTGTACCTAGAAAAGACAAAAAATGAAATACTTCTTCTATTTTCCCTTCTCCTTAGACTTTCCTCTATTCTCAAAGCTATGTACAAATTTTGCTTTGGCTTCAATAATAAAAGAAGCAATTTTCACCTCTTTGATTGACGGATTGATTAGTACATTGCGACCAATGAATTTCATTCGGTCTTGTAGCTTCTCCTATGGATTTGTTTTTCTTCTAACTCTAAATGCATGTGAATGAAATTTCTAATTAATGTGTGTGGGCATTTGATCTTCTACTCGCAACATTAGTTTCTCCTACCTCCATTCTCACTCCCTTTCCCCTTCTCAGAACAAATTTTCTTCTCTAGTAAGAAATTGCTAGCTTTGCCACAGGGTTAGTGGAGTGCTCCTGTTAGATCTCTAGTCGAAAGGCCACCATTGAAATTCAATTTTTCATGCATGCACATACGAGTATCTAGCACCGTTCAAGTAGAGGGACTTAGATTCCCATAGAATTGGTTTGAAACTCACCAATTTGTCCACAAGACAATTTTTTCTCACCAACAGTTTTTGGTGCCCACCGTGGGGCAGATTTTGCAGCATCTGTACCTGAAAATGACCTCAGGGTCATAAAATAAAAAAAAAACAAGATTCTAGTAGAAAATTTTCTAGAGATCGAAAAATCACACAAACTTCATGGATGTAAATCATGGCTATTCTAGGGAGATCCTCCTATTGAGAGACCTGGTTTACTCTTTCACATCCAAGAAGACATTGCTTCTGATCTGAGAGAAGCTATTTGGAATAAGAGATAAAGTGTCAATCAATACTTCATTGCCATAAGGAGTTTGTACCTGGAAGAGGAACGTATTGTCGAACTGGGAAGGCAGGGAAAAATTCTAGCACCCCAAAGAAGAGCATAAACTTTCAAGCTAGCTGATAGAAGATATACTCAGCAATAGAGACAAGGAGGACAAAATGACCCCATTTTTAAAGAACTTCATAGAAGACAAGAGCTGCTCATAATTCAGGGGCCTCCCCTTCGATAAACAACTGGTCACGTTGAGAACTTGAGTGTTGCTAATCCTTTGGACAGTGAATTTCCATACATCAACAAGAACCTTGATGATTTCACTGATGTAGAAACCAAAGAAGAAGTTAGAGAAAGAGAAGCAAGAGCGGAAGAGGAAATAAGGGCATCAACTTGAAGAAATTGAAATACTTCAGGTTGAGGCAGACAAGAGAACAGTAGCAGAAGCTGTAGCTTTTGCAAGGTGGGAAGCTAGAAACATAAATAGAATGGGGGATCGTGAGGAATGCGTAGGCCTAATGTACCATGGGGAGGAAATACTGGTCCATTTTCTCTTCCACAACCACTTCATGACCTCCCAAGAGGCTCAAGAAAGAACTTCCCAAAATTCAAAGGGGATGGTTCTCAGCTCCCTGAAGAACATGTAGCAGCATTCATCACTACTTGTGGAGTGTTGGGAGTTGAAGATGAAGATGTTTCAGTTAGGATCTTTATGGAGTCACTCCAAGAAAAATTTGTTAAATGGTTCTAAATGTTGCCCCAAATATCTATCACATGTTGGATAGATATAAGAAGTGCATTTTAACATAGGTTCAAGAGTACAGAAGATTGTCAGGATCTGCTGGTCCAGTTGGTTCAAATGAAGAAGGAGACCTCTGAACCAATGAGATATTTTGTAGCAAGGTATGATAGATTAGCAAGAAGGATCCCAAAAGATGTGATACCCTCTGATAACAACTTGAAAAGGTTCTTCATCAATGCTTTGCCATCAAAAGTTGGTTTCTTCCTCAGAAGAGCTCAACTGAGAACATTGAGGGAAGCCAAAGACTTTGCAATTGAGACTGATGATGATCTAATTCTTTCTGGAAAATTGAAAGGACCAAATGGAAAGCAAAAAGGTCAGAGCTCAAATTCAGTCACCATTGATCCAATGTTCCAAAAAATGGAAAATGGCCTAGTTGCTTTGAAGAAGCAACTTTCACAAATCACAATGAGGAATGCTCCAAGGAGATCAAAATACTCCTAAGAGACCAATAATTTACTCCACCTCCTCATAGGCTTGCTCTTTAATCACCATCAGTCAATGTTAATAATGACACTGGAGAATCAAAAGAAGGAACAGACATTGAGGAAACTAAAGAAGAAAGCATGGATGACTACAAAAATTATCTTGAAATTGAAGAGGTTGGCATGCACAATGGCTTGATTGAATACATTGATGATGAGGAGGAAGGTGATGAAGAAGATCCAAGTTTTTCATGTGTTGCTATCACTCGTACACAGTCCAAGAATGGTGTTTGAGCCTTAGCAGTTGTAACTGAGAGTAGGAAGAACAAAGAAGATAACTCTTCCAAGCCTCCACAAAACGTTGTATTCATTAGCAGAGGATCACCATTAACTAACCTAATCCATGGAATCAGTGCCAAAGAGAAACCAGGGCTGTGTCACTAGGCAATATGTCAATGGAGTCATATTGTTGTGCCACTAGTAAGTACATCTGATTCTCCTCTGGGGGGTGCAAAATTTGTTAAGAGAAATATCTCTTCTTAAGTATTGTTAAAATCTATAAGAACATCTAAATTTCAAGTCAATGGCTACACCCTCACCTCCTTCCAAGCCAATTTCTACATGTGAAAAAGAAAACCCAACACCAAAAGTAACAAAACCTCTGCCATTTAAGCCCTCATCCATTGCTGGAACCTCTTCCTCATCTACCATAACTCCATTTGACTTTTTGGAGCATTGAAGCAAAACCAAAGTTCAGCTCTCTGAGATTGAATACCTACAAACACAACCTACCCAACTTTACAAATTCATCAAGGTAGGTCATGGTAGTAACCCTTTTTCTTCAAGCCCAATCTTTAAAGGCCTTGTTGTATATATCTTTCCCACCGGGTAGATATAGACAAGTAGAAGAATATGGAAATCAAAGGAAATCAAAACCAGAGTGTCGACATGGAAAAAGTCACACCTTGGTGCACGTAAACGGTGCATGACACAGAGTTTCAACATGGAAAAAGTCATGCCTTGGCGCACGTAAAGGGCACATGACACAGAGTGTCGATTCATGGACAAAGTTACTGTGCCTTGGCATTAACGTAGAAATGGGCACATAACACAGAGTGTTAACATGGAAAAATTCGCGCTTTGGCACACCTAAAGGGCACATGACATAGAGTGTCGACATGGCAAAAGTCGCGCCTTGGCGCATGACATAGAGTGTCGACATGGCAAAAGTCGTGCCTTGGCACACATAAAGGGTGCATGACATAGAGTGTCGACATGCCAAAAGTAGTGCCTTGGTGCACGTAAAGGGCGCATGACATAGAGTGTCGACATGGTAAAAGTCGTACGATTCCTATGGTGCACGTTAGAAGGGTGCATGACACAGAGTGGCGACATGGAAAAATTCGTGCCTTGGTGCACGTAAAGGGTGCATGACACAGAGTGTCGACATGCCAAATTCACACCTTGGTGCACGTAAGGGTATGTCGACATGAAGATAGATGTGCCAAGGTGCATCTTCAGGAGGCACAACATTTTGAGCGCTGATAGGAAGCAGACCCTGACCCAGATATTTAGATGGCCATAACTTTTCACAGGGAGCTCGAATTCACGCAAGGTTGGACTTTTTAGAAATCTTACAAGGTCCTCTGTCCAACTGCAAATGGATATCTTTAATTGGGTGAGAAAAAATTCTTCAAAATTCAAAATACAGTTCGCCACTTTTTGGGTTTGCTAGGGTTCTCATCTACCGCCATAATGAAATGAATTAAATGCAACCTAGAGGTGGTTGGGGTAGATTTGGAATTCCTCATCTCTTTTCTCTCTCATTCTTCCTAAAATTGTAAGGAGAGGATTCTTTCTAGCAGGTTGGATCATTCTTTTTTTACCCCTCCCTTCTATCTCTTTAGCTAGAGTGAATTTGTGGAGTTCAAACCTCACCAGTTGTCAAGGACTGTACACTGTAACTTTGCCTCTTGGAATTTTGTAGTGATGTCTGTATCACATATTTGGCGAAAATAATGCATATTCTGTGGATGATTCTCAACCCTCTCTAAATGTTCATTCTACAAGATCCTCTTGATCTTTCACTGCAAATCTGGTTTTCTGTGCATGATCTTGCATCTGCATTTTATGGTTTATTGTTACATTGGCAAGACAGGTGTTCTTCATTCCTCGGTGCATCACCTTAATGTAGTCATAGGTTTTATTTTATGCATCTTCTTACCCTATCTCCTTGGTAAGTTAGATTAGGTTTTTGAGTAAATCCTCTGAATTTTTATGTGTGCATCTGAACGGAGGAATAGGAATCGGCCTTCATCTAGAGAGCTTTCCCGATTCACAAGGTCCCACACTTTGGAAAATCTCCATGTTATGCAATCGCACTGAGAGTCTCAACCTATCAAGTTGCAGACATTTAGGGGTGTTGTGATCATCCATCAACATGCCTATTACCCACACCATCCATACCATATTCTCAAAACATGTTAGCTCTCAGTTCCTCCACCACCAATAGAGTTGAAACTTTTTACCTATCACTTCTCATCAAAGGTTTCCAGCTGAACAATTGCATTATAGATTATGGAGCCTTAGATAATGTGATGTCAGCAAAAATTGCAAATGCTCTTGGCCTCACTTTGACCTGGATAAATGGTGCATGATACTCAATGGAAATCTAAACAAGTTCCATTGGTAGGAAGGATTAAGGATGCTCAGGTTACACTAGCTAATTACCCTGATAAGAAGATGTTTTTGACCATTTTGGTGGCAAACATCCCAACATCTTTTGGGATGTTGTGAGTAGAAGTTTTGGTAAAGATTTAGGTGGAGAAATAAAAATGGATTGGTCATCTGCAACTATCCCTGTGAAAGGAGAAATGAAGAAGTTGTTTCCGGTCAGGAAAATGAAATTCACAGTAAGGAACTCTGATGATCCAAGAGCTAACATCCTCTTTTAAGATTGTGGGCTAAGAAACTACTTCCTTACATCACAAAAATAAGAGAACTTTCCACTCTTCATGGAGGAAGAAGAAGATCGGATTTGGACAATGGAATTTGATGGTAATCATTGTAGAGCAGGTTCAGGAGTTGGTGTAGTATTATACTCTCCATCCAATGAGGTATATCCTTTTACCTACAAGTTGTAATTCGATAATACAAACAATACTGCAAAGTATGAAGCATTGCTCTTAGGCATGAATGCAGCAGAGGACATGGGAATCAAGAAGTTGAGATGTAAAGGTGATGATGAGATTGTGGTGAAGTAGGTCCACCAACAATATCAGCTAAAAAATCCAAGACTTGGGCACTATAGAAATAGAGTGTGTGAGTACATTGAATCCTTTGATGCATTCTCCATTGAAGCTATCCCTAGAGAGCATAATGAAAATGATGATTCTCTAGCAGTGTTAGATTCCTTAGTGACACCTCATCCTTCTTTTGGAAAGGATAAAGTGACCATTGAGATGGTGTTCAGACCCATCATACCAAACAATTCAAATCACTCACATGTCTTCAATGATGACAATTAGATCCTATCCTTCTTAGAACAAAGGGATAACTTCAATAATCCATTCTTTGATGGAAGTGAGAATCCACACCGTGAATCAGTCCCCAAATAAGAGAAGGAAGGAATTGAGGGAATTGATGAAGAGGGAGTAATCAAGCTGAAAGGAAACAAAATCCCTAAAGGCCTAGTTTCTTTCGAAGACCTCTTTTACAAGCATGACATATTCATCCAAGAGAAATAAAAATAGTCTTCTCAGTGTCCATCTGATTTTGATCAAGAAAACATTGGCACTTTAGAGAATCAAAGGATGGTTAACATTGGTAATGCTGCTCACCAGAAGAGAAGAGAAGGTTTCTTGCTCTACTAAAAAAGTACTCAAATGTCCTAGCCTATTCCTATGAAGAACACAAATATTTTCATCCAAAGGAGATACATCATTCCATTCCTTTAAAGCAAGGAGCTAAGCCCTTCAAGCAAAAACAAAGGCCCTACAATCCAAAGATCGCCAATGTTATCAAAAAGAAGGTGAAAAAGATGCTCAATGCTAGAATCATCTTCCCCATCCACAATTCAACATGGGTGGCTAACATTGTGTCAGTAAGGAAGAAGAATGGGGAAATAAGGATTTGTGTAGACTTTCAAAATCTGAATCAGGCATCTCTTAAGGATAACTACCCTCTCCCAATCATGGATCATATTTTGCAAGTAGTCATGGGATCTGAAATGCTCTCTTTACTTGATGGATTCTCAGGGTACAACCAAATCAAGGTGGCATAAGAAGATTGTAACAAAAGAACCTTCACAACACCTTGGGGCACTTTTTCCTACAATAAAATTCCTTTTGGCTTGATCAATACTGGAGCCACTTTCCAGAGAGCAATGGAGTTGGACTTCAAAAATTTGAAACATTGCATTATCGTTTACCTTGATGACCTCACGATTTTTTCAAAGAGGAGGGGAGATCATATCAGTCATTTGGAGCAAGTCCTTGGAAGGTGTAGGAAACATGGCATTTCTCTAAATGTAAAGAAGTGAATTTTTGGATTCACAAAAGATAAGTTACTGAGACACATTGTGAATAAACATGGAGCACACATTGATCCTGAGAGGATCAGAGCTATTCAAGCACTAGCCTTACCAACCAACAAGAAGGGAGTTCATTCATTATTTGGAAAGGTAAAATTCCTTCGTCATTTTGTGCCTGAGTTTTCTGAACTAACTAAGCATATAACTTCCATGATGAAGCCTCAAACAAGTTTCAAGTGGAATAAGGAAGGAAAAACAACATTTGGGGAGATCAAGAAAGCCGTTTCTAAATCTCCAACTCTTGTATCTCTAGATTTTAACAAGGAGTTGATCATGTATTTCTATGCATTAGAATATACACTCTCTGCTATCCTTGTTCAGAAAAATGATGAAGGTTTGGAAGTACCCATTGCTTTCATGAGATGCCCTTTGAAAAATCATGAGCTAAAGTACAACCAATTAGAGAAACATGCCTACACAATGGTCAAAGTTGTTAAAAGTTTCTGATTCTACATTCTCAATTCCCATATAGTGGTGATGGTCCCTGGAAGTACAATCAAATCCATTTTGGCTCAACAAGATCCTGGGGCTAAGAGAGGAAGTTGGATTGCAAAGACCCAGGAGTATGAATTGGAGATTAGACCCTCTAATATGGTAAGAGGAAGTGGTTTGTGCAAGCTGATTGCTGAAGATGAAGTTCTCAAAGCTCAGCAAGGAGAAAAAGACGGTGTTTACTCGACCTATTCAGGAGACAGTCTATAGGTTCTCTTTGTCACCACTACTGATGAGTAGTATGATGACATTGCTTACTACCTCACTTATGGAGAATGCCCTCCTCATCTTGATTACAGAAAAAGAAGGACACTCAAGCTAAAGGAAGCCAAGTTTGTGATTTGGAATCATGCACTTTACAAGAAGGGCCTAGATGGTTGTTTCTTCATGTGTGTAGATAAGGAGAAATAAGAAAATTTCCCTAGGGTATATCATGATCAAGCTTGTGGTGGAAATTTCTCAGCAATGGTCACCGCACATAAGATTCTCAAAGGAAGATATTATTGGCCCTCCATATTTTCAAACACTCAGGATTGGGTTTCCAAATGCAAAGCATGCCAATAATTTTTTGGAAAGCCACAATTAGCTGCATTTCCACTCAAGCTTGTGGTGATTAAAGAACCATTTCAACAATGGGGGCTAGATTTTATTGGTGTTTTGAATCCTCATTCTAGTGCAGGGCATACTTATGTACTCACTACAATTGATTAATTCACTAAATGGGTGGAAGCCATCCCAACCAAGAAAGCTAGCTCTAAAATAGTCTACAACTTCATCAAGGAGAATACCATTGTTCATTTTGGAATACCACAGAAAATTGTTGTAGACAATGCCACCTATTTCTCTTCCAAGGAGCTCACAGAGTTTTTTTATGGCTTTGTAATCTCCCTATCTCACTCTTCTGACTACTATCCATAGGGAAATGGTCAAGTTGAGTCAAGCAACAAGAACATTGTGACCATTGTTTGCAAGATGGTAGATGAGAGTCAAAGGAATTGGCACAAGAAGTTATATGATGCATTGTGGGCTGATAGGATCACTCCTGAGAAGGAAATAGGTATGTCACCTTTCCAAATGTTGTATGGAGTTGAGGTAGAGATTCCTCTCACAATTAAGATTCCAGCTCTTAATTTGCTGCAAGAAATATAAGATGGTCAATACAAAGACTCCATTGACAAGAGGATCCTCTTCCTGGAGAAGTTGTAGGAAAGTAGACGCCAAGTGGCGGATAGAATTAAAGAACACCAATTGAAATTGAAGAAGATATTTGAAAAGAGGGAAAAGGCAAGAGAATTCAAGGTTGGAGACTTTTTCCTTCTATGGGACAAGAGAAGAGAACCAAAGGGCAGCCATGGAAAGTTTGATTCATTGTGGCTAGGCCCATTCCAAATTCTTGGAGCTTGTGGTGAGAATGTTTTTCTCTTGTCATAATTAGATGGAACACCATTGGAATTACCTCGAAGCGGGAAATACTTGAAATAGTATCATCAATGAAAGTGGGTTCTCCCCTACCTTGTACCATAGGTGTTTTCCTAGTGTGTTTCCCTTTTCTGTTGTGTGGTTTTGGTTTTGTTTTGTTTGGTTTTTGTTGTGTGTGGTTTGGCTTGTGTGTTTCCTCCTTCCAATATTTCTTAGAATTGTACATGACTCTACAAGGCCCAATGGATAAGGCACTGGTCAATGTAATATGTTTTGAAACTTGAGATTATGGATCCTCATGTCGTGCCCTAGCCATGCCAAGTTCACGCCATGTTCCCAAGCTAGAGCCAACTGTTGTCTCCCAAAAACCACTCTATGTTTTCATAGCCAAATTCAATTTTTTTGAGCTCATGCCCTTCGTTGGTGTTTAAGCCAAGTTATAGATTCAATAAATTAGCAAAATTCATTCCCTAGAGCTGTTTGAACCTTTGTTTTGCTCGTTCTTGAGAAATCTTCCATTTTCCAGTCTGTGCACGTAATATCCTCTTTGCAACCTCCATTTTTGATTGAAATTGTTCACTTGTTCTATGGCATGGGTTGTTAAATCATTGTTTTGTCTCCATGCCTCTAGTTCGTGAAGGAAATTCAAAAATTAGACTCAAAACGATGAAGTTTTCTTCCTCTACCTATTTTCCATAGTCAGGAACGATGGGCGTTTCTTTCCCCATCAAATTTTGCCTTAGATTCCCCAAGTGATACATGGGTCTCTTTGATTGGATGTGATTTGGTCATACTTCAAAATCCAATGGAAGCAGCCACATGTTGCAACGATGTAACTCCAGGGGCAAGGTCCAAGGGATAGTCTTCAATTAAGCGTAGGCTCTCCACGTGTCCCAGGGACAAAATGAATGTAAAATCAGATAAGTATGGAAGGCTCAGCAGATGGATCCATGTGTTGCAATGATGCAACTATAGGGGAAATGTCTAAGGGACAATATTCAATTAAGTGTAGGCTCTCCATGTGTCCCATGTACAAAATGAAGGTAAAATCAGCTAAGTATAGAAGGCTTAGCGGACGGCTCCACGTGTCACAATGATGCAATTATGAAGGTGGGGTAGAAAGGGCCAATTACAAAATTGTGCCAGATCACCATGTGGTTAGAGTCATTGGAGAGGCAAAGCCCATCATTGAAAAGTCAAAGCAGATGAGCGGGCCATCGGGGTGATTTGAGAGTTTGAGCCTCTTTGTAAAAAAGGTGAAAAGTTAAAAAGTGACCCGCAGCCTCGATCAGGATTTAAAAGGAAAAATTCAAAGTTGAAGCCCGTAGGGAAAATGTCAAAGGTGAAGCCCAATGTTGAAAAGTCAAAGTGGACGAGTGGGCCATCGGGGTACTTTTGGGAAATTCAACCAAATTTCCAAAAGTGAAGTAAAAGTTCAAGAATGCTTTACGACTCTGCTAAGGTCTCGGGTCAGCCGTTGAAAATTCAAATCGGAAGAGCGGGATGGTGGAGGAATTTGTGTTTTTGAGCCTTTTTCTAAAAAAGGTTAAAATGGTGAGAAAAAGGCCGTGACCCCATTTCCAATGAAAACATGCCATGTGCCTAGGTTAAAAAGTCAAAGTGGGGGTGTGGGCCAATTTGTTCCAAATTGCCAAATCTCTAAAAAATCACAAAACGCAAAGGGCTTTCCCCCGTACCCACTCCAATATCTTCCTACCACGTGGACAACCCAATTTCAAAGTTATAAGAGAAAATCAAATGGTCTGTATTCAAACTGGAAAATCAAATGTAATTTTGCATTGCAAGATCTAGTTTTCTAACCCGCCATGAGATTTTTCTTCGCAATGGAGGAATTTGAAGAGGCGTAAATGATTTGTAAATTTGTAACCATTTTGGAAAAGGATATAATGGCCTCTTGAAGCCATTCTAAAGGGCTGGAGATTGATTTCAAAAAGACCAGAGTGCTCTATACCTAGAAAAGATAGAAAACGCCATACTTCTTCTATTTTCCCTTCTCCTTAGACTTTCCTCTATTCTTAAAGCTCTGTACAAATTATGCTTTGGCTTTAATAATAAAAGAAGGAATTTTCACCTCTTGGATTGAGGGATTGATTAGTACTTTGTGACCAATGAATTTCATTTGGTCTTGTAGTTTCTCATGCAACTTTTTTTCTTCTTCTAACTCTAAATGCATATGAATGAAATTTCTAATTAATGTGTGTGGGAATTTGATCTTCTACTCACAACATTAGTTTCTCCTAACTCCATTATCACTCCCTTTCCCCTTCTCAGACAAATTTCTTCTCTAGCGAGAAATTTCTAACTTTGCACAGGGTCAGTGGAGTGCCCCTGTTGGATCTCTGGTTGAAAGGCCACCATTGAAATCCACTTTTTCACGTATGCACATACGGTAGCTACACCGTTCAATTAGAGGGACTTAGATTCCCACAGCATTGGATTGAAACCCACCAATTGGTCCACAAGACAAATTTTCTCGCCAACAGGTATATATTTGTATATATTCTATATATGGGTACCAAATACATGTGTGTGTGTGTGTGTGTGTGTGTGTGTATGTGTGTGTGTGTGTGTGTGTGTGTGTGTGTGTGTGTGTGTGTGTGTGTGTGTGTGTGTGTGTGTGTGTGTGTGTGTGTGTGTGTGTGTGTGTGTGTGTTTACATTTATATAAAATAATAATTAAAAAAATGAATAAATTTTTTTTATGGGTATATATATACACATACTTATATATTAAACCAATTTTAGGTGTATATAAATTTAAGGTTTGAAATGAGGATTTTGTAGTAAAAATAATTATTGATTACCAATTTTACTAAGGATCATATACAAATTTTGGATTGTGCACACCTTTTTGAAAGTTGTGATAGTTCAATGCACCCATATTTTGAAACAAGACGATAAACCCATCACATAAAGACATGAAGGTTAGACCAAGATATGACACACGAGGATACAATAAAAGAGTAATTGCATGAAACTATTGGACTATGTTGGGAATCTGCATGTAGATGAGATAATAGCACATGAAAGGGACTAATAGATAACTCCAGATAGTTATTATTCAAAATATGTGCATGTTAATGTGAAACTAGTAGTGAATATAATGATAATGAAATAATAGTTATCTAGTAGATTAGAGTCCTGAAAGTGATAAGTATTTCATACAAAGTGGTAAGAATTCCATTTAGACACAAGAACAAGATGTGGTGCCATATGACATGCATGTTTCCATTTATATAAGTTAAACTAGTGTAAACTAAACTAAAGGGTTAGTAAAACTCTTGCTTTAACTAACAAAGGGAAAGAAACTATTAGTATAAAAAACCCTTAAGGGATGCATGTAACACAAATAGACCAAAAAACAAGAAGGATAAATATTGAGATATAGATAATGTATGGGAGTATTTATACATATAAGTGATGTATGAGAAATTTTTTTGATGAATAAAACACAAAGAATTTAGATTCATTGTCTCACTCTCATGCATGAGTAATTATTTACTTATTTTGATTATGTTTTCATAATCTAATTCTTTATTCCATAATCTATTTGTCTCCTAAGTAATAAGAGCCTAGTTTTATGAACACTTCATGTCTAGACCAAACATGATAGGCATAAGTATTTTCTTGTGTTGGCACTGTGTTTTCATTGATGTCAAAGTGTACTAACAGAAGTGTTGATTTATTAGTGGTCATGGAGTGTTGTCCCCAATTTGGTAAAGATTAATATGTCATTAATGATGGAGATGGATGTATGAGATGTCAAGGTGATGTCATGAAGCTTGAAAGCTCTTGTAGGTTGGAAAGAGTGACAAAGTCATGAGGTGGTCAGCAAGGATGTTATGAAATAATGGATTACAGGTGGTTGAATATGGTTGAGAATTGTGAGAGTAGTGAGAACATGAGGATGAAGTGTAGAGACACTCAAAAGTGTCTCAAAGTGTGTATATAGGCTTTGGACCTACTTTTTAGATTTGCATTTAGACTTATTCTTAGCCCTAGGTGGCCTAATGAGGTATTTTGGACATATTTCAGCACAAAGATGCAAGTGTGGGCATGGAAAAAGGTAAGTAATGTTGATTCAAGTGTGTGAGAAAATTTTCATGTCAGGATTTGTAATATTTAGCAAGAAAAGTTGTTTATAACTCTACCAAGCTCACATTATTGAGAACCCAATCCTGAGAAGTAATTTTTGATGCTCATTGGAATATGTGACCTCTGTATAGGAGGCTATGTTATTCAAGAGAGATGAGGGATGGGACTAAGAAGGATCCATAAAAATTAATTTAGAGAATAAGGCCCCAAGCTTTATTAACAATCATTAAAAATGTAAACAGGTCTAAAACCCCTCTTAAACTCTAATAAGGTAGTGATGAAGAATAATATTTTAAAATGATCCGTAATGGATTACGTGGCTTGGTTTAGTAATTTGAGGCTCTATTAGACTCTCTCAGTTTTTTTGAGGTTTTTTGAGGTGTCATGACTATGACTGGACGCCATAATAATCTGCAAGTTTATGAAGAAATTGATATATATATATATATATATATATTTTAGATAGATAAACACTTTTGACCGGAGCTATAAACTGGAGTACATTAAATTGAGATATAGTATTTAAGCTCAAAAATTAGTAAACCAGATCCACCACACTTGAACACACTTATAGCATAGGTGATCTCAAACTAGAATCCACCTTTGTTAAATCAGTCTGTCAACTGCGCCACCTCGGACATTACCACCCCGAACAGGGATCGTGCCTAAGTGGGATTTGAACCTAGGTGGAGCTAGATACAACCATATAACTTAACCACTCAACCCAGACCCCATTGGATTACATTTTGGATGATAAACAATTTTATTATACCAGATCTATGAATTGGAGTGGTGGAGGATCACTTTCTTTAAGTGGGACATGGGGATGGGCTTGGGTCCTTAATGTCCTCCGGGAAACCCACATTCAGAGCACCCTACTATGTTTCACTTGTTCCATATGGAGATGTTTGAACCCTAACTTAAGGTTTCCCCATGGAAACTTATTGAAAGAATATAATGAAATCAATACAAATGGAGCTTGAGTTGATGAGTATATGCTACTTGTAACCCACCAATAACCCAAGACCTTGAGTTCATGAAGAAAGAATAAATAAGAAAGAAGAAATTGATATTTCTCTCAAGTTATACATTAGATAAAATGAATAAATGGATTCTTAAGGAATTATGAAAGTAATACTACATGTTTTGGGTGGTTTCAGAATAAGTTCCATCCCTTAGGAGGTATGTGAAAGTCATTCTTACAAGACTAGTTTTTGGGGTGTAATGACAATTTTGGTGACCATGTTGCAAAATTGTCCTTAAATCCCTCATGCCCTATTTCATGGTGTCCAAGAATGTTGTGATGATTTTAAATTCATGGTGTAATTTTTTACGGAATTGATTTTTCACAATTTTTTTCTTAAGGATGTTCAAGTCATGTTCTAGAAAGACTAGATTTTGGGTAGGTTGGTTTTCCTTATTCTCAAGTGGGTTTCATGATGAGTAATAGTGTTTAAGAGTTTTTAAAGACTTGAGGAAGCTTTTGAAGTTCATTGAAAATGAAAATGACATGTTATTGTGAGTTGGTAAAGGTTTTATGATCTTAAGATGCTTAATACACTTCACTGGAGAAGACCTAGTGGGATTAGGCTTCTTGAAGACCTAAACAAGGAGTATGTTTAACTTGAAGACACGAATGAATAAATGATGGGTGTTTCATGTTATATTTCATTATTTAATATTGTGTTATAATTTTCCATTAACAACTAAGGTGGTATGTATGATCTTTAGTCATGCATATAACTAAGGAAATCAAGTTTATTTTTGTGTGCTTATAAGTATGGAAAAGAATGAGTAATATGGTAGTGTGTAGAGGTATATAAGGTCTTGGAGACCATCATAATAAGGATAAGAATATGTCATGATGAACCAATAGGTGGCAACCATATGAGGTTCAAGGTCAGATGACCTAATTAACTTAGCGAAGAAGCTTGTGTGAATAAGCCTAAAAGGAAGTTTTGAGAAATAAAGAAGAGTCATCATATATTGTTGTTGAAATATTATCAAGATGAATTTTTTTTTAGGTGGCTGAGATGGTGTTGATTAATCTAGGGGGTTAGTGTCTTCATGCAAGTTGGTGCTTGCTAAATCTAGGGGTTATTGCTATTTGTTTGGTTGGTGCCTCAATAAAATTAGGAATTGGCGGTACTTGTGGAGTTGGTGCTTCAATAAATTTTATCTTAGTTATATAGGATATTTTTTCATTTACTTTGATCAGTGGGTTTTATTCCCTATAAGGGGTTCCTACATAAATCCTATGTTCATGTGTTATTGTGCTCCTTTTACATATGATTAATGGTTATGTTGTCTTAATGATTCATAATGGCTAAGTTAAATTGAATCATTGATGGATGTTGAATGTATACGTAAATGAAAAATTAAATGCAAAATGATTCACCCCCACTAGTCTTGATTCTAACAATTGGTATCATAGCAGGACCTTTGAAGAAAGCTTAACAACTTGAGGTGATCCTAAGAATTAAAAAAATGGGCAAGCTATGGAGTTTTGTATCCAAAGTCTTGAAGGAGCTGATAGGTTTCTCAAAGAGTGTTATGGCCAAAGAATATAACAGGGTTTAAAAGAAAAATGAGGTATCATAAGGTAATGAGCTTTCAATAAGTAAAAGGTGTATAAGTTAATTCAATGTGTATTATTTTTCATGCAATAATTTTGGTCATAGAGAAAAAGACCATAATGAGAATTACTGGAATGACGGAAAGAAATATAATGTGCATCACTTAAGAGAGTGCTATAGTTTTCATGATAAAGGAAACATTACAAGATTCTGTCCTAACAGAGATAGGAGGTTCTCAATTCAAGACAAGACGATGGAGCATGTAAGAATTTTATTTCATGAGTATTGTTTTAAATGTAATGGATTTGACCATATGTCAGTTGAATGTAAAGAAAAAGTATGGAGAACTAAGTCAGTAAGGGCTGATATTATTAAGTTTAAGAGTTAAGGTAAATTAGAGAAAGGGTCTGAATTAGAGGAATGTCAATAAATCTTATTTGCATGTGTTGACGAGACAAAGAAGAAGAAGGATGATAATGTGATCATACAAGCTGATAGATATGATGGATATGAGAAGGTTTCAATTGAAGGAAAGAACATCATAGTCAAGACAATATTGAAATAAGATAATGAAGATCTAACAAAGAAGGAACAAGAAACATCCAAGTTGAGTTTTAATTTTTCTATAAGACAAGTGGATTGTTTTATATGGAATAATTTAGACCAATGGTTGAAGTTCATCAAGAATACATGATTTTAGAAAAAATATAGAAGGATAATGATGCAAACATCAAGTTAGAGGTGCCAAAGAAGAACAAGAGGATACTAAAGTCTATCTATTAAGCTCATAAGTGCAAGTCAGTTGAGAAAGGAATGGAGATTTGGGAATATCTTGAATTCATGTTATTCTAAGTACCCTAAGTACATTGGGTGTCTCTATTTTTCTTCATAGAGGAATTATTCATCCATGAGAAGCAATGAAGGTTTGATTGCTAAGTTTGGTGTCATATGGAAGCTGTGAAAAAATGACAAGTGAAGAAATGTTTTTGGGTTGTAGACTTGAAAGTGATACTATTGTGAAAAGGTATGTGATGCATGTGAAAGACAATTTGAAGTATATTATATGTATGAATGGGTAGTAGTTTGAATCTTGAAACCTATATTGATCTCTATGTCAATAGAGAAGTAAGTGTTTTATGGAATTAAAGGACAAATGTGAAGAACCAACATGTCAGTGATGGTACAATTGTGAGAGAATAAAATTGAAATATAATTGAGGTATGAAGAATTGTTCCAAGGTGTGATTTTCTTGATATTAATAGTCATGAAGTAATATTGCAAGCATCAAGAAGATATGAGGAGGTTTTGCAAGTAGTTTGAGTAATCAAATAAGTATGGTATGGTCCCATGTTGCTCATGTTGGAGACGTAAAGTAGCTGTGAGGAGGTTAGTAAGGAATATGGTATGTTTTCGAGTTTTTGATCAGACCATTCATGTGTATGGAGGTATGTTAAAAAAATTATGAGCTTAAAGAAGGTATATTTGTTTCTTGATCTGCGTTGTATTAGTCATGAGGTTAAGCTCCATTCATGAAAATATGTTGTTGTGATGATCTTCAAGAAGGATGTAAAGTCTGGGCATGATGTTTAATAGCTTGGAAAATGTGAAGTGTTCTTAGATGAGCTTGAAAAGTGTCTCGTGATCTAATACAAGTATGAGATGAGAATATTTTATCATAGAATCATGTTTTGAGACCTAGTATATGTTTGTGTCATTCAAAAGCAGGTATTTAGCCTATAAGCTTGCAAATGGTATGAAAACCAATGTGGATGTTGTAGATATTCATGATCAGTATGTTGAGTAAAATTCATAAAGGCAGGTGCTGTTTAGTCTCATCTAGTAAAATCATAAAGAAGATAAGCCTAGGCATGAGGTCATAATTCTCAAATTTAGGTATATAGGAGATATATTGCCAGGTTGAAGTGTTTTTGGGTATCAACATAGAGAGATAAGTGTTATATGAGTATCAAGGATGTCTTAAAGACAAGATAAAAGGTGACATTAAGACCTATGTGAGCTATATGTGTGTTCTTGAAGGTACAATCTAGGATAACATGCAACAAGAAGATTTGGGTATGCTCCAAATCATTGATATCATGTAATCAGGTGAGAAGTAGAATTAAAAACTATTTATTAAATAATTTTCATGAAATTTAAGGTGTTCCTGATGAATGGAGGATAAAGGTATGATTTTACAATCTCACTTTACACATTATAGGACTATACAGACCTAGTTGACTATATTTGACGTGGTTTAGCTCTATGAGGTGTTGAAACAAAGTTGCTTGAATTGATTGTGTGATCATTTTCATTCTGAGGTTGTAAATTGGACGAACTCATATTATGAAGACAATGGAGTTCTAGATTTGATTTGATAGGATCTATAATAATTGGAAGAATTCATGGTTTGATTTAAATATTGTGTTGTAGTCTGAATTCCCTGAGCTATGTTTTAAGTCATGAGTTCTTGTTGAAAGGCCTTTATAAACTACTTTAAGGGAAAGGAAAGTGATGTTTGCATGAAAAATCAGTATCTAACAATCAAGATAAGATATGTATGAACTAAGGGGGAATTGAGAAAGGATCCATGAGCTTATCAGAGTAGAATGTTTTGCCAAGAATGTATGCAAAGTTTCAAGGAAAATTGAAGATAGTTATGCTGAGTGTGGTCTAATTTTTGGTAAAGAATATTTTTCAAGAGAAAGTAGAAGATGTGCATAATGTTAGGGGAAACATATCATCTATGTTCCTACATGATTAATGTTTTTTTGCAAAAAATGGGTTCTTATTGAATTTCTTGGTTTGATGGGGAACTCAACTACTCTTAAAGGTGTCAAGGACTTAGGGGGATTCATTAAGGTATGTTATCAGCTTAGTAATATTTTGTGAAGGCATGTATGAAGTTAGGTTAGTGTGAAAGGATTCATGAGAAACATGACATGTTTTGTTGATGTTTCCAACCTTATGGTGATACTTGAATGTGATAGTAGAGAAGGAAAACCATGCATTTGAAGGTAAGATCCTTTGTCATTAATGTTAAAAGGGGAAGAAGGATCATATTGGAGATAGTTTTCCATCAATGAAAAGGGGGGAGTTTGTTGGCATTGTGTTGTCATTGATGTTAAAAATGTGATGATATAAGTTTTGAGTTGTCAGTGGTCATGTAGTGTTGTCATTGATGTGGCCAAGAGTCATAGGTCGTTAATGACAAAGATGGATGTCTGAGGTGTCAAGGTGATGTTATAAATCTTGAAGGATCTTGTAGGTTAGAAAGAGTGGAAAATTCATGAGGTGGTGATAAAGGATGGTATTTCATAATGGATTACATGTGGTTGAATATGGTTGAGAATTGTGAGAGTAGTGAGAGCACGAGGATGAAGTGTAGAGACACTCACAAGTGTCTTAGAGTGTGTATACAAGGTTTGGACCTACTTTGTAGGTTTGCATCTAGACCTATTCTTAACCCTAGTTGGCCTAATGAGGTAGGTTAAATTTTTTTTAGCATGGATATGTAAAGGTGGGAATGGAAAAAGGTAAGTAATGTTGATTCAAGTGTGTGAGAAAATTTTGAGGTCAAGATTTGCAAGAATTAGCAAGAAAAGTTGTTTTTAGCTCTATCAAATTCATATAATTGAGTACCCAAGCATGAGAAGGAGTTTTTTATGCTCATAGGAACTTTTTACCTCTACATGGGAGGGGTTTTATCTTCAAGAGAGATGAGGAATGAACCTAAGAAGGATCTCTAACCATTATTTTAGAGAATAAGTTCCCAAGATGAATGGATAATCATTAAGAAGGTAAATATATATAAAACCCCTCTTAAACCATAATAAGGTAGAGATGATGAATAATATTTTCAAAATGAAAAATAATAAATTAGGTGACTTGGTTTAGTGATTTGAGGATCTAGTAGACTCTCCCAGGCTTCTCCAGGTGGCATTGAGGTGTCATGACAATGAGTGGACCCCATGGTAAAATCCAAGTTTATGAAGAAATTAATATTGATCTCAAGTTTTGCATTAGATACAATGAATAAATGGATTCTTTAGGAAGTATATAATCCATGCTACATGTTTGGGGTGGTTTTAGAAAAATTTCTATCCCTTAGTGGGTATGTGGAAGTCATTCTTGTAAGACTGGTTTTGGGGTGTAATGACAGTTTTAGTGACCATGTTACAAGATTTTACTTGAATCCCCCATGCCCTATTTCCTATTTTCAAAGAATTTTGTGATGATTCTAATTTCATGGTTCACTTGTCTCTTTCATTCATTTATCAAGATTGTGTTTCTTAAGGATGTTCAAGATCATGTTCTTGAAGACTAGTTTTGAGGCATGTTGGTTTTCCTTATTCTCAAGTGAGTTTCATGATGAGTAATAGTGTTGAAGATTTTTTTAAGACTAGAGGAATCTTGTAGATGTCATTAAAAATTCATATGACATGTTATTGTGAGTTGGTAAAGGTTTTGTGAGCTCAAGATGCTTTGTTGGAGAAGAGCTAGTGGGATTAGGCTTCTTGAAGACCTAAAGATGGAGTATGTTTAACTTGAAGTCATGACCAACTAAATGAAGGATGTTTCGTATTTTTTTCATGATTTAATAGTGTTATATAATCTTCCATTGTGGTATGTATGATCTTTATTCATGTATATAAGTAAATAAATTAGGCCTATTTGTGTGTGCTTATGAGTATAAAACATAATGAGTAAGAGGGTAGTGTGTAAAGGTGTAGAAGGTATTGGATCCATCAAAAGAAGGCTAAGAATATGTCATGATGATTCAATAGGTGGTGAGCATATGAGGTTCAAGGTCAGATGACCTAATCATCTTGGTGAAGAAGCTTGTTGTGTGAAGAATCCTATAAGGTAGTTTTGAGAAAGAGAGAATAAGGAAGAGCTAAAGAAGAGTCATCATCTATTTTTTTTAAAATATTGTGAAGAAAAAAAAACAAATTTAGGTGGATGAGTTGGTGCTGAGTCATCTAGGGGGTTGGCTCCTCCATGCAGGTTTGTTCTTGTTAAATCTAGGGGTTGGTGTTCCTTGTGGGGTTAGTACCTCACTAAACTTAGGGGTTGGTGCTCCTTGTGGAGTTGGTGCTTCACTAAATTTGATCTTGGTTATATAGAACAGTTGTCCATTTACTTTAATAAGTTGGTTTTCTTTCCTACAATGGGTTCCCACATAAATTTGGTGTTCATGTGTTCTTGTGCTCCTTTGGCATATGGTTAATGGTTTGGTTATCTTAATGATTTATAATGGGTAATTTAAATTGAATGGTTGATGGATGTTGAGTTTATAAGTGAATGAAAATTTTAATTCACACTGATTCACCCCCTATAAGTGGTTTTTCTTCCAACATCTTACACTTCAAATGAGTTCTCTAAGGATATTCCTTAGTGTGATAGGTATGGGTTAGAATTGTACATTAATCTATGTGCGTCATGATGGTGTAGAATTGCACACACATTGATATGGAATGTGGTAAAATAGACACACAAAAATTTGGATCCATTATTGGTACCAATTTTCATTGTGCTAAGATGGTGAAGTGGGCATAAGATGTTTCAACTTACATAAGAGAGAATTAAGAATTTGAAAGATAGAGTAGAAGAGAGATTCAAGCATAATCATCCCAGTTAGAGGAAATTATCTTGAAGGGTTTGGGTAGAAAGAAAATTATGAAATTATATTTATGACACCTTCTTCATTGAACTCACAAAAAATATAAACACTTGGTTAGTTGCATATTTCCTAAAAAAAATTAAATATGAGGAAGAAGTACAATTGGACTCCTAAGCACACTATGAGACTAGCGAAGCATGACACAAATTGGATGCACATTGTTAACTTTTGGTGGAGAGGAAAAATTTATATCTACGATATAGAGTAGGTGGTATATACAATTTCTTACACTGTATAAGTAAAATGTAAATTATTTTGTGATCTACACAGGTCTTATTTGAAGCAATCCCCTAGAGATAAAGAAGTTAATGGTTGAATTATAAATTGAAACCTTCCATATGGATGGTTAATTATCCTTCATGCATGAGAAAAGAAATAGCTTAAGAGAAGGGAGAAAAATGGCTACGACATGGATCCAACATATAAGTCGATGTTGAGAATGATGGGATATAAATAATCTAGGAGAAAGGATATTTCTTAGAAGGGGCCACTTCATAAAAATGAATCAACCTCTGGAATTTCTAGGGAAAAACATAAGGAATGGATATGGAAGGAGGGAGATAGAATAAATGAAGAATACCAAATGAGGAATGAGATGCGTACTAAAATAAAACTAGATTTGGAGGATGATGAGGTACAATACAATGTGGATGATATCCTTTTCCAAACCACTACAAATTATCATGAACCAATATCTTGTAATATTGAAGTCTAACTGCTTTTATAAAATGACACCGAAGAGGATTCAAATAAGGAGAATGGAAAGGAAATGATGGATGAAAGTTTCCTATTCTTGTTACTATAAATTTCACTGACACAAAAAACATAGAATTTTCCTATAATCCAAATAGACCAAAGACATGCCAATTTAGATTGATGAGAAGTGGAAAAATAAATTAGGTGATAGAAAACATGTAGAGAAGAGGAATTGGTAACTCCATGCTAGTTCAATAAGCAACATCAACTCAACTAAGTGGAACAATCAGGAACACGGTATTAATCGCCATTGTGTTAATTATTTGTGATATAAGCAATGTGTTAATCTCCATGAGTATCATATCTTAATCTTAATCCTCCTTGAGAAAAAAATATTTTCTTTTAAGGAAGGAATTAGAGGCATGAGCAAGCTCGAGAAACCTAGATATAGTCTCACGAAAATAAGAGAGGCTCTACCTCTCTTAAAAAGAGGGTGTGCACATGGGTATGGATTTTCATAGTGCATTGAATGTAAAGGTATCCCTCCCCAAGGTTTACTATGAATAAATCTTGGTGGCCAAATTATATGACACGAATCATTAAAGATAAGGTAGGTGGATGTTTATTATTTATGAGAGAATTTGATGATTTGTGCCAATTTTAGTCGATTAGGGAAACTAATGGTTTGAGAATCAATCATAGGGAAATTCAGTGTGATGGATACTATAATAAAATACAACCAATCAACATTCATTCATAGCTTAATGGTTTTATGAAAGATAATAAAATATCTATTCAAATATGATTATCACTTTTAACATGAAACATGTAGTGCATGTTAAGTGCAAATTACAAGATTTATTCATAATACTAAAGAATTTGTAAATAAGGGTGAAAAAAAGAGTAGGGAAGGGAAGAAAGAGAAATAAGTAACAATTTGTGAAGCTCCCTCCAACTCATTTGAATTACAAGTTCCATCAAAACCATGCCCAAGCTCAGACAATATACACTTGGTCAAGACACATATAGGTGCAAGAGTGTGAGGGAAATGAATTATATTACTAAGAGTTGTGTGTACACCATTGGACATGTAGGATGCACAATTTGATCTTCTAGCCACTAAAATAGAATATATTTTAGTCAATCAACAAAGTGAATTCTCGACATTCACTCAAACTAGAAAAAAGTGTACACACAATCTAACTTAGGTCAAGAAAAAGGATAAAAAATTGAGACAAATCTAGTGAAAATTAAAATCTTAGAATATTTTATATTCCAAATTAAAGGAAATTACAATGATTTTGATCAGGGTATTTATAGGAAAACCCTAGTGATGAATAATGATTACAAGCATTAATGGAGGTAGGATCTTCACAACATATATTTGAAAAATTAATTACATGGTAGATGCATGGTTAAGTTTTCTAATGCCAAGCTGGCCACTTGGATGTGTCTGTCATGTCAGAACATCCTATGCAAGAATGGATTTATTCATTAGATGTTATTAAGGATTAATAATAATCATGCACATAAGCTACCCAGGTTTTAAATTCCAAGAAGTATGGTGTGCATGGTTACAAAATTCAAACTTTCCATTTAAGGTAGCCACCCATATATGACATGGCATATACATGTAATGAGATGAGATATTCTAAAAATTAACTATTATGAAACCATGATTTTTGGGAAATCTGATTTATCTTTTAGATGACTTGACATTTTTTGTTTTATGCATCTCTGGTGTGTAGTGAAAAATGGTGTATGAGATTGGTTTGTGTAATGGGGCACACATTTAAAATTTCCTTTGGTGTGCATGAGCATTCTTGCAAAATGGTGACCTCTTCCATGGAATTGTCATTAACTTGATACATAATAGGATATGTGCAATTTATCCTTTGTGTAATTAGTTACACCCATATATTTCCTTTTCATAGCTCCATAAGATATCTCACATATAAAAAATATAAAGGTAGCTAATTAGTGTTGCATGTAATAAACTAATCCATGGAGAAATCCTCATAAGGTGAAAAAAAATGTGCACATATGAATCTTCATCACATTCATTACAACAAAGGGTGCATGTAATGATTTGTGTAATATATAAGGCACATATCAATATTTTATGAATTATTCCCAACATAGACCCACACACACTTGTTTGAGATACCATAATGGTTTTGGGGCTATGTATTCAGTGTAGGAATTAGTCAAATGATTGTGCACTATGGGGTAGTTTGGTTATGTGTGGGATGAGACATTTACATAATCAAGAAGGATACTTAACAATGTTAAGTGGGGAAGCATGTAAGAGTTTAAAATAGTTTTGTGTGTCCTTAGGTAATAAAAAGTGTCACAGGGCATTAAGGGATTCACAAGACTCTTGATATAACAATGCAATGGGATTTTGAAAAGGCTTATTTGAATATGAAGGGGAAAACATAATGGATCAAAATATATTTGGATATATCAAGGGAACATGAGATGAGTGGGGTCATTTTGTAGTAGGCTTTCACAATAACACATGTGGAAGGAATTTGAACAACATTAAATGGGTGTGAAAAAGGATTGCTTGGAAACATGGAAATTATTTTTCACAATAGATAGACCTATTTGTGAAGGGGAGAAGGAGATAATAGTTATGAAGGTCTAAGAAAATATGAGTAAGGTATGGAATGATTACAATTAGGGGATTACACATAAGTTAGAGAAATGCTCGTGTACACAATTATGAACTACCTCAAGAAATGTTGGGGTACATTATTATGAACTACCTTGAGAAATGCTGAGGGGTTCCTTGATTTCACTTATGAAATTAGGGGCATATTGTGGACACAACAACAAATGATGAATCTATTGAATAATTCTCAAGAGAATTATATCAAATATAAAATATTTGGTTCACCTGCAACAAAATATATAAACATGCTAGTGTATTTTGTGTTATCAAAACAAGAGTGCAATCCAATACTTTAAATTTGTAATGTATAATACTAAATTGAAAAACTTTAAATAGTATGATGTGTGAAAATGAATTTATTTACCTGTCCTTAAATATTTTATTCTTGGAATAAGGAATTTTCATGTCACATTTTTTGATGGAATTTATTATATATTTTTATTTTTACAATTTCAGAGGGGAAGGGATGAATGGGAGGCCCAAGAATTTCTCTACTGCAATATTGACATCTATAGCCATATACATAGATACCTTTGGTCTAATCATGGTCTATCTCCACTACTATCTAAGTGTCCATATCCTAGTGGAGATTAACAAAACCACCCTTTTGTTATGAAATTTTTATAAAAACTTTAACTTGAGCGATTTATCCTTCTTAGTGAAGTTTCATGGGTTAGGAATCAATATACCCTAGTTGGAGAATGGGAAGATACAAATAACATGCACACAAGTCCTTAGCTTCACATATTACTGAAAGCCAACAATAATTTTAATGTTAGTGTATAAATATTTGGGAGTGCCTCAATATGTTTAAATATTCATAACAAATTTAAAGTAAAGATTAAGCTCTTATACTAAAAACATAAATCGTACTAAATTTCATTATGCATCTCATCAAATTTATTGAAAGAAAAGACTTGTTAAAATAAAGCATCGTCAATCATTGTTTAACTCCACACAAAAAGCACCAATACTAGGCCAAGTGAAATAAGAACACTAAAGGAATGGTTTTATGTGAGAAAGATCTTGTCAAGAGGGAAAAAACCTAAATTAAAACATGCACAAAGGTGTGCAAGTTTATTAACAAATACCAAAGTAAACTACAAAGAAAAGTGTAAAACAAAAAGGAAAGCTAAGCTAGAAAGTAGATAAAGTATTTACATGATGTAGGATTACCCAAATTGTCATTCACTAAGGTTCCATGTGAAACATTTCTCATGCACAGAAGTAGTTATTGAGGAAACACCCTTTGAATGTCAATGGAATTTATTCACCATTAATATTCTTGAGTTGAAATGTGTTCTTTCCTATAATCTCCACAATTTGGAAGGGCCAAGATAAATCTTGTCTGATGTAGAGGAAGAGGACCGAATTCTAATAACACACCATCAATGTTGGATCCAAGCTCAAAATCATCAAAACGTACATAGTTCAAGAACTCTACAATGCATACAAACACCAATTTCATAACAAAATTGATTCAAGGCTATTCTCATTTGTTTATTATCTCAATATCATTAAATAAACATGTATACAACCTTCAAAAGGATTTAGGATATCAATTTCAGCACATTCACCTTTATGACCTTCTTAAGAGATACTAGCCCTAGTTTCCTACACACCTTATTGTTCGGAATAAATCCCAAAGACTTAGAATATTGTGATTACCTTTTCAAGTAACCTTTATGGGCTTACAAATATTCACCAATATTTGAACTAAACTCTAAGTGTAACCTCTTCAATTTCTCTTCTAGAATTTTCAATTAAGTCACTTTAGTAGCCCTAAAAACTTGTAGCTCTTATTGTTATGAACTCCTCACAAACTATCTTAAGAAAATGGTCACATTTCTTGATACCCTTTATCTTGTTCTTGCTTCATACCAAATCTCAAATTCCAACTCTACTAGAAATTCCTTCAACCACCTGTCAATTTTCTCTAAATAGCCCTTCTAGGTCTCTATTAGGTCTCCAAGTTTGTAAAATTGAGTTGGAATATACATACACATGCACACACACATGCACATGCACACACACACATGCATGCGCGCGCGCACACACACACACACACACACACACACACACACACACACACACACACACACACACACACACACACACACACACCTTGGTCAAGACTCCATCTACCTTAATCCTCCTTTATACCTTCATTCTTAATCCTCACTAGGTATCAAGCTTGTATGTCTCTCAATCTCAACATTTGATTTTCTTTGTCAATTTGTACAATTGTTTCTACTTACGCCTTTTCATAACTAACAATGTTCACAAGTCATTGATCTCTATATAAACTTACCTTGCCATACAATCTTTGTACTCAATTACAATGTGCTATCAATAATGTATCCTTTTTCAGGAAACAAGATAAAAGTTTATTTCTTCTTCTTTGCTTCCAATTTTTTGTCAATATGCTAATGAGGGAAGATTTTTTTTCTTCCTTGTTAGGTCTAAGACCTTAAGGTTTAATCCTAAATCTTGTCCTCTCCATCTTTACACCTCTATTCAACTGATACAAAAGTTTCCACTTTTGATGTAAATACTCTTTGAGTTTTCTTCACCAAGCATACTTTCAACTATTACAAAATAGATCTCTTTGACTGTGATAGGCTATGAGACTATCTTTTAGTTTTCTATCCTAAGCAATTTTAAATTATTCCATACAACCACATTCACATCTTTGTGGGACCTTCTTACATCTTCATACCAAGTTTCCTTAGATAGTAATGTAAAACCCATGTTATACTTCATCCAAATAAGGGATTTTTTTGTTGAAAAACAAACCCCTTAATCACATTTAATGCCTTCAATTATTTATAACTTGCATAAATTATAATCCAACAAAAAATAAATTTTACAATCCATTTGACCAAAATTAATAACCATGTGCACATGTAAAGGGTGAATTATATCTATCCGACATGCATATTGTCAGTTAAAGATTTTAAATAAGGTCTTGAGAAATATGTACATCTCCTATGTGTCATCCTAAAAATTAGTTAAACTATACTCTATTCGACATCTGACACATTAAGATAGGAAAATGGTGAACATACAATGTATCGGCTAGTTACACTACTTTGGCCAAAGGTTCAAAAATTAATTTACAATATTAGATTCGTGTTTGCACACTAAATAGAAAAACTTGTCTCCATCACCAAATAACCATCTCATCACAGTTATTTGGATCTCATTTCATTGTTTAAGGATTTAAGTTTTAGCTATGAAGCTACAGGGATCATGAGTCGATGTTAGATTGAAATGATCTTGTTGGTCTCATCTTAGGATTCCTATGGGAAAGGTAATGCTTACTTAATGACTTGCGTCATTACGTGATCATTATCCTCCCTGTAGCCATCCTAATCTAACATAGACAAGATTCAAATGACGTGATTGTCATTTCATGATATCTACACTTCATTACTATTTCTTTATGTTTTCATCTTAGAGATAAGTTATTCTGAATCTCATATTTTATCCGTTTCTTGATAGAGGTGTAAAAAAAATCATCGAGTTACCATATTGTATAAGTACCTTGAACCACACTATCATAAAGAAAATGTGTAAACTATGCTGATTTTTTTAACTTCGTTACACATAAGATTAATCCAATTCATAACTATGGTAAACAACTCATAGGTTTATTTATCATCATTTAATCGTAATTTTTCACTTATTTAATTAAGTAAAATTGTATTATTTCATTGTGTTTGTTGTATCAGTTCCATAACATACTTTTCTCATTACTAACATAATTATTTTCTACAATGATACTTTAGCAATATATATGATATTCATAACAAACATACATTATCTTGTACATATATATTTACTGTTGTTAAAAGACAACAATTTCTTCACCTATATAAATATAACTTGTAAAATAATACAAACATACTTGTTCATAGTTGGTGAATACTTATTCATAGTTGGTGAAATAATGGAAACAAGTATATCATCATACCATAATAGTGAATATTGATCTATAATTACAATAATGTATTTCATTATTTTGTTTTATTGATTTCATCGTCATATTATGATTGTTAAAAACATGATTGATCATTCATATTGAAGTCATAGTAATAGATAGAATATCTCAAATAATGTTAAACTTTGTAAATTATACACTACTGCAAAACAACCTTTCTAAATTTTCATATTTTACAAATATGATATTAAAAACAACAAGGTATATATTTAGTAATAATAAGAATTACTTCCATGTTTTTATGAAAACAATAATCAACATTAATTAGGAATAACACATTACGAAAATTTCTATATACAAACTTGTGAAGTAGTACATTTTGTTAGAGTAGGTATTTACCTTAGCTCATGTTCACCTAGGTACATTATTTACCTTTATTGTATTTATCCTTACCCACTTATGTGTGTGGATATTTATTTTTATTTATTTAGATATTAGGAGATATTATCTAGTTGTTAGGTATAGTTCTTTCCTTGATCTATGGTATTGACTAGTTCTTTCCTAGATATATGGTATTGACTAGATCCTTGATGTCTGGTTCTCTCATAAATCTATGGACTTGACTAGTTCTTTCCATGATTTATGGTTTGATCTATGACCTTGACTGGTTCTTAGATTGTTATTCCTTGCCTATATAAGCAAGGCCCATTCTCATTGTATTTCATTGAGTTCCATAATAATATATGATATTGCTGCTCATTTGTTTGCAAAGGTTTATGTAAAGTTATTCTAGAAAATTACTTTCATCTTATTGATCGTGGTGTTTGATTAACATCTATGTTCTTGGCTTGGTATGATCTGGTTATCATTCTTTTTATGGTATAAGAGTAGGAGATTGCTATTGACATCTGTCTGTAAGTTTTATTTTGTAAATAAATTTTTAATATATTCATATATTTCAGGATTTGCTCATATTTTTTTGCTGCATGTATTTTTATGCAAAACAAAGGATTACATTGGATCCATAAGGTGGAAAAACCCTAAGATCGACTATAAACTTGACCATTTCAGGAGACAATCATTTTTTTTGGTTTTTTTGTTGTGCAGAAAATTGTGGTAGTTTGCCTTGAGATTCGTGTCATAGGTGAAGAAAAACCAGCAAATCTAGGTGGTGTAGCATTCTCAGTTAGCACGCAGGAGGTCTTTTTCAGAAAATTCATTTCTTTCCTCTTTTGGCAAGGGTCCACAGGTGGTTGTGCATGATTTGCTATTTTGGGAAAATTCGTAGACTACTATTTTGGGCGATGAAGGTTACTTTTGGCATAGTCCAGAAATAGTAGTTTATACCACCCCAGAATAGTAAGTTACACATACCCATTAACATCCTTAGCTCCTGGTCATATGGTATGGTCATATGAGGGCTTAAAGCTTATTATTAACTCTAGCACCCTTTCATTTTATTTGTGTGGTGAAGGCAAGAGTATTTTATTCTATTTTAGTGGCAACTAGAATAAATAGTAGAGCTTGTAACTTTTGATCGGTAACTCGGTTTTGAGTGCTATTTTTTGCAAAAGTGATTATTTTTCTGTGATATTTCCATTGGAAATATTTATTTTGAGAATTTCACTATAACAATAAGGTTCCATATTGTAACACGCACTCATTATAAAGTGCCAAATCTGGGGGGGATCTTGTTGCATTGTTTGAGGGTCTTGTTGCATTGCTCGGTTCTTGCATTTCTTTCTAGTGATTTTTTGAGGATGGAAACTACTTCTGTATTAGATCATGTTGAGCCATTAACAACACATAATTACCACACATGAAAACAAATAATGGAAACAATAATTAAGCGGAAATGATTATGGGCTTTAACTTCTTTAGAAAAACTAGTGTTCACTAGAGAATATGAGAAATTTCAGTACCAGTGCAAATTTGATGAGTGTATGGGTTTGATAAGAACTTATGTAAGTAACAATATTTTATTTCATTTGGAAAAGTGTGACTCTCCTTTCAAAAAATGGGAGAAATTGGAGGATTTATTTGGTAAGGTGGATCATATGAGAGCCATGCAACTTGAAATTGAGATCACCTCTCTTAATCCTAAAGATTTTCCAAAAATTATAGACTATCTTACCAAGTTCAAGCATTTGTTGACACAATTGAAGGGGAATGGAAGAGATAAGAAAGATGAAGAGTGTGTTTACTTGGTTCTATCCAAGTTAAGAGGACCATTCCAAATTTTTTCTTCTACCTTTTTCTCTAGCATGGAGCCTTAGGTGACAAATTCAAAATGCCTAACTTAGAAACATTTTGTGAAAGACTTATTAGGGAAGAATCCAAATTGTCTCACCTTGAGTCTTCCACCTCTCAAAAGGCATTAGTTGCATCTAATCCTAAGGGCAAGGGGAAACCAAACAGTTAAATCAAATCCACACCTTCTCCATCTCAAAATGCTCCTAAACCCAAAGAAAACAACTGAAAACCCAAGGATTCTTCTAAATCCAATAATAAGTTTAGCCGTTCATGCTCTTTTTGTGGGGGTAGTAATCATGAAGAACATAGGTGTTATAAGAAAATGCAAGCCTTAGAGGATGTAGTCAAGAAACAAAAAATTTCTATATCCACTCCACCTCCTTCTAATTAGCATGGAAAAACACTTAATGTTGTTGGAAGATCTCAGTCACCACTTGCAGACAATTGGGTTATAAATTCTGATGCTTCTCATCACATGACTTATTCCAAGGAGTATTTTGTTTCTCTAGGTTTGAGTTATACTTCCAAAATTGAGGTTGGAGAATCTTCCTTTCTTTCTATTGAGGGAAAAGGTGATATACAACTTGATGGTGGCAATATCCAAGATGCACTATATGTTCCTAATATCACTACAATTTTTCTTTACGTATATCAAATTTGTCATCCTGGTCAAGGGAAAATAGTGAATTTTAAACCACATGGGGTAGAAGCAAGAACTTTGTTGGAGACTTATTCACTTGTTGCGTAGGGTATTGTTGATCATAGTTCTAGACTATATCACTTTGAGGGTCTTGATGACACTTCTTCTATAGGGACAAGATTGGTTTCTCATGTAGATTCAAAGAGTAAGCTTTGGCATGAAATATTTGGACATCTCAATTACATATATTTGAAGGAGTTGAGCACTCATGGTATGGTAGATGGTATTCCTATAGTTTATTATCTTGAGGGAGTTTGTCATGGTTGTGCATTCGGGAAACAACACCAAAATCCTTTTCCTAAGAATTTTTCTAAGAGAGCTTCTTCACCACTTGAGCTTGTGCATAGTGACTTGATGGTTTTTCCTACCCCATCTTTCAATGGAGCTAAGTATGCACTTACATTTATTGATAATTTCTTGAGGTGTACTTGGGTTTATTTTCTCAAATACAAAAGTGATGTTTTTTCACACTTCAAAGTCTTCAAAGCTTTGGTCGAGAAACAGTCTTCTAGTAGCATAAAGAACCTTTGTATTGATAATGGGGGGAGTACTTCAGCAATAATTTTTATAACTTTTTGGCAACTCAAGGCATTATTCACCAACATTCTGTTCCTCATACTCCACAACAGAATGGCTTAGTAGAAAAGAAGAATAGAATTTTGAAGGAAATGGCTAACTGTATGATGCATTCTAGAGATATACCTCCTATCTATTGGGCATAAGTAGTTAATTGTGCTACCTATATTCAGAATCACACACCACACATAGAACTTGAGCATTTGACTCCAGAGGAAGCTTGGTCCAACACTAAGCAAGATGTCTCATTTTTTTGAGTCTTTGGGAGCCATGCTTGGGAATTTGTGCCAAAGAAGAAAAGGAAAGCTTTGGATAAGAAGAGTACACCCTTGATATTTATAGGGTATTGTGAGGACATGAGAGCTTATCATATTTTAGATCATGATACACATGATGTTCTTTTTCGAACACATGTTCAGTTGATGAGCATTTCACTCCTCATTATTCTTCATCTTCTTCATCTCATCTTAAGGATCCTTTATTTGAGGAGATTGATGAGGAGGTTATAGATGCCATTGAGGATCATATTCCCACTGATGTTGTCATTAAGCCTAAGTGAGCTCGTACTATAGTTTCTAAGGTAACACCTTTCATAGAGAATCTTCCACCCACTAGGCATCATCACGCACATTCTGCAGGTTCTGGAATTTTGTGTCAGGGAGTTTCTGAGGATCCACAGTCTTTTTCAAAGTCTCATGGGATACAAGAGTGGGATGATGCGATGGCAGTTGAGTATTCTTCTTTGATGAAGAATCATACTTGGGATTTGGTATCTCTTCCTAAAGGAAGAAATATGGTTAGGTGTAAGTGGGTATACCGAACCAAATACACAGCTGATGGGTCCATTGACAAGTATAAGGCTTGTCTTGTTGCAAAGGTTTTTTCACAAGTTAAAGGTATTGATTACTCTAAAACTTTTTCACCCATTGCCAAGATGAATTCTGTACGTGTTGTACTTGTTATTGCTACATCACAGGGGTAAACCATATACCAGATGGACGTGAAGAGTGTTCTTACATGAAGATCTACAAGAGGAAATATATATGGAGTAGTCGGCTGGATTTGTTCAGAATTCTTCTCTTGTTTGTCAGCTCCGAAGGTCTCTTTATGGTCTCAAACAAGCCCCTTGGGCTTGGTATGAGAAGATGGATTCTTTTCTTCTATCTACTATTTTTTTTTGTTGCCACTCTGATCATACAATGTATCTCTAGCATGTTGATGAGGATATTGTGATACTTGTCTTATATGTTGATGATCTATTACTTACTGACAACTCTTCTTCCTACATTTAAAGTATTAAGAGGGCTCTTTCTACACAGTTTGACATGACAGATCTTGGGCTATTGTATTATTTCCTTGGTTTGCAGATTTCTCAGATGGATTCAGGGATTCATTTGAGTTAGCAAAAGTACACCCATGATATTCTTAGGCACTTTGATATGGCTGCTTGCAAGCCAAGTCCATCTCCTTTTCAGTCTGGAATTACTCTTATATCCACATGTACCACACCACTTTGTGATCCTATGTTGTATAGGCAGTTGGTTGGGAGTCTCATGTACTTGACCCATACTCACCTTGATATTTAATTTGTAGTAGGGCTTGTATCTCGGTTTGTACATTCTCCTCATAGTAATCACTGACAAGATGCTAGAAGGATTTTGTGCTATTTGCATGGCACTTTCCACTTTGGCCCACACTACACTAGGGGCTCTACTCAGTTGGTTGGGTATACAAATTTAGATTGGGTAGGTTCTATTAATGACATGCATTCCACTTCTGGCTATCTTTTCTATCTTGGTTCTTCTCCAGTTGCTTGGTCATGTAAAATGTAATAGTCTATTACACTTTCATCTTCATAGGTAGAGTACAAGGTAGTAGTTACAGCGAGTCAACAGATTCTTTGGCTTCGACAATTATTAACAGAGTTTGTATTCCCAAAGGATTCATTGAATTTACTTTGGTGTGATAACCAAAGTGCAATTCACATTTCTCGCAACCCAGTTGAGCACTAGGGGACCAAGCATATTGAGATACACATCCACTTCATTCGTCAGCACACTCAGGATGGAGTTCTTTGCTTGGAGTACATTCTGACTCAGCAGCAGGTTACATATATCTTTACGAAGCCTTTTGCATCACCTCGCTACCTTGAGTTCTATGGAATGCTTGGGGTTTTGGAAATTGTTCTTGAGGGGTGTTTGTGAGAACATATTCCTTCTTCTTCTTCTTCTTTCTCTTTCCTTCTAGTAGGATTCTTTCCTTCTTTTGGTTCGAGATTTATTTATTGATATATTGTACATGAGTACCTCATCAGGATTAGTTTCCAGGACTCATACTGTGGACATGCCACTTCTATTTTTGCCCCTAGCTTCACTTGAGGGGGGTGTTAGAGTAGGTATTTACCTTATCTCATGTTCACCTAGGTACATTATTTACCTTTATTGTATTTATCCTCACCCACTTATGTGTGTGGATATTTCTTTTTATTTATTTAGATATGAGGAGATATTATCTAGTTATTAGGTATAGTTCTTTCCTTGATCTATGGTATTGACTAGTTCTTTCCTAGATATATGGTATTGACTAGATCCTTGATGTCTAGTTCTCTCATAAATATATGGACTTGACTAGTTCTTTCCATGATTTATGGCTTGATCTATGACCTTGACTAGTTCTTAGATTGTTATTCCTTGCCTATATAAGCAAGGCCCATTCTCATTATATTTCATTGAGTTCCATAATAATATATGATATTGCTACTCATTTGTTTGCAAAGGTTTATTTAAATTTATTCTGGTGAATTACTTTCATCTTATTGATCATGGTGTTTGATTAGCATTTGTGTTCTTGGCTTGGTACGATCTGGTTATCGTTCCTTTTACATTTGTACTCTAGTTAAATACAATGATTTGAATAAGATAATATACAATCAATGCATGGTGAAATCATGCATAATAATCAATTCAATCACTTCATAATGACTACTCCACCCCACATGCTGTAGGAGAGAGAAAACTATATGCATGGTTAGTTCAACAAACTCGTATGAATTATCCATTCATATTCATGTTACATTATATTCAAATAAAAAATATAATAAAGTTATTCAATGAAAACTTGATATTCATAATACGTTTATTAAGTTTGCATACAAATGAAGTGATACCACATAGTGTAAATATGTTACCAAAAACCATGGTTTAAAATTAAATCATGATCATACAAAATTATTAAAATATAAGTCTAGTAAGGCAATTTTATGTATCATTTAATAATGATCAAAATCTTATCTCAGATAAGAAAATTTTATGAACCAAGACATAGAAACAATATCTATTATTAAATTTTTACTTGATTCAACAAATGAAGTTTATTCCAAACTTGGTCAATCCAATCAATCAGAACCATTGTTTTCTAAACAAGCTCTATTTACTCTCAAGTAAGGTTAAAAAAATTCTTCCTAAATTCATTAAAGTTATAGTATACAACACAAAGTAGGCAGAACCATACTTTATCTACAAGGGTATTCTATACGTTTACAATATTAATCAATTTTTATATAAATCATTCAGAAAGAAAATAATCCACAAGACAATAATTTACATTAATCATTTATCACGAAAACAAAGAGTAAGATCAATCTTTCTAATTAGTAGTTAAAATTTTCTTTATATGTATATACACAAACATAAAGATCAATCCTTTTCCTCAAGAAATATTCAAGTTATTTATTAAATGGATTTGAAAATACACTTTTAAGAATTGATATCCTCATATATAAATCAAACGTATCACTTATAACACAAAAATGATTGCTTTCAAAGTAAACAACTATATGGACCAGCTCGTTGATAGTAAGAAAAAATGGTTTCTTAGATTAGATCGAATGAGCTTAGGCCAACTCTGATAACCCCACAAAGGAAGTGAAAAAAATTCATAAGAAGTAACCAAAAAGAAGACAATAAAATTTTACCCATTCTCTTAAGAGGACCAGTCATGAACTACATGAAAACTCATAGTTCTCACACAAATATTTGAATGAAGATTATAACATAGTTCAAACAAATGTTTAAGGGTGAGAAAAGCTCTTACAGTCACCCCTCTATTTATACAAGAAAATATTGTTCCCAGATCCAAATAAATAACTTAGATGTATTTTCTTTCACAATGATAAAATGTTAATTCAGAGCTTAAAGTAAAAGAAGAATCCTAGAACCAGACAAAGAAATTCACTAAAGTTTATGACTCTTGTTGTTTGAGGTACCATATGACAAGAAATAATATAATACTCAAAAACAAAACCAGTTCCTTATCAATCCATAATAAGTCACGAATGTATAGGTTGTATGCATTATTTTCTATATGTAAACAAAAAATATAAACAATCCAAAAGTATGGTGTTCAAACAAAACCTTGTTCTGAAAACAACAAGGATAAAACATATTTCTCCATACCCATTCTTTATCTGTGTTTCTGTTGAATTTATACATCAAGTTACATATATACTATGCATTCATTTCCATAATTAAAACTAGGAAGGAAAACCAAATGATATTCTTCATTTCATAATAAGACAACCAAAAAAAGTTAGAAAATTCATGCCTATAACTAGGTAGGCATTTCCTCTGAATCTCTTACAAACTGTAGACTCACAAGTCCAACAGAATCAATAAAAACCAAACATAAATTCCAAATGCGACCCCCATATTAATAGTTTTAATGCCATTGATAAAAATTCTCTATTTTTACTAAGACATATAATAAAATATCCCTCCACACCTTGCCTCTAGAACTTCACGTACATCTCAGGAGAGAGCTCGAAATAAAAAACAATAGGTAAAAATGAATTAGAATTTACATAAAATGGCTTCAAAAATAATCTCTCATTTCCCAAAGAGTTCCAAATGTCCACAAAACACATGCCCAAATTCAATGCCATTAATAAATTGCAGTGCTAGCTAGTGGCTTGTGATAAATTTCCACCCATTTCCCACCAAATCCTCATGGCATCGAGCGGTCAAAGACTCTACAATTTTATAATAATTAAATTGCCTATTATTTGCATGGTGGTCGATAACCAATTTGTTATCAATTTAAAAAATTTTTAAAATTCATTACTTATCACTATATGGTTGATGACCAATTATCAACTATTAAATATATCTCATACCAAGTTACATGGTTGGGGCCTTCTATTAACCAAACTTACATGCCACTATGGTCAATATCCGAAAACCATTAACATAACTTTTAATAATGAAAATTTTATATCATCTATGACCATTGAACTTAAGTCATCCAATTAAATAATATCATTTCATTATAACCTTTCCAGACCATTTACATAGCATTACAGTCTAGTACCAATTTTAAAACTTTGTAAACATTCCAAAACAACTGAAACAATCCAAAATCCACAATATGTATCAGATCATTAATTGTAACTAACAGTGGTGAAGTACAATCAACCAAATCAGATGAATCAAGATAATCAAATTGAGATTATAAAACAAGTCCAACAAGTGTTAACTGATAAACACAAATATAGTGTTACATATACAACTATACACATACATGCATATGTTTTAGTTACACACACACATTTGTACACTAACATTATATAGGCATGGGTCAACTAACATTCTTAGCTTATTTGAAAATCCAAAATCAGTTTCAATAACATAACTAAATACAAGTGTAGGGTGTGGCATACTTCCTCCCTTACAGAATCACCATCCTTAGGATTCAACACATCATTATCAAACACAATAATCATATACATTCAAACATTACAATTAGAGGAAAAAATGTTCATATTTTCATAATTTTTTTGAAAAGTTCCATATTTGTAGTCAATTATAACTCATAATTCTTAGTTATAACAACCTTATAACATAAATAATTGTTAAACAATCAGCAGTATGTATTTGTTTTTCCATTTCAATTAATGGAATTATCAAATAATATGAAATACAGTAGTAACAAATGACCAAATTATCAAATAATAATTCAATATATCAGTATCAGATAATCAAAGAGAAGTTTTTATCATTGAAAAAGATAAGGAAACACAGTTTTTATATCGTCAAGATTCTCCTAGGTTGCATTGTCTTCAAAATATTGGTCCTATTGGACCTTGTACTATGTAATATCTCTATTTTGAAGGTGTAATCTGTAACTTTCCAATACTCTAACTGGTTCCACCACGAATATTCCTGGGTCCTGAACCTGTAAAGATTTTCAATTTAGGACATGGGTTACATATGAAACATACTTTTTAAGAAAGGAAATATGAAAAACATCATGCATTTTGGACAATGTGGGAGGTAACTCTAATTGATATGCCACTAGAATTATAACTTCTAAAATTTAAAATGGTCCAACATATCTAGGTGATAGTTTGGAAGAATTTCCAAATGTGATTAAGCTATTTTTGGGTTTAACCCTTAAGTAAAATTTATCTCCAAGCTCAAATTTTCTGTCAACTCTTTTCTGATATGTGTAGCTTTTATTCCTATAAGAAACTTCCTTAAACCACTCACGAATGAGATTTACTTGATTTTCAATTTCTATTAACATTTCCAGGCCTACTACCACTCTATCCTTAGTACTATCCCAAATTTTATACACTTTCTCCCATACAATGCTTCAAATGGTGAAATTTTCAACAAAGAATGGTAAGTTTTATTATAGGAAAGTTCAACAAATGGAATATATTCTTCCCATTTATATTGCTGATTCATGTAATATATTATGAGCATATCCTCCATAACTTGGTTGAATCTTTTTGTTTGACCATCTATTTCCGAATGGTATGTTGAACTGAAGTTCATTTTTGTTCCCAAAGTTGAGTTTAAGGTTTTCCAAAATCAAGAGGTCATTCTAGGATCCATGTCAGAAATTATCAATTCTAGAACTCTATGCATTCAAATTTTTTTTATGCACAAACCATTTCACAAATATGGGTGAATCATCCTTTATATTACCTAGTATGAAGTTAGTTACTTTAGTTAGTTTTTCAACCATAAAAAAATCATGTCATGCTTATTTTTAGAAATTGTCAGTCCTTGCATGAAGTCCATGCTAACTACTTGCCATTTATAGTGCGGAATGTTGTGTGGATACTGTTGTAAATATCTTCCCCCTGGGTAGATATAGACAAGCAGAAGAATATGGGAATCAAAGAAACTTAGACCCTAATTTTTTTTTTGCGTCACCAGCAAAGAGTGTCGACATGGAAATGGATGCGCCAAGGCACAGGTAAAGGGCACACATCAAAGAGTGTCAACACGGAAATGGATGCGCCAAGGTGCAGGTAAAGGGTCACCAGTAAAGAGTGTCGACACGGAAATGGATGCGCCAAGGCACAGGTAAAGGGTCACCAGCAAAGAGTGTCGACATGGAAATGGATGCGCCAAGGCACAGGTAAAGGGCGCATAGAAAAGAGTGTCAACACAGAAATGGATGCGCCAAGGTGTAGGTAAAAGGTCACCAGCAAAAAGTGTCGACACGGAAATGGATGCGCCAAGGCGCAGGTAAAGGGCGCACAACAAAGAGTGTCGACACGGAAATGGATGTGCCAAGGCGCAGGTAAAGGGTGCATGACACAGAGTGTCGACATGACAAAATTTTTGCCTGGGTGCATGTAAGGGTATGTTGACATGAAGATGGATGTGCCTATGGCGCATCTTCGAGAGGCACAACATTTTGAGCGCTGACAAGAAGAAGACCCTGACCCAGATATTAAGATGGCCATAAATTTTCACAGGGAGCTCGGATTAACGCAAGGTTGGAATTTTCGGAAAGATTATGAGGTCCTTTGTCCAAATATGACTGGATATCTTTAATTGGGTGGGAAAAATTTCTTAAAAAAGCAAAATACAGTTCGCCACTTTTCAGGTTTGCTAGGGTTCTCACCTACCACCATAATGAGATGAATTAAATGCAACCCAGAGGTGGTTGGGGTAGATTTGGACTCTCTCTCTCATTATTCCTATAAATTGTAAGGAGGGGATTCTTTCTAAAGGTTGGAAATTCTTGTTTTGCCCCTCCCTTCTTCTCTTTGGCAGGTGAATTTGTGGAGTTCAAACCTCCCATCTAAAACTGTAATGCAATTTCACCTCTTGGCATTTTGTAGTGTATTGCATCAATCTTTGGAGAAAATAATGCATGTCTGTGGATGATTCTCAACCCTCTCTGTGTTCATTTGCATCCTCCTGACCTTTCACTGCAAATCTGGTTATCTGTGCATGATCTTGCATCACATTTTAATGGTTTGTGTTTATTGGCAAGACTGGTGTTCTTCATTCCTCAGTGCATCACCTTTGTAGTTTAGGTTTTATTTTATGCATCTTCTTACCCTGTCTCCTTGGAAGGTTAGTTTAGGTTTTGAGTAAACCCTCTACATTTTTATGTGTGCATCTAAATAGAGGAATAGGAACTGGCCTTCATCCGGAGAGCTTTTCCGATTTTGCAAGGTCCCACACTTGGGAAAAGCTCCATGTTATGTAATCGCACTGAGAGTCTCAACCCATTAAGTTGTAGACACTCAAAGGTGCTGTGATTCACCATCAATAGATACAATAGACCAACAATATGCATCTGCTCTTCCTTTACACGCTGACATTTGAGACGACGAGAAACACAATTCGTCATGTATTTCTTCATCCCTTTCTAGAAATGTTACTATTTTATATCATCCAACATTTTTGTCACTTTGGAATGCCCAGAATAAGGAACATCATGGAATTATTTCATGAATTTTGTTCTTAAGTCATTTCCCAGAGGTACGTAAATTCTAATTTAGTATTTAAAGACTCCATTATCAAATTTGAAGCCTTTATACCTTCTCTCACTTGGATTTACTGCTACCATAAATTTTACTTGCTGATAATATGAATAATATAGCATTTATTTCTTTACTTCATCTTTAAATTGTGTTTTGAGGGTTACAATAGTGGAAACATGCTTCATATGACTCAGTGCATCAACCGAGTGGTTCTCTTTAAGTTTAATGTAACTTATGTTAAAGTCATAATGATGAAAAAAATCAAGCGATATTTAGTGTCTTTCATTAAAATTGGCTGCGTGAAGATGTAATTTAGTCCCAAATGGTCTATTTTTAGTTCGAAAGGCTTTCCCAATAGGTAATGCCCAAAAAATTGCAAGTCATGAATAATAACAACGAGTTATAAATTGTGGGGAGCATAGTTCAACTCATGCACCTTCAATTTTTTACTTTCATAAGAAATCACATGTTCATTTTGTAGATGTATTCCATGCAAACCTTCACTAGAGGCATCAATTTCCATAGTGAAGCTTTGATTATGGTCTAGAATCTTCAATATAGGTGTTTTTGTAAGTTTCTATTTCAGTAGATTGAATACATTTTGGAATTTTCCAATCCACGTAAATTTCTTATCCTTTTTTATAAAGAATTTATTAGAGAAAAAACTCTTGAAAACTCCTTAATGAATTTTCTGTAATAACCAACCAACCCCATGAAGCTTATAACTTCATGAAAATTCTTAGGAGATACTCATTCAGTTATGGATTTGATTTTTGTTACATTAAATGAAATCCCATATTTATCAATTATGTGCCCTAGAAACTGTACTTCATACTGATAGAATGAACATTGTAGTCATTTGTTTTACCCTTAATACTTCTTTCCAACCCCAAGCGCACAGGCCTATTACCTAGTGGGAACTGGGTGCTCAACCGAGGCATGCATAAACACCGATACCCTATTTTATGTGAGATTTATGAGAAGGTTCCACCATTAATGGGGATTTATTTACAGAGATAGAAATATATGCATCCTAAAAGAAGAACATAAAACTAGCAGATCCACACACACACACCCATGCATCAGAGAAGGTAGATAAGCACCGAATGAACCATAGGAAAATAGATCTAAGCTATAACATGCTAAATATTAGAAGGGTTTACACCCATATATATATATATATATATATTGATTTAAAAGAGTTCTGGTACCACATTACAACCAAAAGGGTCATCTCAGACCATATATATTAAATGACAAAGACTTTACTTTGATAAGCTTCTCTGATATGAGATCCTAACTATAACTTTCCCCATTATATCCCTTATTACAGATCCCAGTACCCATACATATACTTAGGGCATCCCTTACAACACTTGGCACTAAGTACTCTAAACCCCAACACTATGAACTCTAACCCTTAGTATTTCTGTAGCACTTCGTTACTCTCCTTCTCTTTCTCTGCATTCTCTCTACATTCCCTTCGTGCCCCATGTATTTATATATATCTTCTTCTCCTGACCCAAACATCTCTTTAAATAGGATCATCGACCACCACCATGAATTCTCTTATGAGTAGATCACGTGCCACGTGTCGATGTGGTCCTCCATAGGTGAATTCTTATCACTTTGCAAACCCTCCATTCTCTGTAATGATGTCTCTGTGAATATTCCCTACTTGGAATATCCTTTTCTCTCCAAGGTTCTAGGATGGCACCTTATCCAAGTATCATTCATACTCAGGTCCTCACTCTTTTCCTCAAGTTCTTGTAGAATGCCAAATATGGTTAATTCCTTTAAACCCAAGTTCTACCTCCCACGCATGCCCTGGATTCTCCTAAACCCTTCTTAAACCCCTTTATCATGTGCACTTTCCCATGAGCACCCTTTTTCTCACTAGTCCTATATGCGCATACCTCTTGGTACTTAGCCAATATTTTAGGGTCCAACATCACCCCACACTATGCATGTTATTTGTCCTCGGTAATAACCCACTTCTTCAAAGAATAAAGAATATTGGAACTGGGACAATTTGAATAAAAACAAAAGAATAGAAGAATTTTCTACTATTGTAGGAGTGGGAATTAATTCTTCACGGTTGCCTCAATCTTCTCCCAAGAATCTACCTCACCCTATGCCTGCTGAAGCAGGTCACCTACTAGAGCGCTTACTTCATCAAAAAGCAATTCTTCGCTATTAGCATTCAGTTTATCTACATTGCCTTCTAGTTGCCTGTTAAGATCTCCCAGCATGTCCATTCTACGAGTGACCTGGGGATATAGCTCCTTAAGATGATTTTTAACCGAACCTCGCAAGGTTTTGATTACTTCTAACTTTTTATAAACCTCAGCTAGGATTTTATCACACTCATCCCTATTGCCTTACTTATTTTCTTAAAATTCCTTTAGATCCACCTCATGTGTAGTAATCAACATACTTGCTACCCTATCTATATAAGTGCAATTGTCATATATATCCTCAGCCATTTGTGTGGTGGTATTTAAAGTGGCAAGGAGCTCAGAATACTGAGTAACCATCTCCCCAATATTGATTTTTTCTTCCTCCTTCTGGCGTACTATCACCTCTTCCACTAAATCTAAAGTGAGTGGTCACATTTCCATAGTGAGGATGTGGGTTAAGTCTTCCAAGCAGTGCATGGTTGACTCATATTTCTACTCAGGAGGGGCCATGTTTGAGTGCTTCAAGATTATTTCTTTTGAAATGACCTCTATATTCTTATGTATCTTACACACCTTTTCCTTTTCATCCCTCAGTTCACGCCTTAATTGCGCACTGGTCAATTCCTTCTATTTTATATCTTTTTCCTGCTCAATGATCTCCTCATTATTCTTCTCAAGATCTTCTTCCAAGACCCTTATTCTATCTTTTTTCCTAAAGAGTCCTGCTTCTACCTCCATCGATACTTTTTTGAGCACATTGTAAACTTACTCATCAAATAGTTGTTGGGCATTCACTAGAGCGTTTAATCCCTTGGAATTTGGTATCTTCATTAATGCATCTCGGTTGACCTGGAATTTAGGTTCATTAATATGGGAATCAAAATCCCAAGATAGCATTTTTGTCGTGTGTGGGTACACACCCTCTTCATCAAACTAAGATCATGCAAGGAGTTGGTTTATATGTATGGTACTTTGGAAACATGTGCATAATACCTTGTTTGTATCATTAATGTAAGTCATTTCTTGTTCCTGCTCTGGCACTATGCTCTTTCCACCTATGCGTGCTACCTTTGGGAATCTTACTGCTAAGTTGGGGTCTCTAGCCATACTTCCATACTCCTTTCCCACACTTTATCTTTCCTCTGTTTCCTTTAATATTTCCTCGGCAATGTGCTCTACCTCTTGATCCACCAAGTTCTTTATAATTCCTACTACCTCCCTCTCCGTGGAATCATCTATATTCTCATTAGTCAGGCTTGGAGTCTTTTTATCCTTCATATTTACTTCTTCATGTCCCCCCTAGTTATGGGTTCCTACCTTGTCCTAATCCTTCTCTTGATTTACCTCTTCCTCTTACTCCTGTACATCGTACACAGGGTGATCCTAAGCCTCACCATGCTATTCATATTCCTCATCACCCTTGTTGGTCTCCATGCTCTCTATTTGTTCTAAGTCTACCTTTTCTGTTACTCTTTGCTTTTTCCTAACCGGTGATTCCAATATAGGAGACTTTTCTATTTCTTCTTGACTAGGAAAATCCTTTCTTACCAGTGATTCTTCTTTTTCACGAGACTTCTCTTGCTCTAGTTCCTCTTCCTCAGGTGTCTTCTCTTTTTCTTCTACGGGTGACTTCTTCCTCCATGCATAGATGCTTGGTATTTTTCCTGACTCTTACGTGCCTACAGACTGCACTATTTGTGTGCTTGGTGCCTTTTTATTAGTATCCTCCTCTCTCTCCCTTTTCCTTGGCGCGACCTTATTCCTTACGGTAGGGTCTTTTGAGATAGAGAAATCATTTTCAATGTAAGTTCCTTTCTCATACTTAGGCCTTATACATAGGTATACCCTTGTTGTGGTCCTCCCAACAATAGGAAATGTTACTGGTTTCAACATATGTACATCATGGGAGACATAATTCTCCACATAGGTGTGCTTCTTGGGATATATCAATTTTCCATACATCTCATGATAATCTTGGTCTACCATACTGAGGTCAAACGTTAGATTATTTTCCTCTTTGAATCAATTAACCATGACATGGAAGTATTGTGCTGTGAAGGAGAATGGAAATTTGCACCACGGACCCTTAGTGCCATATGTCAGAGTAAACCTGCCAATACAAAAATTTGGGTATGAGATGAATTCGACCTCACCTTATAGTAAAATAGGTAACTACTGGGGTATTCTTCATTTAGCGCCAAATGCATCACGTATATGATTATACCATTTTTCTAGGTGCACCTTGTGGGTGACCGTCATGGTGTCATAAGTGTATTGCTCAAATATTTTGGCAGGGGGAGGGTTCTCATCTGGGTACTCCTAAAAAAATTTATCTATCCCATCGGGTACTCCAATATCTAAAAATAAAATGGTAAGGAAGACATTATCAAACACGATCTTCTCTCCATCGCGTGCAACATTGATGTTTTCTTCTACTAGGAAAACCAATAGGTTATAGATGGTCCCCTACGAGATCTTACAACAAACATTCAACCAAGCCTTGTTGATCTGTGTCTTTCTCTATTGTCCATTCAACTTTGTGACCAAGTGTGTGGCCATCCTCATTACAGGGTCAGAAATTGTAGAAATGTTGAATTAGCACGAAACCTTTTTATGGTCATAAGATTCAACAAAATTCTTAATTGCCTTCTTATCATCCAAGTAATCATCTAATGATTCTCCTTCATAGATAAGACCGGTAAACTTAGAAATTAGATGGGGAGCTATTCGCATCCTTCTTCCTATGAAGTAGAAGTGGTCTTCATGCATGCATGAAATTAACCACTGGTATAGTCACTCAGGTTTTCGAAAATAGGGTAACTCATAGAGTTGTAATAACCAGGTCTTCTCCATTTTCACCTTTACCTCATTATCATAGATAGGTATTCCATCTAGTGTCCTCTTGTTTGTAGGGAAAACTAGTTCCAATGCCATCTCATTCTCTGTGGTGCTCATTTGATGGTCATAGTCACTCACAACAATATTTCTAACATGTGATACCAATTCCTTACTAAGTAATATGTCATATGGATATTACATCCACGTACCATTATTCATTAAAAATGGTGGAGACACCTTATTTCCCCTTCCCCTTCCCCTTCTTTGGTGAAACATTTGCTACTTTCCTTGGTGCCATTTCTTCATCAGGTCCTTAAAATTTCTTCCTTTCTCCTGATCCTGGCTCTGCTCAACTTTACGGCTCCACTCCTTTGTAAAAATTCCTTAAAACCACATGCCCTAGCTATGTAACCCTAACCCGGAAAACCCCTTTTCCACAAGATGACGTAACACCCATAGGATCCTCTCACACGACCTTCTCTGCTCACACCCGTGTACTCTTTTTCCACTCCGTTTTGCTGATCAAACTAGCCATGCACACAAATCTTCACAACCCTTTTTCACACAACGTTTCTTCAAGGATGCCCTTGTTTGCGAGAGATATTCAATAACACAAATACAAGGTAAACAATAATGCACCCTAACCTTCTACTTATAGATTTTGATTTTTTTCCACAATAAATTCCATACCACCTACCAACATACTCTTGCAATAAAGGAACATTTTCTTCCTAATGCCAATATTCAACACTTTTACCCCTGTGCTCAATCTTACGTGAAAAATTCTACAACCTTTTGATGTGCAAAAGCCCTTAGTAACTAAATATCCTTACACGTGTGCTTTTAGTGCCAAAGGAACCTCTTCTGTCCTTAATCTAATTTTTGACATCTCCTACCTCATGTTGTTCCTTTGCTTCTCACCCTTATATGTGGTTTTTTTCGTAAAAAACTTTCTGACACCAAACTCCTCATGTTCGCATTTTATACGCACGCTCTTCCAATCTACGTGCTTTTGATCCTTTAACCCAAACCATCAAAACACATCTTCCAGTACCAGCTTCTAGTAGTTGTTGCATCACTTCACCCCACACAAAAATAGATGTGCGGTCCTCTGTGCATTTTTTTTTTTGAAAGAGTAAGGGGCTATCGACACACAAGGCACACATAAAAAACAAAAATAAAGGGAATAAACAATGAGAAAGGGGAACATAGAAGGGAAATCCTAGGCTAACTGGAAATACTGCCTTATTTACAAACACAAAGAAGACTTATTTATATTAGGGCTTCAACCTACTCCCATTGAAATGGTCTGGTATCCATGTTCCATCTATCACTTGTAACTGACAAGCACCTGAATCAATTATATAAGATACAATGTATAGGCCCATCCAATTGACTTTTTAGTTCCCAGGATGGCACAAAAACTTGAAATTATACAATACAATCATGTGCCCAACCTCAAACTATTTGTTCTTGATGTGTCTATCATGCCATGCCTTCTTCCTGGCTTTTTCTATTTTCAAGAAATGAGTACCCCTATCACTTGTTAAACTCGGCAGCCATCCATATCTGTTGATTATGTTTTCCCACATGAACCTAACTATTGTTACCACTATGCAATCCTTTGTAGGTTCCGCTTCTACCCACCTTGTAAGATAATTTTTGCATGTAATGATATATTGAGAATCTGTCCTTCGTGTGGCTAGGAAAATAGGGCCTACTAAGTCAATTGCCCACTTCTTGAATGGTTCTATACTGGAAATCAATATTAATGGAATTTCATCTCTTTTACCTAGTTTACCAAGACATTGGAACTTGTCACATGCCTTAAAATACTCGATATTATCCTTATAAACCATTTCCCACCAAAAACCTGTTAGAAGGATCTTGCGCATAGTTACATTCCTTGCATAGTGTCCTCCTACAATTCCACCATGTCCTTCCTCCATAATTGCAATGTGTTCATGCTCTAACACTCACTTGCACAAAACCTCATCACAACCTAGCTTATATAAGTCTCCACTAATTAACATGTAGGGTGCGACACGTATGGATAACTAATTCCTTTCCAAAGTCTTCATTCCCTCTGGTATCACACCCATCTTGAGAAACACAACAATATCTTCCAAGTCAAAGGGTGCACACTAAAATCAAAATATTTGTGCATCTGGCATTGTATCCTCAATACTCTATGCATCCTCCCTTTAGTGAATCCTTGGTAAATTATGAGGTTCCAACTCTTGAAACAACATGACCACCTGACATATGAGTCCTTATAAAATGAGCTTGTTTATCAATTATTTCAACATTATGTGGTCTGTGTAGAATATAAAGGGTGTTTCTAGGAGATAATGCCTAAATAGATGTAGTGCATAGATCATTAACAATGTTTCGCACTCAGTAGTAGTATAGTTTTGTTCTGCTGGGGTTAGTTTTATACTAGAAAAACACAAGGGGTGGTAAAAAATTCCCTCTCTAAGTTGTGTTAAGATTTTCCTAATCGCCACTCTTGAAGCATCAAAATGTACATGGAATGGCTTATCCTAAGAAGGAAAGTGTAATATGGCTGTAATGATAAGCTTATTCTTCAATGTATCAAACTCCATCTACTACGCCTCTCCCCAATGAAATGTAATTTTATGTTTTAGAAAATTTTCCAATGACACGATGAGCTTGGAATACCCCCTAAAAAATATCCGGTAATACCCCGTATGCCCAAGGAATTCACACACTACGATCTGGCTGGTAGGTTCCCCCTATCCCAAAATAATGACAACTTTGGCAAGATCCACCAGTAAACTTTCCTTGCATATGGTATGCCATAAAAGGGTTCCAAATGGGGTAACGAAAACACATTTCTTAATGTTTAGGGATATCCTCAACTACTGACATTTTCAAACATCAGCCTCAAATTGTCACAATGATCCCTCACTAATCCATATACTATCCAATCATCAAGGTATATTTGAAGAAAATTATGGATGAAGTCTTGAAATGCCTACACTAAAATGTGTGAAAATACATGAGGTGCTTTCTTCAGTCCAAAAGGCATGACTGTGAAAATACAGGAGGTACTTTCTTCAGTCTAAAAGGCATGACTGTGGAAAAATTTGTCTTTTCTTGGTCATCCTTTGTAATTCTAACCTGATGATATCATGATAATCCATATGTGAAAGAATAGATCTCGCACCCAACTACTCATTCCAAGATCTCCTTAATGAAGGGGGTTGGAAAAGGGTAAATAATACATACCACATTTAGATCCATAAAATCAACATAAATCCTTGTCCTCCCATCCTTCTTAATGTTGATGACCATCAAAATTATCCATCTTGATTCTTCAACAGCCTCCATGATGCCTGATGCAATCATCTTCTCAATATCCTCCTTGAATTTTACGCGTAGATTCAAAATCGTTTGATAAGGTCTCTTATGAATTGGGTGTGCTCCCTCTTTTAACTTGATCCTCATTTCTCCCAAGGAGTGGTGAACTCCTTTAAGCTCATGGTACCCACGTAGAAACAAATCTTGCAATTTTCACAACAGATTGATGATATTTGAAACTTCCTTTTCTTTCCAGTAATATCCAATATTAGTCTCCTTAGGTTCTTCTTCCGAACCAATGTTAACCTTCCTGGTTTTTAGGAGTTCTTGGTAGGAGCATTATTTCTCATTAAAAATATCCATAACTTTGCATGTACCCATAGTATGGTTAACATCCAAATTTTCCACTTCTTCACCATTGATCACATAGACCAATTTTCCTTTCTTTTTCCATGCATGCACACTCAAGCTGTATCTCCTCTGATTCTTCATCATCAAAGTGCACTTCTAATCCAAGTTCACCCAATAATTGTAGTATTATATCCTCTGCCATGGCACTATCCCCCATAGTTAGGAACTTAACAAACTGTAATGCCTCATCCAATGATGTCTTAGTACTTTAATATTTAAAATATTGAAGGATGTTAGCCGTCAAATCCTTCCAATTTATTGTCTGACGATGCATCTTTGAGTGAATGTACAATGCACGTGTGCAACCTTGTAAGGTAGAGTACAACTTATGCACCCATAAAGAAGGTGGCAAGGCTTCCGTACCTTTCATTCAAGCCTTCTCACATGATTGGACATGAAATGAGGTGGGGTCCTTCCTATGATAATCTTATATGATAGTAGGTGCATTGCTCTAGAAAAATCTAACAAAGATCACGATTCTTACTTTTCACCATTCTAGAAGGTTATTGCAATGGGTCACCCACCAATGTGCTGTGGTCCCGAGCAAGGTATAGCTTAGCATCCTCCTCCTTTCAATCTCACATCTCCATTGGGTATCCATTTCTCATAGGAAAACATCAGGGTCAGCTCCCCCAGAATGACTTGGAAAATTCTTTCCTCCTAGGCACTCGGTTGAGCGTGCCTTTGTCACTCTTTTCACATAGCCTATTAACTTCCTTTCGACTAACTCCTATGTCCCATGTGCAAAATTTTCACATGCCACACTAGTTGTATCACTTATAGATTGAGTGTTTTCCTACTGAATAATACCCTCTTTTGTTGGTTACATAAATTTAGGGTCCCAGATAGTGCACACATAAATTATGTCTAGGTATTATTCTCCCAAGGGCTCAATATAGGGCACTGAATTGCCATCCGCCAAAAGAATGATAACACGTTCATATTTGTTCTCAAAACTTATACACCCCTTGTTGAAACGTAAGTCAACATTGTTCTTATAGCACTAGGGGTTCCCAAGTAATGATGGAAAATTTTCCACCTTATCAAACACTAAGAATTCGAAGTCCCAAATGAATTTCACCCTTTGGATAGTGATATCAAAATCCTTTCAAACACTAATGGGCATTGAATTTTTTTTATCAGCCATATACAAGACATTTGAAGATGACTATAATGGGGGCATTTCTGTTTGATTACAGGTGTTTAGGGTGAGAGAATTAACTTCTGTGCCTGTGTTTATCAGAATATTGATTAGGAGCCATCCATCAACAACTACATTCAAGGTAATATCCTTACTGTAGTGAAGGCTGTGGGGAGGAAGGTTAGCCTACAAAACCCACCTCTCATGCTCTTCTCTAACGCTTGGTATCTTATCCCTCAATCATTCTCCTAATAGATGAATGATATTATATTGGTGCAACATCTTACACACCTTTTTGAAATCATCTATATTTGACTGATAGACCCTAGCACTTTTCTTCTACTCCAAATTCCTGAATTGATCCTTTAGACATTGAATTTCCCCTTGAAGACTTCTGATTATGTCCATGGTCTCTTGATAGAATTTCTTATGATGGGTAGGGTCTGGATACTTCCCATACACCACCTATTCTCTTATAATTAGTGGTCTTTGCTTTGGTATTTCCTTGGCGCGAGAAACCTCGGCTCACATTGTCACCAGTACAAGTTCTAATTCTGACTCATGCATCACCCTTAGCATCCACTGCAAGTCTTCTTTCTTAACACTTACCATCTAGACACCCTTGTCTTTCCATTTTTGCTGGCTCATATGTTTAAATAGCTCTGGGTACTCCTCATACTTGTGCTTCTTCCCACACTATGAACACTTTAGTAGATCAAGAAATTCACACTTGTAATGGTCTATGGACCCAAAATTATAACAAGTTCCACGAGCGAATTCACCTGTTCTTACTCTATGATTGCCACGACCTCTAAATCCTATATGAAATCCTCTTCCATGATCTCCTCCATCCGCACATCCTTCATAGTGATGACCATCATCCTTGGAATTATTTGCAACATTGGTTTGACGCACACCAATATCAATGGCATCATGTATATGGTAATTTAATCTACAATTCTTGGTTTCATGAGTAGTAGAGGTGCAAATCTTACAATATCAAGACACATTCTTATGGATCATATGCTGCAGTAGTGGAAACCTACTTACATCATGATCTCCATGGAAAATTTCACTCTATCATCATGGTGGGTACCAATCTCTAAAGACAACTATCCTTTATGTGCCACTTTACCTCAAAATCCATGCACCATAGTCCACTACGAGTCTCATGGGTTGAGTTCATAAATAACTTCTCCAATTATATTACCATTGAAAAAATCTGAGCTTCAAGAAAAGGACTAACACTGGTATCCACGCTTTCCATAACCTCAATGTGCAGGGAAACCTCCAAGGCCCCACATGGGTCTGTGAAAGTCTTATGCAAAATCACTCTCTTGAAGGGCATTATCAACCCTCCAAAAAACCATTGAGAATGTTGAGAAGGATGAATAATATAAGACAATTTTGGGAAGAGAGTTTTAAAATGCATGTCATACTACCACACTGTTTTCCATACCTTTTTGTATCTCCTTCAAAACACTAATTCTCTCCTGTTAAAAATTAGGAATATGAAAGCCAGCTAAAAAAGCATTATGCAATGCGGTAAAATCTACTTTTGTCTTGTGGGGGTCATACTTCCGGTACCAATTATGCATGCACCCTTTCAACATCATTGCAAATTGACTTCCCTTCTACTCAAGGGTAGTGATCCCTTCTGTGTACCATAGCAAATCACATTTTTGTACATGTTCTGCAGTATTCTCAACACATTTTTAATCTAGCAGATGTAAAGACATCTCAAAAAACACTTGCTGAGGTGGTTAAGGCCCTTGTCCTCCTGATCCAGAATCTAGATTCCCTCTAGTGTTACCTCCACCAATCGATCTAATAAATCCACCAACACTTGTCCCTCTTGACCCACTAGATCCTCCATATCTTCCAGGTCCACTAGGTCTGCTAGTTCCTATTCTACCTGGCCCACTAGATCCACCTCCTGTAGTTGGCAAGGGTCCTGAAGTGGTAGTGCCTTGTGTCCCCACTATCATGTTGAACTATGTGGCAACAATATGTGATATTACAATGCTACCAGATGTGTGTCCTGTACCACTTCCAGAGACAAAACCCAAGCCTTGTGTACCTGTACTTTGCCTAAATGTCATTCTAGAAAATATAACTCCAAACATAATAAATTATTATGTAGCCATAGATGTACCAAATGTAAAATCATACCACCTAGGTACTGATCAGTTACTTCCACCAATACCAACTGGGTTAGTAATAATTATCTTTGGATTTGGAAAACTAACTACCAAGGCTTGGTTACTAGGTGGATTCAGATGTGTGCTGATGGATCTCCTTTCTCTAAGTGATGAGATCTCATCAGAAGCTAAAGGGGTCTCTCTCCCAAGCTTTCCAAGATGGGGTACGATAGACTGCTCAGGCTCCATGTCCTCTGTGTGAACCTCAATTCCTTAATGTAACATCTACCTTCATAAATCCACCACTCCTGATAGTTCATGTTGTCTATCTAACTCCCTTTCACAAGAATAATTATACTTGAGTCATCTCTCTTCCCTATCCTTTTTATCCGCAAGGTCCGCCATCTTCCTCTACTCTATATTCCTCGCCCAACACTTAGAAGAATCTTAGCCGACCACATGAAATGCTTCCAAACTCAGTGTAATAATCAAGATATTTATAATTAAAGGGATAACACACAATAACTATCCTTTTGGCTCCCTCAATAACTCAAACTCAACAATATTTAGATAGGAATACGTAGAAATCACATATTCCAAGGTGTAACTCGTCAACACTCTACCCCACTAATGATCAACAACATGCGTCCAAGCCAGATCAACACCATATAGCCTCTGATACTCATCTTGGGTCCATACACAAGGTCTATAGTACCAACTTGATCTAGATGCATATGCCGAAATCCATTCATACAACTTTACTAGAAAACAACAAAAGAAGGTCTCATACAACTCATGATACATATGTTCTTCTACCCATTTACATATATAAAACTCAGGTCCAGTAATAAATCTCTGAGGGAACTCATCCTCAGTGATTTTAATCCATTATTCGACACTGTCCAAGGTCAAGTGCTCTATCATCATGCACCATTATCAAAAAACCTTCAAAAAGAGGTCTCGACAATGGAACCAAGATGTAGTCATTTATTTTACCCTTAATACTTCTTTCTAACCCCAAGCATGCTGACCTATCACCCAACAAGCACTGGGAGCTCACCCACGGCATGCGTGGGTGCTGAACCCCTTTTTTATGTGAGGTTTGTGAGAAGGTTCCACCATTAATGGGGATTTATTTACAGAGATAGAAATATATGCATCCTAAAATAAGAACATAAAACTATAAGATCCACACACACACCCATGCATCAGAGAAGGTAGATAAACACTGAATGAACCATAAGAAAACAGATCTGAGCTATAACATGCTAAATATTAGAAGGGTTTACACCCATAAAAAAGATATACAGAAAAAACCCATATATATATATATTGATTTAAAAGAGTTTTGGTAGCCACATTATAGTCAAAAGGGTCATCTCAAACCAAATATATTAAATGAAAGAGACTTAAATCCTGTAAGATTATCTGATATGAGATCCTAACTATACTTTTTCCCACTCCATCCCTTGTTACAAATCCCAGTACCCATACATATACTTATGACATCCCTTATAAAACTTGGCACTAAGTACTCTAAACCCCAGTACTATGAACTCTAACATTTAGCATTTCTATAACACTTCGTTACTCCCCTTCTCTTTCTCTGCATTCTCTCCACATTCTGTTTGCATTCCCTTCATGCCCCATATATTTCTCTATATATTTTTCTCCCGACCCAAGAATATATTTCAATATGATCATTGACTACCACCATGACTTCTCTTCTGAGAAGATCACACGTCAAGTGTCAATGTGGTACTCCATACGTAAATTCTTATCCCTTTGAAAATCCTCCACTCTTTATAATGATGTCTTTAGTAATATTCCCTGTGTGGAATATCCTTTTCTTGGCCACCAAGATTCCAAGCTGGCACCTTATCCACTTATAACACATAGTCGGGTCCTCATGCTTTTACTCAAGTGCCTCTAGAATGCCAAATATGGCTAAGTCCTTTAAATCCATGTTCTACCTCCTGCATATGCCCTATCTTCTCCTAAACCCTTATTAAACCCCTTTGTCCTACACACTTTCCCTTGAGTTCCCTTCTTCTCATTGGTCCTACGTGCACACGCCTCTTGTTACTTAGCCAATATTTTAGGGTCCAACAAACATTTTGAGATATTTCTATACATTTTTTCTTTCCATGCACTTTTAACACTATTTTCATGTGTTTGTTGCGTTCTTCCATGTTTTTAAAATAAATTAGAATGTCTTCTAAGAAAAATAGCACAAATCTATCTAGATATTCTTGAAAAATATTGTTCATTGAGTTCATGAATGCAATTGGTGCATTAGTGAGTCCAAAAAGTAACAACGTGAACTCATAATGACCATATCTTGTTCTAAACAATGTCTTGTGAATGTCTTCATCCTTTATCCTAAGTTGGTGATAACCTAATTGTAAATCAATCTTGGAATAGATAGATGCATCTTACATCATATTTATAAGGTCATAAATCCTTGGTAAAGGACATCTATTCTTAATTGTGGCTTTGTTAAGCATGCAATAATTGATGCATAGTCTTAACATGCCATCTTTCTTCTTGATGTAGATGACTAGTTCTCCCCAAGGAGATACAATTTATCTAATTAGTCATTTAGAAAATAACTTGTGAATTATTATTTTAGTTCCAATATTTTAGTTGTGGTCATTTTTTATGGTGCTTTAGAGATTGGTTTAGTTTTGGGTTTGATATCAATTGTAAAATTGAACTCACATCTTAAAGGAGGTCCAGGCAATTCCTTCGGAAAGACATCCCTATACTCTTTCAAAAACAAATATCTATTCTTGGTAAATGATATCTATTATTTATTGTGCATTTTTTAAGCATGTAATAATTGATGCATAGGCTTAACATGCCATATTTTTTTATTGACGAATATTTTGGTGCTCCCCAAGGAGACACACTCGTCCTTATTAGTCTTTTAGAAAATAATCCATGAAGTTGTGTTTTTAGTTCCACTAATTCAATTGTATTAATTTTGTATAATGCCTTAGAGATTGGTTCAGTTCCTGGTTTAACATCAATTATAAAATTGAACTCACATTTTAGAGGAATTCCTAGTAATTCCTCTAGAATGACATTCATGTACTCTTTTAATAGCGTATATTCCCCCAAGGAAGTATTACCTTCCTCATTAAAATGTAATATATTATTGGCATAAAGCATACAACCCTTATTCTTAGACTTTTAAAGCTACATGGCTGAAATATTTCTAACCTAAAAATTTATTTTTATGCCTTGTATACTTGCTGGTTTTTGCATCTCATCTAAGCATTTTATTCATATTTTGAAATAGTCAACAATTTCTTCATATGTTTTGACAACCAATTTACACCTAAAATTATTTCATAGGAAATTAGAGGAGATACATGTAGGATAATTTATGCGGTAAAGCTAGGTAGTTATAATGCTGCATCAAACATGAATTAGTTTACAATTTGGACAACATTGTTCCTGTATTGCACAGTCCTTGAATTTTTCGTATAAACAACTTTCTTTTTAGTTTTCAACTAATTTACTAGAAATGAAGCATTCAGTTGCATCAATATTAAATATAATCGTTACAGGTAGTCCATATAAATTACCTATAAATTTGATAGGGGTTGCTTATTTTTTAGCCCGATGGTTTGCCACTACAACATGGATTCTTTACTGCAGATTGTTTTCCTTGTTCTTTAAGGGATAGTTATTTTGATAGTGGTCACCGACACACTTGAAACACATAGTAAAGTGTCCTTTTCTTTCATTACTATTTTCATTGGTTGGAACACTATTTTTTCCATTTTTTTTGCATTTGCAACATGTTTTTTTGCTATGTTATTCTTTCTAGTCTTGGCCTTATTACTAATCTTTTTCCACCAAGTCTTTCTTGGTGTTAATGATGAAGGTGAGTTATAGATCTTATTTGAATTTTCATCCCTATTAGAAGATATACCTTTCATCTTCTTCTCTTTCCTAATGGCCTTCTCAAATATAAATTCCATGGTAGAAGGACCTTGTACATTAACTTCAGCCCCAATGATTGCGTTCAGTCTCTTTATAAACTTGCGTATCCTGAATTTCTCATCTTTTTGATATTACGGAACATGCTTGAGTAGTATGGTGAAATTTTCCCACTATTAAGTTACAATTAGTTTATCTTGAGTAAATTTTTGAAACTCAGACATTATTTGATCAAAATATAACCATGGTAACCAAGATTGGCAGAAATATAGTTTAAAATGTTCCCAGGTGATATTAGTAGGGTCAACTCCTAAATCTACCTTTTGGTTATCCCACCAAGAGGATGCATCATGGGAGAGATAAAAATCACCCCAAATAGATTTATTTTCCTCTTAGAAGTCTTGTATCTCAAAATATCTCTCCATTTTACTTAACCAATTCTCATCTCAATCTCCCAAGGTTATCCCATCAAACATGGGTAGGGTGATTCACTTAATGTTTTTAGACATCTGTGCTACTAAGTGGGATATTTTTTAATAGGACGGTTCTCGACATTATGATTTCAAGAGTTAGGATTCCTTGCATTGGGATTTCCAGGATTTATATTTCTAGCATTAGGCTAAATAGGTTGTATATCACTATCAATTTCACTTTCCTTACCCATTATCTACTGCTCTAGGATAGCTATCCGGTTACGAGTATATTATATAATAAATATAATTTTATCTAGTTTTTTGGATGTTGTAGCCTCAACCACATTGTTTACATTATTTCCTCTTGTTCTAACCATTGTGTTCTACTAGACAAGAATAAAATATTCATTTAGTGTTGTGAACCCATTAAGTTGAAGAGCTGTAAACCTTCAACTCTGATACCAAAATGTAACACCCATGTTTTTTTAGTATAGAAAAATGGTTTTTTGATTGGGACCATACCCATGGATATAAAAGGCCCAAAATACTTCATCCAAATAAGGGAATTTTTGTTGAAAAGAAAACCCCTTAATCAGCCTTCAATGATTTATAGCTTGAAATAATTATAATAAAACATAAAATAAAGTTTATAATCCATATGATAACAATTGATAACCATGTGTAGCTATAAAGAGTCAATTAGATCTACCCAACCCCCCTTAGCTTCACTCTAACCGAGTAAGTATAACATGTATACTGTTGGTTAAACCTTTTAAATTAGTTATTGAGAACTATGTGCATCTCTTATGTTTCATCCTATAAATAATTTAAACTATACTCCATCTAGAATATGACACATTAAGATAGGAAAATGGTGAACAAACAATGTATCATCTAGTTACACTAGTTTGGCCAAAGGTTCAAGTGTTGCTTTGCAATATTAGCTTCGTGTTTGCACACTAAACAAAAAAACTTGTCTCTGTCACTACACAACCATCTCATCATAATTATATAGATCTCATTTCATTGTTTAAGGATTTAAGTTTCAATTATGAAGCTGGAGGGATCATGAATTGATGTTCAGATTGAAAGGATCATGTCAGACCCATTTTAAGATCCCTATGGGAAATGTAATGCTCATTTAATGAATTGCATCATTATGTGATCATTATCCTCCCCATAGCCATCCTAAGATGGAATGGACAATATTAAAACGGCGTGAATGTAATTTCATTATACTTCAATACTATTTCTTTATGTTTTCATTTTATAGACAAGTTATTATGAATCTCATATGTCATCCTTTCTTGATATAGGTGTACAAGAACTCATCGAGTTACCATATTCTATAAGTACCTTGTACTATACTTTCATAAGGAAAATGTGTCAACTACGTTGATTTGTTTAACTTCATTACACATAAGATTAATCCAATTCATAACTAAGGAAAACATCTCATACGTTTACTTATTATCATTTAATTATAATTGTTCACTTATTTAATTAAGTACAATTGCACTATTTCATTATGTTTGTTGTATCATTTCCATAACATAATTTTTTCATTAATATCATATTTTTTTTCTAAAATGATACTTTAGGAACATATAATATATTCATAATGGACATACATTATCTTTACATATATATTTACTGCTTTTTAAAAACAACACTTTTCTCACCTATGAATATAAATTATAAACTGATACAAACATACCTATTCATAGTTGGTGAACTAATGGAAACATGTATATCATCATATCATAATAGTGTATATTGATTCTGTAAGTACAATAATGTATTTCATTTTTTTGTCTTATTGATTTCATCATCATATTATGACTGTTAAAAACATTATTGATTATTCATATTGAAGCCATAGTAACATATAGAATATCTCAAATAATGTTAATCTTTGTACATTATAAACTACTACAAAATGACCTTTTTACACTTTCATAATTTACAAATATGATATTAAAAACAACAAGGTATATATTTAGTAATAATGAGAATTACTTCCATGTTTTTTTGAAACAATAATCAACATTAATTAGGAATAATACATTAGGAAAATGCATGGATACAAACTTGTGAAGTAGTACATTCACATTTCATTTAAATGCAATGATCCAAATAAGATAATATATAATCAATGCATGAAAAAATCATGCGTAATAATTAATTCAATCACTTCATAATGACTACTCCGTTTGACATGTTGTAGGAGAAAAAAAAATGTATCCATGATCATTTCAATGAACTAACATGAATTATCATCTCATATTCATGTTGCATTAATTCAGAATAAATAATATAATAAGGTTATCCAATGATAACTTGATATTCATAATACATTTATTAAGTTTTCATATAAATGAAGTGATACCACTTAGTGTAAATATGTTACCAACCATGGTTCAAGATGAAATCATGATCATATAACCTTATTAAAATATAACTCTAGTGATGCAGTGTAGAATTTACGAGTAAAAGCCTAGGTGCATTGGCATATCACTCAGCCTAGACTGAGCATTCACCCAAAGCATGCAAAGGTACCAATCCCCTCTTCAGGGTTGCTGTTGCAGGATGTTAGCATCATGAAGACTTAATGCATTCAGATCCAAAATTAATATATCATTCTAAAGTGCATGTTCAGATCTAGATCTAAAGAGTAACATGTTTAAATGATAACCATAATGAAGTCAAGCATGTAAGAACCAATTATTCTCAGGATTAATACTCTGATTCAGCCAATACACTCCATTATATTAAACATGATAAATACATAGAAGCTCATTACAATAGATAATACCATAGCTTATGTGTGCATCAGATTTAGTAGCATAACTTCACGGTAATTTAGTTCTCACATCATCTCTCTTACTATACACAAATCATTACATATTTATAAGGGTGGGGACCTACCCTTCACCACTTTCATAGCTCCAAATATAGGTTGCATGCTAAAAATAGCCATGCACCTTTACAATCACAACCACACATGCAAGTGCGCTAACGATAGACCTCTTCTAGTTAACTTGTAGTAGTAATTCTATTCTTAGCCCACACCCATGCAAATCGCTTAGTATCCACTCTTCCAAAAATAGCTGATGTGTGTCATGCAAGTATTTACCCAATTTGTGTGCTCGACACGCTATCTCCAAAATTAGCCCGTACATGCGAAAACGGATAAGTCCTAAATATTCCCTTATCTTTCGCGTGCATGTTTTTTCCTATCCTTTCGTGCCTTTGACTATGCCCTTCTCTCACACACAAACCTAATGTGTGCCTTCTACTAAGTGTCCCACTTTGTTTGCTCAACATTACCCCACACTAAAATGCATTGTTGCCCTAACAATGGCTATTCCTCGATAATAAAGAATAAAGTAATGGAAAGAATGTAAAAGAATCACTATACAAAGAATACGTATTTACTTTGCATCACCCTCTACTTCAAATGGAAGAATGAGTTCTGGATATTCTTGTTTTATTTCTACCTCTAATATTTACCACTCACTCAGTGTAGCCTCTTCCTTTTCTAGAATATTCTCTACAATAGATTCTAATTCATCCTGTGTAATTTCTCCCTTCTCATTTTGTAATACTAACATCATGTTAGCCATTGCAAACATTATCCCTTCTAGAAGATCGATATTCTATGCTATAAGTTTTCCCAGTTTATCCAACATGTTATTATGGGGCTCTTGGGCTGATGTAAGGGCCTCATGCTTTTGATTTACCAGTGCTAGTCTCTCTGCACTCCCAAAGGTTTCATAATTTATAAATTTTAGGAATTTATTGTCCTTGACCATTGTCCTTATTCTGATGACTTCCTCCAGAGCTGTACAAATATTCAATGCTTGATCTAATTTCTTCACCTCCTCCTGTAGAGTTTGAAGTAGTGCCTCGTATGATGAAATCTTTCTAATCACTACAGCCTTTACCCTCTCTGCCTCCTGCTCAGGGTATTTTTGTGCTGGCATCCAAATTGGTCCCTCCTCAAGCACCAAATTGTCTAATGTGCACACATGGTGCATATCCAAAGGGAAATTTTTGGGTACCTTGGGCCCTAAGTGTGGTCTTTCTTAGAGGACATGATCCTCGATCTCCTATACCATGTTGATAAGAACCCCATTATTCTTCTACTCTAGGTACTTTTATCCTTTCAAGTGCGTGATATTTGCATCCTTGACCTTGATCTATTCTCTCAGTGCTTTTATAGTGGTAGATTTGTCTATGTTCCTCTGCACCACCTCTGTAGATACTTTAACCAAGGCATTACTTACCTTCTCATTAGATATAATAGTGGGTTTTATAGTTATATGTCTGGCCTGAGGTTCCTTCTTCAATCTTCTTAACACACATGATTCTTTGTATACATCAAAGTATAATGTGTCCATGTGTGTGTGCATAGACCAAGATAGCTGCTTCCTTGTGCACATGATGGCCATGTCCTCATCCATCAAATCCCATCCATATAACTCCTTAGGGTTCACCATGCTTTGAAAATAGGTGCGGAAAATTTTACTTGTGTCCTCCGCATAGCTCAAAGATGGAACAATAAATTATCCACTTGTTCTTTTATTTCTTGACACTTAGGAACTGGCATGCCAAGATTTGGAGTTGGATCCTCAGCATCTTGACCAATATCTTACTCTATCTCTACTTCATTTACCCCTTCTCCTTCATTATTTACATCTCCATGTTTCATTTCTTCATCTTTCAACTCTTCCACGTCCTCTGGTGGTGTAGGATATTTGATCACGCTCTCCTCATACTCTTCTACCTCCTCACTCAACTTCAATTTTCTCCTTCTCTTCTCAGTTGTCTCCTTCTGTGGAGAGAGTGATGGTGATCTCTGCACTATCTTTGCATTCTTCATCCTCCTCATATACTTCTATAGTTTCAGTGGGCTTTGGATCTAGTACATTATCTACTATATACTTTCCCTTTGGCAGCCCTGGAAGCACGACATCATTCTCCACATATTTTTTTCCCTCCAACTTGAGCTTAAGCTGAAGATAGATAAGCACAACCCCACTATCTCCAATCGCCAAACTCATGGGATTCATACTTATCAAGTATGAAATTAGCCTCTCCATGTAGGCATTCTTCCTTAGATACACATAGGTCTTATGTAGCGTATGGTAGTTGCAATCTACCTTCTCTACAACAAAGTTTAGGTGTCACACATTGTTGAAGCGATGGACTGCTGCATGGAAGTAGCACACTGTGAAGTGTAAACTCATTCTACACATATTTGTTTCCCTCCAAATTGGGCTTAAGCTGAAGGTAGATAATCATGGACCCACTATCTTTAATTTCCAAACTCAAGGGATTCATGCTTATCATGTATGAAATTATCCTCTGTATATAGGCAATATTCCTTGGATACACATAGGTCTTACGCAATGTATGGTAGTCGTAGTATACCTTATCTGTAACAAAGTTGAGGCATTGCACATTGTTGAACTGATGGAATGCTTCTTGGAAGTAGCGTGTTGTGAAGGCATATGGAAGCTTACACCAAGGGATCCAAGTACCATCCTTCATCACAAACTGTGCTATACAATAGTGCTGATATATTGCGAACTGAACTTCCTTGCCCACCACCGAAGGTAAATCCTTGGGGATGCACCATTCCTCTTTAAACACCATGCAGAGCTTATCATACCACATCTCCACCCTCTACTTGAATGGCCCACTCATTGACCCTTCACATAAATACTTCTTAAACATTTTTTCTAGGTACTTTCTCTGCATGGGGTACTCCCAGATCTTGTTCTTCGACCCATCGGGCACTCTGATCTCTAAAAAACTAAAGGAAAATATGACACCGCCGAAATTGATTCTCTCACCTGTGTGCACTTCCTCAACGATAGTGTCCACAATGTAGCCTGCTATGTTGTAAATTGTTCCCTGTGATATTCTCCTTATAATGTGTAGCCACATTATATTCACCTAGGACCATCTCTCTTGATCATTTATTTTGGTGACTAGATGTGTAACTTCCTGTACCACTGGATACTTCTTCAGTTTGTCAATATCCATTCCGTGTAGACCTTTGGTGTATCCTAACTTGTTCCGCATCTCCAAGATGGCTGCTTTATCTGTCAAGTCACTATTCATATATGCTAATGTGCTCCTCAATCCTGTTATAGTGGAAATTAGAGTGGTGGTAATCCTTACCATATGTCTGGTGAAATAGAAGAAATATTCATGTACCCTCATCATCAGCCATTGGTACTAAGGTTCATACTTGCTAAAATATGGGAGCTCGTACAAAAACTCCAATCTGGTTTAGCAGATTCTCTCCCACATCATCATAGACTAACATATCTTTTGTTGTGCACTTGTTTGTCTTTGTATTCAATAGTGCTTCTAATTCCTTTTTTTTATTTGATGTGCAGTGTTTATATTCACTAATCTTACATTTTTAGATGTGAGAGTTACATTATTTTCCTACTATTACGCCTTCTGGGTATTGAATTTTTGAAAAATTACTCTTGGGAGCAATTTCAACCTCCGCTTCCATCTTTTTCTTCCCTTTTGCTCCTACGACAGGTGCTTTCTTTGGTGCCATCCGTAAATTGTAACTCTCTATCCTCAAATACTCACCTTATATCTTTTGCAACGTGCAATCTCAAACCATAGCTCAAATCCATGTGCCCTAGCTCTTTCAAATGCTCTACTTTGCTCAAACCCTTCATCAACGGGGACATAAGCTTCTCTTACACACAAATCTACTTCTCACGTCTGGTTTCACACTCTTCAAACCTCAATACTCTTCACTCAACTCAGTCCCACTTAGCTCTTTCAAATTTTTGTGATTTACAATGAACTTGTATCCCTGCCTTAAATTTTCAAAAAGTTGGTGCATTTATTACTCCTTCACCTACCAAAATTCCTCATTAATTGACTCTTTTCACAACTTTCCACACTATACATCTTCATGCCTCAACTATAACCTTTTAACGTGCCTTCCTACCTTTTGGCTACAAGCTTCTATTGAACACACTTCCATATGCTTGAGTACCTCATCACTGTGCCTTCTTCTGGTAGTCTCCATGGTCGCCGATTACCTCACATTATACTATTCCTTCATTTATCTCCATCCATGGTCCTCATTTAGAAGCAATCTTATTTTCACCAACTCTTCAAAATTTGAATAGAATCTATAGTAGTTTGTTCCTTTATGTGTACCCATTTCTCAATAATCACCCCACACAAATGGTATGTGTAGTCCTCTATGCATAAAAATACTGCAAATGATAATTAGCTTTTGGCGTGCAACCACGCTTATTTCACAAAACAACAACTAAATTGACAAAGCATAGTGACAAAGAAGGAAATATATTAATGGAATACATAATTGAAAACCTAATCTAAATGGCAATACTACCTTATTACAAACACCAAGAAGACTTATTTATAGTAGGGCTTCATCTTACTCCCGTAGAAGTAACCGAGTAACTATATTCCATCAAGCGTTTCTAACTGACAAGATCCTGTTTCAAGTATGCGAGTAATAACATATGGTCCTAACCAATGTACTTTGAGTTTACCTAAATGGCACAAAAATTTAGAATAATAAAGGAACACCATTTATCCTATCTCAAGCTTTTTGTCCCTAATGTGCCTATCATGCCTTGCTTTCTACCTGGCATTTTCTTTCTTCTAACTCCAACTTGCTATTTATCGTCACTCATCCAACTTAAGCAACTTTTCAATCCATTATTTTGATGCTTTCTCATCAGCTAGACCTCCAACATGCGTAATACACAAAGAAGGTAACATGAATTCCATAGGAAGAATTGATTCTGGGTGAAACACCAATTGAAAAGGCGTGGTCTTGTGTAACTGCTTGTATGTTGTTATATACACCCAAAGTACTACAAAAACTTTATCATCCCAGTCCTTTCTTCCAACATAACAATTTTTTGTCAATCTATGGCTCAAAATATTGTTGAAAGCCTTAACATTCCCATTTTCTTGAGGATGATATGGTGTAGTCTTATGGTGTGCAATCATGAATTCATCTAATAAAATTCTGATTGTCTCATTCAGAAAATGTGTGCCCCTATCACTGGTCAAACTCAAAGGGAATCCATACCTTGTAATAATATTTTCCCATAGAAACCTTACTGATGTAGCCATTATACAATCCTTTATAGGCATGGATTCTACCCACCTTGTCAGATAGTCTGTGTAAGTAATGATATAACACAATCTAGTCCTATATGCGGCTGGTGAAATAGGACCCACAAAATCCATAGCCCATTTCTCAAACAATTCTGCACTAGTAATAGGTCTTAGAGGCATTTCATCTCGTTAACCTAGTTTCCCAAGGTGGTGATAGTGATCACAAGCCTTTCATCATGCCTTACAATATTTATACAAGGTCTACCACCATAATACAACAAGTAGAATCTTGTGCACAGTGGCGTCACCTGCATAGTGGCCACCATCAATACCACCATGATATTCCTCCATGATATCTATGCGCTCATGTTCCAATACACAATAGCGGAATACTTCATCTCGACCTAACTTGTACATGTCACCGCTAATTAACATAAATGGTGTTGCACGAATAGCAAGTTGTTTATTTTCTAAAGATTTCATTCCTTATGGCACCATACCTATTCATAGAAAGACAACAATGTACTCTAATTCTGATGGCATGCGTTGTAACATGTATAACTATGCATCGGGATTGGTATCTTCAATTGCTGGTGCTTCTTCTCCAGACTGTATTCTGGATAAATCGTCTAGCCCAAAATTACTTTTCCTTGGTTTTACCACAAATGTGAAATCAAATTATTAGAATAAGAGTATCCATCTGCATAGCTCCCTTGTAAAATAGGTTTACTTACCAAATACTTCAATGCCATGTGATCTGTATAAAACACAAATGGTGTTGCTAGCATGTACTATCTGAATTTATGCAACACGTAGATCATTAACAAAGCTTCATGTTCTGTAGTTGTTAATTATACTCTGTAGGAGTCAAATTTATACTAGAAAAACAAATAGGATGATCTATAATACCTTCTCTAGGATGGGCCAACACTATCCCAATGGTCATTCTAGAGGTGTCCAAATGTACATGAAATGGTTGGTCCCACGAAGGAAAGCACAAAATAGGCATGGTAGTAATTTTCTCCTTCAATGTCTCGAATGTGCACTGCTGTGGTTCTCCCCAGTAGAACGTACATTTTCCTTTTAGTAACTCCTCCAAAGGTGTGGAAACCTTAGCATACCTCTTTATAATTTTTCTATAATACCCAGTGTGACCCAAGAATCCACACACCTCACTTTGATTGGTAGGCTCTTTCAGGTCGATAATGACTACAACCTTAGCTAGATCAACCAACAAACCTTCCTTGCAGATGATGTGTCCTAATAGTATTCCAAATGGCATAGAAAATACACATTTCTTGATGTTCAAAGAGATACTCAACTGTCTACATATTTCAAACATTAAGCACAAATTGTCACAATGATCCTTAACAAGTCCATACACCATCCAATCATCTAAATAAACCTGCAAGAAGTTGTGAATAAAATCTTTGAACGCTTGAACAACTATGCGTGAAAATACACATAGGCACATTTTTCAGACCAAAAGGCATCATAGTATAGGAAAATATTCCCCATTCAGTAGTAAAAGTAGTCTTTTCTTGATCCTCTTGTGCAATCCTAACTTGATGATACCCAGAGAATCCATTTGTAAACAAATAGATTTTGCGCCCTGCAACACCTTCTAGTATTTCCTCAGTGAATGGTGTAGGAAAGGGATCAGTCACACATGCATCATTCAACTCCTTGTAGTCCACACAGATCCTAATCTGACCATCCTTCTTGATACTGATCACCATTGGACTAACCCATTTTGACTCATCTAGGGGCTTGATGATCCCAGACTTCAACATTTTGTCAATTTCTTCTTTGAACATTTTTGCGCAAGTTGGGGTTCATCCTGTAGGGTCTCTTTTTGACTAGGGTGCACACCTTCTTTAAGCTTTATCTTCATCTCTCCTAATGATTCATGCACACCTTTAAGTTCATGGTACCCTCGAGGGAATAAGTCCTGATAATATCGTAGTAACTCTATGATTTTTTCCACTTCAGAGTCTGACCAATAGTCTCCAATTATGGCCTCCTTAGGCTCAGAATATGATCCAATATTCACTTTCTTAGTCTTCATAGGTTCAAAATAGGTGCACATGGTTTTATCTGCATTGTCCAACACCTCATGCCTACCTATTGAATGGTCTACGTTCATATTTTCTACTTCTTCATCATCCATAAGTAGACCAATTTTTTTTCTTTCTCAAGTCAAGTGTGTTTAATTAGTGTGGCATTTGTCTCTATTTCTCCAGCAAAACATGCTCCTGAGTCTCCTTCATCAAATAAATCCTGAATGAGTTTTTCCACCTTGACAATATCTCCCATAGTTAAGCACTTTATAAACTTTAATGACTCTTCTACCAGAGGTTTAGTAGAGACGAATCCAAACATCTGGGTCATTCCTACATTTAAATTTGGCCAATTTCCAGTCTCCCCATGGAGTTTCACATAACATACCAACACACACGCATAGCCTTGTAAAATGGAATAAAATTTGTGCACCCTGAGTGAAGGTGGTAACACTTCTTACCCCTCTGTCCAATGTCTCTCACACTACTGAACATGGTGCTGAACAAGTTGATTACCATGATAAGTGCATATTTGAGTAGGTGCATTACTCCTAAAGAACCTAATAGCAAGAGCAATCCTAATTTCATTCCATCCTACAAGATTATCCTTATGAACCACCCACCTAGCGTGACTGCTATCCACATGTAGGGTATATGCTAGCATATTTCATCTCTCCAACTGGTCTATCCATTATTCCTCCATGGCACGCAGAAACACCATAGGATCTCCTTCTCTTGTGTAACAAGGTACTGAGTTGTTACCTATTCTCCTGATACACCACAGGTCTACTGTCCCACACAAATGTGCTACTTTACTTCATGCCCTACCAACTCATAAGTAATATGAGCCCAATTATCACAAGGAAACACTTGTAGTATCACTAACAGACTGTGCATCCTCCCACTGAAGGATTCCTTCTTTATATGGATCAAGCATCTCTGGGTCCCAAAAAACATGTACATAAATCCTATTCAGGTCTTCCTCACTTAAAGGATCAATATAGTGCAAAAATTTGTCATCTGTTAAAGGGATAATAACTCTCTCCTCCTTGTTTTTTATGCTGATATAACCCTTGTTGAACCGAAGATCAACATTATTTGTATAGCACCAAGGCACCCTAGTAGAGCTGGGAAGCTATTTGCCTCTGCCAGCGCTAAAACCTCAAAATCTCTAGTGAACTTGGCTCCCTGTATGGTAATGGATGCATCTTTTAAAACTCCAATGGGAGTGGCCTTAGTCTGGTTAGCTATGAACAATACATTTGAAGATGGCTACAATGGAGGTCTCCCCATTTGTACCCATGCATCTAAAGTAAGAACATTGACTTCTACACCTGTATCAATCAATATATTACTCAAAATCCACCCATCCACAACAACATTCAGAGTGATTTCCTTGTCATAATCTAAGTTATGAGGGGGAAGATTTGCATGCAAGATCTATCTGTCATCCAGTATCAATACTTATGCATGGAGTGTTTCCCTTTAACCAATTCCCTAATAGTGGAATGATATTCTTCCTGGCACAACATATTGCACACTTCTTTCAAGTCATCCATATCAGATTGGACAGTCTCTATTGCTTTCTTTTTCTCCATCTTCCTTGATTTCTCCTTTAAATATTGTATTTCACCCTAAAGATTTTAGAGTACCTCCATGGTTTCTTGATAAACCTCCTTCTAATGGACAAGATCTGGGTATCATGCATGTAGAACCTCCTCCTTAGTGATGGTAGGATTCTGCTGTAATGCTTATTTAGTCATGCACTGCTTCAACATGGGTAGTGATCTTTACCTGCAATGCCTTGGATTCTGGTTCCAACTTGGGCATCCACTGATTTTCCACAACATGTTGTATCCTAACCATCCACGTGCCTTTATTTTCTTGTTTATGCTGCTTACTAAGATGCTCATACAAGTCTAGAAATTCCTCATAACTATGATTATTTCCACAGAAAGAACATGTAATATTATGAGGAAATTCACACGTGTAGTGGTCAGTAGATCTGCATGTGTAACATGTTCCATGAGGGAACTCACCTCGTCCACCACCATGGGCTCATCCTCCGAATCCACCATGGTATCCTCGACCTCTGCCATGACCTCCTTCAAAATGACCTTCATTCTGATCATAGTGCGCTTGATTTTGATCCCAATCTTGATGCTCTTTATTGCCATTAGAGTTATCTAATAATCCTTCCTGTCATACACCGATATCTATAGCATTTTGGATTTGACCAATCAGTTGGCAGTCTTCCATGTCATGAGTTGTGGACCTATAAATTTTATAGTAGCATGTGACGTTCTTCCTTATTACGTGTTGTAATAATGGGTAGCAGCTAGCATCATGGTTTAAATGAAATATCTCACAGTCTAACAACAATGAGCGTATGAATCTGTGGGGACAACTATCCTTTGTGTGACCTTCCAATTCACAATCTATGTGCCAAATCCCCATTCGTGTCTCATGTGATGAATTTTCCGATAGCTTCTCTAATTGTTTCACCATATATGTAATCTACACTTATAAAAATGGGTTCACCCCAGTGTCTATACTTCCAAATGCCTCAGTGCATAAAGTTGCTTCAAGTGCTTCATGTGGATTAGTGTATGTCTTATGTGATAACTCCCTTCTAAAAGGTGTAATCATACCTCCAACGAATCATTGCACATGTTGGATTGCATGAATGTCATAAGAAATCTTAGACAAAAGCATTTTGAAATGGGTATCATACTCTCTGACACTATCACTAGTTCCTTGCTTAATATCCTTGAGCACACTTATACTCTTCTACTCAAACTCAAGGATGTGAAAATCTTTAAGGAAATCATCTTTTAAAGCTACATAGTCTACACAAGTCTGATCAGGGTCAAAATTTTTGTACCAGTTGTGTGTGTGCCCTTGTAACGTAGTAGTGAATTAAATTTCCCTACACTCAGAAGCAATGATCCCTTTTACATGCCACATTATTTCACACATGTGCACATGTTCAACAACATATTCTATGCCCCTATACTCTGGAAGATGAAGAGACATCTCCATGTAAATATTCTGGGGTTGGTGCAGACCTTGCCCACCTGATCTAGAACCACCAGATGCACCCAAAATAGAACCACATATACCTCCTGATCCTGAACCCATAGTTGGAGTTGGACCAGAATATATACTTCCTCGTGTCCCAAAAGTAGTATTGAAATGCACCCCCATTATATGCAAAGTGTTACTACTTCCAGAAGTGAGTCCAATATTCTACGCACTTGAATTATGTACAGAAGATACACCTGAAAAGTTACCCCAAAAAATAATGAAGAGATTTGCACTCCCATCGATGTGCTTGTTATATGACTTACTCCTACTTTCCCACTGTTTAAATTAACTTGCTGACTATTTTTTGTACTAGATGCTAGAAAACCAAGCACAAGGGAAAGGTTACCAGGTAGACTCAAATACACCCCCGCAGCCCATGTTGTCCTTACTAGCATGCTTCTACATGAGGTTGAGTGGGGTTCCCTATCATGTTTTCCAAAATGGGGGAGTTCTTGATGCTTGGGTTCCACATCTTCTGTGTGAAATTCAAATCCTTTACGAGCCATCACTCTCCACAACACCATTCACTCTGTAACATCTTGCTACTTTTCTATCTCCCTATCACTTTCCTCATTATACTTTAGCCGCCTTTCCTCTCTCTTCCTTTTTATCACTAGGTATTCCATCTTTAACCAAACCTTCTCCTACCCCTGTGCATGGTGGGTTTAGTTAGCCATCAGTTCACTTTCCAACTTCAGGGTTACCATCAAGATTTTGATCGCCAGTGGAATGCCTTGCAGGTAAGTTCCCCTGGGATATCGTAAAAATTGGAATTATGCTACCTTTTGGAAAGAATAAGTGGAAATTGAGTACTCCAAAATATAGTTTTTTAGAACACCATAAAACCAAGTATCCATAACTCATGTCTAAATATAATCAGCATCATAGAGGTCCTGAAATTCTTCTTGCATCTAAACAAGTGCATGATACCTCCAATTCCTTTTAGATGCATAAGCAATCAGCCACTCATACAACTCTACTAGAAAAATATGAAGAAGCTCTCATACAAATTGTCATATAGATTATGTTCCACCCATGCACATGCGTTAAACTCAGATCTGGTGCTAAACCTCCATGCGTATTCTTCTTCTAGATCATGTATCCACTCCTCAACACTTGCTAGGGTCAACTGGTATGTCTTCATTGTGAACCATCCTGAAAACAACTGAAAAAGAGGTCCTGACAATAGAACCAATGATGACAGCCTAGAATTTACTAGTAAAATCCCAAGCGTGCTGGCACATCACTCAGCCTAGACTGAGCACTCACCCAAAGTGTGCAAAGGTACCAAGCCCCTCTTTAGGGTTGCTGTTGTAGGATGTTAGCATGATGAAGACTTAATGCATTTAGATCCATAATTAATATATCATTCTATAGTGCATGTTCATATCTAGATCTAAAGAGTAAAAAATTTAAATGATAACCATAATAGAGTCAAGCATGCAAGAACTAATTATTCTCAGGATTAATAATCTGATTCAACCAATACACTCCATTATATTAAACATGATAAATACACAGAAGCTCATTAAAATAGATAATACCATAGCTTATGTGCACATCAGATTTGGCATCATAACTTCACAATAATTTAATTCTCACACCATCTTGCTTACTCTATGCAAATCATTACATATTTATAAGGGTGGGGACTTTCCCTTCACCATTTGCATAACTCCAAAAATAGGTCACATGCTGAAAATATCCATGCACCTTTACAATCACAGCCCACACATGCAAGTGTGCTAACAATATACCTCTTCTAGTTAACTGGTCGTAGCAATTCTATTCTTATTCCACACCCATGTAAAGAACTTAGTATCCACTCTTCCAAAAATAACCAATGTGTGTCATGCAAGCCTTTACCCAGTTTGTGTGTTTGGCATGCTATCTCCAAAAATAGCCTGTACATGTGAAAATGGCTAAGTCCCAAATATGCCCTCATCTTTCGTGCGTGTGTTCTTCCCTATCATTCCATGCATTTGAATGCACCTTGCTCTCACACACAAACCTCTTGTGTGCCTTCTACTAAGTATCCTCGTTTGTAAGGAAATATTTTGTATCATTTAATAATGATAAAAATATTATCTCTCATAAAACCAAATTATAAACTAAAACATAGAAACAATATCCATTACTAAGTCTTACTTGATCCAGAAAATGGACTTTATTCCACGTACTTTCTTAATACAATCAATCAGACTCATTATTTTCTAAACAATCTCTAATTACTATCAAGGAAGGTTCAACAAATTCTTCCCAAATTCATTAAAGTTATAGAAGACAACACAAAGTAGGTGGAACCATACTATATATACAAGGGTATTATATAATTTTACACTATCAATCAGTTTTTATATCAATCATTCACAAAGACAATAATCCACAAGAAAATTTACATTAATCATCTATTACACAAATAAAGAGGAAGATCAATATTTCCAATTAAGAGTCAAACTTTTCATTATATGTATATACATAGATAGAGAGATTAATCTTTTTCCTTAAGAAAAAATCAAGTTTTTTATTATACAAATTTGAAAATGAACTTTTAAGAATGGATATCCTCATACAAAAATCAACCCTATCACTTAGAACACAAAAATTACTCCTTTCAAAATAAACAGTTATATGACTCAGCTCGTTGATAGTAAGCAAACATGGTTTCTTAGATGATCTCGAATGATCTTAGGCCAACTCTACTAATCCATTAAAGGGAATAAAAAAGTAATTGTATGCATCTAAAATTTACACAATGATACATTTAAGGACATAGTAAGTCTCCAATGATGAAAGAATTATTTCCTAGAATAATGATGAGTTTCAGATCCTCTCCCTTCATCTTCAATATGGTTTTTATGACCAATCTATCTATTTTTCTAAGTTTGGAAGCTTATCAAATATTCATGAGAAAATTTCTAATATTTTTGTGCTTTGTGTGATTTTAAGTCACGTAACCGCCATGGAGGTTTTGTAATCGCCACTCTGTGTAGAGTGGCAGTTCTGTCACATTTACTAGCGTGATAAAAATTCATGTTTTCTAACACGTGTATCTTTTTCAGGAGTGATTTTATCCCCCGTTTCTTGATAATTTCACTTTTATTTGGGGTTGATGAAATCATATTGATTTTATCTTCTTAGTTTGATATTTTTTAATATGTTGACTGTCCCTTATATGGATGTTTTGTCACTTATTTATGGACATGTCTTTCAGACTTCTTCTTACCCCTATTTTTATAAAAGCCTAGTTTTCATTCGAATGTTGGGTTGAAGTTTTGATATATATTTTTTTCCAAAGTTATGTTGCCGAAATTTTTCTAGGAACTACATAGAAAACCATCACATTTCTATGTTTTTTCCATTTTTCTTGCAACATGTCTTGCCTATACCATCTTCTTGATTTTCTTGCTACCAACTGGCATTTCATACCTTGGAGCAATTGGAACTTATCTATGAAAAGGAAAATGAAGTTGAGGAGATATAATACAACCACCACACCTAGATACTATCACATATCAATGATTACAGGTTGGGGATATCTTAATTTCTTTGAAGCTTTCAATTTATTATTTTCCTTAAATTAGAAGAAACACATTTGTTTTAAAGTGGTAGAGTTTGTTAATCATTCATTTCCATTATTGTTTGTGTATGAACAAATATTAAATTGATATATTCTTCCCTTCCCATCCCTGTGGATTTACACAAGAAAGAAGTTGGAGGAATATTCTGTGTCTGCATTTCTTTGTCATTTCTTCATTGTTAATCATTGGTATAGTTTATTTTACTTTTATGGGGAAAGTTTCTGGGTGAAGAAGAAATTTCTTCTGATAAGATTTCTCTCTTTCACATGAGCTTGAGGAATAGGTAGCTAGAAGAAGTTTTTTTTTGAGAATAATAGCTTTAGAATACCCTATTTGTTTGAGTATATCTATTTTTCTACAATCTTGCAACAAAGGAATATCTATATCGAGATATTCCCTGTTTTATCTTAATTTATTTTAGATTCGTTTATTTTTCTATGTTTGTGTTATCGCTAAATAAATGCACCCTCTGAATGGCCAGGATGTGAACAAGACGTTTAATGTGATTGGGTAACATGGGATCACCTCTCAAGCTATGGGACTTGGGCTTGAGGCAAACCTCCGGAGAAGGCCGACTTCCTCTTCCTAAACTAAGTGTTGTACTACTCCTAGTGCAATAAAATGGTTATCTATACCTATAATAACATGTTCATGGATTTTAGGGAAAGAGATGTATAAGAAATGAAACTATACTAGGGATGGTGATGCACCAAATAAAGGGTGTTGCTATACTCAGGAAGGGTTGATTTGAAAAGGGTGTTATACACCATAAGACAACTACACCTACTGCAACTTAGAGAGGGTAAACAAAAGACCACAAACTAACAAACATGCATTCCCTTTGTTAAATGATATATCAGTATTCCAGTGAAGAAGGATGAATTTGAGAAGGGTGAGAAAGTACCACAACTCAGCTGCATACAGTACTCCACCACTTGATAAGCACAAAACTCCAAGAACCTACAATATAAACTTGAACTTGCATGGTGTAATTGCAAGCATTAGATAGACATAAAGAAGTATACAAGGATGAAAGGACCAAGATTAGTCACAAAACACACACTTTTATTACTTCAAAAACATGCACAATGCATCATACATTCAACAGAGGCAATGGTTGCGATTATAGTCTTGAAAACATGCTTGAAAGTTCAACTGTCTAACTTTATAACTTGTCTAACATGTTGGAATGAGCTTCCAACTTACATTTATAGAAGAATTCCATGAGAGAGAAGAGGAAAAGTAATAAATTCCTTCCTAAATTAAGGTACATGATGGTTAATTTATTACAAAGTTGGTTGAACCAATTGAGAAGATTCCTTCATGTGCCATTAATGCCCAGTTTGAATTAATATTCTCAATTAATTAAAGAAATATTTAAATAAAATATTTTAATAATAATAATAATAAATATTATTATTAAAATATTTAAATAAAAATATTAATTTAATTACTATGGTGGCCCCTAATGAAAAACTAGTTTTCATTGGAAAAAAGGGGGGGTTCATGTGAATAAGCCAAAAATAGCCCAACTCGGTGGTTGTCTTTCCGAGCCAACTCACCGAGTCAGGCTCGAGATCCTCCATCCTTCACTGTAACCAAGATCCCCGTGTCAAGCTCCTAAAATTTTCTAATTGTTGACATAGCTTGGCCTTCCAAGTTTTCTCACGAGCCCACTCACTAAGTTAACTCCATGCATCATTCAGACAAGGCCTCTCCCTTTGGCTATACCCACGAACTCCACTTGTGAGCTCATTACCGAGATCCTTTTCCTTCACATCGAGCTACATATCAATTAAACAAGCCTTGAATCACATGAGGTTACTGAGCTCCATTAGCTTCCACCATATTTTGTATAGACTCGGCCTTTATTGGGTTAACCCAAAAAAGTAACTCGAGTGAGTTACTAAGTTAAGCCATGTTTGAACTAGCTCAATTCAATACCAACTCTATTCATCTCACCATGAACCAATGCTTAATCTCACCGAGCCAACTCACTTGTTCTCATGCTGAGTCGAGCTACCTACCTTCATGAATCGATGAGCCAGATTATTCTGCCCGAGCTCCATTTTGCATCGAGCTCCTCTGTGTGAGCTAATATTTTAGCTCTAAGTCCACAAACTCCAAGATCAACCTCTTTTTGTCCTATAGATTCTGAGCCAACATCGAGGTTGTCACGATCTAGATCGAGCTAACTCCACACACCATCCTTAGCTAGAAGCCTAAAATCCTTTGCTCATTACCATTCAGAATGAGATACTTGTTTTGAGCCCTGAGTTTCCATTCTATCGACGACAGAGCTACTGAGTTGCTTATTATTCAAGTCATGCCACAACCGAGTTGCATATCCCTTATGTGAGATCTCCAATCCTTAAACATGCTATAGCCAAGCTTCATAGATCATCGGGATTTAATAATCTCAACTCCATCATATGCCATTATGTTTCTTGTTGGTATCTAATAAGTTTCTCCAAACTTGAACCCCTCATCAAATGTTCTATATGTTATGCCATCATGTCGAGTTCTTCAAACACCTTACATCAAGTGATGAGCCAAGACCATCTGATTAGGCTGCTCCATGTTACACACTACTTGCATCAAAATTGGAATCCACTCGTCACTGTGATGACTCGATGACCAACTCAGTCTTCATCATGCCATTTCTACCGACAAATCCTCCATTACCAGGGAGCACTTACCATGGGAGATGAAAAATTACCTAGTGATTCGGTCGTAATCCACAAGCACATTCTTAGCAGCAAGCTTACCTAAAATTCTCATTTGTTGGCACATTCCTCCGATGGGAAAAAAGGTCCAAATTACCTGGCTCGATCATACTAAATCTCCGCATCTTGGAAAATTCAATCCCAAAATCTGATCATCCTAGTTGTGCCAAACTTGGTAAAGCTCCCTCAAATATCGAATTGGCCATAGGTTCTTAAAACTTCCTGACTCAGAATTTCCATCTTGGATCACCATCTCGAAAACCCCAACTTGGATAAGACTTGGAATTTCCTGCAAGGCCATCCACTTCTAGCCAACTTTCACGAATCCCATTTAATGAGTGCCAGTGAGTTTCACCACCATCTTCTCATAAACATCAAGCCCATTGCAAGTTGAAACCATTAAGCTCAACTTGACTACCCATTATGATTAACTAGAGATCTCAACGAGCTTCCACCATAATGCAACTATGGATTAGCTTGATGATTCCTCCCTTGAACATGCTTTGGCCATGTATCACCAAATCAAGACCTTTGATGCTCACACCCACTTGATCATTGAACTCAAACTAAGATTGAATTCCTCTTAGAAATGTCCAAGTTAGCTTTAAATCACTCAATATCAGCCTACAACTTATCCCATACTGATATGCCAAGCCAGTCCCCTCCTTAAATGATGCAGTCCTATCTGAGATCAAGATTGATCCATTCTGATTGTGTCATGTTTTTCTTAGTGAGCTCTAAACTCACCTAATACACTATGTCTAAGATTTATTGTCAAGTTCAAAGATCCTGAGTTGCTCCTCACTAAACAAGCTCGTCGCATGAAACTCAAAACTCTGCCTAAGTTTCTATTGAACATGCTTTTGAGATCTGTGCATGGATCAATGCACTGAGGTATCCCAACATCGAATCAATGAGCCAATGCTCGTGGTGTTTTGTTATATCTCCCTCCAAAATAATCTCCCTAGATTTGCATGGATTATTATTTTAAAGAGCTAGCTGACCATTAGATCTAGCTCCTAGTTCAAAAACCTAAGTTGTAGAATAACTCACCTTTGAACTCAGTAGACACTGCAGATCACTTTGAAATGATTTTTGAGATAGATCTTGAGGAATTTTTTTTTTCATGTACAATGAACCCCTCAAAACTTACTTCTCTTCACTGAACCATGGCTTAGCCCTCATACTATAACTTGGCTCTTTCACAGACACCGCACTGTGTGTTTAGTCTTTGGAGCTCAATGGTATTCAAAATTCCTTGATCACCAATAAATTTTTGGGTTGACATTCTACCAAATTCTTCCATACCGATCTCCTCCATGTTTGAGACCCAACTGTTAGCAATGTTTTTGAATGAGTTGCTTGACATTAGTTTTAAGACACAATGTGGTAACCAATCCAAGATTATGGGTCTAACCTTTAAGAGTTATCAAAATGACGTGAATTCGAGTTCCTGGCTAAGAACGAGACATGTTCTAAGCAATCTAGACTGAGTCATTAAACATAACTCGAATCACTGAGTAGCTCGATGAGTAGCTCGACAAGTTGCTTGAAAATTCATTACTATTTGAGCTTATATCCTTGATTTTGAGCCATATATTAATTATCTTAGGCTTTTCCCTTCTTTTAGAGATTAAGAGAGGAACAACAAGACATTTTGAACATAATTTATTGATTTTGATGACTCCTTACTCGTATTAGATTGATGTGGGCATGGTGGGGCCAAATTATTGTTCCAAGAAAACCTCAAATTCTTGAACCTCGCGACTAATATTTAAACACAAAAGAATCCCAAAATGTCTCATGAATATCTTTCTGGTGTTATGGGTTCAATTTACTCCCATTGTCCATTTTTTCCCGAGGGGTAAAAATGGATAAAAATTTGTAGATTTTTTTTATTTAATTCCTCAAAACTAGAAAACACAGAAAAAACTCTCTAATAGTTTAATTTGTTTTACTAATTAATTTATTTTAAAATATTAATTGAAAATACAAAAAATAATTAGTTAGTTTATTTTGTTTTATTCAATTAAATAGTATAAAATTGGATTTAATTAGATTAAAAGGGTAAGACAATCGTAATTTGAATAATTTAAATTCATTTGTTTTTTAAAATTAAAAGTAGAATAAAGTTAGAATGAAAAAAATATCTATTTCCTTAGTAGCCTAGAATAACTGCACTTAGCTCGTAGTTCCTTCGGTCACTAGTTATTTGTTTATTTCCATAATTTTTGAAAAATTGAAGCCCACATGACCATTTTAGGTCGATCTCAAGCTCGCATAAGAATATTTGACCCAATTATAAACCAACCCAATGTTGACAGACTACAGGGAGATATTGACATATGTTTACACAAACTAGTCTTTAGAGAAACTCCTGTTTCACAAGAAATCATTAGCCAAATTAATGCCCTCAATGATGAAGTAGAAATCATAGAATAATATTGGTCCAATCAAGCAAATATGGTTAGACCACGCAACCCTTAGTTTTTCCTCAAAACACATCATCGCATACTTACATAACCCTCTTTAGAGAGGAATATTTAGAGGTATAATGACAATTACCTTACACGCATCAACTGGATCGAGCTACATTTGGTTCTATTGAAATAGATATATAACTATGAACAATGATCATCCTTGATCGCACTATCACCCCTACACAAGTTAGGAAGGCATTTGTCACTCTTGACAAGTAAATTCCTAATTTTTAAGTTGAGCATCTATGATTACATTGATTGTTGATCCTACTATTACCATCCTCTCTACCTATCCCACTTACACTACATTGATTCATCCCATATCCATCCTACTTATCACATTCTATTTATCTCAAGATGACATCGAGAAGTCGAGTGCATCTGAAATCACGTGTTGATTTTGAGGCATACAAAATTGGTGAACCCGATGTGAAGGAATAGTTCCTTTTCCTATCCATTTATCTTATTTTCTTTCATCCATATTCTTCCTCTCCTATTATTCTATGGGTGTTTATACACCCCAAAATAAGTTGGGTCAGGAATATAATAGTCCCATTTTATGTCTTGAATACTATTACAATTAGGCTAGTCCTCGATAGTCACCCTCATTATCAAGGTGGGATAATAATAATTCATAGAGACTCCTATCTCCCCATACAACTAATTCAACTGTAAGGATTGAGGAGATATAAAAACCAAATCACAACCCACAACCAGAGTTATCGAGCTCTAACAACATAACCTTTACAGGAGATCATGACATTTATCCATGGGTTTTATCAAGACCTTAGATTAGTATGTAGTCTGAGTCCTTTCCATTTCATTTGAAAAAACATGATGAACTCTAAACACAATTTTTCCAAAGTGGTGACAAAATAAATGCATCAGATGGATCCTTAGACATGATACAAGCATACACCAATGTCTTTTTATAAAATAATGCTACCTCGTACCCTCCAAATATAGAGGAAATGCCACAAAAGGGGGAGTCAATTAAATAAAAATTCACAAGGGGTAATCATACACTACCTCAACCAAGAAATGTGCAACATACACCTAAGAAAGGTTCACATCCTTCAATCAATGATGTTATTTCAACATTAGTGGGAAATATTGAAGAATTAGATATCTCTTAGGCTTCACAACTTGTACAAATAAATGGGTAAAGATATATTCCCTATTATTAGAACTATAATCCTACTACTAATGTTCATTTGATGCAAAAACCACCACTGTAGGTCTATTTAGGTGTTCCTAGTCATGATGATCTTCTTAGAGGATTTGACATGCTAGCAATGACTCCTCATCCTTCCTATTCATATCCTATGTAAGGGATTGCTAGAAGTGTGTTCTTAAATGTTGTTCCTTAGAACAATGAAAAATTCCTTAGCGTTACACACACCAAATCATATCCTAATGTTGTCCCACACTATGTCCATATGTATTTGAAATCCCCTCGAATGGACATGTACACCTTTCTTGGTCCTTACTGTAGACACCAAATTTGGGTCACACTCCCCTTGACCCCCTTCAATTAATTAACGTAACACATTTAACTAATCATGACACCTTCATCCCACATTAATATTTATCCTCAAATTATTAATTAATTAAATTAAGTTGATTTCATCCTCACACCTCCACCTCATCATTGACCAATTCCAGGGGCATTTAACTCATAATGACCAAGTCATTACTCTCAACACTGATTCATCACTCCTAGTGTTGAGTCACTAATTGATCTAACTAACTAAGAATTATTCCTAAACCTAACTAGAATTCTTCTAAGATATTCCTTCTCTCATGTGAAATCTACTTCCCTAAGTGGACCTAGCAAGGAAAACATGCCAAATCTAGGAAGATTTGTCTATTTTTGGTAAATAAGACTATTTCACCCTTACCGACGCCAATTTATCCTCATCCGACATTGGTCACCTAAACTGAAATCAGTTCCTTTATATATAATTTTACAACCCTTTACCCATGTTGGTTATTCAATTATTAGAGCCTTATTGCATTGAAGAGTGAATCTTCAAGCCCTGATGCATCCAAATGACGAACACACACAACCACAGTGCAAGACAATCAACTGGTTCTCCTCTTAGAGAATTGAAATACTCATAGGAACACATAGGTTGTATTACCGTGACAATGGACTCAAACACCTCTTCTCTGATTAACCATTGACCACCCCAACTCATAGGATCTAAAAAATACCAAATAAGTAATGTGATCTTATTCATTCACGCGTATATCATTGTAGATATCTTGCTTCTTTCAATATTTTATTTATTTTGTTACCCGTATATCACCTTCTTCCCACCAACCCACTAGTCAACCATCCCAAGCCTTTACACCCTTTCCAACCTCCTTTTTACCACATCCGAGTCTTCTTAATAATATCATGACCTTATCAAAACCACCTTCACTCTCTATGCAATCGAAGAGAGGTCCAACCTTTTATTTTAAATTTTGAACTGAATTTCCCCTACTGACACCGATTAGCCAACCGATGTCAGTCTATCTCCTATATTGACATCAGTCGACCAACCGATGCCAGTCTCTAAGACTAAAATTTTTTCCTATGGCAACGAGTTAAAAATTTCAACAAAACAACTCAAAACCTTTCCTAATTTCACCTAGACCTCACCTATAGCCTCTGCTACACCTACAGACCCAAACCAACCCCTTAATCATTCGGATTTATTTCTAACCATTGCATGTTGAGTTAAAGTCACTTATTTTATGTTAATAAGAGATAACTATTTCTTATCAACTACAATAGGAACTATTATTTCTTACATTAAGTTGTATTAAATAGAGGATTGACAACCATTCAAGGAAGCATCATGCTTCCTAGATCTATCCTTGAAGGTATTCCTCTGACTCTTTCTATTTAATATTATTTGGTGGTCTTTTTGTGTTTCTTATATATGTTGTTCCTCCTAGCCAAAGGGAAGCTCACACAATCAACTTGGATCAAAATTATAAAGCATGCACAATGCCTTCTACTATCCACATAACATAGGCATTCCTCCTGCGCCCATTACTCACTTATCTATTTTATAACATTACTTTTTCGGTGAAGCATTTTGGCATGCCCGGTGGGACCCATCTGGGGTTATTTTCATTTTTCATACCTAGGGAAAAATATTGTGTGTCTATTTTCATTCGAAATAAGTTCACATTAAGATTCTTATTTGGAAATATTATTTTCTTCTGATTGTCTTAGTGACACTTTTTTTCAGGATTAAAAAGAAATCTTCTTTCTTTTCTTGCATTACACTTAGTGAAAGTCAAGCCCTTAACCTCTTCATAATTTGTTCTCATCAAATAGAATTTGTGGTTTTGGGTTTTAAAACTTGTGCACTTACATTTTTGTTTTTGTTGCATTATAGCTCATCTAAATTGTGGGCAACGTATATGCTGGAAGTCATGCCCAACTAATGGTTGACAAATTGAATTTTAGCTCACATTTTTCACACTCTCTATACCAAAACACTAAAAAAAAATACACAGTTCTTGAAAAACAGATTTCTCATCAGAATTTTTCAATGATCACATGATCAGAGGATTGATAGTGGTCTTCAACTAGTTTCTCTATCCAATCATCATCTCAGAGAAGGATCTACCACACCAAAACTTACCTTAAACTAGCCATAGTTTTTACCTTTTTATAGGGCACCTTTGTTAACCAAAAATTCTATCCTTCTTACAATCAGTCCTAAATGGCATAAGCCACAACATAGAATATATAGCTTAGGATTTCACGTTTGTTATATTTTTGTCTACTTGCTTTTTGAGGTGTGAGTTGCATTTATTCATTATTTCTCATCCTTTTATGCCCCACATCACGACTGGTGTATTATGGTTTTATTCTAGGTGTATTAGGAATACTCATAGCCATATCCAGTCTCTGGGTTGGCCCTTTTATTTGATCTAAATCACCAAAACTTCATTTCTCCTTCTCTTCCAAGATTTCATAGTAACTGATATTGGTCCAGCAAGTGCAATTGGTTACACCATCTCACTGCCATTAGTTAACTGACCAACGTCAGTTTTATGATTTTTTGGTTATTTTTACCAAAATAGTATTCTTAACCTTTATGTTCTTTTTGTGTCTATTTCTGCCATTTTATCACACTTTTGGGTCTTTGATATCATATTCAAAGTCCAGGTTGACCCATTTAGCCTTTCATTGCTAGATCTTCGAATCTCTTATTTTTCATAGTAACCGACATCAATCTGAGCCAATCGGTGGCAATTACCCTCATACTAGAATTGGCTACCCCAGTCGACATTGGTCTCCATATTTTTATTTCCCAATCAGAACACCGATATAATCACTCATTTTAGATTGATTTTTCCCCATTACTTCTATGTTTCTGCATCATCAGCGAAGATCAAAATACCTTTTATATCATCAGTCACATGGTTTTGACTTGTAAAAAAGCTAACGCTCTTGTGTTTCACACTATCCTCCATCCACTCCCACCTATCCCATCACCACCTTTAATATCATCACCTATGGACCCCAATTAAGATCTTTCCATACCCACTCATGATGAGGAGTTTGCAAGACTCCTTGATCACAATGTCACCACTTTGCAGTACTATCTTGCTCATTCATCTACCCATGATTCATGAGGGAAACTTGTATATGGCATGTATGTGTCCATTCCTCCTTCCCTTGCACCCACTTCTGCTTCAGCTACTAATAGTTTGGCCTTACGCTCTTCCACCTTACCACCTTTGGTTTCCCAGCTTGACCTTACATCATCGATATCTACTTCACCTATGACATCTGCCACACCTTTGACGTCTATTTCTCCTACAATGTGAACCATGCCTTTATCAACCTCCTTGAGTGTAGGTCTATCTGCACCCACCACCTCTCATATACCTATTACATGCCAACCACCATTGGTGTCAGAAACCGATACTACCTTCCAAAAAATCATCATATCCATCCCGTAGTCTCTTCCTCTTATTTCTACAAGAGTCTTTACGTCCACTCCACCTACCTACACTTATCATCAATAGCCCTCTATTTCATCTATAGCTTAATCAAGATACTTTCCATCTACATCTATTCCGGCCTATATTCCCTCCTCACAATTTTTGTACTTGGCATCACGACATACTAGGATTTCACCCACATCATACCCACCTCTGCTACCCTCTTATACTGTAGGGGGTTCCCAGTCATCACAACCTACTAAAGATCTTATCAAAATAATGATGTACAAGATGTAGACATTGGAAAAATCTATCTCTAGATCATGTAGCTCTTTGACATATGATGAGATTTGCAATGAGCCCATTCACCCATCCATTTTGATTCATCCATACCCTCCCCATTGGGAAATGCATAAATTTAACTGATTCAATAACAAAGAAGACCTGTAACAACACTTACGATCTTTAAACATGTGTGTTATCTGCTTGCTCATGATGATGCTTTACTCTTACAAACATTCTGAATGTCCTTGATAGGGATGACTTTAGATTGGTATAGTGCTCTACCTAGGCATTCCATATTTTCATTTAATAAGGTAGCTTAGGATTTTATAGACCATGTTTCTATCAACATTGTCAAGAAGTTCACCATGATTGACTTGTATGTGAAAAACCAATATGAAGAAGACTCTCTCACAGATTTTTTCATTCGTTGGCGGAGCCTGATCAACCAACTCACATTCCAATTGCCTCAAACCAAGTTAATAGAGTTGTTTACCAGAGCTTATGCTAAAAAAATATCACCAACTCTCCGAGTTCAAACCTTCCACACATTTGACGAGGCATTCACCATGGTCTGGAAACTTGAAATTCATGCCATTAAAGAGAAGAAGATATAATTACATAACAAGAATGCTACGTTAAAATCACATGATACCTCTTCTTCTTCAAAACTGTAAAATAATTATTATAAAGAAAAAGGATCTGCCAACTCAATAGTCTTGAAAGCTAGCCCATCTCATCCATCCAACCAATCAAAGCCTTCTTTTAATCTTTCTCTTTTTTAGGATTTTTAGTCCAAGTGGGAGCAATGCAAATATACTCCTATAGGAGAACCCTACTCTTCAATTTTAGAAAAAATTCTAAAATCTAGAGCAGTCACTCTTCCACCCATCAAACCACATATTGGTTTTGACCCCTCTCATCCTGTGCCTGCATGGTACAAAGATATTGGTTACTACAACCATCATCGCATTAGAGGTCATAGCCACTGTAATTGTATAAATTTTAAAAAAATTGTCAAAGAAATGTTAGATAATGGATATCTCATCCTAAATAAACCTAACACGCCAGCTAAGTAGAACCTTCAAATCTTCAAGAAGATATTCCCAAATCACACCCTATCCTCTAACCAAATCAGAAATTCTTTGACCATTGACAATAATGTTTGTGAGGTTCATGATGTTTTCGACATCATACCAGATCTTCTTGCTCAATTTACTCCTACTCTATCTATCGAGGAGATTCTTGCATGAGATCCTTCATCCACAAAGGGACTTGTTTCATTTAGTCCTTTACCCATATAGGAGTCTCCCTTATCTCCTCCTTCACCCATGGAGGAGCATGCCATATCTACCGATGTAATTTCCACACTCACCTCTCAACTTGATGAAAAATCCACAATACTTACTCTTTTACCCACAAGAGAGTCATTATTACCTTATTCTTCACTAAAAGACAAACTTACATAATCTAACTTGCCATCTTCCCTACCCATATGGGATCCATTAGCAATATCCCTTCCTATTGGTGACAATTTTCCATTGGCTTTAAAGGATCCTGTTGATTTTCTCTTGTCTCTTTTACCCATAGAGTCTGAAGCCAACCATTTCCCTATCTCACATACATTCTTTATAGGGATTAATACCAAATCAACATCATCCCCTCCTACATCGGTTCCATTCTCAAATTTGGATGACCACTTAGATTATGTTTACAATTCCATGCTTTGGGGATGTCTTCGACTGCATGTCTCAACTCAAATATAAATGTTGTCTGTTGATACTTCCACAATCTATCCGAAGGTGTTTGAAACAACCAAATCAACCATGCCCATTCTAGTTATAGTGGCCCCTTCTTCATCAACCTCATCCAAACCTAAACCTTTACCAACAAACAATTTTTTTCCTATGCCTAAAACCTTACCTGCACCTATACCTTCCTCCACGTTTAGACCCATTACCACATTAGGAGTCATGCCAATAGAAAGTATAGTCCATCCTCCTATCAAATTAGATTTAGCCACATCCTCATAAGCCATCACAAATACTATTCCCCCACCTAAGAGGAAGACTCAACCTATTAGGCCACATACACTGGTTTTGTCTACTACCCCTCTATCATCTTCCATCTATCCTAGGTGCCCACCCATTACCCTTGGCCAAACAACCTCCTACTCGGAGTAAACCAAAAAAAAAACAACCCACCTCATCATGATCCTATGTTACACCCAAATTACCTACATAGCTTACGAATTTTACATCACCTACATCCTTTCTATCTCCTATACCCATACCACTTCCAATATCCTCATCATTACCAATGCCATTCCCTTTCCCTCAACTAGTACCTTCCACATTTCCTCTTACCACAAACTTCACCACACCTCTGTTATCACCTTAGCTTACCCGTCCCCTTCCTTCATTTTCCTTCCCTTCTACATCACGTGCTTCTTCTTCACCCTTACCCAAGAAGGTGAAACCAAAGTCCAAGATCCCACTACCTTTGAAAGAGGTAGTTAAACCTATACTACCTTCAACAACTAGTTCACTTGCTACATCCTTGCCCAAGAAGGTGTAATCCAAACCTAAAACCATATTATATACCAAATAAGTGGTCAAACTTACTCAACCTCTGATTCTACCTCCAGTGATGCCTCTCCCACAAAAGTCACCCACAATTCCATCTAGACCCACACTTACTTCACATTGTGATCCATTGGCTAGGTCTTACGCCAACATCTTAGCTAACCTTTTGGAAACCTCTGTCATCACATTACCATTGCTTAGACCTTACGACCCACTCAAACCTAAACTATAAGGGTTTGATGATACCAAACCTTACGCTTACCATCGTGTGCTAGGGTATGATGTGGAAAAATGTAAGGCTCTTAAGACTATTATTCTCCAACTATCTCCTCTCGAAGAACACTTTGACGAAGATGATCTTTTAGATGAGAAACCTCTTCCACCTGCACCTATCACCACACATCCTCATCTCATACCTATTCAACAACCTTCATCTCCCCCTCCACAACCCTTTTATCCTCCTTCAACATTTGAGATCATTATGGTCTGCATAAGAGAGCTATCCAAACCTTTACCAAAATGCCAATGTGCTGCTTTGTTTAACAAAACTAGTATAAGCCCTCACCATATTTTTTTCCGTCCTATCGCTACACCTATAACGACGCACTTTCTCATTTACTATAGATCAATATGGTTCAAATTTCCACTCGAGCCTAAAAGGAAAAAGGAAAGGAGAAAATAAATAGCTTATCTGTTACTCTTTTACCCAATATTCCATATGCATCTGCACCCAAAATCATCATCCATGGACCCACAAACCCTATTTCTAACGGGGTTTCCCATCATACAGTGCTTAAACAATTACACCATTCTCTTCTCAAAATGTCTTTGTACAGCCTCATCTAAACCTCTGAGTCTCATCGTCTGACCCTCATTTAGTTGCAATCTATTGAGGTTTTACCTAATGAACCTATGCCTATTGCATCCATTATCACTCCTCACCATGTTGCCACTCTCACCACTTCACCCCCTTCCTTTGCTCCTGCTACCAATCATCAAATAACCACTCTTATTTTCTCTGACGATGAGATTGTACCTCTCCAATCAGATGATCCTAACCCCACCCTAATTATTTCTATCTATGTTGATAATATACATGTTCAACACATTATGATCGATGGAGGTACCAGTATCAACATCATTTCCTCCCATGCATACAACCAAATGCACATCCTTTCCAACTGCATGCATAATAATTTAGTTATGCTATGTTCATTTAATGATGCTATGACTTCCACACTTGGCACCATAATTCTCCACATTAATGTAGGTCCCCATACCATTCCTAAATTATTCTATGTCTTAGAGGGGGAATTCTAGTACAACATGCTGCTTGGTCAAACTTGGATCTGTGCTATGGGTTGTGTTATTTAAACCTTACATCGCTGTTTAAAATTCAAACATGAAGGGCATAACTATACCATTCTAGTCAACCCTTCACATTTCAAGACCTGTAACATGTTGTATCAACCCAATGATGTCCTTATACCAGTTAAGGCATCTACCATCATCACCACTTCTTCTTTAGCCACTACCTCATCCACCACTTCTACCACTACATCTTCTGCAACTAACTCCTCTATTCCCATTGCTACCACAATTTCTACAGTTGACCCATCAGTCAACCCATTTACTCCTCAAACATCAAATGCTTCTTCTTCCCAATTGTCCAATGATTCATCCATTCCCACTACCCACATACTAGCTACTGATCCCTTAGAAAGTGTTTTTCAACGTCTCATTTTGGGGGTACTACCTTTATAACATTAACACATTCCTTACTACTCAAGACTATGGCAACCTTCACCAACATTCCTGTTATGATCACCGCATAGGTGAGATTTTACCCTAGAGTTCTCCCCACCTTTGCACCAAATTAACATATGGGGGACTTGATGATTTTACCTACTTACTCAAGCCACCCTCCCAAAATCGACCATTTTCCTCTGACCTTCAATCTCTAACCATTTTCTGCTTTGCCCACAACTTCCTCCATCATTGTGTTTGGAAGGGATTTTTCTTTGGTTTCTATGAGCAAGGTTGCTTGATTGTCATTCCTTACAACCCTCATAAGAATAAAGACTACAATGGTATTGGATTTTCAGAACCACTTCCTAATAAGGCTCAAGTTGAAATCAATGAGGATGATAAACATTACCCACCCCTTTCACCTTATTCATCACCTTCACCTACTGAGTCTATGGATCTAGAATCCATTCCTCCTAAATTTTTTTATATATTTTTTTCGTGAACACTGTTTCCCTAGGACCTCTAACTTATCAGCGTGATGGTGAGGCTCCCTCTTCTCTTCCCTTCCTACATCCTAACATGATTCATGGTGATACACCTTTTATTAACATCATTCAATGTTAGGATGATGAGTCTATTATCACCTACCTTGGTGCGAAAGATTCTTATATTCACTGGTTGTTACCTTCTGAGACACAAACCATGTTGAATGAATAAACCATAGAAATAAACATTCACACTTAGGATGACCCACACATTCTAAAATTAGGCCATCTTCAGATGTTGCTGAACAGGAAGCTTTCACTTCTCTCCTCCGGGATCATAGAATTTTTTTGCTTGGTCCTATGCTGATATGCCCAATGTTGTCCCAAACATTGTGGTCCACAATATCATAACCATTCTTGATGGCAAACCCATGAAACAAAAACTACGAAAAATGCATCCTCGTATTTCCCTTTGTGTTAAAGAAAAAATCCAGTGCCACCTTTCAGTTTCCTTCATCCTACCCATTGATTATCCCCAATGGTTCTCTAACATAATTCTTGTCACAAAAGAGACCAGAGGACTCCGCATTTGCATAGATTTCTGTGACCTTAACTTAGCTTGCCCAAAAGATGACTTTACTCTACCTAGTATTGACCAACTAGTTAATCTCACCACCTGCCATGAGATGCTATCACTCATGGATAGTTTCTCAGGCTTTAAAAAAATATTACTCGCCCTAAAAGATCAAATCAAAAATGCCTTCATCACTCCTTGGGGGACCTTTAGCTATCATATCATGCCCTTTGGCATTAAAAATTCTGGTGTTACATATCAATGGGCTATGGCTTATATTTTTCATGACATCATGTATAATATATTGGAAGATTATGTTGATGATATTCTTGCCAAATCTAAAAATCAGGTGGAACACCTTTCCATCCTTAAGGTTGTATTTGACCATCTCATCAAATACTATGTTTGCCTTTAACCTAAGAAGCATGTCTTCACTGTTCTCTCCAGAAAGCTCATTAGTTTTATCATTTCTTTGTATGGAATTGAAGTTTATCCCACTAAAATCAAGGCTATTGTCGAGATGCCTCCACCTACTAGCCTTCATCAACTTCATAGTTTACAAAGAAAGTTACAATCTATTCATCACTTTAAGTCTCAACTTTCCAACCGCTACCATCCATTTCATCATTTTCTCAAAAAGGATGTCTCCTTCAAATGGGATGATGAATGCCATAAATCCATTGAAGCCTTTAAACAATACCTGCTCCAACCACCTGTGCTCATTCCACCTAAGCATGAACAACTAGTTTATTATTTAAGATGTATGCTTTTAGACTATGAAACTAGATATAATCATGCCAAATTTTTTTTCTTAGCCTTAGTTTTTTTCTCCACTAGACTTCACCATTAGCCACTCAACCATAAAAAATTCATTGTCACCAATACTGACCCCTTACATTACATATATGCTAAGCCCTACCAACATCAATGTGTTGCATGTTGGATCATGCTTCTTGTAGAACTAGATATCGAATTCATCCATCAAAATTATGTCAAAGGAAAAACCATTGCTGACCAACTCGCGGACGCACCTCTCTCTAAAAACCAATATTATAACTTTGATTTCCCTGATGAATCCATCGCTACCCTCTCCCTAGATGATACCATTTATCAGATGACCTTATTATTCGATGGTTCCAAATGACAGTTTGGGGGTGGTAATAGAGTTATCCTAATTACTCTTAACGGTGAGCCTATGCCATTATTTTTAAAACTAGTTTTTGATTGTACTAACAATATTACCCAATATGAAGCACTTGTGTTAGGCCTTTAAATCGCCATAGCCTTAGATGTTAAATAAATTAATATATTTTGTGACTCTCAACTGGTTGTGAACCAAGTTAATGGTATATACCAGTGTCATAACGAGATACTTGAACATTATAAACATCATGTTGACATGCTTTTGACTACCTTTGACCATTATTAACTTCAAAATACCCCGCATTCCACTAATAAATTTATAGACACCATGGCCTGTCTCGCTTCTCAAATACCTGCTTCACCCTCCAACTTAAAAATATTTATCACAGTATAAAGTTTGCAATCACCTTCTTTTCTATTCCGAGACATTAAATTTTTAGGAAACATTAAAATTGACCCACATGACCTTTAGTATAAGCAGTTTGCTGACTACCTTTCCCTTTCAATTCTTCCTCCAAATATTACTTGCAATGGACAATGAGCCTTTCTAAAAAGTGTTTCTCACTATGTCATCATGGGTAGTATTCTCTATAAATGTGGATTTAACCTTATCTCTTATGATTCCTTGCAAGTTTTGAATTTCCATACACCATCAATGAAGTTCATGACATAATTTTTGGAGGTCACTTAAGTGGCTTAGCTATCACTAAGTGCATCCTTCATCTTATTTATTACTAGCCAAACCTAAACCACTATTGTTGTGACTATGCCAAGCATTGTGTGAAGTATCAACAACATGCTAATCTTCATCACATCCCTAGTCATGCCTTACATGTTGCATGAGACCTTTGGATTTTCTCTAAATGGGGTTTGGATCTTGTTGAAGAGATCAACCCTCATTATTCCCAATGTCATCAATGGATTTTTACCACTACCAAATATTACACTATATGGATGGAATCTGTACCTCTTATTTCTAAAAAAGAAGGGAAAATTTGTTAATTCATCAACCATCACATCATTTGTCACTTTGGTGTTCCTCACCGCATCATCACCGATAACGGAAAACAATTCAAAAATAAAACCCTATGAAAACTCTATGATAACTTTGACATTCAACTCAGTTTTTCTTCACCTTATTTTCCTCAAACAAATGGCCAAGCTGAATCGACTAAAAAAAATCTAAATAAAATTATTATGAAATTGGTTTACTATACTGGTAAGGATTGGTACACACACATTTGTTTTGCCTTATGGGATTATTGCACTAGTATTCGCACCTCAACTACTACCACACCTTTCTCTTTGGTCTATAGTATAGAGGTTGTCTTGCCTCTCAAAGTCTAAATTCCATCTCTTCATATCTCACTCAAATATATGGTCAACGATGATGATTTTCACCAGGATCATTTGGCACATCTTGAGTTAGTAGATGAATTCCATCTAAATGCTCTCTATTACCTCCAAATCTACCATAAACTTGTCAAATGGGCTTACGATAAATGTGTCCAAGAATGAACCTTCAAGGTCGGTGACCTCATCTTGAAGGAAAATCAACATGTAACAAAAGTGGAGAAAATTAAACAAGGAAAGGTAAATCCTAATTGGGTTGGACCCTATATCGTTATTCATGCCTATGGATCAGGTGCTTATCATTTATCTTCACTCAGAGGTAAACCCAAACTTGAACCCGTCAATTCCTTACATCTTTGACCATTCTATTGTTGAATCAAGTCTTAGATCACCTTTTGTCTATTAAATTCTCATCCCTTGAGAAAAATCCACCTTCCACCTAACTATTTTAAGGATCAATGACTAAGTAAGAATAATGTAATTACCCATCACCTTTCAACTTTATCTTCAATATGAGTACAATGAATCTACTCACGGCATGATTCTCATGGATACTTTTCATCCTTTTTAGGATGAAAACCCATGGTTGTTCACCACATCAAACCTCTCTTTCATAGCTAACCTCTCTGTGCCATGGTTTTGTCTTTATACAAGAAGCCTATACTTCTCTATAGTCTTGTCCATGACCTAAAAGTTCAAAACAAAAAAATTCAAAATTAATATACGAGATTTTCAAATTCAAACCCCTTGAGTCAAAATTCTTGTAAATAGATGACTCCCTTCAAAAGGAATTCTATCTTTCCATCTTGATGCTATAAATAGACTGCTCCCTTGAAGGAAAACTATAAAAAACTAGCCTTATTGAACATAGTCTATCACAAAAAGATGACTATTTCTAAAAAAAATAAAATAAAAAATATTTTGAAGCTTACCACATTGATTAGCTTCACAAAGGCCTCAAGGAGATATCCTATTCATCCCACATATAATTCCCGCATCGATCAATCTATAAAAAAAGTGAAAAGAAAAAGATAACTTTATTTCATCATGGACTTGCCTATTTTGGTCTTGGGTATCTTGTAGAAGAAGCATGCTATCTCCCACCAAGGTTATGCTAAAAAAACCCATTTTCAACTCACCTTATTTCCTTTATAATCATCTACCTACTCAAGGGACGTGTCGTAAATACAAAATTTTGTGATCATGTGAATTTATTCACCCTTAGAACAATCAATCATGCAACGCCTTTAGGGTCTTACGTTCATAGGCCAATATTTGATATGATAGACTCATAATGGTTCTTACTAATTAGGTGGATTTTTGTCTCCTCTTACCGTTCACCTCTTTTCTTACTTATTGATCCTCTTTCAAAGGACCAAACCTTCAACACCTACATTATAGGAATCCCTCTTCTACCAAAATCACCCACACCTATTCAACCTATACTCAACCATGCCTAAATGACCTAGACTTAATCATTCCTAAAACCTACTAACCCATTCATCTCCCTTATCATATTATTCCCTAGATTAAGAGAGAAATACATTTTCTCAAGGCCCCTTTTCACTGGGGCTATGTAGGTAGCACTCCACGGGTATGTGGCCCTTAGAGGTTATTTTGGCCACTTTTACCCCTAACCCCCTTTACGTTCACATTCTACCCTAGTTATTTTCCATTTGTACAAAGACTTGGAAATTAATATATCGTAAAAATATACACACCTACCATTTTATCACCATGACCATATTCTACTTAAATCATTTCATATTTTCATGATATTAATTACTTGGAAATTTAACCACAACATACATACAATACATTATTTCTATAAGATCAGTAACTTGGAAATTATCTAGATTCCACCATGCCTATACATGAGCAAATCATGCCTATACCTAACTCCACCATGCCTATACCTAACTCAACCATGCCTATACCTGACCAAACTAGGCCTATACCTGACTCCATCATGCCTAAATGACCCCTACTAAATCATGCATAACTCACCTAATTCCCATGGTACACAATAGAAATGGAAATTAAAAAGAGTACATCATCCATCTAATAATAATTATCAACTATATAAAGAGGAATTTTTTTATATTAATACATATATACAATAGGATAAATAATAAAAGTGTCTCAAAAAATATCATATAAAATATCACAAAATCTTCAGCAAGCAGGCTAGTATATATAAATAAAAAATCATCATACAAGTATCAAATTTCGTGATCAATAAACCCCACCTAATACCCTCCTCTCCACTCTTACCCATCTCCTCCTCCTAGCCCTTAGTTGGGCGTGGTCTATGAGAGATGGTAACCTCACCCTGACCCTATCTCTAGGGCCGACGACCCCTATGTTACTTGAGTTGTGAGTCTTGGACCTCATCCTCATAACCCTATTACCTATCACCCAACCTCAAAATCAGTTGGGGAATGTTTTTTCCCCTACCATGGCCTTACCTATGGCCTTTCCTAAATCAATCAACCAACACTCACCTTTTTTGACACTCGAATTTGTGTACTCACTATACCTTGTGATGTGATACTAATGTTGTTCTGCCTAACAACCTTACCTTTCCTGAAGTCGTGATCTTTATCCCGACCACAACTTTGGTGCCTTGGAAAAAATCCTATTGCCCATTCCTACACCTGGATTAATGGTGTTTCAGGACCATATCCTATACTTTGGATACCTAAACCACTTCAACCTTGTTTGGATAAACCTATCGATCTTTGATGATGTAGTGTTTGCAAGATCTTCAACTTGGTACCTTATCGTAATCTATATGAATGTGTGTGTTAGACTGCCACTACCTATTACCTGACCAAAAACACCCTTACCTCCAACAAACCTTCCCTCATTTTTAACACTTACCCATTTATCAAGTGACTCACCAAATACGTCTAACACCTCATCCATTCCTAGTTTAAGGGGGATCACCTCCACTCACACTTGGGGTAACCTAACCCTCACTCACACCTAGAGCACCAAATTCTTGGTTGTGATGGCGTCGCTTATTAATACAAGATTCACAAAAAAGGGGAAAATGTAGACACCAAATTTGATTCACACTCCCCTGGGTCCCCTTCAATTAATTAATGTAACACATTTAACTAATCATGACCCCTTCATCCCATATTAATATTCATCCTCACATTACTAATTGATTAATTAAGTTAATTTCATCCTCACACCTCCACATCATCATAAAACCTCATCCTGGACCCACTCTAGGGGTATTTAACTCATAGTGACCAAATCATTATTCTCAGTACTGAGTCATCACTCCTAGTGTTGAGTCACTACTTGACCTAACTAAATAAGAATTGTTCGTAAACCTAAATAGACTTAATCTAAGATCTTTGATGCAGCCTAGAATTCAGGATACAAATCCAATAAAACACTAGACGCGCTGGCACATCACTCAGCCTAAACTGAGTGCTCCCCTGAAGCATGCAAAGGTACCATGTCCCTCTTTAGGGTTGCTGTTGTAGGATGTTAGCATGATGAAGACTTAAGAAATACATATAGTTCTATTACTAACACATCATTCTATAGAGAGTAATAGATCTATACCTAAGGAAGAGTATAATTAAGTACTAACCATGATGAGATTAAATACATACTAGATTCATATACACACAAAATATAAAACTTAGATTTAGCCAATATCCTCCATTATATTCAATGCAATAAGTATATGGAAGCTTCATTGCAATAACAATAGTATGCACGTAAAAAAATTAACATATCTTTGTATATATATATCCTCTCTATATGTCTCTATATATCTATTACATAGTTTACTACTTATAAGGGTGGGGACTTGACCTTCACTACTTATCCATTCCAAAAATATACAAAACTAGCCACACATGCAAGTGCGCTAATAATAGACTACTACCAGTTAAATGACAGTAGCAGATCTATTTTCAGCCTGTGTCCATGCAAAGTGCTTCATATCCAATCCTCCAAGAATAGCCAATGCATGGTGTGCCTGTCTCTACCTTGTTTGTGTGCTCTGTACGCCATCTCTAAAAATAGACCTTCATGAGTGAAAATTTCCAAGTCCCGAAAGCTAAAATTCTATTCCACGTGCGCGTTCTCCCTATCCATTTATGCCTTTGAATATGAATCACTTCCTCATGTGGACTTCTTGTGTGCTTTTTGTTAGGTGTTCTTTGATAGACATTACCCCGCACTAATTTCATTGTCACCCTGATAATGGTCATCTCCACAACTGAAGTAAAGAATAGAAGAATGGAAAGAATGGAAAGAATGTTTTTACTCTGCAGTCTCTTCTTCAATTTGAACAACTAATTCAGGATATTCCTATTTTATTTCAGCCTCCAAGGTCTACCACTTAGTGAGTGCTTCCTCTGCTCTCTCTGGTATGTCCAAAACAATGGAATCTAGTTCATATTTCATAATTTCTCCTTTCTCATTCTGTAAGACCAGCACAATGCTAGACATTGCAATCGTCCTCCCCTATAGTAAATCCATCTTCTACGTGATGAGCTTTCCAATCTCTTCCAACCAAGTCTTGTGTGGTTCTTGTGCTGCTGCCAGGGCCTCACACTTTTTTTAACCATTGATAATCTTTCTGCGTGGCCCAATGTTTCATCCTTCATCACTTTCTGGACCTCATTGTTCTCCTCGAGGGTTTTTATGTTAATGAGTTCCTGTAGAGCTGTGCAAATGTTCAAGGCCTGGTCTATTTTCTTCAGTTCTTCTTGCAGTACTTGTAGAATTCCTTCATATGATGCAATATTCCACATCACTGACACCTTTTCCTACTCTACTTCTTGTGCTGGATCCTTTGGCGCTGGCATGTGTAGAGGTTCATATTCAAGCACTAGGTCCACCAGCGTACCTACATAGTGTATTGCCAAAGGAAAAGTCTTTGGTACCTTTTACTCCAAGTGTGGCCTAGCCCTTACAACATTATCACTAATTTCCTCTGTGATGCTGATAAATACAATGTTATTTTTCTGCTCTAAGTCTCTCTCCTACGTTAGGAATGTTATTTCTCCATCCTTAGTTTTAGTATCTCCCCTGAGTGCCCTAATTGTGGCAGCCTTATCCATATTCTGCCTCGCCACCTTTGTTGTGACTTTCACCAAAGCATTTCTTACCTATTCATCTAACATGACAGTAGGCTTTACCATCATGTGTCTAGCCTAAGGTGTCTTCTTCAACCTCCTTGATATGCATGAATCCTCACACATATCAAAATATGGCTCATCCATGTGTGTGTGCATGGACCATGACAATTTCTTCTTGGTGCGCACTGTAGCCATATATTCATCCATTAGTTCCCAACCATATAATTATTTTTGTGTCAGCGTGCTCTAGAAATGGGTGTAAAATTTTTTGCCTATGTCCTCTGTATAACCCATAATTGGTGGAATGTGATCACCACTTATTCTTCTAGACCTAGGCTGCTTAGGAACTCAAGCCTCTACACTTAGGACTTGTGCCTCCATGTCCTGAGCAGTCTCTGTAAATGTCTCATCTATTCCCTTTTCCTCCTCTTCTCCTTGCTTAATTTCTTCATCTTTCTATTCTTCTACATTCTCTGGAGGTGTAGGAGAATTAGGCATGCTTTCCTCTGATTCTTCCACCTCCTCATTCAACTTCAGTTTCATTCTCATTTTTATGGTTATCTCCTTTTGAGGAGAGATTCTGGGTGATTTGCACACTATTTGCAGAGTATCACCTTGGGTCCTTGTTCTCCTTGAACACCCTCTTAAACTTGCGCTCTCCTTAGAATACATCCAAGTCCTCATCATCCCCCTCTTATGGCTAAGGTGGTGTGGTGGCACGGTCAACTTCATCCTTATTCGTAGGATGTCTTCTACCTCTATGTTCCAAACCACCACTATCCTCGCGCTCATCCTCCTCATCCTCCACTTCAATTGGCTTTGTGAGTTTAGGCACCGGGATGTTCTCCATGGTGTGCTTACCCTTTGGTGGTGCTGGAAGTGTGAACTTATCTTCCACATACTTGTTATTCTCCAACTTGGGATTTAGTTAGAGGTACACCAGTGCTGCTCCAATATCTCCTGCAGCCAAACTTACTGGTTTAATGCTCAATACATCTGAAGTGAGCCTTTTAATATATGCACCCCACCTAAGATACACATATTTCTTCCTCAGCATGTGGTAGTCACAATATACCTTGTCTGGATTGAATGTGAGGCACCGCACATCTGAGAACCTATGTACTGATGCACCGTTCCTCTTCAAAGGCCACACAGAGCCTAGCGTACCATTTATCAGCCCCTTGCTTGACTTGTTCTATTATGGATTCCTCACACAAGTAATTTTTGAAGTGTTTTTTATGTGACTTGTGCTCCATGGGATACTCCCATATCTTCTCCTTCAGTCCATCAGGTACTCTGATCTCCATGAACACCAGCAACAAAAAAACAACTCCAAAGCTGATCCTTCCTCCTATGCGTGCTTCCTCAATGATTATTTTTGCAATGTAACTAAAAATGTTGTAAACTACCCCTTCAGAGATCTTTTTAGCATTATGCAGCCACATGATATTCACTTGTGACCACCTTTCTTGGTCATTTATCTTTATAATGAGATGTGTGGCTGCTTGCACAACTGGATATTTCTTTAGTTTATCAATGTCCATGCCACACAGACCCTTTCTTTACCCCAAATCCCTTCGGGTCTCAAATATTATGGCCTTGTGTATTAGATCATCTCGTAAATCTTCTCCTGTGCCCTTCAATCCCATTACCATGGAGACGAGCATGGTAGAAATTCAAGATTTGCGTCCTGCAAAGTAGAAAAAATATTTGTGCACTCTTATCATGAGCCATTGGTACAAGGGCTAATATTTCCTGAAGTAAGGGAGTTTATATAGCTAGTAAACTCTAATCTTCATCAAGAGATTATCACCAACATCGTTATGCACTGGCATGTCTTCCGCCATGCATTTATTTGTCTTTGTGTTCAACAAGGCATCAAGTTCCTTCTTATTCTCTACGATACGGTGATTGTACTCATTCACCTCGATTTTCCTTATGTGAGAATCCCACTCCCGGCCTACGATAACCCTCTCTGGATATTGCATTTCATAAAAATTACTTTTGGGAGCCATTACCTCTTCTGCTTTGACCACCTTCTTCTTTCCCCTCACTCCTACTACATCTACTTTCTTGGGTTCCATTTCTACCTTGAAATCCTTTATAGATACTCACCTCTTGAATTATCTAATGTGTGAATCAAACCCTAGCTCGATTCAGTGTGCCCTAGGTGCAATCACATTCCCTCACTCCTCTCTGTCACCTTGCTTTGCTTAAACCCTTCACCACCAGGGACACAAGCTCTTTCTATGCATAGATCTCTTCGTCATGACTGGTGACACATCTCGTGCACCTCAATTCAATTACTCATCTCTTTGCACTTAGCTATTTGTCAAATACTCTTAATCGCAATGGCAAAAATGAATTCACATCCCATCCTTATTTAGATTTTCAAATTTTTGATGCATTCATTTCTCCTTCACCTACCAAACATCCTCTCATTAATTGATCAATTCCATCATTTCCACACGTTACATCTTTGTGCCCCAGCTATAACCTTTTAGCGTTCCTTCCTACCATCTAGTCATAGACTTCTATTCAGTGCTCTTCCTTGAACCTGAGTACCTTGTCACTGCGCCTTCTATTGGTAGTTATTATGGCCTTTGCATACCTCTTGTTATACTATTACTTCATTCATCTCCATCTTTGGTCACTTTTTAGAAGAAATACTTTGACTTGAAGAGAAACCATAGCAGCTTATTCCTTTCACCTTTAAATTTCCACAGTTTTGTACCTAGAGCCCAACAATCCACTCCACACTAAAAGTATGTGTAGTCATCTGCGAATAAACATGATTCATATAGGAATTAGCTTCATGCGTGCAAGTGCACTTATTACAAAACATGCCAACTAAATTGACAAAGCATAACAACAAAGAAGGAAACATATTAAGGAAATACAGAATTGAAAACATAATCTAAATGGAAATACTACCTTATTACAAATAGCAAGAAGACTTATTTATAATAGGGCTTCAACCTACTCCTGTTGAAGTAATCGGGTAGTAGTGTTCCATCAAGTGCTTCTAACTGGAAGGCACCTGTTTCAAGGATGTAAGTGACAACATACGGCCCCAACCAATGTACCTTAAGCTTTCCTGGATGGCATAAAAATTAGATTCATAGAGAAATACCATCTTTCTAATCTCAAAATTATTATTCCTTATGTTTTTGTCATGCCATGCTTTCTACCTAGCCTTTTATTGATTCCGACTCCAACATGCTATGGCTCTTTATTCATCCAGTTGAATTTTCTTTTCAATCTATTATTCTAAAGCCTCATCAGCTAGACCTCCATCAAATTCAATACGTAAATAAGGTAACATAAATTCCTTTGGAAGAATGGCTTCTACGCTAAACACTAACTGAAATGGTGTTGCTTTGTTCAACCTTTTATATGTTGTTCAATATGCCCAAAGTACTACAGATACTTTATCATCCTAATCCTTTCTTCCAACATCACATATTTTTGTCAATGTCTGGCCCAATTTTTTTTTTGAAAGCCTCAACAGTTCCATTTTCCTAAGGATGATAGGGTGTAGTCTTATGGTGTGCAATCATGAACTCATACAATAAAATTCTGATTATCTCATTAAGAAAGTGTGTACCCTTATCACTAGTCAAACTTAAAGGACATCCATACCTTGTAATAATATTTTTCCATAGAAATCAGGCTTTTGTAGCCACTATAAAGTCCTTGGTAGGTGCTGCATTTTCCCATCTTGTCAAATAGTCTGTGCAAGTTAAAATATAACGTGATATTATTTTGCATGCAACTGGTGAAATGGAACCCAAAAAATATATAGCCCATTTCTCAAACTTTTCTGCGCTAGCAATAGGTCTTAGAGGAATTTCATCATGCTGACCTGGTCTTGCAAGATGTTGACAATGGTCACATGCCTTATAGAATTCCTTACAATATTTATAAAGGGTCTCCCACCATAATCCAACGAGTAGAATCTTGCACACTATGGCATTACCTGCATAGTGTCCACTTACAATTCCACCATGATCTTCTGCCATAATACCTATGCACTCATGTTTGAATACAAAATGACACAATACCTCATTGCAACCAAATTTTTACAAGTCACCATTGATTAACATATAAGGTGTGGTGCGTATAGTGAGTTGTTTCTTCGCCAAGGATTTCATTCCTTTTGGTGCCATCCCTATGCATAAAAAGACAACAACGTCCTCTAGTTCTGATGACACGCATTGTAACCTATATAATTGTGCATCTAGCATGGTATCCTCAATTTCCTGTGCTTCTTCTCCTAACTGTATTCTTGATAAATGGTTTGGTCTAGAATTACTTTTTCCTGGTTTTACCATAACTGTGAAATCAAATTATTGAAATAAGATCACCCATCGACATATGTGCCCTTGTGAAATAGGTTTATTTACCAAATACTTCAGTGCCATGTGATTTGTATAAAAGATGAATGGTGGAGCTAGTAGATACTAGTGGAATTTATGTAGCGCATAAATCATTGAAAAAGCTTCGCGCTCTATAGTTGTGTAATTCTATTTTGTAGGAGTCAACTTTCTACTAGCAAAATAGATAGGATGATCTACAATACCTTCTTCAGGTTTGGCCAAAAACATGTCAATGGCCATGCCAGAGGCATCAACATGTACATGAAATGGTTTTTCCCAGGAAGGAAAATGTAGAATAGGCACGGTAGTAAGTTTCTCCTTCAATGTCTCAAATGCACGCTGCTGCAGTTCTCCCCAGTAGAACGTACCTTTCCCTTTTAGTAACTCTTCTAATGGTGTGGAAAATTTGACATAACCTTTATTAAATTTTTTGTAATATCCTATATGACCCAAAAATCCACACACCTCATTTTGATTGGTAGGATCCCCTAGGCCTCTAATGACTGCAACCTTTGCTAGATCAACCAACAAACCCTCCTTACAGATTATGTGTCCTAAAAGTATCCCAAATGGTGTAACAAATATGCACTTCTTGATGTTCAAAGAGATACTCAACTATCGACATCATTCAAACATTAAGCATATACTGTCACAATGATTGTTAACTAATCCATACACCATCTAATCATCTAAATATACCTGTAAGAAGTTGTGAATAAATTCTTTGAATGCTTGGACAACTATGCACAAAAATATAGCAGGTGCATTATTTAGACCAAAGGGCATTACAGTATAGGTGAAGCTACCCCATTTAGTAGTAAATGCAGTGTTTTCTTGATCCTCCTAGGCAATCCTAACCTGATTATACCCAAAGAACCCATCTATAAACAAATAGATTTTGTGCCCTACATCTCTTAGTATTTCCTCAGTAAATGACATAGGGAATGGATCTATTACACATGCAGAATTCATCTCCCTATAGTCCATGAATTATTCTAATCCATCCATCCTTCTTGATACTGATCGCCATTGGACTAACCCATTCTGACTCATTATAGGGCTTGATAATTCCAAACTTCAACATGTTATCAATCTCTTCTTTGACCTTTTCACGCAAATTGGGGTTCATTCTGTAAGGTCTCTTTCTAACTGGGCACACACCCTCTTTAATTTTTATCTTCATCTCCCCTAATGATTCATGCATGCCTTTAAGTTCATGGTACCCCCTAGGAAATTGGTCCTAGTAATTCTTTAGTAACTCTATGATTTTTTCCACTTCATAGTCTAACCAATAGTATCCAATTATGGCTTCCTTGGGCTCAACATCGATTCCAATATTCACCTGCTTTGTCTTCATAGGTTCATGATAGGCATGCGTGGTCTTATCCACAATGTCCAATACCTCATGCTTTCCTGTTGAATGGTTTACATCCAAATTATATACTTCTTCATCATCCACTAAGTAGACCATTTTTCCTTTCTCTCTCTCAAGGTAAGTGTGTTGAAGTAATGTTTCATTGGCCTCTGGTGCTTGATCAAGATGCGCTCCTGAGTCCTCTTTATCTAATAATTTGTGAAGGAGTCCTTCAGACTTGACACTATTCCCCATAGTTAAGTGCTTGGTAACTTTTAATGCTTCTCCCATTGGAGGCTTTGTAGAGAAGAAGTCAAACGTCTAGGCCATTCATGTAATTAATTTTTTCCAATTTCAAGTTTCTCTATGGAGTTCTACACATACATACCAAACATGCGCGTAACCTTGTAAAGTGGAATAAAAATAGTGCACCCATAGAAAAGGTGGTAAATCTTCCTACCCTTTTGTCTAGAGTCTCTCACAGTTCTGAATGTGGTGCTAAACATGATGATTACCATGATAAGTATAGATTTGAGTAGGTGAATTTCTCCTAAAGAACCTAGTAGTAAGAGCAATCACAATTTCATTTGATCTGAAAACATTATCCTTGTGGACCACCCACCAGCGTGCTGTTATCCCACATAGTGTAAATGCTAGCATATTTCTTCTTTCCAGTGGGTCTATCCCTTTTTCTTCTAAGGCACATAGGAATACCATGGGATCCCCTTCTCCTATGTAACAAGGTACCGAGTTGGTACCTATCCTCCTGACATAATGTAGTTTTGTGCCTTGAGGGAATATGCTCTTTACTTTACGCCCTACCAACTCATAAGTGTTGTGAGCCCAATTATCACAAGAAACACTTGTAATAACACTAATAGACTGTGTATCCTCCCACTTAATTAGTCCTTTGGTTGGTTCAATCATATATGGATCTCGGATGGCGCATACATAAATCCTATTTAGATCTTTTTCAATTAAGGGCTTAATATAGGGCATGGAATTTCCATCTTTTAAAGGGATAATAACCCTTTCCTCTTCATTTTCAAAACTAATATAGCCCTTGTTGAACCTAAGATCAACATTATTTTCATAGCACCAAGGATGCCCCAATAGAGCTGGAAAGCTATTTGATTCTGCTAGCGCTAAAAATTCAAAGTCTTCATTGAACTTCACTCCTGATATGGTAATGGATGCATCTTTCAAAAATCCTATGGGAGTGGCCTTAGTTTGATTATCCATGAATAATACATTAGAGGATGGCCACAATGGGGGTCTTCCCATTTGTACCCATGCATCCAAGGTAAGAACATTGACCTCCGGATCTGTATCAATCAGTATATTACTCAACAACCACCCATCCACAACAACATTCAGAGTGATTTCCTTCTCATAATCTAGGCTATGAGGAAGGATATTTACATGTAGGATCTTTCGTCCAGTCTCAGTACTTAAGCATGGAGGGTTCCCTTTTAACCAACTCCCTAACTATGGAATGATGTTTTCCTAGCACATCATTTTACACACTTCTCTCAAGTCATCTATATCAGTTTGGACCGTCTTTGATGCTTTATTCTTCTCCTTTAAGTATTATATCTCACCCTAAATATTCCTTAGAACTTATATGGTATCCTGATAAACCTCCTTCTGATAGGCAGGATCTAGGTACCGTGTATGAAGAACTTCATATTTAGTGATGGTAGGATTTTACCGTAATGCTTCCTTAGCACGTTCTACCTCAGCGCGGGTCGTGATATTCATTTAAAGTGCCTCAGATTATACTTCCATCTTGGGCATCCATTGATTGTCCACAATGCACTATATCCTAACCATCCATGTGCCTTTGTTTTCTTATTTATGTTGCTTACTTAGATGCTCATGTAAGTCCAAGCACTCTTCATAGCTACGGTTATTTCTGTAAAAAGAACTTGTAATATTCCGAGGACATTCGTGCCTATAGTGGTCAGGAGATCCACATGTATAACATGGTACATGAGAGAAATCACTTCTTCCACCACCACGACCTCATCCTCTGAATCCACCGTGGTATCGTTGACCTCTACCACAACTACCTTAAAAATGACCCTCATTCTAATCATAGCACACCTAATTGTGCTCCCGGCCCTGATGCTCATTCTTTCCATTAGAGTTATCTGAAACTCCTATCTTCTATACACCAATATGTATAGCATCATGGATCTATCCAATCAACTAACAGTCCTCCATGTCACAAGTCATGGACCTACAGATTTTATAGTAGCTTGAAACGTTCTTCCTTATCATGTGTTGCAATAATGGGAAGTAACTAGCATCATGGTTTAGGTGGAATATTTCACAATCCATCAACAATGAACGTACTGTTATGTGAGGGAAAGTATCCTTTGTGTAACCTTCTACTTCACAAGCTATGCACCAAATCCCTGTGTGTGTCTTGTGTGTTGAATTTAATAATAGCTTCTCCAAATGTTTTTCCATTGTTGTTATTTGTACTTCTAAAAGTGGGCTCACCCCCGTATCTATGCTTACAATTGCCTCAATGCACAATGATTCTTCAAGTGCTTCACATAGATCAGTGTATGTTGTATGTGATAATGCCCTCCTAAAAGGGGTGATCAAGCCCCCAACGAACCATTGTGCATGCTGACTTGTGTGTATGTCATAAGAGAGATTTGATAACAAAATTTTAAACCGTGCATCATACTCTCTAACACTTTTAGTAGTGCCTTGCTTAATATCCTTGAGCGCACTTATACTCTTCTACTCAAACTCAGGGATATGAAACTCTTTGAGGAATGCATCCTTTAAAGCCATATAATCTACGTAAGTCTGATCAGGGTCAAATTTTCTATACCACCTGTGTGCGCACCCTTGTAACGTAGTGGAAAATTGTTTTTCCTTATGCTCAAAATCCATGATCCCTTTAGCGCGCCACAATATTTCACACATGTGTACATGTTTAGCAACATCTTCTATGCCCCTATACTATAGAAGACAAAGAGACATTTCCATGTAAATATTTTGGGGTTGGTGTGGACCTTTTCCAACTGATCTAGATCCTCATGTGTTTCCCTTTCCTCCAGAACCACCAGATCCACCTGAACCAGAGATACATATGCCTCCTAATCCCAAACATGTAGCTGGAATAGGTCCTATAGACATACTCCCATGTGCTCTAATAATAGTACTATACTAAACCCCTATGATAAGTGAATTAGTCCCACTTCCAAAGGTGAATCCCACATTCAGCGCGCTCATGTTTTGTGTGGATGACGCGCCTGACAACACACCTCCAAATAACATTGAATTCGTCCACCCTTCCATTGATGTGTTTTCTCTCTTATTTCCCAAACTTGCTTTCTGATTACTTGTCATAATAGATATTGGAAAAAAAAGTGTAAGGACTAGGTTACCAGGTGGATTCAAATGCACTCTCATGGCCCAGGTAGTCTCTATTAGCACTCTTCGACATGAGGTTGAGGGGGGATCCCTGTCCTGATTTCCAAGATGGGGAAGTTCCTGATGCTCTGGCTCCACATCTTCTATGTGAGCTTCAAATCCTTCATGAGCCATCTCTCTCCTCAATGTCATACTTTCTACAATGGTACACTGCTTCTCTATCTCCCTCTCGTGCACCTCGTTATTCTTAAGCTACCTTTCCTCTCTTTTCCTTTCTACCGCTAGTTATTCCATCTTTCACTAATCCTATCCTGCCCCCGCGCATGGTGGGGTTTAGTTAGCCATCAATTTACTCTCTAGATTCAAATTTACCATCAGGATCTCGATTACTAGAGGAATGCCTTGTAGGTAAGTTCCCCTTAGATATCGTAAAAGCTAGAATTTAGCTACTTCTGGACACAAATAAGTGGAAATTGAGTATTCCAAGATATAGCTGCTCAAGACACCATAGAACCATGTATCCACCACTTGAGTCCAAATTAGATCAACATCATAAAGGGCCAAGAATTCTTCATGCATCCAGACAAGTGTGCGATACCTTTAATTCCACTTAGATGCATAATCAATCAGCCACTCGTATAATTCTATGGGAAAGATAACAAAAAACTCTCATATAAATTGTCATACATATTCTGTTCCACCCAAGCACGTGTGTTAAACTTAGATATAGTGCTAAATCACCATGTGTATTCTTCTTCCGGATTGTGTATCCATTGTTCAACACTTGCTAAGGTCAACCGGTATATCTTCATCATGAACCATCTCGAAAACAACTGAAAAAGAGGTCCTGGCAATGGAACCAATGATGTAGCCTAGAATTCAGTGATATAAATCCAATAAAACCCTAGACGGGATGGCACATCAATCAGCCTAAACTGAGCACTCACCCGAAGCACACAAAGGTACCAGGTCCCTCTTTAGGGTTGCTGTTGTAGGATGCTAGCATGATGAATACTTACAAGATACATATAGTTCCATTATTAACACATCATTCTACAGAGCATATCAGATCTGTACCTAAGGAAGAATAGAATTAAGTATTAACCATGATGAGATTAAAGACATACTAGATTTAGATAGACAAAAAACTAACACTTATATTTAGCTAATATCCTCCATTATATTCAATGTAATAAGTATATGGAAGATTCATTATAATAACAATAGTATGCGCATAACAAATTTAACAACATATATATATATATATATCCTCTCTGTATGTCTCTATATATCTATTACATAGTTTACTACTTACTTATAAGGGTGGGGACTTTCCCTTCACCACCTATCCATACTTCCCAAAACTAGGTTGCATGCTAATAATAGCCATGTGCCATTACGTTAACATAGCCACACATGAAAATGTGCTAATAATAGACATTCTACCAGTTAACTGGAAGAAGTAATCCTATCTATTATCTTAAACTCATGCATGGCACTTATCAGAGTGCTTTGTATCTGATCCTTCAAGAATATAAAATTTGCATGTCGCATACAAGTCTCCATCCTCGTTTGTGTGCTCCACATGCTATCTCTAAAAAAAATAGCCCACATCCAGAGAAAATGGCTAAGTCTTTGAAAGCTCAAATTATGTTTCACACACATGTTCTCCCTATCCATTCGTACTTTTAAAATATGACTCAATTCCCCGTGCAGACTTCTTGTGTTATTTTTTGTCAAGTGTTCTTTGATCAACAATCTTCCTTCCTTCTCTCACATGAAATCTACTTCCCTAAGCGGACCCAATAAGGAAAACATGTCAAATATGGGAAGATATGCCTATTTTTAGTAAATAAGACTATTTCACCCTAAACGATGCTGGATTTTCCTTGGTCGACGTCGGTCACTTAAATCTTGATTGGTTCCTTTATATAAAATTTTACAACCCTTTACCCGGGTTGGTCATTCAGTTATTGGAGCCTTATTAAATTCAAGTGTGAATATTCAAGCCCTCCTGCATCCAGATCATGAACACACACAACCATAATGCAAGACAAGAAACATGTTCTACTCCAAGAGCATTGGAATACTCACAGGAGCACACAGGTTGTACTTCCGCAACACTAGACTCAAACACCTCTTCTCTGATTAACCATCAACCACCCCGAATGACATGATCTAAAAAATACCAAGTATTTTGATCTTCATCATCCATTCTTATCTCATTGTAGATCTCTTGCTTCTTTCAATATTTTATTTCTTCTGTTACTCGGATATCAACTTCTTCCCACCAACCCACTATTCAACCATCCCAGGACTTTACACCCTTTCTAACCTCCTTTTCAGCATACCCGAGTTTTCTTAGCAATATTACATCCTTATCAACACCACCTTCACTCTCTATGTAATTACAGAGAGGTCCAAAATCCCGTTATTAATATTTGAACCAAATTTCCCCTATCGAAAATGGTGTTTCACCGACTTGTTGTGTGATAAAATAGATAAGGTAAAGGTCAAGGAGGAATACCTGTGATTATATTGGTCAAAGGTTGAATACACACATTACTAAATTCATATAATTTGATTGTAGATATCTCCTTTTTTTTTTGGGAAGGACTACCTGTAGATACAAAATAAGACCACCAAATAATATTAAATAGCAAATGATAGTGGAGTGCATAACGATTGCTAGTTTTTGGAAGTGTGACACTTCCTAGATGGTTGTCAATCCATTTATTTTATAAAATTAATGAAAGTAAATATGATAAGTAAAGTATCTCAAAACATTACCAACAAAATAGATTAAGAAAAGTATTAAATCTAAACTAATCTAACATCAGGCTAGGTATGTTTCTAGTTGGGACAAGTTACATGGGTGTTAGGTAAGGTCACAAAGGCATATGGTAAGGTCTAGGTGGAGTTTAGGTGGTGTTAGGGGGAATTTTGTGAAGGTTAGTATAAAACACAGTGACCGATACCAGTCTGGTGTTTGATGCCGGTAGAGAGGGGTGACCAATGATGGTTAAGGTGATTGACGTCAGTACGGGAAATTTGATAGTAAATAATTAAATAAAGGTTTTTTAGGCTCTCTGTGATTACATAGAGTGTGAGGGTATTATGGTTTGGGTAATAACATGGCTGAGAAGACTCAGGGATACTAAGGAAGAGGTTTAGAATGGTGAAAATTCTTGGGATGGTTGAATAGTGGGTTGGTGGGAGGAAAGTGGTGTACACGCAATAGAGGAAATAAACTATTGAAAGAGACTAGGGATCTAAAAAATGAATAAGCAAAATGATTAGGATCACAATTTCTCACTTGATATCTTGTAGATATTGGGAGGTGGAGGAGGATAGTAGTTGATCCGTGAAGATATTTTGTGTTTTTTTCCATGACAATAAGGCCTATGTGCTCCCATGAACACTCCAATGATTTGGAAGGGAAACCAACTTCTTGTCTTACATTGTGGTTGTGTGTTTTCATCGTCTAGATGTAGAAGAGATTATAGATTCACACTTGAATGTAATAAAGATCTAATAATTGAATGACCAACCTGGGTAAAGAGTTGTAAAAGTGTATATAAGGTAACCAATGGTGGTTACGATGATTGGCATTAGTTGAGGGATAACCGGTGTCAGTTAGGGTTGGAAAGTCTAGGTTCACCAATAATAGATAGATATTTACTATTTTTGGCATGATTCTAATTGAGTCCACTTATGGAAGTGGAGTTCACGTGAGATAAGTCGGGAAGGTCTTAGAAAAATTCTAATTAGGTTTTAGGAAGAATTCTTAGTTAGTTAGGTTAAATGGAGACTCAGTATTGGGAGTGATGACTCAATGCTAAGAGTGATGACTCAATCATTAAGAGTTAAATGCCCCTGAAATGGGTCTAGGGTGAGGTGTCTAGGTGATGTGTAAATTAATGTAATTAAAATAATTAATAACATGAGGATGAGAATTTATTAAATTATAAGTCATTAAATTAATACGAATGTGGGGTAAAGGGGTTATGGTTAGGTGCACACATTACGTTAATTTATTGAAAGGGACGAAGGGAGTGTCACCCAAATTGGGCGTCTCTATTTTCCCCTTTTTTTGTGTAGCTTTTATTGATAAGGGACACCGAAAAAATAGAAATTCGGTGCTCCAGGTACGAGCGAGGGTTAGGTTGACCGAAGTGTGGGTGGAGGAGATCCCTCTCAAAATATGAATTGATGAAGTAGGAAAACTAGTCGAAGAGTGGTTTGATAAATAGGTGAGTTATGAAAATGAGCGTCAATAGGTAAGGGTATGGTCATTTTGGGTAATGGGTAATGGAAATCAGTGCACAAACACATATATATTTCTATATAGTACTAAGTTGAAGAGCTTAAAAACTCTAGGTTGTGAAAAGGGTGATAGGTTTATCCAAACAAGGTTGAAGTGATTCATATGTCTAAGGTATAGGATATGGTCATGAAACACAATGAGGTCTGGTGTAGGAATGGGTAATAGGTTTTTTTCCATGGCACCAAAGGTATGGTTTGGATAAACATCACGTTGTTTTGCAAGCTAAGGTCATTAGGCTAAATAACATGGGTAACAACATCGAAAGGTATAACGAGTACACAAGTTCAAATGTCACAAAAGGTAGTTTAGGTCAGGGTACGTAGGTTAGGGCACAGGTAGGCTGAGGTATAGGTAAATAAAATTTCCCAAAATGCAATTAAGGAAACGTTCTAGTAATATAGGCTTGTGAGTAAGGTGTAATAGGTGTTGGTAAGGTCAAAAGTTGTTAGATCAATAATGGTTTTAAGCAGAATGGGTATGTGGTGGTTTAAATGGTTATGTTGGGTTAGTGATGCTGGTTAAATCTTAGCCAATGTTGGTTGGCTAGGGCACGATGTGACTGACATTGGTCATGTTGATTTGGGGTTAAAAATGGAAAAATCAACTTTTTACGGATTAATTTTAACCTTTCCACTATTAGAAAATGACAGAGGAGAAGTTGGGGAGTGAAAAATGAAAGTATGAGATATCTAGCTGAGTTGGCAATCCATGTAGTAGGTGATTGACATTCAATTGGCTGGTCCATGAGATATACGTGATTGATTCAATTGGTTAGAAGGTGAGAAGTTGATTTGGGCATGACGTAGGTGGGAGAGGGAGCGGGTGGACAACTGACATAATGGTCAAATGTGCCACGGTGGAGACGATGCTGAGATGAGGTAGGATTCAATCTGAATCCTTTAGTTTGGTTGAAAGAGAGTTCAAGTTGAAATTGTTTTGGTTTAAAATTATGGTGGGATTTTAATGTTTGAAATTGTGGGTAAAAATAAAGGAAATGAGGGGTGGGAAGGTCAAACGTAGGTTAAATAAGGTTGACAATGAAGCTAGGATAGGTTTGGGAGGTTTAGGGTTGGGAATGATGGAGTCAGGTATAGGCATGGTTTATTTTAGGTGATTTATGCATGGGTTAGTCATGTTTTTGTGTTTGTTTTAATTTCCAAGTTATTGGTAGGATGGAAAATAAATAATAACGTATATGTATGTTGTGGTGTAAATTTCCAAATATTTAATATCATGGAAATGTAAAATGATTGGTGTATGATATGATGATGTGAGAAAATGGTAGGTATGTATGTTTTTATGATTGTTTAATTTCCCATTTTTGTTAAAAATGGACACTCACTAAGGTAGAATTTGAATATAAGTGGGGGAAAATTGGTTAGGGGAAAGAGTGGCCAAGCTAACCTCTAAGGGCTTCATCCCCTCAGAGTGCTGCCTACATAGCCTCGACAAAAAGGGGCCTCAGGCCGATGTAGTTCTCCCATAAGCTAAGGAATAATATGAGGAGGTAGAGGAATGGGTCGGTAGGTTTTAGGCATGAATGAGTCTAGGTCATTTAGGAATGGTTGAGTCTAGGTCATTCAGGCATGTTTGAGTTTAGGTCATAAGCATGGTTGAGTTTAGGTCAAGTAGGCATGAGAGATTTTGGTTGAATAGGTATGGTTAAGTTTAGGTCAAATAGTCATGGGTGATTTTGGTTGAATTAGTATGGTTGAGTTTAGGTCATTTAGGCATGGTTGAGTTTAGGTTGAATAGGCATGGGTGATTTTGGTTAAATATGTATGGTTGAGTTTAGGTCAAATAAGCATGGGTGAGTGTGGTGAAAGAGGAATTCCTAAAATCTAGTTGTCAAAGGTATGGTCCTATGTAGGAGAATCAATAAGTAAGAAAAGAGGTAAATGATAAGAGGGGACAAAAATGCACCTAATTAATAAGAACCATGATGAGTTTATCATACCAAAGATTGGCGTATGAACATAAAAACCCAAAATGTGGTGCATGATTGACTATTATAGGGGTGAAGAATGTCACATGATCATGAAATGTTGCATTTGCGACACGTCCCTTGAGTAGAAAGAAAATTATAAAGAAAGGGCGGTGAGGTGAAAGAAGCTAGTTTAGCATAACTTAGTGTGAGGCAACATGCCTCTTTGGAAAGAGACCCAAGATCAAAATAGGAAATTCCATGATGAAATAATCATCTTTTCCTTTTTCCTTTTGTTTTTATAGACTGATCAATGTGGGAAGTATATGTGGGATGAGTAGAGTATCTCCTTAAGGTATTCGTGAAGTTGATCGATGTGGGAAGCTTAAGAATATTTTTATTTTATTTTATTTTTATAGGAATAGTCTTCTTTTTTTGATAGAATATGTACAATATGGCTAGATATGTATATCTTTCCTTTGAGGGAGCAATCTATTTATAGCAGCAAGATAGAAAGATTATATGTCCTTTTTGATGGAGTCATATTTTTGCGAGAAATTTGACTCAAGGATTTTTGAATTGGAAAATCCCGTATATTACTTTTGAATTGGTTTTTGGATGTTTTAGGTCATGAACAAGACTATAGAGAAGTACAAGATTCTTTTATGAAGACAAAACCATAACACATAGGGGTTAGCTATGAAAGAGAGGTTTTAATTAAATGAATGACCATGGGATTCCATCCTGAAAAGGAAAAAAATTATCCATGAGAATCATGCCATGAGTAGAGTCATGGTACTCATATTGAAGATAAGGCTGAAAATTGACGGGTAATCACATGAGTCTTGTTTATTCGTTGATCCTTAAAATAGGTAAGTGGAAGGTGAATGGTGCTTAAGGGACAAGCGTTTAATATACATAAGGTGATCTAGGACTTGATTCAAAAATATAATGGTCGAAGGTGCAAGGCATTGAGGTGATCAGGTTTAAGTTTACCTTCGAGTGAAGATAAATGATAAGCACTTGATCCATAGGAATGAGTAATGATATAAGGTCCAAGCCAATTAGGAACAAATTTTTCCGTTTACTTTTCTCCACCTTTTTTACATGTTAATTTTCCCTCAAGATGAGATCACCGACCTAGAAGGCTCATTCTTGGATACATTTATCATAGGAATGTTTGATACATTTGGAGGCGATCAAGAGCATTGAGACGACGTTCATCTAAGAACTTGATTCGTGTAAAATTATCCTAACAAAAATCATCATTGTTGAGCATATCTTTGAGGTAGATATGAAGAGATGGAATTTGGAATTTGAGAGGCAGAACAACCTCAATACCATAGACTAAAGAGAAAGGTGTGGAAAAAGTTGAGGTATGAATACTAGTGCGATAAGCCCAGAAGGAAAAAAGAATGTGCGTGTTCCAATCCTTTCATGTATCGTCAACCAATTACATAAGAATTTTGTTTAAGGTTTTGTTGGTTGATTCCTCTTGGCCATTTGTTTGAGGATAGTAAGGTGAAGAAAAGATGATTTGAATTCCAAAGGCATGATATATAGTTTCCGTAGGGTTTTGTTTTTGAATTGTTTTCCATTATCAGTGATGAGTCGGTGATCTGTAAAATCTTCAACTTTGGAATTATCCAGAGAATCATAAAATAAACACTTCTATTCTACTTTCTATTTAGAAAATGACAGAGATAACTAGTGAATGAATTATGCTTATGCATAGAATCCACAATTATAGGAAAGGAAAGAATTTAAGCTCATTGTCACCAACAAATTTTATCCAGGAAACCTCCAGAGGAGGAAAAACTAGTTAGGAAGGGAAATTGCTCTTTCTTTCAACTTTTATTGGCCAATTCAAATAAAAAGTACAAAATTTACAATAAGTATGAAAGAGAAGTAGATAATATCTCACACTTCCTCCCAAATACTAGTTTGCTCTGTCTCAACACTCCTTTCTTCTACAAACACAATTCCAACTCTAATAACTTCTTGCTCACCTGATTTCATGCTTTGATGATCATATTCTCTTCTAAAAACATGTATTTATAGCCTTTCTCATGTCCTCCCATGCATTGAAGAATGGGAAGGGTCATGTAGGAGAAGAGACATGAACAACCTTCTAAATTCTGGGTTGTTCGTTTCATATTTTTGTTTTCTATCCGAAAGATCCAAGATCACCACCCAAAGAAGACCGGTGGTCCCAGGACTGCCACCCTAGTTGGGTGGCAGTTCTATAAACCCCGCTCTACATATAGTGGTAGTCCTATTACTAAAAATATAGAACCTCCATATATTATTCATCCTTCTTCATGTTGAGTGATTTGATGAAGTAGAGTCATTTTGGATCCCTATGGATCACACCTCGCTTGCTTAGGAGGTTTTTTGTCCCACAAAATATTAGTGGGGGAGTAGATGAGGAAATAATTCCCTTAGTTTCTCCTTGGAGTACCACTGGGACTACCTTGGTGTCTTTCCTTTTAGTCTAATCTGCCAAGACTCCTAGAGACCTCTCTTATTCTCTCTGATCTTTTGCTACAACACTATATCCTCCTCCAATTTACCTCGTGAGTCCAAGATGAAATCCTCAATGGAAGTTAAAAAATATAGTCCTTCATCTTCATCTAGCATGGATGGCTCATATAGGTGTAAGTTCTCACAGTTTACTATAGAGTACATCCTCATAAATGATGGCAAGTCAAGTCAAAAAGTATTTTCTCCAACCTACTCCAATATGGTGAAGGGACCATAACGTAGTGGTTTGAGCTTCCGTGCTTGACCTTGTAGTCTATCCTTGCTCAAGTAAAGCCAAACTCTATCTCCAACATGAAGCTTATGTTCTCTCTTATGCTGATCGTGCTTAGCTTTGTACTTGGCTTGAGATTTCTCTAGCTGTTCTTTGACTTTGAGATGGATTTTATGGATCCTCTCAATGAATTTGTTTTCTCTAGTCACCTCTATGTCTCTTGTCTCCTCCTCATCCTTCTTCCCAAATGCTATGTCTAGCAGATTTGTAGGTAGATATCCCAAGCATGATTCAAATGGCAACTTCATTGTAGTTGTGTGTACTGCCCAATTATAGGAATGCTGAATGTAGGATAAGGACTCATCCCAAGTCCTTGGGTATTTTCTATTATACCATCTGATCAATTGTACCAAAGTCCTGTTCACCACCTCTGTCTTTCCATCTGTATGTGGATGGAAAGATGTGCTCCTCTATAACCTAGTATCCATCTTGTTCCACAAAGTAGCCCAAAACTTCCCCAAGAACCCAGAATCCATGTTAGAAATAATAGACTTTGGCAAACCAAATTGCACCCATACATTAGCAAAGAAAATATCTTCTGACTCATGTGATTTTATTGTATTTTTACATGCCATAAGAATACACAACTTACTGAATCTATCAAAAACAACATAGAGATAGTCATGTCCATGTTTAGACATAGGGATTCCTCCTACAAAATTTAGATAAATGTCCTCCCATGAACAATTAGGTATTGGAAAAGTCATATACAAATCTTCCTTCCTAGTCTTAGGCTTACTAGTACAACAAAGTTTACATCCTCGTATAAATTTTGATACTTCTTCTTGCATATTGGACCAATACACGTACCTTTGTAAGTTGGATAGGGTCTTACCAACACCAAAATTTCATGCTACTTTTGAGGTATGTGCTTCCCTCATCAATAGAATTTTCTCTTCTTTCGGAACGCAAAGCTTCCCCTATCAGTAGAGCAGCCCATCTTTGAGATAACAATCTTTAATCCCTGTCCTTTCAGCCCCTTGGGACTGCAACTACTGAAATTTCACCCCAAATTCTTTGTCCTGGGCATATGCCTCTCTATAAGCTTCCTTCGTGAAGGGCTCGATTTGAGAGATAGTGGCCAAACAGGGAAACTTCTCCTGTGTGGGTGGCCTAGAAAACATGTCTGCCACCAAGTTTTTACTACCATTCTTGTATTTAATCACCGAATGGAAATGTTGAAGGAAACCCATCCATTTGTAGTGCCTTGCCTACTGTGATTTAGAATGTGCTTGAAAATACTAGCGAGGTTTTTGGTTAGTGTGTAAAATAGTTTCTTTACCCAACAAATAATGCTTCCATTTTTTAATTGCCTAAACTAGTGCATACATTTCCTTATCATATATTGAATATACTTTAACTGCTGAAGTGAAAGTTTTAGAATGATAACATACGGGTTTACCTCCTTGAAGAAACATTGTGCCCATGGCATAATCACTGGCATTTATCTCTACTTCAAAAGGTTGTTGAAAATTAGGAAGAGAAAGTACTAGAGCATGAATAATCTTGTATTTCAATAAATCAAAGGATTTTTCTAGTTCCTTACCCTAGTCAAAACTCTTACTCTTTACGGCCACTGTGTGTAGAGCTGGTGCAATCGTGGAGTAGCTCGGAATGAACTTCCACATTTATTGTACTGCTCCCATAAAACTCCTAGTTTCTATGGCTCCTGTTGGTGTTGGCCAATTAGTGATGGCTTCCACCTTCTTTGGATCCACTCGTAGCTCTCCTCCTCTAACCATGTGCCCAAGATAGAAAAGTTTCTATTTGGAAAATTCAAATTTCTTCATATTACAAAGTAGTTGTTTCTCCCTGAGAACTTGCAATACTTGTTGCAAATGAGTTAGATGTTCTTCCCATGTGGCACTAAAAATCAAGATATCGTCTAGATATACAATGACACATAAATCTATGAAATCCCACAATACATCATTCATCAATCTCATAAATGTAGTGAGTGCATTGCACAACCCAAAAGGAAGTACTAACCATTCATACAAACCTTATTTTGTCTTGAATGTAGTCTTCCATATATCCTCCTCCTTCATTCTGACTTGGTGATAACCTGACTTGAGATCCAACTTCATGAAAAATTTGGCATGTTGAATCTAGTCCAAGAGATCATCTATGCGGGGAAGTGGATATCTATTATTTATGGTGATCTTGTTCAAATCATGGTATTTGATGCACATTATCCAAGAACCATCCTTCTTTGGCACCATCACAATAGGTGAGCCATATGGTGAGGTGCTTAGATGTATCACCCCTTGGTCTAGTAGTTCCTAGATTTGTTTCTTTACTTCAGTAGTCTCGAGCAAGGATTTCCTATACAACCTGATGTTTGGTAGAGGGGATTTTGGCAATAGATGAATCTCACGCTCTACTTCCTGTTTTAGATGGTAACCCATTCGGAGCCTGAAGGACTTCCTGAAAATACTGAATAATACTATCCAAATCATGCTTTCCCTAGTTATAAATCTCTGCAACTTCTACCCCATCTTGTTTATCCTTCAATAAAAGTAAACAAAACTGATTATGATTTTCCTGAATAAGTCATTTTTCTTGGTTAACACTTACTATAGTAACGCTTGTATTATGTTGGTGTGCCCAAATGTTGTAGCTGATCCAATCCTTGACCCATCTGTACCAGTTTTCCCTTCTCATGAATATAACATCCTTGATATTTAAGTAAGGACTCTCAAATACAACATCAAAAGCATCAAGTGGAATAACACCAGCTTCCAAAACATCAATATACTAGGAATTTATCCCAAATTTACCTTACATCTTCTTGTGACTTGAATTTCAACACTCTTCTAAACCCAACCCAAAGGATAAGGGTTTGGATGCTTGTAAGTATCAAGACCAAGCTTCTTTACAACTGCTTCAGAAATCAAGTTAGATTGAGAACCGGTATCAACCAAAGCATTTACCTTAGTTCTCTTGATCTAGATTTTGATCTGGAATAGTTTACTCATCTCCTCTTCCTGGCTGTCCATGTTGGTGGCCATGCATCCAAGTCTCTCATCTACATTAGATTCATCTTTGATTTCCACCACCCCTTCTATTTTTTATAGTTGTCATGGAATTCTTTGAGTCCTTGGTTTAGTTCTTCAGATGTAACTCTAGATGAAAATTCCAACATGTAGCATCAGTATGACTATTGATATCACAATTCTTGCAAAAATTCTTGGGATCTTTACAAGTATTCGAAGTAGTGGCAGCTTTTTTACCTTTCCCTTTCCACTTACCCTTGTTACTTGTTTTCTGAAACTCTTTCTTCTGCTGATTTGTTGACTGATTTACCCTTGACTCTACTTCTCCTTGCTTCTTTTCATCATCTATGTAGTACACATGTATTCATGCTTCATTGATATCTTTGGGTTTTGTGGAGATCACTTTTCTTCGAAGGTGAGTGTGAAGTCCTCCCAAGTATTTGGTTAGAATATCCTCATCATCCAAGTCCATGTTAAGCAACATGGCTTGCCTCCAAAGCTCTGTAGTATAGTCCTACACACATTGACCACTGCCTTGTCTAAAATACTATCATTTAATCATTTGGTCAGTCTTATGCCCAATAGGATAGAAGTTAGCTCTAAGTATTTCTGTAAATTCTTGCCTAGATTTCACAATAGGACACTTTTTATTTTCACAAGTGGTTAGATGGGCTTCCCACCAAACCAGAGCATGTCCGTCCATCTTAAGACATTCAAAGGTGATCCTCTGTGCCTCAGTGACATTATGGATGCTAAAGTAGACTTCTAACTGTTTTAACCATTTATCAAGCAACTCTATATCTACTTGTGCTTCAAATATTTTAATCTCAAATTTCGTTTCAAATTTAAAAGGAGTATGTTTGGATTTTACCTTTTCTCTTGTGTTAGAAGTCTCTTCTTCATGTTCTTCCCCATAACTTTTCTCGTGGTGGCTCCTTCCTATACTAAAATTTTCAGCTAAGCCCCGAACCACTGAGTCCATGGAGTCTTGTTTGATAGAATTTGTCTTCTGTAAATCATGAATCTCTTCTTGCCTTCTAAACATCTTATCCATCATGGTCTCTAGCATCTTGATTCTACGAACCAAGTCCTCTTCCTTCATTTGTCCTCAAATTCTCTGTTTCCACTTCTTTGTAGAAAATTTTGAATCACAAGGTAAAGCCTCTTCGCCTTTAGATCTCCTCACTATCATACAAATCCAAGAACGAATACCACAGTCCTAGATAATTGTTAGCTTTGATACCAAAATGATCTGTAAACTCTTCAACTTTGGAATTATCCACAGAATCAAAATTAATTGTTGTTGTTCTACTTTCTATTAGAAAATAACAGAGATAGGTAGTGAATGAATTATACTTGTACTTAGAATCATAAATTTGTAGAAAAGGAAACAATATAGACTCATACACCAACAATTTTATCCTGGAAAACCTCCTAAGGAGGAAAAAAACTAGTTGGGAAGGGTAATAGCTCTTTCTTCCCACTTTTATTGGCCAATTCAATAATAAGTACAAAAATTACAATAAGTATGAAAGAGAAGTAGATAATTTCTCACACTTCCTCATAGTTACTTGATTGTTTTGTCTCAATTACTCCTTGCTTCTACAAATCACAATTCTAACACTAAGATATTCTTACTCACTTACTTCATGCTTTGATGCCTTTGTTCTCTTTTATAACATGCATTTATAGTCTTTCTCATGTTCTCTCATGCACTGGAGAATGGGAAAAGTCATGCAGAAGAAGAGACATGGAAACCCTTTGGAATTATGGGACTATTCGCGTCATATTTTATTTTCTATCTGCAAGATCTAGGACCACCGCCCAATGCAGACCGGTGATCCTAAGACCACTACCATGGTAGGGCAGTCATGGTTCTATAACTACCACCCTACACAAGGTGGCGATCCTGTCACTAAACAAAAAAAACCTCTATGTATATTTTTTTTCTTCTTCATATTGGCTGATTTGATAAAGTAGAGTCATTTTTTATCCCTATGGATAAAATAATGAGGGTTAATATATTTGACAAGATCAAAACCCCATTGAGAGAAATGCTAAAGGTATTGTGCAACTTGTAAGGCATGACTAGGAGTGTGATGAAGATTAGTATGTTGCTGAAACTTCACACAATTCTTGACATAGTCAAAAAAATTACAGTTTAGAGTTGGCTAGTAATAGCCAAGGTGAAGGATGCACTTAACAATAGATAAGCCACATAAGTGACCCCCAAAAATCTCATCGTGAACTTCCTTGATGGCATATGGAATTTCAGAACTTATAAGTCATCGTAAGAGGATAACATCAAAGCCACGTTTATAGAGAAAAGCACCCATGATGACATAGTGAGAGACAGTTTTGAGGAAGGATCATTGTCTATTGTGAGTAAGGTCTGGAGGCAGAATTGAAAGGGAAAGGTAGTCAAAAAAATTCTTATACCAAAGGTCACATGGGTCATTTTCAATGTTTCCTATAAGGTTAGTGTCTTAGAATATATAAGAAGGTGGTTTCAACCTTTTTACTATGACAAATGATTTTGAGTCAGAGGGTGAAGTGGGAATTTGAGAAGAAAGAAAGGCCATGTTGTCTGCAAATTTATTAGTGGAACACAAGGTGGTTTAAAGTTAATAATGGTCAAAGGTAGTCAAAAGAATGTCAACATGATGTTTATACTTTTGAAGTATCTCATTATGACACTGCTATATACCATTAACTTGGTTCACAACTAGTAGATATTCGCCAAAGATATTAATTTATTTAACATCTTAGGTTATGGTGGTTTGAAGACCTAACATGAGTTCTTCATATTTGGTGATATTGTTAGTACAATCAAAATCTAGTTTGAAAGATAATGTCATAGGCTCACCATCAAGAGGAATGAGGATAAATCTGACACCAACCCCATGCTAACATTTGGAACCATTGAAGAATAAGGCCATATGGTAAAAAATATTGTCTCAACTAGGGAGAGGGTAGAGATGGATTCATCAGGGAAGTCAGAAGTTAGAGATTGGTTTATGTGGAGAGAGGTGCATCTGTGAGTTGGTCAGACAATGGTTTATCTTTTGATAGACTTTTGACAGATGAATTCAAAATCTAGGTCTGTAAGAAGCATTAGCCAACGTGCAACACATTGATGTTGGTAGGGCTTAACGTATATGTAATGTAAGGGGTCAGTATTGGTGACAAGGAAGGTTTTTTGGTTGAGTAGGTAATCGTGAAGTTTAGTGGTGATACAAAAAATAAGGTTAGGAAGAGTTTCTTGGTATCATGAGTATATCTATTTTCATATTCTAAAAGCATACGACTTATATAATAAACTACTTGTCTACCTTATGTTACTCTTCATGATGAGTGAGCATGACACCCAAGGAATGATCAGTAGTAGAAATGTAAAGGTAAAATGGTTGGTCATCCTTAGGTGGAATAAGAACAGATGGTTGGAGGAGGTTTTTTTTTAAGGTGTTGAAGGCTTTGTTGCATTCATCATCCCATTTAAAGGAGACATCCTTTTTGAGAAGATGATGAAATGGATGGCAGTGGTCGTAAAGCTGAGAAATAAAGTGACAAATAGATTGAAACTTACCTTGTAAACCATGAAGTTGATGAATGTTATTAGGTGGAGGCATTTCGAGAATACCCTAGATTTTAGTAGGATCAACTTCAATACGACACACATAAATAATAAAACTAAGGAGCTTTCTTGATAGAATAGGGAATACACACTTCTTAGGTTGAAGGTGAATGCAATATTTGATAAGATAGTTAAAGAAAACCTTAAGGATGGGAAGGTGTTTGGCCCAATGTTTAGATTTTAAAATAAGATCATCAACGTAATTTTCCAATATGTTATGTATGTTGTCATGAAAAATATAATTCATAGCTTGTAGATATGTAGCACTAGCATTTTTAACGCCAAATGGCATGACACGATAGGAAAATGTCCCCTAAGGAGTGATGAAGGTAGGTTTTTTTAATCTTTTGGAGCAGAGTAATATTTTTTTATAACCCAAGGAACTATCCATGAGTGATAGCATCTCATGGACTGATGGTGAGATAAATTATTTGGTCAATACTAGGTAGAGGAAACTTATAATTTAGGGGAATCTAGGTTAAGGTCATAAAAATCCATGTGACAAATGTGGAGTTCCCTCTATCCCTTTTGTAGAAAGGAACGATGTTAGAGATCCATTAGGTATCATCAATGGGTAGGATGAAGGAAACTAAAAGTAGGCACTAGAGTTATTCTTTGACAAGAAGGGTAATATGAGGATGCATTTTTCGCAGCTTTTGTTTCATAGGTTTAGCATTAAGAATGGTTACGATATTATAGACCACAATGTTTGGGTCAACACTAGGAATATTAGTGTAGGACCAAGAAAAAGTGTTGTTATGATCCTGGAGGAAATAAGTGAAAGCTTCCTATTCAGCAACATCAAAATATTGGCCTCTTTTTAGAATGTGCGGGTTTTCATGAGTGTGAATGTTGATTTTGAGTATCATTTCATTCAACATGGTTTGCGTCTTAGAAGGTAATGATCGATGTATATAAGAATCTTCCACACCAAGGTAGGTGAGAATAGAATCATCATCCTGACATTGAATGATGTTAATATAAGGTGTATCATCAGCAATCATGTTAGGATACAGGAAGGGAAGAGAAGAGGGAGCCTCGCCATCACACTAATAAGTCAAAGGTCATAGGGAAATAGAGTTCAAGAAAAAAATAAGTTTGGAGGAATGAATTTTGGATCCATAGACTCTATAGGTGAAGGTGGTGAATGAGGTGAATGGGGTGGGGATAATTTATTTTGCTCAATAAGTTCGACTCGGGCCTTCTTAGAAGGTGGTTTGGAAAATCCAATACCACTATGGTCTTTATGCTTATGAGTGGTGTAAGCAATGACAGTATGGCAGCCTTATTCATCGAAACAAGAGCGAAAGTCCTTTCAAGAAAATCAATGAAGGAAGGTGTGGGAAAAGTGGCGGTTGGTGAGAGTTGAAGGTCTGAGGAAAACCATTGATTTTGGGAATGTGGCTCATGCGAGTAGGTAGAAACATCAAGTCCCCCCATACATTAAGTTCATGTAAAGGTGGGGAGGACTATAGCGGAAAACCTTTCCTATGTGGTTATCATAGCATGGGGATCTTTGTGAAGGTTACCATACTCTTGAGGAGTAAGAAATGTGTTAATGTTGTAACGACGGTACTCCCCCAGAGCGAGGCATTGAAAAACACCTTTTAAGGATCATTAGTGGGTATGTGAGTAGCAGGAATGGATGAATCACTAGATAGCTGGGAATAATAAGAATTGGATGTTTGAGTAGTAGATGGGTTGGATGATGGGTTAGTTGCAGAAGTTGTGACAACAGTGAGAATAGAGGAGTTATTTGTGGAAGATGTATCGGCAGAAGTGGTAGATGAGGCGGTGGTTGAAGAAGAAGTGGTAGTAATGGTAGATTCCTTAACTAATATAAGGACATCATTGGGTCAATACAACATATTACAAGGTATTAAATAGGTGAAGGGTCAACATGGAATGGTATACTTATGCCCTTAATGTTCTAATTTTACACAACAGTTGTAAGGTTGAAGGAACACAACCCATGGTGTGAATCTAGGGTCATCCAAACAACTTGTTGTATTGGAATTCCACTCTCTAAGACATAGAAATAATTTAAGAATAGTATGAGGACCCACGTGAATATGCAGAGAATGATGGTGTTAGGGAGTGGAAGTCATGACATCATTGAATAAACACAACATAATTGAGTTATTATGCATGTAGTTGGAAACGATGCACATTTGGTTGTACATATGGGAGGAAATTATGTTGATACTGGAACCTGTCATCGATCATAATGTGTTGAATGCACGTATATTATCAAATGTATATGGAAATAAATAGGGTAGGGTCAGGATCATCTAATTGGATAGGTAAAATCTCTTCGTCACAGCAACTGAGAGCATGCCATTTTTGATGAGTGGTAGCAGGAGCTAGAGGAAGGGGATACAATGGTGATGAGAGTGACAACATGGTGAAGCAGTGATAATGGATGGCACATAGGCAGTAGGGTCATTAGGTAAAACCTCAATAGATTGTAGGACCTCAATGAGGGCTTGACAATGGGACTCAGAGATTTGGATGAGGTTGTATAAAGACATTTTAAGAGGAGACTGGTGTAATTGTTTTTAAGCATTTTGTGATGGGAAATCCTCATTAGAAATAGGTTATGTGGGTCCACGGATGGTGATTTTAGGATGCAAGTGTAGATGGAAGATTGGGTAAAAGAGTGACAGGTGAGTTGGTTATTTTCTCCTTTCCTTTTTCCTTCTGGGATCGAGTGGTAAATGTTGAACCATATTGATATGTGGTAAAGGAGAAAGCTGATTCATGATAGGTGTAGTGACAAGGAAGGGACAAAATTATGGTGAGGGCATATACTGGTTTTGTGAAAACAATGAAGCACATTGGAATTTTTGTAGAGGTTTGGCTAGCTCTCTTATGCAGACCATAGTGATCTCAAATGTTGGAGGAGGCATAAAAGGGTTGTGGAGGTGGAGATAAAGGGCACTGAATAGGCAATAGAAAAGGATGTGTTGTGATAGGTAGCAGGTGGAATAGGGTCCTCATCTAAAATATAATCATCGTCAAAGGTTTCTTTGAGAGAACATAGTTGGAGAAGAATATTTTTAAGATCATTACAGTTTTCCACATCATGATGTGACACATGATGGTAAGCATAAATTTTGGTATCACAAAACCATTTTAGTTAAGGTTTTAGTGGGTCATAAGTTCTAAGTGGTGGTAATGTGATGATAGAAGTTTCCAAAAGGTTAGCTAAGATGTTGGCGTAAGACCCTGCCAATTGATCAAAATGTGAAGTTTGGGTCTAGATGGAAGTGTGGGTAACTTTGGTGGGAGATGTGTCACTGGAGGTGGAGTCATATTTGAGTAAGTTTGGCCACTTATTTGGTAGATAGTACAATTTTAGGTTTGGATTACACCTTCTTGGGTAAAGGGGTAACATGTGAACTAGTTATTGAAGGTGGTGTATTTTTAACTACCTCTTTAGAAGATAGTGGGTTTTTGGTCTTTGGTTGTAGTTTCTTAGGTAAAGGTAAAGAATAATTCCATGATGTAGAAGGGAAGGAAGTTGGAAAAAGGGGATGGATTAGCCAAGGTGATAATGGAGGCACGATGAAGGTTGTGGTAAGAGGCAATGTAGAAGGGACTAGTTAAGGAGAAGGGAACAGAATGGATAATGATGAGAATACTGGAAGTGGTGTAGGTATAAGAGGTAGAAAGGATGCAGGTGATGATGAAGGTGTAAGCCATGTAGGTAATTTTGGGTGTAATAGAGGATCAAGGAGGTGGGATGCTGTGATTTTAGTTTACCTTGGGTAGGAGGATGTTTGGTCAAGGTTGATGGGTGGGGCCCTAGGATAGATGAAATTTGTGAATGTGATAGAGGGGTAGTAGGCAAAGCCGGTGTGTGTGGCCTAAGAGGTTAGGTCTTGCTCTTAGGTAGGGGAATATTCTTTGCATTAGTTTGTGAGGACATGGCTAAATCTAATTTGACATGGGTATGGACTAGGATTAATGTCGACATGACTCCTAATGTGGCAACAGGTTTGGACTCGGAGGAAGATATAGATCTAGGTAAGGATTTAGGAATTGGTAAAGGTTCAATCGATGGTAAAGGTTTATGTGTGGGTGAGGATAATGAAGAAGAGGTTACTACAATTGGCATGAGCATGGCTGGTTTGGTTATCTAAAATAACCTTTGGATAGATCATGGAAGTATAAGTAGACAATATTTGCATCTAAGTTGAGAAAGGAAGCCGAAGGAGTCCCCTAAGCATGGAATTTTTGACATAATCCAAGTGGTCAGCGAAATGTGAAAATGGAACCATTTGAGGGGGGAATAATGTTGATTTTGTACTAATCCTTAAATAGAATGTTTGTGAGACAGGGTAATGGTTGGATTTTGACTCTGTGGTTAAAAGAGCCGAGATGAAATCAATAGGATCCTTAAAAGCCAATGGAGAATTGTCACCAATAGGAAGGGGCATTGCTAATGTATCCCCTATGGGTAGGGGAGATGAAAAGTAGGATGAGGTAGGTTCATAATTTAGCAAAGAGGAAGGTAAGCATGACTCTCCCACGGGTAGGAGAGTTAATACTACAGTTTGTTCATCAGTTTGAGGGGTGTGTGTGGAAAATATCTCGGTAGATATGTCCAACTTCTCCATGGGTGACTGATGAGATAAGGGAGACTCCTCTGTGGGTAAAGGAGTGGATAAAATAAAACCCTCCACGAATGAAGGATCTCATGCAATAATCTCCTCAATAGATGGAGCAAAAGGAAATTGAGGAAAGGCTTGTATGATATTGAAAACAACATGAACCTCATGAACATTACTGTCATTAGTCAAGGGTTAACTGGTTTGGTTAGATGATGGATGTGGTTTGGGAATGGTTTCTTGAAGGTGTGAAGGTTCTGATTAGCCAGTTCATTAGGGTTATCCAAAACAAGATATCCACTATCTAACTTTTATTGGATGATATTTTTAAAAGTTATACAATTATTATCGCTATGACCTTTAACGCGATGATAATTGCACTAATAATTTTATTTATACCACGTAGGCATAGGATAGGAAGGGTCAAAAATAGTATGTGGTTTGATGGGTGGAAGAGTGATTTCTCTGAATTTTAAATTTTTTTCTAAAACCAAAGAATAGGGTTCTCTTATGGGAGTGTATTGTGTTGCTCCTACTTGAACTGAAAAGCCTGAATAGGAGAAAGGTTGGAAGAAGGATTTTATTGGTTGGATAGGTGAGATGGGTCAGATTTTAAAACTATCATGTAGGAAGATCCTTTTTCTTTGGATTAATTATTTTATGGTTTGGAAGAATAAGAGGTATCGTTTGATTTAAATGCAACATTCTTGTTACGTAATTGTATCTTCTTCTCTTCAATGGCATGAATTTTAAGTTTTTGGGCCATGGTGAACACCTCATCAAATGTGCAGAAGGTTTGAAGTTGGAGATTCGGAAAGATGTGCCTAGCACAAGCCTCGGTGAAAACCTCTAGTAACACTATTTAAGGTAGTTGGAATGTGAGCTAGTTCATTATGCTCCTCCAATGAGTAACAAAATCTGTGATATATTCATCCTCGTATTGTTGTGTCTAGTACAAGTTAGTCATGATGACCTTCTTGATGATATTGATAGAAAAGTGGTCTAGGAAAGCTTGAACTACTTGGTCGAATGAGTAAATGGAGTTCCTAGGTAAAAAACCACACAAATCCAATGCAAGTTCTGTTAAGGACATTGGGAATGTTCGTAAGAGCAAAGCTTCATCATGAACGATTATATAGTACCCATGTCTAAAAGACCACAAGTGTTGTTGCACGTATTCTTTGCTATTGAATTGATTGAATTTAGGAATTTCCCAATGTGTACGATATAGACGAATCTGAATGGATGGGTGAATGGGCTCATTGAAAATATTTTCATATGTCAAAGAATTATGTAAGCAAGATACTGATGATTCCAATTCCTGCATGTCAAAGAATTATGTAAGCAAGATACTGATGATTCCAATTCCTGCATCTTGTCCATCATCATTTTGATAAGATTGTTAGTAGGTTGTGATGATTGAGTACCCCCTATAGTATAAGTGGGTAGATGGTGAAGGTATGATGTGGGAAACATCCCATTATATGGTGGTGCTAAGTATGAAAATTTGGAGGGAGGAATAGATGCACGTGGTAAGTATCCTAAATAAGTGATAGATGAGATAGGGGTTGTTGGTGATAAGTGTAGGTAGGTGTAGTGGATGTAACAAATCTTGTAGTAATTGGAGGAAGATAGAAGTGTTCTACCTGGCTGTGGGATGGAGAGGAAAATGTTTTGGAAGGGAGTATGGGTTTTTGACACCATGGGTCGCTGAGATGTAATAGGTATATGAGAGGTGGTGGGTACAGATAGACCTAAACTCAAGGTATTTGATAAAGGAATGGTTGACATCATAGGAGCAACTGACGTCAAAGATGTGACTGGCACCGTAGGTGCACCATATATATGTGATGTAGGGTCAAGTTGGGACACCACAGGTGGTAAGGTGGAAGAGGGTAATGCTGAGCTAGTAGTAGCTGATGCATAAGTGGGTGCGAGGGTAGGAGGAATGGACACATGCATGCCATATACAAGCCATCCTAATGAATTACAAGTGGATGAATGGGATAAACAATATTGTAAATCAACGGGGTTTTGATCAAGGAGTCTTGTAAACTCCTCATCATCGGTACTGATGATGATAGGCTAACTGGGATCCATAAGTGAAAAAATGGAAGGTGGCGATAGGATAGGTAGGAGTGGCGTAAGGGTAGTGTAAAATATGAGGGATTTGGCTTGACTAAAAGTCTAAACCATGTGAATCATAGTAGATCTGGTAATATGATCTTTGTAGATGACACTGAAGCATAAAAGGAAAGGAGAAAATAGTTCCAGAAGCTAAAAACTAGTCATTTTTTAAATTTAAAATTTAAAACATAGAGACCGATGGTAGTTCAGTAACTAATGTTAGTGATAGAGGGTAAACAATGACAGTCAGAGGGTAACCAATGACGGTCAGAGGATCGATACCAGTTACTATGGAAAATCAAAATATTTGTAAATGTAGCTATAAATGATGAAAATGAAGCAAATCTAAAATTTGAAAGTGATTTCAAAGAAACAGAGATATAATGAGGAATATGAGGATACCCCAGAAAGAATAGAACTTTGATGAATGCTACTTTGGCTAAAATGACCAAAACAATAGGAAACCGACAAAAATCAGTGAACCAATGATAGTTAGATGAGTAAACTGATGACGGTAGTGAGATTGATGCTGGTCACCGTGAAATTCGTGAAACGATGGGAAAAGTGAATTTGGTAACTTAAATCAAATAAAAGACCAACCAAGAAACCTGAGTATGGCAATGATTGGCCTTAACACACTCAAAAATATTTAGAATACACCAACTATGATTATGGAGCGTGAAAGGAAAAAAGAATGGAGAATATAACCTTACACCTCAAAACACAGATCAAGCAAAAACTAACAAACACGAAATCCTATTTGGTTGATTTTCTATTCCGACTTATGCCATTTAGGACTAACATGTGAATAGAGTAGAGTTTTTGGTTTGATAAAAGGTGTCCTATGAAAATCGAACAACTAAGGATAGTTTGAGGTAAGTTTTGGCAAGGGAGGTCCTTTTTCTGAGTTAATGAATGGAAAAATAAATGAGCTTGGATCCCACTGTCAATCCTTTGATCATGTGATTGTTGACATATTCTTCTGGGTAGGATGTTTATTAAGAAGATGAGTAATTTATTTTAGTGGTTTGGTGTAGAGAAGAAAGTGTGCACTATGGTTCAATTTTTCAACCATTAGTTGGGAATGACTTCCAACATATAGGTTTCCCACAATTTTAAATGAGTTTCACATGTAACACACACGAATGATATGAAAATATTTTAGACCCAAATCCATAATGACATTTGATGAAAGCAATGATGAATAGGAAAGCATATGTCTTTCACTAATGCAATACAAAAATAGAAAGAATGGTTCTTTTTAGTCTAAAATACGAGTGTCAATGAGACAAATAGAGGAGAAATAATGTTCCAAAGGAGAAAAATTTAATGTGAATGCTTTCAAAAGGAAATAGACACACAATCTTTCACCTAGGAATGAACAATGCAAAAGACCCCTGATGGGTCCCACTTGGCGTGCCAATATGTTTCACCAAATTTTTGTGCGATAAAAGAGATAATGTAAAGGTCAAGGAGGAATACTTGTGATTATGTTGGTCGAAGGTTGAATGCACATGTTACAAACTTTATCCAAGCTGGTTATAGAGAACTCCTTTTTGTCTAGGAAGGAATACCTATAGATATAAAGCAAGACCACCAAATAATATTAAATAGCAAATGGCAGTGGACTGCCTAGCGATTGCTAGTTGAGGGAAGTGTGATACTTCCTAGATGGCTGTCAATCCATTGTTTTTATAAAATTAATAAAAGTAAATACCAAAATTAAAGGTCCTATTGCTAACAATTTGATTTAGGTATCTCAAAATGTTATCAACAAACTAGATTTAGAAAATTATTAAAATCTAAACTAATCTAACATCAGGAAAGGTATTTTTCTAGTTGGGAAAGGTCACATGAGTGTTAGGTAAGGTCACAGAGGTATATGGTAAGCTTTGGGTTGAGTTTAGGTTTTTTTAGGGGAAATTTGGTGAAGGTTAATAGAAAACATAGTGACCGATACCAGTCTAGTGACTGATGCTGGTAGAGAGAGGCGACCGACGATGATTAAGGTGACCGATGTCGGTAGGGGCAATTTGATAGTAAATTATTAAACAAAGGTTTTTTAGAGTCTCTGTGATTGCATAGAGAGGGATACTAAGGAAGAGGTTTATAATGGTGAAAATGATTAGGAAGGTTGAATAGTGTGTTACGAGGAAGGCGGTGTATAGGAAATAGAGGAAATAAAATACTAAAAGAGACCATATATCTACAAAAGGAATAAGAAAAATGATTAGGATCACAATTACTCACTTGATATCTTACAAATATTAGGAGCTGGAGGAAGACAATAGTTGATATGTGAAGAGATTTTATGTTTAGTGCCACTGTAATATGGCCTATGTGCTCCCGTGAATACTCCAATGATTTGGAAGGGAAACCGACTACTTGTCTTGCACTGTGGTTGTGTGTGTTCATCGTCTGGATGCAAGAGGGATTGTAGATTCACGCTTGAATGCAATAAGGCTCCAATAACTAAATTACCAACTTGGGTACAGAGTTGTAAAAGTGTATATAAGGTAACTGATGATGGTTAAGGTGACCAACATTGGTTGAGGGATAACCGCCATCAGTTGAGGGATAACTGACGTTAGTTAGGGCAGGAAAGTCTAGGTTTACCAAAAATAGGTAGATATTTACTATTTTTGTCATGATTTTGATTGATTCTACTTAGGGAAGTGGATTTCTTGTGAGAGAAGCTAGGAAGGTCATAGAATAATTCTAATTAGGTTTTATGAAGAAGTCTTAGTTAGTTAGGTTAAGTGGGTACTCAACACTGGGAGTGATGAATTAATGTTGAGAGTGATGACTCGGTCATTGTGAGTTAAATGCCCTTGGAATGGGTCCAGGGTGAGGTTTTTAGGTGATGTGTAAATTAGCTTAATTAAATTAATTAATAACGTGAGGATGAACATTAATTCAATTATAAGTAATTAAATTAATACGAATGCGGGGTAAAGGGGTCATGGTTAGGTTCACACGTTACATTAATTGATTGAAGGGGACCAAGGGGAGTTTGACCCAAATTTGGTGTCTACAACTGGTTAGCCAACTTGTGTTGGTCTATCTCCTATACCAGAATCAGTTGACCAACCGATACCGCTAACTGAGACTGAAATTTTTTCTATGATATCGAGTTAACAATTTCCCCAAAATAGCTCAAAACCTTTCCTAATTTCATACAGACCTCACCTACAGCCTCTAGTACACCTACAGACCCAAACCATCCCATTATTCATTCGTATTGAATTCTAACCATTTCCTGGTGAGTTAAAGTAAGTTGTTGTATGTTAATAAGAGATACCTAAATCTTATAACCTACAATAGGAACTGTTATTTATTACATTAAATTGTATTAAACAGAGGATTGACAACCATTCAAGGAAACATCATGCTTCCCTGATCTAGCCTTGCTAGGAAGTCCTCTGACTCTTGCTATTTAATACTCTTTGGTGATCTTTTTGTGTTTCTTATATAGGTCATTCCTCCTATTCAAAAGGAATCTCACACAATTAGGTTGGATCAAAAGTCTACAACATGCGCAATGCCTTCTACTATCCACATAACACAAGTATTCCTTCTATGTCTGTTACCCACTTATCTATTTTATCATATTACTTTTGAGGTGAAACACTTACATATAGTACCAAGGGGTTCCTTATGCCCTGAATAATACCTATGTTGTACCATATCAAACCCCTAATCCACTTCCCTCTCCTCACTAAGGGTCCTTAATGGTTGAATCTTATGCAATGGAAAATTATTATAAGTATTTAAAAGAACATATCAACTTTATGATATGAGGTTTAATGCTCCCAAGACCATTTCCTGACCTCCCTAAATTTAAAGGAGAGGGAGATCCCAATGTCCACATTAAGGCATATACTACCGTAATAAGAGAATTTCTTCTGTGGGATGTAGTTTTTGATAAGAAATTCCTTAAAACTCATGAAGGAATTGCTATGGATTGGTACTATAGAATTCCCAAATAATCCATACATTATTTTAAACAACTTGTGTTTGAGTTTATTAATTCCTTTTATATGAACAAATTGTTGACAAAAGGGATCAGAGAATTCTTGTATATAAAGAAAAAACAAAATGATTCCACTGCCCACTTCATTTAGAGGTGGTATAAAGTCCTCTACTCTTCTGAAAGTTCTCCAAAAATGGTACAAAAAGAAGTATGTGACCTTTTCCTCCATTCAATCAATTAGGAATACAAGGAGGAAGTCTAGAAATTTTCCCTACAAAGATACAAGGACCATGTCATTAGAAGGTCTCTAACTCCTTCATTGACCAAGCAAAGATTGAAAATTCACCTTTGAGCCCATAAAGCAGCTAAAGCACATTTTGAAGACACTATCTACACCCATTTTCTCAAATGAAAATAAAAAAATATTTTCATGAGAATTTCCAACTAGGGTCCAAAGGTATCTGAATATAAATAATGGTTGTCTCTTCATGACTGGTTGTGAACGATCACACCTAGCAAAAGTCCAAATATTATGAATACCAAAAAGGTTTTTCTAAATACCTTACCACCTAATCTTGATCATGATAAATACCACCAAAGGATAAAACCTCTGAGGAGTCCTCTACATGCCTGAGTCACGCATATTAGCTTTTACAACTACCTTCGGAGACTACACACATCAGTTCAATGTTAATCAGCTCTATAACCAATATGAGAATCATAGCTAAGGAGGATTTTGTACATGCTATAGGTTGTTAACAATGGTTCATAAGAGTAATGATTACCAACTATGGGACACAACAAGGTTATTTTTGCTAAAGCTTCTTCACTCCATGCTCTAACATCCTCAAAAATATCATAACGGGTTTCATGTAGTAATCGATAAATGATGCTGGGTGAGCATGTAGAAACTGACCAATCAAGCTCATAGAATGGCATTCTGAGAGCTCAGTAGAAGGCCAAAGAAAAAGTTTTCATTGACTTTGTTCTTGATCCTCTTATCCTATTGTGTTCTCACTAATACTACAACAACCTACTTTGACATGCCATCTCCTAAAATGCCCAGCCATACTTTTTCACTTTATACAGACTCACCATCCTTACCAGTGTTTTGAGAACATGCCTAGCTTAATCCTTAGTCTTGTATCAAAGCTCTTCATAGTAGACCTTGTGATTAAGCGAAATGTGGATAATATACGTGCCTAATCTAATTGCTATTATAATAGTAAATAAATACAACAATTAAGTACAATAAATTTAACTCAATAAAAACTAAGACAATAAAATGTGAAACCCTAAGTGTAAAGATAAGGATAAAGAGGGACTTTAGCTGATTTACAGTGAAAATCATGGACTGTGCTAAAGTGCTAGACCAAGTGGAAAATAGGAAGTGCTAGAAGCATCGCACATAAGGACCTCAGAAAAATGTAGATCTTAGAGGAACAGGCTGGAACAGGGGCACCCACGAGAGTGACTATGGGCACTTGTGGGCACCCTAGGCCTTATTGTGGGCACTTGGGGACTGACGAAAATGTTCATAAAATCATCTTTTTTAGGTCGTCACTAGTTGTTCGTTGTCCTTCATCTTTTGGTTCGTTATGAGGCCACACCAATGATTTTTGAGGTCGTTGGAAACCTGTAATGAAGTATTGGCATGCAAAACCCTCAGATAGACATCAAATCCAAAAAATGACAAAGATGCAAATTGAGGGGTCAAACTGTCATCAGCTGTCGCAATGGTGATCTTACAACTGAAGCTGCTTCGCTACATCTCAAACCCAATGTATTTTTATGTGTGTGTGTGTATAATCGTGCCCTAGGTGGCTCTTGTGTGTTTCGCACTTGATAGCTGATAAAATAAGCTATATGTAAAGAAATGTAATAGATGTGTACATGGAATAGAATGAACTTCCCTCCTATGAATTGTATGCAGAATAAAAAAACCTTGTCTCCCTTGGATGGTGCTAGATGGATGTAATTGTACGTACCCAAAATTGTAAGGTACTGTACTACCAGAATAGTGTAACAAGTGCCCCAATGATGATATAGGTCTCTTCGTAAGGTGTTCGGGATCCAGAAAAACTCTCGGAGTATGCGTTAACATCCCACATTCCCCGCCTAGCCCCCACACCCTTTGTTTCCCTATTTTTTCCCTATTTCCTTGGCCTTTTGATCTTCAGTGATGAAACCGCCGCCCTGCAGGGCGGCGGTCTCGTGACCGCCACCCTAATCAGGCCGGCGGTCCTGTAACCGCCGCCCTGAGCAGGGCGGCAGTCCTTTGCGCATTTTCCAGAACGTTCTTTTGACGTGACTTGCGTGAAATATCATGTTTCACCAGCTTTCCATGCCGACTTGAGCATGCATTTATGTTTTTGGTCCCTTGGAATAGTGTTTTTTCTTTGTTTATTGTTTAGGAGTTCAGTTTGGTTTTGATCTTTGGGTGATTGAATTCCTATAAATGCATGGCTTGTGCTCAAACAAATGGCCTGATTTTTGAGACTGATCTTTGCTCTCATCTCCTCATTTTTAGTATTTTAGCTTGTTATCTTGTTTAGAATCCATAGTTTCAGTTCTTTGCAGGCTTAGTTAGTTTTGTTCAGCTGTTGGTAAGCCACATACCCATCTTGTGCAGGAAGTGCTGTTATTTCACCCAATCCAGTTTGAAGTTTGTCACTGAATTTCTCTTTGCATTAGATTTAAGCTATTATTTTGATTAGAATACTTGTTTTAGTTCATTTTCATGCTCATTAGTATTGTCCAGCTATTGGTAAGCCACATATCTAGCTTGTGCAAATAGTGTTGTTGTCTTATCCAATCCATTGGAATAGAATAGCTTAGGAAGCCATTAAAGTTGTAGGTTTTTCTCTTCAAACAGGATAGTTTCAGGTTCTGGTCGCTTCATATTGCATGGCTTGCAGTAAAATGCCGCTAGGAATCGCATAAGCCAAGCTCTGTAATCTTGCACTGTCCCTCTCCTACTCACATTTTCGGTCTGTATTTTGAGCTGTCCTTGTCCCAATATCTACTCCTGTTGATGCTAGTATTACACGCTTTTCTGGATCCACGTGAACATGAAAAGAATGAGGAGATCACACTGAGGGGACAAGATCGCATACACCAATGGATTCGCCACTGTTCTGCGGAATCCAAGTTTTAACTTTCAAATTTCTAGTTAGAATCATATCAAATAGAGTAGATAATTGCTTCATTTCAGTGAATTCTATTCTTGATATTGCCAGGGAAGCTGTGAGGATTGATAGTTTCTGAGAAACTATGATTCACTCCTCACTTCTGAGGTAGGATCGAGAATCTTGCAGATAGATTAGACGAGCTATTTTATTTAGAATAAATCTACAAATTACATAGGCTAATAACTACACTCGGTTATTTTGTCTGTTTTAAATTATTGTTTAGTTGTTATTTCTAGATACGCTTAAAATAGTTTGCTTTCCTTAAAATTCTTAAAATATTTCTTAGAAGAATAGAAGTTATATATATGTTTTAGATTTATTCCACGTAGTTAGACTTATCTGGAGACATACACGAAACTATCCCAGGTCATTTCCCACGTATTCCACAACCCATAGATCGAATCACACCAGAGCTCGATATTGATTGGAGCCTTCGAGCAGTCATCCTTGCCGATCGATCTATCACACCAGTCCAGGTTAGAAGGGCCTTCTTTGCCTTAGATTCGCAAATTCCACTAGTGCGTGTCAAAGACATTAGACTGCCTAACTAGTTTGTCTGTAATCCCACACATATTCTACCCCCACCGGTCTCGGCACGACCTTGAGAGGTCGGGTACGCGGAGAGTCACTTGTAGATTCCCACGCTCGCCTGTCACTTTTTCGGCGTACAAAATTGGTGAACCTGACGTGAAACAAACAAAATTAGTGAAGCTGACGTAAACTTCCTACTTTCTCGTTCAGAGTCATAGTATCACGTGTTCTTTCACAAATCACCTTCGCTCCTTCCCATTATTCTGCGGGTATTCATATACCCCCCGAATATGTCGGGATTCGATGCATATGGCAGACCCCTCTTGGGTCTCGAGGCATACTACGCCCAACAGAATAGGCAATCATCACCCTCACTCTCAGTATGGGGTGACAACTATTCAACTAATCAGTTGTCAACACAAACCCCAAGAATCAGATATAACTCATCTTTTCAAACGGGGGAGTTAGATCAACCTCCTCGAACGCAACAAACAGAGCCTTCAGGCTCGAACAATATGACGTTTACCAGAGAATCTGGTTCATCTCCTCAGATGCTACTTAGACCACAAATTAGTAGACAATCAGACCCATACCTGGTCTTAGATGATGAACAGTCAATACGTTATCCTAGGAGTGAACAATGCTCCCGGGGTATGTACCCACCTATAGGAGGTTTACAAATACAACCCGAGATCTCTTTTCAAGAAAATACCTCTATGCCACTACATATAGGAAATACTCTCGGAGAAACTTGGCAAGATAGCAATCAGTTCATGACAGGATATCACATGCCTATACAACACCAGGGTATACAACAAATGCCGCTCAGGCAAAGCACCATGACTTCACCAAATGAAGTCATTTCAACGTTAGTAGAAAAAGTGAGAGGGTTAGAACTTGCTCAAGCAAGTCAAAATTCTCCGTTCATACAAGCAGGAAGTTCCAATCCTCCATACCACCCTGGCCAAGTAGATCTCCTCACAGGAGTAGGCACGTTAGGCATGCCGCCTCACTATCCACAACAAACGCCAACAAGGCCCATCATCTCTAACACTATTCCTCCCGGTCTAGTATCAAGTAATCCATTCCTAGACAATACCCCGTCATACTTAAACATGTACTCCAAATCACCACAAGGAGATATGTTCTCCTCTCCCAGCATGTTTGCTCAAATGCAGGGACTTCCCTATGCCCCTGCCAACACATACATCTGCACCATATCAACAACCCATCCCACCACCACTCCCTCAGCAACCACCATCAATGGTCGAAACACTATGCGATAGGGACTTATTCAGAATATTTGAAAGAGCCCTTAGACTTCACCATACGAAGCGTCATGCTTCCAAGACCCCTTCCCTGATTTACCCAAGTTCAAAGGTGAGGGAGATCCAAACGCACATATCAAAGCTTACGCTACAGCCATACGAGAATTACTCCCTTGGGATGGGGTTGTTGCTAAAATATTCCCCAAAACCTTGGAAGGCATTGCTCTCGACTGGTATTATAGAATACCTGAAGCCTCCATCCATTCATTTAAACAACTCGTATCAGAGTTCATCAAGGCCTTTGACATGAACAAACTGTTGAGAACAGGAATCAGGGAATTCTTACACATCAAACAAGAACACAACGAATCTGTCGCCCATTTCATCCAAAGGTGGCGTACAGTCCTTTATTCCTCAGCAAGTGCTCCAAACATGGATCAGATGGAACTATGTGATTTATTCCTTCATTCTCTCAGCAAAGAGGTGAAGGAAGAAGTCTAGAAGTTCCCACTAAGAACTTACGATGAAGTACTTGAGAGCGCTCTTCGAATAGATCAAGCAGCGATAGATAGTGGTCGTAAGACATATGGAACAAACGGGAGGTTAATCACCTCCACTCAGAACACTACAACTATCACAAATGTCAACCAAGGACCCAAAATCCTTAACAAAAATCGTGGGGTAACAACGGATGGAGTAACCGACCAGCCCAAGAGGGTAAATGTTGTTAATACTCCGTCACAAACAAACAACCAACGAAACAACAACTTTACCCCGACAATCAATACAGTGGATTTTAACCATCCACAACAACAACAACAACAATGGTGAAATCCCATACAAGGGCCAAACCAAAACTCATTTGGTTATCAAAACCAAAGTCAAAACCAGAAACAACAATTCCAAAACTTTAATCCTAATAGGCAACAGTTTGATCAGAATTTTAGGCCACAATACACACCAAACCAACAAAACAGGAATTACAATCCCAATTCTTATTGTGGTTTCCACAAAATTCGGGGTCATGATACTAGAACGTGTCGTGACTACAATAAATTCATGCAACATTTGCCAGAAGAACAAAGACAGTTCTTCACAGATTTGTTTTTGGCAGATCCCGTGTCATCACAACCAAATACACTCGCAGGGGCAGTTTCCCCTCAGAATGCTCCCCTCAAGATCTTTAACGATCCACTCCCAAATCATGATAGCAATAGGCTGAATCCAACTGGAACAAACAAAAGTGCAATGACGGGAAACAATGATCATGAAGCCTCGACTTCATTAAATCCATCAGTTGCGCCACAGTTAGGAAGTCAACCGAGACCCAAGATAGTCAGTTTGGTAGAATTAGACGCTGAACTACCTATCGAAGCTATAACAAGAACACGAGAATATTTCTCTCAACTGAGCCCAAGTCATCTGCCAGAAATAGATAAGAGTCAGCAAATAGTAGAAAAACCCATAGGTGCCTATGATTTAATTAATGACCTAACAAAGACCTTCTCACACATTTCATTTTTGGATTTACTAAAGAACTCTCCTCCTCACAGAGCTGCTCTTTTAGAAGCATTAGGTCTAGGTCATCTAATTAACATCACTCCACCTCCTGAAACACAAGTAAATCATGTAGATTTTGATATCCACCCTCCGGGGCAGCCGGACAAGGATGTCGAATTCATATTCGAAATAAGTAAAATGCCCACAGATGCTGAGATCGCACGCCGAGGTGATCCAGCCTTACACTTACAAGTATGGGTTTATAATAACTATGTAAAACGGGCAATGGTTGACGATGGGGCCGCAGTTAACATAGTCCCTTTCTCTTTCCTCCAAAAACTTGGATATGGGGAAACAAACTGTTCCACTACTCGAAATACATTGAGAGGCTATGATAGCCTTAAAGCCACTTCGATAGGAACTATAATACTGCCAGTCACCTTAGGGCCCAAAACAATCCTGACTGAGTTTTATATTATAGATCGGGAAACTAATTATAATATGATACTCGGCCGACCATGGATACACCGAATGAAGGCAATCCCTTCTACGTTATTTCAAGAAGTAAGATTCTTGCATCTAGGAAAGGTATTTGTAGCCAAAGGCGATCCAAAACCTTTTGATTTGCACCTAGCTGATTTAAAGAAAAGACTAGGGGTGCACTCAGAATTTGAACTTCCAACAAACCAACTTAATAAACCCACTGACCCAAAACCAGAGGAAAAGTTGGTACCTACGACGGATCTTGAAACTATCAGCATAGCCAAAACAATTCCAACCCCCAAAGATAAAACTAAAGAAACAGTATCATTAGGGACTACTGCGAAAATCGTTGAGTTGATAGAACAAGATTCACCAATGTTCTTACCATTTGATTCAGTAGGCATAGGATATTCCCTAGGTGTTGGTTCCCTTCCAGCAGAGGACCTCTGTATGGTAGAAGTAGAGTGCGCAAACGCAGCAAATGCCCCAACATCTATACTCCCGACTAAGTATTGGAATCTCCATTTCGATGGAGCTAAATGCCGTTATGGAGCGGGGGCAGGTATAATTCTTACTTCACCTGAGGAGAAAGTCCTCCCATTCACTTTTAAGTTAAACTTTGAAGCGACAAACAAGACACTGAAATCCATTCTCCTTAAAACGGTGAAAGAAAACAAACGAGATTGGCATTTGAAGTTATATCCGGCCTTGTGGGCCCACCAAACCTCAATAAGAACACCAACGGGAGAAACTCCTTTCTCGCTGGTATTTGGGGCAGAAGCAGTTCTCCCGCTTGAGGTCGAAATACCCAGTCTCCACATTTCACTACAAGGGATTCTGGATGAAGACGCTTACAGAGAAGCACGTCTTTCCCAACTAGAAAGCCTAGATGAAACTAGGTTAGATGCTGAACAGCAGCATAGAGCTTATGCTGACCGAATGTGCCGGCAGTATAACAAAAAGGTCTATGAACGCGATATATACGAAGGTGATCTAGTTCTAAGACTAGACAGCCGGATCGACAAGAAGACCGACGAAGGAAGGAAATTCCGGCCCAAATGGTTGGGCCCATACCAAGTCATGAAGGACTACGGAAATGGTGCTTACCTCTTATGTACGCTAGAAGGTGAGGAATTTGGTGAAATAGTCAATTCCCTGCACCTCAAGCGATTCTACGCATAAGCAACTAGCACTACTTGTATAATTATCTACATTGCATCTTCATATAGATTAAGATCATTTTGTCCACTTGTTTCTTACATAAATTGTGATCAAGGAATCTATTCTCAAAGCAATTCACTACAAACTCATGATGTTGTTGGCATAAAGCTCTTTAATCATACCTCTCCATCTTCATATATCATCGAATCATCTCGGAATCTTTTATCAAATAAAGATCAGACATGACAAAGTCTTAACGGTAACCATACCAAGATCTGCAAGTTTATTCTCACTTTGATTTCTTCTTAGGATAGGTGTCTTGCCTATGGTCTATTCTAGAAGCTTCATGGTGTCACATCTATCCCATATATACATCTCTTTGGAAATAAACACATACTGACATTTTACTCAAAGAAACAAATCAACAAGTAATTAAATAGAAAATTTTAATTTTACACATTTCCTTGCCCCACCAACCTTCGGTGATGAGCTTGCGTCTCTTACTAGTGACGTAGGGTTGGGAAAGGATGGAAATGCCCTTACTCACCTATACCTTGCCCACGGTGATAAACCCACGCTTCTTACTAGTAGCATGGGGCAAAGTATAGGGGGTCTTCTTGACAAAGCAAACGTTAAAATGGTCGTAAACAATTCAAATTTTCAAACTTTGAGTCAAAAACAAATGAAACAGATGTTCAAAATCCCAAAAGAGTTAAAATCCTAAAAACCATAGATTTTGTCTACTATGTGGCCATCTACGGGTCTAAGTCTGGATAAACCGCAAAGCAAGTTGCATCCAAAACTATGAAGTCACTCGAGTGGAGTTGGCTTGTAGCTTCCAATTTGGTTCCGCCAAAGCTTTGTCTGTCTTTCATCACTATCATTTCACCACATTTCATAACTTGCGCCCTTCTTGGCTCTTGGTGATGAGCCCTCGCATCTTACTAGTTGCGTGGAGTTAGGAGTGGGGCAAGTTAATCTGTTCATCATACTGGTTATTTTCATCACTTTGCCAAAACAAACATGAGGTATCCATATTGCTCACAGAAGCTAAGATTCAAAATCACAATATATCTACAATATCATGTATCAGCATCATGAAACACAAAAATAAAACAAGCATTTACATCATTTATTCACCATTACATACATTCTAAAAAGCATACAAACATACATCATAGTATACACAAAGAAACTGGAAATAGAAAGGGAAAACATGAGTGACAAGCGTTTGATCCAAAGACGAATGCATATATATAAATAATCAATGTTTATATACAATGCCATCATGCTCTAAGCATGGTCAAAATGCTCAAAGAGCCCGTGATATACAAAGAATATATAGTACAAAGTACACGAAGGCCAAGAGGCCTCTCAATCCCTACGCGACCCCTCCGAAGGTGCACGCCCACACCTAGGACTCTGGCTACGCCGATGCTCTGAATGTACGGAGGCTCAGGGTCTCGAGGGGTAGCCGCAGTCTCACCACGAGAATGGCTCCTCATGAGGTGCTCAGCTGTCCTGTAGCCCGCTAACTCTATGCGGAGGGTCGACACCATCCTGGCCACGTGCCAAACGGGAGCGAAGACATCGGTATGCCTACCAACTGCTGAGGGCTCCCCGGAATCTATGGATAGCTCCGCACGGGTCCTATCCATGGGGATCATCAGGGAATCGGTACATACCCTGCGGATCAGATCCCGCCACTCGTCAACAGTCTCTGCAAACAAAGAAGAAAAATGAATCAGAAACCAAGCAAGAGGCTAAAAGATACAAGATAAAAACACAAGGAGAGATAGCAATTAAAACAAATCCTAAATTAAACAAACGTTAAAGAAGGAAGAAAGGATAACTTACTCGGATCACCGGGCCTCCAAGATGGGTCGCTGGGGCCGGCACCTGCCGTGGATGCCACTGCCGATTGAGGGGCTGCTCCTGTGGCAGGGGCAACATGTCACCCTGCAACTGACTCATCCTCTCCACCATGGCCCTGAGAGAGTGGCTCCTCTGAAACTAGAGTGTCCTTCTCTGCGCTCTGCTCAGCCCTCTCTGCCTGCATAATGTCCTGAGTGTCATGCCACTCAGGATCACTGTCATCAGTCTGCTCCTCCGACCCTCCCTCTGTAAGCTCCTCAGAGTCAGAGTCAATATCTATGGGGTCATTGCTGCTATGAGCAGGACCCGTAACAATCTGAAGCAAAGGTGCCCGAGGCGCACCAGCTCTCCCTCTAGCGTGAACTATCCTCCTGGCTGTAATAGGAATGCCAGGAGTGATCACTGTCTAACCACGGCCTCTAGGCCCCCCTCTGGCCTCATGAACTGATCTGTAAACTGGCGCCACTGGGGGAAGCATGCCCAAATACGGTAGGCCAAACTGCTGAGGAACTCTGCCAAAAGGATGCACCTCCACTCATCCCACTCGATCAATGAGCTGCCCTGTGGTGGAGCAAGAGATCAGGGTAAGAGTCTCCTCTCCCCATATGCCGGCCATAAGCCGGTACGGTGTCGCCTCCATGTCTGCAGTAGTAAGGGAGGCAACTGGCTGGTGAGGTGCTCTAAGCACCGACATATCTGTCCATCTGGCTGCCCTCACAGCCCCAGGATCTGCCACCTCCACACCTCTGCCATAAGGGATAAAATGCTCATACACCCAACTCATGACTAAATTCGGGTGGCTCAATGACTGTCCCTATAAATAGACCACCCTGTATAAATCATGGTAGGTTGTCCCCAGAATATCTGCACCCCAGGCGTATATCCGGCCATGCCCCTCTATCTGCGCAATGATGGGGGCCCAACAGTATAACAATGTATCCCCTCCCTTGTCCCTGATCAGTCTCGAGGCAAGGATCCCCATGACGGCCTGTCGAAGTACGGGGATAGGCAAAGAAGGAATGGATCGAACTCTCACTCCCTTCTTCGACCCCGTGGAGATAACTGCATCTCCCATATATGCTACCCACTGTGTAATCTGTGCCTGTGAGCCTGCTGTCTCCAATGTAAGTCTCCTCCCGATGATCGGGACCCCCAAAATACGGTAGACATCCTCGAGTGTGATGGTCCACTCACCACGGACCCCTGGCAGTCGGAAGGTGTTCCGATCTGCATCCCAATAAGAGAATAAGTCACAAAGGATGTGACTAGATGGTGCAACATGAGGCACACGCGATATACGCAGTATACCGGCCCTCTGTAGTGTGTCCTCCTCGTCCTGTGAAAGGGCATCCAGTACCCCTGAGAGCCAATCACACTCTCTCTCCCTGCTCCATCTAATGTACTCCTCTCTCGCCTGCATACACCCAAAAACACACAAAACAGAGCAAATTAATATCTGAACAATACCAAGAAGGTCATAAAAACGTGTAGAAGTGCAAAAAATACAAACACAATCTCAAATATAAGTTATTTTTGCATTCTGTGTAGAACCGCCACCCTGAGCAGGGAGGTGGTTTTGTAACCGCCGCCTTAAGGGCGGCGGTCGTGTAACCGCCACCCTAAACAGGGCAGCGGTCATGTAACCACCACCCTAGCCAGGGCGGCGGTCGTGGTCCGAAAACCCATGCGGGTTTTTAATCTTAAAAATCCTAAAACTAGCAAAAAATGACCATTTGACCTAAAAATGGAGCCTACCCAGTAGGCGCCCCCCCTAGGTGGACCTTTTGAACCTAATATTTTCAAAAATAACCCCCCCATTACGACAAATTTAGCATTTCAAATTTAAAGGGGGAAAAACACAAAATTGAAGAAAACCAACCTGTGATCTAGCAGGGCAGTGTTCCGCACGTGGAGGCATGATCACGATCTCGCTGTGGACGTTTTGACTCTACTCATGCAAGAAACCGTCACCGTGGGTCCCAGAGCTCAAAATCAATCAAATCGACTCGCGCAAATGAATAGGAAAATGGGCCCACTTTCATATATATATTGCCTTGATTTGTTTTAAAAGACTTTTTCGTAGGTTTGGAGCGCTGATGGAGGTAAGTCCCTATCCCCGCGCGAATGGTACGTTCTCATTCCCTATTATTTTAGCGTTTATTTTCCAAAGTTATTGTATCTATCTGCACTTGAGTTCTCTTTTCATTTTGCAGGTAGCGGGAATTTCGGATGGCGTCATTTCAACACACGGACGAGTAAGGTATAACTTCTAACTCCCCATTTCGGGACTGCCATACTCGGACCCACCATTTTATGCCTCTTCATGGCTAAAACGCTTCTCTGAGGGGGCAATATGTACGTACCCAAAATTATAAGGTATTGTACTACTGGAACAGTGTAACAAGTGCCCCAATGATGATACAGGTCTCTTCGCAAGGTGTTCGGGATCCAGAAAATCTCTCGGAGTATGCGTTAACATCCCGCATGCCCCGCCTAGCCCCCGTACCCTTTGTTTTTCCCCTTTTTTTCCCTCTTTCCTTGGCATTTTGATCTTCAGTGATGAAACTGCCACCCTGATCAGGCCGGCGGTCCTGTAACCGCCGCCCTGAGCAGGGCGGCGGTCCTTTGCGCATTTTCCAGAACGTTCTTTTGACACGACTCGCGTGAAATATCACGTTTCACCAGCTTTCCTTGCCGACTTGAGCATGCATTTATGTTTTTGGTCCCCTGGAATAGTGTTTTTCCTTTGTTTATTGTTTAGGAGTTCAGTTTGGTTTTGATCTTTGGGTGATTGAATTCCTATAAATGCATGGCTTGTGCTCAAACAAATGGCATGATTTTTGAAGACTGATCTTTGCTCTCATCTCCTCATTTTAGTATTTTAGCTTGTTATCTTGTTTAGAAGCCATAGTTTCAATTCACTTGCATGTTTAGTTAGTATTGTTCAGCTGTTGGTAAGCCACATACCCATCTTGTGCAGGTAGTGCTGTTATTTCACCCAATCCGGTATGAAGTTTGTCTCTGAATTTCTCTTTGCATTAGATTTAGCTATTATTTTGCTTAGAGTACTTGTTTTAGTTCATTTACATGCTCATTTAGCATTGTCCAGCTGTTGGTAAGCCACATATCCAGCTTGTGCAAACAATGTTGTTGTCTTATCCAATCCATTGGAGTAGAATAGCTTAGGAAGCCATTAAAGTTGCAGGTTTTGCTCTTCAAACAGGATAGTTTCAGGTTCTGGTCGCTTCATGTTGCATGACTCGCAGTAAAATCCCGCTAGGAATCGCATAAGCCAAGCTCTGTACTCTTGCGCTATCCCTCTCCTACTCGCATTTTTGGTCTACATTCTGAGCTGTCCTTGTCCCAATATCTACTCCTATCGATGCTAGCATTACACGCTTTTCTAGATCCACGTGAACACAAAAGAACGAGGAGATCACACTGAGGGGACAAGATCGCATACGCCATCGGATTCGCCACTGTTCTGCGGAATCCAGGTTTTTAACTTTCAAAGTTCTAGTTAGAATCATATCAAATAGAGTAGATAATTGCTTCATTTCAGTGAATTCTATTCTCGATATTGCCAGGGAAGCTGTGAGGATTGATAGTTTCTGAGAAACTATGATTCACTCCTCACTTCTGAGGTAGGATCGAGAATCTTGCAGATAGATTAGATGAGCTATTTTATTTAGAATAAATCTACAAATTGCACAGGCTGATAACTACACTCGGTTATTTTGTCTGTTTTAAATTATTGTTTAGTTGTTATTTCTAGATACGCTTAAAATAGTTTGCTTTCCTTAAAATTCTTAAAAGGTTTCTTAGAAGAATAGAAGTTATACATATGTTTTAGATTTATTCCACGTAGTTAGATTTTGCTTCGTTACAGTTAGATTTACATTTTATTTTGTATGACAATCATGGGACCTTAGGAGCCCAGGGAATATATATTTGAGCCAATCGTGCCTCAACAAAACCTCATCACAGCATTGGATATAGCGGCTGACGAAGCAAGAGAATTCTGGACTAGGCTAGAGAATTGTCCATAGAGTCAATTATTTTCACCATCCACCCTATGACCTTATTTGGAGACATACACGAAACTATCCCAGGTCATTTTCCACGTATTCCACAACCCATAGATCGAATCACACCAGAGCTCGATATTGATTGGAGCCTTCGAGCAGTCATCCTTTCTAATTGATCTATCACACCTGTCCAAGTTAGAAGGGCCTTCTTTTCCTTAGATTCATGAATTCCACTAGTGCGTGTCGAGGACATCAAATTGCCTAACTAGTCTATCTATAATCCAACGCATATTCTACCCCCACCGGCTGTCTCGACACAACCTCTAGAGGTCGGGTACGCGGAAGAGTCACTTGTATATTCTCACACTCGCCTGTCACTTTTCTGGCGTACAGTAACCTTAGGTCGTGATATCTAATGCTTAGTGCTTGGTCCTTTATTATAATCACATAAATTTATATTTATATGATTCCCTTGCTTGAATTTTTTAATTAACCTTGAAGAGGACGGAAAAAAAAAATACAAGATGGTAAAATGAATAAAAAGGACCCAAAATATGTGAATAAAGTATACTGAGGTCAGGGGCACCCAGAGGGGACAAGTGCATGTAACACTGGCATCCTGGCTAGGCGTTGGTGTCTAGGATGATAAGTGCTGAAGTATAGAAAGGTAGAATGAGCAAGTAAGGGTGTAAGAACAAGAGAAGTGACAAAAAACAAATAAAGATTGTCAAAGACATGGGTTAGTTAGTAATTTTCTCATTTAGGAACCATATGAATAGTAGTATATAATCAGGGCTAGATAATTACCCAAAGTACATGATTTTGTGTCTACAATAACTCGTGATCACGAGGCTTCTACATCTAACGATCCTCAAGTTTTCCTAACTTGGAACAGAGAAAAAATTAAAATCGTAGGATTGGTTGAATTATAGACAGATTCAGGGGTCAATAGTGCTACTTGTACTCGAGAGTACACATCACACCCTCTTCCCGTATATCTTGTAGTGCAAGACGATTCACTAGTAGTTCCCAAACTAGTAAGAGCTTATGATTTGATCACAAATATTACCAAAACCTTTTCTCACATTTTCTTTTTTGATTTTTTGAAGAATTCATTGGCTCACCAATCGACCTTGTTGGAAGCATTAGATCTTGGCCATCTAGTGTATGTCACACCCCCTCCGAAGGCTCATATTAACCACATAGAGTTTGATGTTTATCGTCCAACTCAACATGAAAGAGATACTGGGTTTGTGTTTGACATAAACAAGTTGCCTACAGATGCTGACTTGGCATGGAGGGGAAATCCCACACTATATTTGCAAGTATGGATTTATAATAACTATGTCAAGAGAGAAATGATTGATGACATGGCTGTTATGAACATTTTCCGTTTATCCTTCTTTCAAAAGTTAGGATATGGAGAAACCAATTTCTTCTCCACCCAAAATACGTTGAGGGGTTACGATAGCTTGAAATCAACGTAAATCGAAACCATTGTTCTTCATGTTATCCTTGGGCCTAAGACCATTTTAACTAAATTCTATATTATAGATAGGGAAACCAACTATAATATGATTCTTGGTAGAATGTGGATCCATAAGATGAAGGCCATTCTATCCACATTGTTTCAAGAGGTGAGATTCCTTCACTTGGGTAAAGTATTTGTAACTCAGGGTTACCTCAAACCTTTTGATATCCACCTATAAAATATTAAGAAGAAACTTGAGGTTCATTCTAAATTTTAACTCTTAACCAATCACCTGAAAAAACCATCGCATTCTAAGGAAATGTTCCCTAATACAAAGTTAGTTCCCACAATTGAGATAGAGAAACCAAAATATATCGAAGGGGTAGACAAGAGTGAGAGTAAGAATGTTGCAGTAAAAATTGTATCTACTAAGACAACAACATAAATAGTATAACTCTTAGAAAATTATTTACCGATTATTCTCTCATTCGATTATGTAGGTATTGGAAATACTCTTAGACTAGCCTCTCTTCCAGTGGACTGTTTCGAAGAGATATGTACGGAGGAAGTTTATAATGTCAAAGAAGAAAATACTAAAAGAAAGGAGGAGTTAATATTTCCTATCAACTGTTAGATACTCCATTATGATGGAGCTAAATTCCATTATGGAATAGGGCTTGGGGTGATCTTAACCTCTCCGGAAGGTAGAGTCATGCCTTTTTCTTTCAAATTTAAATTTGAGTGTACCAATAATGGTGTAGAGTATGCCACTTTACTTCTTGGTCTTATTGTAGTCAAGAGAATGGGAGTGAAGAGGGTTAGGGTTATAAGGGACTCGTTACTCATAACAAAAAAAATCTCAGATGTTTATGAGACTAAAGAAGAACATATCCATCTTTAAAATTCTGCCATGCATGAGTTACATAAAGAATTTGACTTTATATCTATAGAAGAAATTAGTCGAGAATAAAATTAGCTTGCTGATTCTATCACATCATCTTCTTCATGTTTCTTCCCTAAAAAATATTTTAAAGAAATTAAATTCATGGCTTCAATCTGGGCTGAAAATTTAATACGAAATATGCCCAACAACGTAATATTATCATATGTAGAGACAAAAAATGAGCCCATCACATTATATTTAGATGATAATGATGAATTGATATTAGGATTCCTTCATGCATACAATAATATTCAACATATGCATCATAAGAATTGTTTTGATATCATCCCTCACCATTATTCATACTTTGGAGACAAAAAAAAATCCCTCCTCTTCATGAGATTTAGAGATCTATAAATTTGAGGAGGAATCTCTAGAATTACCACTAGATCCCCTTAAGTTTGAAGGAGGAAATGCCTCTTTAATATAAGAAATGATTGAAATCAACATCAAGATAGAGGAAGAATCCAAAATTATGAAGCTCGGTTCTTCATTTTCAGTTGAGGAAATAGAAAAACATACTAAAGTGCTTAAGGAAAATTTCCAATATTTTGAATTTAGCTACAAATACATGACAAGAGTCACTTCTAATGTAGTGTTTCATAATTTGGTTACCAAAAAAGATTTAAAACCCATAAAAGAAAATTTAAGACATGAATCCCAAATTTGATTTAATGGTCAAAGAAGAAGTGATGAAGCCTCTAAAGGTAGGTTTATAAATTCAGTGGATTACTCCATGCGGCCATCCAATTTTTTTGATCCTTAAAAATAATTGGAAAATAAGGATATGCATCGATTTTATGTTAGGAAATAGTTTTTAAGTTGGGTAAATTATTAGTTTATTGTTATTTGTTTGTGAGTTTGTTGGTACCCGTGTCTATTACCGGGTTTGTTTTTTCTATTTGGTAGGTGATGGTTGTTCTTTCTATATGGTTATATAATAGTCAAATGTATTGCTCAAGATATCTGGACAGTAAATATAATATATTGATTACTATCCTTCTGGTGCATCCATCTGATTTGGTACCAGAACGATGTAAATCCATAGTCAAAATATTGAGAGTCTGAATAAAGATGAAATATTAAATTGTTCTAGGATGTTTCATATTGTTTGAGTTCCTTGGATGTTATGTCAATTTTGAACATATTCCTCAAGAATAAATTCATTTTTTTATTGAACCCATATAAATGTCCAATCTGCTTCTCCAAATGCATTAAACTTATACACGTTTTTTAAAATACTTGGTAGTTGTAAAATATTGGGAGATGTAATGTATTTCTTGTTGAAGGGTGTCTAATATGCAGGTTTATGGATTAATAATTCAAACATGACTCGTACAAATTGATATGTGGTTTTGAGAAGTCTACCTATTAATTATGAGCATTCATATCCATATTTAATTTGGATCTCAAAGAAAAGAATATTTTCATTCCAAAGTTCCATGTCCTAACATTGTCCACATGGAGTTAGTAGAATCATATCTACTAAATACCCACCAATGTTTTAGCATGGAAAATCCGTAATAGAGATTTAGTATTGATTTACATATGAATCTACTAATCTTCACAAATTTTTCATTAGATATTCTTCTAAAAATCATGCAAAGTCGTGGCGCTAGAAACAAAGATCAAAGGAACTCCACGTGTCGACATGCATGAAAGATAACGTGAGTAAAATTTCTTGGAATTACTTTTACATTTTTAAGCCTCACATGCATTTTTTTCACTCATCGACTTGGGTGACGTATCTAAACATCTCAAATAGATTGTTGAAGAATATTGAGTCTATATTGGTGTTGAATCTCTAAGAGGTTGATCAACTTGGAATTTATATTGTTTACGTCTCTAATTCAAGTCTTATTTTCATAATTTATGTGGTGTTTCTAGATCAACTAGAATTTTGGATTTTGATAACTGTCATTAATCAAAGCGTATTCACATCGAAAATTTTCAAAAACTGTATTGCCATTTTTTATCATGGATAAATTAAGTCATATTCAAATATTTTATGTAAATGATTTCCACACATGGAAATTTCAAACATAACTATTTTTGATCAATAGAGACCCATAGGATATCGTTGATTGAAAATCAAAGAAACCAACAGATGCAGACGAAGCAAAAAAATGAGAGAGCAAAGACCAAAAATCCACAAAAAAAACATTCGATTGGGACTATTTAATTCTTATTTGCATTATATAGACTTGTCTAAATCCTCTCATAAAATTTGGACAACATTAAAAAGTTTTTTGGCACAAGTTGGAAATGTAGTGATAGCATTCAATTTTTTTTTTGGTCTTAAAATGGAAGAAGATGACAACATGGTAGAACGCATTAGTAAGTTTTGATCTATATCAAATCATTTAGCTGGAATTAAAATAGATGTACCTGATGGTGATGAAAAGGATGTTTTTCTGGCATAACATGCCATCCAGTTATTCTAATATAGTTTTTACATTGAGTAAAATCAATACTAGTTTAGAAGATCTCATTTCTTCTTTACTTGAAGAATAAAAAAGAATTATGATTGTTGAACCAGAGGAAATTGCAATGTATGGTAGAAAAAAGAAAGAAAAAGCATTTGTTAAGAAAAAGTCCAAATATGGTTCAACTTCCAAAGGTACAAAGAAACAACTTACCTACTACTATTGTAAACAACTCTGTCATATATCTACAAATTGTAGGAAAAGAGCACAAGACTTACTTGATCGGAAACTATAAGATAATGTCATAGCTGCTGATGGAGAAGGATAAAATGAAGAGGAAAAAAATAATGCTCATACAAAAAACCAAAGTGACGAATATTTTCTCTATTAGATGATTTTATATTGGAGGTTGGAGGCAATGGAGGCTAGAGGTAAACCAACAACCTCTCATCAGTCATCAATGACGAGGCCACATTTTTGGTATGATGACATTTGTTTCAGTTGTGTTGTGAGGATTTCAGATTTTTAGTGTGGTGTGAAAAATAAGAACAAATGATGTAAATTCCTATTCACTTATGAGCATTCCTCATGTAACCCCTCTAGTATAAATATTGTATAATATTTATCAAAATGTATTGTAGTGTAGACACCTATAATTACGCCCAAGCAATTTAAATACTTAAATTGCGCTAATTATCTCCTTTTCCACAAATAGACAACATATCATGAAAAGCACTCATATTCCCTCTAATTATCGTCAATTAATTACAATATGCTAATTGATTAAGTCACCTACCCAACTAATAACCTAATTAACAACCTTCTGTTAATTATCACTTCCTCTATCTTGATTAATTAATTATTATTACTTAATTAGTCTTCCCCTTCATTTAAACTAGTAAATCGATATTAAATTTATTTAATCCCTTTCTCATAGCCTGAATCGCACTAATATTCTTCTAAATGGCTTCTATAAGATTACACCTACCTATTAATTAATCACCTTTGATTAATTAAAGTACCCCCCAACTCCCATGACTTACTAAACATGTATTAAACCCTTCTAAAGTAAGGTTACTTTTAATAAAGCAACCTCATCCATTCCTACTCATGTTTTACCTTTATCCCACATGCAAAGGGATGAAGTGTTTCCTTTATCTATTGGGCTATATAAGGAGCCCTCCTTATACATTTATACCTACACGTAAACTTTTTAAGAGAGCAAAAAGAAAGTATATAGCAAAGAGACTAAGAGCTTGCACCTTGTTTTCTTGAGAGGTCACCATTGTTAAGAGCTAAAGCTTCCTATTCTTGCATTATTTAAGGATCAAACAAATCAATTGTTGATTACCATTGGAGATAAATAGGTCCATGCATTTTTTTGGTAATCTAGGAGAGTAGAGATGTTAAAATAACATGCATAGTTTTGATCTCATGTTTTCAAAGTTATAATGTTAGTTTAGATCTTGCTTAGTTCTCTATCTTGATGGTGTTTATGCTTTGTTTTAGCTAAATTGTAGAACTATTTTAGGTGGTAGTTATTGCTTCATTTGATTTAGCATCAAGAAAAAGTATACATGTAACACCATTTGGTATGCCTGGTGGGAGTTACTCCATTGTCCTTTGCACTTAATTTTAAGTTTTTGTAGTTAAGTTTCATTTTTGGTTATTAACCCTCTTTTGCACGTGTTGATCTAACTTGTTTTTCTTAACTTGTTTTGTTGAGTTTGCATGTGTTGAGTCTTCATTGTAGGTATAAATGAGGTGAAGTGCTATCAAAATTGGAATTGATGAGAAAATTTCAAGATTTCATCATGTTTTCATTTTTAGAGCTTACTTTTTCATCATTCTACATGCTAGTTTTGTCAATTTCTTAAAAATTTTAAACTCTTGAGCATGTAGGTTAGTGTTTGATAGTGCTGAGTCTTCTATTTACATATTAATGTGGTGGGTTTCTGTCAAAATTTAATCTTGGTGAGAAAATTTCAAGATTTCATCATGTTTTCATTTTTAGAGCTTACTTTTTCATCATTCTACATGCTAGTTTTGTCAATTTCTTGAAAATTTTAAATTCTTGAGCATGTATGTTAATGTTTGATAGCGTTGAGTCTTCTATTCATATATTGATGTGATGGGTTGTTGTCCAAATTGAATCTTGGTTAGAAAAATTTGCCCATTTTGTAGATTAAGAGACGTTTTTTTTGACTTTTTTTGAGTACATGTCATGTGCATACCCGTGCGCATAAGAGCATATCCATAACCCATTTTCCGAAGGCCATAAATTTTGCTCCCGAACTCGAAATGACTCCTTTTTTTGCGTTGGAAAGGTATTGAAGTTAACTATGTAATAAAAACATAAATTTGAGATTTATACTTACATAAATTGCAGGTTTTTCTGTTAGTTTAAAATTGGTCATTTTCTAACATGTCTAATGTTTTGATGAATATTGTATTTCCATGCCTACTTGATTTAGACCAAAGCGTGTGTATGCTCTTCTCTTGCACCTTTTGGTGATCTTGAGAATCAAAAATAGCTTTTATCTCTATCTTGTTAACATTGGGATTAAACTTAGAAATTTGATTATTCATTTTGCTTAAGGGAATGAACCTTTTAGAAAGTATTTTTCAATAGTCCTTTGATTTGAAGTTTTCCATTTCTATATAGTGGGGATAAAGTTTGTGTATACTCTTCTCTTGCAACTTAGGGTGATCTTGAGAATCAAAAGCAACTTTAGTCTCCATTTTATAACATTTTGGTAAATTGGAAACTTCATCTTTCACTTTTGGTTCAAGGGAATGAAAAATTATCAAGATTTTTGTATGGTTCATTGATTGAAAAGATTTTCTTTACTTTTAGTTGGATTATTTGTTGTGTATGCTCTTCTCTTGCATCCTTCGATGATCTTTAGAATTAAAAGAAACTCTTAATCCTCTTTTAAATAATGTGATTTTCTTGGAGAACTACTAATGCTTGTCAAAGAAAGGAGGAATAAAAAAAAAATCAAAAACTACTAATACAGTTGTTATATAGGTTGCTAAAAGGTGTTCAAGCAAACCACACCTAATTAAACAAGATAAAAAGAACAACATATTTAAAAAATTGTATTGCAGGTTTCAGAAAAGGGTATGTCCCTTTATGCTCAATTGGAACATGACCCCTTTGGTATAACACCTTAAGCTACAACAATGGGGGTGGTTCTAGGAACCCCAAAGTAGTCCACACAAGAGGTAACCTTGTGGACAAAATGGGAAGTGCTCTGCACTACCTACTTGATTAGTGATTCCTTTGTGAGATAGCGTTACAAGTTTTCCATTGTGGTGACCCCAATGATAGTACACGTAGATGCACTAGTTGCCTACTGTTCTTTAAGGGGGTAAAATAAAACCGAGATACTCCCAAACTAGTCAGTGTGACTTTTTAGGTAAATCGCGCTTGCTCATGGCAACTTTTTAACACCTAGGGTAAGAGAACCACCTAGGAGAATATACTTTGGCTAGGAGCCCACTTTGACCATTCTAAAATAGTGTTAAGTTGTGAACCATATTTTCATTTAGAAACATGTGACGTGGTACTTTCACCTAGTTTTTACTTGCAAAAGTGAAGCCAACATTTTTCATCTTTTTTTTATTTACTTCCTTCACATTCTTTTGACACTTTGTTGATCAAAAGAAGGGTGACTACCTTTGTGTTACCAATCGACTGTTTCTCTCACTTTTATGTCTCTTTACACCCATCCATGTTTGCGGCTAGGTTAGTTAAATGTCTAAAGTGTGCGGAGGTGTTTTCACGTCATTGGTAGCCATTGTGATCTTGATACCCATGTCAAGGTTGTCATTGTAGTTAAGCGTGGTTCATCACTGCGGACTTCCTTAGAATAGTTAGTTTGTATCGTATCACTATAATTTTGATATTTACATCTTGTTTCTTGTAAACTTGACATAAATACCTATATTGTGCGGTTACTTTGCACACAATTTTAACCATTCCTGGCTATACTTTGAGCTTTTTAGTTTAGTTCTATTATTACCTTGATTTTAAAGAGTGCCAGGTGTTACTATTTGTGCGTGTTATATCAATAACACCTTGATATCAATACTTCACTTTCTCGCAAAGTGGGTTAACATACCTTGGTGATATTGTTATGTCATTCGTGAATTGTAATTGGCACTTTTTGAGATATAGGCCTTAATCAAGTTTGAGCTCACTCATCATATATCTTGATTGGGATATCACATTGACTTATTGTTTTTACTTATGTTTTGTTCATTTCCTTGAACTTGGCATAAGTGAAAACATCTTGTTGATCATATTTGCATCACATTTTCGTATGGTGTATTTCCTTGTTGATTGGCTTTGGGTTTCACACTCGCATGATTGTTCCTTGTGATTATTCATTCATAAAACTTATTTTCTAGGACAATCCCTTTTTATCTCATCGATATTGCGTCATCACGATGTCTATTTTCCTTAGACCTTCTTTAGAAAATCACGAATGCATCCCCATACTTACACAATATCTAGTTGGTTGTCCTTATGCTACCCAAATTGACATGTCACTTCCTTCCCTTTGAAGGAGTTCCATCACACTATCTAAATCTAGACATTTGTGCTTAAAACAACACCAAAAATGACTGACTATCGCGCGGTTCCCCATACTTACAAAAATATGGAACCTAGGTTTAGCAATTCAAAGAAAAATATTCCCATTATAACTAAACCTCGTTTGGTTCTTTGTGCTAGAGAGCCCATATGGGTAACTCATTCCCTACCTTCATCTCACAGTTGGTGGTATGATTTGGACACGTCTGATCCAAATTATTATTCGAGTTCCCCCCATTATTCTTCTAATTCTAATCCAAACATTTCCTCTTCTTCTGAGGATTCCAATCCAAATATTTCCTCTGACTCTTCTGAGGATTCAGATCCAAACTACTATTCAGATTCATCTAATTTGACTCCTAAGTCATCTAATGTGATTCTTATGTCACAGTCCTCCCTTTCTTCGTAGGACCCCTTTTATCAATCGCCTCAACGATGTCCTCTTCCTTTAAAGATACATGCATCTCCAAATCCCTCCAATCAGAAGTATAATATAATTCTTGATTCGCGGTCCTCTCTTTCTTCGCAAGTCCCTTTTCATCATTCATCTAATGTGATGCTTGAATCATAGTCCTCCCCTTATTTTTAGGACCTTCTTCATCAATCACCCCCACAGAATCTTCCTTCTTTGAAGATTCGTGTGACTCAAAGTCCTTCGAGACAAATGTCTGACTTGACCCATGCGTCGCAATCTATAGACTTTGGACTTAATCCTACTATTTTACATACGACATACCATTGTATAGGTAGGTCCACACCACCTTCTTCTACTCCTGAGCCATCTAGCTACACATATTCTTTGTCCCCCACATCATCTTCTTCTATCAATAATCATCAAACATATTCTAAGTCTTCCACACCAAGTGAACCTATTTCTTCCAATCAACCCTTAGGCATCGATCAAAAACTCATACCGATTGACCTCTTTCAGAATGAAGAAACAATCAGGGAATTTATAGGGGCACACGAAGATATTCCTCTAGTAGATTACAAGGAAGGTTTCTCTTTAGACTTCGATGTGTTCATGTATTGTGAGGAAAAGGTTGATCCCTTTTATCAAGAAATGGAGGAAGACCCTCAAATCATGCAACTTGATCCTCCTCTTATTCTTCCATTTTCACATTCTTCATTATGTGATGAAACTCCTTGGTCTTGCATTGATCCATGGCCTATCTTTTCATCACCCAATAACTCTTTGTCTATCATAATTCCTCAATCACAATCTCTTATGGGGTCAACACCAAGTAGCTCTTCATCTTCATCTAGCTGTGGGTCACATTCTAGTAGCCCTCCCTCTGCTATTTATGGGACATTTTTGAGTAGCCCACTATCTTCTATTCTTGGGGCACATCCAACTAGCCCCTTGTCTTCTAGGTATGGATCACCACTGGGTAGTCCATCATCTTATATTCTTGGGCCACATCCTAGTAGACAATTATCTTACATATATGGGTCACGTTTTAGTAGCCCTTCTTCTTCTATTGTTGGGCCACATCTTAGAATCCCTTCATCATCTTCTATCAATATCTCACCTCCTAGTATCCCCTCCTCTTTAATTCTTGGAACATATCCATTTCATCCATCACATTATTCTTCTACCAAAGATGGTGGCAAGCCCATGGTCATTTCTCGCATCAGTTCTAAATGTCCACGTTAACTTTCTTCTCCTTCTCAGGATCAGATAAGTCATGCGTTATCTTATAAGAAACCCAAACAGTTTCGTAATCAAGATTAGATCAAAACTATAAAGAGCTCTATAGCTCCCAACAAATCAAAAAATCTCAAAATTCTAAATCAATTGCGATTCATGAATTCACACCAACGTAACCATCAAGTATGGTGAAAAGTGCGTAAACCTCTGGATGGGGAATTAAATCTCCCACATATGAAATCCATGTTTCAGAACAAATCAAAGTCATTTATTGAGTGTGAAATCACCTCAATCATCAAGATCGGGGATAATATCACTCTCGAAAAACAAATGCGCCTAGTCTCCCTTATTAAGGAAGTTGCAAATATTGTTGTTGGATCTTACCACACAGAGTGACTTTGTTAGTCCCAACCTCTTAAAACTATCAAAAATCTAAAAATAAAAAACAATTCAAAAATACAAAAAACATTGAGAAAACACAACAAAAATCAAAGGTATAAAGATCAAACATTACAATCAGGTATTATGTACTCATTGATGTTTCTTTCTTCCCTTCCTTTATTTTTTTTTTCCTACAAGTCTCCCTACAATTTTCATCCCTTCGGTGATATTTTGGTTAGCTTATTCACATGCCTTTTGTGACATTTATATCTATGGTATCTGTTTGACCCTGGTCTTTTATCACCTTGGTAAATTAAAGAACGACTAACCTCTTAGATATCCTATCACATTCAACATCTAATAAACTTGTGAAGAACTTTTGGACATATTTGTTGACACTAGCCAATGTCATCATCATAAGAATTTCCACCTCCTTCCATCAAGCCATCAGTGGCTCTTAACCCCTTGTCAAACAAGAGAGCTGAAATAATTTTTTAGACAACAAAATAATCAAAATCAATCAAACATCAAAATCTAAAAGCTACAAAGCAAAATAAAATTGATATATAACTCTCTCTTGGGGTATTTCCAATAATATCTATCAGGGATATGGACACCTGACTGGAAGTAGAGTAATGTTGTGATTAGAATTAAATACATCTCCGTCGGGGCTATGAATGCCTGGCTGGCAGCGGAGCAATGTACGACTATCCTTTCACCATCCATTCACAAAATCACCTTTCATAATAAATCATTCCTACACATTGGCTAGGGTGTCGTCATTTTGTTGTATTTTAAATCTTCCCTTCAAGAGGTAATAAATTCCACATGCACACACTGGATCTCTATGAGTAAACAAGATTAGTATTTTACCAAGTGTCTTTTTTTTGACCTTGTTCATACTCTTACTCTAGTCCATATCTTGTCTCACGATTTGTGCCTTTGGCTAATCAATTCTTCCTTATGAGGCTTCTAAGCTACATTCATATCATTCACATCATTCTTCTACTTCGTTCAGAACATCCATGTGTATAAGGTTACTTGTTTTCCATGTTTGCGGACACCTTTGTTCCCTTCCACAAAAATAATCTTCTCCTTCCTTTCTATCACGTGCTCGTAGGCCAACTTACGCTAGGGGCATCCTTGCTTCTTCCTAGAATTTCATTGGTTTATGTTCATCATCATGTTGAACTTATCCATAATGGCCTTGGGTCCCACTTCTACCTGTGAAGAGTTTACCTTTGAATACTCCCACCTTATCGTTGGGACATTTTTACATCTTCACCTTTCTGGTACACATGTGACCTTATGCCCTTGTACATCCCATCTATCGCTGAGGGCATCCACACTTTCTCATCTTCCTGTACATAGTTTCATAAAACTTTTAAAATCAACCAAAACATTCAAATATGTTAGAGAAAAAATCATCAAAAAACATTCAAATATGTTTCAAAAAACTTCTAAAAATTGAAAATAATCCTACAAAACGTCACTCTTTGGTTCTCACTTTTTCATGTGTATGACTTGCGGATCATCTTGATCTACCTCCAACAACAAAAGCTAGGCTGCTTACTTCGTCCGTACTCTGGGGCACAACGAGTTGTCTGGTACTATTTCATACTGCACATTGCTTTTCCATCAGACCCAAGTGTCCTCCGTTATTCCCCTCACATGTATCCTTGCTTGGGGCACCATCATCAACCCTTGTCATTAATTTGCACAGGTCATAACTGAAGCTCGATAATAAAAACATTATATTATGTTTCTCTGTTAGTTTAGCTTGTTTACTTTCTCATATTGCATTACATTTTGTATGTTGCATAGAGTTAGGAATCTTTCACTTTCTCGTATTGTATTGCATTTTGTATGTTACATGGAGTTGGTGTTTTTAGCAATGGACAATTGTTCATAGTATGGCTTTTCATGTCATTCTACCTTTGTCGTATGCTTATATTTTTCATAAGGACTGATGACGTAGCTCTTATGGTAATATGATGACACCAAAATTGTTCCAATACAAAGTGGCTAAAGGCTAAGCTCTTCTCTCCCCTCCTCTATATTCATTCTAGATTGTTTTCCTCTCACCCCTATTCTTCCATCTTACTAGGGCATCTTGCCTCTTCCCATTCTTCTATCTATCTCTCACCTTTTTCGATCGTCGATCGACTTCTTTCATCACCCCCATCGACACTCGAGGGGGAATTTCTCCCTCCTACTAATTTTTCTCCTATCCCTTCAAAATTTTTCTTCCATCTACTATCTTTGAAGTGACGCAACTTACGCCACCCCAAAGAGGGGCAAATGTAGACACCTATAATTACACCCAAGTAATTTAAATACTTAAATTACGCTAATTATCTCCTTTTCTACAAATAGATGACATATCATCAAAAGTGCTTATATTCCCTCTAATTATCATCAATTAATTACAATATGGTAATTGATTAAGTCACCTACCCGGCTAATAGCCTAATTAACGACCTTCCGTTAATTATCACTTCCTCTATCTTGATTAATTAATTAATATTAATTAATTAGTCTTCCCCTTCATTTAAACTAGTAAATCGATATTAAATTTATTTAATCCCTTTTTAATATCCTGAATCACACGAATATTCTTCTAAATGGCTTCTATAAGCTTACACCTACCTATTAATTAATCACCTTTGATTAATCAAAATTCCCCCCAACTCCCATAACTTGCTAAACATGTATTAAACCCTTCTAAAATAAGGTTACCTTTAATAAAGCAACCTTATCCATTCCTAATCATGTTTTACCTTTATCCCACATGCAAAGGGATGAAGTGTTTCCTTTATCCATTGGGCTATATAAGGAGCCCTCCTTCTACCTTTATACCTACACCTAAACTCCTTAGAGAGAAAATGCAAAGCATATAGCAAAGAGACTAAGAGCTTGCACCTTGTTTTCTTGAGATTTCATCATCTTGAAGAGTTAAGCATCTTTTTTAAAGTGCTTGGGTCATATGGGAGGTGTCAAAAGGGTCTTGTAGCTTAAATTTGATTAGCCCCCATTCCTAGGTTCTTAGAACATTAAGGACAATTGTTTTTGATAGCCATGGTACCTACCTAGGTTCCTTCATCTATATGTTGTTAGAGAATAGAGGATATTTAGGTGCTTAAAATAGTTGATTTCATAGTTTTGTATTGATAATTGTTAGGATCTAACCCTTGATTAATTATTATCATGATGGTGTTTATGATGTTGTTTAATTCTTGCTAATTAAGACTATTTAGGTGTTAGTATTTGTTTACATTAGCATTAGTTTAAAAACAACACTTGCACACATGTAGAAATCATGATGTGAAGATTATTGGTAAACCAGGAAACCTAATTGTGTAAGGTTTTTAGTGAACCTGTAAAACAAATTATGAAAGGTTATTGGTACACATTTAAAACCAATTGGGTAATGTTGTTGGTAGAAGCTGAAAAAACCATCAGTGAGGAATATATGTGTGTTGGTACATGTGCAATTTTTGTACAAGCCAGATGTTGTACACTTCAGGAGTTGGTCATGAGCACACAAAAGTGGTACGCTATAGTCAAAGAATGAGATATGTTTTACCATGTAAAAACTAAGGGGGGGGGGATGTTAGGAAATAGTTTTTACGTTGGGTAAATTATTAGTATATTGTTATTTGTTTGTGAGTTTTTTGGTAATTATGTTTATTACCAGGTTTGTTGTTCGTATTTGGTAGGTGATGGTTGTGATTTCTATATGACTATATAATAGAAAATTTTATTACTTGAGATATCCTGCAAAGTAAATATAATATATTGATTTCTGTTGTTCTGGTGTATCTACCTAATTTTGGAGACATAAACAAAGCCTCCCCTAAGAATTATTTTCTGTTACCAACTATTGATATAATTATTGATGTAAAAATTGGTTGCGAGTTATTATATCTCATGGAGAGGTTTTCCAGATATAACTAGATAAGGATTTTTTATGAAGATCAGACCAAAAGTACCTTTAATACTCCTTGGGGAATCTTTTTTTATGTCGTTATGCCTCTCGGTTTGAATAATGTTAGTGTAACATATCAATGGTCCATGATCTCATTCACAATATTATGGAGATGTATGTTGACGATCTCTTGAAAAAAGATAAAAAGAGGGATGACCATCCCAATTTTATTTGAGTTATTATTTCATGATTAATTGAGTATGGCATGAATTTAAACCCATAAAAGTGTGTATTCAGAGTCACAGAAGGTAATATATTAGGTTATATCATTTCTTCTTGAGGGATTGACATGTATCCTAAAAAATATTAAGGAATCCTTGAAATGATTCCACTAATAATTGAATCAAGTATTAGGTATTTCTTAGGAAATCTAGGGGAAATATGTAGGTTTATTCCCGATCTAAAGTACACTATCCATCCTATTAATTTATCATTGAAGAAGAATTGTTGTAAAATTTATACATAGGAATTTCATAATGCTTTCGAGTTAGTCAAGTGTTTCCTCATGTCACCACAAATGTTCATGCCACTAAGGATGATCATCCTATAATCTTATATTCTCAAGCCAAAAATGTTTTAATATCATGCATGTTAGCACATGAGGATAATGATGTTCATGAATGTTCCATCTATTTTATTTGTCATACACTCCTTGACTATGAAACTCAGAAAACTCAAGTGGAAAAAGCATTTTGGATATAGTCTTCGTAACCAAGAGGTTAAGTCATTACATGCTTAACCAAGAAATAAGAGTGATTATCAAATCTGATCAGTTGTAGACATTCTTAACTCAGGCAGTCTTATCCAAGAAGGGTAGTATATTCAAAATGTTAATGAGTGAATTTGAATTCACCTTCATCAATAAAAAATATGTCAAAGGAAAAATAATTGCTGATTGGTTAGACAAAAAACCTATAGATTGTGGCTAGATAGTCGACTTGAGCTTCCCTGATGAATGTTTCTATTACATAGAGAATCCTGCCATTTATTTATGCCATTACTATATAGATATAATAAACCATATTGTAGATCAAACGTATCCTAAAGAAGATAATTTGCAACAAAGGAAATGACTGCATGTCATAGTTTTCAAGTAAGTAATTGTAGAATAAGTTCTATATCAGAGATATTTTGATGGTATGTTACTAATATGCATTGATGAGGAATAAGCAGAAAATATTATCTTTGAAGCCCAAAATGGAGTTTGTGGAAGCCACTTTGGAGGGCATTCAACCACTTGCAAGATCCATCAGATGGGTTACTTCTAGTTGAAGTTAAAGCATTATGCTGTAGAGTATGTGCAAAAGTTCCAAAAATGTCAAGAATTATCAAACACCATACACATCCCATCCCAAGATTTACAACCTATAGTGATACCCTAGAACTTCTCTACTTGGGGTTTATATTTAATAAGGAAATTATCTCTCGTGTCATCAACTAGACAAAATTTCATAATCACGGCCAAAAAATATTTTATGAAGTGGGTTGAGGTAATGCCTCTGACTACAATACCTGGATCTGTCATAGCTAATTTTATCTTGAACTAGATTATCTGTGGGTATGGAATTTCATAAGTCATTATTTTAGATAATGGAACCCCTTTTAAGAATGAAGAGGTGTGTGAACTATGTGTTCAATATGGCCTCCTTATACTACCTTCATGCCAATGGACAGACTGAGGTGACAAATAAAATCTTGAAGTCTATTCTCCTTAAGATGGTTAAGGAGAATAAAATAGATTGACATCTAAAGTTGTTTCCCACCTTGTGGTTTTTTAGGACTTTAATTCGAACACCGATGGGGGAAACTCATTTTTCTTTAGTTTTTGTGTTGAAATGGTCTTATCATTGGAGGTAGAATTACCTCATCTTCATGTTTCTCTACAAGGCATTCTAGACTAGGACGAGTGTTGAAATACACATCTAGTTGATTTAGAAATTCTGAAAGAAAAATGACTTAGAGCCAAACAACACCATCGGTTTTATGTGGACATAATGTGTTTCCAGTACAATAAAAAGATCTATGAACGTGAAATTCAGGTAGGATACATTGTTTTGAGACTTGATATATGAATAGATAAGAAGTTCAGTGAAGGTATGAAGTTTAGGCCAAAATGGATAGGGCCCTGCCAAGTAATGGAAGATTTAAAAAATGGTGTGTATCATTTGTGTACTCTAGAGGGTGAGGATTTTGGTGAATCCGTCAACTCGCTTCACCTCAAAATTTATAACATATATTCATTTATATCTCCACACTATTATTTATTGTATTCACATTGTCTTGTCACTTGCATTATAATTTTGTTGAAATTTTAAAATGGAAACTTACTTTTCAAGTGATTATTAAACTTTAAAACGTTGGTAAATCTCTCAATCACACCTCTTCTACATTCTTTTCACATATTCAAATTATACAATCCTTGTTATCATTTCCATTCAGAAGACAATTTTTTACATTGGTGTTATAAGGAATTACATGCTTAATATTTTTCATGGTTTCTTCCAAATCGGGTGTTTATTACGCATCGTTTTCTCTAGAAATTTCTTGATGATAGATCTTCCCCTAAAGATATCTCTCCATGAAAATAAAATTCTAAGTATTTCACTCGTAACTTTCATTTTCCTATCTCAACCTTCGATGATGAGCCCTTGCATCCTATTAGTTATGTGGGGTTAATATTAGGGGAAAATGTTCCCTCCTAAAAAGAACAATCCAAATCCAAACAAAAAAAAACAAAAAATTATATAAATAATAAATAAAAAGATTCTTATTTTCAAATAACTACACTTTTCATCCCTCCCAACCTTTGGTGATGATCCCATGCTTTAGATTGGGAAAGGAAGAAATTTCCCTTACTCACCTATGTTTCACCCTTGGTGAGGATCCCATGCTTCTTACTGGTAGCATGGGGAAAGACGAAGGGGGTCATATTAAAATTTAAAAAATTAAATAAACAAAAAAAAAGTTCTTGAAAGTATAAAATTCCCAAGAAAATTAATTATATGCATATGTTAGGAGAGACGACCATTCCTTAAAACAAATATTATCAATTGATAGGCGATCCATGGATCTAATTCTAGTCAAAACTTGCAAGTATAATTCATCTTTAACGTGTTATTTAGTCTCCATTGGGGTTGGGTCGTAAGTTTCTAAATAAATATTTTTCAAAGTTCTTGTCTCTTGGTCATCATTTTTGTTCACATTATTAAAATCACATATCTCATGTCCTTCTTGGCTCTCGGTGATGAGCCATCACATATTACTAGTTATACGAGGGTAAGAATGGAGTGAGGTTATCTTATCATCATACTATATTCAACACATTTTACCAATGTAATATAAATGTTAAAGATTACTTGAAAAAAAAGTCTTCTAATTATAGTTTGTTACTATATGCATAGTCATATATCTATTACTTTGTTTATCACATTGCATAATCATCCATACCATATATTCAAAATAACAAAAGATAAGAAATTCCTAATGATCTAAGAGTACACAAATGAGATGAATCACAATGAAATTAACTCTTTCCAAGGAATGCAAAATCAAAAAGATAAGTATATATTAATGTATATGTTAAATGTCTCATATACAATACTATTAGACTAAAGGACAAGTGTGGTCAAAACACATAACTATGAGGTAAAAATAGAAAAAAATTGATATATATACAAAAATGGTCCCAAAATAAGAAAGGACTTTGGCTTATCCATTTCTTTGAAATACATGTGAAGGAGAACGGAAATAACTCCAACTACAAATCCTATGAAAAGATTGGCTGGGTGTATCATGGGAGCCTTCATGCATTGAATGGTGAAAATGTACATGTGAGTGACTAGTGCTAGAAGATATACTACGTGAAGACCCTCGTCATCGCTCTCAGTCCTATAGTATTACGATCTTGGAATTCAATTGAGTAATATCTACTAATGCATGCCAAGATGGTGAAAAAACATCAGAGTGGTGGCCATCTTGTGTTGGGGATCCTTGGTCTGACAATAAAACCTCTTGAGTCATCCTAGTAGTGATCATGAACAAGTCTAGGTTTGTGTGCCAAATAATATCCTGTCATCCATCAACAGTGGCTGTAAAAAGAAAACATACAATGGGAAGTTAGAAAATGTAAAAACAAAAAATAATATTTCACTAAAATCTAATCTAGGAAGTTGAAGGAAAGAGAAAGGTGAAAATACTCACTCGGGTCTATAGCTGGTGCTAACACTCCTTCAGGAGCCACTACAGCCTCCTCCTCCTCCTCTTCATCCTCCTCCATGTCCTATGGATGTATTGAATCCTCCTCTGTCTCCTCCAGATGTAGAGACTCCTCCTCTTCCTCTTGCTCGGCTCTAGAAGCCAATGATACCTCTTTTGTACCCTACCACTCAGGGTATGACTCCTCCTTCGAGCTCGAGTTTGTATCAACCTCCTCCTCACTCCTAGCTATCCCCTCACCAATCTACAAAATTTTCCCCAATCTAACTACAACACTAACAACTAGGTCTAGTATGACTCGTGGTGTCCTAATAGTGACTCTTGAAAATATAACTGTCCACTCAAGTTGGCCCTAATGGTTGGATCTCACCTCTTGAATGCCCCCGTACATAGTGGCAACCACTAGAAGAGCATCTGAAAAGGGTAACCCTAATTATATCTCAACTTGGCTATTGTGGTTAAAAAACTGAGATGTGATACTATAGGTAGTCAAAGTAACTACCTCCTCACACCATCAACCTAACATATCCTGATATAGCTAGGCTACCATATATGATATAGTAAATAGAGATGATAATTATCACATGGCTCTGAGTGGAGCCATGTCTAACCATATGATGGTTTAAATTTCTATGGGATTAGATATCTCAAAACCTTTCTGATAGGGGATGACCCCCTCATAAACCCATGACATCACTAATGTGGGGTGGCTAATATATCTAGCACCACATATGATAATCTTGTATAAATTAGGATATGTTTTACCAAGTATATTTACGCCCCATGTAAACACTCTACCATAGATATCTATGCTATCAACAATAGGTTCCCAAAAAATAAAAAAATTCCCCCCACCCTTATCCCCAATCAAATGCAAGGCCAAGATACCAATAATAGCCTTGCGTAGAGTGGGGATATGAGAAGTCTCAATGGTGACTAATCTGACTCCTTCTTTAGCACCTGTGTCAGGTGCTTGTACATCTCCAAGGTATGTTTCCCATCTACAGGCCTCAACTTATAAGCTGGCACTCTTCAACGCCAAATTCTTGCTGGTCATAGGAACTCTGAGGATCCTATAAAAATCCTCACATCTTATAGTTCACTCGTCTCTAACACCAAGAAATTAGAAATTGTTATGATTTTCATCCCAATAGGCTAGAAATTCATAGAAAAGGTGACACACCGGAGTAACTGGTCACGTCTAAGATAATTCCAATACCCCTCTCTTTATTGGTTTTAGTAACTAAAAAATCATGGGCAACTACTCCTTCTCTCGGGATTTGATCCATGTAATATAACTCCCCTGCATCCAAAACATGAAAAAAGAGCATGCTAGAATTTGATAAGTGCGTAATAAGTGTTTGGAATAAATAGCATACACATTTAAATGTGTTATGTTAATGTTTAAGTTATATGAGAATAATAAGGAAAGTGAGATCAATTAGATATCATGTAGGTATTACAATGAGAAATTATAGGGGTGGTTAGTGGTTAGAATTAAACAAATATCACTAATATTAAGATTAGTGATAGTTGTTTGAGGAGTTGTTAGAATTAAACTCCTAAATATTTGTAACTCATATTATTTGTGCTAAATTGAATGAATTTTTATTGATCTTATGATCGTCTCTAAATATGAGGGTTTCCCCACATCTGGTATCAGAGTAGGTCTTCGTATGATTCCTCTCTTAATTTCACCCCACTCATGGTTTGTTTGTCAAGTTAGGTAATGGAAATGGGTGAGCAAAGTGGACCTCATGTAAACCCATTTTCAATTATCTATGTGCCATCCATTTATTGAAAATTCAAGTAGTACAAACAAAGGACTAGCATATACAATGGACCTCACGTGAAATTGAGTTTGTAGCATCCACCCTTCTTGCATATTTGTCAATAGTAATAGAAGATACCATGGACCTCACAACAAACCCACTGACATTCATCAATCACGTGCATCCTCTTATCTCTTCCAATTTGTTTGCTACTTTCATAGTATTTTCCCATTATTTTCACAGTTTTCATTAAAATCAGAAAATTCTATATATATATTGTTATATGTGCTTCTGATTTCTGGATGTAAAAATATTTCATATCTGGTTTTTTGTTTTGAATATGATTCCATTAAACTCAAGAGGTAATTCCACATTGTGGTCAATTCTTATGTTCTTATATGGAAAAATAGTCTTCCTGCGAGTTACATCAGATTCCACCTTGCTTGGAATATGGATCTTTACTTTTTAGCTATCAACTTTATATTGGTCTCTCATGGAATTCCTATATCCCTACATGTAGATCAAACTCCATAAAAATCTCCTTGGCATTGAAATGACTCAAAATTTTCCAAATCAGTCACCCTCAATGTGGTAGATGGAATAAATCATCAACTCCTCAGTCAAGCACAAAAAAAATCACCGTAGAGGATATCAATGTGGTAGACGGTGAATTTGAACAAATTGGACTCATGGATCAATGAGTGGATCAGTTGGTTGCTCCCTCCATATGGTCTTGCATATTGTGACTCGATGGCTTTTCATCTCCCAAACATGACATAATATCATGTATATCTTTGTGCCACAACTAAAGGAAGATGGGGTCTAACCCTAATAAGCTGATTTAGATTTGTTTGTTAGGAATATATTCAACAATTTTTTTCATGTGGGGGGATGTGAAATTCGTATAGGTGTGTACAATTATTTTAACACTCTATGCATATACCTAGAAAGTGATCAATATGTGGGTGCTGATCCAGATAATAATTTTTGGGTGACGTATAAAATGGAAGTGGTGAACTAGAAGTACCCAGCTAGAACTATATGGAAGGATTCATCTATCTATATAAAGACCTAGAAAAATTATATCCTCAAATTCATGAAGGTCTCTGATATGTTGGTGGTAGATCCAGGATTCCTTGTACAAGATACAATTGTGTTATCTTATGAAATCCTTGATTTTTGCCCATGGTTCAATTTTTATGATATGGATGTCTTATCTTTAGATGATAATCAGGATGCCCTGTCTATTAACGTAGATGAAATTATTGATTCTAATGAAAAGCATGATCAAGAAGAACATTTTGTGAAGGGGATAATACATGTGTAAGTATTGGGTTTGAATGCCTCAAAAATAAATTTTTCTAATTTTTAAAAGATTTTTAGGGATTCATAAAATGACTTTTGGAGATAAAAATTGTAAAGAGGGAGATATAAAAATATATCTATAAAGGGGATATAAGTAATTTTTTGAAAAAGGGGGAAGTTAATATATTTTCAAAAAAATTGTATTAGAGATTATTTTGGATGCATTGTTGATTGAAACCGACATCCAAAAACTATTCATATTGGGGGGGATATAAAATAGGTGGATATCAATTAATTGTAGCAACTCAGACAGAAGAAATGACCGACTAAGGCCAAATACCACTATACGGCTCAAAAGTGTTCCTGACCCCATGTGCACACTAAGGGGGGAAATGTTGGGAATAAATAACATGCACATTTAAATGTGCTATATTACTGTTTAGGTTATATGAGAATAATAAGGAAAGTAAGATCAATTAGATCTCATGTAGGTATTACAATGAGAAATTGTAGGGGTGGTTAGTGGTTAAGAGAGAATATAAGAGGTTGGAACAACCATCCTAGATTAGTGTTAGTTGTTTGAGGATTTGTTATAATTAAAATCATATATATTTGTAACTCATATTATTTGTGCTAAGTTGAATGAATTTTTATTGAGCTTATGATCGTCTCTAAATATGGGGGTTTCCCCACAATAAGCTCAAAAAACAATATAAACTGAAACAAAAACAAAAAACTTTGAACTTAGCTTCTAAATCACAAAATGTCATGATGAATACGAAACCACCACTTTTAGCAGGGGGTGGCAGTTACGCAACTAATATGGCGGTTACGCAATTGCCATTCTGATAGAGAGGTGATTATGTAACCACAGTGGTTATTGCATAAACACCACTCTGTATTGAGTGGTGGTTATGAAACCTCCACGACAATTGTGTTTTCCAAAACAAGGCCATGCCCTCAAACATAAAAACTCAAAAAATATGTTAAAATTGACCAAAATAACTCAAAAAAATTACAAAATCTAAAAGGTGCCCCCTACGAACATTTTTACTATAAAATTACGAAAAAACCTCCCCTCCTACAACTAGTTTCAAGAAAACATGAAATTTTAGGGAAAAAACAAATAATGCTTATAAATTAGATGATCATGGCCCTCTTCTACTATTGTTGGTTGTGTTTTCATCATGATTAAGTTATCTCTGATTTGAATCTACTTGTGAGAAAAATGGTCACTGAGAATCCAAAGCTCCAAATTTGGCTAAGTGGGTATGCACAAATGATTTATAAAAAATAGTAAAAATAGTGATATATATATATATATATATATATATATATATATATATATATATATATATAGCTCAATTTTTTATTTTATAATGTTGCTTTGAGTGAGTGTATGCATGGTTGGCATAATGGAGTAGGTATAATTCTCATCCTCGTAGATTTGGTAATTAATCTTGTCTTTTAATTTAAACATATTTTGCTAATTTTATTTTATATCTACACTTGATTCTCATTTCTCTTTTTTAGGTAGTAGAAAGGCTGGATTGGCATGATTTCAAAACATGGATGAATGACATAAAATTTCTAATTCTCCCACTTGGGAGTGTCAAATTTATAAAAATGATGTTTTGTGCCCATTCATGGCTGAAATGCTCCTCTAAGGGGGTAATATGTATGCACCTAAAAATTACATGGTGCTACATTGAAGGACACAATAAGTATCCTATGATGAAAGAATTATTTTGTAAAATAATGATGAGTTTCATATCCTCTCCATGCATTCAATATGCTTATTATGACCAATTTGTCTATTTTTCTAAGTTATGAAGCTTATCACATCCTTGCGAGACACATTATGATCTTTTCATGCTTTGTGCAACTTTAAGTCATGTAACCACCCAGTGGTTACACAACCATTGCTCTATGCAGAGTGGTGGTTTTGTCCCCTTTACCCACATGTTTAAAATTGTGTGTTTTCTAAAGTGTGTCTCTAGGTCAGGCGTGATTTTATCACCCATTTCTTGATCATTTCACTTGATTTTGGGATTGATGGAATCATATTGATTCCCTCTTCCTAGTTTATTATGTTTAGTATGTTGAGTGAACCTTATCTAGATGTATTGTCACTTCTTGATGGACATGTGTTTCAGAATTCTTCCCCATATTTTTATAAAATCTCAATTTTCATTAGAATGTTGGGTTGGAGTTTTTAAGATTTGTTTTGCAAAGTTATGCTGCCAAAATCCTACTAGGAACTACATAGATAACTAACACATTGCTATGTTCTTTCCAGTACTACATTTCAACCAATTTTATTCTAACCAATCTTGTTACAACCATCTTCTTTATTTTATTGCTACCAACCAACATTACATGCCTTGGATCAATTGGAACTTATCTCTAGAAAGGAAAAGGAAGACAAGGAGGAAAAATACAACCAACACACCTGGATACTATCACATATCAATGGCTACATGTTGGGGATGTCTTAATTTCTTTGAAGCTTTCAATTTATTATTGTTGTTAAATTAGAAGAAACACATTTTTTTAAATTGGTATAATTTGTTATTTCTTCATTACCATTATTGTCTATGTATGAAAGAATATTCTATTGATATATTATTACCTTCTTATCCCCGTAGATCTGTGGGGTAAATAAGTTGAAGGAATATTATGTGTCTACATTTCTTTGTCATTTCTTCATTGTTAATCATTAATATAGTTTATTTTACTTTATCGAGGAAAGTTTCTGGGTGAAGAAGAAATTGCTTCTAAGAAGATTTCTCTCTTTCATGTGAGCTTAAGGTGGAGGTAGTTGGAAGAAGTTTCATTTTTGAGAATAATAACTTTAGAATATTCTCTTTGTTTAAGTAGATCTATTGTTTCACAATCCTGTAATAGAGGAATAGACACATCTGGCTATTCCCTGTTTTAGCTTATTTTATTTATCTACGTCTATAGCATTTGTTTTATTTGATTATTCAAAACCAGGAAAAAAGATTCTTTAATAGTTTAATTTGTTTTGAAAATTTATTTATTATAAAATCTTAATTAAAAATACAAAAAAAAGAATTAGTTAGTTTGTTTTGTTTTGTTTTAATAAAATATTATGAAATTGGATTTAATTAGATTAAAAGGGGAAAAAATAATCTTTTATTTAATTTAAATTTATTTTTTTTGTTTAAATTAAAAGTAGAATAAAAGTTTGAATGAAAAAAATCTCGATTTCCCTAGCGGCCTAGGCTAATAGCACTTATCTCCTAGTTCCTTCAGTTACTAGTTATTTGTTTATTTCCTTCTTTCCAAATTGATGCCCACATGACTATTTCAGTTCCATTTCAACCTTGCATAAGAATATTTGACCTAATTATAAACCAACACAACATTGGCGTACTTCAGGGAGATATTGACCTAGGTTTACGCTAACTAGTCTTTAGACTCTTGTTCCACTAGAAATCATTAGCCAACTTAATGCCCTCAACGACAGAGTAGAAATCAAATAAGAATATTGGTTCAATAAAGTCAATAGGGTTATACCATTCAACCCTTAGTTTTTTCTCAACACATCTCCTCTCATACTTACACGACCCTCTTTAGAGAGAAATATTTAGATGTAGAAGGAAAACTTCCTCGCATTCGTCAACTAGTTTGATCTATATTTGGTTCCACAAACATAGATATATAATTATAAACAAAAATCATCCTTGACTATACTATCAACCCTATATAGGTTAGGCGGGCCTTTGTTTCTCTTGATGAGAAAATTCGTAATTTGCAAGTTGAGAATTTATGATTTCCTTGATTTTCGATCCTATTGTTACCATCCTTCCCACTTATCCCACTTACACTACATTGATTCATCCCATACCTATCCTACTTATTACATTTTTTCTATATATCAACATGACCTAAAGAAGTCGAGTGCCTCTGAATTAACATGTTGATTATTAGGTGTACAATAATAAAAAAGAAAACAATACAATTTTACCTATTCTCTTAAGAGGAACAATCATGAACTGCATGAAAAATCAGATTTCTCGTACATATCTTTGAATGAAGATTATAAAATAGTTCAAATAAATGTTTAAGGGAGAAAAAATCTATGACGGCCGCCCCTCTATTTATACAAGAAAACAATGTTCCCGGATCTAAATAAATAACTTAGTTGTATTTTATTTCACAATGATAAAACACCGATTCAGAGCTTAAAGCCAAAGAAGAATCCCAGAACCAGACAAAGAAATCAACTCAATATTATGAGCCTTGTTGTTCAAGGTACCATATGATAAGAAGTAATAGACCACTAAAAAATAAGAGAAGGTCCTTAACAACCCAAAATAACTCATGATTGTATAGGTCGTATGCATTATTTTCAGCATGAAAGTAAAAACCAAAAATAGTCTAAAAATATGACATTCAAACACAACCTGATTATGAAAACAACAAGGATACAACATATCTCTTCATATCCATTTGTTATCTTTGTTTCCGCTAAATTTATCTATCAAGTTACAGATATACTATGCATTCATTTCTATGTTCAAAACCAAGATGTAAAACCAAATGATATTCTTCATTTCATAATAAGACAATATAATAAAGTTAGAAAGGTCATGCCTATAACTAGGTAGGAATTTCCTCTGAATATATTACAAAATGTAGCCTCACAAGCCTAATAAAAAAAAAAAAAACAAATATAAATTCCAGACATGACCCACATATTAATAGTTTTAATACCATTGATAATAGTTTGCTATTTTTGCTAAGTAGTATAATACAATCTCCCACAAAAAACTTGCCTCTAGAACTTCATTCACAACTCGAAAGAGAGATCAAAAATGTAAAAATTAATTAGGCTTTGCATGTAATGGCTTCACGAAGAACCTCCCATTTCCAAAGGAGTTCTAACTATCCACAAAACCCATGCCCAAATTTAATGCCATTAATAACTTGCAATCCCAACTAATGGATTGGGATCACTTGCCACTGATTTACCACCAAAAAGTTTGTATGGTGTTGAGCAGTCAAAGAATTTACAATTTTAAAATAATTAAATTACTTATTATTTCATGGTTTGTTAAGCTGCAGAGCTCAATTTCTTCACAAATAGCATGCTTTATTAACTTGCTGGAGCACATAGTAAGCAAGGTTGGTTGGGTAACCGTTGTCAATCACCTGAGGACCGACATTGGTCAACAAGTAGGAACCAGTATTGGTTAGGGTAACCAACATTGGTTACCTGTGCATGATTTACTTTATTTATGTCACAGGAATTAGATCTAACCTTTGATATAAAGGTGATATAATGGTTATAATTGCATAGCTAAAGTTACCTAAGTTTGTATATGCATATATAATCTAGAAAGTTAGGGTTAGAAGGTAGAATTAGAAGAATTGTAAGAAGGAATTCTTGGAGAGAGAAAAAGAGAAGCTTGTGAGGAAGAAAGAACTGTACATCTGGGAGAGGTGTGGGAGATTTCAGATCTTCATTGTATATCCTCTTTGAAGCTTTGAATAATATATTGGTTTTTTCTTGGTGGATGTAGCCCACACTGGGTGAACCACGTTATATCTTGTGTATTGTTTCTTCTCGTTTATTTCCATATTTATTGTTTGTATACTTAGATATGATATATATCCATACAACTGGTGTGATTAACCCCAACAACTGGTATCTAAAATTTTTTGTTTGAGGGTTTTGTGTGTTGACATATTTACTCAAAGAGAGATTTTTGATTGAGTGGGAGCTATAGCAATGATAGAAGACGACCAATAAAAATTTGAGAAATTTAAAATCCATAATTATCAATTATGAAAGATGCAGGTGGAAGATTATCCATATTAGAAAGATCTATACTTACTATTGGATGAGAAGGAAATACCTAAAAAGATGACTGATGAAGAATGGAAAATTCTTGACAGAAAGGATCTGGGATCTATAAGATTGAGCATGGTAGCATATGTGGCTTCGAATATTACCGAAGCAGAAAACACAGTAGATTTGATGAAATATTTAGCTAATTTATATGAAAAACCTAGTGCTTTAAATACATTTTATTTGATGAAGAAATAATTTAATTCAAAGATTCACGAAGGTGAATCTGCATCAATTCATTTGAATGATTTCCGTTCTATTGTAAATCAATTAAAATTGGTTAATATTCCATTTGATGATGAAGTGAAAGCACTTTTATTCTTATGCTCTTTTCTAGATAGTTGGGATAACTTGGTAATGGCTGTTAATAATAAAACATTTGTTACTAATATTTTAAAGTTTGATGATGTGGTTAGTATAATCCTGAATGAAGAAATATGTAAGACAAATATAGGAGAATTATCATCTTGTGATGATTTAATGTAAAAATAAGGGTAAGGAAGAAGGAGAGATACAAGAGAAAGAATAATGGGAAATCAAATTCTAAGAATGATAGATCTAAATCTAGAGGTAAGGGAATAACCTGCTGGAATTGTGGAAAGAAAGGACATGCAAAGAAGGATTTTTGATTCAAGGAAAACAAAGAGAATGTAGTAGAGAAAGGTAAAGAGGAAAATGTTGCATCTTCTAAGGTAATGAAATATGCCCTTATTCTATCCTTGGATAATAAAATTGATTGATGGGTTTTAGATTCAGGAGCTTCTTTCCATACTACCCCCAATAAGGGTTATTTAAGAAATTATGTCCAAGGTAATTTTGGGCATGTTTATTTAGGGGATGATGAACCATTCAATATTATTGGTAAAGGAGAAGTTCATATTAAATTGTAGAATGGAAATACATGGATATTGAAATATGTGAGGCATGTGCCAAGCCTCAGGAGAAATATAATTTCTCTAGGATAACTAGGTAAATTTGGTTCCATGGTTACATTCACAGCCGACTCTTGGAAGGTTACCAAGGGATATCTTATTGTAGCAAGAGACAAGAATGTAGGAACATTGTATTTTTCTACTTGTATTATTGATTCATTTTCTGTGCTATCTACTTCAGATTCAAATGCAAGCATGTGGCATAATCAGCTAGGCCATATGAGTAAAAAATGAATGCAAATCTTAAAGGCTAAGGGTAAGTTATCGGATTTGAAAGATGCAGATCTTAATTTCTGTGAGCATTGTATACTTGGAAAGTAAAAGAGAGTAAGATTTCTCAAAGTTGGGTCAATAAAGAAGGAGAAAAAATTAGAGCTTACACACTCAAATGTGTGGGGAACAACCTAGGTAGCTTCTCTTGGAGGATCCCAATATTATGTGACTTTCATTGATGATGCCACAAGAAAGGTATGGGTTTATTGTATTAAATACAAATATGATGTTTATGATACTTTTAAAATATGGAAAACCCTTGTGGAAAATGAATCAAATTAAAAGTTAAAATTCCTTATATTTAACAATGGTGGTGAGTACTGCAACAAGAATTTAAATGATTATTATTTAGTTAATGGAATATGCAAAGAAATAATGGTTCTTAGAACACCACTAGAGAATGGTGTTGCTCAAAGAAGGAACAGGAAAATCATGGAACATGCAAGAAGTATAAGGATACATGTTGATTACCCTTACAGTTTTAGGAAGAATTAGTAGACATGGCGGTTTATTTAACTAACCATGGGCCTTCAAGTACACTGGATGCTGGAATACCAGAAGAAGCTTGGACTGAAAAAGAGGTAGATATTTCTTTTCTTACAGTATTTGGTTCAGAATATTTTGTGCATGTTGATAAATAAAATAGAAAGAAGTTGGATGCTAAATCCAAGAGATATAATTTTATTGGTTATGGCTCTGGTGATTTTAGATTCCATTTTTGGGATTTAGAAGATCATAAGATTGTTAGAATTCGTGATATTGAATAGAATGAAAAGAGAATGTACACAGATCAAGTTTTGGTACCCAAAGACAAACTGGATGGAAATTTTGTTGAAGAAAACTCATTCTCATATTTAGAAAAGACATCTACAAGTACTGATGTCAGTCATCCTGAAACAGTATCAGTTGAACACAACCGATGTCGGTCACTAGGACCAACGTTAGCTATAGAAGATCACGACTGACGTTGGTTATCTGAATTGGCGTTAGCAAGAGGTGACCGGTGTCAGTCACTATCAAAGGTGGATAAAAATGTACATGACATACAGATTGAACCTCTGACACCCCAGATCTTAGTTAGAAGGTCACAAAGGGTAAGTAGACCTCCAAAAATATTTACACCTCCCTTCGTATTTATTATTGACTAATAGTGGTGAAACAAAAAGTTTTGAAGAAGCAATGCAGGATGAAACCCAAAAGAAGTGGGAGCATGGCATGAATGAGGAGATGGAATCCTTAGAAAAAAACAAGGCATGTGATTTGGTTAAGTTGCAAGTAGGTAAAAGAACATTATAGAACAAATGGGTTTGTAGGATTAAGGAAGAAAAGGGTGGACAGAAAAGATACAAGGCAAGAATTGTGGTAAAAGTATTTTCATAAAAATCAGGTATTGATTTTGGTGATATATTTTCTCTTATAGTAAAAATGACTTCCATACGTATTGTATTGAGTTTAGTTGTAGTAAAATATTTTCATCTAGATAAACTTGATGTCAAGATGAATTTTCATCACTGTGATTTGGAGGAAGATATTTATATGCAATAACCATTTGGTTATGAAGTCAAGGATAAGGAGAAACTTGTGTGTAGGTTGAAAAAGAGCTTGTATGGGCTCAAACAAGGCCCAAGGAAATGGTATATGAGGTTTAATAGTTTCATGCATGAGCATGGTTATATGATATGCGAATCTGACAATTGTGTTTATTTCAAGAAGCTTGAAAATGGAAGCTATATTATTATTTTTATTGTATGTGGATGATATTCTTATTGCAAGATATAATATGCATGACATTGGTGAGCTTAAAGAAAATTTATTTCATACATTTTCAATGAAGGATTTAGGAGCTGTAAAGAAAATCCTTGGCATGCAAATTCATAAAGAGAGGAAGAACATGAAATTGTATTTTTCTCAGGAACATTATATCAATAAGGTGTTGGAAAGGTTTAATATGTAAAATTAAATACATATAAGTACACCTATGGCTGAACACTTTAAATTGAGAAAAGATCAATTTCCTACATCACATGAGGAGGTCAAGTACATGACACAAGTTCCATATACTTTAGTAGTTGGAAGTCTTATGTATATTATGGTTTGTAACAAACTAGACATTTTATAGGCAATAGGAGTTGTGAGCAGATTTATGGCTAATCCAGGTAAAGAGCATTGGAAAAAAATCCAATGGATTTTTAGGTATTTGAGAGGTACATCCAACATGAAGTTATACTATGGAGGGATATATATTTATTTATGTGGCTATGTTGATTCAGATATGGTTGGAGATTTGGATGGTAGGAGAAGAACCACTAGATATGTATTCATAGTAGGTGGGGTGACAGTCAGTTGTATTTTGAGATTGGAGAAGGTTGTGGCCTTGTCTACTTTAGAGGCCGAATATGTTATAGCTATAGAGGGTAGTAAAGAGATGATATGGATTGGAAGGTTCATGGAAGATTTGGGAAAGGAGAAAGAGGATTGCACATTATATAATGATAGTCAAAGTGTGATTCATCTGGAAAAGAACTCAACATTTCATTCAAGATAGAAGCATATTCAATTGAGATATCACTTCATACGGAAGGTGTTAGAGGATGGGTAGTTGAAACTAGATAAAATTCATATAAATAAGAACCCCACGGATATGCTAATGAAGCCATTGGAAAAGGAGAAGTTAAAGCTAAACTCCACTTTTGTTGGTCTTTGAGTTTGAGACTTGAAGAGGAAGAAACATGCTGAGGAAATGATCCAAGAATGGAGTTGTATGGTGCAGTGCAAAAACTTATCTCGAAGTGGGAGATTGTTAAGTTGTGGAGCTTGATTGCTTCAAAAATAACATGCATTATTAACTTGCTGGAATACACAGTAACCGACATTGGTTAGTTAACCACTTTCGGTCACCTGGGGACCGACATTGGTCAAGAAAGTAGGAACTGGTATCAGTTAGGATAACTGACATCGGTTACTTATGCGTGATTGATTTTATTTACGCCATGGTAATTAGATATAGCCTTTGATATAAAGGTGATCAAATGGTTGTAATTGCATAGCTAAAGTGCCCTAAATTTGTATACGCATATATAAAATAGAAATCTAGGGTTAGAAGGCAGAATTAGAAGAATTGTAAGAATGAACTCTTGGAGAGAGAAAAAGAGAAGCTTATGAGCAAGAAAATACTGTACATCTGGGAGAAGTGTGGAAGATTACAAATCTTCATTGTATATCCTCTATGAAGATTTGAATAATATATTGGGTGTTCCTTGGTGGATGTAGCCCACACTGGGTGAACCACATTATATCTTATGTATTGTTTCTTCTGATTTATCTCCATATTTATTGCTTATATGCTTAGATCTGATATATATCTATACAAATGGTGTGATTAAACCCAACATGGTGGTTAATAACCAATGTCTTATCAATTTAAACAATATTTAAAATTAATTACCAATTGCCATATGGTTGATGACCAATTATCAACTATTAAACACTATTCATACTAAGTTACATGGTCGGGGACTTCTATTAACCTAAATTAGATGCCACAATAGTCGACATCCAAAAACCATTAACATAACTTTATAATGCAAAGTTTATATGGTTATGACCATTAAAATTAAGTCATTCGATTAAACAATATCATTGCATTATAGCCTTGATAAACCATTTACATAGAATTATAGTCTAAGATCGATTTTAAAACATCATAAACATTTCATAGCAACTGAAACAATCTAGAATCCACAATAACCATTGGATCATTAATTTCAGCTAACAATGGTGAAGTACAATCAACCAAATTAGATGAAGTAAGACGATCAAGTTGATATTGTCAAACAAGGCCAACATGTGTTAATTGATAAATGTAAAGATCTTTTTACGTATACAAGTATACACATGTATACATATATTTTAGTTATATATACATATACATACATACACACACATGTTTGTACACTGAAATTATACATACACACACACACATGTTTGTAACATTATTAGCTTATTTGAAAATCGATAATCAATTTTAGTAACGTAACTAAATACAAGTGTGAGGTGTGACAAGTAAGGAGTGACTTTGGATATACAATTAATTTTCTTACCAAACCCTTGAAAAATGGGTTAGTCCATATAGTCTGACTAAGATTTTATTTATTTGAACTATGAACATTTATCCATTTGTCTTAAAACTTAACACGACCCTTCTTTCCATCTAAATTTGCCTTCTCATCAATTCCTAGTCTTTTCCACCAAGAAAAAAATCAAATTATGATCATTTATTTCCCTTAAACCATAAAACATGGTTGTATAGATCGAGAGGAGCTATTTTAGTTTTATTTTACTTTTCTTGATTCTTAAGACTTTTCTAAGGCCCAAAATACATCTACAAACCCTTTTTCATTTTTATAAACCTCCTTCTAACATGATAACACCTTGTGACATTGATTACAACTTCACATATTTTTTTATCAGTTCTAAAACAAATTGTGCAATAATATTATATATTTTAATATTCATCTTCATATAACCATCAGTGTAACCATGGTGTATACCAGGTTAGCATTCCAAATCCTTCATAATAGTTTAAAATTTCTCCTCTATAGTTCCAAACCATTAGATTATTCTCATTCATTCAATAACTTACATAAACAACCATACAATCTCTTAACTCTTACAAGAATTCATATATGTTCCTTACATGAAATATTCCTTAAATGATGCCCTAGCACCTTTAAATTCCTCCACATTCCATTTGAACCTACACATTCCTTTCATAACTAAAACAAACTTCATTTATCTATATACAATAAGTCTCAACCATTATTCATTAATCATTCATATTTTCATCACATTTACGAGCTTGTTCTCAAGTAACCCTTTATATTGTTGTTCTCCATGATACAATACATGTTTCTTGAGCTTTTTATCTCTTCAAAAACTAATTTTTCCTCCTCTATAACCTTATCTCTTACCTCTCTCATTCGAATACCTCCTTTATGAAAAATAATATGTAGTAACATTCTTGACTCAAGGTTACCAAAACATGGTAAAATCGAGTTAATATAGGTAATCCTAACTTCATGGGTGAAGGACATGTTATTTAGGTTACATGAGAGATTTTACACATTTAGAAAAATTACATAATTCCTAACCTAGCTTATATGCCACTAAACACATGGAGAATTCAAATATTTGAAATGTTGGTTTTGGAGAGAAACTCCACAATCTCCTTATTACAAGACAAGAGGGACCCAAATGTACTAGGATCCTATAGTGCCCACTTACCATAAAAACTAAATAGATAGATTTCCTTCCATATTATAGGATTTTTCACATGGATCCTTGTATGATTTGAGTTGGCACAGGGTGCCAAACTTATGAACATTGTGACATGGATACAACATGACATATTAATATAGTTTTGTTAATGATTGCATGATTATGAACTACACATATTATAATTTGGATTAAAAACATGAATTAGATTGGTAGTTGTTATGTTATGGAAACTTATTGATAAAAGTTAATTGTTAGAATTGGTATGTGTGCATATTTTATTGGACTGAATGATGAATAAAAATAGCAACAGATAATTGATAACATTAGTTAATTTTCGTGTTCTATTGGAAATTATGGAATCTTAATTGATGATGAGAAATTAATCTTAAAAATTATATATGAATTGTGTGAAATTGTTTGATGTGCATGTGTGTTTGTATAATGGTTAGCACGCGCGTGCACACACACACACACACACACACACACACACACACACACACACACACACACACACACACACACACACACACACACACACACACACACACACACCCACACCCACCCACTGACACAAACACAAACACAAACACACATCAACTTGGGAATGTATTATTTTTTTGTTGAGTGTGAAGATGACGAACATGTGTTTGAAATATTAGAACCACAAAAAAAAAAAAAAAAAAAAACGTGATGAAGGGGGGATAAATCACATGGGATCATTGGCTTCACTTGGGCTTGGAATTTGGTTGGTGAATGTAATTTTGTAAAGTGACCTTAGTTTTGAATGTTGTTTTTCATTCCTTGATTTCAATTTATTTCCTTTCATTTTAACCTTTATATTGACTAGTTGGTTACCTTTGATAATTTGATTCAATTAGATTGTAAATTAGAATTGTTAAATTGATTCCCTTTATATTTTTTGGATGTTGGGGCTCATGTTTTGAGGATGGAAGTTTTCCATTTATGGAAAAATTGAATTTGGCCTTTGAAGGTAATTTTGGAAGGTGTGTGGGACAAGTAAACCTTTCCCCACATTCCAAAAAATCCCCATACACCTACACAGAGGGTAGGTGTACCTTTTTATGACACTTTAGTCACTCGAGGGCACTATAGTACACTATTTATTGCTTGTGATATTTCTCTCTTTTCAAAATAAGATTTTTGTAGTGCTTCTCTTAATTTTTGACTTTTAGGATTTTATTTTATTTATGATGATGTGATGCAATGAAATTTTGGGTTGCTTGAAAATAAGATTTTGTGGATGTGCACCATTTATTTTTATTTCTCATTATATTTATTTATTTAGTGTAAGGATTTTGTGAAAAGAGATGAGTATGAATCTATTCATGTTAGATTTGAAGTTATTGTTTTGTAAGGAGGACCCATGTGATTGTGTAAGGGCCTTCTTATCATTCTTAGGGATTAGAGTTATTTTGGCGATAGAGCATGCCACATGGAATGATCTTAAGGGCCCCTATACCTTGAGTTTTTTCTATAAATTGGAGTCTTGTGCCTTATTTTGGGGGAGTTCACTACATCTTAGGGAGGTGTCGTCACTTTGAGGATTGTTGGAATGACTTGTGGGATTATTGGAGTGCTTGTGAATTATTGCTTCAAGATAATTTTGGGGCAAGTAATTATTAGGTATGAATTACCCATTTGATTTTATATTTGTTATGTAATTTTTACTCCTTGAACTCATTTCAGAATTGTGGCTTTTATTTCCCATTTGGGTACATGCTAGTTTGTTGAATAAGTGTTATCTAGAAGCCTCCATGAATCCATTGTGAGAATGCAAGTGGTTTTGTGTGTAGAGGAATGTGTTTTACCACTAGAGGGATAAATAGTGTTTAAAAGTGAGGGATATCTTCCCTATTTAGGTATTGTTTTGAAGGAACCAAGGGGATGGGAAGCTAGTCCTAGTGTAGCTATAAGTGGTTATGGGAAAAAGAGGTATGAGTGTGGATCCATTTTCTATTTTTTATTCTTGCGGAGAAACCAAGGGCTAAGTACCCTCTCCTAGTGGAGTGATAAGTGGTATAGGGTGTTGCTTCATTCCTTATTTCAAACCATAGATGGTTTGATCATCTATATTGAACCCCTTTTTGTGGTTGGCATACCTGGTTGTTTGTCCCCTTTGATTACTTGATTATTGTGAACTTTGTTTGTATGGTTTTGTGTGTTTTTGGTGTGGAGTTATTTCCAAGGCTTGTGTGTTGGTTATTGAGCCCTTTTTGAGTTAGGTAACTTCTAAAGAAATGAGGATGAGATCATTCCCCCCTTGTATAGTTGGGTGTGAAGTGTCTCATGATTTTTCCTTTTTTGACATGAGTGTTGCTGGTACCCATATATGACCGTCATGTTTCAGTGATTTCTTGTGCTCCAAATTATTTTTAAGGTAACTGATTAGTGATGGAAATGCTATGGGAAACATTCATCTTTACAAAAAAACTTGCAATCAAATGATTAAGTGTGCAGTAGGTTTTATGAATGCTATGGAAGTTTTTGAGAATCCTGTATAATCAAAATACAACATAGAATTTATGATTGGTGCAAAATTTTGGGGTTTCATAAATGTTTGGTAAAAGGTAGGTGGCAAAAATGCAATTTTTTCCTAAAGGCCAAAGGCTAAAAATCCTCAGAGAAGTATCACCTAGTCTCAAGGTAAACTTTAAGTAGCCCCCGGGACCCTGACCCAAATGTTATTTACTGTCAGGTTTTACCCAAAAAGTGATCAAAAGGAAGTATTCCTTCAGTACTTGAGAAGAAACTTATATTGAAATTCATAAAGTGAGTAGCATTTTGGAGACCAGGCCTCGATGTACTCTTGTTCATCTTTAAAGTGATTTATGAGTTTTGTTCCAGACCTAGCCGCCTGATCAAAAGAAAAAAGAACTAGAAAAATGCAGTGTTACCAAAATTTTGAGGGTCAACAAAGTAACAAGTGCCCACTCTTCTCCTCCATAATTTTATGTGGTTAAGTGAAACATGTAAGAATGCAGATGTGAAGAAAAATGTCTATTTTGAGGAATGTTCAGTTGCAAAAGTAGAAAATGAAGAAATGTAAGGATATGGTTGAACATTTTTAAATAGTGGATGGTTGCACATAACATACAGAGAATAAATTAGAATAGATAGTTATAGTAATCAAAATGGGGGTTCTATTTAAGGGCCCCCAACCATTCCCTGTATATATGTATGAGAAAATAAATAAAACTAGATACATATATAAATACATATTTATAGTGGCGGTAAGGTCAAATGCCCATTTTCTCAGACATGCAGGGGACACCTTTCAGGAGCTTGTCTCGGTGATGAATAAAGTCATCATGGGTCACAACACCGTATATAATTATATGGACCCTTCCGGGCCTTTTGACATCCCTCTCTTGTGCAGTGTAGAGATACTCACCCTCGACCCATTCAGAGTGTCCCCTAGCTCCCTCCTCCACTCAGGTGTATTTGATCATTCAGGAAAAATGAGTCCCCCTTTGTCATATGATTTGGGATGTTAGAATTTGGTTAGGTTGGCCTCTAGAATGGGTTTAGCTCCATTAGTTGGGACACTTAGGAGAGCATGTATCTTTTGAGACAAAACCACCTACAACCCAAACACAACTTGAATATCCTCCATGAAAGTTTACAGAGAAGAAAACTGCTCCTCCATTCTGCTCACCTGAATTCCTATTGATGGACCTACATCACTTTTTTCCTGATGTTGAGTAGAGAAATGGAGCTCTATTTCTAGAAGGGAGGGGGCATAGTAAACCTACATCATATGCCAATGGTTATCATGAACACACAGGAAATGATGAGACAAGTGATTCCTCAAGGCTTAAGGATTTAATTAAAAATCTCGGTAGACCAAATGAAATGTAGAGTTTGGTAAATGGGAGATGAGGGACACATTTTAGCCAGGAAATTCACAAAAGATAATACTAGAGTAGGCTGGTGGAGGAAATCCTAAGGGTTAGCCCTAACATTTGACACGCGAAGCACTTGGTGAATTACGACTTCATTTGGCCCTGAAAGCTGAAAACATTTTCCCATATTGACCAGTTCCTCCCCTGAAGGATTCACACTAAGGAACAAAAAAGCCATTGCTGAGAACCTTGAAGTAAAATGGGATGGTAGAAAAGGAAATGATTTTGGTAAAAATATAAATAGGATAGGTGATGAGGAGAAAGAGCTGGTAGTCCGCTTAAATAGGCATGGCGATGTCATTGATGTGGCAAAGAAAATCATTTAATTATTAATGCCATATATCAAATTTTGATTTTTAGATACATGCAAAATTTAAATAAATATCAAATGGTTTATGGGGAATGCGTCATCAGAAAAGGATTAACTGCTCACACAATTTGAGAATGTCTCCTCACATTAATGTTTCTGGGCACATCATGATTGTACACATGTGGAATTTTTTTAAAATTTAAATATGATATGACTTGGAAAATATCTAGCTATGTCATCAAATGACGTACACAAGACATGACAGAAATTAGCACAAATGACGGCTATTTGAGAACAATCATTTGTGGTTTCATGGCAGCCCAAGATAATTGGAAGCAACAATTTTTTTTTTGGATATCTGAGGAATATTCCCTAAAACACTAAGAAGATAAGATGATACATATGAAGGAGAAAAAGAATATTAAAGCAGGGTATTTTTCTCAAAGGAGGGGGGGATTTTTCTCAGAAAAAGAGGGTGGAAGATTAGTGAGAAGACCCATGGGGGAGAAGATTTTTGTGAGAATTCAAGGAGATATTGTGAACCAGAGGAAGAGATTATGTTATGATGAAGTGTTTCTCTGTATGACCCAATTATCTAGAATTTGTGTTAAGATGATTGCATATTATACAATCATTAACGAGATTTGAGAGCATTAATATATGTTTCCCTTGTATTTTCCTAAGTTTAATTGTTCGTACTCAATGAATTGTTCTGGATTCATGCTATTCCTTTTTCTGTCACAAAGTGACGTTGGGTGGGAATGATATGTGTTTTTTATTGTAATTATTTGTGGGTCATGACTGTAATTTTATTTTAAACATATCCTGCGCTTACTTGGATCTTGTCTAGGAAGGGTGTGAGTATTTGATGTTTTCTGGGGGTACCTAAAAGCCTTATTTCTTAAGCATGTAAAATTATCCATGTGGACTGAGTAAGGTTTGGGGGTATAAATTGTAATTTTTTAGGGGTCCCTTGATCTAGACTATTTAGCATGATTTTGCATAAGATGGTCCTTCCTTAAGTGCACTGAGCTGGATTGTCAGAAGTTTGGATATTGATTTTCCTAGAGCTTTCCTTGTAGAAAATTTTCCATGCAAATGGACCATTCATCCCCCTTTCTAGCATTTATGTAGTGATAAGAATAGACGATGGTTAAGCTTTTATTTTATCGATTTCCCCCATTTCCCTTCATACTCCTCCCCCCTTTTCCCTTTCCTTTTCTATAGAGGTTTCATTCATCCTTACTAAAAAAATCATATAAATTTGGAACAAAACCATAACTCATCTCATGGGTTTTAGATCACTTTGTTCATATCATATTGACCCCCCCGGAGAACACATTATTGACCCAATATATCTTACTTTTTATCACATCTGATATGAAGTCTTTTTAATTGATTCAATCATTGAAATTTGGGACAAAATTCTTGGGTCAGATTGACACTTGCCCTTCATAGTCCGCATCGGGTCCTTGGGTGTTTGTAGTGTTTAGTGACCACTCTCTTGATTGAGTGTTAAATTTAGTGGCTGTACCTGACCCTGATATGACCCTTTTGGAGTTCTCAGAGTACCATTCTGACTCTATGCCCCAACCTCTGTATTTCCCTAACTGCACTCACGAGTACTCTCAACCTAATTTGGGCATACTCAAAATTAGCCGGGATCACAGCCACACGCTTTTTTTGGGTGCCTCCCCATGACCCCCTTGGGAAGGGTGGGTAAGTGACTATAGGGAGACCTCTCCCTAGCTTCAAAATGATATATTGCAGGGGTCCCTCTCCATCTCCCAGCCTTCCACTCCAAGTCGTTATTTTCCCCTTCCCCTTAGGGGATGTAATTCTAGGAGCTTAAACCTTTTCTAGCACCATTTCCAAGGAATAAACTTTCTGATACTCATATGGGTTCTTAATTTGACATTATTTTGTTGGTCCTCATGATATCTAGAAATGTGTGTTGATTTGTGATTTGTTTTTTCGATGTCATAAGATTCATTTTTCTAGAGTTTTTTCTCTAGTGGCGACTCCGTTATCCTTCTGATTGTAGTAGATCAATGAAATTTCATTTTGATACGGTTCAATTGACATGTATCTTGTTTCAACTTTGTATTGTGATTACCATTTGTGTTATCTGGACTTTACAGGGTAAGGGTGTATTTGTAAGAGCCAGTTTCTTTTGAATTGTTCCATGGGTATCTATGATAATAGTGAGGGTTGTTTTCCTTCTAAAGCTCCTTTAAGGCTAGGTTTATTCAAACCCTTGAATTTTGAGAATATATGTGGATACCCTCATCAGATATGAGATGAGATCAAACTCAAACTACCCATATTTCAAGGGTATTGTACTACTTTGGTGGAACAACACCTTTCCATATTTGAGGGGAGTAATGCATGAATACCACGTGAAATATGAAGATATTTTTATGAGAATATTTGTGCAAATGCTACAAGGAGATGCTAGAGAATTGTTTAATTCTTTACCTCAAGGATTTGTTCATTCGTGGGTAGAAATGGTAACATTGTTTGTAGAACAATTCAGTGATGATATGACTTCTTTATTTTGTGAATATGATGAAGATGCCTTACATTCGAGGGAAGGAATGAGGTTCATGTATTTCAGGACTAAATAAAATGACATGGAAAGACACGTGTCAGTTGTTAAGGTACCAATGGATGATTGTATTAATCAGGGTGATCAGGTTAATTATGCTTGTGTATGGTGTGACAAATGTTTTATGCCCCATGCCTCTTTTGTTGAGGACAATGTGCCTAATGTTGATAATGAGAGATTGGGCATTAAAGAAAAGGATCTATCAAAGGGGTCAGTAAAGCAATGTGGTGGGGTGTCTTCTACTAACATTATACTGGCTAGATCAACTAGTGAGTTCTCGGGATGTTCTCTCTAGAGTATGCCAAGAATTATCTAAATTTTTTGGTGAATTTATTTCAGACATAGGTTACACTTCTTTTTATCATAATATTGTTTTGGTGAAGAATGAAATGACTGCTAAATATAAATGGAGTGTCCCCTCAATAGAAGACATATGTGTTTTCCTTGATATAATAGTGGAACACGAGAAACATCTATGATTATTGTATGAGTTTCTGGGAAACTAGAATGCTGATAAGTTAATATCCCCACATTCTCTTGAAAATAGTGTCATGAACTTGGTTAAAAGGGAGGGCCATTTGCAGAACAATATTGAAAATGAAGTGTCAGTCAATGAAATCCAGAAGGTTAGTGATTTGATTTTTATCTCTGAAGATGTTGACACCGAGGTTTTTATGAATAAAGGGATACAAGTTAGTTATTCCTTTTCAAAAAATGATATTGAGATGTGTAGGGAGATTGGTGTCAATTCCCCATCTGTCAAGGAATATGGAATAGAAATAGGTGATTCTTTTTAGAAACAGGTATGCCATATGTAAACAAAGGTATGTATGTTGACCATTGTCTTGATGCATATGTTGGGTTTAAAAAGAGTTGGATGAATGGAGATTTATATACTTTGGAAAATGATAAGTTCATTACAAAATTTGAGGAACACATGCAGGTCATTGAATTTATGTATCGTGAGGTGTGTGGTGGAAAGGTAGTTGTGTATGAATGGGATGTCCCTAGGGGGCAGAGTAGATTTACAGATTTTAATGGAGACATAATTTTTTCCCTACGAGGTGAAGGGTTCTTAGATGATGGCAGTCAATAGGTGACAAATTTTTTGGTTGGAGAAAGTGTGACTATTTCCTTTAAGAGTGGGCATAATAGTATGTGTATCTGGATGAAATGAAGGCACATCATTTGGGATCCCAAAGGACTGTGGTAGAAGTTATTGGGTCTTTGGATCCCACTGGATTATTTGTACAATGTATAAAGGTTTTATTTATTCTTTTGGTGTTTTTTATTGGTGTTTTGGTTGTTGTTTGTTTCTCTCTTCGTGGTGATTTACAACTATGGATTCATATTTTGACTATGTTTCCTAGTGGATAGGTGATTAATCTCCTTCTTCCAGTATTATTTCTGGTGTTCTTTGGACACCCACAGGGGGCATCCCTCTCCGAGATATAGCTGATGTTGGTACCCGTATATGATCGTCATGTTTTAGCGGTTTATTTTCCTCCAAATAATTTTTGAGGTAACAGGTCAGTGATGGCTATTTTGTGGGAAACATTCCTCTTTCCAATTTTTTTTTCACAATCAAATGATTAAGTGTGCCATAGGTTTTATGAATGCTATGGAAGATTTTGTGAATCCTGCATACTATAAATACAATACAAAATTTATGATTAGTGTAAAATTTTTGGGTTTTAGATATGTTTGGTCAAAGGTAGGTGGCACGAATGTAGTTTGTTCCCGAAGCTCAAAGGCTAGAAATCCTCAGAGAAGTATCACCTAGTATTAAGGTAAAATTTAAGTAGCCCTCGGGACCTCGATCCAGACATTATTTAGTGTCAGGATTTACCCAAAAAGTGATCAAAAAGTAGTATTCCTCTGGTACCCAAGAAGAGACTTGTACCAAAATTCACAAAGTGAGTAAAATTTGGGCCCCAATGTACTCCTGTTGAGATTTAAAGTGATTTATGAGTTTTTTTCTAGACATGGTCGCTTGATCAAAAGAAGAAATAACTAGAGAAATGCAGTCTTACTGAACTTTTGAGGGTGAACAAAGTAACAAGTGCCCACTCTTCTATTCCATAATTTTGTGTGGTTAAGTGAAATATGTAAGAACACAAAGGTGAAGTGAAACATTTGTTTTGAGGAATGTTTAGTCGCGAAACCAAAATAATAATAAATGTAAGGATATGGTTGAACATTTTAAAATACTGGATGGTTGCACATAACATACAAAGAACAACTCATAATAGATAGTTATAGTAATCAAAGTGGGGGTTCTATTTAAGGGGCCACAACCATCCACTGTATAGTATGTATGAGAAAAATGATAAAAAATAGATACATTTAACAGATACATATTTATAGTGGTAGTACGGCCATATTTACATTTCCTAAGACATCCACGGGAAAATTTTTAGGATCCAGCCTCGGCGTAGAGTATAGTCATCATGGGTCACAAAACTGTATACAAATTTTATGGCCCCTGCTAGGAATTTTGACATCCCTCTCTTGGATAATGTAGAGATACTCACCATCGACCCATTTAGAATGTCCAAAAACTCCCTTCTCTACTTAGTTGTGTTTTCCCATTTAGGAAAAGTGAGCCCCCCTCCCCCTCCATCATATGCGTCAGGACACCGACCTTTGGTCAGGAAGACCATTGGAACGTGTGTGGCTCCAATAGCTGGGAAACCTAGGAGAGAATGTATCTTTTGAGACGAAACCACCTACATCCCAACAAAAACTTGAGTATCCTCCATGGTAGATTCTATAGTAGCAAGCCGCTCCTCCATTCTGCTCACCTGACCACATGACGACAGACCTGCATCATTTTTATCTTGATGTTGATTGGAGAACTGGAGCTCTGTTTCTAGAAGGTAGGGGACATAGTAAGCCTTCATCATATTCCAGTGGTTATTATGAACACATGAGAAATGATGAGACTAGTGATTCCTCAAGGCCTCGAGATTTAGTTGAAACTCTAGGTAGACCAAATGAAAATGAAAAGTTTGGAAAATGGGGAATGAGGGACACATTTCAACCAAGCAATTCACAAAAGATAATACCGGGGTAGGTTGGTGGAGGAAATCCTAGGGGTTAGCCCTAGCATTTGGCATGTTAAACACTTGGAAAATTAGGGATTCATTTGGCCTTGAAAAATGAAAAATTCATCCCATATTGGCTAGTTTATCCCCTGAAGGATTCACGCTAAGGAACGATGAAGCCATTGCTGAGAACCTTGAAGTAAAATGGGATGGTAGAAAAGGAAATTATTTTGGGAAATATCTAAATAAGATAGGTGATGAGGAGAAAGAGTTGATAGTCCACTTAAATAGGCATGGAAGTGTCATTGACATGGAAAAGAAAATCATTTCATTATTAATGTCATATCAAATTTCAATTTTTAGGTATGTGCAAAATTTAAATAAAGATAAAATGGTTTATGGGGAACATGTCGTTGGAAAAGGATTAAATTCCTACACAATTCGAGAATGTCTCATAAAATTAATGTTTCTAGCCACATCATGATTGTAAACATGTGGAAATTTTTTAAGAGTTAAATGTGATATGACTTGGAAAATATCTGGCTATGTCATCAAATGACGTACACAAGACATGGTGGTAATTGGTGCAGTTGATGACTATTTGAGAATAATCATTTATGGTTTCATGGCAACCTAAGGTAGTTGGAAGCAACGACAGCTTGTTTGGATATCTAAGGAATATGCCCTCAAACCCTAATAAGATAAGATGATATCTATAAAGGAGAAAAATAATATTGAAGAGGGGAATTTTTCTCAGAGGAGGGGGGATATTTCTTAAAAAAAGAGGGTGGAAGACTAGCGGGAAAACCCATGGGGGAGAATATTTTGGTGAGAATTCACTGAGATATTGTGAACCAGAGGAAGAGATTATGTTGTGATGAAGGTTTTCTCTGTATGACCCAATTATTTGGAATTTTTGTCAAGATGATTGCATATTGTACAATCATTAACGAGATTTGAGAGAATTAATATATGTTTCCCTTGTCTTTTCCTAATTATAATGGTTCTTACTCGATGATTTTTTCTAGATTTATGCTATTCCTTTTTTTGTCACAAAGTGACGTTGGGTGGGAATGATATGTGTTTTTCATTGTAATTATTTATGATTCATGACTGTAATTTGTTTTTAAATATATCCTGCACTTTCTTGGATCTTGTCTAGAAAGGGTGTGAGTATTTGATGTTTTCTAGGGGTACCTGCAAGCCTCATTTCTGAAGCCTATAAAAATATCCCTGCGGACTAAGAAAGGTTTGGGGGTATAACTTGTAATTTCTTGGGGGTCCCTTGATCCATACTATTTAGCATGATTTTTCATAAGATGGTACTTCCTTAGGTACACTGAGCTAGATTTTTAGGAGTTTAGATATTGATTTACCAAGAGCTTTCCTTGTAGAAAATTTTCCATGAAAAGGGTGCATTCATCCCCCTTTCTAGCATTCATGTAGTGATAAGAACAAATGATGGTTAAGATTTTGTTTTCTCTATTTCCCCCATTTCCCTTCATGGCCCTTTCCCCCTTTTTTCCCTTGCATTTTTTATATAGGTTCCCCTCATCATTACCAAAAAAATCATACAAGTTTGTAGTAGAACCCCAACTCATCTCGCGGGTTTCAAATCATTTTGTTCATATCATACTGACCCGCCTAGAGAACACATTATTGACCTGATATATCTTTCTCATTCTCACATCTGATATGAATTACATTTTATTGATTCAATCAGTGAACTTTGGGACAAAAGCATTGGGTCAGATTGATACTTTTCCTTCGTGGTCCATGTTGGATCCTCGGGTGTTTGCAATGTTTATTGACCACTCTCTTGAGTGATCATTACATTTAGTGGCTGCACCCAGTCTCGATATTCCCCTTTTAGAGTTCCTGGAGTACCATTCTGAATCCACATCCCAACCTCCATATTTATTTGAACACACTCCTCGGTCCTCTCACCCTGATTTGGGCATAGTCAAAAGCAGTGGGGATCATAGCCACAACTTTTTTCTGGGTGCCTCCCCGTGACCCCCTTGGGAAGGATGGGCGGGTGACCGGAGGGAGACCTCTCCTTGGATAGAAAAAAACACATTGCATGGGTCCCTCTTTGTTTCCCAACCTTCCATTGTGAGTCCTCATGTTACCCTTCCCCCTTGGGGGGTGTAATTCTAGGAGCCAACATGTTTGTTGAGATGAATAGTATCAAAGTTGAATGTTGTTATGTATAGAAGTTGTTATTAGTTTTTGTGCAACTTACGTGCTTGGAGAAATTTGGAAGCTTTGTAATGTGTTGTAAAAGTCATTTATCTTGTAACTTCTTAGAGAATTGTTGCTAGTGGGAAAACATGTCTTGTATCTTTGCATTTGAAAATTGTATGTGCAACAACTTGTGTTGTAGGTTTTTTTGTAAATGGCTACTGAATCAAAACGAAGTTTCATTTTATTTTTCTATAATTCTTAAAAGATTTATTTATAAAGTTGTAAAACATTGTATTAAAGGGAAAAAAATATTTACTGTTTGCATTTTTATGTTGTAAGTTGTAAATAAGAAGTGGTTAAGGAAATGAAGTGAAATTTTCCTTTTGATATTTTTATCTCTCTAAACAATTACATTGTGGTTGGTTCATTCATTAAAGGATGGATTTCACTGTTAGATCATGAAATGGAAACCTTTTGGAAGTGTGGTTTAACTTTAATTTCTCCCTTTTTTACAAAATTGATGTATGTGGAAAATCCACAGGGGGTTCACCTAGTAAAAGTATGGTATAACACGTTTGTTCAGAGGGTATTAAAGATTACCCTTAATGTTAGTTTTTACCTCCTATTATATTATTAGAATGAAAATACCCCTCATTTTTCCATGTACCTTACCCATTTTCCCATTACAATTTTATTTACCTCTTTTTATTTCTACCCTAATATATCAAATAGAATATATTTTTATTTTCTACCCTATTATATAAAATAGAAAATATATCATGTTTTCCACTCAATTATTTGTTCTTAGTATGTTTGTTTCTCTAGAAAGATATTTTGAAGACATTCAAGACATATTATCAACTACGTTAATGATAAAATTCAATCATTTATCGATAGTTATTCAAATAATGAAGATGGTGAAATAATATAATTTGCATTGAAAACATACTCAATCCTAGTTTTCTAAAATATTATTATTTTTTGGTTAAGAATATTTTAATTTCGACAAATTATTATTCAAAAAGAGATTATAATTTCATGAAAACACTCCTTTTGCAATTTAAAGGTATTTATTTTTTAAAAACTAGCGGTCAAATATTTTAGTTTAATATTAAAATAAACCCCACCTCTTCTTTTGCCCACCTCTTTAACATGCCCCCAATACCTAATTAAAAAAAGTAGTAAATTAACCCTTTCACCCCTTAATGTCTACCAATATATTGAATTTGATTTTATCAATTTTAATCACCTCAATATGAATGCACGTGCTAGGATATTGCCTAGCTAATGAACCCCCATGGGAAAATCTTGGGTGATAAAATTTGAAGTATCTAGTTCCATAATAAACTTTTTAAGTTAAAGGAATGAGTGATCTTAACTTTTAAAGTTGTTAATAAGAATGGTTTCAATGATTTTTTAAACCAAAGATTTTAACAACTTAATATAAACAAGTTATTTTGGTAAATGAACCATTTTAAAACTAGATATACATTTAATGTGCTGTTAGGAGCTTTATTACCTTATGGGTAAAAATTTCATATTTAGCTTTATTAACTAGAACCACTTAGAAAACTAGTATACTTTTAATATATAGGTTCATTGATATTAAACATATTATCTAAGTTATATTATAATAGAACTAAACCTTAGTATAACTACACTAGCTAAATAGTTTGTAAACTAATATATCTATTACTTGTCAATATATTTCCTACAAATAATTATAGTTTAAAATATTACTTAAAAAATAGTGAGTAATATAGGAATATTATTTATGTAATTATACATATTTTATAGAGGGTATGATCCTTTATAGATATTATATATCTATATAGAGAATTTAGTAATATAAAATGGTATATTTAATGTAATTATTGTTAAAATGAAAATTCTTTAAGTTTAAACAAATTTATTATATAGATAATTTTAGTTAACTATATCTAAGAAATGTTTTAAATGAAATTTAATTACTTTAAGAAATATATATATATATGTGTGTGTGTGTGTGTGTGTGTGTGTGTGTGTGTGTGTGTGTGTGTGTGTGTGTGTGTGTGTGTGTGTGTCTGTGTGTGTGTATATATATACATATACATATACATATACATATACATATACATACATAGATATACATATACATATACATATACATACATACATACATATATATATATATATATATATATGCATATATATATATATATATATATATGCATATATACATATATGTATATCTCTATATATGTATGTATGTATGTATACATGTATATGTACGTACACACACACACACACACACACACACACACACACACACACACACACACAATAAGCTTGGGGTGGGAGGGCTCGGCCCAACCCAACCCTGAAAGTTATATATTTAATGTAAGAAATTACTTTGGCCAGTGCTCCATTTATATGTATGGGTGCATAATAATTACATGTGTAATTATTATTTTGGTAAATGTGAGTTAGTACAATAGTAAATAATAATTACTAGGGTAATTATTATTTAGTAAGTTAGTGATTTGTTATTTTAGTTTTTATATTAAAACAACTAATAACAAATATATTTTTATGCGAGTTTCAACAAACTCACGTAGAATTATTTGAGAGGTTATAACTACCTCCTTATTTATCGGATAGCTATTACCTATATGTGGGTGTATGTATTAAGAGTTTTTAACATGAAATAATATGAATTATTGTTGTGTTAAATTATTCGTAAATTAATTCTTCTTCTTGTGATTCTTCTGCAACTCCGTTTGGACCCTCCTCCATGTTTGGCACCAGAGTAGGATTTTCAAGAGATAATGGATTTTTAATATGAATTGAGGGGAAACCACACCCTATTTTTTATTGCCCTAGAATGATAGGATATTTTTAGAGAATATACATGTTTTAGAATAGAGATGTATTTTTAATATTAATTACATCTCCATTGTTGTTTTGTTTTTTGTGTTGCTATTGTAGAGAAAGTGTGAAGGAGCCAATGCTTTCAGCCTAGTCTGATAAAGAATTTTCACTAGCATTTGTATATGAAGTTATGGCCAATGTTCATTGAGGTTGAAAAAAATTCATCTTTCACCACATGTATCTATGCCTTCATTCATTCCTTAGATTAAAAGTTGTGTAATTTAGTCATCTTGTGTAGTTGATGTGGATGTTTCCTTAAATGTTTTGCAATATATAATTAACAAGATTCAAACACGTGTAAAAAGTGTGGATCTAGAAATATCTGTTGAATTTTTACACCAAGGATTTAGGACTTGAAAGGTAATTACCAATGATTTTTATGAATCGCTAACAATTCTAGAGAAATCACTAATGATTCTCTACACTAATGGAAATATATTGAAACCAAATTTTTGATGCATTTTATGGTTTGTAAAATAGATATATGGTTCTCAAGTTATCGTCAGAACATTAGAAGTGGGTTTTTTGTCAGATCCAAAGCTTCACCATCAAAAAATTTTACATCATGAGCCTCAAAGATAAATTGGGCTGATTTAGTAGCCTTACATTAGAGGTCAGAGGCAGCGAAGGAAGGAGGTCATTCAACAACCTCTCGTCAATTGCCAAGGACAGGGCTGTATTTTGCTATGGTGACATTTTTGTGGTGTGAGTATTTACTTTTAGTTTTTGCGGTGTGCCTTTTGTTGTGTTTTGTATTCCTGTTTATAGTGTTCATGTTTTAATAAGTGGAAATTTCACATTAAGGGGGGGAAAATTATCCAATTTTCCATTTGTACTTTTTAGTTTGTGTGTATGAGTAGAAAAATTCAACATATTTTCCTATGTTATTCCCTGTAGTGAGAGAGTGATGAGAGCTGTTGATACTACTGCAACATCATGATATTGTGGTTATTGGATCCACTAGAAAACCATCTATAGTTGTGGTTGTTGGTAATCCACTGGAAATACTATCTATAGTCGTGGTTGTTATTAATCCACTGGGAAAACTATATGTGGTGTGGTTATTGTTTAACCACTTGGAAAACCATCAAGAGGTTATTGGTATTCTCCGAGAAACCATCCAGATCATGATCAATCTACGAAGTGAAACTTTACAGTATAAGGCATGTTTTCCCCATGTTTGCACTAAGGGGGAATGTTAGGAAATTACTTTGGCTAGTGATCCATTGATATGTATGGGTGAATAATAATTACATGCGTAATTATTATCTTGGTAAATGTGAGTTAGTAAAATAGTAAATAATAATTACTAGGGTAATTATAATTTAGTAAGTTATTGACTTGTTATTTAGTTATATTAAAACAAATAATAACAACTATATTTTTATGCGAGTTTCAACAAACTCACATAGAATTATTTGAGAGGTTATAGCTATCTCCTTATTTATAGGAAAGCTATTACCTATATATGTGGGTGTATGTATTACGAGTTTTTAACATGAAATAATATGAATTATTGTTGTGTTAAATTATTCGTAAATTAATTCTTCATCTTGTGATTATTCTGAAACTTTTTTTAGACCCTCCTCCAATGATCAAAACACCATGCATAAATATTAAACCATAGAATTCCTAAGTTCAAACATATTTATTATATAAATTATTTTAGTTAACTGTATCTAAGAAATGTTTTAAATGAAATTTAATTACTTTAAGAAATAAAATTATATATATAAACAATCCAATAAGATTGGGGTGACAGGGATCACCCCAGCCCAACCCCAAAAGCTATATATTAAATAATAATAATAAATAAAAAACAAATTATATATAAAAAAATTTATTAAAAAAAAAATTGGGGCCACGATTTCCATGACCATGACCCCCTAAAACTAACCCTACGCTGGGTGGCCAATGGCTGACCCACCCCCTACACACTCTTCATATCTCTGTGGGGATGACCGATCCATCCCGTACACCCTTTCCCACTCCTCACATCCTCTACCCCCCTACCCCGATCCATACAAACTCCCCACACTCCCTTCACATTGTTGTTTTCCCACCTCAAACCCCTAACCCTGATCACAACTATTCTGCCCCCCTTGACTGTTGCCATATGGCTGAGATGTAGAGTACATTATAGATAAAAATATATATAAGTAAAATATATAACAACACACACACACACAAAAAAAAAACACATCTTGGAATACATATGAGCACATTCTCCTTGGATCAAAATTTCTTCCCCTCCATTAAACCTATAAAAATAATAGAGGAGAGATTTGAAACTATAAGAAATAAAATGATTATGAAGAAAGAAAGGATGAAAAAAATTCAATATAAAACACTCAGGGTTTACTAATTTCCATAAATCCTAGGGTGAGCATGGGACCAATCTAAGGGCCAATATTTCTTCTCCCCCTCCACTTTTGTCAGGTTGACCAAGTGAAATGATGGGTACTTTTAATTATAATTAAGTTTTAATATTATAGATATAATTATGGTTCTAATTTTGGTATAGGCCTCAATTATAACCTATAGTATAATGTAATTATTTGAGTTGGAAAATTTATTTATTGTGAGATAAATAATTCAAATAAATTATAACTGATATCTTTTGTATAATAGGGTAGTGAATTATTTTTGATAACCCTAAAGTTCTAGAAAAAATATAGAGTGAATTTTAATTAAACTATGGAATTGAGTAAGATATCTTGTACAAAATTCTTGGACCCTTCATTTTAATATGATAATGGTCTAATCATATGAATGATATTTTCAAAAAATAGATAGAAAATTTGTTTCAATATATCCATAGTATCACGTGTTAATGAACCATTATTAGGGGCTCAAGTGTCTTAAATAGGAACCAAAACTTAATTACATGTATAAGTAAATGTAGTGGTGTTTATACGACTTATAGAAGAGTCATTGTGTAAACTTCCTTGTGACCACCCTTAGACTACCTTGTGAAGTGATTCTTTCACGTGGCTATTGGATTTTATAGTTTAATAGTCAATTTCTCAAATGCACTATGCGAATAGCTCGCAAGTGTGGAAATCTAGTGGCATCATGTAGAGACGCTTAGTAAAAAACTAATAATGTGAACTCAAAACCTTTTTTCCAATTAATTCTTTCTAAACCAAACAAAAAAATTATTCCATAATTTTCTACCTCTTGATTAGTTATTTCATTAGTAAAATTTTGGGGTGTCACACTTGGTATTAGAGTGTAGGTTTACAACACTTAGACCTCTAGGATAGTTTAGTTACTTTTCACAACTAAATAATTTTATTTAGTTTATAGGATGGCAAGTGAGGGTAATTTGATCTTGAGTAGTGCAATAGTCCTGACATAGCTTGATCTGACAAATTCGGGCAAGTAGATCCTCCAGACATTATAGGAGATTAGAGATAAACTAAGGAATGACCAATGGTGTCATCATCTCGATAAGTTCTTAGTCTCATGCAGCACCGCCAAGTAAATATTCATAAAAAAAAATCATGCTTACTGTGTAACCCTTCAAATCACCCCATACATCCAAGTTAGGAAGAAAGGAACCCAACAAAGAACACACCTTCATATTGAGCCATACAAACATCAAAAGAATGACATGAATGTAATTGAGGAACCACCTTCCTCGTATGTAGAGATATTGTGATCTTTCCAGGATAGGTATACCACCATTAAATTACAATAACAAGAGAACAAAAATTAACTTCATGTATGTGTAGAGCCGATAAGGGTCAGTGGTGCAACACGAAGAGAATTAGAAAGAGGAGGAAGCCTTTTCCGAAATTATTTCTTATAGGGGTCATATGATCATTTCATCTGAGGTTACCCACAATCGGAATCCTATACTACCACATAGAAATTTGGATTGTAGAACCCTCTTGGATGGTTGAAGCATTGTGCTTATTTTTAGTCCCTTGTTATTTTGGCTGATAGATTACACTATTATATGTAACTTATTTTTGAAAGGATTATAGTACCCAAGGAGTGTCGTAAAAGTTCATGTGTATGATGTATTTTGTGTACAGTCTTGTAAATTGTTGCTTTAAGAATTCTCAGAAATATGAAATGATCCAATTTTATTCATGTCAAATGTTATGTTCTAAGCCATAACTATGCGATATAGTATTGATTAATCAAGAATTTACATGTGATTTCCTCTCTCTTTCAATCTTTGTAAAGATGTTGTACGAAACCTACATGAAATGGTATTTGAACACAATTTGGAGACTTATTTTGTGTATGTTTGAAAACCTAATTGGGCTCACCTTGTCTTATACATTTAAGAAAATACTAAAATATTGAGACAAAACTAAACGAGAATTAACAATAAATTGTAATCTTAGGAGTAAAATAAATTATTTGGGAAACATTGTGGGAATGATCAAGTAAAGTTGGAATCAAATGGGCTAAATTTTATCCTTTTAAACAAATCTAAACAAGTTTGTTGGAGCATGGGATTATAATAAGAGTAATAGGGTAAACGATTGTAATGAATTGACAATGAGGCATATTAACAAGTATATAGAGTAGTGTATTCTGTAAATGGTAAGCATATATAGGGACTAAGAATTAATTTGTGATTAAATAAAACTGAGTAGGAAGGAATTGAATAATTGAACAAGGATAATAATAAATGAGAGTAATTTAGGTTTTAAAAAATTGGAAATGAATAGATTGAATGGTTAAACTAGGGAAGTATAATAGGTATAGTAGGAAGTGAACTCTAGAAAACATAAGTAAAGTATAAAGTAAAGATCAAAATTTCTGTAATATACTAAGAGGACTATAATGATAGAAATTCTAAGTTAACCAATTATCAAGGTAAGATGTAAGATAAAAGGTGGAATAAATCAAACAAACCTAATAGTAATCCCTAACCAAGAGTTATATAATATTTTGGGTTTCAACAACATAATTGTAAGAAAGAGGTAATAAAAAATATAATGAATGAGGATGAGACTTAGAATATAAATTTGTAAGCTAAAAGGAAATTACCCAAGAAACCCTTGATAATTTAACAAGAAAGAGAAGTAATGATAGCGAGTCTTGATAATACTAAAAAAATGCTAAGAAGGAAACTATAATTGATATCATGAACAAGTGGCACAGTTTTTGTAACTTAAAAATGTAACATGGAATAAAAATTAAGGAAGCAATAAGTAAAACCTCTCTCAGAATGATAGGGTAAAGTGAAACATAGGGTATATTTGAAAACCCCAAATAGTAGTAATCTAGTGAAATCAAGTAAATAGTATTGAATTAGAATTCTATAATGGGAAAATAATGGGTTGAAATGATAGCGAATGATTGGTATGTATCTAAGCAGGTTAAAAATCCTATAGCAAATGAGCTAGGCATATGTATAAGAAAGATAATTAGTATAAAAATCAAAACTTAGTAAATCAAATAACAAGTTAAATTCCTAATTAGGACTAATGAAGGAGACATACATTATAGGTAAGGACAACAAGGAAGTTGATCAATGAATAAAGTAACCCAAAAAATTTAAGTGTACCTAAGCACACTAAGAATCTTAGCAAGAAATAAAATACAAATTCTGAGTGAGGAAGAAATTTTCAATCTTCACATAAATTATTAAATTGATCCTCTTATTGTTTTGCAAGAAATCATTATCGTGGTGGCCTAGTTAATAGAAAATATCTTGTGTCAGGTCATTAAATGTTTAACTTTTTTCTGTTCCTCCAAGACATCGTCCATGTTAGTAATTGAGTCAAATTTTTATGCCCTGGATTGTACGAGATAGGGTTGTCAATTATCAAGTTTTGATTGTTGAATTGCTTATGGAATTTTGGAAACCCTCCTTAGTGACTTCCAGGATGTATTCGTGTTCTAAGCGGAGGGGGATGTAGTGTCCACTTCCCTCAAACACTGTTTAGATATATTTCGTTCCATATTATAGGATTCGTCATGTATGGATCCTTGTATGATTTGAGTTGGCATAGAGGTGTCAACCTTATGAACCTCCTTGGCATGGATATGACACGACATATTAATATGGTGTTTTTTTTATAGATATACTTGGTTAATGTGACATGATTGTGAACTACATATATTCTAATTTGAATTACAAACATGAATTAGATTGGTAGTTTTTAATTTATGGAAACTTATTGACAAAAATTAATTGTTAGAATTGGTATGTGTGCATATTTTATTGTCTTGAATGATGAATAGCAAATAACAATGGATAATTGATGCAAGTAAGATTAGTTTTTGTGTTCTAATTGAAAATGTATGAAATCATGGACGTTCTCGTGACCTTATTTGATGATTGAGAAATTGATATTGGAAATTATATATATATATATATGAATATATATATGATATGCGTATATATATATATAATAGTTAGCATTTAAATTATTGATGTGTGTGCGTGTGTGTGTTTGTGCATATAGTATAGATATATGATATATATATATATCATTTTGGGCATAGGTATGATGTGTTTTTTGAGTGTTTAGATGAATGACTAGGTATTCAGGAGATTATAACCACAAAACATAAAAAACAAAAAAAAACAAACAAAAGAGGGTGAAGGGGGGATAACTCAAACGGGGCTCATTGGCCAACAATGGGTCACTCGGGCTCGGAAAATTGGTTGGGGGATGTAATTATGCAAAGTGATCATAGTTTTGTAATGTTGTATTTTATTCCTGGATTTAAATTTAATTTCCTTTCATTCTAACCTTTAGATTGACTAGTTTTTTATCTTTAATAATTTGATTCAATTAGATTTTAAGTTGGAATTGTTAAATTAAATCCCATTTCTATTTTTGAGATGTTTGGGCTTATGTTTTGTGGCTGGAAAGTTTTTCATTTATGAAAAACTTGAATTTAACCTTTCAGGGAAAATTTGAAAGGTGTGTGAGACAAGTAAACCTTGCCCCACACTCTAAAAACCCCACATACACCTACCCATAGGGTAGGTGTACCCTTTTATGACACTTTGGCCACTTAAGGGAACTTTTGTACACTATTTATTACTTTTGATATTTCTCTCTTTTTAAAATAAGATATTTGTAGTACTTATTTTACTTTTTGACTTTTAGGATTTGAGTTTATTTATGATGATGTGATGAAATGACATTTTGGGTTGCTTAAAAATAAAGTTTTATGGATGTTTATTTTTCAATTTCTT